>CM029017.1:51156882-52623351 GCA_016801055.1 Panax notoginseng
AAAATAACGACGAAAGTTTTACCGTTAATACTGTTGAACTACTCGATAATAAAAGTACAGTAATACGTGTGGTTGCATAGTAGCATACGGTATTGATTATTGAGGCTTACGTGATAAGTCACTCAGTTTTATTTTATTAGTATTATTAACGTAATAAAACAGAAAAACTTTTTATATAAAATAGAATATTTTTATAAAGTTATTCGTTTTATTAGGCTAATAGTAAAATCTTTTTATATAAAACAGAATACTTTTATAAAGTTATCTATTTTATTAGACAATAATTAGAATATATTATATTTTATTATGCATAGTGTTTACATAGTGTTTGTATGGTAAATTCTTTTATAAAGTTATTCGTTTTATTAGATTATAAATAAAATATATTATATTTTATTTAAAAGATTTTGTTTTAAATATGGGCCGTCAGATTAAAATAAATCAATCTTGATCGTTCATGAATTAGTTACTATGCAGTCCATTCTTCTATAAATAGAAGCTCATTCCTTCATTATTTCTTACTAATTCACTAAAACTCTAGAGAGAGAAAATTATAGAGAGAAAGAAGAAGAGAAGTCTGCTACCTTTCTTTTCCTATATTCAGTTTCTTTTACGGTAAGGGATATTATTTGTTGTACTCGCAAGGAGTATTATTTTCTTTTGTATTCATGAAGAGAACTTCTGTTATTTCATTCTTTATTATTCTGCTGGAATAACCAGTATACGCGGACTACTCTATACTTGGTGACATTCTTCTATTATTCCGTCTTTATTATTATTCTGTTCGAATATCATGTCTGTGCGTTTTACGCTGGACCTGGTTCCATCTTTACTATTATTCTGTTGAAATATCCTGTCTGTGCGTTTTACGCCGGACCTGGTTCCATTATTCATTATTCTGTCGGAATATCCTGTCTGTGCGTTTACGCCGGACCTGGTTCCATTATTTATTATTCTGTCGGAATATCCTGTCGGTGCGTTTACGCATGTCCTGGTTCCATTATTTATTTTCCTGTTGGAATAACCTGTCTGTGCGGTCTATCGCATGCATGGTGATTTCTTTTGTTATTCCATTCTTTATTATATTCAGTTGGTTAAAGTTTTGACTTTTATACTCCATAAAATTAGTGGAATATCCTTGATATTTGCGCTTCATCCAGTATCTTTTCATAAAAATATTCTTCCGAGTATTTTTGAATTTTACTCCACAAAGCAGTATCATGTTGACAATTTGGACGTTATTGGTTCCTGGATAAATTAATTATTGAACTTATTTTATTGAATTCTTATATCATTGTCGTCATCCTCATGTTTATATTCTGTTAAAAGTCATCTGTGGCCTGTAGTGCATATATAGACTTGGTATGATTATGACCAGGGATTATTCGGTATAATCATGACCGTAATGTTACAAATGATGTGGTAAAAGTCCTCATTGGCCCGTAGTACATTGATGGACAGTGGTTGGCATGATCATGACCATTAATGAATACACAAATATTCTTGGCCCGTAGTGCATGGATAATTGTGGTCGTGATACTAAAGAATATCCTTGGTCGTAGTGCAGGGGTGATTCGATGATGCGGATTATTTTTTTTAAGCTGAGTCCCAGCGATAAAAGTCATGAAAAACCTTTTAAATCATAGAAGATAGTAGATTTTATTCTCTACTTGACTCTTCTAATGGGTTGCTTGTTCCGCTGTAGTTAAACTTGATGTTTGTTATATTATATCAGTTTAACACTATTTAAGGCTAATGATAATTTATTCTGCATTATCTTAGTCATAATATTTCTTATTGGGCTAGTTGAGCTCACCCTTTCTTTCATTGTTCTCTTCAGGAAATGAGAATAAAGCTGGGACGAGTCGGGGAACGGAGTGATGGACCAGATGATAGTATTAGTAGTACTCACTATTCTGTTAAATAGTGTGACAATAAATATAACGAGGACTTATTCTGAGAGTGGATATTGTCTAGAAGACAGTATTTATATTAAAACTCACAGCTCTCTTGTCGTATATTAACGATTGTATTTGTATTCTGTACCATGTATTTGGCGACTCAGAATAGGTGATGTATACCTATTTTGGGGGTGTCACAGTTGGTATCAAAGCTTAGGGATATGATCCCTGGCTGAGATGTGAGACAAGAACTAGGAGGGGAGAGACGGGAAATTTCTTCGTTAGTATGACCTACCTAAGTTTACTTGTTATTTAATTGATCGGTCAGAGTATAGATGTAAGACCCCAACTTATTAATGAATAAAATCAAATTTTCTCTAAATATTATTGTGAATAATAAGGGGTTAATTTGATATAATACTTTGGTTATGGGTGAAATGTGCAAATTTTACAAAATAAGCAAGTGGTTATAAAATATTTATTTTTAGTCGGTGAATATTCAGTTGGTCGTGGAATATTCTTGCTGTCGGGGAATATTCGTACGACGACGCAGCCTTGTGTGGGCCCCATAACGGAAAGCGATTGGATGAAGAAAATGACAAGTATAAGTTGTTTATAAATAACGGCGTAGTTGTTACCGTTAATACTGTTGGAATACCCGGTGGTTAAAATACAGTAGCACACGGTATTGCACCAATTATTGATTCTTACGTAAGAAGGCACTACTCAATAATTGTTACAGTAGTTATTATTCAATATTTTATTTTATTGATTCAATAATTGCTGCGTTGATATTTTATATTATTGTTGTTTCAATAATTGTTGCTGCACAGTATTTTCATTTATCAGATCAATAATTCATATTATTTGAATAATATTATTAGATAACATTATTGGCAATGTCTAGAAAGTTCTGTCTAAGGAGAGGTTTGGTCATCTAATTGCGCGCCAGTAAGGAGAAATCCTTATTGGAAAGCCCCCTCTTTCCTGGGAACGGCCTGGTTGTCATAAATGTGATTCTGTAATATTATTTGTGAATAATTAATTATTGATTCATATGATAAGGAAATATTTATTTTATGTGGATATAAATGAGGGATATATTTTTGTGGTTAAAAATGAAGGAGTTAATGTTGAGGTTTTTATCCGTATTTTTGTCGGAATGGAGGTATTAAAAATCAGGGTTTTTGAGATATTTTGCGGGGGTTATAATTTTTAATCCGACCGTTAGATCGTGGTAATTTTTGGATATGTTATACATATATAAGTTGAGTATATGCCCACAAATTTTGAACCGTTAAAAATGAACGTATGATTTATTATGAATTTTACGAGATGACTGGTTCAGAAATTGTTGAATTTTCGGAGTTAATCATTTTGGTGGAAAATTCTAGAATTGGTGGGCCCCACTTGTGGTTGGTGAAGAAATGTGTTGAATTATATTTCAAATGTGGTGGGTGGGAATAGTAGCAGGTAAAGCCATCAGGTTGCAGGTCAAACCTACCAAAATTTTCCTATAAATAGAGGGCTAAGTTAGAATTGAAAATCACACCAGAAACATAAGCTTTCTCTCTTTCTCTCTCTATATTATGAAGCATATTTTGTGAGTTTTTAGATACTTGGTGAGTTGCTATTCATCAGTGCAAGTTTTCTTCAGCATCATATCCGATATCCAGTCAGAAATACTGCTCTTTTGAGGTAAGGGATTGTAAGGGATAGTAAGGGATAGTAATGGATTTTAAGGGTTGTTATGATTTTCAGTTTCGTAATTTTTCTGATCTTCAAAAATTCTGGAAAAAATTTGAAATGATATTTTGATGAGTTTTCTTGATTGTGTCCAAAAATGGTGATTTTTGGATGTATAGATTGAGAGTTATGAATTTTATGAGAAAAGACTATTTTAAAAGTAACAGCTTATAATTCCTTGTGGTTAACTCCAAAATTGATGAAATTTTTATTGGGAGTACATGTATATGATAGAAGTATACTCTGTAAATTTCAGAATTTTTAGACAAAAGTACAATTTTTGATAAATGTCTAAATATTCGGCTATTTTGGCCATATGAAAAATAGTAAATGACTTTTAAAAATTCTGAGAAAAATATATGTTCACTATGGGACTATATTATGCTAAATTCCAGAAAAGAAATATTTTTGGAACTGATTTGGTATTTTTCATGAAAATAGTTTAGTTATGAGAAAATGAATTAAATATGTTATGTGAAGTAAGAAAATTGGAAAATAGGATTTTATGGCTTGAGAATCCTATATATGAGGTATATGCAGATTTTTGATGAGGGTTTTGGTTATTGATGATGAAATCTTAAGAGTTGGCATTTTATTATGATTAAATGCATTAATTAGTAAAGTGTAAACAATTTAAATAAATTGTTTATAAGCTTAAGAATATTATTCTTTCAATATCATTATACCGAAATATTGGTATGTATATTATTGTGGAATTTCTACCTTTTTCATGTCAGGGTTACTATTCACGAGTTACTATTCATGAGTTACTATTCACGAGTTACTATTCATGAGTTAATATTCACGAGTTACTATTCACGACAAAATTGGTTTCTTTTTCTAACCAAATTATAGTTGATTTATGAATATTACTCTTGAGATTAAATCTATATGTTGATCATATTATTTTTATTATCATATATAACATTTTTATAACCTTGATGTTGAAATTCTCTTTCGCTTGAGTGTAAAGATGGGTAAATTATTGGTATGATCATGACTATGGGTTCTCTTTGGCCTGTAGTGCAAAGTTGAATTGTGACTGGTATGATCATGACCATTGAATTTATAATTGAATATCTTAAGCTTAAGTGCAAAGGTGAATTGATCAACATGGTTATAATTATTGTTTATATAAATTCTGAAATGATTATATATTTCTTTGAGATATGAATATATTTGGCCTGTAGTGCAAATATGAATTGTTGATGAATATCTTTGGCATGTAGTGCAAAGATAGCCTGTTGATGAATATCTTTGGCCTGTAGTGCAAAGATGAACTGTTGTTGAATATCTTTGGCCCGTAGTGCAAAGATGGTTTGTTGATGAATATCTTTGGCCCGTAGTGCAAAGATGGATTTGTTAGTATGATTATAAACAGGAACTGTGATTTGGTATAACCATGATCTTTGATGTTTCAGGTAAAGACAGGTGATAAAAATATTCTTCGTCCTGGGTGCGAAGAAAAATTTATAGTCACAATTATGATTATGAGTTATTCATATGATTGTGGAAAGGAACTGTTGAGTGATGTTACATGGATAAAATATTGTTGGTGGATTTTTAACATGGAGAAGATAATAGACTTTATAGTCTATTTGACTCTTCTAATGGATTGCTCGTTCCGCTGCAACTATGGTTGAAATTTTATCATTTACCATATGTTCTAAATCTCTGATTTATTGTTGATGAAGGCTATTGATAATTGAATTATCTTTAGTCATGATATTCTTTACTGAGCTAGTTGTGCTCACCCTTTTGCTTCACAATTCCTTTCAGGTAATAAGAGTGTAGCTGGGTCGAGCGGGGGTAACAAGGGAATGGAACGGTGGTCATCATTTAGTAGTTATATTTGGTGAAGAAAATAGGGTGAGGTGAACCCAATGTTGGAAGGGTGTTTTGTCACTATCATACAAGATGTCTAATAACATACAACCTCGTGTCATCATAGGACAGGGTTGTGCTCATCCACTTACTGAGTATATCTATGGGCACTACCTATATAATCTTGGTGTTTGTTTGAAGTATAATTCTCAATTAGAGACAGTGGAGATAATGATAAGTCAAGAGAAGACTCACCATTGGGAAGAATATGATAGTAATCTTCTCGTTTTTCTTTGGGGTCTATTGGGTCAACCAAGGATAATTCTGTGGCCATATGATATCTATCATAACCTAGACGCGTGGCCTCCCATGTACGAAGGTTTCCTTGAGCACTTCCCAAAGATTCTAATTTCTAAAACAGTTTTTGACTATACCTTTATGTAAGGTACCTTTGTGAAGTGCTGATACATGATGGTGTCCAATGTCACATTTGGTATATATTTGTATCCAAACTCACAGCATATGTGTTGTTGTATTTTGCACGACAATTGTTGTAATAAAGTTGTAGTTGTTTTCTGTACCATGTATTTGACGACTCAGAATGGGTTGGATGGAATGGACCTATTTTGGGGTCGTTACATTTGGTATCAGAGCTATAAGTAAAGAGCCCCGAGCCTCTCGCTGGTGACTTCCTGTTGATGGGGGATGCACCGAAGCCAGACTCTCCGTAGGGGACGCCGTTCTGCGGTGGCAAGCTGATAGGTATCAATGTAAGGTGCTGACATAGGTTGGTGTCCAGAGTTACATTTGGTATCAGAGCTTGGGGATATGATCTCTGGCGGAGATCGGGGAATACAACTAGGAGGGGAGAGATGAGTAAATCCTTCGCTAGTGTGTCCTACCTAAGCTTATTTGTTGGTCAGTCATAATATCGGGATATTATGTGATATGTTAATTTGTTAAATTAACACTTGTTTTGAAGCTGTATTCTAGAATGTTATTTGAAATACAGGAGATGAGCAATGGAGAAATTATGATGACAGAGAAGATGGAATTTGAAATGAAAGGAAGGTATTCTCAACTCTTTGAAATACCAGGTACGTAAATTTCGAGGACGAAATTTCATAAGGAGGGGAGGTTGTAAGACCCCAACTTATTAATGAATAAAATCAAATTTTCTCTAAATATTATTGTGAATAATAAAGGGTTAATTTGATATAATACTTTGGTTATGGGTGAAATGTGCAAATTTTTCAAAATAAGCAAGTGGTTATAAAATATTTATTTTTGGTCGGTGAATATTCGTTGGTCGTGGAATATTCTTTCTGTCGGGGAATATTCGTACGACGGCGCAGCCTTGTGTGGGCCCCATAACGGAAAGCGATTGGATGAAGAAAATGACAAATTTGAGTTTTTATAAATAACGGCGTAGTTGTTACCGTTAATACTGTTGGAATACCCGGTGGTTAAAATACAGTAGCACACGGTATTGCACCAATTATTGATTCTTACGTAAGAAGGCACTACTCAATAATTGTTACAGTAATTATTGTTCAATATTTTATTTTATTGATTCAATAATTGCTGCGTTGATATTTTATATTATTGTTGTTTCAATAATTGTTGCTGCACAGTATTTTCATTATCAGATCAATAATTCATATTATTTGAATAATATTATTAGATAACATTATTGGCAATGTCTAGAAAGTTCTGTCTAAGGAGAGGTTTGGTCATCTAATTGCGCGCCAGTAAGGAGAAATCCTTATTGGAAAGCCCCCTCTTTCCTGGGAACGGCCTGGTTGTCATAAATGTGATTCTGTAATATTATTTGTGAATAATTAATTATTGATTCATATGATAAGGAAATATTTATTTTATGTGGATATAAATGAGGGATATATTTTTGTGGTTAAAAATGAAGGAGTTAATGTTGAGGTTTTTATCCGTATTTTTGTCGGAATGGAGGTATTAAAAATCAGGGTTTTTGAGATATTTTGCGGGGGTTATAATTTTTAATCCGACCGTTGGATCGTGGTAATTTTTGGATATGTTATACATATATAAGTTGAGTATATGCCCACAAATTTTGAACCGTTAAAAATGAACGTATGATTTATTATGAATTTTACGAGATGACTGGTTCAGAAATTGTTGAATTTTCGGAGTTAATCATTTTGGTGGAAAATTCTAGAATTGGTGGGCCCCACTTGTGGTTGGTGAAGAAATGTGCTGAATTATATTTCAAATGTGGTGGGTGGGAATAGTAGCAGGTAAAGCCATCAGGTTGCAGGTCAAACCTACCAAAATTTTCCTATAAATAGAGGGCTAAGTTAGAATTGAAAATCACACCAGAAACATAAGCTTTCTCTCTTTCTCTCTCTATATTATGAAGCATATTTTGTGAGTTTTTAGATACTTGGTGAGTTGCTATTCATCAGTGCAAGTTTTCTTCAGCATCATATCCGATATCCAGTCAGAAATACTGCTCTTTTGAGGTAAGGGATTGTAAGGGATAGTAAGGGATAGTAATGGATTTTAAGGGTTGTTATGATTTTCAGTTTCGTAATTTTTCTGATCTTCAAAAATTCTGGAAAAAATTTGAAATGATATTTTGATGAGTTTTCTTGATTGTGTCCAAAAATGGTGATTTTTGGATGTATAGATTGAGAGTTATGAATTTTATGAGAAAAGACTATTTTAAAAGTAACAGCTTATAATTCCTTGTGGTTAACTCCAAAATTGATGAAATTTTTATTGGGAGTACATGTATATGATAGAAGTATACTCTGTAAATTTCAGAATTTTTAGACAAAAGTACAATTTTTGATAAATGTCTAAATATTCGGCTATTTTGGCCATATGAAAAATAGTAAATGACTTTTAAAAATTCTGAGAAAAATATATGTTCACTATGGGACTATATTATGCTAAATTCCAGAAAAGAAATATTTTTGGAACTGATTTGGTATTTTTCATGAAAATAGTTTAGTTATGAGTAAATGAATTAAATATGTTATGTGAAGTAAGAAAATTGGAAAATAGGATTTTATGGCTTGAGAATCCTATATATGAGGTATATGCAGATTTTTGATGAGGGTTTTGGTTATTGATGATGAAATCTTAAGAGTTGGCATTTTATGATGATTAAATGCATTAATTAGTAAAGTGTAAACAATTTAAATAAATTGTTTATAAGCTTAAGAATATTATTCTTTCAATATCATTATACCGAAATATTGGTATGTATATTATTGTGGAATTTCTACCTTTTTCATGTCAGGGTTACTATTCACGAGTTACTATTCATGAGTTACTATTCACGAGTTACTATTCATGAGTTACTATTCACGAGTTACTATTCACGACAAAATTAGTTTCTTTTTCTAACCAAATTATAGTTGATTTATGAATATTACTCTTGAGATTAAATCTATATGTTGATCATATTATTTTTATTATCATATATAACATTTTTATAACCTTGATGTTGAAATTCTCTTTCGCTTGAGTGTAAAGATGGGTAAATTATTGGTATGATCATGACTAGGGTTCTCTTTGGCCTGTAGTGCAAAGTTGAATTGTGACTGGTATGATCATGACCATTGAATTTATAATTGAATATCTTAAGCTTAAGTGCAAAGGTGAATTGATCAACATGGTTATAATTATTGTTTATATAAATTCTGAAATGATTATATATTTCTTTGAGATATGAATATATTTGGCCTGTAGTGCAAATATGAATTGTTGATGAATATCTTTGGCATGTAGTGCAAAGATAGCCTATTGATGAATATCTTTGGCCTGTAGTGCAAAGATGAACTGTTGTTGAATATCTTTGGCCCGTAGTGCAAAGATGGTTTGTTGATGAATATCTTTGGCCCGTAGTGCAAAGATGGATTTGTTAGTATGATTATAAACAGGAACTGTGATTTGGTATAACCATGATCTTTGATGTTTCAGGTAAAGACAGGTGATAAAAATATTCTTCGTCCTGGGTGCGAAGAAAAATTTATAGTCACAATTATGATTATGAGTTATTCATATGATTGTGGAAAGGAACTGTTGAGTGATGTTACATGGATAAAATATTGTTGGTGGATTTTTAACATGGAGAAGATAATAGACTTTATAGTCTATTTGACTCTTCTAATGGATTGCTCGTTCCGCTGCAACTATGGTTGAAATTTTATCATTTACCATATGTTCTAAATCTCTGATTTATTGTTGATAAAGACTATTGATAATTGAATTATCTTTAGTCATGATATTCTTTACTGAGCTAGTTGTGCTCACCCTTTTGCTTCACAATTCCTTTCAGGTAATAAGAGTGTAGCTGGGTCGAGCGGGGGTAACAAGGGAATGGAACGGTGGTCATCATTTAGTAGTTATATTTGGTGAAGAAAATAGGGTGAGGCGAACCCAATGTTGGAAGGGTATTTTGTCACTATCATACAAGATGTCTAATAACATACAACCTCGTGTCATCATAGGACAGGGTTGTGCTCATCCACTTGCTGAGTATATCTATGGGCACTACCTATATAATCTTGGTGTTTGTTTGAAGTATAATTCTCAATTAGAGACAGTGGAGATAATGATAAGTCAAGAGAAGACTCACCATTGGGAAGAATATGATAGTAATCTTCTCGTTTTTCTTTGGGGTCTATTGGGTCAACCAAGGATAATTCTGTAGCCATATGATATCTATCATAACCTAGACGCGTGGCCTCCCATGTACGAAGGTTTCCTTGAGCACTTCCCAAAGATTCTAATTTCTAGAACAGTTTTTGACTATACCTTTATGTAAGGTACCTTTGTGAAGTGCTGATACATGATGGTGTCCAATGTCACATTTGGTATATATTTGTATCCAAACTCACAGCATATGTGTTGTTGTATTTTGCACGATAATTGTTGTAATAAAGTTGTAGTTGTTTTCTGTACCATGTATTTGACGACTCAGAATGGGTTGGATGGAATGGACCTATTTTGGGGTCGTTACAATAGAGATAATATGTGATATGTTAATTAACCCTTGTTTTGTGGCAGTATTTGAAAATGACATCTGAAAATGTTGAGATAAGCAATGGAGCACAGGAGACCGTTGAGTCTCCACAGATCAATAATCAGGACAATGTGCAATAGGATGGTGATAATCCTCCTGTAAACAACAACACTGATCAATTGACGAACGACGGTACGTTTAAGAGTTTTTTAGAATTCATGCAACATCAGGCGAAGGCGGCTCCTGTTCATAATGCAGGTAAAAATAATGGCAACCCACGGTTGGTCACTGCTAAGCAATTCAAGGAGCTGGGACCACCGGAGTTTTTGGGAAAGCCAAAACCACTTAAGGCGGAGACGTGGTTAAAACAGATCACCAAGATATTTGATGTCTTGGGATGCTCCGAGAAGTAAAAGGTTCCCTTTGCCACCTTTATGTTGCGTGAAGAGGCAGATCACTGGTGAAAATCTGTAAAACGTACCTATCCTGACGCACTCAAGATGTCTTGGGAGAAGTTCCAAGAGCTGTTCAATGACAAGTACTTTCCCGAAAGCATTCGTCACATGAAGGAGGACGAATTTATCAAGTTGGAGCAAAACAACATGACCGTGTCGCAGTACGAAGCCAAGTTTGTCGAGTTGTCCTGATTTGCGTCCCACTTGGTTGATAATGAAGAAAGAATGACGCAGATGTTTTTAAGAGGTTTGAAGCCGAAGATACGTCAATATCTTATTTCTCATAAACTGTGTTTGTATTCAGATGTTGTAAATAGGGCTCAGTTAGTAGAGCGCGATAACGAGTCAGCGCAACCAAAAGAGAGCAGCCGACAAAATGATAATACCGGTGATAACAGTCATTAAAGCGGTGACAATAAGCATGGAGGGAATCAACATGCCAGAAATGGTAACCACTTCGGTGGAGATCATGGCCAAAACAATAAGAATGGACATTTCAAGAAGAGAAGGTTCAACAATGACGTGAAGACGTCGGCACTAGCACCCGTTTCAAAGGAAGAAGAACGACCACCGGTCGTATGTTTTAAATGCGGACAGGAGGGACACATCCGTCCAAACTGTACGCAGCAATCCAAAGCGTGTTTTATTTGCGGAAGAGAAGGTCACCTAGCTCGATTTTGTCGTATGGTGAAGTCAAGTCCAGCTGGGATAGTGATGCCAAAGCATGTCCCAGACAAGCCAAAGCCGATAGTTTAAGAGAGAGCGTTTTTTTTTCGTGACGAGGAACCTGAATAAAATTATCACGGGTATGTTAGTCATAAACTTTTTTGAAGTCTATACCGTGTTAGATACCGGTTCTACTCACTCTTTTATTTCACCTAGTTGTGTTCAATGTTTGAAGTTAACTCCGGAGAAGTTAAACTTTGATATATCTGTTTAAACTCAGTTGGGAGAAACCTTCGTTACCTCCACTATTTATAAATCTTGTTCAAATCAACACTTTTACGTTACCTGTCGATCTTATCTCTTTGAAAATACTTGCATTGATGTGATTTTTGGAAACGATTGGTTAACTTCTCATCATGTTTTTCGTAAGGTTGTTAGCTTTCATATTCCTAACCAACCTATTATGCGAATTCAAGTAACCAAACCACTAAAGTCAATCATTGTCATATCAAACCATAAGTAAAGAGCCCCGAGCCTTTCGCTGATGACTTCCTTATGTGGAATGCATCGAAGCCAGACTTTCCGTAGGAGACGTTGTGAATGACGATGGCAATTTGATATGTATCAATGTGACGTGTTATCCAAGTCTTGGATGAGAGTCACAGTTTTGAATGATATTTCTATTGTTAATAAATTTCCTGACGTATTCTTGAAGACTTCTTAGCCTACCCTAGAGCGTGAAATCAAATTTTATATTAACCCTAGTACAAAACCCATTTCTTAAACCCTCAAATATTTCTTCAACTAAAATGAACGTATCATGCACCAAAGACGTTGGCTCGAGCTGTTGAAGATTACGATCGTACCATTCAATATCATCGTGGAAGTGTGAACGTGGTAGCTGATGTAACGACCCCAAAATAGGTCCATTCCACCCAACCCATTCTGAGTCGTCAAATACATGGTACAGAAAACAACTACAACTTTATTACAACAATTGTCGTGCAAAATACAACAACACATATGCTGTGAGTTTGGATACAAATATATATCAAATGTGACTCATGTTCCAACCGTGGACATCACCTCACAATAACACCTTACATAAAGGTATAGTCAAAAACTGTTTTAGAAATTAGAATCTTTGGGAAGTGCTCAAGGAAACCTTCGTACGTGGGAGGCCACGCGTCTAGGTTATGATAGATATCATATGGCCACAGAATTATCTTTGGTTAACCCAATAGACCCCAAAGAAAAACGAAAAGATTACTATCATATTCTTCCCAATGGTGAGTCTTCTCTTGACTTATCATTATCTCCACTGTCTCTAATTGAGAATTATACTTCAAACAAACACCAAGATTATATAGGTAGTGCCCATAGATATACTCAGCAAGTGGATGAGCACAACCCTGTCCTATGATGACACGAGGTTGTATGTCATTAGACATCTTGTATGATAGTGACAAAACACCCTTCCAACATTGGGTTCGCCTCACCCTATTTTCTTCACCAAATATAACTACTAAATGATGACCACCGTTCTATTCCCTTGTTACCCCCGCTCGACCCAGCTACACTCTTATTACCTGAAACATCAAAGATCATGGTTATACCAAATCACAATTCCTATTTATAATCATACTAACAAATCCATCTTTGCACTACGGGCCAAAGATATTCATCAACAAACCATCTTTGTACTACAGGCCAAAGATATTCAACAACAGTTCATCTTTGCACTACAGGCCAAAGATATTCATCAACAAACCATCTTTGCACTACGGGCCAAAGATATTCAACAACAGTTCATCTTTGCACTACAGGCCAAAGATATTCAACAACAGTTCATCTTTACACTACAGGCCAAAGATATTCATCAACAATTCATATTTGCACTACAGGCCAAATATATTCATATCTCAAAGAAATATATAATCATTTCAGAATTTATATAAACAATAATTATAACCATGTTGATCAATTCACCTTTGCACTTAAGCTTAAGATATTCAATTATAAATTCAATGGTCATGATCATACCAGTCACAATTCAACTTTGCACTACAGGCCAAAGAGAACCCTAGTCATGATCATACCAATAATTTACCCATCTTTACACTCCAGTGAAAGATAATTTCAACATCAGGGTTATAAAAATGTTATATATGATGATAAAAATAATATGATCAACATATAGTTTTAATCTCAAGAATAATATTCGTAACTCATGAATAGTAACCCCGACACAAAAGATAGAAATTCTACAATAAAATTCATACCAATATTTCGGTATAATGATATTGAAAGAATAACATTACTTAAATTTATAAACAATTTATTTTAATTATTTACACTTTACTAATTAATGCATTTAATCATCATAAAATGCCAACTCTTACAATTTCATCATCAATAACCAAAACCCTCATCAAAAATCTGCATATACCTCATATAGGATTCTCAAGCCATAAAATCCTATTTTTCAATTTTCTTTCTTCACAAAACATATTTAATTCATTTACTCATAACTAGACCATTTTCATGAAAAATACCAAATCAGTTCCAAAAATATTTCTTTTCTGGGAATTAGCATAATATAGTCCCATAGTGAACATATATTTTTCTCAGAATTTTTAAAAGTCATTTACTATTTTTCATATGGCCAAAATAGCCGAATATTTAGACATTTATCAAAAATTGTACTTTTGTCTAAAAATTCTGAAATTTACAGAGTATACTTCTATCATATACATGTACTCCCAATAAAAATTTCATCAATTTTGGAGTTAACCACAAGGAATTATAAGCGGTTACTTTTAAAATAGTCTTTTCCCGTAAAATTCATAACTCTTAATCTATACATCCAAAAATCACCATTTTTGGACACAATCAATAAAACTCATCAAAATATCATTTCAAATTTTTCCAGAATTTTTGAAGATCAGAAAAATTACGAAACTGAAAATCATAACAACCCTTAAAATCCCTTAATATCCCTTACCTCAAAAGTGCAGTATTTCTGACTGGAATGCAAAGCCGAAGGAAACTTGCACTGAATAGCAACTCTTAAAGTATCTAAATACTCACAAAATATGCTTCATAATATAGAGAGAGAAAGAGAGAAAGCTTATGTTTTTGGTGTGATTTTCAATTCTAACTTAGCCCTCTATTTATAGGAAAATTTTGGAAGGTTTGACCTGCAACCTGATGGCTTTACCTGCTACTATTCCCACCCACCACATTTGAAATATAATTCAGCATATTTCTTCACCAACCACAAGTGGGGCCCACCAATTCTAGAATTTTCTATCAAAATGATAAACTCCAAAAATTCAACAATTTCTGAACCAGTCATCTTGTAAAATTCATAATAAATCATACGTTCATTTTTAACGGTTCAAAATTTGTGGACATATACTCAACTTATATATGTATAACATATCCAAAAATTATCACGATCCAACGGTCGGATTAAAAATTATAACCCCCGCAAAATATCTCAAAAACCCTGATTTTTAATACCTCCATTCCGACAAAAATACGGATAAAAATCTCAACATTAACTCCTTCATTTTTTTAACCACAAAAATATATCCCTCATTTATATCAACATAAAATAAATATTTCCTTATCATATGAATCAATAATTAATTATTCACAAATAATATTACAGAATCACATTTATGACAACCAGGCCGTTCCCAGGAAAGAGGGGGCTTTCCAATAAGAATTTCTCCTTACTGGCGCGCAATTAGATGACCAAACCTCTCCTTAGACAGAACTTTCTAGACATTGACAATAATGTTATCTAATAATATTATTCAAATAATATGAATTATTGATCTGATAAAGGAAAATACTGTGCAGCAACAATTATTGAAACAACAATAATATAAAATATCAACGCAACAATTATTGAATCAATAAAATAAAATATTGAACAGTAACTACTGTAATAATTATTGAGTAGTGCCTTCTTACGTAAGAATCAATAATTTCAAAAATACTGTGCAATACCGTGTGCTACTGTGCAATAACGCGTATTACTGTATTTTAACCACCGGGTATTCTAACAGTGTTAACGGTAACAACTACGCCGTTATTTGTAAAAACTCAAATTTGTTGTTTTCTTCACCCGACAGTTATTCTGTTATGGGGCCCACAAATGGCTGCGCCGTCGTACGAATATTCCCTGACAGAAAGAATATTCCACGACTAAACGAATATTCCCCGACAACAATGATTATTTTATAACCACTTGCTTATTTTGAAAAAAAAATCATATTTCACTCATAACTTTAAATTTTTATCAATTTAACCATTTACTGAATAGTAATTATAAGAAAAATTGAATACTTTTATTTCATAAAATTCGGGGTCTTACAATCTCCCCTCCTTATTAAATTTCGTCCCCGAAATTTACGTACCTGGTATTTCAAAGAGTTGAGAATACCTTGCTTTCATTTCAGATTCCATCTTCCCTATCATCATGATTTCTCCATTGCTCATCTCCTGTATTTTAGATATCATTCTAGAATACAGCTTCAAAATAAGGGTTAATTGAATAAATTAACATATCACATAATATCCCGATATTATGACTGACCAACAAATAAGCTTAGGTAGGACACACTAGCGAAGGATTTACTCATCTCTCCCCTCCTAGTTATATTCCCCGATCTCCGCCAGAGATCATATCCCTAAGCTCTGATACCAAATGTAACGACCCCAAAATAGGTCCATTCCACCCAACCCATTCTGAGTCGTCAAATACATGGTACAGAAAACAACTACAACTTTATTACAACAATTGTCGTGCAAAATACAACAACACATATGCTGTGAGTTTGGATACAAATATATATCAAATGTGACTCATGTTCCAACCGTGGACATCACCTCACAATAATACCTTACATAAAGGTATAGTCAAAAACTGTTTTAGAAATTAGAATCTTTGGGAAGTGCTCAAGGAAACCTTCGTACATGGGAGGCCACGCGTCTAGGTTATTATAGATATCATATGGCCACAGAATTATCCTTGGTTGACCCAATAGACCCCAAAGAAAAATGAAAAGATTACTATCATATTCTTCCCAATGGTGAGTCTTCTCTTGACTTATCATTATCTCCACTGTCTCTAATTGAGAATTATACTTCAAACAAACACCAAGATTATATAGGTAGTGCCCATAGATATACTCAGCAAGTGGATGAGCACAACCCTGTCCTATGATGACACGAGGTTGTATGTCATTAGACATCTTGTATGATAGTGACAAAACACCCTTCCAACGTTGGGTTCGCCTCACCCTATTTTCTTCACCACATATAACTACTAAATGATGACCACCGTTCTATTCCCTTGTTACCCCCGCTCGACCCAGCTACACTCTTATTACCTGAAACATCAAAGATCATGGTTATACCAAATCACAATTCCTATTTATAATCATACTAACAAATCCATCTTTGCACTTCGGGCCAAAGATATTCATCAACAAACCATCTTTGCACTACGGGCCAAAGATATTCAACAACAGTTCATCTTTGCACTACAGGCCAAAGATATTCAACAACAGTTCATCTTTGCACTACAGGCCAAAGATATTCATCAACAAACCATCTTTGCACTACGGGCCAAAGATATTAAACAACAGTTCATCTTTGCACTACATGCCAAAGATATTCAACAACAGTTCATCTTTACACTACAGGCCAAAGATATTCATCAACAATTCATATTTGCACTACAGGCCAAATATATTCATATCTCAAAGAAATATATAATCATTTCAGAATTTATATAAACAATAATTATAACCATGTTGATCAATTCACCTTTGCACTTAAGCTTAAGATATTCAATTATAAATTCAATGGTCATGATCATACCAGTCACAATTCAACTTTGCACTACAGGCCAAAGAGAACCCTAGTCATGATCATACCAATAATTTACCCATCTTTACACTCCAGTGAAAGATAATTTCAACATCTGGGTTATAAAAATGTTATATATGATGATAAAAATAATATGATCAACATATAGTTTTAATCTCAAGAGTAATATTCGTAACTCATGAATAGTAACTCCGACACAAAAGATAGAAATTCTACAATAAAATTCATACCAATATTTCGGTATAATGATATTGAAAGAATAACATTACTTAAATTTATAAACAATTTATTTTAATTGTTTACACTTTACTAATTAATGCATTTAATCATCATAAAATGTCAACTCTTACAATTTCATCATCAATAACCAAAACCCTCATCAAAAATCTGCATATACCTCATATAGGATTCTCAAGCCATAAAATCCTATTTTTCAATTTTCTTTCTTCACAAAACATATTTAATTCATTTACTCATAACTAGACCATTTTCATGAAAAATACCAAATCAGTTCCAAAAATATTTCTTTTCTGGGATTTAGCATAATATAGTCCCATAGTGAACATATATTTTTCTCAGAATTTTTAAAAGTCATTTACTATTTTTCATATGGCCAAAATAGCCGAATATTTAGACATTTATCAAAAATTGTACTTTTGTCTAAAAATTCTGAAATTTACAGAGTATACTTCTATCATATACATGTACTCCCAATAAAAATTTCATCAATTTTGGAGTTAACCACAAGGAATTATAAGCGGTTACTTTTAAAATAGTCTTTTCCCGTAAAATTCATAACTCTTAATCTATACATCCAAAAATCACCATTTTTGGACACAATCAATAAAACTCATCAAAATATCATTTTAAATTTTTCCAGAATTTTTGAAGATCAGAAAAATTACAAAACTGAAAATCATAACAACCCTTAAAATCCCTTAATATCCCTTACCTCAAAAGTGCAGTATTTCTGACTGGAATGCAAAGCCGAAGGAAACTTGCACTGAATAGCAACTCTTAAAGTATCTAAATACTCACAAAATATGCTTCATAATATAGAGAGAGAAAGAGAGAAAGCTTATGTTTTTGGTGTGATTTTCAATTCTAACTTAGCCCTCTATTTATAGGAAAATTTTGGAAGGTTTGACCTGCAACCTGATGGCTTTACCTGCTACTATTCCACCCACCACATTTGAAATATAATTCAGCATATTTCTTCACCAACCACAAGTGGGGCCCACCAATTCTAGAATTTTCTATCAAAATGATAAACTCCAAAAATTCAACAATTTCTGAACCAGTCATCTTGTAAAATTCATAATAAATCATACGTTCATTTTTAACGGTTCAAAATTTGTGGACATATACTCAACTTATATATGTATAACATATCCAAAAATTATCACGATCCAACGGTCGGATTAAAAATTATAACCCCCGCAAAATATCTCAAAAACCGTGATTTTTAATACCTCCATTCCGACAAAAATACAGATAAAAATCTCAACATTAACTCCTTCATTTTTTTAACCACAAAAATATATCCCTCATTTATATCAACATAAAATAAATATTTCCTTATCATATGAATCAATAATTAATTATTCACAAATAATATTACAGAATCACATTTATGACAACCAGGCCGTTCCCAGGAAAGAGGGGGCTTTCCAATAAGAATTTCTCCTTACTGGCGCGCAATTAGATGACCAAACCTCTCCTTAGACAGAACTTTCTAGACATTGACAATAATGTTATCTAATAATATTATTCAAATAATATGAATTATTGATCTGATAAAGGAAAATACTGTGCAGCAACAATTATTGAAACAACAATAATATAAAATATCAACGCAACAATTATTGAATCAATAAAATAAAATATTGAACAGTAACTACTGTAATAATTATTGAGTAGTGCCTTCTTACGTAAGAATCAATAATTTCAAAAATACTGTGCAATACCGTGTGCTACTGTGCAATAACGCGTATTACTGTATTTTAACCACCGGGTATTCTAACAGTGTTAACGGTAACAACTACGCCGTTATTTGTAAAAACTCAAATTTGTTGTTTTCTTCACCCGACAGTTATTCTGTTATGGGGCCCACAAATGGCTGCGCCGTCGTACGAATATTCCCTGACAGAAAGAATATTCCACGACCAAACGAATATTCCCCGACAACAATGATTATTTTATAACCACTTGCTTATTTTGAAAAAAAAATCATATTTCACTCATAACTTTAAATTTTTATCAATTTAACCATTTACTGAATAGTAATTATAAGAAAAATTGAATACTTTTATTTCATAAAATTCGGGGTCTTACAGCTGACGTGTTGAGTAGAAGATCGTAGGCGTTTACGAGTGCGATGTTGTTAACACAAAGACTCATTTCGTATAGCTTACACATGATGAAGATAGAGTTAAAGACTCTAGGGACCCACATGAAGATAACGAATATACGATTAGAATCGACTTTAATCGATAAAGTTAAAGCCGTGCAAGCTACAGATCCGGAGTTGATGAATACTAAAAAGAAGGTTCAAGAGGGCGTTATTTTAAAAGCAAGAGTTGCTGAAGAGAGAAAATTTCAACCCTCGATTTAATTGGCTCATTTGAAATTCTCGATTAAGTAGGAGCTGTGGCTTATAGACTCGTTTTACCGCCAAGTATGTCGTGTACTCATAACGTTTTTAACGTATCGATGTTACGACCCGAACCACATTATTAATTTAGAACCGGACGAGATAGCAGATGATTTAACGTTTGGGGAGATACGTGTTAAATCTTGGATAAGAAGAATCGTATTCAACACTCAAATGTTATACCTCAAGAGTTAGAATCTGACGAAGTGTCCTCATCTGTTCGGCATACCAGGTACGTACGTAAATTTCGAGGGCGAAATTTTATATGGAAGGGAGATTGTGAAACCCCAGATTTTATGAATAAAGATTTAATTTTTTTCGAAATATTTTTTTAAATATTATGGTGTGAATTTGAGATAATGTTATAGTTGTGGGTAATATTTATAAATTTTGCAAAGTATGCAAGTTGTTGCATTATATTCGATTGGTCGGGGAATATTATTTTTGTCAGGGAATATTCGTACGACGGCACAATTATTGGTGGACCCCACAACGAAATTATTGTCGGATTAAGAAAACGACAAAAATATTTTATGAAAATAACGGCGGAAGTTTTACCGTTAATACTATTGAACTACTCGATAGTAAAAGTACAGTAATACGTGTGGTTGCATAGTAGCATACGGTATTGATTATTGAGGCTTACGTGATAAGTCACTCAGTTTTGTTTTATTAGTATTATTAGCGTAATAAAACAGAAAAACTCTTTATATAAAACAGAATACTTTTATAAAGTTATTCGTTTTATTAGGCTAATAGTAAAATCTTTTTATATAAAACAGAATAATTTTATAAATTTATCTATTTAATTAGACAATAATTAGAATATATTATATTTTATTATGCATAGTATTTGCATAGTGCCTGCATATTGTTTGTATAGTAAATTCTTTTATAAAGTTATTCGTTTTATTAGATTATAAATAAAATATATTATATTTTATTAAAAAGATTTTACTTTAAATATGGACCGTCAGATTAAAGTAAATCAATCTTGATCGTTCATGAGTTAGTTACTATGCAGTCCATTCTTCTATAAATAGAAGCTCATTCCTTCATTATTTCTTACGAATTCACTAAAACTCTAGAAAGAGAAAATTATAGAGAGAAAGAAGAAGAGAAGTCTGCTACCTTTCTTTTCCTATATTCAGTTTCTTTTACGGTAAGGGATATTATTTGTTGTACTCGTAAGGAGTATTATTTTCTTTTATATTCATGAAGAGAACTTCTGTTATTCCATTCTTTATTATTCTGCTGGAATAACCAGTATATGCGGACTACCCTATACTTGGTGACATTCTTCTATTATTCCGTCTTTATTATTATTCTGTTAGAATATCTTGTCTGTGCGTTTTACGCTAGACTTGGTTCCGTCTTTACTATTATTCTGTTGGAATATCATGTCTGTGCGTTTTACGCCGGACCTGATTCCATTATTCATTATTCTGTTGGAATATCCTGTCTGTGCGTTTACGCCGGACCTGGTTCCATTAATTATTATTCTGTCGGAATATCCTGTCGGTGCGTTTACGCATGTCCTGGTTCCATTATTTATTTTCCTGTTGGAATAACCTGTCTGTGCGGTCTATCGCATGTATGGTGATTTCTTTTGTTATTCCATTCTTTATTATATTCAGTTGGTTAAAGTTTTGACTTTTATACTCCATGAAATTAGTGGAATATCCTTGATATTTGTGCTTCATCCAATATCTTTTTATGAAAATATTCTTCCGAGCATTCTTAAATTTTACTTCACAAAGCAGTATCATGTTGACAATTTGGACGTTATTGGTTCCTGGATAAATTAATTCTTGAACTTGTTTTATTGAATTCTTATATCATTGTCATCATCCTCATGTTTATATTCTGTTGAAAGTCATCTGTGGCCTGTAGTGCATAGATGGACTTGGTATGATTATGACCAGGGATTATTCGGTATAATCATGATCGTAATGTTACAAATGATGTGGTAAAAGTCATCATTGGCCCGTAGTGCATTGATGGATAGTGGATGGCATGATCATGACCATTAATGAATACACAAATATTATTGACCCGTAGTGCATGGATAATTGTGGTCGTGATACTAAAGAATATCCTTGGCCGTAGTGCAGGGGTGATTCGATGATGTAAATTATTTTTTTTAAGCTGAGTCCCAGCGATAAAAGTCATGAAAAATCTTTTAAATCATAGAAGATAGTAGATTTTATTCTTTACTTGACTCTTCTAATGGGTTGCTTGTTCCGCTGCAGTTGAACTTGATGTTTGTTATATTGTATCAGTTTAACACTGTTTATGGCTAATGATAATTTATTCTGCATTATCTTAGTCATAATATTTCTTATTGGGCTAGTTGAGCTCACCCTTTCTTTCATTGTTCTCTTCAGGAAATGAGAATAAAGCTGGGACGAGTCGGGGAACGGAGTGATGGACCAGATGATAGTATTAGTAGTACTCACTATTCTGTTAAATAGTGTGACAATAAATATAACGATGACTTATTCTGAGAGTGGATATTGTCTAGAAGACAGTATTTATATTAAAACTCACAGCTCTCTTGTCGTATATTAACGATTGTATTTGTATTCTGTACCATGTATTTGGCGACTCAGAATAGGTGATGTATACCTATTTTGGGGGTGTCACAGTTTTGGCATTAAAATGAGAGTTTCAAATTTTCTATATATTAGTATATATTATATTTGTTTGAAATAAGTTTAGACATATTAATCCGGTTACCAACATGTTTGGGCGGAAATGAAATTTAATTGGCAAATTGTTGTCGGTTCCGTAATTGGATTCTATGGAGCTGCATTTGAAAGTGTAGGCGGTGTTGGTGGTGGTGGCATATTCGTCTTAATGCTTACCTTGATTATTGGATTTAATCCAAAATCAGCAACTAATAGAAGAGATTGGTAACCAAACATTCATACCAAGGTTACCAATCCACCTCCACACCTGCAGTTTTTTCATAGTACAGTTGGTAACCAAACCTTCATACCAAGGTAACCAAATCGTCATACCAAGATAACCAATCCACCTCTACACCTTCAGTTTTTTCATAGTGCAGTTGGTAACCAAACCTTCACACCAAGGTAACCAAACCATCATATCAAGGTAACAAAACCTTCACACCAAGGTAGCCAATCCACATCCACACTTACAATTTTTTCATAGTGTAGTTGGTAGCCAAATATTCATACCAAGGTAACCAATTCAGTGTTATTAGGTTACCAAATTATTTTGAATGTGATGCAGTTGGTAGCCAAACCTTCATGCAATGGGTAGCCAAACCTTCATACCAAGGTAACCAATTCAATTTTATTAAGTTACCAAACCTTCTGCAGATGAGTGTTTGTAGGAGAGGATATTATTATCGCTCAACATTTACATTCCTTGGCCAATTGCATTCAACAAATACGAACAAGATTCTCGAACCTGCAACTGTTTCATATACTTCTATGTGCTTCACATTTTTTTTATTTGTATTATTCTTCTTCATCTTATAGAGAAGAGTGCATCTGTTTTTTGAATGTTTCTCATGACAGGTTGAAATTGCCAAAGCTTATGAGAAAGGTGGTGCGACATGTCTTAGTGTTTTAACAGACAATAAGTATTTTCAAGTCTCATTCAGCATTTCAGTCCTCTCTTGATTCTATCACTTCCATTTTTAATATAGTTGTATGTAAAGAGGGTTAATATAGATGCAATTCTGTTAATTGCTGGTGTTTTATCCGATCTTAAATTTGAATTATTATTTTGAATTTGAATTTATTTTTGTTGCTAGATTTCAGATATTTGAATTTGAATTATTAATTATGGCAGTTATTTCTCCTTGATTTTAGGTTTCCTTATTAATGTGAATTGCGTTATTTTTGTAATTATTTTATGGATACACTAATAGTGTAATTACTTTTTAATTGTTGTATATTAGTGTTAAGGACCCTTGTCCTTAATGTTGTTGGGCTAACTGTTTTTGGGACCAGTTTGTTGTGTTTAAAAATGCGGATAATTTTTCTTTCTTAACGTACAACATCAAAGAGTGATAAGATTTTTTATGAGTAATGATTGACGCATAAATTATTTTATAAATATTTTACAAATGGTTAATGTAACATATTTTATTTTAGCATATTGATTAATAAATTATTTTAATATAATCTTCGGCCCTATAAAATATGTTGAGGTGAAGTATGTCATATCAGCAGTTTGTAAAATATTTGTAGAATAGTATATATATAAATTGCATAAAAATCACAAAAAAAATATTTTTCACTTATATGTTATCCTTTAAAAGAGGGTAAAAAGTGTTAAAGATGTATATGTACATAAAAACTTATTCATAGGAATTATATTACAACAAAATAAATAATTGTAAAGACTTAATTTATGATTTCTAATACATATTGTAGAATTGTAATTAATTTCATATATTTTCAAAAGAGATGCGATAACAAAAATATTAATACAAAAAATTCACAAACTCAAATATAATATACTCGCCACATTTCTTTACTTTTAAATAAATTATTTAAAAAATTAATAGTAAGCTTGAGTGGTTGAGAGAGATTTCGTGGTGAAGAGAATGTGTGGTAGATGAAATTTGGGGGGAAAATACAAATAAAGATTAAACTTCTAAAATTTGTTTGTGAAAGAAAAATAAAAAAAATGTTAAAGGAGTGTTTATGAATTAAAAAATTGAGGTTTAAGTACATACTAATTGGAAGAAGGAAAAAAAATCGGGTGGGGCCATGGTCCGGTCCCGACTCCATGTAGTGTCGTCACCGTCTCTCAATACAAAAATTTTAAGCGCACATAAAAATTAAATATGAGTGTACTTGAATTTCACCTATTTATATTTTGACCCCATTATATTATGGGGTCAAAATATAAATAGATGAAATCCAAATACACCCATATCCAATTTTCATATCCACATAAAAAAACTCCTATCAATAATGGTTTCGCTACTTGATGAGTTTTTGTTATGTTTGCTTGCGTAGGTTTTGTCGTACAAGTGGTTGCTTGTGTGACACCCCTAAATCTAGGTACTCGAATTTCCACAGATTTGATGTTCACTCACCAAAATAAATAACATCTATCTACCCATAGTAAAGATAACAATAAAATTTAAATAGAAATCTTCCCAATAAAGGGTTACAACAACTTAAACAAATAAATATCAGGTTATCTAACCTTAATACATCAAATACAGAAACATCATAAACAAATAAGTCTTAAATGCAACATCATAAATCTTAACATAATCATTCTCAAATAATAAGTAAATCTTCATCATTTGCTTGCTTTGCCTTTGCCCTTGCTAGTGGATGACTCATCAACTCTTTCAACCTTAGCTGCAATGTTATTATGCAAGAGTGAGCAACAATTGCTCATAAGTTTAACAACAGTAATAATAATAACATGCGAATAAACTATGGATACTGATCGAAAGAAAACTTGGCTTTTGAATCAAGATTAGAACAGGAATCAAAAGTACATCTGAGGGTCATAAGACCATGAATTATGTCCCAGGTTATCAAGTATTTCTACTTTAAACATTTAACAGTTATAAGACTATATGGACCTAACTTCTCGTACTTGGGGGGATCAACACTATGTACCATATATGTGTACAACATCTTAACGCTATCGCATAATATAATCTCATGTAGCAGGGTTGTTCATCTCAGCTTTGACATTAGAGTTCGCAGCAAAGGAAGTTTGGTTTGGATTGATCTCAAGGGTAATTTAGAGTTCAATAATCATCAACTAAGGATTAGTTGACTCAATAAGAGCTTAATAATCATTCAAGAGTTCATCAACAACATAGTGTTATAAAGGGATACAATGGCAATCATAGAATACCGTTGAATCATAAGCATGTAAGCATCATATATCAAAATTATGCTTTCATAAAGAATTAGAGAACTTAACCAGAACATAGGCATTGATTACTATAAGAAACCTTGCTTGAATAATAATAAGCTAATGTTAAACTTGCTCAATAATGTAGAGTT
This sequence comes from Panax notoginseng, assembly GCA_016801055.1. Taxonomy (NCBI): domain Eukaryota; kingdom Viridiplantae; phylum Streptophyta; class Magnoliopsida; order Apiales; family Araliaceae; genus Panax; species Panax notoginseng. Next base: position 51,183,066 of record CM029017.1, read on the forward strand.
AGAAAAACTTGTGCAACTATAATCATGTTAGAGATAAGGAACTTGCTTAATGATAACATAATAAATAAGAATTTGCTCAATGTCAGATTAATGTTTGGAAACTCGTAAAATCGTAATCAAAATAGGGTAAGGAACTTGCTCAACATAAGAGTAGGATTCAGAAACTTGCTCAAATAAAGTTTAGGGTTAGAAAACTTTCCTCGTGCGTAGATTACACGATTACTATTTTAGGTTGAGAAGGTGGTCCAACATACTTATTGGACCCGTCTACACAAGTGTGCGCTGCTAGGTGATAAATTGATGTGGGATGGATCGTACAATTTCGCTACAAAATGGTATCAGAGCCCATGGTTCGATGGGCCCAAGTAACAACTCCAAGGTACGAGGGGAGTGCGAGGGTAAAAAAATAAATTCGCAGGCCTCGTGGGAGAGTCCAAGTATCAACTTCAAGGTGCGAGGGGAGTGCGCGAAAGTACAATTCGTAGGCCTCGTGGGTGGAGTAAATAGAGTTGAATCAGGTGGAGCACGGGATGATTTGAGTCGGGTGGAGCGAGCTTAGGAAGGCTCTAGGGAAGTTCCTGAGACAAGTTTGTCCCGGACGTGGTGGAGTAATATTAGAGTCAAGCAAAGCTCTTGAAGGATTCAAAGGTATAAAGTATTTGAATCGGGTGAAGCAGGACTCGGATGGCTCTAGGAAAACTGTTGAGACTCGTTTGCTGCTGGCGTGGTGGAGTAGTATTAGAGTCGAGAAGAGAGCTCTTGAAGGATTCAAAGAAGGTGTGCTTAATGATGAGAATACTCTAGTATGATATTTGTGACGGATATTCAAGTGAAAGGTGGAGATTGTTGGGATATTTCACATATATTCCACATTAAATAAATTCAAGAGTGTAGATGGGTTAATAAAGTATGGTAGAGCCTCAACCTAATAGGTTAACCTTTTAGGTAAGGAGGTGGTCCAACATGCTTATTGGGCCTGTCTACACAGGTGTGCGCTGCTAGGTGATGAATTAATGTGGGATGGATGGCTCAATTCTGCTACACACAATTTAATCCTACAGACCATTACATTCATAATACCAGTTAATTATAACATAACCGGCATCATAAGTACATCCTCTTTTGTCTAATTTATGAGTATGATTGTATTAGTCAAATCGCAATATTAGTTCTCACACATTATTAGACTTCACGAACAACGAGTTAACTACGTGCTCGATATATCATTTAAACACATAAGAACATTATTGGCATGCTAATAATCTATTTTAACATCACATTACATGTTTAATACATTTTCGTGTTCATTAGATTGAGTTTAAATTACATTCTCTGGACTTAAACACATAAATAGAACTTTCTGGGCAATTCTGCTAAGTAACACTGCAGCGCGCCCCATTGCTCAGGAACCGGCGCTGCAGCGCGGCCCTAGCACTGCAGCTCTACTGTTAAGCCTATGGTTAGGCGTTGCAGCTCTGTCTCGACGCTACAGCGTGCTAATTTCACTAGAGACAGGCACTGCGGTGTGGTGGAGCTGTAGTGCACAGACAAGCCTGCTAAACGGCGCCGCGAAGCAGTTTTTGTTTCTGTAGTTCGCGAAGAACACAAACCAGGGCCAATTTTGGCCAAAATTTCACCTAAACAATGAATTCAATTTCACCATATGTTCTGAACTTAACAAAAACATTTAATGATATTCCTAGCATACTTTTAACATCTTAAGTCACATAAACAACAAGATTTAAAGCCATAATTTTGATGTTTTTATGAAAAACTTTATTTTTGACATTTTTAACGAAATCAACTATTACAAACTCATTTTTCAACCAAATATGTCCGTACAAGTTTCGTTCTTTTTGTTTTTACGTGTATAAACATAATCAATCATCAATTTACCAATTAATAGGCAATTTAAACATAAATTTTCGTACTTTTAAGCCATATTCATATGTTCTTGCTCTATAAACTATAAAATTCCAATTTAAACACATTTACATGGATCTGATTACTCTAAAACACATATAAATCATATATAATTGAACTATACATGTTAATAAACATATACAACATCGTATAATCAACAATTAACCATAAAAATTCAATTACAAAGAGTTAAAACCAATTTTCATGAAAAAAATTTAAGAACGTAAATTAAAAGTTGAGATTAAGGGATTACCCTTGATTTCTCTATTTAGATACACAATGATGATAGAATGCTCCTCTTAACTCTCCAATTCTGCTTCCTCAATCTCAATTTCCCTCAAAGTTTCTCTCTTTTTCTCTATAAGTTTTTCCTAGACTTGCAAAACAAATGAACTGAAAATGCGTATAATATATTAACTGGTGCGTATATGGTAGCGGTTAAGCGCAATAAGGCCTTAACTGCTCCCATGTTCTTAAGGCCATGTTTGGCTGGGTTACTTAATTCCCTTTCTAATTTATTTTAATTAACTTATTTATTATATAGTTTATTTGTCACACTTTAATTAATCAAATACTATTATTTAAACTCAATTAAATAAAAGGCAATATTGCCCATTAAATCGCATCATCACATAATTAAAATTCTCATTTATTAATTATGACTAATCATTAAATCTCTAATTAATTAGAATAACATTAAAATTATTTAACAATTCTTTTAATTTAATTATCTCAATTAAATTCACACTTTGAATTATGACATTATTCCACACTAATTTAATTAATGTAACACATTTAATTAAATTAATCTACCACAATTCCATCAAATTTTTATTTAACTCAATAAATAAATTAACCAAATATTTATTTAATTCAATAAATATTTAAAAATTAATTACATAAGTCTCGTTCGTCACAACTTGCTTGTTCATGTATAGGTTAATTTTTATGTAGGTGTTAACGCCAAGATTTGTCCACACGCCTTAATTGTAAGACCCCAACTTATTATAAATAAAATTAAATTTCCTCTATTTATTATGTTGAAATAGTAAGTGTTGATTTGATTAATGTGGTTAGTTATGGGTAAAATGCGCAAATATCTTAAATAAGCAAATGATTATAAAATATCCATTGTTGTCGGGGAATATTCGTTTGGTCGTAGAATATTCTTACTGTCGGGGAATATTCGTACGACGACGCAGCCTTTTGTGGGCCCCATAACGGAAAGCGATTGGTTGAAGAAAACGACAAGTATAAGTTGTTTATAAATAACGACGTAGTTGTTACCGTTAATACTGTCGGATTACCCGGTGGTTAAAATACAGGAATACGCGTTGTTATATAGTAGCATACGGTATTGCACCAATTATTGATTCTTACGTAAGAAGGCACTACTCAATAATTGTTACAGTAATTACTGTTCAATATTTTATTTTATTGATTCAATAATTACTACATTGATATTTTATATTATTGTTATTTCAATAATTGTCATTTCACAATATTTTTCTTTATCAGATCAATAATTCATATTATTTTAATAATATTACTAGATAACATTATTGGTAATATCTAGAAAGTTCTGTCTAAGTAGATGTTTGGTCACTTAATTGCGCGCCAGTAAGGAGTAATCCTTATTGGAAAGCCTCCTCTTTCCTCGGAACGGCCTGGTTGTTAGTATTGTGATTCTGTAATATTATTTGTGAATAACTAATTATCGATTTATATGATAAGAAAAATATTCATTTTATGTGGATATAGATGGAAAAAATTTTAATGTGACAATTGTTGAAAATTGATATTTTGATAATTTATCTTTTCTGATAAAATAATTCAATTAAATATATTATTATATTATAATAATATAATAATGATGATATTTTTACAATGAATGTGGGATATATGAGTAAATGAGGAGAAAGAGTATTTTTGTTACAAAAATATTTAAAACATATTTTTCATGTTTGTGGACCCTATTTCTTGACTGAAATTTGATTATAGCCTGTAAAATCGTCCGTATGTGGATTTCGGTCAATTTCTATTTAGAATTTGGAAAAACTTAAAACTACAAAGTTGTAGAGAATTGAATTTCCTATAAAATGGACATAAGATTTAAATTTTTCTGATAAAAGGGTTATTTAGTATGAATTATTGAAGTTCCGGAATAATTAATTTTTGAAGTTTTAAATAATTTTTAAAAGAAAAACATTTTTAACAAGTTGGTGGGCCCCACTATTATGTAAAATGAGCTGAAATCAGTTATTCAAAGTGGGCGTAGGAATTTAAAATAATAATAATATTATTTTATTAAATTTTTTACTTTGGTGTTCTAAGTATTTTCCTATAAATAGGGTGCTTAGGTTAGAATTAAAAATCACACCAGAAACTGAAATCTTCTCTCTCTATATTATCGAGCGTATTCTTGTGAGTATTTTGATATTTGAGTGTTGCTATACGGTGCAAGTTTATTTCAGCGTTATATCTGATATTCCAGCCAGAAATACTATTCTTTTGAGGTAAGTGATGTTATTTTTTTATAAATAATATTACTTCTTTCAATATCATTATACCGGAATATTGGTAAGATTTTTCTTATGAAATTTTTATCTTTTCATGTCGGGATTACTATTCACGAGTTACTATTCACGAGTTACTATTTACGAGTACTATTCACAAAGCATAATAATTTTTTTTCTTGTAGAATTTCTACCTTTTGGTGTCGGAGTTACTATTCACGTATACGACACTATTCACAAAAAAAATAAATTTTCTTTTTTGTGTCCAAGATTGTCTATTATGGTTCCTATCTTTGATTGGATCTATGTTTTGATCTTTATTTTTGAATACTGCTCCACAATAATTTATTATGGAGTATTTTTGAACTTGGATTGTCTAAAGTACGAATCCATAATATTTGTTCTTTTGTCTTACTGGATTCGTTTTTTTAAAAATATTTTTCATCATCCTCAGTCCTAAATGATGATATAACTGAATATCTTTGGCCTGTAGTGCAAAGATGAATGATTTCTTGATGAATATCTTTGGCCCGTAGTGCAAAGATGAACATGTGTTGAGATGAACATGACCGACTGATTAATATCTTTGGCCTGTAGTACAAAGATGACTAATTAATTCAAGATGTATATTGATTGATGTTACAGGGATAAAATATCGATGATGGACTTTTAAATTCATAGATGATAGTAGATTTCATTCTCTACTTAACTCTTCTAATGAATTATTATTTCCGTTGCAGTTGTTGATCTAAAACTTGTTATCTATTATATTCTATCAAATTTTTTCCTGTTGAAGACTAAGGATAATTTGTTGTACATTATCTTAGTCATAATATTCTTTACTGGGCTAGTTGAGCTCACCCTTTTCCTTTTTGTTCTATTTTTCTTCTCAGGAGGCGAGAATATAGCAAAAACTAGTCGGGGTGTGGAGTGATGGTTCAAGATAGTTATTTTGTAGTTCTCACTTTTTGTAAAATAGTGTATCAATAATTGTAACGGAGACTTATTTGAGTTTGTATACTGTCTATTAGACAGTATTTGTTTTTAAACTCACAGTATATGTGTTGTCGTATTTTGCACCACAATTGTATTAATGAAGTTGTATTTGTTTCTGTACCATGTATTTGGCGACTGAGAATGGGTGATGTATACCTATTTTGGGGGCGTCACAGTTGGTATCAGAGCTTAGGGATATGGTCTCTGGCAGAGATCGGGGAATAGTACTAGGAGGGGAGGGACGAGTAAATCATTCGCTAGTATGTCCTACCTAAGCTTATTTGTTGGTCGGTCATAATAAGGATATTATGTGGCATGTTAATTTCTTAAATTAACCCTTGTTTTATGGCAGTATTTGAGAATGGCAACTGAGAATGTTAACAGTGAAGTAAATGAGACCGTGGAGACCCCTTTACTCACCAATCAGGAGAACGTGCAACAGGACGACAATGTTCCTCTTGTAAACAACACCACTGATCAGACGATGAACGACGGGATGTTTAGAAGTTTTTTGTAGTTCATGCAAAACCAGACGAGGGAGACTCGTGTACAAAATACGGGTGGAAATGATAGCAATGCGTGACTTGTCACAGCCAAGCAGTTCAAAGAGTTGGGACCACCAAAATTTGCGGGAAAGCCGGATCCGATTAAGGCAGAAACGTGTGTAAAGCAAATTACCAAGACATTCGATGTCTTGGGATGCACAGAGGAACAGAAGGTTCCATTCGCCACCTTTATGTTTCGCGGTGAGGCAGACTACTGGTGGGAGTCTATGAAGCGTACCTAGCCTACCGCACTCAGCATGTCTTGGGAAACGTTTCAAAAACTTTTTAATGACAAGTACTTTCCTGAAAGTATTCGTCATATGAAGGAGGTAGAGTTTATCAGACTTGAACAAAACAACATGACTGTGTCCCAGTATGAGGCGAGGTTCGCAGAGTTATCCAGGTTTGCACCTCATTTGGTGGAGAATGAGGAACAAATGACGAGGATGTTTCTGAGAGGTCTAAAACCCGAGATTCGGCAATATCTTATCTCTCATAAAAAAATTTTATATTCAGATGTTGTAAACAGGGCTCAATTATTAGAGCGAGATAATGAGTATGTTCAACCGAGGGACCATAACCAGGGTCATACCGGTGATAGCAGTCATCGGAGCAACGATAATCAGCGGGGAGGGAAAAATACGGACAAAAGCGGTAACCACTCTGGTAGTAATCGTGGCCATGATAATAGAAGAAGCGAGTCGGGAGGAGATTTTAAAAAGAGAAGGTACAACAATGACAATGCGAAGACGTCAGCACTAGCAACAACTGCTCTTAAGGGAGGAGAACGACCATCGGTCACATGCTATAAATGTGGAAAAGAGGGACACATCAGCCCAAACTGTCCACAACAATTCAAGGTATGTTATAATTGTGGAAAAGAAGGACATATCGCTCGAGATTATACTATAGTAAAATCAAGTCCAGCGGGGATGGTGACTCAAAAGGCTGTCCCGGAAAATTCAAAGTCGGTAGTTCCTAGAAGGGGGTTTGTCGTGACTGATCAAAACGAGAGAAATCCGAACGAGGTAATCACGGGTAAGCTAATCATAAACTCTTGCGAAGTCTATACCTTATTAGATACCGGTTCTACCCATTCTTTTATCTCTCTTGGTTGTGCTCAACGTTTAAACTTGACTTCGGAGAAATTAGACTTTGACCTATCTGTAGAGACTCCGTTAGGAGAAACTTTCATTACATCCACTGTTTATAAATTTTGTTTGATCCAAGTTGGCACCTTCACATTACCTGTTGATCTTATCTCTTTAAAGATACTTGCTTTTGATGTAATTTTAGGGATTGATTGGTTAACTACTCATTATGCCATAATTGATTGCTTTCGTAAGGTTGTTAGTTTTCATATTCCTAAGCAACCTGTTATTCGAATTCAAGCAACCAAACCATTGAAGTCAAACTCTTTCACATCAAGCCATAAAGCCATTCGTTTATTAAAAAACGGATGTCAAGCTTTCTTAGCCCATGTCATGGACTTGAACAAAAATACGTCAGATTTGAATGATATTTCTGTTGTTAGTGAATTTCCTGACGTATTTCCTGGCCTACCCCCAGAGCGTGATATTGAATTTTTGTATTGATCTTGAACCCGATACAAAACTCATTTCTAAAATCTCAAATCAAATAGCTCCTATTGAACTTTAGGAGTTAAAAACCCAACTACAGGTGTTAATACCCGAGCTTCTATCTGGTGACTTCCTTTGTGGAATGCACCGAAGCCAAACTCTCCGTAGGGGATGCCATATTCATGCGGTAGTAAACTGATAGGTGCCATTGTGACGTGTTATCCAAGATTGGGATATGAGTCACAGTTGAGAGCAACCTAAGCCAGTAATCGAAATACGTAGCTTTCTAGGCTTAGTTGGTTATTATCGGAGATTCGTAGAAATATTTTTTCTAATCGCTACTCCATTAACTCAGCTGACTCGTAGAGATACAAAATTTGAATGGAGCAAGGAATGTGGGAAGAGTTTCAAAGAACTCAAGAGGAGACTCATTTCGGCACATGTTCTGACCATATCATCCTGAAAAAGCGAACGTGGTAGCTGATCGTATACGAGTACGAGTGCGATATTGTCAAAGACCCATTTCGTATAACTTACAAATGATAGAGATAGAGTTAAAGACTCTAGGAACCCACATGATGATATACGAGTAGAATCGACCTTAATCGATAAAGTTAAAGATGCTCAAGCTATAGACCTGGAGCTGATGAATATAAAGAAGAAGGTGCAAGAAGGCGTTATTCTAGAAGTAAGAGTCAATGAAGAGAAAAAAGCTCAAACCTTCGATTTATTAGTTCATTTGAAATTCTCGATCGAATAGGAACTGTGTCCTATAGACTCATTTTACCGCTAAGTATGTCACGTGTTCATAACGTTTTTCACGTATCGATGTTACGAAAATATGTGAATGACCCGAACCACGTTATTGAAGAAATAGCTAAAGATGTAACGTACGAGGAGGTACCTGTCAAGATCTTGGATAGGAAGGAGCATGTCGTACGCATAAAGGTCATACCACAAGTTAAAGTTTTGTGGAGGAACCATGCTATTGAGGAAATGACCTGGGAGTTAGAAACGGAAATGAATGTGAGGTATCCTCACCTTTTCAAAATAACAGGTACGTACGTCAATTTTGAGGACGAAATTTCATAAGGAGGGGAGGTTGTAAGACCCCAACTTATTATAAATAAAATTAAATTTTCTCTATTTATTATGTTGAAATAGTAAGTGTTGATTTGATTAATGTGGTTAGTTATGGGTAAAATGCGCAAATATCTTAAATAAGCAAGTGGTTATAAAATATTCATTGTTATCGGGGAATATTCGTTTGGTCGTGGAATATTTTTGCTGTCGGGAAATATTTGTACGACGGCGCAGCCTTTTGTGGGCCCCATAACGGAAAGCGATTAGATGAAGAAAATGACAAGTATAAGTTGTTTATAAATAACGGCGTAGTTGTTACCGTTAATACTGTTGGATTACCCGGTGGTTAAAACACAGGAATACGCGTTGTTGCACAGTAACACACAGTATTGCACCCATTATTGATTCTTACGTAAGAAGGCACTACTCAATAATTGTTATAGTAATTAATGATCAATATTCTATTTTATTGATTCAATAATTGCTACGTTGATATTTTATATTATTATTGTTTCAATAATTGTCATTTTACAGTATTTTTCTTTATCAGATCAATAATTCATATTATTTTAATAATATTACTAGATAACATTATTGGCAATGTCTAGAAAGTTCTGTCTAAAGAGAGGTTTGGTCACCTAATTGCGCGCCAGTAAGAAAAAATCGTTATTGGAAAGCCCCCTCTTTCCTGGGAACGGCTTGGTTGTTAGTGTGACACCCCCAAATCCTGGTACTTCATTTCCTCAAGATTTGGTGCTCACGCAATCAAAACATTCATTGCTAACTACCTATTCATAATAAAATTGAATAATAAAAGAAAACCTGCCCATACAGGATTAAACTTGAATAAAATTCTCTCAGGTTATCTAACCTTTAACAACAATCATTTAAATGCGGAAATTAAATAAACTTTATTACAATCTTTAAACCAAAGTCTGAAAAATAAAACTATCAAACTATTACAAGTCTACAGTATTTGATCATCTTTCCTTCTCCCTTACTGGTACTAGGTACGTCACCAGTTTCAACTTTAGCTGTAAGAAATTTTACAGGCAAGAGTGAGCAAACAAGGCCCACTTGAAATAACAATAAGTAAATCATTAAACTTTTACATCAATTGCCAATATTAGGCTCAATAGAACTGGACAATATATTCTATTAACTTTCTGAAAATTTTAACATTTACTGAGGGTCTAATGATCACGAATCATGTTCACAGTTATAAGTAATCTTTCAACTTTAACTTTAACAGTCATAAAACTATAAGGACTCCACGTACTTAGGGGGATCAACCCTTCGTACAATGTATTGTGCACAACCATTTCAACGCTAAGCGTAAACCTCTATTAAAAGAGTTGTTCATCTCAGTATTTAGAATACAAGTCCGCACCAAAGTAAGTTTGGTTTGGATAAAATTTCAAGGTAATTTGGAATTCAACGAACATCAACTACGGAGTAGTTGAATAAAATCCATGACATTATACTTATAAAATAATCGTAATTGAATTAATCATAGTAACTAAAATCATACTTTAGGAACAATCTAATAGCATACAATTTGAATACCATAGCATACCTTGCTTGAACAATACTAAGCCAAGGTTAATTAGAATTGAATATTAAACATGCATAGAAATCTAGTTATGCATGCTAACCAATAATTGAATTACAAGAATAACTTGTTCCACATCAAATAGTTCAATAAAACAAAGGATTAGAAAACTTGCTAAATTATAAAAATAGAGTTAGAAAACTTGCCTTTAGCATAAGCTACACCCTTACCACTTGAATTTCAATACCCTAAACATATGTCATTGTGACATAGTTAGTCATTATCATATAACTAATACATTCATCACGTAGGTTTGATTATTCAATCACATAATCAAATTATAACACAAGTTAATCCTTAATAACATATTTATTCACAGTATAGAAACACTAAAATCAATATTTTACAGTCCTACTATTATCATATAGTGTTTTTTAAAATTTCGTGTACAAAAAGTACACTGTCAGACCATTCTGCTAACTCACGCTGCGGCGTGGTGATGGCGCTGCGACGCGGTGAATATACTACGAAGCCGCACTGTGGCGTGGTGATGGCGCTGCGGCGCCACTAACGTACTGCTGGGCAGCGCCGCGGCGCGAAACTCCAGTATCGACTGACAGCTTCGGCAACAGTACAAGAAAAACCCAATTTGGCCTAAAAGCTCGAATCTAATAGACTGATTATCATGAAATACACATATAGACTTCATATAAACATATTGTGAAGACTTCTAACATGTTTCTATTCATAAAATAACATAAACATCAAAGTTACAACACCCAATTTTGATGTTTTTGGGAAAAACTCCATTGTTGACATTTTTTATGAAAATCAACACTGTGATTTTGTTTTTCAATCAAAACAGAAATTTCAAAACATCATAGTTATGATTATACATGCTCTATCAATAGATCAATTTCTGAAACATGTCGGTGTACCGACGGCTTTATCGGGTAATTATTGAGTCTAAGACTCTATCCTGTAATTCCACATCTGTAAGTATCGGTCATATTATTTGTAAATGACTTATAATAATTTTTAAACATTTATTATAATTTATCATGAATTTTCAAACTTCGGAATCATTATTAAATGATTTAAATATTGCACAATTCTATTATCATTAATATTTAATTAATATTAAGCTATTAATGAAACCATTGCCAAAATGTTAAAGTTATTTATAATAACTTAAAATACTTTTAAAGTATTAATATTACACTTAAATGATTTTTAAAAGAATTAAAATCATTTTTAAATAATTATCATTAATATTAAAGTATTAATGTATTATTTATCAAAATATTAAAAGTCATTAATTATAACTTGAAATATTTTTAATTCATTTATATCATTTTAAATGATTTTTAAATAAATAAAACCATTTTAAAACTATTTATTTAATATAATTATTAAATAAATCTAATATCATCTAATATTAAATTAATTTCATTTATTAATGAAATTATCCTTTAAATATTAAAAGTTATATTTTATACCTTAAAATATCTTTAAACACTTTATTTTTATTTAAAATGATTTTCCTAATATTAAAATCATTTTTAAACTAATTTATTTAATATAATTATTAAATAACTTTAATATCATTAATAATAATTAATTAATGAAATTTAACTTTAAATATTGAAAGTTATATTTTATAACTTAAAATATTTTTAAACTATTTATTTTCATTTAAAATGATTTTTTTAATATTAAAATCATTTTTAAACTAATTTATTTAATATAAGTATTAAATAGATTTAATATCATTTAATATTAAAATATTAATATTTTTCATGACAAAATATCAAAAGTCATTTTTTTTATAACTTAAATAACCTTTAAATCATTTTTCTATAATTTTTATATCATTAATTCTATTTTCCATAATTTATTTAATACATTTATTAAATAACTTTAATTACCACTAATATTAATTAATTAATGAAATTCATCACAAAATATTAAAAGTTATCAAAAATAACTTAAATTATTTTCTTATACCATCAAATAATTTTAAATAATTTTTCATGTATTAAAATCATTTTTAAATAATTTATTTAATATTATAATTAAATAAATTAAATACTTTTAATATTCCAAAAATATTAAATATTTATGAAATATATTCAAAATAATTAAAAACTAATTTTTGGATTTTAAAATAATTTTTAAGAATTTATTTAGTATTTTTCATAATAAAAAACTATTTATTACTAATTATTTTATATATTAATTGTCGCTAAAGACTGCCTATAGCAACAAAACCGTCGCTATAGGTGTTCTTCATACATCCTAGAAATTCATATGCAGTTAACGGTGTGCTCACTTTGACCAAGCTTAATTCGTAACATATAATGTTTCTGGACACACTATTGGTCAGATCTTAAAGTTCTAGTGTAATACTACAATATTCAACAAGAAGCATGACCATACAACATCAAAATAAGGAGATCTAAGCTGCAGAAATACATGTCAGACATTATCTGGGTTTCTTCAGAAACCCAGAACTTCGACTAGCCACTTTCATGCCCGAAAATCTAAGTGTTCTATTTATCATTTATGTTGTTTAAAGGTTCAAATCTATAGAATATATGTCAAGGTACAAGTTCATAACATCAAAACATTATATCATCAAAACATGTGTAAGATCTGGCATGGTCAAACCATGTTAGAAATCTGTTCTTCATGATTTCTGGAAATTCCCAGAAATGTCGATTCAGTGTAAATGGCCTACTTTGACCGCTTGTCACGGTTGATCTGTTGATTGTTTATGGGATATTAAGACATAAATCTACATTCCACATTACCAGATACAACATGTAACAAACAGAAACATTAAATCAAATAAAACCTGACAGATCCGGACTTACAAAGTTCTTGTCAGACGCTGATCATACTTTCTGGGTTTACCCAGATTTCGACCGGTCATGCCCGGTCAACGGGTTTTGACCGATCATAACTTCAAATCTACAACAGATCTGACTTTAATTCTTGTACCAAATGAAATATCTCATACTAGACTACAACATCAAACACTTAAATAACAAAAACACACAACATACAAAGATCTATGAGGACTGACATTTGACTGTCAGATACAAAAACAAAAATTTCCAGATTTTGAAAAACTTCAATTTCGAGCACTTTGATGTTATGGATCTAACATGTGTCAACCTAGATCACTTATAGACACTACATAGAACATATTACAACACACAAACATAACTTTTAACATATCATTCAAAATCAGATTGTAAGATTAGCTTTATACCTTTCCATGAGCAAATCTTGATTCTATGTTTCTGTTTTGTTTAAGGAATTCGTGGGGCTTGAATTGTGAGCTGATATACTACATAATTTCGTGGATTTTTAGTGAGAGAGAGTTGGTGAGAGCTTTGGAAAGAAATGAACAAAAATGAGTACTTTCTCTCTCTCTAACTCTTATATAATCTCTTGGTGCAATGAATTTGGCTGAATTAGCTGTCAATATATGGCTGACTTATGTTATATTTGTCACATGGGCAATCTTGGTGGTTTATCAACTACATATTCTAGCTAGATTTGCAAGTTATCTCTCAAATAATACAAAAAGGGTAATATGGTCAATTTGATTTCAAATTTTAAGGGCATTATTGACAATCTAATCTAACCCTTAGGGTTTATGGTTTGAGTTAGGGTTTAGGATTTGGGCCATTTTAGGGTTTAAAATGATTTCTAGAATTTGCAATTTAGGGTTTATAAAAAAAAATAAAATAATAAAATAATAAAATTTTAGTTTCTAAAATACAAAATTAAGGTTTCTTAATTAATTAGGTTTCCTAATCACATAGACTTGATAATTAGGTTTAGGTTTTACTAATTATCATTAAGCATGCCTAATTAGCAATTAGGGTTTACAATTAGCAAATTAGGGTTTATAATTTAGAAAAATTAATAATAAGAATGTATACCCTAAAAAAATTAGGGTTTCTAAAATTAGGATTTCAAATATTAATTAGAATTTCTCTAATTAACATTAAATTCTTTAATACACCACATAAATCACATAACACAGTTATATAACAACCTCGAACTCATAATCGAGTTCCAAATTAGCGTTTCCATTTATCAATAAGTTAATTATTGATTTAAGGTTTCTAATTTAAGAAATTAGGGTTTTAATTTACAATTAGGGTTTTCTATTGATTATTAATATTTATAATTATCATGAATCACATAACATATTGCCTTAACAGATTTTAAAGTCTCATTTGACTTCGAAATTAGTGTTTGTCAGTAAAATTAGGGTTTTATCATAATACCCTATAATTGACCAATCATTATCAGTGTACAAATATACAGTACATAATTATAGCACTGAAAAATCAAAATATAATATTATTATATTATTATTCTTATTCATTGATAAAAATTCAAAATTAGGGTTTGAATTTCATATCTGATTTATTCTTCATATATAACATTATTAATTAAGTTAAAATAATTAACTTAATTAATCTTGCATAAATTCATATAATAAAATAAATAATTATTATAATAATTCTAAAAATCATTTCATATATTATTTAAATAATATATAATTATATTTTCATGGAAAATAATTAATAAAAATATTTCTACTATAAAATTAATTATTATAAGAATATGCTTTATAATAATCAATAATTCTAAAAAAAATTTATTTGCAAACATTTATGTAATAAATATATTTTTATTTATTACATAATTACATATACACATTATCTTGTACAAATCCTTATCCTTGAAATAAAAAAAATTTATACGCAAAATTTATGATTTAATTTTTATAGAAAATATTGGGTTGTTAAAAAGTCCGTAAGTCCGGCATAGCTTACGAGCACGTCTAGGTGATCAGCCTATAGTACTCTATGTTGATCAACACTACATTCATTAAACGTGTATATGTTTAAGTTGTGGCAACCTCACGTGCATGTCGTTTGACGACAAAACAATTTAGCATACTCAGTATCCTTTTGAAAACCACAACAATATTAGTTTGGTAAATCATTGTCAACACTTGATAAATTAACATAGCATAAGTCTAGCCGAAGAAAATGGGTTTTGACTTCATCAGACATTAACTCATGCGAAGAATACATGAATCACAAAGACTTGTCCAGATCGAACATGAACAAGGGTTGGAGTACCTGCCTTTAGTGTCTGCTTACAGATATAACACGCGCACTTTAGGTCTTTAAGGTCTCTACAGTAGATGATAAAATCACATAGCACATTAATTCATGAATAATTATACATAGTTCCTAAAGAATCTTATCCTTCTTCTCAATCTAATTACATATTAGATTTGTTATTATTGGTTCCGGCTTTTCATTATGCCATTCTCACGTCCACATGCAACTTTCTTTAACCCTAAGTGATCATAATTAAGGCTTAATTATGTCTTAACAATATTTCAATTAAGATCCTTAGTTGTTTGTTAACCCTTTCCTATTCATGCTCAACATGTAAACCTTCCTCATGATCTAGACCCTAAGGCTGGCGCTGCGGCGCCGGCTATTACTCTATGTGCCGCGCTGCGGCGTCACCCATTAGGGCTTGAAGACCGGACTCGGCGCTGCGGCGCGAGTCTTCTTTGTTAAGGCCGCGCTGCGGCGCCAACTAACAGTGGCTGAGGGCGAGTTTGGCGCTGCGGCACCGGACATTTGGCTTGGAGTCGCGCCACGGCGCAGACTCTGTGCCACAGATAATTTTTGATAGATTTTTTCAACTTGTGAGATTCCCGGACTCGTAACTTATTCGTTATAAGTCCGAATTGGCTCGTTCAAGAGCCTACAGTTCATAAATCACATACTCTACGTGTTTATGCAAGAATTTTATCTATTCGATTTCGTTTGCTAAAAATTCACCTATTAGTCCATTTTTAACGAAAACGATAAGCGTTCGTGAACGTTCAACACTCGTTTCTTCGTTCTAAGTCGGAATCCGGCCATTTTCGAGTCCACAACTCTATCATGCCAAATATGACTTGTCTCCATCGAAAACCAACGTTTCTGAGTTCAAATACAAAATACGACTTCCATTTCGAGAATTTCACGGATTCGACGATTATCGTCCAATCGTGTGAATTCCGGTAAAACTTCATTATACCACAACTTATATTCAATTTAGGGAATAGCTTGTTTCTTATAAGTTCATAACTTAACATATTATACCATATAAGACTTTCATTTTCTTATGACTTATTCTTATTTAAGTCATTTAAGCTACATGCTTATATCTTATCATTCATACAACTTCTTTAGTTAATCATATGACAAGATCATAGGTGTATTCCATAATTTCATAACTTATTTAGGTTCAAGTTACTTATTCATAACTTATTCAGCTTAAGTCCATTGTTTATCCACTTCCCCTTATATTCTTAGCATCTAAGTTTATTTAGATTACACTTCTCTTATCATCCTAGTGTGATAGAGAGAGAAGATACAAGATCAATTACCTTTGAAGATTACTTCTCTTGCTTTGGAAATCTAACAATGAAAGGTTAAGCTACAAAGTGCTTATTTGCTCTAACAATTAAGTTGCTTTTGTGTTAGATGAACTAACAAAACAACAAATGATTTATGAGCTTCCTTTTTATAGGACTTCCAATGTTAGGGCACTTTGGTCATTAATACATCTCACCTCCTTAGTTAACCTCCTTACTATTCATAACTTAAAGCCTAAGTAAACTTGGCCATCACCCTTAATTCTTGCCCACCACACAAAGGTCTTGGTCATCACTTCACCCATGGGTTGCCCCATGAATCTTATTTAGCTCATGGATCATAACTTGGGCTTGGTTGTTAATTTAATTAACTTATCTTTGGGCTTGCAATGATTTCCATTGGGCTTCTCTTTAATTTGCTTTGGGCTAAACCCTTGGGCTTAGTTATTACTCCCGCATGGTTTACACATTGGGCTTACCCCTTAATGTTATTGGACTTTACACTTTACACAAGATTTCACTAATTCATTTCATTTAATTCTTAACGTTCTCAATTTAAGTTCGCATGCGAAATTTTGTGTTTTCCATACTTAGATTATTATTACATAATCCATCTTGCCTCGATATTATAACGTTACGTATTTCTCGAAAGTTCAAAAATAATCCCCGAGCGATAAACGGTGAATAGTATTTTTCGAAAACTTTCTCAGAAAATTTTTATTTTCGTCTTGGAAATTTAAACACTTTAATTCCTTCACGTGATTCAAATACTACGATGTTCCGACCTTTCTAGGTTATAGAACAACAAATATCTTATTAACACATAATAATAACAAATAATATTCTTTTATTCATTATTTAATTCTTTCAAGTATTTTACAAAGGATCCGAATTTCTCGGTCGTTACAGTTAATTTATCACATTTGATGCTTATAAAGAAAATTGAACAATATTGTTTTGTTGTGTCACCATAAAGACAATATTTTTCTTTTTTGAAAGTACAAGGTTGGACTTAACTTAGATAATTTTGAATCGGATGTGCCACCACTTGATCAAAATTGTAAAACCCCAATTTTTATGAATAAAGATGAATTTTCTATAAATATCATTTTTGAATATTAAAGAGTGAATTTGATATAATGTTATAGTTGTGGGTAATATTTATAAATTTTGTAAAGTACGCAAGTTGTTATATTATATTCGATTGGTCGGGAAATATTCGTTTTAACAGGGAATATTCGTACGACGGCACAATCATTGGTCAACCCCACAGTGGAATTATTGTCGGAGTTAAAAAATGACAGAAATATCTTTTTATAAAAGTAACGGCGAAAGTTTTACCGTTAACTGTTGAAATACCCAGTGTTAAAAGTACAGTAATACGCGTGGTTGCATAGTAACATACGGTATTGATTATTGATGCTTACGTGAGAAGTCACTCAGTTTTATTCAATTATTGCTACAGTAATTGCTGCATAGTATCTCATGTTATTTGATTCAATTATTGTCAATATTTTATATATTATTAAATCAATAATTGAGATGACAACATATTATTATTTGCATAATTAACAATGTTTAGAAAGTTCTGTCGAGGAGAGGTTTGGTCACCTAATTGCGCGCCAATAGGGAGAAATCTTTATTGGAAAACCCCATCTTTCCTAGGAACGATCTAGCTGTTAATATTGTGAGTTATAATAATATGAATAAACGTTGTTAAAAATATTAAGGGAATTTTTATAATGTATTTGTTGGACCCCCATTTACCCATTTTTTAAAATAATCGGTAAAAAATTATTTAATATAATAAAGGTGGGGCCACATGTGACTTTGGAATCTGAAAAGTGGCAGGGGTGGGAATGTCACGGGTGGTTTTATTTTTTGTCACATGTTATGTTTTTATATATATAATATATTTTATTAGTTTTATTTTTTTATGAAAAAATAGAATATATTATATTTTATTATGCATAGTATTTGTATAGTATCTGCATAGTATTTGCACAGTAAGATTTTATGAAAACTGATTCAGGCGTCCGTGAAAATTTTTTTATACTGTTTGGTTCGTGATTTTATAAAATTCAAATAGTATCCTTCCATTCTCCTATAAATAAGATGCTTAGTTAAAATTAAAAATTACACCAGAATCAGAGAATTCTTCTTCTATAATATTGAGCGTATTTCTTTCGAGTGTTAGAAAACTTTGAGCGTAGAAAACAGTGAAAGTTTTCTTCAAGAATATCCCCGCTATACCAGTTGAAATACTCTTCTTTTCAAGGTAAGGGATGTTATTTTTGTTCAATATTCATATGATATAATATTTTCTTCCATACTCTGTAGTATGTAAGTAATATTATTTCGTTTCAAATTCTGAATTCTATACTCATTTTGTTAAAATTTTGGCTTCTATACTCCATGAAATTAGTAGAATATCCTTGATATTTGCGCTTCATCCAGTATCTTTTCATGAAAATATTATTCTGAGCATTCTTGATAAGTTTTAATAATTCATGCTGGAGTACTATTCACGGGATTACTATTCCCGAAGTTACTATTTATGTAGTACTATTCACTCGATTACTATTTACCCGGGGTACTATTCATGACAAAAATTGATTCTTTTTCGGTCCAAATCATTTTTGATACAATATTATTCTTGAATTTTACTCTACAAAGCAGTATCATATTGACAATTTGGACATTATTGAATTCTAGATAAATTAAATTAAAATTTTTTTAAAATTTATCCTTTGCTTTCTTTTAATTGAATTCTTATATCATTGTCATCATCCTCATGCTTATATTGTTATGAAAGTCATTTTTGGCCCGTAGTGCATAGATGGACTTGGTATGATTATGACCAAGGATTTTTCGGTATAATCATGACCGTAATGTTATAAGTGATGTGGTAAAAGTCCTCATTGGCCCGTAGTGTATTGATGGACAGTTGTTGGCATGATCATGACCATTGATGAAAATATGAATATCCTTGGTCGTAGTGCATGGATAATTTGTGGTCGTGATACTAATGAATATCCTTAGCCGTAGTGCAGGGCTGATTCGATGATGTAGATTATTTATTAAGCTGAGTCTCAGTGATAAAAGTGATGAAAAACTTTTTAAATCATAGAAGATAGTAGATATCATGTTCTACTTGACTCTTCTAATGGATTGCTTGTTCCGCTGCAGTTAAACTTGATGTTTGTTATATTTTATCAGTTTGACATTGTTGAAGGCTAACGATAATTTATTCTGCATTATCTTAGTCATAATATTTCTTACTGGGCTAGTTGAGCTCACCCTTTTCTTTCATTGTTCTCTTCAGGAAATAAGAATATAGCTGGGACTAGTCGGGGAACAGAGTGACGGTCCAGATGTTTGCATTAGTAGTCCTCACTATTCTATGAAATAGTGTGATAATAAATGTAATGAGAACTTATTTTAAGTTTGAATACTGTCTAGATGATAATATTTGTATTAAAACTCACAGCTCATGTTGTGTATTTAAGTTTGTATTTGTATTATGTACTATGTATTTGGCGACTCAGAATAGGTGATGTATACCTATTTTGGGGGCGTCACAAAAATAATCCAAGAGGCAAAACATAAAGAGTTACATGATGATGTAATTGACAAGGAGTTGTCTACCTATTTATTTATATATAGTTTGTTGTGCCACCTCAAGGCTATATAAATTTGTAATGGGATCCTTATTCTCACTAGCAAAACTTTAATTAGATTTTGTCAAACTATATATATGAGGGTAATATAGTTTGTAGAAAATAGTGGGAGATACCAATATAAAATAAGACCTAATTTATTTTGGTAAAATATTAATTGAATGAATGTTTGCTAAAATATTGTCTTTTTACATGCAGAATTTTGAAAATGTAACATTTACTAATTTCACTGCGTAGCATACTTGATGCTAACAAACTGACCGAACCAAATTTAACGAACTGGTTAAGGAATATGAGAATTGTTCTCACTGCTGAATTTTTTTTTATGTCCTTAATTCTCCCGTCCCTCAAAAACTAGCTGAAATAGTCTCTGAGGAAGAGATTGCTACTTTTAAGAAGTGGCAAGATGATGCATCTTTGGCTCAATGCAACATGATCGCATCCATGAGTAACGAGTTTCAGCGTCAGTATGAAATCAGGGATGCTCCTGCTATATTGTTGCACCTTCAAGAGATGTATGGTGAGCAAAGTAGGACTGCTAGATATGAGATATCTAAAGAGCTCTTCCGATCTCGGATGACCGAGGGTACTACTGTTGAGACTCGTCTTAAAGATGATCAATCTGATTGAACGTGTCTTGGACAGCTTGAGTTCGTCATGGATGGGGAGTTGAGTCAAGATTTAGTTTTGCAATCACTCCCAGACACCTTCTCACAATTTGTTGTGAATTTTCACATGGATAAGTTAGATGTCAACTTGCCTGAATTACTTAACATGTTGAAAACTGCTGAAGGTCACTTCCCATCAAAGAAGGACTATGTTTTAATAGTGGATGATCCTTCTAAGAAAAGGAAGAGGCCCAAGGTATCTTATGAAAAGAAGAAATCCAAGAAGGCTAAAGGTAAGGCGAAATTAAAGGATCAAAAGAAACATGATCCAGCTAGCAAATGAATTTGCTTCCATTGCAACAAGTCGGGTCACTAGAAGAGGAACTGCAAGGATTATCTTGCGAAACAAAAGCAGAAGAAGTTTGGAGAAGCTTCAAATCCTAATCAAGGTTTGTTTATGATTGAAATTAATTTTTCTGAAAGTCAATCTTCTACTTGGGTATTGGATACCGGCTGTGGTTCTCACATATGTAATAATATGCAAGGATTGGTCAGAAGTAGAAAGCTGAGCAAGGATGAGGTCGTTCTACGAGTGAGAAATGGAGCAAAGGTTGTTGCATTAGCGGTAGACTTATTGCTTAGCATTGCCTACGGGCAAGTTCATTAATTTAAATAATTGTTCTTTTGTTCCGAATATCATTAGAAACATTATTTCAATTTCTGTATTAGATATAGATGGTTTTGACATTATAATAAATAACAACAATTGTTCTATATGTAATAATAATATTTTATATGGTATTGGTAATTTGCGAAATGGACTTTATATACTTGACTTGGATGAAAATATACTTCAAATTGAACAAACTAAGAAAAGAAAATGAGATGATATTAATTATACCTATATGTAGAACTGTAGACTTGGTCATATTAATGAAACAAGATTATCCAAGTTGTATAAAGATGGGCTCCTAGAGCTATCGGATTATGAATCATATCCAACTTGTGAATCTTGTCTCATGAGCAAAATGCATAAATCTCCTTTTAGTGGAAAAGGAGAAAGAGTTACAGAGTTGTTAGCGTTGGTTCACATAGATGTATGTGGACCTATAACAACGAATGCACGAGGAGGGTATTATTATTTTTTTACATTCACTAATGAACACTCAAGATTTGGATATGTGTATTTAATGAAATACAAATCTGAATCATTTGAAAAGTTCAAAGAGTTCAGAATTGAAGTAGAGAAACAAACTGAAAAAAATATTATGATTCTTCGATCAGATCAAGGTGGTGAATACTTAAGTGGTGAGTTTCTCAATTGTCTCAAAAAAATGGTATAATCTCACAATGGACTCCACCAGGGATGCTGTAATAACCCGATATTTTCTATATAAATAAAAAAAAATTACATATAAATTTTTTTTTATTTTAAAGATGGGAATATGTGCCAAGTAATGTGTATGTATATATGTGATAAACAAAATTTATTTATTACATTAATAATTTCAAATAATTTTATTTTAGAATTATTGATTATTATAAAGTATATTCTTATAATAATTAATTTTATAGTAGAAATATTTTTATTACTTATTTTCTATGAAAATATGATTATTATATTATTTAATCAATATATGAAATGATTATTGGAATTATTATAATTACTATTTTATTATATGAATTTTAGTTCAGATTATTAAATTAATTACTTTAACTTAATTACTAATGTTATATATGAAAGATAAATCAGATATGAAATCCAAACCTTAATTTTGGATTTTGAGCAATGAATGAGAATAATAATATTATATTAATTATAATATTATTTTTCAGTGTTATAAATATATAATGTACGTGTGTATTGATAATAGTTGATCAATTATGGTGTATAATGTCAAAATTCTAATATTAATTTGTTAAACCCTATTTGTTAATCTCAATTATGAGTTCAAGACTGTGTAGTAATGGTGTTATATGATTTATGTTGTGTATTATTAGATTTAATGTTAATTAGAGAAAATCCTAATTAATATTTGAAAACCCTAATTGTTAGAAACCCTAATTTCTAAATTAGTAACCCTAATTGCTAATTATAAGTCATAATACTAATTATGGGATTTTAAACCCTAAATGCTCAAGTAATGTAATTAGAAAACTAATTATAATTAGTCAACTCTAAATTACATTTTTAAGAAACTAAATTTTTATTTTTATTTTTTTTAAACCCTAAATCAAATCCTAGAAACCCATTTTTTGAAAAAATCTTAGGGTTAAACCCTAAGGGTTTGCCAAGTTTACAAATTTACCATTAAAATCACTTGGAAAATGACCTAAATACCCTTTTTGTCATATTCTTGAATTATTGCTAGCAAATCTTGCCATATCTTGGCAAGTCATCAACCTAGTCTAGCTATGAGCTATAACACTCCACTTATCAGCCATTTAACTAGCCAAGATCATTGCATACAAGTTATACATATAGATCAAGAGAGAGAAATATTCATTTTTATGTCTCATTGGTGACCAAACACTTAACCAAGACTCTCTTTCTCCTCACCCACGAAAATCATTAGTATTTCAGTCCCACATCAAGCTCCTAGATCACCCATAACAGATCAAGAAACCAAGAATCAAAAGTTTGTTCATAGAAGGTATAAACCTAAACCTAAAATCTGAACTTTGATCCTATGTTAGATGTTAATTTTTGTGTGTTAAACACGTTATATGTAGTGTATATAAGTGATCTGGGTTGATAGATGTTAGATTCATAATATCTATAGGCTCAGATCTAGTGTTTTTCAAAATTTGGAAATCTTTCAAAGTGTTGTCTGACAACTAATGTCAGACCTTTTAGATCTCATCTTGTGTATGTTTTTGGTTATTTTAAGCTTTGATCTTGTAGTATGCTAGGCGATCTTTGATCTGGAACTTGAATCAAAGTCAGATCATAAACAGATTGTAAGTTATTCTTGATCAAAGGCCGTTGACCGGCCATGACTGGACGTTTCTGGGTACCCAAAAACTGCCCAGAAAGGCCTGACAAGATATTCGTACGTCTTGATCTTGCAGGTGTTTGTTGTGTTGTTCTTGTTGTTGTAATAGAATTGTAGTATGTTATATGAACTTCAAGATAATGCCTTTAGATCACTGAAACATCAAGTAGGTTGAACGCAGTGGACGGTCAAACTAGCTGGGAAGATCACGAAACTGTTTTCTGGAAATTCCAGAAAATCAAGAACATGTGTTCTGACATGGGTTGACCGGCTTATATCTACTTGTTGTGTTGTTGTGATATGTATATTATGTGATATATCTGTTCACTTGCATGTTGGCTACTCACTGGACCTATCAGATCACTAAAATATTGCACAGATCACAAGTTGTAGAAGCCCAAAGTAGGGCAGTCGAACTGTTCTTAATTTCTGGGTAACCCAGAAAATGAAGAACAGCTCTGACAACTTCAAAGCCTTAGATCTTGCTCTTTGATGATGTTTAGACTTGACTAGTGTTCAAAACATATACCATGTTAGTAGTTCTTCAAGGCCCGATGTGTAAACCACCCGTAACATAAACCGATTAACTGGAATAAGGCCACAAAGAACGTTGACCGGCCATGACTTCACGTTTCTGGGCAGCCCAGAACGTGAAGAACATGTCTGACAATGATTTCAACACTTCATATCTTACTTATGCGTTATGAAATGAACCTGTTAATTGCTGGATAATATAGTGTTACACTGGTACTACACGATCAATATATTACCTTGCCCAGAAACATCTAGATCTGACATCTATGGTTGGTCAAACCTGGTCCCTCGAAACTGACTATGAATGTTCTTGAGGACTCAAGAACACCTAAGACGACGCTTTCTGTCGCTAAAGGCTATAGCGAAAGTTTAGTTAATTTTATTTGATTTATTTTTTAAAAATTATTTAAAAATAAAAATTTATTATAAAAAATTCTAAAAATAGTTTTAAAAATTATTTTAAGTTATAAAAATTAACTTTTAATAATTTGACATATTTTCCATAAATATTAGTATTTATTTAAATAATATTGATATTTAATTTATTTAATAAATGCATTAAATAAATTAATTAAAAATAATTTTATGATATTAAAAATCATTTTAAATGATAATAAGGTATTTAATAATATGTTAAGTTATAAAACATAACTTTTAATATTTTAAGATAAGTTTCATTAATTATTTAATATTACTGATATTAGATTTATTTAGTAATTATATTAAATAAATTAATTAAAAATAATTTTAATATTATAAAAATCATTTTAAATGAAAAATAAATAGTTTTAAAATATTTTAAGTTATAAAATATAACTTTTGATATTTAAAGGTAAATTTCATTAATAATTTAATATTAATGATATTAGTTTTATTTAATAATTATATTAAATAAATAGTTTAAAAATGATTTTATGGATTTAAAAATCATTTAAAAAGAAAATAAATGAATTAAAAATATTTTAAGTTATAATTAATGACTTTTAATATTTTGATAAATAATACATTAATATTTAAATATTAATAGTAATTATTTAAAAATAATTTTAAATGTTTTAAAAATTATTTAAGGGTAATGAAAATATTTTAAAAATATTTTGAGTTATTATAAATAACTTTAATATTTTGGCAATGGTTTCATTAATAATTTAAATTAATTAAATATTAATGATAATAGAATTATTTAATATTTAAATCATTTAAAAATGATTCTAGTGTTTAAAAAATCATGATAAATTATAATAATTATTTAAAAATTATTATAAGGCTATGAAAAATAATACGACTGATATCTAAAGGAATATTAAACTACACGATAGAGTTTTAGACTCGATAATTACCCGATGAAGCCGTCGGTACACTGAAATATTTTAGAAATTGATATGGACTTGAATAATTTGATTAGATAAGTATTTGTTTGTAAATCAATGACTGTTAAACTTATGTGACAATGAGATTAGGTTATGTGCTGACTGCAAATAGCAGTACTATGTGATATGATATGTATTTGTAATCGATAGAATGATCTTATTAATGATAGGTCTCGGTATAAAAGATAAAACTAAGTTGCGTAACTGTAAGCAGCAGACAAGGCAAGTATCCTAACTTGGCATTTCCTTTCAGAATTATATTATCATTGTGCCAGATTATTAACTCTATTGTTATCGATTATGTATCCAATCTTTTGTATTCATACAAGTTCTTAAATTATCTAATCATTGTTTATCAATACAGTACTTGTACAATCCATATATTTATTTTGTTCGTTAATTTCTAAATATGGTTATACAAGTGTCCTCACTTGGATAATCATTGTATTTAATCACATGTTGATACATACCTATTAATTTTCGGTATGTATACATTAATTAAAAGTCGTCTAAGCTACTTGACCCAGCTAGACACAGATTTAGAAATATACATGATAGAAATTTATTGTATCCAATCAAATTATTTTGGTTCGAATTTTCGACTAAGTATGAACATCCCGAACATGGGAAAACTTTTGTGCACCTAAGGTGGATAAGATGAACGATAATATCGTTCTTGCATGTAGTATTGATCAATACAGGGCATATTGGGATGATCACCCTCGCGCCCGTAAGTTTTGACGGTTTGCGGATGAAGTTCTGCTAAACCTTAGCGAAAATTGAAAACAAAGTTCATACTGTCGACTGCTCTTCATTTATAGTCAATACGTAATTTCAAAATTTTGATATAGAATTGATATGTTATTATTGTTTCAGCTTACTTCACAACTGTTAATTCATTGTAGAAGTGTCATTCAAAAAAAATATTTAATCCTTTCAGCTTATATTTATTGTTGCTATTACTTGTTGGGCAATCAAATGCTCATTCTTGCTTTAAATTTAAATGTTTTCAACTAATAAGCATGATCAACCGAAATTTTCAGGCCAGAACAAGGGAAAAGGAAAGCAAACAGAATAATCTTATGTTATCTTATGTAATAGTTTGACTTTATTAAGACAATGATATCTATTAATTATCATGTAATGAATATTTAAAGGTCGCGTACCTGGGATTAGACTTTGATATATGTAAATTAAGTTTGATATTTATATTATTGTTATTATTATTAGTATTATTCCGCTCATAGAAATGGTATCGTGAAGCACCGAGTTCGAGTTTCAAGTACCTGAATTTGGGGACGTCACAGATGCCACAGCTCAATGGTGTATCTGAAAGGAGAAATCAAACATTATTGGATATGGTTCGATCCATGATGAGTTTTATCGATCTTCCAGTTTCATTCTGAGGATATGCCCTAGAATCGGCTGCATACCTACTTAACAAGGTATCTACCAAATCCGTCCCTAAGACCACATACGAGTTATGGACAGGGAGGAAATCAAATCTTAAGTATGTTAAGACTTAGGGTTGTCCAGCTTATGTCAAAAAGTTTGAAAATTATAAGCTACAAACTAGATCCAACAAGTGTAGATTTGTGGGATACCTAAAAAAATATCAGGGTATTATTTCTATCATCCAACTGATCAAAAGTTGTTTGTTGCGAAATATGTTGCCTTATTGGAAAAAGAGTTTATCCTTGAAGAGGTCAGTGAGAGTAAGATATATCTTGAAGAAGTTCAAGAACCACAAAATACTACAGATCAAAGTCAGGTAACTAACCAAGTGGAAGAACCTATTGTAACACACCATATTCATAAATCGGGAAGAGTACCGAAGATACCTGATACGTATGGATTCATCATAGAGGATGATGATGAGGTATGCATCATAGATGAAGATGATCCGTTGAATTACAAACATGCTATGAGTAGTAAAGACTCATAGAAGTGTCAAGAAGCCATGAAATCCGAGATGAATTCCATGGACGAAAACCAAGTATGAACTTTGGTTTCACCACCTTAAGGCATTAAACCTATTGGGTGTTAATGGGTCTTTAAAAGAAAGACTGGAGCATACGACAAGGTAGAGACCTATAAAGCCTGACTGGTTGCAAAATGTTTCAAACAAAGACAAGAAGTTGACTATGACGAAACTTTTTCACCAGTAGCGATGCTCAAGTCCATTCGAATTTTGCTTGCGATTACAGCTTACCACGACTATGAAATCTGGCAGATGGACGTGAAAACGACCTTCCTTAATGGGAAACTTGAGGAGGATGTGTATATGACACAGCTAGAGAATTTTGCTTCAACAGTTGGAACAAATCAAGTTTGTAAGCTACAACGATCCATTTATGGATTGAAGCAAGCTTCTCGTAGGTGAAACATCCGTTTTGATGAGACAATCAAAGAGTTTGATTTTATCAAAAATGAGAATGAACCATGTGTGTACAAGAAGATTAGTGGGAGCGCTGCTTCAATCTTTGTATTATATGTTGATGATATATTACTGATAGGGAATGATATTCCTATACTACAATCGATAAAAATCTGATTATCTAAACACTTCATATAAATAAGTTTAAATTATAGTTTAAAATATGTTAATATTGATAAGGGTATAATAGTCCAAATGATAATTTTTTATCCAATCCTTTAATTAATCTTGTAAAAAACAAACATAACATGAGATTATTTTAAATTACACTATGAATAATCTCATAATAAACAAACATATGACTAAGACTAGTTAATCCTAAAATTAATAGTCTTGGGATTATAATCTCATGAATTATAATCCCGAAATTATAATCCTTACAAACAAATATAACCTAAGAAAACGAAGAAAATGAGTAGAAATGATCAAATCAAAATTAAAGGTGAACCCCCAAAGAAAACACAATGAATATTACTTGACTACTTTTTTGCCCACGTTAGAGTATAAAAATAGAAATTGATATTTTCATGATTTTTTGATATTTTCACATAAAAAGTGTCGCTATAGATATATAATGACAGTAAAAACCGTCGCTATATAATTTATAGCAACAATTTTTATATAAAAATATTAAAAAATCATGTAAAAATATCAATTTCCTATAAAAATTCCCATTTGCGTGGAAGTCTCTTTAAATACCTTATCCAAATGAAAATATGTCCCTGGACTTGTAGGGTCAAGGAAGTTAATAAAATCAATTGTTTCAAGGTAGCTAATAATTAACAACTTTATACTCTTTCAGCTTTTCGAAAATGGTTATTTTTTTGTCTCCAATATTTTGCTTCACAAACGAAAACTCGAGAACTAAATTTAAAAATTAAACGCCGTGTCGTACTTTAAACAAGCCTAAGTACTAACTCAACTCGTTTATAAACAAACCAAGCTCGAGTTCAAGTCAGACTTAAGTAAGTCGAGTCAAACTTAAGCTTAAACCCAACACGTTTATATTTTTTTTCATTTTCACATTATTTTTAAAGAAAAATTAAATCAAGCCATGTATAATCATAACTTAGCAATAGTCATATAGTTATGATAAATTTTTTAAAAACTTATATTATGATCTGAATAAATTCTTAAGTACAATGACATAAGCCAATTAGCCATGAGGCGCCCACATGTTACAGTTTAGGAGCTGAAAAGAAAACTACTGAAACTAATGCCTTAGTATTCCAAAATGAAGTATATAAAAATGGTAAGACACTCAAAAAGTAATAATTGTCAAAAAAAAAGCTAGAGAAGATATCAGCAAAATCAAAATGTCATAAATTCTGGAACAGTAAAACAAGATGGAACTGGACTATACGCTCCCTCGGCACATAATTCTTTTATCTTTTCCCTAAAAAACATCTATGAAATAAAACAAGAAAGAAATGGAATAATAAACTTCCGAGAGCAAGTCATTATAAACTCAGACAAGTAAGGAGTGTATAACTAATTCACTGGAATTCAAGGTTTCAATTAAAAATGTCTCAAGTTTCAAGTAAATAATTAAGTTCCATTCGCACGATCTTTGTTCTGCAGCATTAATCTAATATTTAGCATTCATAAACCGGAATTCAGAAAAGCATAAGTATAGTAATTACAAGTCAAATTATAATTACCTGCGCACTTGCAATTGTGCCATCCTCGCAAAAATTTGGCTACCAACCCAGTGCAATGCTAAACTCGAGGAAAAAACACAAAATAGGGGACAGCGGAGCAGAATTGGATCACTGAAATGACAAAGATGGCCCAGCAAAAGAGTATGAAACTGGTGCATGGGAACGTTCAGGCATTGTCCCCTTATAATTATGGTTCCTATTATAGTCAGATACTTCACGCGAAGCATAGGTTGAATATAACCTCTCCACACTATCACTTTCTCTCCTTGAGGGATCAATATCAGTTGGGTAAATTCCTCGCCTGCTCAAATGGTTGGTCTCAGTCAAGTAGATTCCTTTCATCCGTAAATGATCCGTCTCAACAAGGTATGTTTCTCTGTTCCCACTGAGAATATGCGAACCTGAGGGGACTTCATCTCTCCTTGATATTGGTGCATATGGGTCCACGGATAAAGTGCAATAATGAGAGGAGTAACATTGATACCTTGGGTAAGAATCTAGAGTCGAACCAGCAGCTGCAGTCACAGAAGAAATTGACTGCCGTAGTTCCTGGTTAGTACCGAAACCATAATCTTGATACTCCCTTTCATTCATTAGAAGCGGACAATGACTAGATGGTTCTCCCTCTTGAGAAGCAATGTCTCTAAATATGGCAGATGGCTGCCTCAAAAGGTCCTCCTTCACATAACTCTTTGGGTAAGCTTCTAAAGCAGAAACAATATGACTTGTAGGTTGAGGCAAGTTAAGTCTTTCTCTACGAAGACCATAAGTTCGATACTCCTCTTCAGTAAGAAAAGTATATTGACGCAAATCATTGTTTTCTGCTAACGAGACCTCCTTATAGGGTATATGGCGATCGTCTTCATGAGGCAGCAGATAATACCTCCCAACTTCATCATGTGTGTGTTGATCTATTGCAGATAGTTGAGACAGGTTAGGTCTTTCTCTACGAAGACCATACGTTCGATATTCCTTTTCAGTAAGGAAAGTATTTTGATGTAACTCATCTTTTGCTGTTAATGGGACCTCTCTATGTGGTATACGCTGATGATCTTCATGAGGCCACACAGTATACCTCCTGACTTCATCATACGAATGCAGAGATGGTTCTTTATATGAATACAGCCTTGATTTTCTTGCCTTCTCAATGACTTCACTATTCTGAACACTCGCAATTGGCTGGGGGTCAATGGCAAGTGATTTCGAACGCAATTCAACAGGCTTGAAAAGTTCAATGAGCTTCTTAACCTGCAAGTGAAGATCAGTTATTGTCAAAGCAGAAGTATGATGAGAATTGTAGACAACCTAATGGATGAAGTATCTTCTCACTTGCTTAACATTAAGTTGTGTATCAAACTTCTGCTTTTCATTATAGTTGTCCTTGATTGCCTTTCTGAAAATATCCTCAGTCAGGGGATAGCAATCCTCCTGAACATTGAAGCGAACCTGAAAACTAGATAATCAGCAGAAATTCAACTAGGGCAAAACTAAAAACATAAGAGCATTTCCAAAGAGACATTGCCAGATTCAAAGCTGACCTGAACAGGGAAAGCACCATTGAAAGCTGTTGGCTCAAGTTTCAGACCCCCAGAAGATGATGCTTTGTAGATCCCATACATAAGCCTTAGCTCAAAGTCATAAAGGAAAAGCTTAAGTCCAGGTTTGACACTCAAGACAAGTTCTTTCTTGCTCATTGGAACGCCCATCACACCATAACGAAAACAATCAGGTTTTGTCTTTGCACTGCACATGAAGATAAGACCACCAAGCTTCTCCGACTTCTTTTCTTTCCGTTGATTCATCTCTAACTCGACATACTTTTCTTTATTTTTACAACTCTTTAGCTTCTCCAAACCACTGTGTTTTTTATTTTTCTTTTGATTTTCCTTCTTTCTTTGCAAGTCACCGAGATTTTCTTTGGTCTTTTGACTTTGTTGGCTCTTGTCATTGTGTTCTTCAATACTTTTCTGCTTCGTCTCACTTGAATAACGTTTCTTTTCGTCATCCTTTACAATACTATCTTTTTCTACTTTGCTCTCTGATACAATCTTTTTTTTCTTCTTATCTTTTCTTTGTTTAGTAACTTTGGACTTGTCGACTTTTGTGAGTTTGTTATGTAAAGATTTCTTCAGAATTTTAGGTTTGGGCTTCAAGGCCTGTCCAGTTCCGTCAGATAACAATAATGGTTTTGAGTGAAGCTCGGTAGCATTAGCTTCTTTCTCCTTCTCCCCTGCCATAATCTATGCAGCCAGAGAAGTTTATTTTCCTACAGTAATATTTTCGAATTTTGTCAACGAACAAACTATCTCAAATGATTGTCCTCCAAAATCTGCAAATAAAATAAGAGTCACGTAGAAATGGAAAGAGTGAAATGGGTGTAAAGCATTAGATATTCACAATGTATGATTCTAGGGATAAATACAGATTTCATGTTATACTTGAGAAGCAAAAGTTCTAATTCATAGGTTGCCGAAAATCATTTCATTTGATGACAATCTGAAGTTATCACAGCGAAGCTTAATGCAGTTATATGTTTTGTTTAGCATCTTTTCTGAGTTCAAAGCTCCACAGTTTCAACTACTAACAAATTGAGGATTGAAGTAAGTAAAATACAGCCGTATCCTAATACTCTCCCTTTTGGATATTCATCTGCACACTTTCCACTTTGGTTATACGATACATAACTTTTCAATCAAACATCTTTCTATTACTTCTTTTAAGATTTCCTCTACATGCGACGACATGATACGCCGAGCTACCAAGGCGCACGCCTTGATAGCTCTGCCTCAAGTCGACTCATGCAATGACATTTCTTCTCTCTTTGGGATGCCTAGGTGACGCCATGACGACACCATACAACAATGCTCCTAACTAGCGTGACCTTCCGAAAACATATATCACTACCTCAACTTTAAACCATGGTAGGAACAAAAGATACATACCCTATGATGCTTTCACAAGACTTTCCCTCCCACCCTTTTTTGTGTTAACAAGAGACTTCTTGCAAAGCATACTGCACAGGGGGAATATGCTTGTCAAGAAGCTGATATATTAGACAGAGTCATGGAAAAAAATACAGGTAGAAGATTGCTACATACGCAAGACAGAATTCCCAAACGAGTAGAGAATATATGTTGAACATTTTCGAGTCTTCAACTGGGTATGAAGGAAGAAGACACTTGTCAACAGAAAAGTGAAGAGAGAAACTACAAAGACAAAAAGAGAATGCACATAAAGGAAACTGGTTACCAATGAATTCAGGGACAGTTACATGGTAAAGGAGCTCCGCTAAACCTGAGGTTCATTTAATCATCCTTTGATACCCAACAGTATCGAAATATAAGAGACTTGGGCCAATAAAGGAAAGCAGTTATTAAGTTTATTGGACTAAACCGGTGCCGATTGATGAGGATCGATGATTTAGTTACCTTGTTTATTTATTTTTGTTTATTTCATTATTATGCATTTGTTTTAATTAGTTGGGGTATTTTTGTCTTTAGTTATTTTCTTGGTCTCCAAGTCCAATTTAGGTTTGTTTTGTTTAAATACTAATCCTCACATGAAGGACATTATTTTGAATATTACAATTATTATTGGCCTTCCTTATATTGTGAAAATATCTAACTAGAGTTAATAGACTCTAAACCCTAGAATTTAAGCGCATAGCTTAGATCCTAGTACTACATATCTATCGATTAATAACAAAATTCGTTTTACATCCAAAGTGCTTAACTTCAGATTTTTTCAAGGCTCCCTTACTAGTACCAACTACCAACCTTGCTACTGCAATGCTTGTTCAAATCTTCCCCATACTTTTACATCCTCAGCCTTGATAAGTATTCCAAAGCTTTTCTTGCTCTCACAGTCTCACCCGTATTTGGTTGTGTTAACCATTTGGCTCGAAGTGCCATAGACAGGTATGTCATGTGAATAAAGGAGAGCTTGTTGAATATTTACATTAGTTCACTAATAAAGAGTAACCTAATTGCTCTACCTCACATAGAAGACAAACAGTAACATGCTTTAATTTTTCAAGAAACACAAATATTCATGCTGATGGACCCAAAGAAAGAAAAAAAAAACACAATTTTCAAAAGGCTCCCAACACCAACAATTTCTCAAGAGTTTCCGAACAACCCAATTCTTCCCCTATTAATGCCTACTAAATTCAAATTGGTCTGGTAAATGTATTCTATCTTATAACGGCACTGCTACGATTGGAACGTATAGTAATTGTGGTGTAACATAACAACATAGAATCAATTTTCATGCACTGTCTTGCACTACTGATATTGTATCACTACATTAATGAATTATCTGTATCGATAACACTATTTAATATGATGTGCCATGAATCATGATCCTAAAACCGCTAATGTATGGTTACACTCCTTAGAGCAAATATTTACTCAACGTATAAACAACCCAAAAAAAAAAGTCAGTTACATTGAAAATCAACCTATGCTTCGTCCCAAAAAGCAATGACACTATCCAGAAAATAAGAAAAAAATAAAGTAGAAATTTATAACCAAAAATAGAAGGGAAAATTGAATTTTGATTCAGAGGAACCATATGACAGACGGAAACTACATAGGTCCGTCAAATACAAAATGATTCAAGATCAAAAAATAAGAAAATTTCAAATTAGTTCTTCAAAACCTAAAATAAACCCACATCAACAAAAAAAATTTGCATAGAGGCGAACAGGAAGAATAAGATACATTGATAATTTGAGATTCGACGGAGAAATTATAGGGAGAGAATGGGGATATACCTAAAGGCGGGGAAAGCTCAAAGACCGATTTGGGGGAGCGTGAAATTAATTGAGAAGAACACCGACTTTACCTTGATCTGATAAGAGAAATCCAGTGAAAATAAGTTTGATCGAGGGATTAGACCGCACATGAAAAATAATATAAACTACCTCCGTTCCAAAAGACTGAATTTAATTTAAAATATTTTCAATTCAAAATTGATATAAAATTTTTAATTTTAATTAATACGATCATAATATTATAAACTACTTTAAAATATTACTAATTAAAATATTTTTTCACTTAATCACCCGTTGTTTAAAAATATACACAAACACTTGAGGTTTTGAAGTGAAGTAAAGTGGAGTGAAAAAGTTTTCGTGTTAATGTTGGGACTTTAAATTGCTAAAGACATATTTGTCCTTCATATATAAATTGAAAAAGACACAAATGAGGCTCGGTTGTATCGTGGGATTTTGGGTTATGAGGGAGTGAAATTAGGCGATTTCATGGTGATTTTGGGTTTCCATCAAATATTCTTCAAAATTAAGTGGATTGTATAGTGATTTAGGGAGCTCTTGGGGTTTTAGACTCGATCAAGTGAGTTGGTGCTAAAAAAACGGGTCTTAGAGTTGAGGAGTAGTTGGTACGAGGAGTTTTTGGTTATCACCCTATGCCAAGCTCACAGCTTACTAGAACTAACATCAAGAATAAACCTGCCTCGAGAAAGTTAATATCCGGGAGTAAATTAGTTTCACTAAAAAAGGTAGGAAAGGGGGTTTAGGCTTTGATTTTGCCTTGGCTCATTTATGGCTTTTGATAGTTTAGTGTTATCTAAATGTTGATTGTTGCTACATTTGGTATTTTTGGTATTATTGTTATTTTTTGGTATAGTTTGATATGGCCAGATAAGTAGTTTTGATACAGTTTCATATGGTCAGTTTAGTATTTTGGGTAAAGTTGGTATGAAAAAGTATTTTGGGTACAGCTTGATATGGCCAACTATTTGGATATAATCAGTCTTCTAGTACAGTTGGGTATATTTTTTGCCAAACATTTGATATGTAAAGTATTGTGACCGAATTTTCGGTTAATTGAATGAAGTTCCATGTTTTTGTTGTCAATGATATCTTCTTTAATTTTAGAAACTGGATGTTGGATGTTGTTGTTTATTTGCCCTAATCAATTCTTTATCATTTTCAATTGTGCACAGGTTGAAAATTGAAATATATAGAATAGCAAAAAATAAGATTCCATTGTAGAGCTTTTTCACAAAACAAGCTAACACAAAACATATGACTCGTAGCAGCTCTTAGGTCGTAGAGTAATAACTTCGGTATCATAGAGTAATGACTTAGATTATAGAGTAATGACTTAATAATCGTAGAGTAATTACTTAACGATCGCAGAGTATTACTTAAATTGTATAGTTTAGAGTGACTTCAACATTTACTATCGCAGAGCAACTCTATTGTTGTAGCACTTATTTTTTTATAATAAAAAAATTGGAAATTTGTTTACTCCAATATTTTATTTTTAATATTTAAATAAATAATTTTAACAAAAATCATTTTGGAAAATAAAATTAAATTTTAAAAGGCCAAAATTTGTCAAAAAGAAAATTAATCTACGTAAAGTGAAACGTAGAGTGAATATTCATATCGTAGAATGACTTAATTCTACGTTTCTACACTGAAATCTAGTGTCTAAATCACTCTACATTGCCCTTTTAACCGTGTGGAAAAATTTACAGATGAGATATTATTTTTATAGGAACAAATGTGCACTTGATCATGGTCTCATGCACTTAATATAAACATATCAGTAATCATCTCCACTTAAATATTACAAAATATTCAGAAAGTATGTCAGTCTTAAGAAACTTTTAGGTTGGACTAAATTGATGAACACAATTGTTGAATTTCATTTCATAAACATTATAGTCATAATTTACACGTTTACAAGGGGCATGCCCCAAGTAATGAAAAAAAATTATCTTAATACAATATCTTAATAACTTGAACAATTATAAATAAGACAGTATTTCAATTTTTCTGTGTAGAAAATTACAAGGGGTATACCCCAAGTAATGAATATATTTTTTTTGATAGAATAGCTTAATAGCTCAACCAATTACAAATAAAATGGTATTTCAGTTTTTCTGTGTAGAAAAACCTTCACCATATGGCTTCGGCATAAACAACTATGTTCTGTATAAAATCAACCCCAACTCCCACTACTCGACCTTTACTTTCTCTAGCCATAAACCCTACGTCAAAGTAACTAGCTATTTTCATATATGCACTGCAATTCAATTTTAGGATGTCCGAATCAATAAAACTGCTTTAGTTTAAGAAATTGGGGAATACAATTTGGGTCCCTTCCATTTTCTCTCATTGTGTTCTCATTCCCTCATTGTGTTCATTAGTGTTAGTTATTGTCCCACTTGAAGTTGTTGTAGAAGGCAAGCACCATGCCCAAAAGTCACAGTCATCACATACAAAATACAACTTGCCATTCGATAGTTTGTTCGAGTCGAAAATTCTTATAGATGCCTTCTTTCCACATCTACATACCTTAGGTATTTAGCGAAAGTCACCATTATTTCATCCTATATTATTACTTGACGAAGACATGACTGCTAATTCACATAAACATGAGGAAGAAAGGATGCAAGACCCCGAATTTTTATGAAATGAAAGTATTAAATTTTCTTATAATTATTATTTTATTTAGTAAATGGTTAAATTGATAAAAAGATTAAAGTTAAGGGTGATATGTGAAAATTTTGCAAAGTAAGCAAGTTGTTATAAAATATTCATTTGGTCGGAGAATATTCTTTTTGTTGGAGAATATTTGTACGATGACACAATTATTGGTGGACCCCACAACAGAATTATTGTCGGAGTTAGAAAACGATAAAATTATCTTTTTATAAAAATAACGGCGAAAGTTTTACCTTTAACTGTTGAAATACCCGGTGGTAAAAGTACAGTAATACGCGTGGTTGCATAGTAGCACACGGTATTGATTATTGATGCTTACGTAAGAAGTCACTCAGTTATACTTAATTATTGCTACAATAATTATTGCATAGTATCTCATATTATTGATTCAATTATTGTCACAGTATCATCTGCATAATATTTTATATTATTAAATCAATAATTGAGACGATAAAATTATTCATATTATTATTTATAATATTGACGATGTCTAGAAAGTTCTGCCGATGAGAGGTTTGGTCACCTAATTGCGCGCCAATAGGGAGAAATCCTTATCGAAAAGCCAGCTCTTTCCTGGGAATGATCTGGTCGTTAAATATTGTGAGTTATAATATTAATGATGAATAATTGTTGAAAGATTAAATATGTGTTGATTGAAGATAAAATGATTTATGGTAATATCTATTCAATTTTTGATATAAATAAGAAGTATGTTATGACATTTGGGGTAAGTTTGGTTTATTCTATGGGGGCCCATATATCATCATCTAAGAGTCACTTTCGCCAATAGTAATTTGCTTTACCAGACGTCAAACCACTTGCCATTTCATATTATAGGCGTCGAACCAATTATCGTTTCACATTACAGGCGTCGACCAAATGTCGTTTCACATTACAGGCGTCGACCAAAGATTACAGGCGTCGACCAAATGTCGTTTCACATTACAGGCATCGAACCACTTGTTGTTTCACATTACAGGCGTCAAACCACTTGTTGTTTCACATTACAGGCGTCAAACCACTTTTCTTTTCGCATCACCAGTCGTCAAGCCACTTGCCTTTTCACATTGCAAAGGCTAAGCTAGAAATCTTCTATAAATAGAAGCTTAATTCTTCTTTCATTCTCACCAATTCACTACGACTCATAAGAGAATTCTATAGAGAGAGAATAAGAGAGAAAGAAGAAGAGTATTCTGTTACTACACTATTTCAGTAGTCAGTCTCCTACTAAAGTAAGAGGTATTATTTCTTTCGTATTCGTAAGGGGTATTATTTCTTTCGTATTCGTAAGGGATATTATTTTTGTTCAATATTCGTATGAAATAATATTTTCTTCCATACTCTGTAGTATGTAAGTAATATTATTTCGTTTCAGATTCTGAATTCTACACTCATGTTGGTAGGTATTGCTTCTATACTCCTTGAAATTAGTAGAATATCCTTGAAATTTGCGCTTCATCTAGTATCATTTCACAAGGATATTTTTCTGAACATTCTTGTTAAAGTTTAATCTTTTCATGCCGGAGTACTATTCACGAGGTACTATTCAATGGGTACTATTCATGATAAAAATTGATTTCTTTTCTGTCCAAATTTTTTTGATACAATATTATTCTTGAATTTTACTTCACAAAGCAGTATCATGTTGACAATTTGGACATTATTGAATTCTGGATAAATTGAATTATAAATCTTTAAAATTTATCATTGCTCTCATTTAATTGAATTCTTATATCATTGTTATTATCCTCATGTTTATATTATGATGAAAGTCATATGTGGCCCGTAGGGCATAGATGGACTTGGTATGATTATGACCAGGAATTATTTGATATAATCATGACCGTAATGTTACAAATATTGTGGTAAAAGTCCTCATTGGCCTGTAGTGCATTGATGGACAGTTGTTGGAATGATCATGACCATTGGTGATAATAATGAATATCCCTGGCCTGTAGTGCATGGATGATTTGATGATGTGGTTTATTTATTTAGCCGAGTCTCAGCGATAAAGTTGATGATAAACTTTTTAAATCATAGAAGATAGTAGATATCATGCTCTACTTGACTCTTCTAATAGATTGCTTGTTCCGCTGCAGTTAAACTTGATGTTTATTGTATTTTATCAGTTTAACACTTTTGAAGGCTAATGATAATTTATTTTGCATTATCTTAGTCATAATATTTCTTACTGGGCTAGTTGAGCTCACCATTTTACTTTCATTGTTCTTTTCAGGAAATGAGAATATAGCTGGGACGAGTCGGGAAATGGAGTGACGGTCCAGATAGGTGGCTATAGTAGTCCTCACTATTATGTGAAATAGTGTGATAATAATTGTAATGAGGACTTCATTTGAGTTTGGATACTCTCTACGAGACATTATCCGTGTTAAAACTCTCAGCTACGTTTTGTCGTATTGTATCAAAGAAGTTTGTTTTTAAATTATGTACCATGTATTTGGCGACTCAAGATGGGTGATATATACCTATTTTGGGGGCGTCACAAAGGATGAGACATTTTAATAAACACTTTGTGGACATTGTTTAAATTGAATAACAATAATAAATTTATGAAAATAAATTAAAGCTAGAGAAGAAATTAGTTGATCTACACACCTTACTTGTGAATATGTTGAATTAATATTCTTGATCAAAGCTAAAGACAAACTACAATTGTTCTAAATGGTAGAAAATAGATGCTAAGGGTGAATAAATGTAAGGAAATGATAGTTTTATAGTCAATGTATATGGTGGAAGCATATTGGACAAATTTCATCCTTATTTGACTATTAGAACCATGCATTACACTCTTTAGGCAAGTTACATGCACACATAGTTAGTTTGGAAAAAAAATGTAACTTTCTCACTTCACCTCAAAACCTCAGGTGTTGTAGTGTAATTTTATAGACAACGGGTGGTTAAGTGAGAAAATGGTAAAACCTCATAAGTGAAGTAAAATTTACCCAATATATTTGATTAAGGGATTATACCGCACGTGAAAAATAGTATATACTACCTACGTTCCAAAAGACTTTTTAAAGTTAATCTAAAATATTCTCAAACTTAAAATTGACATAAATTTTTTAATTTTAATTAATATAATGATAATATTATAAACTACTTAAAAAAGTATTACTAATTGAAAAATTTATTGTTTCATAATTTTTACTAAATTATCTCACTTTTAAGTTTAAAAAATTTCTTAAATTGTCTTTCAAAAGTTAATAGTGATAATATAATTTAGAATTGAGGAATCTAAGGCAGCTTTAGCCAAATTTTACTAATATTACTTAATAAAACGATGTATTTTGTATAAAATTTAAAATTAAAAAAAACTTAAAAATAAAATATGCTCTTAATTCTAATAAAAGTAGTATGGCTAATCATTCACCCACTCCAAGATCATTAAACTCCTCTTTCTCAATGACTAGTTGCAGTTGGAATGGATTACTGGTCGTTTGCATATTTCACTGATAACTAAGTTATTCGGCTAGTTCTCGAATTGATAAATCACCAATTTCTTCCTTAGTTATTTAACCTTAAGGGGTAAAATTACGTTGTTTTGTTAAGTAGTCTTAGGCAATGCCTTAGTCAAACTTGGATAAGGCTACTTAACAAAACGATATAATTTTACTCCTTAAGGTTATGTTTTTCATTTTTAGATTTTTATAAAAAAATGAATTAATTTTATACAAAATTACATTGTTTTATTAAGTCGTTATGTATGTATGTATATGTATATGTATATGTATATATATAGGGGACCGATCCATAGACAACGTTGTCAACATAGGTTATCCTTACAACACATCACAACCGTTCATCGGTAGATCAAACGATTAATAGGGCTCCTGTCCAAAATTTAATTTTCAGTATTTCGCACTTTAATATAGCAGACGGGACAAATGTCCAAAACCCCTCCTACTACAAGTCTTCCATTCATAGTATTAAACGGCGGAGCCTGAATTTTTTTTTGGCATCCGTAGTATTAAACTGCAGAGCCTTAAAAAATATTGGCTAAATATTGGCTCTCTCCCTATCTTCCTGCAACTAATTTTCTTACTCTACCGTTTACCATTAACTTAAACAAACCACACTGATGAGTGGAATTTATACCCGCGAATCGAGCACTCTAAATCTTAAGATGTTGTCTGTTTATCATATTTTATATTGCTTTATTATATTTATTGCTTTTTTGGCTTAAAAGTACTTTGTAGGGATTATCAGATCATTTCCAGGTGTTTAAGGGCAAAAATGTCTTTTTCATGCAATCGGCGCCGCAACACCTGATTTCCTTTGTAAAGCGGCGCCGCAGTGCCACAAGCCTACCACGTTATATCCCTTCTGGCGCCCCAACACAACTGTTCTATGCAAAGGGGCCGCTGCAGCGCGACTTATTGACCAGACAACCTTGAGTTGCGCTGCAGCGCCGGTCCAAGGCTTAAAGGGTGCACCGCAGCACCACCTCTGCTCTCCAGGCAGAGATCAATTTTTAATGACCTAAGGAGCTGAAGACTTGGATTATTATCAAGGAACAACCTCCTTTTATCTTTTTACAGAGAATAAAGATAGTAGAGTTAGCTAGTTTTAGGAAGAGAGATAGTTAGATCTTTAAGTACTCCAAGTTCATTGCATCCTTCATTGCTTGGACTCTACACGGAGAAGAGAAGAGTTTGACCCATAAAATTTTAGAAGAGGAGTTTTCTTTATCCAAATCTTTCATTCATTTGCATATTTTGAGCATGTTGAATACTTTGATAATATTTATTATGTGAAGAACGAGATTTTGTAATTTAATTTGAATATTTATAGAATTAAATAAATATTTTTTGATGATTTAATTATTGGATAAAATAATTAATTGATGAATTTATGGTAGATTAATTTAATTTTATGTGTTATATTGATTAAATTAATGTGGAGAATTTTATTATTCAAGGTATATATTTAATTAAGCTTATTTGATTAAATGAATTACTTAATAAATATAATGTTATTTTTAATTAATTTTATAATTAATTAGAGATTTATTGATTTGACATAATTAATAAATGAGAAATTTAATTATGTGACTATGTGAATTATTGAGAAATTATTATATTTTATTTAACATAAATTAAATAAGATATTTGATTTATTGCTTAATTGGGTGTGACATTATTAAACTATATTATAAGTGATTAATTAAATTAAATGGAAAGAACCTTCTAAATGCTAGCCAAACAAGCCACTAATGGGAGTTGGGCAGTTAACTCATGAATGGGATTAACTGACCACCACACTGCCCCTATGCGCATTAGCCAGTCTTTTT
The DNA here is from genome assembly GCA_016801055.1 of Panax notoginseng. NCBI lineage: Eukaryota > Viridiplantae > Streptophyta > Magnoliopsida > Apiales > Araliaceae > Panax > Panax notoginseng. The sequence continues at coordinate 51,225,813 of CM029017.1, forward strand.
TTTACGTATTTCATTAATGAGTCTTAATTAAGGGAAATCCAGAGAGAATTCAGAGAGAGTTTAGAAGGATATTGTGAGATTGAAGAGTCAGAGCAGTTGCTATAGGTTAATTTCTTCAACCCAAACCTTATTTACATTCTTATATTTTGTAAAAGGAAAAGCTATCTCTAAATCTTCTGTGATTGAAGAAATTTGCAATTTATAAGTATATGATGTGCTGTATATGTTAGTATACGTTTATAATATGTGTATATCATATATTCATATGTTTTAAGTAATTGATTTCATTTAAACGTGCTAAAATCAGAGTTTTCCATTAATAAGAGTTTTAAGTTCTCTGTAAAACAAAAATTTATTGATCAATGCATGAATTGTTGTTTAACTTGAAATTTAACGGTAGATTATGTTAGCACATGTCAAAATGAAGAAAATAAACTTTGAACGGACAGATTCGGGGTTATAACGAATCCGTAATGACAATTTCATGTTTTATTTTCAAAACTTTCAAAAAACACCAAGAATAGTGAAATTACATGATTTGATTCAAGTAATTGTATGTTTTAACTTGTTAAAATCGTGCTAGAAAGGTTGAGTAGTGATTATATGTGTATTATAGCATCCGGGTATGCTTGTGAATAAATTAATTGGGTGTTTTTGGCCATAATCTGTATTTTTCGCGAACTGTAAATTTTTAGAACTAGAGTGCCGCGCCGCAGCGCCAACTCCAGGTCTTTACACCGCGCCGCAACGCCACTATCCAGGTTGCCACGCTAGCTGCGCCACAACGCCAAGTATAGCCTACATGGTGGCGCCGCAACGCCACTATGCAGTTTGTCTACAAATGAAAATTTTAATTGTTTTATTTCAGGGAATGTAATAGTAACCTAATCTAATGAACATAAAAATGTGTTAGACATATAGTGAGATGTTAAAATAGATTCTTAACATGTCAATAAGGTATTTACATATTTGATTGATTTGTTGAACGCGTAGTTAGCTTGTCGTTCATGAAGTCTAATATTATGTGAAAACAAGTATTGTGATTTGATTAGTATAAACATAATATGAGTTTAGATAAAAGAGAATAAAGTTGTGATGCTAGTTACGTTATAATGGACTAGTATTGTGAATGTAAACGGTGTATAGGATTAAATCGAGGAACGTGTATAATTAACGTGTAACCTACGCACGAGGCAAGTTTCCTAACCCTACTTATTATCGTTATGCAAGTTTCTAAACCTTACCTCTTTACGTTGAACAAGTTCTAGACTTATATTCTATATCGAGTAAATTCTTGTTATTTATTGATCAAGTTTAAGATGTTATATTAAAGGTTATTAATCTTTTCAAAGCATGATTTCTGTTATACAATACTTATTCCATTGTATACCTCTTGAGTTTATTATTCAATTTGAATATCATTTATTGTTGAACCTTATAAGACTAGCGAACCCTTATTGATTTGACTAGTCCATAGTTGATGAACGTTCTAAATTTCAGAACCCTTATTGAGTTTATCCAAACCAATCTTCCTTTGGTGCGGACTCTAATGTCAAACTGATGAGATGAACAACCCTGTTATAGGGGATTACTTATGCTTTAGCGTTAAGATATTGTGCACAGTATGGTACTAAGGGTTGATCCCCCTAAGTTCGAGTAGAAGAGTCCATAGTCTTATGACTGTTAAAGGTTTCAAGTATAATACTTGACAACCTAGGACATAGTTCAAGGTCTTATGACCCTCAGAAGTTCTTTTGATTCTTGTTATTCATTCCTGATTCAAAAGTCAAGTTTCTTATTTCAGAAGTCTTTGATTCACTCGCATGTTATTATATTGTTGTACATTATTATACTTGTGGGCAATTGTGCTCACTCTTGCATAATAATAACATTGCAGTTAAGAACGAAAGGTCGGACGAGCCTTCTACTAGCAAAGGCAAAGGCAAGATTAACAAGTGATGAAGACTTGTTGTTTATTTGTTATGTTATGTTTCTGACTTATGTTTAAATTGTGTAAGACTTAATATTTGTTTATGTTTCTACATTTGAGATTTATGGTTAATATGACCTGGGATTGATGTATTTATTTTCAGATGTTGTAACTCCTTAAGGAGAGGATTTATTTTTATTTATTTTATGGTTTGATTTATTATGGGTAGATAGACATATGATGTTTGTACATTGAACACCAATTTACGTGAGAATTGAAGTACTCAGATTTGGGGGTGTCACATATTAGTTCTATAGTTATGAACTAATTACATTTCTAGGATTGCAATGTAACCTAATGATTAGCTTAATTGAATTTCTCTCCTATTTATTATAATAAATCATTTTTGAATGGGTTGTTGTATTTCATGCTTATTTATTGATTGCTTGGCTAAGGAATTGATATAGGTATTAATTGATATTGGAAAATGGATGTTAATGCCTAACCCTAAAATACAATAACACTTGTTATGACCATGCCTATGGGATTGAGAGCATATATTGCATAATAGAATAGAAATATATCTATTTGCCTTGTGTAACCATTGAGATTAAGCTTAATGACCCTTAGTCTAGTTATTTTCACCATAGTAATATTGTGATTCATTTAGCTAAGGGATTTGCATTTGACCGTAGGAAAAGGCTTATATGTACTTAATATTCTCGGTTGGCCATTCTTGTGATTTGTTAGTTAAATGGAGAGTTAGGAGATTAGGCGAAGCATTAGGGGAGTTGTAATCCTAGCTTGTCACACTTGTTGCAACTCAATCTCATAATTTACTGTTTTTAGTCATATAGTTTTAAACACACCATCTTTATTTACTTGTTTAGATAAGACCAGATTGATACAATTTTAGTAGTTGAATAACGTTAGTACTTTGTCCTCATGGGTACGACACTCATCTTATCATTGTATTACTTGTTTGACCACGTATACTTGCACGTGTTTAGTGATCGGTAATCCGACCAAAAAGTTTTTGGCGCCGTTGTCGGGGACTTAGTATTATTTGTTTTTCAATATCAATACTAATTCAAAATGATCTTAATTTAAACTGATTTATCTGTTTAATCTTCTTCTCAGGTACTCTTGACTGTGTATGCCACCTCGTAAGAATCGAAATATAATACCCCTTGATCCTGAGGAAGACAAAACTTTTAGACGACTGAGAAGAGAAAGAACTCGGGACATACCTACTCCAATTATAATGGCCGAGGAAATACAAAAAATCTCTACGGGAGTATGCCATGCCCCACATTGCAGATCTTCAAGTCTGCATTCTAAGGCTCGCGATTCAAGAAAATAACTTTGAAATCAAATCGGGTACAATTCAAAAGATACAAAACAATGTTCAATTCGGAGGAATGCCGAATGATGACACAAACGATCATTTGATAAACTTCTTGGAAATCTGTGATACTTTCAAATGCAACGGAGTATCCGATGATGCTATCAGACTTAGACTGTTCCCATTTACTCTTCGGGACAAAGCCAAGAGTTGGTTGCATTCACTACCTCCGGGCTCCATTACCACATGGGCTGACTTGGCTCAGAAATTCGTGGATAAGTTATTTTTGCCCGCGAAAACAGTAAGACTCAGATATGATATCACATCCTTCATACATTTTGAATATGAATCTCTTTAAGACTCGTGGGAGCGATTTAAGGACTTATAAAGACGATGTACACACCATGGATTGCCCGAATGGCTTCCAATTCAGACCTTCTATAAAGGATTATCCGGTTCTACTCGTTCGAGCATTGATGCCGCGTCTGGTGGGGCCTTTATGTCGAAACATCATGCTGAATGGTATGACTTGGTGGAGACCATGCCTGCAAACAATTATCAATGTCCTAACGATATGCAAGCACCAAGAAAAGTGGTAGGGGTGTACGAGGTCGATACAGTTGCGACACTGTCTGCTCAGGTTACTGCTCTTACTAAAAGACTTGACGCTATGGGGGTGCAAACAGTGCAAAGTGTAGCGTCGCCATGTGAATTATGTGCGAGGGGCACCCAACTGATCAGTGCTTCATAAGCCCTAAATCAGTTCAGTTTGACTCAAGTTATGGGCGGTAACAGAATTCTAATCTTCCCACACACTACCACCCTGAACTGAGAAATCACCCAAATTTCTCATTGGGCAACAATAACAACAACCAAGCCCAAACCTCTATAGCCAGACCAACATATTCAAATCCTTCTGGTTTTCAATCTCAGAATCAACACCAACAACATCCATAAGGCTCTTACCACCCCTCACTTCCACAAGACAGAAAGCCTAGTTTGGAAGATCTTCTCTCGAGATACATTGCTCAGACTGAGACAAGGAGCAATAATCAAGAGGCATCCATTCGGAATTTGGAAGTCTAAATGGGACAAATGGCAACTGCTTTGAATAGCCATCCTCTAGGCACCTTGCCAAGTGACACGGATGTCAACTCAAAACGGGATGACAAGGAGCAATGCAAGGCAATCACTCTCCGGAGTGGCAAGACAATGAATGAAACTGGAGGAGAGACCTCAACAGTGCAACATGAAGTTGTTGTAGAAGAAAGAAATGTTTAGCCAATTGGTGACAAGTCTGGGGGAGAAGAGAATGTACAGGATGAAACCATAATACCAACCCCGACTATTAGCAAGCCTAGTCCTGTAGTCTAACAGTTACCATTTCCTCAATGCCTTCAGAAATAAAAGCTTGATAAACAATTCTTGAAGTTCTTAGAAGTTTTTAAGAAACTTCATATCAATATCTCGTTTGCAGAGGCGCTGGAACAAATGCCCAACTATGTGAAATTCATGAAGGACATCTTGTCCAAGAAGAGGAAAATGGGGGACTATGAGACAGTGGTACTTACAGAGGAATGTAGTACAATTCTACAGATCAAACTTCCACCTAAGTTGAAAGACCCTGAGAGCTTCACTATGCCTTGCACTATTGAGGATCATTTCATCGAAAAAGCCCTACGCGACTTAGGAGCTAGCATCAATATGATGCCCCTATCTATCTATAAGAAGTTGGGGTTGAATGAGGCCAAGCCTACCAGTGTGACTCTGCAGCTGGCCGATAGATCCTTCAATTATCCGAAGGGGATTATGGAAGACGTGCTTGTCAAAGTTGATAAGTTCATCTTCCCCACTGATTTTATAGTTCTGAACTTTGTGGAGGATAAGGAGGTGTCCATTATCTTAGGCAGACCATTTCTAACAACAGGCTAGACAATTTTTAAACAGAGTTTTGCAAAGTGGAATTAAGGCAGCGCACGCCAGGTGCTCGACAAATCGCCTTAGTGACCATTGAATCGATTTTGGCTATTGTTTGCTCATTTTGGCTTGATTTTCTCTTAAAATTGTATTTGGAATCCACTTTGGCTCAACTTGACAAACAATTTGATTAGCATTAGTGGGAAAAGCTTGGTCATCATTTTGGGCATATCTTGGCATGGCGTTGGGCTTAGTTGACTACGTGTTGTTGGGCATTTTGGCATGCCTTGGCATTGATTACATATTTAGTTGAGACACCTCTGACATGGCTTCAAAATGCCAACAAATTGAGGGTAGTTCATCCTCATTGGCGCAAAAATGGGACTAAAGCAAATTTGTTACCGCCGAGGCTTGGAACAAGTATAACTTAATCATTCTTGGTAAGAGTATGGTGCCAGAGAGAGGTCTTCGACCAGACTCGAGGAAAGATGGTGAAATGTGGCCAATGATTGTTGAGAAGAAATGGGTCCATTTCACATTGATGCCAGAGAATGCCATCATATAGCATTGGTCCACGAATTCTGTGCCAATGCTAGCGCTGAAGGACCCACTGAGGTCACAATTCAATGGCAGAAAGTGGCCTATGACCGGGCGGCGATCAATGCCTATTTCCAAGTGTCGGCCTAAGATAGGGACTACCTCGATAATTGACTTTCTTCCTATAACTTGGACGACCTTATCAACCGCCTGTGCAAGCCTGGGACAAGCTGGAAACAAACCAATACATGGGGGAGAGGACAAGTTTCCCTTAGGCGGCGCTCAGCAAGTATGTTAAGGCTTAGTACAACTTCATTTGTGCCAACATCATGCCCACTTGCCATCTTAGCGATGTCACCAAGGAACGGGCGATACTTCTCTTTACTATCGTCACAAGGCTGAAAGTAGATATTGGCGCACAATCCAAGACTCCATTCTCAAGGCAATTAAAGGTAGTTCGTCAGGAGGGCTCCCACACCCTTCTCTCATCACCCAGCTGTGTAAAAGGGCTCAAGTTCAGTGGCGGGCAGAGGAGATGGTTGACTTTCCCATGACGACCATAGATCATGCCCTCATCTAGTGTTATGGAGTTTGGGACGGAGATAAGTCTCACCCCCGCGGTGAAGGGTATTTATCTGCTACTCAACCACCACTTTCTGAGACTGGTCCTTCGGTTCAGACTCCTGAGATTTATGCTTCATTTTTTGGTCCGCTGGCAGAAATCCTGGCATCTTTGAACCTTCTGCATAACGAGAATAAGAGGATCATCAGGAAGATCAACACAGTTGCCTAGAGGTAGGATATCTTCATGTAGTATCATGCTGAGTTTGCCATCACCGTGTCAAACATTTACTCACAATTCAACAGAGATGATCCGGAGTCCATACCATTCCATTTCCCCAGATGCCTCTGTTCCCTCCATATCCACTACCATCTCCTAAGGCAGAAGGCGAAGACGACGGTGACATCGATGAGCAAGGTGGCGACGAGTGATTGTATCGCCATGGCAGGCCCTCTCATTTTGATTGCTGCATTACTGGACAATGAGGGCATTGCCTGCTTCAAGTTTGGGGGGAGATTTCATTTCATTTCTTTTATATATATGAGCTGTTATGTATGAACTGCAGTTTGAAATCTTTTGGGCTTTTGTTGCCTTAAAATTATTTTATTTTGGGTTTTATGATGTATTGATGCATGAACAACTTTTTAATATTCTATGGCATTATTTAGTTATGTATGGATGCATGAATTTTTTTTTATTAGCATGTTTTGTTTATAACAGCTTTTATTATTAACATGTTTTGTTTATAGCCATCTTTTGGGACTTACACAGATTGGTATACTTGATGCCTTGTTATGGCTTTACTACCCTAATTTGAGCTGATATTAGTGTAATGGTATACAATATCTTTTATTTTTCCATGTTATGGTTTTTGATTAATCCTATCTTGAACTGTTTATATGATAAGAATGAGTTATATAGATTATAAATTTTTGATTGTGGCTAGTGATAAGCTTGTTGGTATACGGCTATGTCAAAGAGTTATGTGTTAAGCATGTATGGATGATGGGTTAGTTTAATCGGTAGCTGAGACTGTTATTGATCCGTTCTTCTTAGTGAGCATCGACCAACTGTTCTAGCTAGTTGTTTTTTAGATATAGTTTGCATGGTTGTTGTTTTGAAATTGCGTTTCCTCTGTTTAACTTAAGTGATTATAAGGTAATATTCTGATTTAGACTCAGATGCTAGTTCGGATTTTGGATTTTGGCATGTCTATTTTGAAAAAATAATGAAATGAAAAGATAAATAACAAGAACCTTAGTTGACTAGGCTTGATTAAGTGTTCTACACTTAGTGCCCTAAAGTCATCTGGCTTGGGAGTCATTGATCAAAAGCTCATTAACAGGTAACTTTGAATAGCTTAATGTAATTAAGCATTGCACGGTCATCCTAAAGGTTCTGATTGTTAAATTGTATAGAATAAAAGTCTTATTTGGCTTAAGTTTGATTACATGGCCTTTGTTGCTTGAGTTATTAGGTCCATAGAGGTGTTCTACACCTAGTGCCTTACAGCCATCAGGCTTGGGAGTCATTGATAAAAAGCTCATTCACGTGTAACTCTGAAAAGCCTAAGGTAATTAAGCATTGCACAAGTCATATTTAGATGTCTTCATGCTATTGCATTTTGATCCTTTCTTGCATCTGTATCTTGTTCTTAATGCTTGATGTTGTTCGCGTTTGCAGAGTTAACATATTTTTTCTTTTACGATCGATTGTGTGAGCTCATTTTGAGCTATAATTAGTTATGTTAGTTGGTATTCACACACACACATAGAATGAATCGAATACAATCTTTTGCTTGAGATTAATTGAACCCTTAATCATAATGGAATTTTTCTTATTCTCAGAGAGTAGTTGTTTTGAGCTTAGAAGCCTCATTTCGGGTATTTAGTAGTTCAGTGCTTGATGCGTAATTATATTAGTTTTTCTTGTTATCTCTGTTCAAATATTTTTGCTTTAGGACAAACAAAAGCTTAAGTTTGAGGGTATTTGATGAGTGAGATTTACACCCGCGAATCGAGCACTCTAAACATTAAGAAGTTGCCTGTTTATCATATTTTATACTCCTTTATTATATTTATTGCTATTTTTTGCTTAAAAGTACGTTGCAGGGATTATCAGTTCATTTCCAGGTGTTTAAGGGCAAATTTGTCTTTTACATGTGACGCCCCCAAAATAGGTATACATCACCTATTCTGAGTCTTCAAATACATGGTACAAAATACAAATAAAAACTTAATTACACAACTGTCGTGTAAAATACGACAAAACATAAGCTGTGAGTTTTAATAGAACATTGTCTTCTAAACAGTAATCAAACTCAAAATAAGTCCTCAATACATTTATTTTCACACTATTTCATAGAATAGTGAGGACTAATAATGCTATCATCTGAACCGTCACTCCGTTCCCCGACTAGTCCCCGCTACATTCTCATTTCCTGAAGAGAACAATGAAAGCAAAAGGGTGAGCTCAACTAGCCCAGTAAGAAATATCATGACTAAGATAATACAGAATAAATTATCATTAGCCTTCAACAGTGTTAAACTGATAAAATATAACAAATATCAAGTTTAACTGCAGCGAAACAAGCAATTCATTAGAAGAGTCAAGTAGAGAATAAAATCTACCGTCTTCTATGATTTAAAAGATTTTTCATCACTTTTATAGCTGAGACTCAGCTTAATAAATAATCCACATCATCCCTGCACTACGGCCAAGGATATTCATTAGTATCATGACCACAAATTATCCATGCACTACGGGCCAAGGATATTCGTGTATTCATCAATGGTCATGTTCATGCCAACAACTGTTCATCATTGCACTACGGGCCAATAAGGACTTTTACCACACCATTTGTAACATTACGGTCATGATTATACCGAATAATCCCTGGTCATAATCATACCAAGTCCATCTATGCACTACAGGCCACAAATGACTTTCAACAAAATATAAACATGAGGATGATGACAATGATATAAGAATTTAATAAAACAAGTTCAAGAATTAATTTATCCCTAAACCAATAACGCCGAAATTGTCAACATGATACTGTTTTGTAGAGTAAAATTCAAGAATGCTCGGAAGAATATTTTCATGAAAAGATACTGGATGAAGCGTAAATATCAAAGATATTCCACTAATTTTATGGAGTATAAAAGCCAAAACTTTAACTAACTGAGTATAATAAAGAATGGAATAACAAAAGAATTCACTAAGCATGCGATAGACTGCACAGATTGGTTATTCCAACAAAAAAATAAATAATGGAACCAGGTCATGCATAAACGCACCGACAGGATATTTCGACAGAATAATAAATAATGGAACCAGGTCCGGCGTAAAACGCACAGACATGATATTCCAACAGAATAATAAAGACGGAACTAGGTCCGACGTAAAATGTACAGACATGATATTCCAACAGAATAATAAAGAATGGAATAACAGAAGAATTTCACCAAGTATAGGGTAGCCCGCGTATACAGGTTATTTCAACAGAATAATAAATAATAGAATAACAGAAGTTCTCTTCATTAATACAAAAGAAATAATACCCCTTACCTTAAGAAGAAGAGTACTGGATATAGGAGTAGTGAAGTAACAGAATACTTTTCTTCTTTCTCTCTATAATTTCTCTCTCTAGAGTTTCAGTGAATTCGTAAGAAATAATGAAGGAATGAGCTTCTATTTATATGAGAATGGAAAGGCACTATGCAAGGATTTTTCTCACGGATGCAACAGTTATGCAATCGGATGAAAATGTTTTTGTAACCCACAAACACCAATTGTCAATCAACCAACCAATAAGAATAAAGCAAAATTATAATACATATATATATGGGAAAAATATATGTACACAGCTGTGTATTACACAGTCGGCTATGGCGACAAATTTTTGGGCTATAGCGACAGTTTCACCCGTCGCCATAGTTATTCTGGGCTAAAGCGACGGGTGAACCACACATGTTGTGTATTTACACATGTGTATTTACATATAGCCCTATATATATATATATATATATATATATATATATATATATATATATATATAAACCACACATGTTATAAACATATATATACATATAATACTAATTACCTTTTGTAAAGCAACATCATTTCTTCGACCATTTCCCACCCACATTTAATATATATAAATACACCCATCACTCCACCACTCCACCCCATACACGGTTGAAAATCCCTCCACCAAAATCATTCATCCCACTAGTGGCCCCAACCAAATATATATATATATATATATATAAATATATATACCGAAAATTTTCTACCGATTTCTTTGAAAAATGGGTAAATGGGGGTCCATAAAATAAACAAAACTTCATAAAAATTACCTTAATAAGTTTAACAACATTTATCACCTTTATTATAATTCACAATATTAATCGACCAGGTCGTTCCCAGGAAAGAGGGGGCTTTCCAATAAGGATTTCTCTCTATTAGCGCGCAATTAGGTGACCAAACCTCTCCTTGACAGAATTTCTAGACATCGTTAATATTACAAATAATAATATCAATAACTTTGTCGTCTCAATTATTAATTTAATAATATATAAAAATATTGACAATAATTGAATCAAATAACGTGAGATATTATGCAGCAATTACTGTAGCAATAATTGAACAAAACTGAGTGACTTTTCACATAAGCATCAATAATCAATACCGTGTGCTACTGTACAACTACTCGTATTACTGTACTTTTAACACCGGGTGTTTCAACAGTTAACGGTAAAACTTCCGCCGTTACTTTCATAAAAAGATATTTTTATCGTTTTCTCAATCCGACAATAATTTCGTTGTGGGGTCCACTAATGATTATGTCATCGTACGAATATTCCCTGCTAAAACGAATATTTCCCGACCAATCGAATATTATATAAAAACTTGTGTACTTTGCAAAATTTATAAATATTACCCACAACTATAACATTATATCAAATTTACTCCATAATATTCAAAAAATGATATTTATAGAAAATTCATTTTTATTCCTAAAAGTTGGGGTCTTACATTACATGCAATCGGCGCCGCAGCGCCTGGTTTCTTTTGTAAAGCGGCGCCACAAGCCTGCCACGTCATATCCCTTCCGATGCCCCAGAACGGTTGTTATATGCAAAGGGGGTGCTGCATCGCAACTTATTGACCAGACAACCTTGACTTGCGCTGCAGCGCCGGTCCAAGGCTTAAAGGGTGGCGCCGCAGCGCCACCTCCGGTCTCCAGGTAGAGAACATTTTTTAATGACCTAAGGAGCTGAAGACTTGGATTATTATCAAGGAGTAGCCTCCTTTTATCTTTTTACGGAGAATAGAGAGAGTAGAGTTAGCTAGTTTTAGGAAGAGAGATAGTTGGATCTTCAAGTACTCTAAGTTCATTACTTCCTTGATTGCTCGGACTATACGTGGAGAAGAGAAGAGTTGGAGCCAGAAAAATTCAGAAGATGAGTTTTCTTTATCAAAATCTTTAATTCATTTGTGTAATTTAAGCATGTTAAATACTTTGATAATGTTTATTAGTTCTATAGTTATGAACTAATTACATTTCTAGGATTGTAATGTAACCTAATGATTAGCTTAACTGAATTTCTCTCCTATTTATTATAATAAATCATTTTTGAAGGTTGTTGTATTTCATGATTATTTATTGATTGTTTGGCTAAGGAATTGATATATGTATTAATTTATATTGGAAAATGGATGTTAATGCCTAACCCTAAAATACAATAACACTTGTTATGACCATGCCTATGGGAATGAGAGCATATATTGCATAATAGAATAGAAATATACCTATTTTCCTTGTGTAACCATTGAGATTAAGCTTAATGACCTTTAGTTTAGTTATTTTCACCATAGTAATTGTGACGCCCCCAAAATAGGTATACACTACCCATTCTGAGTCGCCAAATACATGGTACATAATTCAAATACAAACTTAATTATACAGCTGTCGTGTAAAATACGACAAAATATAAACTGAGAGTTTAAACATGAATATTGTCTCGTAGACAATATTCAAACTTAAATGGAGTCCTCATTACAATTATTATCACACTATTTTATAAAATAGTGATAACTACTACAACCACCATCTCGGAACGTCACTCCATTCCCCGACTAGTCCCGACTATGTTCTCATTTCCTGAAGAGAACAATGAAAACAAAGGGTGAGCTCAACTAGCCCAGTAAGAAATATTATGACTAAGATAATGCATAATAAATTATCGTTAGCCTTCAACAGTGTTAAATTGATAAAATACAATAAACAACAAGTTTAACTGCAATGGAACAAGTAATCCATTAGAAGAGTCAAGTAGAGCATGATATCTACTATCTTCTATGATTTAAAAGTTCATCATCAATATTTTATCGCTGTAACACAACTCAATAAATAATCCACATCACTGAATTATCCATGCACTACGGGCCAATGATATTCATTAGTATCACATCCACGAATCATCCATGCACTACGGTCCAAGGATATTCATTATTATCACCAGTGGTCATGATTATGCCAACAACTGTCCATCAATGCACTACGGGGCAATGAAGAATTTTTCCACATCATTTGTAACATTATATGTCTTGATTATACCGATACATAGTCATAATAATACCAATCAACAGTCCATCTATGCACTACGGGTCAAAGATGACTTTCATCACAATATAAGCATGAGGATGATGACAATGAAATAGGCATCAATCAAACGAAATAAAGGATAAATATAAAGATTTTTAATTTATCCAGAGTAAAAAAAATATGTCCAAATTGTCAACATGATAACTGCTTTGTGGAGTAAAATTCAAGAATAATATTTATATATCAAAAATAATTTGGACAATAAAGAAATCATTTTTTAACATGAATAGTACCCCGGGAGAATAATACCCAAGTGAATAGTACCACGTGAATAGTACTCCGGCATAAAAAGATTAAAATTTAACAAGAATGTTCAGAAAAATATCCTTGTGAAACGATACTAGATGAAGCGCAAATTTCAAGGATATTTTACTAATTTTAAGGAGCATAAAAGCAATACTTAACAAAATGAGTGTAGAATTTGAAATCTGAAACGAAATAATATTACTTACATACTATAGAGTATGGAAGAAAATATTATTTCTTACGACTATTGAACAAAAATAATATCCCTTAACTTAAAATGAGAGTATTTCTGACTGATATGGCGGAGATATTCTTGAAAAAAACTTGCACTGTTTTCTACACTCAAAGCTTCTTTAAACTCTAAAGAAATACGCTCAATATTATAGAAGAAGAATTCTCTGATTCTGGTGTGATTTTTAATTCTAAACTAAGCATCCTATTTATAGGAGAATGGCAAGATACTATTTAAGAAAAAATATCACGGACCAACAGTGCAGAATCACATGCAAAATTTTAGATTTCACATGATTTACTATGCAACACTATGTTGCATAGTAAAAATACTATGCAAACACTATGTAGTACTATGCAAATACTATGCAGTACTTTTCAAATACTATACAGTACTATGCAAATACTATGTAGTAAAATAAAATAAAATAAAATAAAATATATTCTATTTATAAATAGTATTCTGTTTTATATAAAAAGTTTTCTATTTTGTTACTATAAAAGAAAAATTGAGATAACTTTCTCCCGACGATTTTGAAAAATGAGAAAATGGGAGTCCATGTAATAAGCCAAACTTAAAACAAATACTTCATAAAAATTCCTCTATTTATCATAACTCATTTGGCTTCACTAAACACATTTTCAATAACATTTTTTCATCATTAATATTATTACTCGCAATATTAACAACCAGATCATTTCTAGAAAAGAGGGGACTTTTCGATAAGGATTTCTTCTTATTGGCCTGCAATTAGGTGACCAAACCCCTTTCTTCGACAGAACTTTCTAGACATCGTCAATAATGCAAATAATAATATGAATAATTTTATCGTCTCAATTATTGATTTAATAATATAAAATATTGTGCAGATGACACTGTGACAATAATTGAATCAATAATGTGAGATACTATGCATCAACTACTGTGACAATAATTGAATAAAACTGAGTGACTTCTCACGTAAGCATCAATAATCACAGATACTGTACAATACTGTGTGCTACTATGCAACCACGCGTATTACTGTACTTTTATCATCGGGTATTTCAACAGTTAACGGTAAAACTTTTGCAATTATTTTTATAAAAAGTTATTTCTGTCGTTTTCTAACTCCGACAGTAATTCCGTTGTGGGGTCTACCAATGATTGTGTCGTCGTACGAATATTCCCTAATAAAACGAATATTCCCCGACCAAACGAATATTTTATAACAACTTGCTTACTTTATAAAATTTGTAAATATTATCCACAACTATAACATTATATCAAATCCACACCTTATTATTTAAAATAATATTTAGAGAAAATTAATCTTTATTCATAAAAGTTGGGGTCTTACAACCTCCCCTTCTTATGAAATTTAGTCCTCGAAATTGGTGTACGTACCTGGTATGTCGAAGAGGTGAGGATACCTTTATTTCATTTTAGATTCTAACTCCCAGGTCATTTCCTTAACATCATGATTTCTCCACAAATATTTGACTTGAGGTATAACTTTTGAGTTTATAATATGTTCCTTCTTATCTAAGATTTTAAAAGGTACATCTTCATACGTTAAGTCTTCCTCTATCTCGTCTGGTTCTAATTCAATAATGTGGTTCGGGTCTTCCACATATTTACGTAACATAGATATATGAAAAATGTTATGAACACGAGACATACTTGGCGGTAAGGCGAGTCTATAGGCCACAGTTCTTACTAGATCAAGGATTTCAAATGGGCCAATGAATCGAGGATTGAGCTTTCCTCTCTTTCCAAATCTTGTAACTCCTTTCCATGGAACAACACGTAACAACACATGATCTCCAACATTGAATTCCACGTCCCTTCGATGAAGATTAGCATAACTCTTTTGTCGATCTTGTGAGGTTTTTATACGTTGTCGGATCATTTAAATCTTTTCCGTTGTCATGCGTACCAATTCCGATCCCAATAACGTTGCTTCACCCACCTCATCCCAGCATACTGTAGAACGACACTTGCATCCATACAACGCCTCGAATGGAGACATGCCGATACTTGCTTGATAACTAATATTGTAGGAGAATTCCACTAATGGCAAGAACTTGTCTCAATTTACTTTGAAGTCAAGAACATAGAGTCTTAATAGATCTTCAAGAGTTTGAATAGTCCTCTCTGACTGCCCGTTCGTCTGAGGATGATATGCCGAACTGAATCGTAAATCCGTGCCCATAGCTTTCTACAAACTGACCCAAAATCATGAAGTAAATCTTGGGTCTCGATCAAAAACTATGGATACTGGCATACCATACAGTCTTACAATTTAATTTATGTTTATACAAGCAAGACGTTCAAGTGAATAAGTTTCTCGTATAGGTAAGAAATGAGCAGACTTGGTTAATCTATCTACAATGACCCAAATTGCATCTATGCCTTGAGAAACCTTGGGAAGACCAGTAACGAAATCCATGGTAATGTGCTCCCACTTCCATTCTAGAATTTCAAGTGGTTGCAATGGACCTTTTGGCACTTGATGCTCTGCCTTGACACGTTGAGAAGTTAGACACCTTGAGATAAACTCCGCTATTTCTCTCTTCATATTGCTCCACCAAAATGTATGTCAAAGATCATGATACATTTTGGTACTGCCAAGATGGATTGCAAACGGTGTGTTGTATGCCTCCATCATAATTTTATACTTCAAATCAGAGTCATTAGGAACACAAAGTCTGGAGTTAACTCGAAGTATTCCTTCTTCATCGATTCTTGCTTCTGGAATAGCACATTCTTGTACTTCTTCTTCATACACATCAGCTCCAGGTTTGTCGCCTAAGCAGCTTTAACTTTATCGATTAAAGTCGGTTCTACTCGTATATTTAACATCATCACGTGAGTCCCTAGAGTATTTAACTTTATCTCCATCCTTCGTAAGTCATACACAATGGACCTTTGCGTTGACAATATCGCACTTGTACCCACATACGATCTTCTACTCAATGCGTCAGCTACTAGGTTCGCTTTTCCAGGATGGTATTGAATGGTACGATTATAATCTTTCAACAGCTCGAGCCAACGTCGTTACCGCATGTTGAGTTCCTTTTGGGTGAAGAAATATTTGAGACTTTTATGATCCGTATAGATATCCACTTTCTCCCCATATATGTAATGTCTATGACGCCCCCAAATCCAGGTACTCGAAACCCGAATTCAGTGCTTCACGATACCATTTCTTTGAGCGAAATAATAATAATAATGTCATAAAAATTAAACTTAATTTACATATCAGAGTTTTCTAAATCCCAGTTACGCGACCTCAAAACATTTCATTACATGATAGAGAATAAATAACATCATTTTATTTAGGTCTAGCTATTACATAAGACAAAACAAACTTATTCTGACAGCTTCCCTTTCCCCTTGTTCCTGGCAGAGCCCTCTGGTTGGTCATACTTAACTGAAAATATTTAATTTAAGCAAGGATGAGCATTTGAGTGCCCATCAAGTAATAACAATTATAAATATTAGCTGAAAGGATTAAATATTTTTTTGTACTACCTTTCTACAACGAATCAATGGTTGTGAAGTAATCTGAACCGATAATAATAACATAACAACTCTCTATCAAATTTTTGAAACTACGTACTGACTATAAATAGGGTTAAGGTGACATACGATGAACATTGTTCTCAATTTTCGAATAGGTTTAGCAGAACTTCATCCGCAAACCGTCATAACTTACGGGCACGAGGGGGTGATCAGCTCGTTATGCCCTGTATTGATCAATACTATATGCAAGAATGATATTATCGTTCACTCTGTCCGCCTTGGGTACATAAAAGTTTTTCCATAATCGGGATGTTCATACTTAGTCTAGAATCCAAATCAAAACAATTTGATTGGATACAAAGAGGTTTTAATCATATTCAGTGATATTTCTAAATCTGTGTCTAGCTGGTCAAATAGCTTAGACGACTCTTACTTCGTGTATACATACTGGTATATATATATATATATATATATATATATTTATCAAAATGTGATTAAATACAATGACTATTCAAGTGGGGACACTTGTATAACCATGTTTAGAAAATAACGAACATAATATATATATCTGAATTACAATATAGTACCAAGTTGATAATCAATAATCGTATATAACATATATAACAATAGGGTTAATATTCTAGTACAATAATAATATAATTCTGAATTTTTTTTACTCATGTCCATTGCATAAAGAAAATGCAAAGGAAAAGATACTTGCTTACGATATCCGTTGAATAAAGTAAAACAAGAGTTTAGGATACTTGCTCAATAAAGACTTAAGTAAGGCTAGAGGAACTTGCTCAATAGTAATTGGAGTAAGTGTAGGAAACTTGCACAACGTAAATGATAGTTTAGATACTTACTCAAATAAAAGAGTAAGAGTTAAGAAACTTGCCTTAAACGTAGTTTATCCACGTAATTAAATCAACACTTTCGAATCCTATTTATAACGTATTACAAGCATAAGATGCTCATTAGCTAACACATTCGTTAATCAAGCTCGACATGATTCACGTATGCACATATGACACAAAATCAACTTATAGACTTATCACGAAATCAATTATCTAGTTATTTCATAAGCAGAATAAGAATGCCCAAGTTTAAAGTATTTTCACCCATGAACTTTTGTTATCCAAAGAAAACACTACCTTATTACTTAATCCTCACACATGTATCAGCAGATTTTAAACCACTTCTAGCAATATAGGCATCATATAAGTCGACTGTCAAAAATTAGATTGCAAAAACTTAGATTCCAGACTAGCGCAGCTGCGCCATGGCTAGGCCTAGGGCCGGCGCAGCTGCGCAGCCCACTGGCCAAGCCAAGACTTAGCTGTTGCTTTGTGGTTTCTGTCCAGCAAGAACACAACATTCAAACATAATATATTTTGTCATGTTAAGGTCTTTTCATGCTTCTCAAGTCAATCTAGGTTTCTTCTTTCATATCATGGTTCTAAGTTAAACATTTCAACAATTCAATGTCATTTAAGTTCATGAAATCACAAAATCTATCATGCTTGCCTTTTAAACATACAAGGTAGTCATAAAACTCATTGTTAGACGTGCTTGTGTGTGTTCATATTGCATACATGAAACTATCCTAGTCATTATTTTGAAAACATGCTTTATTTAGTTTTAACTTGATTTCACAACTCTTAACATAATAGGTATATAGGTAGGATACTTTAACAACACTAAAAGTATCATTAAACATGCTCATAAAAGTCAGATTCTAACTTCCAAAATAGTATGTTAACATTCTCGTATTTTTCCTTAGTAACCTTACTAGTAGGTTTTACACGTTCAATACATATGGATTATGTATAGGGATATTATAGACGTAACATGACCCTTTAAACCTTTAGAATCTAAACATTAATGTGATGCAACTATGTTTAGGAAATATGTTCAAGTTTGATTTTAAAACTATTTTAAACTTTGAACAATGCAATTTAACACGTACAAGACAACTTTAAGGCTCTAATCACATTTAGTCAAGTCATGTTATCATGCTCGCAAGGTCAGAATATAAACATAGCATACATACATATCAAGTTCCTTTCTAAAGTCCTAAATCCATTTTAACTCTACACCTTTGTTAATCATGTATGCTAATCTAAACATGCTCACATTAGGTTAACATATCCATATATACATCATACACATGCTTACATGTTAGCTTGAGTCAAAACAACTAGCTAATCATGATCAGATTTGAAAACAGATTGCACAACTGAGTTCAGTAATCGGCGCAGCTATGCTGCGCCTCCATACAAAAGTGGCGCAGCTGCGCCGTGCCTAGTTCAGGCGCAGAACAGTCTGCTTCGGCAACTGTCAAGCCAAATCCCAAAATTTATTCACCAATTGGATTCTAGACACTCATAAACCAATAGTAACATACTTATATGATCATATAAAATCTATATAACCAATACTCAACCTCATTAACATCTAATTCCACAAAATTAAGAAATTAAAATTCAAGAACTCAAGAATTCATTTTTGGCAGAGAATGAAAATGGAAAACAAGGAATGAGGCTTATACCTCTGTAATTGTGAAGTGAACTTGCTCCAAAATGAAATACTAGTATCCTCTCAATCTCACACTTAGCAAATCTCAGCAATAGAAATTGGAGAAGGAGAGTCCATATATATAGAAAAATAAGAACACAGACAATGCATATATTCATTGAATCAAACTCATGTGTTAAAGAATTGCATAGAGGTTAAGAAGGAGTTGGTAATTGGTAGTTGGTTTGCATCATTATTCCTACTCCCCCCATAATCATCACCTAGATTGCTAGCTTGAGCTTGGAAGAAAGAAAAGGAAATAGCTTATAGCCTTATGTTTTACTCGTGAAGGAGAAATGAAGAGCAAATGGGACTCAAATTTTGGGACAAGTAAATTAACTCAGCATTCTTGCAACATTAGACCATATACTTATACACAATTCTTATTCTTATGCTATATTGTATGCACATATCAACCATTATAACTTAGTGTCACAATATGATTTACATATTTAATATTTCAAGATAGTAGATGTAATATGGCAATGTAACATACATATAGTACATATATAATTTTTATCACACCTGTATACTTTATTAAAAACAATTGTTTACAATATGCTCATGGTATATTATTTTAATATATGCCCACATACATTTGTCACATAGATAATGTATTTATAACATATAGTTCCAATATGCTTAACCACATTGCCTCATACAATATTGTTTTATACAACTTTATATATATAGTCACACAAATGTCACACCGCACTGTATAGTATAGTCGTAATATTGTTCTCATGCACATAACCGATAATCTAATATTATTATATTAATAACTTATTTATTTATGTCAATTAAATAAAGTATTCACTCCCTTAATTAGTTAACACCAAAATTAATTGCTCCGATCATCATCGGTTAATGTATTTATGGATCTCCATAATCATTAACTATCTAAATAATTCTTATTATATTTATAGATATATTGCAAATAATAGTAATCACATATTATTAAATTAATTACCAAGTAATCAATATTCTACCACAATTAATTAATATTAATTAATGGTTTACTTAATATTTCCTTCGTCAATCATAACACACTTTATTTTATGGTTTATCAATGTCACACATATCACATAATTGTTCCATTTAATTTCTAAAGTAGAAAAAAATAAATTTCTCTAACTGTCCACTGGCGCAGCTGCGCCAGTTTGTACTGCTGGGACGGCGCAGCTGCGCCGTGCCCTGACAGTGCCAAGACTGGTTTAGCCTAAGCCAGTGTCAATTTTCATTGTTAAACTCGTTTTATATGACATGAATTGATGTTCACAAAAGTGATATTACAAGACTAAGAGCGTATTGATTACTTATCATAATAGTCCTAATAATCATATCATATATACAATAATCATATATTCACGAAAAAATAACTAATACTATTATTATTACAAAATTAATTTATTATAGAAATATAATCTGTAACGATTAATAGTAATAAATAATTTTTATTTATCACATATATACATATACTTCTCTTTGCACATAATCTCACCTTTATATAAAAAAAAATTAACTGCAAAATTTATTATTTAATTATATTGAAAATATTGGGTTATTACAATGTCTCCAGATCTTTAGTGCGAAAACGACTGGTACCAACTGTAGATCATGAGTAGGATAATTCCTCTCATATTCTTTGAGTTGTCGTGAGGCATAGGCTATGACTTTTCCATGTTGCATGAGAATACATCCTAAACCTTTGCCTGAAGAATTGTTGTATATGACAAATCCCTCCGAACTAGATGGTATTGTCAGAACTTGTGCTAAAATGATTCTCCTCTTGAGTTCTTAAAAACTCTTCTCACATTCCTCGCTCCAACCGAATTTTGTATCTTTTCGAGTCAGCTGAGTTAACGGAGTGGCAATTCGAGAAAACCCTTCCACGAATCTCCGATAATAACCAGCTAAGACCAGAAAGCTACGTACTTCGGTCATTGACTTAAGTTGCTCCCAGCTTTGTATTGCTTCAATCTTCACCAGGTCAACAGATATTTCGTGATTCGATATCACGTGCCCAAGGAATGCTACTTCCTCAAGCCAGAACTCGCATTTCTTCAACTTGGCTTATAGCTTATTTTCACAAAGGTTTTGGAGTATCAGCCTCAAGTATTGCTCATGATCTTCACGATTTTTGGAGTATATGAGGATGTCATCAATAAAGACAACCACAAAATAATCTAAATATTCCTTGAATACTTGGTTCATCATATCCATGAAGGCAGCAAGAGCATTAGTCAATCCAAAAGACATGATTAGGAGTTCGTAATGCTCGTACCGAGTTCTGAAAGTAGTCTTTGGAATGTCATCAGTTTTAATCTTTAATTGATGATATCTGGAATGAAGATTGATCTTTGAAAATAATTTGGCACCTTGCAACTGGTTAAACAGGTCATCAATGCGAGGCAACGGGTACCTATTTTTGACGGTGACAATGATTCAACTCCCGATAGTCAATACAAAGTCGCATACTTCTATCTTTCTTCTTTACGAATAGAACAGAAACCGATGTCTAACAATTCCTACAGTTGGATTTTTAACTCCTGAAGTTCAATAGGAGCCATTTGATATGGGGTTTTGGAAATGGGTTTTGTATCGGGTTCAAAGTCAATACAAAACTCGATTTCACGCTCTGGGGGTAGGCCATGAAGTTTTTCCAGGAATACGTCTGGAAATTTATTAACAATAGAAATATCATTCAAATCTGACGTATTTTTGTTTAAATTCGTGACATGGGCTAAGAAAGTTTGACATCCGTTTTTTAATAAATGAATGACTTTATGGCTTGATATGACAATGATTGACTTTAGTAGTTTGGTTGCTTGAACTCGCATAATAGGTTGGTTAGGAATATGAAAGCTAACAACCTTACAAAAATAATCAATTTTAGCAATATGAGTAGTTAACCAATCAATCCCTAAAATCACATCAAATGCAAGTATTTTCAAAGAGATAAGATCGACAGGTAACGTGAGGGTGCTGATTTTAATCAAACAAGATTTATAAACAGTGGATGTAATGAAGGTTTCTCCCAACGGAGTTTCAACAGATAAGTCAAAGTCTAATTTCTCTGCAGTCAAATTTAAATGTTGAGCGCAAGTAGGTGAAATAAAAGAATGGGTAGAACTGGTATCAAATAAGGTATAGACTTCGCAAGAGTTTATGATTAGCTTACCCGTGATAACTTCATTCGGGTTCCTCGCTTTTTGGGAGGTAACGACAAATGCTCACCCTTGAACTACCGGCTTTGACTTGTCTGGGACAACCTTTGGTGTCTCCATCCCAGCTGGACTTGACTTCACTACACGACAAAATCGAGCTAGGTGGCCTTCTCTTTCGTAATTGTAACACGCTTTGGGTTGCTGCGTACAGTTTGGACTGATGTGTCCCTCCCCTCCTCATTTGTAGCATACGACCGGTGGTCGTTCTCCTTCCTTGAAAACGGGTGCTGGTGCTGCTGTCTTTCCATCATTATTGAACATTTTCTTCTTGAAATTTCCACTTCTATTATCTTGGCCAGGATTACCACCGAAGTGGTTACCATTTCTGGAATGTTTATTTCCTCCATGTTTGTTGTCACTGCTTCGATGACTGCTACCACTGGTATTATCGTTTTGCCGGCTACTATCTTTTGGTTGGGCTAACTCATTATCGTGCTCCAATAACTGAGCCCTATTCACAACATCTGAATACAAGCAAAGTTTGTGAGAAATGAGGTATTGACGTATTTTTGGTTTCAAACCTCTTAAAAACATTCGCGTCATATGCTCTTTATTAATTACCAAATGGGACGCTGCGATACGGTCATATTGTTTTGCTCTAACTTGATGAATTCTACCTCCTTCATGTGACGAATACTTTCAGGAAAGTACTTGTCGTTGAACAATTCTTAGAACTTCTCCCAAGACATCTTTAGTGCGGCAGGTTGAGTACGTTTTACAGATTCCCACCAATAATCCGCCTCTCCACGCAACATGAAGGTGACTAAGGGAACCTTTTACTCCTCGGAGCATCCCAAGATATCAAATATCTTTGTGATATGCTTAATCCACGTCTCTGCCTTAAGTGGTTCTGGCTTTCCCAAAAACTCCAGTGGTCCCAGCTCCTTGAATTGCTTAGTAGTGACCAACCGTGAGTCGCCAGTGTTTCCACCTACAATTTTCACCGGAGACTCTCTCGCCTGATGTTGCATGAATTGTAGAAAGCTCCTAAACATCCCGTCGTTTATCATTTGGTCGATGTTGTTGTTTACATGAGGATTATTGCCTTCCCGATGCATATTATCATAGTTATTGATCATCGGTGACTCAACGGTCTCATGTGCTCCATTGCTTATCTCAACATTTTCAGATTTCATTTTCAAACACTGCCACAAAATAAGAGTTAATTAACATGCGACATATTATCCCTATATTTTGACCTACCAATTAAATAACAATTAAGCTTAGGTAGGTCATACTAGCGAATGATTTACTCGTCTCTCCCCTCCTAGTTTTAGCCTCAAATCTCAGCCAGGAATCATATCCTTAAGCTTTGATACCAACTGTGATGCCCCCAAAATAGGTATACACTACCCATTCTGAGTTGCAAAATACATGGTACAGAATTCAAATACAAACTTAATTATACAACTGTCGTGTAAAATACGATAAAACATAAGCTGAGAGTTTAAACAAGAATATTGTCTCGTAGATAATATCCAAACTCAAATAGAGTCCTCATTATAATTATTATCACACTATTTTATAAAATAGTGAGGACTACTACAACCACCATCTCGGACCGTCACTCTATTCCCCGACTAGTCCGGGCTATGTTCTCATTTCCTGAAGAGAACAATGAAAGCAAAGGGTGAGCTCAACTAGCCCAGTAAGAAATATTATGACTAAGATAATGCAAAATAAATTATCGTTAGCCTTCAACAATGTTAAACTGATAGAATACATTAAATAACAAGTTTAACTGCAGCGGAACAAGCAATCCATTAGAAGAGTCAAGTAGAGCATGATATCTACTATCTTCTATGATTTAAAAGTTTATCATCAATATTCTATCGCTGTAACACAACTCAATAAATAATCCACATCATTGAATTATCTATGCACTACAGGCCAAAGATATTTATTAGTATCACATCCACGAATCATCTATGCACTACCGGCCAATGATATTCGTTATTATCACCAGTGGTCATGATTATGCCAACAACTGTCCATCAATACACTACGGGGCATTGGGGACTTTTACCACATCATTTGTAACATTACAGGGTATGATTATATCGATACATAATCATAATCATACCAATCAACAGTCCATCTATGCACTACGGGTCAAAGATGACTTTCATCACAATATAAGCATGCGGATGATGACAATGATATAAGTATCAATCAAACGAAATCAAGGATAAATATACAGATTTTTAATTTATCCAGAGTAAAAAAAATATGCCAAATTGTCAACATGATAACTGCTTTGTAGAGTAAAATTCAAGAATAATATTCATATATCAAAAATAATTTTGACAGAAAAGAAATCAATTTTTATCGTGAATAGTACCCCGAGAAAATAGTACCCAAGTGAATAGTACCCCGTGAATAGTACTCCGGCATAAAAAGATTAAAATTTAACAAGAATGTTCAGAAAAATATCCTTGTGAAACGATACTAGATGAAGCGCAAATTTCAAGGATATTCTACTAATTTTAAGGAGCATAAAAGCAATACTTAACAAAATGAGTGTAGAATTTAAAATCTGAAACGAAATAATATTACTTACATACTATAGAGTATGGAAGAAAATATTATTTCTTACGAATATTGAACAAAAATAATATCCCTTACCTTAAAAGGAGAGTATTTCTGATTGGTATGGCGGGGATATTCTTGAATAAGACTTGCACTGTTTTCTACACTCAAAGTTTCCTTAAACTCTAAAGAAATACGCTCAATATTATAGAAGAAGAATTGTCTGATTCTGGTGTGATTTTCAATTCTAAACTAAACATCCTATTTATAGGAGAATGACAGGATACTATTTAAGAAAAAAAATATCACTGACCAACAGTACAGAATCATGGGCAAAATTTTAGACTTAACATGATTTACTATGCAGCAATATGCTGCATAGTAAAAATACTATGCAAATAATATGCAGTACTATGCAAACACTATGCAGTACTATACAAATACTATGCAGTACTATGCAGTAATCTATTTTATATAAAAAGTTTTCTATTTTATTACTATAAAACAAAAACTGAGATAACTTTCTCCCGATGATTTTGAAAAATGAGAAAGTGGGTGTCCATGTAATAAGCCAAACTTAAAAAATACTTCATAAAAACTCTTCTATTTATCACAACTCACTTGGCTTCACTAAACACATTTTCAATAATATTTTTTCATCATTAATATTATAACTCGCAATATTAACAACCAGATCATTTCCAAGAAAGAGGGGGCTTTCTGATAAGGACTTCTCCTTATTGGCGCGCAATTAGGTGACCAAATCCCTTTTTCGACAGAACTTTCTAGACATTGTCAATAATACAAATAATAATATGAGTAACTTTGTCGTCTCAATTATTGATTTAATAATATATAATATTATGCAGATGAAACTGTGACAATAATTGAATCAATAATGGGAGATACTATGCATCAACTACTGTGACAATAATTGAATAAAACTGAGTGACTTCTCACGTAAGCATCAATAATCAAAGATACTGTACAATACCGTGTGCTACTATGCAACCACACGTATTACTGTACTTTTATCACAGGACATTTCAACAGTTAACGGTAAAACTTTTGAAGTTATTTTTATAAAAAGTTATTTCTGTCGTTTGTCGTTTTCTAACTCCGACAATAATTTTGTTGTGGGGTCCACCAATGATTGTGCCGTCACACGAATATTTCCTGATAAAACGAATATTTTATAACAACTTGCTTACTTTGCAAAATTTGTAAATATTACCCACAACTATAACATTATATCATATCCACACCTTATTATTCAAAATAACATTTAGAGAAAATAAATCTTTATTCATAAAAGTTGGGGTCTTACAGTAATATTGTGATTCATCTAGCTAAGGGATTTGCATTTGACCGTCGGAAAAGGCTTATGTGTACTTAATGTTCTCGGTTGGCCATTCTTGTGATTTGTTAGTTAAATGGAGAGTTAGGAGATTAGGTGAAACATTAGGGGAGTTGTAATCCTAGCTTTCCATACTTGTTGCAACTCAATCTCATAATTTACTGTTTTTAGTCATATAGTTTTAAACACACCATCTTTATTTACATGTTTAGATAAGACCGAATTAATATAATTTTAGAAGTTTAATAACGTTAGTACTTTGTCCATGTGGGTACGACATTCATCTTATCGCTGTATTACTTGTTAGACCGCGTATACTTGCGCGTGTTTAGTGATCAGTAATCTGACCAACACACACCCAAATTCATTACTAACCTTCATTCTTTTTTAAACCTTGATATAGTTAATTTGATTTTCAAATAAAGGTGTTCCAACAGGATGTAACCGCAAAGGGTCTTCCTCTTTGCTAAAATTGAACCCATACTCCATTTGAGCTTAATTTAGTTGGCTGTAATTTGGATTTAAGATCAAAATAGATGAAGGCAATGATTACATAGAAGAAAATAGATTAAGAAACCAAGATGATCCATTTGTGTCCCCAAAATCAACATCTACCCTATCTCTACAATTAGAAAATGATATTGGCATTTTTAAGTTTACATAGAGTCCACAGTTTAATACTACAAACGGGAGGGTTATTTTGGTAATCTTTCTCATTCGTAGTATTAAATTACGGACGTGGGCTCTATTTAACCGTTTGATCTACGGATGGACGACCACGATGTGGTGTAAGGATAACCTTATATTGATAACGTTGCCAATGGATCAGTCCCCATATATATATATATATATATATATATATATATATATATATATATATATATATATAGGGGACCGAATCCATAGCTAACGTTGTAAAAAAGAGTCTAGCCTTACAACAAATCCTGATCGTCCATCCGAATCTCTAACGATTAATATGGTTCTCATCCGCAGTTTAGTTTTCAGTATTCCACAGTTTCATACTGTGGATAGGGTAAATGTCCAAAATACCCTGCTTGTAAAAGTCTCTCGTCCGCAGTATTAAACTGCGAATGCTAAGTATTTTTAGCCAATTGGAAAAAGACATCGTTTTTTAATAAGCACCATCCGCAGTATTAAACTACAGACGCTAGGTATGGCCCAAATTTAAATTTTCTTTAATTTTCAAATTTACCCAAAGCTCATACAAGAAGCTCTAGAAGGGTTGACGAAAGCTGAAGCTGATGAGTTCCGGATAAAAGGGAAAAATCTTCTCCTAATTTGTAAATTAGGTAAACCACTTGGACCTCATCCACATAGTTGATCTGCTTTTTTGAAGGTTATTTTCTGATTGATTACTATCTTCGTCGTTCATTGTTTCTTATCATTAATGAAACTAAAGAAATGTAATTTGAAGCTAATAATTAGATGATGGGATTTTATATGATCTTTGGTTCGACAGATAAGAAGGGATACATCAATGATGGAATCCAATTTGCTCTTCACTTTTTCACGTTAAAATCTGGATTATACCTAAAGAAAATTTGAATACGGACGGTACTTATTAAAAAACGACGTAGTTTTTCACAATTGGCTAAAATTACTTAGCGTCCGCAGCTTAATACTACGGACGAGGGACTTTTGCAAGGAGAGACATTTTGGTCATTTGTCCCATCTGCAGTTTTAAACTGCAGAATACTAAAAACTAAACTGCGGACTGGGAGACTATTAACTGTTTGATCTTCGAATGGAGGATCACGATGTGTTGTAATGATATCATTAAGTTGACAATATTTGCTATAGATCAGTTTCATATATATATATATATATATATATATATATATATATATATATATATATATGAGACTGATTCTTAGACAACATTATAAGGTAAACGTCGTAAGAATAAGGTAATCATTACAACAAATCTATCCGCGAATCGAACATGAGGATATCTAATCCGTAGTTTTAATATGTAGGTGTCACAATATAATACTGTGGATTATATGAATCTAAAATACCTCTCGTCAATTCGCAGTTTAATACTGTAGACGCTAGGTATGACTCTCCTTAAAGATGACGCTGATTTTGATTGGCCCGTCCTCAATTTAATAATGCGGACACTATGTAGCTCCCCTTGAAGACGACGTCGTGAAGAAGTGAAATGTGTTATCATTACTCTAAATATATCTTGTGATAAAATTTTGTAACTTACGTTACGAGCAGACAAATATATTACTCATGTATCTATGCTTATTTACGTAATATGTTATTATTTTTAGACGCAAGGAAAAATAACAATATCTTGTCTGACAATATAGTAAGACTCTATTTTTTAAAATTAGAGATCACTATAGCATATGACTATTTTTATGTTTATATTTTGATTTTAATAAAAAGTGTCTAAAAGTGTATGAAATGAAGTAAATATTCGACTATAACAACTGGCATTATTACTAAAACTAACGTAGTTTTAATCCTCAAATTAATTATATCTTGCCACAAAAATATTGTGATAGACTTGTTTTAGAGCCCAAGTTAAATCTCCCAAAAGAAAGAAATGTAGAGAGAGAAATAAACTAAGAATTAAGAAAAAATAATTTTCAGTACACAAAACATACCTTCTCATCTATTACAACTTGTATTTATACCATTTAGTTCTTACTAATCACAATCAATGGTCCTAATTACATTTGACAGCTAATAAGCTATTAACCCATTGATCAACTATTTTTTAACCTCCCATTTTAACTTCATAGTCCTTCATCCAATTGGGCCTTTTAATTTCCCTTCTTGCCCTTGATACGTTGGTATTAATTTCTAAATCATCTCCTTTTTTTTCATTTAACTCCCTTGAGCTTATTTCTATAACAAAGTTAGATTCCTCTGAGTCCTCTAAAGCAAAGTTAGATTCCCTTGAGTCCTTATGTGTATCAATTCTTTCCCATTTTCAAACACCTTGTCCTTAAGGTGGATTTCTTGCTGAGATTCAAAATCAGATTTATCCACCCAAGTAGATTCCTCCAATGGCAATGTCTCCCACTGAATTAACACTTGAGTCACTAACTGCTTATTTCTCCAAATCTCTCTGGTATCCAAAACAGTTAATGGCTGAAGAATGGAATGATTTTGGTAGCTATTCTCTGGCATAACATGCACAATAAATTCCTCATTACCATGAAATTTCCTTAATAATGAGATATGGAAGACTGGATGAACCTTAGAATTCATAGGCAACTTCAATTCATATGCCACAAAGCCAATCTTTTTGATAATCTCATAAGGCCCATAATACCTTTTGCTGAGTTTATGAGTCTTGGATTTAGCTACTGATAGTTGTCGATAAGGTTGCAATTTTACCAATACTAACTCTCCAATTTCTAACTGAAGATCAGTCTTCTGTTTATCAGCTTGAACCTTCATTTTATCTCTAGCTGAAGTTAAAAATCTCTTTAAAACCTGTAACTTGTCATTCCGCAACAACATATCTTCCAAAGTAGCATTGTTGGTAGAACCACGTATATAATGTGGAATTATTGGCGGTGGTCTGCCATACATAGCTTCAAATGGCGCGTGTTTGATTGAAGAGTGAAAAGCTGTGTTATAATGATATTATGCCAACCCCAGAAATTTATGCCAAGTTGTTGACTGTTCTCCCACAAAGCATCTTAAGTACATTTCCAGAGTTTGATTTACCACTTCAGTTTGTTTGACTGAGGGTGGTAAGCACTACTCATTTGCAACTTAGTCCCATGCAATTTAAACAAAGTTTTCCAGAAATTACTGAGAAATACTTTGTCTCTATCTGACATAATTGATTTAGTAAACCCATGATATTTACACACAATATCAATAAACAGTATAGCCACTGTATATGTAGTAAAAGTAGTAGACAGGGGCCCAAAATGAGCAGCTTTCGTAAGTCTATCAACTACTACCGTTATCATAGTGTAATTTTGTGAAGCTGGTAAACTAGTGATGAAATCCATGCTAACATCCTCCCATACTTGATTTGGAATTGGCAAGGTCCACATGTTTTAACAAATTATATGACATCAGCTTTCATTCCAACCTAGAATAAAATTAGCAGATAACCTCTGATAAGTTCTCTCTACCCCTACATGACCTCCAATTGGAGTTGAGTGAAATTCTTGAAGCAGGTAAGTTGTCAATTCAGGATGAGCGGGAATGAACACTCTTCCCTTAAAAAATAGTAACTGTTTCTTTTCATACCACTGGTTATCTCCATTTCCCAGTTTATATTATTTCAATTGTTGCACTTGTGCATTTGTTAGCAATTCTTGTTTCAACTGTTCTAAAAAATTGAATTGAGGAATTGATAAAGCCAAAAATGACCCTTCCTTAATTTCTGATTCCAACTGAACTCTAGATAAAGCATCTACAGCCACGCTGGTTTTCCCAGTTCTATATCCAATCTCATAGTGATATCCCAATAATTTTTTGAGATAGTACTGTTGTTCTGGGGTTTGTATCACTTGTTCCATCAACCATTTCAAACTTTTTTGATCTGTAAATATATAAAATTTAGATCCTAAAAGAAATTGCCTCCATTTTTCCACTGCAGATGTAATAGCAAATAATTCTCATATATAAGCTGAAGCTTGTTGCATTCTTTTAGATAATTTTTTACTAAAGAATGCCAAAGGATGCCCTTGTTGCATGAGGACAACTCCAACTGAAACCCCCGAAGCATCAGTTTCCAATTGAAATGGAATGTCAAAGTTAGGCAGTACAAGGACAAGGGCTTTTCTCATAGCAATTTGTAATTTCTCAAATGCTTTTTGTGATTCTGTTGACCATTTAAATCCTTCATTTTTTAACATTTCTGTCAATGGTGCAGCTATAGTAGCATAATGCCTTGTGAACCTTCTATAAACCCTGTGATACCCAAAAATCCTCTCAATTGTTTCTGATTATTGGGAACTAGCCATTTAACCATAACATCAATCTTTGAAGGATCTGCTTCCACTCCTTTGTTTGTGATTATATGCCCCAAATAATCCATGGAAGTTGCAGCAAAAGAAAATTAACTCAATTTCACATAGAATTTGTGTTCTCTTAATGTATGCAATACGGTCTTCAAATGTTACTCATGACTCTCCAAAGTAGGACTATAAATGAGAATATCATCAAAGAAAACTGAAACAATTTTTCTCAAAAATGGTTGAAAAATCTCGTTCATTATTGCTTGAAATATTGCTGCTGCAATCGTTAAGTCAAAAGGCATAATGAAAAACTCAGTGTCTATGATGAGTCCTAAAGGTTGTTTTATGAATATCGTTTTCCTCCATTCGAATTTGATGATAACCAGCTCTGAGATCCAATTTTGTATAATATTTCGCCCCAAACAACTCATCATCCGCAGGAATTGGAAATCTGTGCTTGAATGTAGCTCCATTCAAAGCTTTGAAATCAAATCATAATCACCAACTAGAATCCTTCTTCTTAACCAGTAAGACAGGTAAATTGAGTGCACTATTACTTGGCCTTATCACCCCTGTTGCTAACATGTCATTCATTTTATTTTCAATTTCCATCTTCTGAAAATGAGGATACCTATAAAGTTTAACATTAATAGGCTTGGTTTTTGGTTATAGATTAATGACATGGTTATTTCATCGTATGGGTGACAAATGTTTTGGTTTAGCAAAAACATATTGGTACTGGTGCAAAAAAATAGTAATATATGGTGGCAATGTGTTTGGTAAATTCAGAAGTGGATCGGTGTTCAAAGTAGGACTATCAAGCATCAACATATAACAAGAGGCATAAGAATCAGTTTTCAACAACCTAGTTAAATTCTTAGCAGAAATTGATTCAATACCAAGAATGTGACAACCTGAATTTTAGAAAATTATTAAAATGAGAATTTAATAAATAAAATTCTTATTATGAGATGTGACGTGTTTGAATAAATATATATGTGTTTTGGAATATGTGATTTGGTACGAAGAAATTATGTGTGTATATAATATATATATATATATATATATATATATATATATATATATATATTGAGAAAATAAGATTTAATAGTTAATTAAACTATTAAAGAAAGTGATGGAAATTAGTTATGTAATGGAATATAGAAGTGACGAAAATTAATTAATTAATAATGATTAACTGAGATTAAATTAAAATGTGAGTGGAAAGCCTTAAATGGCAATGGAGTTACTATGATTTAGATTTCATAATTGATTTGATTAATTCACTAAATTAAAATAGTGAGCTAACATAATATATTTGTTTTAATATAATGAGAGAGTTAATATATTGCATATAAATGTGATACGTTAATGTAATGGCCTAATCTAGTATATTATGCCAAATGATTATAAATTGACTATGAGATGAGAAAAAATCAATATAACTATAAATAAATATTGGTGTTAAGATTTATAAATTAAATTAATATTTAAGTTGTGACTAAATGAATAAATTAAATAATTTGTTTTGGGACACTTTATAGAAGGAAAGAAATTATATAATTATACATAATAATTGTATAATTTATTAAAATAATTAGTGGATTAAATATTGATTATTTTAATGGAAATATTTATTTTAATAAAGATGTTTATTCTAATTATGAATGTAACTTCATAATTCGTATGAGATATAATTGGAGAAGTAGAGCTGGCTAAGTGATTTAGTAGACAAAGTAAAAGGTGTTAATCAATTAAAACAAAGAAGGAGAAGGAGAATGAGAATGAGAAGGAGAAGGAAAAGTGCACAAAGCAAACGAGCCCTTGAGCAAATGGTAACACTCAGGCTTTTCATTTGCTATAACGTTCAAATAAACTGAATAATTGAGTCACTGCATCAGTTCATTGTTTTACGTTGCAAAGAAAAGAGAAAGCTCTGAGTTCATATGGAGTGAGAGAGAGAAATAGGGCTTCACAGTGAAATTGAGAAGGAATCTCAGGAGAACAAAGAAGGAAAAGGAAGGGATTGATCAAGTATCAAAAGGAAGATCTAAGAGGTAAGAAATCAACATTAGAGTCTTAAACTTTCAATTCTTGAGTTTTCTGTTGCTGCTATGGTGGTATGAACTGGTGAAGAAATCAATTATGTTATTTCAAGTGATAAATACTCTAATATTATCATTCACAAGTGAAGTTAGAGTAACCAAATTTGAATTTGTGTAAAAAAGAGAAAAATGGACTGATTTTGGGTAATTTTGGTCTGTTTTAGGGGTTAAAGTAGTTGCGATCATATGGTTAAAGTCTTGAGCTTGTGGTTGTATGTTATACTACTCTAAGATACGAAAATAATCCAACTCGAATGAATCAAAATGGATGTAAATCGAATTCGTGGTGGATGATTTAGTAAAATATGAAAATCAAGTATGAATACTGAATTTGAAACCTTAAATTGGTTATTTGATGTTTTTGAAATGTTGTAATCACTTTGTAGATGTATTCTTCTATGTTTAACGAATTTATTAGGCTAGAAACCAATTAATTTGGAGTTTAAATGAAGAAAATATGGAGTTTGTATGATAGTAGAGTCTGAATTTACGAATTGGGAAAATTGATTCTGGAGTCGAGCGCTGCCGTGCTGGTAAAAAGGGCAAAGGTGGGCACGACCGCGCCGGTGTCTGGCAGGGCACAGTAAAGGACTTTTAAAGGCATGGTCTGTGAAAGATCATTCCTAATCAATTTGTATAAAACCTTAGACACTTATTATGAATTCTTGGGGGGCCTTAAAAACTTATATGAATGTTAAGTATCAATTTAAACGAGCTAATTTAAAAGGATGACATGAAGGTTTATGTAATGAAGATTAATAAACCTTATTCACAAATGGTGATGAGATAGAAAGCCTAATAAACTTAACCAAATGTTAAGTGTGAATTAGAGGAGAATCATGAGATAAATGCTAACGTAATCAATGTTAACAAACATTATATATCTAATGTGATGTAAAGGCAAGGTTTAGGATTTAACATAATGTTTAGTGTCAAACAAAGAGAAACACGAAGAAAAAGAAGTTAAAGGTTGCTTCAGTCAACCATAATTAATAATATTGAACATAAGACTCATGATATGGAGGCATGGCAAACCTTAATCATTTAATTGAATATTAAGTGTCAGTTAAAAGGAAACATAATGAGACATGAGAGGAAGATTAATAAAATCAAACAAAATAGACAATGAGGAGCCCTAACAGAACTTAAAACATACTTGAACATTGTGTATCAAACCTAAAGAAAGTGACCATAAATCGTAAAGTAGAGTTACTTAAACGATTACTAAGCGTTGTTATATGGCTAATAGTTGATGAGCATGATTATATGTTGTGTAGGATACGTGAAGTGCAGATAGCTATAAGATGTTAATCCATTGTTGGTAATCAACGATCAAGGCAAGTCTTTTAGTTCCTATTTGCTATATGAACTTGATAATTGATTGGTTGAAATATGTACTGCTATTAGTATTTTGAATTGCATATGATATGTATATGAAATGCGAAAGTCAATCTATGACTATGTTGATTGAGTTAAGGAACTCATCCTTTATACTTGATACGTGAGATGCAACATATATGATATATTAGAATGATTATGATTGTATAAACTGAACATGATATTATATGCTATGTGAAGAATGGAAACTATTTGATTTGCTGAGCTGTCGAGCTCAATCTTGCAAAAATAACCTTTTTGCAAGTTAAGGATACAATGAGATATTATCTACCATCTGGAAGGAAAGGATCAGAAGGCATATAAGAAAATAAACTTTCTTTTGATAAGAAAAGTTTTGAACCATGCTAAGGGTTTTCAATTTATGTAGTTGATAGTTATGATGTGTATGAAATGTCAGGTTGTAATCATTGATCTATCCGATATATTAAGGATATTGTAGTGAGATGTGTAAACTTATATATTAAGTCTGACAAAGTGAATCATAAATAAATGTGATTCTAAGATACGAAATCATAAGGGTTATGATTTAGGGAAGTAAAGAAATAAGACATAAAAGTTTTAATTATTCTGCATTTTTATTATATATATCATCGATTAATGATATAAAGTTAAAATGTAAATGTATTGCTAACGGCCAAAGTCGAGAGTGGATTTGTCCAGATTTTGGGGTCGTTATAAGGAATATCATCACTCCTCAAAATAACTTCCTTCCCTTTTCCACAAAAACTTCATTTGTAGATTGCTTGTAATTAGTAACTACATCCCCCAACTCTTCCAACCACATAACTCCTAAAATTGCATCAGCTCCATCCAAATTAATGACAAAAAAATTAGTAACAAAAGTGTGACCTTGAATCACAAAAGGAACTTGAATGAACTGTCCCTTATAAGTTGATCATTCACCATTTCCCACCAACACATAGAATTTTATAGATGCAGTCACAGATAATCCTAGAAATTTCACTATGTTCTCAGTTATGAAATTATGACTACTGATAAGTAGGTATCGTACCTACTTATTGGATAATAATTTGCTATAACTGTTGCTTAATCTCATTTTTTAAGTTTATTTTTATGGATTTCTTTCCTTTTTATAGGTTTCATGTGCGGGAACTCGCTCGGTGGAATCTTTTGTCTAAAGGAGGGCAAATAGGCATGATATCTATGAAGACTAGTGTGTGGGAGCAAAAGAGCTAAGGCATGTGGAAAGGGAAGCAATAATGAGAGCATGGAATGTGTGGACTGAAGTGCAGATGACAGCAACAGGATTCAAAGTTTGCAGCAGAGCGCAGTTGCGCCCAGTTCAAGCATAAAGCCAGCGCAGCTGCGCCAATCTCTGAAGCTGAAAGTCTGACTTTTCATTAAATGGACCAATCAAATTCCTTCTTGAAAGAGGGGTTAGGAGACTGATATTAGGACGTTTTTATTGTCTTTTAGGGTAATATAGAGGAATATAGAGAGAACCTTGTATATACTCTTCTCTCTACTTTGAATCTATAATAGTTTTCATTTTGAACTTCTAGATTAGCTTAATTAGGGTTGAATTTGGGAGTTTTGAAACATTGGCACAACATTGTAGGTTCAGATTTGAAGAGGAGAAATCAGATTTACAACTCTCTTACCTTAGCTTCACTTTCTTTTCAGTTTTGGCTTTCAATGTATAAACTAATGTGGATAATGGATTTTGATTCTATTATGAACTAATTTCTATTTGAGATTATAATGGATCTTAGTGCTTAATTCAGATTGTTATGCTTCCTTGTTGAGATTTAATTGATTATGTATAGATTGTCTAATATGGTTTGCTTTCATTGCCTAATTGCTTGATCACCAATTACCGGGATAACTTATATGAAATTAAGAAATAAATTGAGTTCAGATCTGACTATATTGGCTTGTGTTTATGACTCTACATAGCGTTAGATTCCATAATTCGTACTTAAGATAAAGATATACCGAAGCGCCACTCGTAGTCATTTGAGAACTTGGACTTAAACCCTAATAAATTCTAAGTCACATAGAGATAGAGTGAGTTAATTAATTTGGTTGTTTACATTCATTTTATCAATTGTGGATTTAATGTGATTTGGGTGTAGTACATCGAGAGATGGCTACATTTCACTTTCGTGTTCTTAACTAGCAATCCGAAGTAATCAGTTTAGCTTAACAGGAAGTGTAACATCTTGGGTGACACATTAAGTGAAATTATAATCTCATATTCCTTTTATCTGACTTAATTACTCATTAATTAATTGTCTTTTGATTTTCAACACTTTTAGATAAAACACAAATTGTTCATCTGTTTAAGTAGACCAAAATAGTTATAAAATTGATGTATGTTAGTTTAAAATGCAATTAATATTCTCTGTGGGAACGATATTCTACTTCTTCTATACTACTTGTTGACCACGTGCACTTGCGTGTGTGTGTTGTTTTGATTAATAACCAACAAGTTTTTGGTGCCATTATTGGGGATTATAAATTATTTTTATTACTTTCGTCATCAGTTTAAATTGGATTGGTCTTAGTTAAACAAATCTTTCTTATCTCATTTCTTTTTACATTTTCTTTTCTTTTATTTTAGGTACTCTTGAATAGTGTATGCAAATTCGATCTAAGAAGCCTGATTTATTGCCTTACAAGGACAACATTAATAGAAGGGTTCAACGATTGAGTAAGGGGATCACAGATATTCAAGAGGAAATTGAAACACCATAAGTCATGGCGATAGAAGAGTAGAAAGCATTAAAAGACTATGCTATGCCGCGAATCAATGAACACCAATCAAGTATCACAAGGCCAACAATAGCCACAAATTTCTTTGAAATCAAACCAGGAACCATCCAAATGATATAAAACTTAGTCCAGTTTGGAGGTATGGTTAATGATGACCCAAATGAGCATTTGGTGGGCTTCCTTGAGATTTGTGATACATTCAAGTTTAATGGGGTATCGAATGATGCAGTGAGACTCATACTATTTCCTTTTACATCGAGGGATAAAGAAAAAATTTGGCTTCACTCGTTACCACCAGGCTCCATTACCACTTGGAATGACTTAGCACATAAGTTCTTAGCTAAATTCTTCCAGCCTGCAAAGACTGCTAAGATGAGAAATGACATATCTACGTTTAAGCAACAACATGAGGAATCATTATATGAAGCGTGGGAAAGATATAAGGATTTGCTAAGGAGATGCCCTCATCATGGATTACCTCAGTGGATGCAGTTGAATACCTTCTACAATGGGCTGAATAGTCATACTAGAACAAGCATTGATGCAGCTTCTGGAGGGGCATTCATGGCTAAGAATTATGAAGAGGCATATGAGTTGCTAGAGACCATGGCCGTGAACAATTACCAATGGCCGACTTCTAGATTGAATCAGCAGAAAGTAGCCAGAGTATTAGAAGTGGATGCAATCATAGCTCTATCAACTCAGTTTTCATCTATGTCAAAGAAGATTGATTCTACTGCAGAGGCAAAAGTGCAGCAAGTAGCCTTTGTTTGTGAGTTATATG
Organism: Panax notoginseng; assembly: GCA_016801055.1. Lineage (NCBI taxonomy): Eukaryota > Viridiplantae > Streptophyta > Magnoliopsida > Apiales > Araliaceae > Panax > Panax notoginseng. The sequence goes on from CM029017.1 coordinate 51,264,439, forward strand.
CGGGAGCATATGCCATCGAGCAATGTGCTATCAATCCTGAAGCAGTGTAGTTTGTGGATAGCTACTAGAAACCACCAAATCTTTATCAAAATACCTACAATCCTAGAGCTAGAAACCACCCTAACTTCTCATGGAGCAACAACCAAAACCATCAATAAGCTCCAAGACCACATTATCCCCCGGGATTTCAAAATCAACAACAACATATATACAGCACCACCTCCACAACCTGAAAGAAAACCCGACTTGGAAGAGCTCATGATGAAATACATGGCCAACAATGATGTCATGCTAAAGAGCTAAGCGGTGGCTATCAAAAATTTCGAGAATCAAGTGGGGAAAATGGCTAGCATGTTGACAAATAGACCACAGGGATCTCTTCCCAGTAACACAGAAGCTAACCCAAGGAGAGAAGGGAAAGAACAATGCCAAGCTGTCACCCTTAGAAGTGGAAAACAACTCATGACATCAGGCGCAGCTTCGCCTGAAATACAAAGGGATCCAGCGCAGCTGCGTCCTTCCCCAGTTCCAGAAAATGCAGAAAACTCTGAGGGAAAGTAGAACCTGAGCCGAAAAAGAGAGAAACAACAGAGAAAGCACATGTCAATCCACCAAGAACATATCCACCAGTTTATTATCCACAAAGACTTCAAAAGCAGAAATTAGACAAACAATTTGCCAAATTCCTCGAGATATTCAAGAAGTTACAAATTAACATAATATTTGCAGATGCTTTAGAATAGATGCCTAGTTATGCAAAATTTATGTCCAGAAAGAAGAAGTTAGATGATTTTGAGACAGTAGCATTGACTGAAGAATGCAATGCAGTACTACAAAGAAAGCTAACTCCCAAATTGAAGGATCCTGGCAATTTTACTGTGACACCCCCAAATCCGGGTACTTCAATTCCCACATGATTTGGTGTTCACTATACAAACATCATATGTATATCTACCCATAATAAATGAAAACATAAATAGATAGAAATAAATTCTCTCCTTAAGGAGTTACACCATCTGAAATAAATACATCAATCCCAGGTCATACTAACCTTAATTCTCAAATGAGGAAACATAAACAAATAATAGTTTTACACGACATTGACATAAGTCTGAAATATAAATACATAAACACATAAGTAACAAGTCCTCATCACTTTTTAATCTTGCCCTTGCCTTTGCTAGTAGAAGGCTCATCGGACCTTTCGTTCTTAACTGCAATGTTATTATTACGTAAGAGTGAGCAAGATTGCCCACAAGTATAATAATGAAACAACAATATAATAACATGCGAGTGAATCAAAGACTACTGGAATAAGAAACTCAACTTTTGAATCAAGAATGAATAACAAGAATCAAAAGAACTTCTGAGGGTCATAAGACCTTGAACTATGTCCTAGGTTATCAAGGTTTAAACTTGAAACCTTTAACAGTCATAAGACTATGGACTCTTCTACTCGTACTTAGGGGGATCAACCCTTAGTACCATACTGTGCACTATATCTTAACGCTAAAGCATAAGTAATCCCCTATACATGGTTGTTCTTCTCAGTTTGACATTAGAGTCCGCACCAAAGGAAGTTTGGTTTCGATAAATTCAACAAGGGTTCTGAAATTTAGAACATTCATCAACTATGGACTAGTCGAATCAATAAGGGTTCGCTAGTCTTACAAGGTTCAACAATAACTGATATTCAAATTGAAAAATAAACTCAAGAGGTATACAATGGAATAAGAATTGTATGATAGAATCATACTTTGAAAAGATTAATAACATTTACTATAACATATTGAACTTGATCAATAAATAGCAAGAATTTGCTCGATATAGAATATAAGTCTAGAATTTGCTCAATGTAAAGAGGTAAGTTTATAAATTTGCAATACGATAACAAGTAGGGTTAGGACACTTGCCTCGTGCGTAGGTTACACGTTAATTATACACGTTCTTTGATTTAATCCTACATATCATTTACATTAACAATACCAGTCAATTATAACGTAACTAGTCATCACAAGTTCATTCTTTTTGTCTAAACTCTGATTATGACTATACTTAGTCAAATTAACACACTTGTTATCACATAATATTACACTACACGAACAGCAAGCTAACTACGCGTTCAACAATTCAATCAACATGTAAATGCCTTATTGGCATGCTAAGAACCTATTTTGACATCTCATTATATGTCTAACACATTTTTATGTTCATTAGATTATGTTACTATTACATTCCTGGACTTGAACGATTTAAGAAAAATCATTTCTGAACAATCTGCAGAGTGGTGCTGCGGCGCCACCATATAGGCTAACTCTGTCGCTGCGGCGCGGATGGCGCTGCAGCTTGGACTGTGGTGCTGCGGCGCGGGCCTTAAGGCATGGAGTTGGCGCTGCGGCGCGGAACTCCATTTCTCGAATTTCCACTTTGCGAAAAATACAGAGCCAGGAAAAATTATCATTACATGATCATTAAATACATTAAATTAAACATACCCATATACTAGAATTCGTACATGATCATTACCCAACCTTTATAGAGTGATTTTAACAAGTTAAAACACACAATTACTTGAATCAAATTATATAATTTCACTGTTCTTGCTGTTTTTGAAAGTTTTGAAAATAAAACATGAAGATTGACACTACGGGTTCGTTATAACACCAACTCTGCCCATTCGAAGTTTGTTTTCTTCGTTTTAACATACATAAGCGTACACAAGTGTAAATTTTGATACAACATATGATTGAAACATTTAATTTGTACGTAAGGGCCATATGGGTCGTATATCCAACTTTCATATTTTGTAACCTCAAAAATTCTAATTATGACATGTTTATATACAATTAATGTTATGAAAACATACATATATGGTAAAAACATGTTATGATAACATATTATCATATATATATATATATATATATATATATATACACAAATTATTACTTTTTTTTTCAATTATAGAGACTTGAAAGCCATTTTTATAAAAATATAAACAACGTGAATTTGAAATTGGGTTGAAGAGATTACCCAGAGTGTAGATTAGTAGAGATGAAGCCTTTCTCAGATACTTCTTCAATCACAAAACTCATAATTTCCCTCAATAAATTCTCTGAATTCTCTGAAATCTCAAATTTTCTTTCTTTCAAAATAACATACGTAAAATAATATATGGCTGATGCGTTTAGGTAACTGCAGTATGATGGTCAGTTACTCAAATCATGGGTTAACTGCTCTCAACCTCCATTAGGGCCTTGTTTGGCTAACTTATTAGAAGATTTTTTCATTTAATTTAATTAATCCTTTATAATATATAGTTTAATAATGTCACACCTAATTAGACAATAAATCAAATATCTTACTTAATTTAAATAAAATATAATAATTTCTCATTAATTCACATAGTCATAAAATTAAATTTCTCATTTATTAATTATGTCAAATTATTAAACCTTTAATTAATTATTAAATTAATTAAAATAACATTATGCTTATTAAATACTTTATTTAATTCAATAAGCTCACATAAATACATACTTTGAATAATAAAATTTTCCACATTAATTTAATAAATATAACACATATAATTAAATTAATCTACCATAATTTCATCAATTAATTATTTAATCCAATAATTAAATCATCAAAATTTATTTATTTAATTCAATAAATATTCAAATTAAATTACAAAATTTTGTTTGTCACATCTTCCCCCCTTAAAAGGATTCTGTCCTCAGAATCACGACTCAATCAATTCGTCCCATTATATTCTCCCCCTTACAAAGATTCTGTCCCTAGAATCGCTTACACATAATTTAAGTAAATAAATGAGGGTAATTCTTTATCATATTCTTTTCGAGTTCCCATGTAGCTTATTCAGCGTTGTGGTTCCTCTAAATTACCTTAACAGAAGGTATTACTTTATTTCTGAGAACTTGTTCTTTCCTGTCGACAATCTGAACATGAATTTCTTCATAGGATAAGTCTTTCTCAAAATGTAGGGGTTCATATTCAATCACGTGCTTGTAATCGGGTTTGTAGGGTCATAAAACTGAAACATGGAAGACATTGTGGACATTTTTGAGTGCTGGAGGTAAGGCTACCTCATACGCAACTTCTCTAATTCTTCGCAATACTTCAAAGGGTCCAATGAATCTTGGGCTTAATTTCCCTTTCTTTCCGAACCTGATCTTTCCCTTTTAGGGAGTGACTTTCAAAAATACATAACTACCCGATTCAAACTCAACATTTTTACGGTATGGATCGGCGTATTTCTTTTGCCTATCCTGAGCTGCTATCAGTCTTGTTCGGATCACTTTTACAATCTCGACTGTCTGTTGTACCAGTTCTAGACCTAGTAATTGTCTCTCGACGACTTCATCCCAGTATAGTGAAGTTCTGCACTTTCTGCCGTATAACGCTTCATAAGGCGGCATGCCAATACTAGCGCGGTAACAGTTGTTATAGCTGAACTCTATGAGCGGTAGACGATCGTCCCAATTTTCTTTAAAGTCCATTATACAAGCTCTTAACATATCTTTTAATGTTTGAATCGTTCTTTCACTCTGCCCGTCTGTCTGAAGGTGATAAGCCGTACTCATTCTCAACTACGTACCCATACATTCCTATAGTCGTTTTCAGAAGTTCGATGTAAAGCGCGGATCCCTATCGGAAATAATTGACACCGGAACTCCGTGTCTCAAAATAATCTCTTTTACATATAATTTTACCAACTGGTCTAAGTTAAATTTGATTCTGATTGGAAGGAAGTGTGCGAATTTTGTTAGTCGGTCAATGATAACCTATACTGCGTCATAGCCTTTCTGAGTTGTCGGAAGGCCAACCACGAAATCCATCGTAATATGTTTCCATTTCCATTCTGGGATCTCCAACGGTTGTAGCAACCCACTCGGCCTCTAATGTTCTGTTTTCACTTTCTGACATGTCAGACATTTGGCAACACACTTTGCAACATCTCGTTTCAAATTTAGCCACCAGAAATGTTGTCGAAGATCTTGGTACATCTTGTTACTACCATGGTGAATCGAATATCGTGAGCTATGAGCCTCGCTCAAAATGTCTTCCTTAATCTCTGGTACTGGCAGTACCCAAATTCTGCTTTCAAATCTCAGTATTCCTTTATTGTCCATCTTGAATCTCGATTCGGTTCCTTCGGATATCTTCTTTTACACCTTTTAACATTCTTCATCCTGAAGTTGAGCCTTCTTAACTTTATCTAGTGGGGTTGTACCGGATTGCATCTGGAACAACTTCTCATCAATTTCCATAGGATACTGCACTTCCAATTCCAACTTCTCCATGGTTGAAACTAGCTCCTTCTGAGCGGTCAACATCATCAATTTCTCCCGATCCTTTCTACTTAAGGCGTCGACAACCACATTTTCCTTACCCAGATGGTATAAAATCTCACAATCATAGTCCTTAATTAACTCCAACCACCTTCTTTAGTGTTTATTCAAGTCCTTTTGTGTTAAAATATATTTCAGGCTCTTGTGGTCTGTATATATTTCACACTTCTCCCTATAGAGATAGTGCCTCCAGATCTTCAAAGCAAAAACCACTGCAGCTAACTCCAAGTCGTGGGTCGGATACCCCTTCTCATAATCCTTCAATTGTTGTGACGCATACGCAATAACTCTACTATTTTGCATAAGCACACAGCTAAGTCCTTTATGCGACGCATCACTATAAACAACAAAATTTACTGTATCATCTGGAAGAGATAACACAGGTGCTGTACTCAGCCTCTTCTTGAGTTCTTGAAAGCTTTCCTCACACTTCTCCGTCCAAACAAATTTTATAGCTTTTCGAGTCAAATTCGTTAACGGGGTTGCGATCTTGGAAAAGTCTTGAATGAATCTTCTGTAATATCCTGCCAATCCAAGAAAACTTCATACTTTCGACGGCGTTCTCGGCTGATCCCAGTTTATAACGGCTTTGACTTTGGATGGATCTACTGAAATTCCGTCTTTATCAATCACATGTCCAAGAAATTATACCCGCTCGATCCAAAATTTGCATTTTGAAAACTTGGCATACAACTTCTCCCTTCTCAACGCCTTTAACGTTACCTTCAAATGCTCTACATGTTCTTCCTTAATTTTTGAATATACCAAAATGTTATCTATAAATACCACTACGAATTTGTCCAAAACCGGCTTGAACACTCCATTCATTAAGCCCATAAATACTGCAGGAGCATTTGTTAGACCAAATAACATTACCAAAAATTTGTAGTGACCGTATCGTGTTCTGAACGCTGTCTTTGGTACATCCTCTAGCCTCACCTTCAGTTGATGATAACCATTTCTTAAGTCTATCTTTGAAAAGTATCTCGCTCCCTTCAATTGATCAAACAAGTCGTCGATTCTCAGTAATGGATATCTATTCTTAATCGTGACCCTATTCAGTTCTCTATAGTTAATGCAGAGTCACATCGTCCCGTCCTTCTTCTTCATAAATAACACCGGTGCTCCCCACGGTGATACGCTCGGTTGAATGTACTTCTTGTCTAGTAATTCTTGTAATTGTACCATCAATTCTTTCATTTCTATCGGTGCCATTCGTTACGGTGCCTTCAATATTGGAGCCATTCCTGGCACCAAATCGATCACGAACTCAACTTCTCTGTCTGGCAAAAGTCCTGGCAAATCGTCCGAAAATACGTTTGCGAAGTCCCTCACTACTGGTATCTCCTCTACTTTCGAATTCTCTTTACGACTGTCGACTATGTAAGCTAAATATCCTACACACCTTGTCTTAACAACTTCCTGGCCTGCATCATCGTCAGACAACTCACTTGTCTAGGCGACTTGCTGCCATAGAATAACACCTTTGACGGAGTCATAAGGTTAATACACTTCTTCTGGCAATTAATTACAACCCCGTAATTAAATAACCAGTCCATACCCAAGATAACGTCAAATTCCCCAAGTCTGATAGGGATAAGATCTACGTTCATAACATTACCCTTGATATCCACCCTACAGTTCTTATGTACGTACTTAACAGGGATTATTTCTCTATTCGCAATTTCTATGTTCATGGGGTATTCTAACTCATCTTTAGGCAATTCTAAGTTCTTAGCAAAGTCATCGGATATAAATGAACAAGTAGTACCCGAATAAAATAATACATAAGCATTAACTTTATTGATCGGAATGATACCCGACACCACATCATGAGACTGCACAGCATCCTGTATTGTCATGTTAAATGTCCTGGCGGTCGGTCGGTTGGTTGCGGTTGGTCTTGTGATAGTCAGAGCACTTCCACCGCTGTTTCCTCTATTTCCTTCCGATCTTACCCCTCCAGATCCCTTCTTAGGACAGTCTCTTGCTAGATGGTCTTTTGAGCCACAAGTGAAACATGCACCTTTCTTTGGGTTAGGACAGTTAGGTGCTATGTGGCCTTCCTGACCACAATTGTAGCACACTCGTTTTCCTTTCATGCAAACTCCCAGATGAGCTTTTCCGTAGGTCGGGCATGCTTCGATTCTCTTCTTTTGACCTCCTTGCTGATTTCCAATTGATGAGTTGTCAGACCACCTTATCTTCTGATTGTTACTTCCTCCCGTGTTACTTCCAGTAGCCTTATTAATTCCCTCATTTTCACTCTTCTTCTTCTTCTGATCCTGATTATACTTGGTCACCGCATCACTCCCACCTTCAGCGAGTATGGCCTTCTCCAATACTCCAATAAACGTCTTCAACTGAAACATCGATACTTTACTATATAACCAGGGCTTCAGTCCTTGTTTAAACCTTCTTGCTTTTCTCTCATCCGTGTGCACTTGATATGTGGCAAACCTAGCCAACTCATTGAATCTTGCCACATAGTCTGGTACGGACATATTCCCCTATTTCAACTCCAGAAACTGGACCTCCATTTGGTTCTGCGAGCTGGTCGAAAAATACATCTCGAAGAACATTTCCTTAAACCACTCCCAAGTGATCATACCTTCTCCTCCACGGACCTTATTTTCTTGCCACCAATAACTGGCTTTGGATTTCAGCATGAACGTTGTGTAGGAGATTTTCTAGTCCTCTCTGACTCTGGCAACATCAAAAAATTTCTCCATCTCCATAACCCAAGTCTGAGCTTCAATCGGGTTCATGGAGTCTTTAAACTCTGGCAGTCCCACTGCCTTGAAATCCTTGAACGTTGTATTTGGTGGACCTTGGGGTTGATTATGAATCGCTCCAGCTAATAAGTTCACCAATTGCTGAACGGGGTTAGCATTGGCGTTGTTGTTGTTATTCGTCGATTCTTCTTGAGCTGGTTGACTGTTTGGTCTTCTTCTCGGTGGCATATTTTTGTTAAAATATATGTTTATTAGATCTTTATCAATTCTCTAAATATTTAAGGCTTAACTCAAATAATTTATCATAATCACTTAACACATTTTTTCAAACAACTTGATATATTTATTTAATCAAAAGTTTTAACAAATTATGATAGCATCACTGCTATTTACATCAACTATCCTGAGATAAAGAATCTATAGGATTTAAAAAATCAAAATATTCCTCTGTTTATAACCACATAAGAATTTACATTTATAACTACCAGATAGGTTTTCACATAATTTAACTATTTCTATCACTGCCTGCTAAGGCATTGAATAGCTTTGCTACGTTCTTCTTCCATAATACGGGACATCGTCCTGCGATCTGGCTTGTACAATGGTAGTCCTTTGAATTGAATTGAGTATCTCATAACTCGATCCTGGGCCTCAATCATTGCATTATGAAGTGTAGAGTACGTCTCCCCAAGCTTAGCCTTCTTCGCACGACAATCCTCTTCTGCAAGATCAGCACGACGTGATTCCCTTACCCAGGTCTCCTCTGCTATGGTCAGCCTTGTTGAGCTCTCTTTCAGCTCATTCTTCAACTTCTCTATTTTCTCGGACTTCTCCTCGGTTTGACCCTTCTCGTGGACCAAATCCCACTGTACGTTTCCTAGACGTGTGTGAAGAGTCACAACTTCCCTATCCCTCTGCTCGATGGTAAGCTATTGAATAATCGTCCGCTCGTTCAGCTCCTGAACAGTGTCACGTAACTCTACGTTACAGTCATATAGCTCATCGTACATCTCAGCACTGATAGAGTTCGGTGGGAACTCATCTTCTTCCTCAAGATCCTCCTCTAGATCAGTCTCAAGCTCATGCTCCTGACCAACAACAGTGATTAACGGAGATGGCTCTCTCTGTACCAACTGCTCCCTAACAACATGAATGTCTTGGGGCTCCTCCTCTGTAGGTACTTGGGGTTCTTCCTCCCCAGCTCGACTAGCTCCTCCAACATCCGACATCCCGACAGCACATTTTTTAAGTTTTAGTTACTAAGCTGTACTAGCGAGCACATAAATTTATCACATAAACACATAAAGTCTTTTATTATTTTCAATGAATTAAGAAATTCATTTCTTAGAACTCAATAAGAGTTTACCACTACTATGTTCTCGATCTCCTATAAGGCTACTACCTAAGGTTGTTCCCCCACTTAAGGTTCATAACCTACAGCTTTGATACCAACCTGTTACACCCCCAAATCCGGGTACTTCAATTCCCACATGATTTGGTGTTCACTATACAAACATTATATGTCTATCTACCCATAATAAATGAAAACCTAAATAGATAGAAATAAACCCTCTCCTTAAGGAGTTACACCATCTGAAATAAATACATCAATCCCAGGTCATACTAACCTTAATTCTCAAATATGAAAACATAAACAAATAATAGTCTTACAATACATTGACATAAGTCTGAAACATAAATACATAAACACATAAGTAACAAGTCCCCATCACTTGTTAATCTTGCCCTTGCCTTTGCTAGTAGAAGGCTCGTCGGACCTTTTGTTCTTAACTATAATATTATTATTACGCAAGACTGAGCAAGATTGCCCACAAGTATAATAATGAAACAATAATATAATAACATGCGAGTGAATCAAAGACTTCTGGAATAAGAAACTCAACTTTTGAATCAAGAATGAATAAAAAGAATCAAAAGAACTTCTGAGGGTCATAAGACCTTGAACTATGTCCTAGGTTATCAAGGGTTAAACTTGAAACCTTTAACAGTCATAAGACTATGGACTCTTCTACTCGTACTTAGGGGGATCAACCCTTAGTACCATACTGTGCACAATATCTTAACACTAAAGCATAAGTAATTCGCTATACAGGGTTGTTTATCTCAGTTTGATATTAGAGTTTGCACCAAAGGAAGTTTGGTTTGGATAAATTCAACAACGGTTCTGAAATTTAGAACATTCATCAACTATGGACTAGTCGAATCAATAAGGGTTCACTAGTGTTACAAGGTTCAACAATAACTAATATTCAAATTGAATAATAAACTCAAGAGGTATACAATGGAATAAGAATTATATGACAGAATCATACTTTGAAAAGATTAATAACCTTTACTATAACATATTGAACTTGATCAATAAATAACAAGAATTTGCTCGATATAGAATATGAGTGTGATGCCCCCAAATCCGGGTTACCTGAACCTTGAGTTTGGTGCTCACGATCCACAATATAAATAACATTTAACTACCCATTTAATTATAAATAGGGACATACATTTCATTAACTGATATAGTTCATACATTATCCCAGGTTCTCTAACCTTAACATTACAAACATACCCTTTAGTTATACAAAAAGGGTTCACAAATACAACATAATAATAATATTCATAAAACTATGCTATCACTATGCCTTTTCCTTTGTCCTTCACAGCACCTCATGCCACTTCGTCCCTAGCTGAAAAGTTTTATTTAGCAAGGGTGAGTAACAAATTTTCCCCGCAAGTTAAGAGACACAATGAATGTATAAGCATCAGAATAATAGACTATCTATTTTGATAGAATGACACCAAAGTTCGGGGAACTTTGAAATAGCTGAACAATTCGTTAATCAATAACAAGTCGTCTCACATTCTAGGCAACACAATAATCTGATAATAAAAGAGTACAACGCTTTTAAAGTTTCTACGATATTCTAATGAATAATCAAGAATCAATTCTACACAATAACAAAGTGAAATATTTTTCAGATTTATGCTGAGCGATCCGTTGGATCTTGAACTTCTCTTCTTGAGTAACTATCAAAGTTTTAACTTTGATATACCCAGGTGTATCAGATAACCATAAAGATTAAATCATACCCCTTTGCAAGTATATAAAGTGATCAGCTTTATTATACCCTATATTATGCATAATATTTAAAACGCGCGTAATAGCTGAATATACGACCAAATATGTTCCCTTTATATAAAAGGTTGTTCTTCTCAGTCTTCGAATCATAATTTGATTTAACAACGAAATACAATGATTTTAATATCTAATCACTTCTCTTCTCTTCTCTTTTCAAACCTATAAAGTTTTCTTTTTCGATCTAGCCGAAATAACTGACATTGATCTATCAATAATAATTGAATTCTCTTCTCTTCTGTTCTCTTCTCGAACCTATCAAGTTCTAACAAATGTTTGTCTAGCCAGAACAATTATCTAAGATATTTCTCAACACGATTTAACAATAGACAGAATTTGACTGTACTATTTGCAATCACTAATAGCTTCTACAGATATAAATATCCAACAACAGTTATTCTCCAAGTATATTTTTAGAATCACTAATTCAATTTGAATTAATAAACATGCACTAACTGCGAATAATCAACAATAATTCTCAGACGTGGTCTAATCAACAATAATTAACCACCATAATATTTAAAAGATATAACTCAAGGTTGAGTTAGGAAACTTGCCCTCTCTGTGGATTACTGCTACACAATTTACTTATCTGTGTTTGAAAGACCTATATGAACGATATCGGTCTCACAATTAGCACAATAAATCATAACACACAATACTGTAATTTACAGTCAATATTTCTCCTAGTCACATTACCACATAGTCACATCAGTGTTTATAACCTATAAAAAACATTTATCAAGTTTAACTAGTTCGGTCTGGTTGGACTTTGGTCTCATCTCGGTGTCTTGGTCACCCTATCCGATAATTAACACATTTATTGTCACTTAAATTCGGTCTCAAAGCTTCAATATTATTTTAGATAAGTCATATATTATTCATAATATTTTTCGGAAGCTTTTAATAATTTATAAACAATTATTATAATTTATAATAATTTTTCAAACACCGAAATCATTTTTAAATGAGTTAAATACTAATTAATTCCATCATCATTAATATTTAATAATATTAAAATATTAATGACATACTTGTCAAAATATTAAAGTTATTAATAATAACTTAAAATATTTTTAAATCACCATTATTCTATTTAAATGATTTTTAAAATAATTAAAATTATTTTTAAACTATCACCACTAATATTTAAATATTAATGAATTTATCACAAAATATTAAAAGTCATTAATTATAGCTTAAAATATTTTTAAAATATTTTTCTCATTTTTAAATGATTTTTAAATTATTAAAATCATTTTTAATTCATTTATTTAATATAATAATTAAATAAATCTATTGTCATTAATATTAAATTATTAATAAAAATTACTCAAAAATATTAAAGTTACATTTTATAACTCCAAATATTATTAAACACTTTATTCTTATTTAAAATGATTTTTATAATATTAAAATTATTTTTCTCTAATTTATTTAATACACTAATTAAATAAATTAAATATCATTAATATTCAAATAAATATACATATTAATGAAAAATAGCTGAAATTATTAAAAGTTATTTTTCATAATTTAAAATAATTTTTAAAACCATTTTTGTAATTTTTAGAATTTATTTTCTATTTTTAATCATTTTCCGAAAAATCAGAAAATAAAAATAATTAAACCGTCGTTATAGCCTATAGCGACGCTTTCTATCGTCTTAGGTGTTCTTGAGCCTCAAGAACACTGTTAGACCGATTCTCAAGGGTTATGATTTGACCGGCTTTAATTCACAATCTGATCATGTTCTAGGCTATCTCAAGCATTGGTATTGTAGTAAATATGTAGTACTACAACTATCAACAATTATTTAGGTCATATAAGAACACACCACGAAGATCTAGTCTTACAAACTTCTTTTCAGAACGTTTCTGGGTTTTCCAGAAACCCAGGTACATAGTTCGATTGGTCACTTTCATGCTCGATTTCCTTCAAGTGCTGGTCATCAATAGGATGATATTAAGGTTCAAATCTATAGTCAACATGACAAGGAACATATTTTCATCACCAGATCAGTCCAAAAATAGCACAATATCCAGATCTAGCCTGGTCAAACGCTGTCAGAAACGTAGTTCATAAATTTTTTGGAAATTCTAGAAAATAATAAATGTTACCGGATGGTCTACTTTGACCATCCTCTACATCCGATCTGCTTGTTGTTAAAGAGATCAAAAGGAACGGTTCTAAAGTCCATATTACCATCTACAAGATGTACATAACAACAACATCAAAATGCATAAAACCTGACAGATCAAGGATCTTAAAAATGTTGTCAGACGCTGTTCATGTATTTCTGGGTTACCCAGATTTTACTCGGTCATGGTCGGTCAACCAACTTTGATCGATTATATCTTGAAATCTAGAAATCGAATAGCTTAGATTCCACTTCCAGATCACAGACCTCATGTCAGAGTATGGATTAAAACTTTAAAACAACAAAAAACATAAACGAGGAAGGATGTATGGCCACTGACATTTGGTTGTCAGACCACATTTCAAGCTCAAGAATAGTTTTTGAAAAACACAATTTTAAGGCACTTTGATACTATGGATCCATGATGGATCATCATAGATCATCATAAAACAACTTCTAACACAAATATAAACACATAAACACAAATTTTTTACTAAGCATACAAGATCAAAATAGGTTTTAGGGTTTATACCTTCTAGCCAAATCTTTGATCCTTGCCTTAACAATCTGATCAAAATGTTTTAGAGAACTAAATTGTGACTAATATACTAAGGAAATTCAGAGGTTTGGGTGAGAGAGAGAGAGTTGGTGAGAGCTTGATATCAAATAAGCAAAATATAAGAACTTTCCCTCTCTAATTCTTTTATATCCACTTGGATGCAATGTATGATCTGATGTATTGAATTGATTTTGCTGAGATTTTATGTCACAAAGTCAAATTAGTTAGTGAACCACTAAAGTTGTTGGCCATTTTACAAGTTACCTTAATAAAAATCTCAAAAGGGCACTTTGGTCTTTTTCCTTCCAATTTTAATGGCATTCTTGACAATTGCTCTAAACCTTAGGGTTTACCCTAAGGTTCTAACCCTTAGATTTTACAACACAAATTTTCTAGGATTTTCTAAATTAGGATTTTAAAATAGAAAATTAAGATTTCTAAAATGTAATTTAGGGTTTTAAATAGAAATTTATATTTCTAAAGTATAATCAGGGTTTCCTAATTATATTAACGTTTACTAATCACTTTAGGGCTTACTTGTCACAACCCGAGAATTTAGATAATTATTAAAATCCTAAAATGATGAATTAAAGGTTATAAGATGAACCTAGACATAAAATAAGTGTATGGAATTGACGTTTCTGTGAAGGAATTTTAAGGATTTCAAAATTTTTAAGAAGAACCTATATGGTTTCTTAATTGAATGAGAATAAAGAAATATGGGTTACAAAATTCTAAAACCCTAGAAATGAATTGATATGTATTTGAATGAATATCAATAATAAGGTATCATGATACCTGTAAAATTTGATGTGAATTGAATAGTGTAAGAAATGTTATACTAATACAGGTGGAATTTTATTAACGAAATAAGATTTTACAAGAAGAAAAGCTGTGAGGTTAAACGAAGATGAGTATATGTATAGAAATATATATATACTTAGTAAGGTGCTATATATATTTTAGCAAGAGGAATGATGAATTAAGTTAATGATATAAGGATCAAGATAAAATTATGTTAGTAATTAACATAGCTTGAACGTTGGTCTTGGCAGGTAAATAAGAATTTGAATAAGTATAAAGTCGTTAGTTAATACGATTAGCAATAAGAAGGGAGTAATTTAAAACTCAAAATTTGAGTTAGAGATAGAATTTTGAAGCATAGACTGCTCGGTTGCGTCCGGAACGTCAAGTTTAGTCAAAATGGACAGTAAACACAAAACGTGTAAAGGTTGACTTTTGGTCAAAGTCAGCAGTTAATTTTTTATGGAGAAAAGTCAAAATTAGTGTGAGAAGTGAAATATGTTATGATATTATGTTATATGGTTAATGGTATAATATTTAATATTATACCAAATGATGTAAAGTAAAAATATGAGAGGAGATCCAATATGCAAATATGTATATTGGTATCAAAATAGTTAGTAAATTAAATTCATATTTGAATAAATGATTGAATATATTAATTTATATATTTAATATATAAATAAATTATTTGAGAACAATTTATGGAGAGGAGGGAATTAAATTTAATTATACAATATAAATTGTATAACTTAAATAAGTTATTTAAATTAAGTATGATAATTAAATAACCTAAATGGTTATTGTTATTTAGTGGTTCTAGTATTTAAATATATACTAGTGACCTAATCTAAGAGAATTGTGGAGCATGTCACAATTTATTTAATGATTATGTGAGTAAGTGAATATAAATATTATGTGATGGTTTATATTTGTTTATTATATAAACAAATAAAAGAAACTAGTGTGATCCTAATTATATATTAGGAATGAAGAATTAAATAACTTAAGGGTTATGAGATGAGAGAATTATGGTATTTAAAATATATACTAATTCTAAGAGATTTATTTTATATATCTCAATTAATTAATTTTATAACCTAATTAATGTAAGTCTAACTGGGTTAAGAAATTAAGTGTATGTGAGTAAGGATGTAAATTATAGTTGTGTAAAAAAAAACCCTAATTAAATAATTAGGGAATGATAATATTAAAAGTATTGGACCTAATCTATTTTCATGGCCCAAGAAATTAATCTAGAAGCCCAAAAGATTATAAATGGTGGCCCAAGTGTTGGCACAATTATGGAGGGCATTTTAGACATTTGTTATACTAAGTGGAGCAATAAAAATTAAAGCTCCATAATCAAACAATGAAAAAGAAGAAGGAGAGCATGGTAATCAAATGTATAAATACCTTTGTTATGTAATTTTTGATTATTGTAAATCAAATCTTGAAACTATATTTATAAACTCAAAAATCATGTATATATATGTTAATGAGTGTTTCATGTTTAGATATACCCATATTGGGTGTTATTTTAGTTAGAAATCAAAAGTAAAGAAAAAGTGATTTTCTAGTTTATAAGCCCTTCTATGTACTTTGGATTTTCACCATTTTTGATCTACACCTTCTTTTTGTGATACGTCAAGGAGGGGTGCTAGATATGTAAGTCAACTACTAAACCCAAGTGGTAGCGCACAAAAATGTTCGGTACTAAAGTCGTAGTAACTATTTTAGCAAAAACAGTTTTGTGTATTTTAAGGAAAAATAGACTGTTTTGGACAGTCAAAGAGTAGGGGTAGTTTAGTCATTTTTTAGACATTTAAAAATTCTGGAAAAATTTGAAAGGATACTATGATAAGTTTTCTAACATCTCCAAGTGGAACCACTGAAAAAGGAGCTGTAGATTTCCGTATGGAATATTTTTAGCAAAGCACGAAAAACTGCAAAACGCCATTTAGCTTCTGCCCAAATTTGAAAATGGCAGTTTCGGCCACTTAATTTGTGAGAAAAATTATGGTCTTTTGGGATATGAAAATATATGGTATTAAGTACCTCCTGTCCAAAAATGAGCTTATTCCGACTTAAAATGACCAAGTTATGACCATTTCAATTTTTGTGATTTTTCGACAAAAACGGCTATAACCGGAGTTCTATAACTCCGATGGCCACGAAATTTAAACTGGAGTGTCACATTAACACATATAAGATTGTGTCAAGAGATGATAATTTTTGGAGTTAAGAATGAGGTAGCTAATTTCTTAAGGAATTAACTAAAAATGATTTTTGAAAAATACTAAAGGAAGTTGAATTTTTTTTGGAAAAATACTTTTTGTGTATGAAATATATGTATATATGTTTGGACAAAGGATAGTAAAATAATAAGTTAATTTGGTATTTTTGTGAAAAGGATAATGAATCCAGCTTGCTGGATTGAGAAATTTGATGAATCCAGCTTGCTGGATTGAAAAGAGGCTTACTGAATTGAAAAATTTAGAATCCAACTTGCTGGATTGATGGATTGGTGAATTCAGGCTTGCTGGATTACAATCTAATTGTTAGATTTGGAATCCAGTTAGCTGAATTGCAGTTTGGGTTGTTGGATTTAGAATCCAGGTGGCTGGATTAGTATTTAACTTATTAGATGTTAAAGAATAACTTATGAAATGAAAAAGCGAGTGTTAAATCATAATGGATATAATATAGTGATTAAAGAATTTTCAAAGAATGATAATAATACTGATGTGTTAAGATATTATCTAATATTTGATTAAGTGCTAGATAATCTATTAACAAAGTAATTGTATTATGATACAAAGTAGAATATGCTGATTGAAAGACCAATCTTATTATTAATGACATGTCTTACTAAAAGAAGTTAACTTAAACTGCGTAGCTGTAGTCAACGAATCAGGCAAGTTTCCCTAACTCAAACTTGAGTTGTATGTTCAAAGCATGTTAGTGAATAGTTGTTGTTGATTATTCACGTCTATATTGATTATTGATTCGCACATATTGTAAACGTTCATCAGGCATGAAAGGCTGATCACCTTCATTACCATTTGGTTAAGTTAATCTGTTCATGTTTATGCATGACCATTCATTTTTATTGACTTGGTCGTTCAGCTAAGAAAATTTGTTCATGCTCTTTCACAATGTTTATATTATTGAAAGTTAGCTAGCTTATTGTTCAATTCTTTTAATCATGATATATCTTTATTGAATTTAAACTTGCTGGGCAAATTTGATGCTCACCCTTTCTATGTCATGATAAAAATTTTCAGATTAAGATGAAAGCTCGAGTAAAGATAAAGGCAAAGGCAAAGTCCAAGATTAAGCTATTATGCAGTTAGAACTATTAAATTTGCTAATGCAAATATTAATGTAAATCTTCTAAGATATTGAAGTTATGTATTAAGTTAAGGTTGTAGACCTTGGGAATGATGTGTAAAAGTTTAATGTATAACCAATTTATGTTTATATCTTCCGCAATAGTTATAGAAATAGTATACCAGATCCTTGGTGATTAGGACTGGGATTTGGGGATACTACAGTTGGTATCAAAGATGTAGGTTATAAACCTTAGGTAGGGGTACCTTAGGCTATAACCGCGGAGATGATGATAAGGAATAAACTCAGATCGAGTTTAAGGGATAAGAGATGAATTTAAGAAATTCATCATTTAAGTAAAGAGAAAGATAAATAAGATTCAAAGAAGAATCTTGAAGAGCTATAAGGATAAGAATCCGGAGTTACCTGACTCCAGTAATAGAGACAAAAAGTGATAATAAATAGACTATGTCTGTAAGATGAGAAGTGTTAATAAAATCATAATATAATATGATTAAAGAGAAGAATAAGAAGATCGTAAAATAAAGCGATCGTAAGTATAAGGAGAAATGATTACGAAATAAGATCGCGACGTGATCAGATTAAATTGTTGAATAACATACGATATGATAAGTGATTGGGATGATATAGCTCGATGCTATAAAGAGAATGTACTATGAAATGGTACAATGTTAACTTAGAAAAGAGTGGTAAATGTTAAGATGCAGATTAAAGAAAATTCGTATTAAGAAAAGAGAAAGTAAGAATGGTTTGGATTTCAATTGAGGACTCATGTCAGCAGCTGAGTTGTATGATTCCTTGTATGGGCCGGGAATTTGTACTTGGTTTTAGAATCACTTAGCTTCCTAGTCGATATAGTGTTTAGGTAGACCAATTCCTTGTATGGGCGGGGAATTGTCCGCTTAGCTTCCTATATTGATTAGTGGCCGAGTTTGGTTTGACAACCACTTAGTTTCTTATATTGATAATCATTGGAACCTAATGTCGTGCTATTTGCTATATGCATGTTGATAAGGCGATTCTTTTCTCATGTGTATAACGAATAGATAGAGAATATAAGGTTAGTTACGAGTTCTTAAAACTCATACTTGTGGTAAGTTCATGACTCATAATCATATGGTATGTTTTGAACCCCTCAGCGAATGGACGCCAAAGGTCTGACTAGGACAAGTTCTTAAACTCATATGATTGTGAAAAGTTACTGAACTCATAATGTGTGGAAAGTTTGATGAACTGGGTATAGGAAAGTGGTGAATGCAGCATTGAGGATTATAGGAATAGATAGATTTATTAAGTAATGGATCAGTAGAGAAAGTGAAGTTGATGGTGGAAGCATAGGTATTCCAAATCTTCTAGTTATGCTAGACTTCGAAGTTTTTGACATCAAGCTAAATTCGTACTGATGTGCCTTTCGAAATAAAATAAATTTTTGTTATCCTCAACATAGGGTTACAACTGTGTAGAAGTGGGCTTCGTACTACTAACACATCGTTACCTATTGTGGCATGATGACACCAAAGATGATTTTTAAAGATTTTTGAGCGGTTTAAAGAAGAGTCTATGCTAATTGATTTGGCTAGACAAAAATAATTTGAGATGTCAAAATGTATTTTATATATCATCAATGTATCATGGAACCTGATGCAGAATGATAAAAATGATGGAGTTATCAATGCATAATTACCTAGTGTGGTATGTGATCTAAAGATCGTCAGCCCACTATGGAATGATGTTGTATGACAAAGTCACACAATGACGGAATCCTCAAACGGACTGTAATACAGTGCGATATCATGACGTCATAAAATGATTTTAAGAATTTTAAAGATAATTTATTGCCAACTAAATTTGGCTAGCAATGTTTCGATTGAAATTCGAATTATTGATATGTGTTTAAGCTATTTGATTCAGTTAGACAAATATTTATGGAATTCAAAGTATTCTTTGAAAGCTTATGCCGAATCAAATTATTTTGGTACAGAATCTTATGATGAGTCTGAGGTGAATAACCCTGAAAATGGGAATATTCTAATTGGATAAAATATTCCAATCTAAGAACGCACATAGTCGTTCCGATTACTAAGGTACAATAGACTGATCATCTAAAGTACCCGCATCGGTAGTTTACCTTCTTTGTGATTATAAACATACCAAATATAAAACATTTCAGAGGTAGAGTACCTTTCTTTCGTAATTAAAAGAGGTAGCAGGTAGAAATACCCCTAAACCTCAAAGTTCATGGTTTTTATGATCCCTCAGACAGATATGAATTTTTTAAACTCTTTAGAGTAATGTTGTGGTA
Organism: Panax notoginseng; assembly: GCA_016801055.1. Lineage (NCBI taxonomy): Eukaryota > Viridiplantae > Streptophyta > Magnoliopsida > Apiales > Araliaceae > Panax > Panax notoginseng. Next base: position 51,284,853 of record CM029017.1, read on the forward strand.
GAAGGTGATGATGGATATGAAATATTGTGAACTCGTTGCGTAAGAGTAGAATCTGAGATGATTGAGTAAATGTTATTATGACAACCTAGTTTTGCTGAATGTTTAGGAGATATAAACTCCTAGTGAGTTGTTATGGTGAAATGTGATAATAGATGAGAAAACCTCAAAGGAGGAAATTATAAAGGTTAAGTTAAAAACCTAGTTTTGATCAAGAGAATAAGCAGAGTTTAGTATGCTTTAATTTCGGGGACGAAATTCTTAGAAGGGGTGAATGTGACAACCCGAGAATTTAGATAATTATTAAAATCCTAAAATAATGGATTAAAGGTTATAAGATGAACCTATACAGAAAATAAGTGTATGGAATTGACGTTTCTGTGAAGGAATTTTAAGGATTTCAAATTTTTTAAGAAGAACCTATATGGTTTCTTAATTGAATGAGAATAAAGAAATATGGGTTACAAAATTCCAAAACCATAGAAATGAATTGATATTTGAATGAATATCAATAATAAGGTATCATGACACCTGTAAAATTTGATGTGAATTGAATAGTGTAAGAAATGTTATACTAATACAGGTGGAATTTTATTAACGAAATAAGATTTCACAGGAAGAAAAGCTGTGAGGTTAAACGAAGATGAGTATATGTATAGAAATATATATATACTTAGTAAGGTGCTATATATATTTTAGCAAGAGGAATGATGAATTAAGTTAATGATATAAGGATCAAAATAAAACTATGTTAGTAATTAACATAGCTTGAACGTTGGTCTTGGCAGGTAAATAAGAATTTGAATAAGTATAAAGTCGTTAGTTAATACGATTAGTAATAAGAAGGGAGTAATTTAAAACTCAAAATTTGAGTTAGAGATAAAATTTTGAAGCATGGACTGCTCGGTTGCGGCCGGAACGTCAAGTTTAGTCAAAATGGACAGTAAACACAAAATGTGTAAATGTTGACTTTTGGTCAAAGTCAACAGTTGACTTTTTATGGAGAAAAGTCAAAATTAGTGTGAGAAGTGAAATATGTTATGATATTATGTTATATGGTTAATGGTATAATATTTAATATTATACCAAATGATGTAAAGTAAAAATATGAGAGGAGATTCAATATGCAAATATGTATATTGGTATCAAAGCAGTTAGTAAATTAAATTCGTATTTGAATAAATGATTGAATATATAAATAAATTGTTTGAGAACAATTTATGGAGAGGAGAGAATTAAATTTAATTATACAATATAAATTGTATAACTTAAATAAGTTATTTAAATTAAGTATGATAATTAAATAACCTAAATGGTTATTATTATTTAGTGGTTCTAGTATTTAAATATATACTAGTGACCTAATCTAAGAGAATTGTGGAGCATGTCACAATTTATTTAATGATTATGTGAGTAAGTGAATATGAATATTATGTGATGGTTTATATTTATTTATTATATAAACAAATAAAAGAAACTAGTGTGATCCTAATTATATATTAGGAATGAAGAATTAAATAACTTAAGGGTTATGAGATGAGAGAATTATGATATTTAAAATATATACTAAATCTAAGAGATTTATTTTATATATCTCAATTATTTAATTTTATAACCTAATTAATGTAAGTCTAATTGGGTTAAGAAATTAAGTGTATATGAGTAAGGATGTAAATTATAGTTGTGTAAATGAAAACCCTAATTAAATAATTAGGGAATGATAATATTAAAAGTATTGGACCTAATCTATTTTCATGGCCCAAGAAATTAATCTAGAAGCCCAAAAGATTATAAATGGTGGCCCAAGTGTTGGCACAATTATGGAGGGCATTTTAGACATTTGTTATACTAAGTGGAGCAATAAAAATCAAAGCTCCATAATCAAACAATGAAGAAGAAGAAGGAGAGCATGATAATCAAAGGTATAAATATCTTTTGTTATGTAATTTTTGATTATTGTAAATCAAATCTTGAAACTATATTTCTAAACTCAAAAACCACGTGTATACATGTTAATGAGTGTTTCATGTTTAGATATACCCATATTGGGTGTTTTTTTAGTTGGAAATCAAAAGTAAAGAAAAAGTGATTTTCTAGTTTATAAGCCCTAAAATTTCTATGTACTTTGGATTTTCACCATTTTTTATCTACACCTTCTTTTTGTGATCCGTCAAGGAGGGGTGCTAGATATGTAAGTCAACTACTAAACCCATGTGGTAGTGCACAAAAATGTTGGGTACACAAGTCGTAGTAACTGTTTTAACAAAAATAGTTTTGTGTATTTTAAGGAAAAATAGACTGTTTTGGACAGTCAAAGAGTAGGGGCAGTTTAGTCATTTTTTAGACATTTAAAAATTCTAAAAAAATTTGGGAGAATACTATGATAAGTTTTCTAACATCTTCAAGTGGAATCACTGAAAAAGGAGTTGTAGATTTCTGTATGAAATATTTTTAGCAAATCACGAAAAACTGTAAAACGCCATTTAGCTTCTGCCCAAAATTTTAAAATGGCAGTTTCGGCCACTTAATTTGTGAGAAAAATTATGGTCTTTTGGGACATGAAAATATATGGTATTAAGTACCTCCTGTCCAAAAATGAGCTTATTCCGACTTAAAATGACCAAGTTATGACCATTTCAATTTTTGTGATTTTTCGATGAAAACGACTATAACCGGAGTTCTATAACTCCGATGGCCACGAAATTTAAAATGGAGTGTCACGTTAACATGTATAAGATTGTGTCAAGAGATGAGAATTTTTGGAGTTAAGAATGAGGTAGCTAATTTCTTAAGAAATTAACTAAAAATGATTTTTGAAAAATACTAAAGAAAGTTGAAATTTTTTTGGAAAAATACTTTTTGTGTATGAAATATATGTATATATGTTTGGACAAAGGATAGTAAAATAATAAGTTAATTTGGTATTTTCGTGAAAAGGATAATGAATCCAGCTTGCTGGATTGAGAAATTTGATGAATCCAGCTTGCTGGACTGAAAAGAGGCTTACTGAATTGAAAAATTTAGAATCCAACTTGCTGGATTGATGGATTGGTGAATCCAGGCTTACTGGATTGCAATCTAATTGTTAGATTTGGAATCCAGTTAGCTGGATTGCAGTTTGGGTTGTTGGATTTAGAATCCAGGTGGCTGGATTAGTATTTAACTTATTAGATGTTAAAAAATAACTTATGAAATGAAAAAACGAGTGTTAAATCATAATGGATATAATATAGTGATTAAAGAATTTTCAAAGAATGATAATAATACTGAGTTGTATGTTCAAAGCATGTTAGTGAATAGTTGTTGTTGATTATTTACGTCTATATTGATTATTGATTCGCACGTTTTGCATATTGTAAACGTTCATCAGGTATGAAAGGCTGATCACCTTCATTACCATTTGGTTAAGTTAATCTGTTCATGTTTATGCATGACCATTCATTTTTTTAACTTGGTCGTTTAGCTAAGAAAATTTGTTCATGCTCTTTCACAATGTTTATATTGTTGAAAGTTAGCTAGCTTATTGTTCAATTCTTTTAATCATGATATATCTTTATTGAATTTAAACTTGTTGGGCAAATTTGATGCTCACCCTTGCTATATCATGATAAAAATTTTCAGATTAAGATGAAAGCTCGAGTAAAGACAAAGGCAAGGGCAAAGTCCAAGATTAAGCTATTATGCAGTTAGAACTATTAAATTTGCTAATGCAAATATTAATGTAAATCTTCTAAGATATTGAAGTTATGTATTAAGTTAAGGTTGTAGACCTTGGAAATGATGTGTAAAAGTTTAATGTATAAACAATTTATGTTTATATCTTTCGCAATAGTTGTAGAAATAGTATACCAGATCCTTGGTGATTAGGACTGGAATTTGGGGATGCTACATTACTAATTAAGATTAGGGTTTCCTAATTAGGGTTTAGAATTCTCGAATTTAAAATTAGATTTTTCTGACTTTCAATTAGGGTTTCTAATGGTACGTTAGGGCTTCTAATCCATAGATTAGGGTTTCTAATCCCTTATTAGGGTTTATTAATTTTGTACCCTACCCGATCAATCATTGATCAATAATTCTAAACAGTACAAACACGTATTCATTAATATAATTATTTTAATTATAATTTCTATCGAATCCCTATCCGGACTTAGGTTTAGGGTTTCTATTCTCCATTAAGCACAACTCTACTCTTATTTTCTCAGTCAATACACAAAATGACTACTTCTCGAGACTCGTATCACCGATACACCGCACTATATTAATAATCAATATCAATATTAAAATAAAAAAAAAATTATTCAAAAAATTCGGATTATTCGAAATCCCGGGTTAGCACAATAAGTTTAGAATTTGCTCAATGTAAAGAGGTAAGTTTATAAATTTGCAATACGATAACAAGTAGGGTTAGGAAACTTGTCTCGTGTGTAGGTTACACGTTAATTATACACGTTCCTCAATTTAATCCTACATACCATTTACATTCACAATACCAGTCAATTATAACGTAACTAGTCATCACAAGTTCATTCTTTTTGTCTAAACTCTGATTAAGACTATACTTAGTCAAGTTACCACACTTGTTATAACATAATATTATACTACACGAACAACAAGCTAACTACGCGTTCAACAATTCAATCAACATGTAAATGCCTTATTGACATGTTAAGAACCTATTTTAACATCTTATTATATGTCTAACACATTTTTATGTTCATTAGATTAGGTTACTATTACATTCCTGGACCTGAACGATTTAAGAAAAATCATTTCTGAACAATCTGCAGAGTGGCGCTGCGGTGCCACCATATAGGCTAACTCTGGCGTGGCTGGCGCTGCGGCGTGGACCTTAAGGCATGGAGTTGGCGCTGCGGCGCGGAACTTCAGTTCTCGAATTTCCAGTTCGCGAAAAATACAGAGCCAGGCAAAATTATCATTACATGATCATTAAATACATTAAATTAAACATACCCATCATATACTAGAATTCATACTTGATCATTACCCAACCTTTATAGAGTGATTTTAACAAGTTAAAACACACAATTACTTGAATCAAATTATATAAATTCACTGTTCTTATTGTTTTTGAAAGTTTTGAAAATAAAACATGAAGATTGACACTACGGGTTCGTTATAACACCAAATCTGTCCATTCGAAGTTTGTTTTCTTCTTTTTAACATACATAAGCATACACAAGTGTAAATTTTTTATATAACATATGATTAAAACATTTAATTTGTATGTAAGGGCCATATGGGCCATATATCCAACTTTCATATTATGTAACTTCAAAAAATCTAATTACGACATGTTTATATACACTTGATGTTATGAAAACATACATATATGGTAAAAACATGTTATGATAACATATTATCATATATATAAATACACAAATTATTACTCTCTTTTTTTCAATTATAGAGACTTGAAAGCCATTTTTATAAAAATATAAAAAACGTGAATTTGAAATTGGGTTGAAGAGATTACCCAGAGTGTAGATTAGTAGAGATGAAGCCTTTCTCAGATACTTCTTCAATCACACAACTCACAATTTTTCTGAACAAATTCTTTGAATTCTCTGAACTCTCAAATTTTCTTTCTTTTAAAATAACATACGTAAAATAATATAAGGCTGATGCGTTTGGGTAACTGCAGTATGATGGTCAGTTACTTAAATCATGGGTTCTCAACCTCCATTAGGGCGTTGTTTGGCTAACTTATTAGAAGGTTTTTCTATTTAATTTAATTAATCCTTTATAATATAGTTTAATAATGTCACACCCAATTAGACAATAAATCAAAAATCTTATTTAATTTAATTTAAATAAAATATAATAATTTCTCATTAATTCACATAGTCATAAAATTAAATTTCTCATTTATTAATTATGTCAAATTATTAAACTTTTAATTAATTATTAAATTAATTAAAATAACATTATGCTTATTAAATATTTCATTTAATTCAATAAGCTCACATAAATACATACTTTGAATAATAAAATTTTCCACATTAATTTAATAAATATAACACATATAATTTAATTAATCTACCATAATTTCATCAATTAATTATTTAATCCAATAATTAAATCATCGAAAATTATTTATTTAATTCAATAAATATTCAAATTAAATTACAAAATCTCGTTTGTCACATTTACCATCCCTTGCACTATTGGTAGCTTTTCATTGAATAAGTGTTTGTGTGATTTGGGTGCAAGTATCAACCTCATGCCTCTATCGATATACACTCAGTTGGGACTTCCTACACCAAAACCAACAAACATATCTCTTCAGCTTGCAGATCGATCTGCTACTTATCCAAGAGGGATTGTGGAGGACATTCTTGTGAAGGTTGATAAGTTCATCTTCCCAGCCAATTTTATAATTCTAGACTACGAAGAGGACAAGGACATACCCATTATACTTAAGAGGCCATTTCTAGCTATTGGGAGGACTCTTATAGATGTTCAAAAGGGAGAGTTGACTATGCGGGTCCAGGACCAAGAAGTCACATTCAACGTATTTAAGGCTATAAAATTCCCTTCCGATGAAGAAGAGTGCTTCTGAGTGGATGTCGTAGAAAAGGCTGTGGATGATGAATTTCTAATGGTTATGAGTAAGGATATGCTGGAAACTACACTGATGCGGGACATTGACATGGACGAGCTAGAATTGATTGAATATCTCAAGCTGTTATATGCACTACCAAGGTTGAGCAAGTTTAGGGTGTCGTTTGAGCTATTGGAAAATTCAGATACATCTTCAGATCATTTGAGGTCATCTGTAGATGTATCTCCTACACTTGAGCTTAAACCACTACCTTCTCATCTCAGGTATGCATACTTAAGCGAATCAGATACTTTACATGTTATTATTGCATCTGCACTAACCATATTTTAGGAAAGTAAGCTGATTAGAGTCCTAAGAGAGTTCAAGAATGCTATAGGTTGGACAATTGCTGACATCAAAGGAATTAACCCCTCATTCTGCATGCACAAAGTCTTTATGGAGGATGACAACAAGCCTACAATGGAACAACAAAGAAGGCTCAATCCCATCATGAAAGAAGTAGTCAAGAGAGAGATACTGAAATGGCTAGACGCTAAGTTCATATACCCTATTTCAGATAGTTTATGGGTGAGTCATGTGCAATGCGTGCCCAAGAAAGGGGGGATGACAGTTGTGAAAAATAAGAACAATGAGTTGATACCAACACGAACAGTGACTGGTTGGCGAGTGTGTATGGACTACAGAAAGCTCAATAAAGCCACTAGAAAGGATCATTTTCCATTGCCATTCATTGACTAGATATTGGACAGACTTGCGGGCCATGAATACTACTATTTGCTAGATGAATATTCAGGTTACAACCAAATTGTCATCGCTCCAGAGGACCAAGAGAAGACGACATTTACTTGCCCTTATGGTACCTTTACATTCAGACAGATGTCTTTTGGGCTTTGTAATGCTCGTGCCACATGTCAAAGATGCATGATGGCTATTTTCTCAGACATGGTTAAGAAAAATGTTTAAGTTTTCATGGATGACTTCCCTGTGTTCGGAGACTCTTTTCATAGCTGTCTTGAAAATTTGATCATGGTGCTAAGGCGTTCTGTGGAAACCAACCTTGTACTAAATTGGGAAAATTACCATTTTTTGGTATAATAGGGAATTATACTCGGGCACAAATTTTCAGCAAAGGGATTGGAAGTTGATAAAACTAAATTGGAGACCATTGAGAATTTTCCACCACCTACATTAGTCAAGGGGGTGCGTAGTTTTTTGGGACATGCGGGTTTTACCGAAGATTCATTAAGGACTTCTCCAAGATTACAAAACCTTTATGCAATTTATTGGAGAAAGATGTCCCATTTAGATTTGATGAGGATTGCTTCGAAGCATTTTACTTACTCAAGAAGAAGCTCAAATCAACACCAGTAATTGTGGCACTTGATTAGTCTCTACCATTCGAATTGATGTGTAATGCCAGTAATTATGCGGTAGGGACTGTGTTGGGTAAGCGCAAGGAAAAGATCTTTCATGTAATTTATTATGTGACGCCCCCAAAATAGGTCCACACAACCCATCTTGGGTCGCCAAATACAACACCACAGAATCCAAATACAAACTTCATTTATACAACTATTGGACAAAATACGACAACACATAAGCTGAGAGTTTCAAAACAAATATTATCTTGTAGACAATATCCAAACTCAAATAAAGTCCTCATTACAATTATTGTCATACTATTTTAAAAAATATGGAGGGCTACTATAATAACCATCTTGGACCATTACTCTACTCTCCGACTAGTCCCAGCTACATTCTCGCCTCCTGAGAAGAACAATGGAACCAAAAGAAAAACGATGAGCTCAACTAGCATAGTAAAGAATTTTATGACTAAGATAATAAAGAAAAAATTATCCTTAGTCCTCAACAGTGAAAAATCTGATAGATTATAATAGACAACAAGTTTTAGATCAACAACTGTAGCGGAAATAGCAATACATTAGAAGAGTTAAGTAGAGCATGATGTCTACTATCTTCAATGATTTAAAAGTCCATGATCAATAATTTATCTCTGTAACACCAATCAATAAATATTTCAAATCAACAAATTATCCATGCACTACGGGCCAAGGATATTTGTTTTTATCACCAGTGGTCATGATCATGCCAAACAACTGTCCATCTATGCACTACGGGCCAAAGAGGACTTTCACCACGTTATTTGTCTGTAACATTACAGGTCATGATTATACAAATACACAATTTCTGGTTATACCAATCAACAGTCTATTTATGCACTACGAGCCAAAGATGACTTTCAACACAATATAAACATGAGGATGATGACAATGATATAAAGAATCAATCAAGTGAGATCAAGGATAAATATTAAAGATTTGTGATACAATTTATCCAGAGTTTCAGAATGTCCAAATTGCCAAAATGATCACCAATTGTGGAGTAAAATTCAAGTATCTAAAAAATAATTTAGACAAAAAAGAAAATTAAATTATGTTCTGAATAGTACTCATGAGTAGTACCGTATGAATAGTATCCATGAATAGTACCGTATAAATAGTACCTCGAATGAATAGTACCCCGACATGAAAAGATTAAAATTTTAATAAGAGAGTTCAGACCAATATTCTAGTGAAATGATATTAGATGAAGCACAAATCTCAAGGAATTTCTAATAATTTCAGGAATTATAAAAGCAATAATAAGCTTAGATATAGGAATATGAAATAAAATAATACAAGAAACTGCAAATGAATTTTCACCTGTCATGTGATAATCTGCGTAGAATGATCATTTTCACAACTTAATAAAGAATGAATACGAAAGGTTATTCACCAGACATGCGGTAGTCCGCGTAGACAAGTTATTCCCACAGATTAATAAGAAATGAATACGAAAGGTTATTCACCAGGCATGCGGTAGTCCGCGTAGACAAGTTTTTCCCACAGATTAATAAAGAATGAATACGAATGGTTATTCACCATGCATGCGGTAATCCGCGTAGACAGGTTACTCCCGCAGATTAATAAAGAATGAATACGAAGGGTTATTTACCATGCATGCAGTAATCCGCGTTGACAAGTTATTCCCACATATTAATAAAGAATAAAATGACAACCCTTATGAGTATGAAGAAAATAACATCATTTACAAATACGAAAGAAATAATACCCCTTGCGAATACGAAAATAATATCCCTTACGAATACGAAAATAATATCCCTTACCTTAGTAGGAGATTGAATACTACAATAGTGTAGTAGCAAAATACTATTCTTGTAAGATCCCGAATTTTATGAAATAAAAGTATTTAATTTTCTTATAATTATTATTCTATTTAGTAAATGGTTAAATTGATAAAAGGTTAAAGTTATAGGTAATATTTATAAATATTGCAAAGTAAGTAAGTTGTCATAAAATATTCGTTTGGTCGGGGAATATTCGTTTTATCAGGGAATATTCGTACGACGGCACAATCATTGGTGGTCCCCGCAATAAAATAACTGTCGGATTTAGAAAGCGACAGAAATAACTTTTTATAAAAATAACAGCAAAAGGTTTACCTGTTGAAATACCCGGTGATAAAAGTACAGTAATACGCATGGTTGCACAGTAACACACGGTATTATACAGTATCTTTGATGTTTACGTGAGAAGTTACTCAGTTATACTCAATTATTGTAACAGTAATTGGTGCATGGTATCTCATATTATTGATTCAATTATTGTCACAGTATCATCTGCACAATATTTTATATTATTAAATCAATAATTGAGATGAAAAAGTTATTTATATTATTATTTACATTATTGACTATGTCTAGAAAGTTCTGTAGAGGACAGGGATTTGGTCACTTAATTGCGCGCCAATAAGGAGAAGTTCTTATCGGAAAGCCCCCTCTTTCCTAGGAATGATCTGGTTGTTAATATTGCGAGTTATAATAATGACGAATAAATGTTATTAAAAATGTGTTTAGTGAAGCCAAGTTAATTAAGATAAATAGAGGGATATTTTATGAAATATTTGTTGTAAATTTTGCTTATTACATGGACCATCACTTACTCATTTTTCAAAATAATCGGTAGAAAGTTATTCAGTATATAATGTGTGTGTGTGTGTGCATGTGATATATATATATATATATATATATATATATATATATATATATATATATTATATAAGTTTTGTTTTTTATGTAAAATAAAATATATTATATTTTATTATACTGCATAGTATTGCATAGTGTTTGCATAGTACAACATAGTAAAATCAAAATTTTCAAAAATTTTCACCCGTGAAAATCATCCATGAAGGTTACTATGCAGTCCGTGATTTCTTTTCTGAAATAGTATCCTGCTATTCTCCTATAAATAGGATTCTCAGTTTAGAAATAAAAATCACACCAGAATCAGAGAATTCTTCTTCTATAATATTGAGCGTATTTCTTTTGAGTTTAAGGAAGCTTTGAGTGTAGAAAATAGTACAAGTTTTCTTCAAGAATATCTCCGCTATACTAGTCGAAATTGCTCTCTTTTGAGATAAAGGGTATTATTTATTTCATATTCGCTTACGATACTAATTTTCGTATTCGTAAGGAATATTATTTTTGTTCAATATTCATAAGGAATATTATCTTCGTTCAATATTCGTAAGGAATACTATTTTCGTTCAACAATTGTAAGTGATATTATTTTTGTTCAATATTCGTAAGAAATAATATTTTCTTCCACACTCTGTAGTATGTAAGTAATATTATTTCGTTTTATATTCCTAATTTTACACTTATTTTGATAAGTATTTCTTCTATACTCCTTGAAATTAGTAGAATATCCTTAAAATTTGCGCTTCATCGAGTATCTTTTCACGAAAATATTTTTCTGGATATTTTTATTAAATTTTAATCTTTTCATGTCGGAGTACTATTCATGGGTACTATTCAAACATACGTCACTATTCATATATACGTCACTATTCATACGTATGGTACTATTCACATGGTACTATTCACGAGATACTATTCTCGAAGTACTATTCAGCCGGGGTACTATTCATGACAAAAATTAATTTTTTTTCTGTCCAAATTATTTTTGATACATGAATATTATTCTTGAATTTTACTCCACAAAGTAGTTATCATGTTGACAATTTGGACAATCTTAAACTCTGGATAAATTGAATTATAAATCTTTAAAATTTATCCTTGATCTCATTTAATTGAATGCTTATATCATTGTCATCATCCTCATGCTGATATTGTAACAAAAGTCATCTTTGGCCCATAGTGCATAGATGGACTGTTGATTATTGGTTTTACAGTTGTATATCTTTAAATTACGTGCAAAGATGGACTGTTGATTATTTCTTTTACAGTTGTATATATTTAGCTTACGTGCAAAGATGGACCGTTGATTATTGGTTTTACAGTTGTATATCTTTGGCTTACGTGCAAAGACGAACTGTTGATTGATTGCTTTGGCCCATAGTACAAAGATGGACAGGTGTATGACATGATCATGACCACTGGTTTTACAGTTGTATGTTTTACAGGTGTACTAACGATTATCCTTGGCTCGTAGTGCATGGATAATTCGATGATGTGTTTGGCAGGATCATGACCATTGGTTTTACAGTTGTATGTCTTTGACCGTAGTGCACTGACAGACAATTGATTTGTATGATCATGAACATTAGTTTTATAGTTGAATATCTTTGGCCCATAGGGCAAAGATAGATAACTGATTGGTATGATCATTGTTATTACATTTGAATATCTTTAGCCTTTGGGGTAATGATATTAAGTAAACGTTCTATTAAGCCATTGTGGCAAGGAGAAACTGTTGATTTACATGATTATAAATATGAATTGTGAATTTAAGTATAATCTTTAGTGGTTCAGGTGAAGACATGTGATGAAAATTCTCTTTGTCTTGCGCACAACAAAGAACTGTTGATGAGTATTACAGGAATGAAATTTTAATGATAGAATTTTAATTTGGATGAGATAGTAGACATTATGTTCTACTTGACTCTTCTAATGGATTATTGATTCCGCTGCATTTATGGCTGAAAACTGTTATTATCTACCATATGTTCTAAATATCTGATTTAGTACTGATGAAGGCTATTGATAAATTAATTATCTTAGTTATAATATTGTTTACTAAGCTATTTATGCTCACCCTTTTGCTTCATAATTCCTTTCAGGTATTAAGAGTGTTGCTGGGTCGAGCGGGGATAACAGGGGAATAGTGTGATGGTCCGAGACTAAGAAAGTTTCTCAATATATTATAAAACTGCATGACATGCAATATATAATTATATTGAGAACCTAAGATGGGTGTGTCGTATAGTATACGTCACTGAATAATTGATTTTGGTGAACAACAATAGGGTGATGAGAACCCGACCTTGAAAGCCTCAAAATGCACTCCATTAGAATGAGGAGAACATAAATCTTTTTGTGCTCCTTTGGAGACTTGAAATATTTACTGTTGTATTTTATATGACATTGTAATAATTTGAGTTTGGATACTGTCTACGACAAAACTCACAGCTTATGTGTTGTCGTATTTTGCACGACAGTTCAACAGTTGTATAAATGAAGTTTGTATTTTAATTATGTATCGTGTATCTGGTGACTAAGAATGGGTTGTGTATACCTATTTTGGGGGCGTTACAAATGGTATCAGAGCTTAGGGATATGATCTCTGGCGGAGATCCGGGATTAGAATTAGGTGGGAAGAGACGAGTAATATCCTTCGCTAGTGTGTGTCATACCTAAGATGAATTTTCTTACTTAAGTTGATAAATTGTGATATGTCAATTAACCTTTATTTTGAAGCTGTATTCTGGAATGATATCTTAAATCCAAGAGATGAGCAATGCGAAAATCATGATACATAGGAAATATATAATCGGGAAGGTACAATCTGAAAAGAAAGCAAGATATTCTCATCTCTTCGAACTACTAGGTACGTAAATTTCGAGGGCGAAATTTCATAAGGAGGGGAGATTGTAAGACCCCGAATTTTATGAAACGAAAGTATTCAATTTTCTTATAATTATTATTCTATCTAGTAAATGGTTAAATTGATAAAAGGTTAAAGTTATGAGTAATTTTTACAAATTTTGCAAAGTAAGTTATCATAAAATATTCGTTTGGTCGGGGAATATTCGTACGATGACATAATTATTAGTGGACCTCGCAACGGAATAACTATCGGATTTAGAAAGTGACAGAAATTACTTTTTATAAAAATAACGGCAAAAGTTTTACCGTTAACTGTTGAAATACCCGGTGATAAAAATACAATAATACGCGTGGTTGCACAGTAGCACACGATATTGTAGAGTATTTTTAATATTTACGTGAGAAGTCACTCAGTTATACTCAATTACTACAACAGTAATTGATGCATAATATCTCATATTATTGATACAATTATTGTCACAGTATCATATGCACAATATTTTATATTATTAAATCAATAATTGAGACGACAAAATTATTTATATTATTATTTGCATTATTGACGATGTCTAGAAAGTTCTGTCGAGGAAAGGGGTTTAGTCACCTAATTACGCGCCAATAAGGAGAAGTTCTTATCGGAAAGCCCCCTATTTCCTGGAATGATTTGGTTGTTAAAAGTTATAATAATGATAAATACATGTTATTAAAAATGTGTTTAGTGAAGCCAAGTGATTTGAGATAATTAGAGGGGTATTTTATGAATTATTTGTTGTAAATTTTGCTTATTACATAGACCCCCAATTATTCAATTTTCAAAATAATCGGTAGAAAGTTATTCAGTATATATATATATATATATATATATATATATATATATATATATATATATATATATTATAAGTTTTATTTTTTTTTATGTAAAATAGAATATTTAATATTTTATTATACTGCATAGTATTGCATTGTATTTGCATAGTGCTGCATAGTAAAATTAAAATTTTCAAAAGTTTTCATCCGTGAAGGTTACTGTGCAGTCCGTGATTTCTTTTCCTAAATAGTATCCTGCCATTCTTCTATAAATAGGATGCTCAGTTTAAAAATGAAAATCACACCAGAATCAGAGAATTCTCTTCTATAATATTGAGCGCATTTCTTTTGAGTTTAAGGGAGCTTTGAGTGTAGAAAAAAGTACAAGTTTTCTTCAAGAATATCTCCGCTATACCAGTCGGAATTTCTCTCTTTTGAGTTAAGGGGTATTATTTATTTCATATTCGCTTACGATATTAATTTTCGCATTCGTAAGGAATATTATTTTCATTCAATATTCGTAATGAATATTATCTTCGTTCAATATTCGTAAGGAATATTAATTTCGTTCAACAGTTGTAAGGGATATTATTTTTGTTCAATATTCTTAAGAAATAATATTTTCTTCCATACTCTGTAGTATGTAAGTAATATTATTTCGTTTCATATTCCTAATTCTACACTTATTTTGATAAGTATTTCTTCTATGCTCCTTGAAATTAGTAAAATATCCTTGAAATTTACGCTTCATCGAGTATCTTTTCACGGAAATATTTTTCTGGACATTTTTGTTAAATTTTAATCTTTTCATGTCGGAGTACTATTTATGGATACTATTCATACATACGACACTATTCATACGTACGATATTATTCACGTGATACTATTCACGAGGTATTATTCACAAAGTACTATTCAAGTGGTACTATTCACTCGTGTACTATTCACCCGGGATACTATTCATGACAAAAATTAATTTCTTTTCTGTCCAAATTATTTTTGATACATGAATATTATTCTTGAATTTTACTCCATAAAGTAGTTATCATGTTGAGAATTTGGAAATTCTTAAACTCTGGATAAATTGAATTATAAATCTTTAAAATTTATCCTTGATTTCATTTAATTGAATGCTTATATCATTGTCATCATCCTTATGCTTATATTGTAGCGAAAGTCATCTTTGGCCCGTAGTGCATAAATGGACTGTTGATTATTGGTTTTATAGTTGTATATCTTTGGCTTACGTGCAAAGATGGACTGTTGATTATTGGTTTTGCAGTTGTATATCTTTAGCTTACGTGCAAAGATGGACTGTTGATTATTAGTTTTATAGTTGTATATCTTTGGCTTACATGCAAAGATGAACTATTGATTATTGGTTTTACAGTTGTATATCTTTGGCTTATGTACAAAGACGAACTGTTGATTGATAGCTTTGGCCCGTAGTGCAAAGATGGACAGGTGTATGACATGATCATGGCTACTGGTGATACTAACGAATATCCTTGGCCCGTAGTGCATGGATAATTTGATGATGTGTTTGGCAGGATCATGACCATTGGTTTTACAGTTGAATGTCTTTGGTCGTAGTGCACTGACAGACAATTGATTGGTATGATCATGAACATTGGTTTTATAGTTGAATATCTTTAGGCCGTAGGGCAAAGATAGACAACTGATTGGTATGATCATTGTTATCACATTTGAATATCTTTAGCCTTTGGGATAAGGATATTGGGTAAACATTCTATTAAGCCTTTGTGGGAAAGAGAAACTGTTGATTTACATGATTATAAATATAAATTGTGAATTTAAGTATAATCTTTAGTGGTTCAGGTGAAGACATGTGATGAAAGTTCTCTTTGTCTTGGGTGTAACAAAGAACTGTTAATGAGTATTACATGAATGAAATATTAACGATAGACTTTTAATTTGGATGAGATAGTAGACATTATGTTCTACTTGACTCTTCTAATGGATTGTTGATTCCGCTGAAATTATGGTTGAAACTTTTATTATCTACCATATGTTCTAAATATCTGATTATGTACTAATGAAGGCTATTGATAAATTAATTATCTTAGTCATAATATTCTTTACTTGGCTATTTGTGCTCACCCTTTTGCTTCACAATTCCTTTCAGGTATTAAGAGTGTACCTGGGTCGAGCGGCGATAATAGGGAAATAGTGTGATGGTCCGAGACTGTGGAAGTTTCACAATACATTATAAAACTGCATGACATGCAATATATTATTGTATTGAGGACCTAAGATGGGTGTGTCGTATATTATAGGTCACTTAATAATTGATTTTGGTGAACAACAATAGGGTGATGAGAACCCGACCTTGAAAGCGTCAAAATGCATTCCATTAGAATGAGGAGAACAGAAATCTTCTCGTGCTCCTTTGGAGACTTGAAATATTTGCTGCTGTGACACCCCCAAATCCGGGTACTTCATTCCCACAAGATTTTGTGTTCACTTTGATAAAAATATTCATGTCTAACTACCCAATCATAATAAAATTTAATAATAAACCTTCCCATTAAAGGATTACATTAATAAGTTCAATAAAATCTCCCAGGTTATCTAACCTTTAAATACAAACATCATATGCGAAAAATTAAATAATAACATCACAAGATTTAAAATAAAGTCTGACAATATTAAAAGTCAACATGTTTACAAGTATTCAATACTTGTTCATCTTTCCTTTCCCTTTACTGGTGCTAGGTACGTCGACCTTCTCAACTTTAGCTGTAATAGTTATATAAGCAAAAGTGAGCAAACAAGGCTCACTTGAAATGACAATGAATAAAACTTCATAACAAATGCTAAATAATCGGCTCAATAGAACTGAACAATATGCTCTATCAATGATAATCAAAATTCGAAATATATATCTGAGGGTCATAAGACCACGGACTATGTCCATAGTTATAAGTAATCTTTCAACTTAAACTTTTACAGTCATAAGACTATAGGGACTCCTCGTACTTAGGGGGATCAGCCCTTCGTACAATGTATTGTGCACAAACATTTCAACGCTTTGCGTAAATTATCCCTTATAATAGGGTTGTTCATCTCAGCATTTAGAATACGAGTCCGCACCAAAGTAAGTTTGGTTTGGATAAGTTTCAAGGTAATTTAGGTTTATCGAACATCAACTAAGGATTAGTTGAATAAAAAGGTAACAACATTATGCTATGTAATAAATCATAAGTGAATCAACATTGTATACTAAGGTCATGCTTTAGGAATAATCTAAGAGCATAAGCATTGAATAACATAACATACATTGCTTAAACAATATTAAGCTTAGGTTATTTACAATTGAGTACTGAGCATGCATAACAAATAGTAAATTGAACGATAAAATATGTTCAACATTAGTATATCAGAATGTTGAAACTTGCATGCTAAATAACAAGTTAAAGATTAGAGAAACTTGCTCAATATCAAAAGGTAAGGTTTAAGAGCTTGCACAATATAAATAGAGTTACGAAACTTGCTCAACGAAAGTTTAGAGTTAGAAAACTTGTCTTGCGTGTAAGCTAAACCGTAACAATTTGATTCACGATATCCTATGCACATATCATCATGACATAATTAGTCATTACAAATACTCTATAAATAAGTATCTATTTCATGTATGGTTTCATTTTTAACCACATAGTCAAGTTAAATTACTAATAAAACTCGTTAATTATTAATAATATGCTCATTCTTAGTATAATAATACCAAAATTACATCCTAACAGTCATACTATTTCACATTAACAACTTTTTCAGACTTTGTGTAACTAAAACACACTGTCTGACCATTCTGCTAACCGGCGCTGCGGTGCCACAGTTTACACTGTGGGACGGCGCTGCTGCGCGAGATACATGCCAATACTTGGTGCTGCGGTGTGGCGCTGTAGCGCAAGACTTGTATTGTAAGGCCGTGCTACGGCGTCAAATTACAGTACCCGGCGACCAACTTCGGCAACAACATAAAAAAAGCCAATTTTGGCCTACAACCTACTTTCTAACAACTAAATTAACACGTAATACATATATAGACTTCACACAAACATAATTTAAGGTCTCTTAACATGATTTTACCCATATAACAATATAAACATCAAATTTAAAACCTCTAATTTTACTGTTTTTGTTAAAACTTCACTTTTTGACATTTTCAGTGAAAATCATCACTGTGATTTTGTTTTTCAACCAAAACAGTTAATTCAAAATACTTTGTTTTAGTTTCTTCATCTACTTTGAAAATCAATAGTCAATTTATATGTTATACAAAGAACTAAACCTCAAGTTTACTTTAAACTAAGCCATATTCATATATATTCATACCAATTCACTGTAATATGATTTCCTTCATAAATAAATACATAACATGAATCAATTTACTATAACTCATCTATAAACTTATAAAAACAACTTTATAACAACCAACTATCATATAAAAACTATATATAACAAATAATTCAACCCTCACAAAGTTTACAGAGGATTTTTGAATAGAATAAAACTACAACTTTTAAAAAATAAAAGAGTAAGATGATACCTTTGTTTTCTAGAAGATGATAGCTACCCTTTGATTGTCAAGCTTCCTTCCCACAATTCCTCTCTAAAAAATCTGTCTAGGATTCTCCCAATTCTCTCTCAACTTTTTTTTCTTCTGTGTTCTTCCTCTCTACTCTAATCTTACGTACTAAAGTTATAACGTAAATAATAATATAGGTATTAATTATATAATATAAATATATCTATAACTAACATCAGTTATTTTATTTTTGAAAATCAAAAGTCATATGACTTGTTTGGCTAACTACTTCAAAAATTAACCACTTAAATCCTTATGTCTTGTTTGGTAAAACATATTTAAATTAAAGACTTAACATTCATTAAGCCTTATTTGGCAAAACTGAATTAACCTCCCTCAACTTATTTTAATAACTCCTTTATAATATAGTTTATGGTCACACTTAATTTTATTAGGTTTTAATACTTAATTTAATTAATTCTAATAACAATTTATTAAATAAATTTACCACATAAATCAATACAACAAAATTATAATTTTCTTTATAATTATAATTTTATTTAATAAATTAACACATCATTTTAATTATAAAATCAAATTAAAATATCATTATAATAATTCATTTAATCATTATAAACTCTCTAACTTAATTTATTAATTTAAATTAAAATATTATCTCATGATGATCAATTTTCTTAACTCATAAATTATTTATTTAACAAATTAATATTCAAATCAAATCACATTAAATAAATATTTATTCAACAATAAACACATCAATTAAAATATTTATATAATTCAATAAATATTTTGAATTACAATTCAAAATTCTGGATTGTTACATCCTTCCTTCCTTACAAGGATTCTGTTCGCAGAATCACAACACAAAGAAATTATTCGTCACATTCTTCCATACTTACAAAGATTCTGTCCCCAGAATCGAAGACATAGATTAATCAAATAACTCAGGATAATCTTTCATCATTTTATCTTCGAGTTTCCACGTAGCTTCTTCAGCATTGTGGTTCCTCTATATCACCTTCACGGAAGGTATTACTTTATTCCTGAGAACTTGTTCTTTCCTGTCAATTATCTGGATAGGAGCTTCCTCATAAGACAAGTCCTTATCAAACTGCAATGGTTCGTACTCGATCACGTGCTTGTAATCAGGTTTATACGGTCGTAACACCGAAACATGAAAAACATTGTGAACGTTTTCCAACTCTGGAGGTAGAGCTACCTCGTAAGCCACTTATCCTACTCTTCGCAGTACTTCGAAAGGTCCAATAAACCTCGGGCTTCTCTTTCCCTTTTTACCAAAATGAATTTTCCCCTTCCAAGGAGAAACTTTTAAGAACACGTAATTTCCTACGTCGAACTCACGATCTTGTCTGTGTTGATCAGCATACTTCTTCTGTCTGTCTTGAGCAGCTACCAATCTTATTCTAATGAGTTTGACAACCTCATCAGTTTGTTGTACTAGTTCTGGTCCTAATAGTTGACGTTCACCGATTTCATCCTAGCACAGTGGAGTTCTGCACTTTCTGCCGTATAATACTTCGTAAGGTGGCATGCTGATGCTCGCGTGGTAACTGTTGTTGTAGGCGAATTCTGCCAATGGTAAATGTTCCTCCCAGCTCCCTTTGAAGTCCATGATGTATTCCCTAAGCATATCTTCCAATGTCTGGATTGTTTGTTCGATTTGGCTATCTGTTTGTGGATGATATGTTGTACTCATTCTCAACTGTGTTTCCATACATTCTTGTAGTCTCTTCCAGAAGTTTGACGTGAATCACGGATCTCTATCTGACACAATTGATACTGGCACTCCATGTCTCGAAACGATCTCTTTAACGTATAACCTTGCTAATTGATCAAGATTGAATCTAATCTTTATTGGAAAAAAGTGTGCTGATTTTGTCAGTCTGTCCACTATCACCCAAATCGCATCGCATTCTCTCTGAGTAGTTGGAAGACCCACCACAAAATCTATTGTGATGTGTTCCCACTTCTATTCTGGTATTTCCAACGGTTGAAGTAATCCGCTTGGTCTTTGATGCTCGGCCTTGACCCTTTGACATGTCAAACATATTGCGACACATTCTGCGACATCTCTTTTCATCGTAATGTCCATACCGAGTTCTGAATGCCATTCTAGGTATATCTT
Source organism: Panax notoginseng (assembly GCA_016801055.1). Lineage (NCBI taxonomy): Eukaryota > Viridiplantae > Streptophyta > Magnoliopsida > Apiales > Araliaceae > Panax > Panax notoginseng. The sequence goes on from CM029017.1 coordinate 51,305,890, forward strand.
CCTTCCTTACCTTCAATTGATGATACTCACTTCTCAAATCTATTTTTGATAAGTATCTAGCACCTTTCAATTGATCAAACAAGTCATCTATTCTTGACAACAGATATTTATTCTTAATAGTGACTTTGTTTAATTCCCTATAATCAATGCAAAGTTGCATTGACCCATCCTTCTTCTTCATGAATAACACCGGCGCTCCCCACGGTAATACGCTTGGTTGAATATATTTCTTGTCTAGCAATTCTTACAGTTGTACCATCAGTTCCTTCATCTCTACTGGAGCCATTCTGTACGGGGCCGTTCGATATTAGGGCGATTCCTGGCGCTAAGTCGATCACGAACTCAATCTCTCTGTCAGACGGATGTCCTGGCAAATCCTCCAGAAACACATCTATAAATTCCCTAACCATTGGTATCTCTTCCAGTTTCACCCCCTTCCTCTGAGTATTGACTATGTAAGCTAAATAACCCACACAGCCTTGACTCAACAACTTCTTAGCCTGCATAATCGTCAGACATCTCGCATATCTAGGCGATTTGCTACCATAGAAAACTACCTTTGACGGAGTCATAAGGTTTACACATTTCTTTTGACAATCAATTATTGCTCCATAATTGAACAACCAATCCATTCCCAAAATAACATCAAACTCTCCAAGTTTTATCGGAATTAAATCTAGCATCATGATATTCCCCTTAATATTCACCCTACAATTCTTGTATACGAATCTAATATGAATTACTTCCTTATTCGCGGTTTCTATGTTTAAAGGGAAATTCAATTCTTCACTAGACAATCTTAACCTCTTAGCAAATTCATCAGATATAAACGAGCAAGTAGCACCCGAATCAAATAATACATAAGCATCTATATCATTGATTGGGATAATACCTGACACAACATCCTTTAATTGCACAACATCTTGCACAGTCATGTTGAAGGTTCTAGCTGTGAGTCTATTTGATGACGTTGGCCCAATAATGGTCCATGTACCTCCACTAGTACCTCCCTTGCTTCCTGTTGTCTCTCCAACTTTCTTCTTAGGGCACTCATGAGCAAAATGATCATTTGACCCGTACGTGAAGCAAACGTTCTTCTTGGGTTGATTGCAATTTGGGGCGATGTGACCTTCCTGGCCACAGTTAAAGCACATTCATTTCCCACTTAAGCATATACTCTTGTGAAACTTCTCGCACGTAGCACATGCTTTGAACTTCCTATTTTACTGGTTACCCTGCTGACTTCCAGCACCCATATTTCCATTCCATTTTCTCTTCAGGTTATTGTTACCATTTCCACTACCATCACCACCATTCTAAACCTCGCCTTCACTCTTCTTCTTTCTTTGTTCTTGATTAAACTTCGTTACAGCCTCGCCTCCACCTTCAACGAGAATTGCCTTCTCTATTACTGCTGCAAATGTCTTCAACTGGAACAGGGAGACTCTGCTATACAACCAGGGCTTCAGTCCCTGTTCAAACCTCATCGCCTTGCGCTCATTCGTGTTGACTTGATATGGCACAAACCTCACCAACTCATTAAATTTTGCTGCATACTCCGATACCTTCATTGATCCCTGCTTCAGTTCTAAAAATTGCACATCCATCTGATTCTTCGAACTCTCTGGGAAATAAGTCTCGAAGAATATCTCCTTAAACCTATCCCAAGTCATCACCCCTTGTCCTCCTCGAGTTTTATTGGCTTGCCACCAATAACTAGCCTCTGCTTTCAACATAAATGTTGCAAAAATAGTCTTCTGATTCTCACCAACCCTAGCTACCTCAAACACTTTCTCAACCTCCATGATCCAGGTGTGTGCCTCAACTGGATTCATGGACCCACGTAATTCTGGTAGTCTAACCGCCTTGAAGTCCTTAAATGTAACAGCTTGATTCTGCAGTTGATTCTGCAGTGCACTCGTCAGTAACGTCACTAGCTTCTAAACTGGGTTAGCCTCAACATTGTCGTTAGTGGTAGATCCCTCAGGGGTCCTCTGTCGTGGTTGACGTCTTGGAGGCATTTTCTGTTAAAATATACTCATTAGATTATTACTCAATTCCTTTAAGTATTTTCTACTTAACTTGCACCCCATAAAAGAAATCATCACATAGCACATAACACTTTGAATAAAATAAAATCATAACTTTTATCCATTCATAATCTTTTTGAAAACATAAGAACAATAGCATCTTTGCTATTTACATTACTTTCCTGAATTACTAAAGTTTCAGGATAACATCAACATCATATCACATTGATTATATATCACCAGGGATTTACATATTATTTAACATATTATTAATCGCATATCAGGTACATTCCCTACGATGTCCTACTAAGATGCTGCGTAGCCTTACGATGCTCTTCCTCCATAATCTGGAACATTGTTCTGCGATCTAATATGTACGGCGCCAGTGTCTCGAACTGAATCGAATAATACATAACTCGATCTTGAGCTCGATTAATCACAGTGTTAAATACGTTATTCATCTCTTCCATCTTAATCTTCTTTGTGTGTGCCTCTCTCTCTCTCTGCTATCCCGGCTCGTTAATAAGCTTTCTCGTACGCGTCTTCGGCTCTTGCTCTCTTAGTAGATTCTTCTTTCAACTTGTTTTTCAGCTCTACAATCTCCTCTGTCATTTGTTCATTCTCTTCTTCAGTGTGGATCAGCTTCTCTTCGACATTATTTAGTTGTTCATCTCGATCTTGGATCTCATTGTCTTTCTGTGCCATCGAGGTCTGTTGTTCAGCTACTATCTCTTCTAACTCCTCGACGGTATCCTGAAGTTCCACATTGCGGTCGTATACTTTATCGTACATATGGGCAGCGATCGAGTTTAGCAGAATCTCTTCCTCCTCGTCCTTGTCATCCTCATTCGACTGTGGCAGCTCGACGAGATCCTCCTCATCCGTTTCTACATCATCATCCTCATCAGGTAAACCCTCCTGCTCAACAACTGTGATCAACAGAGATAACTCCCGTGGAAGTAGTTGTTCCCAAACCACCTAAATGTCACGAGGCTCCTCCTCTCTAGGCACTTGGGGTTCTTCCTCCCTAGCCTGACTGGATTCTCCTACATTAGCCATCCTGACAACAAAATTTTTAAGTTTTAATTACTAATCATTACTACTCGACACTCACGAACACAAAAGTTGTAATCACATAAGCACATAAGTGTTTTACAGTACAAGAAATCACACATAAAATGACGCTAAAATTCACCACATAAAATTCATTTTTCATCACTAAAACATTTGGTGACGAGTGTTAATTGATACAGAGACCGTCACCGTATGAGCGTGGTATTAGGTTTATTTGACAATATTTGATGTCGTCACTAAATGTTTTAACTTATGGTGACGATCTACATCATTGTCACTATAATTAATTACTTTTAGTGACGTTAATAGCGTCACTATTTGAATGAAACTTTCATCACTCTATATTATGTTTCGTCATCAAAACTTGGTGCATTAAATGACGAAAATCTTTTTCCGTCATTAAATGATATTGTTTTAGTGACGAAAATATGTTACTCTATTTAAATCTAATTTTAATGACGACAATATTGTCATATTTATGATTATTCTTTCATCATGTTATTGTGTTTATCGTCACCAAAAATAAGAAAATAAATGACGACAGAATAATTCATCACCTAATAATATATTTAACATGACAATTATGTCGTTGTGATTTCATATTTTAAATAATATTACAAAATAATTTGTCACCAACGAGTTACTTTCTGGGACACATTTTTCAATGTCACTAATTGAATGCTTATGGTGACGATACATCTCATCATAGAAAGAGTTATTAATATTGACAAAATTATTTATGTGACTAAATGAAAAACTAAATACAAAATTATAGATCTAAAAATAAGAAAAAAGATTACACTAAGATGATGACCAATAAATTACAACCCTTTAAATAAAATCATCGTGTTATTACACCAACACTAGCAGAACTGAGCAACAAACTCAGCCTTACAAACAGAAGAACACAATTAATTAATACTCAAATACATGAACATGTGCATGAACTATTTTCACAATCAAGTTCAAAATAATGAGCCAATGACCACCATGTGCATGAACTATTTTCACGTGAACTCAAGACGCACTAAAGTTTCTGATTGCATCCTTCAGCGCCTCTATTTTCTGCTTTACATCAGGCCGTCCCAAGATCTCTTCATATTTCTTCTGGATTTCTAGCTGAAAGGTCTCCTTGTTCTTTGCAAATACATTCTTGGCTTTAGCTGAAGTATACTATTCTTGTAAAAGAACCAAGGTCAATGTTCTCACATCCATTGAATCAATAATTGCAGCCTTTATCTGTTGTGAGGTCCAATAGAGATCTGCATCTGCACCACCAAGTGGCTCTTGCATAACAAGTAAAATATGTTAAAGCTAAACAAAACCTATAAAACAAGAGTGGTCTGACATTTTTAAACTACACAAATTCAATTTCATGACAGAAAAAAAGTAGAGAAGCAGCGTGAGAGAACATTATTGAATCAATGTAACTGACTTATTTACTTTCCTCCTAGCATGTGTTACCTGGCATGATATTTTTACGTCAGATTTTAAATTTGACAAGTAACTGAAGTTGGCATGAATCAACAAGCAATCAATTTAATGTAAGTTGTCAAGAATAAGAAAATACATAACTGATCAGCAAAGGAAATTTCTATATACATCCCTTTTGGCTCAGTCATGGATATTATTAAGCAACAATAGCTCTGTTTCCAACCACTACATTACAACGATCAATCTGAGATGATACTTGCACCTGTAAGTGTCAAAATTGATAAACCAGATTCAGTAATTTCATTTACAGTAATAAGAGCAAGTGAGTTGAAATGTAGTATTAAAAATAAGACTTATATACTTGGTTTGATTTGATGCTAAAAATAAGACTTATATACTTACAGTTGTTATTGTTACAGCAAGAAATTGTGGGGGTAGTGTTCCAATCATACCTATTTGGCGCATAGCATTAACTACCTAAAGAAAGAAAATCATTGACCTCTGTGTAAGCTACCTACCTCTTCCATAGTTTATAAGATTAAAAGACTTATATACCTGTTTGTAAATATTTTATGTCTTTCATGGCAAAACAACAAACAAAACAATTCTACCACCTGATGAGTTAAGGCAAAACCACAAATCTGCTATTAAGCACAATCCAGAGAAGCACTAAACACACTAGCACCATTATATTAAAATCCTTAGATACAATTATCCATGCATTATACGAACCAGTTGTTCCACTTCCTGAGATTCACAATAGCTTTCAAAGTCACTCTGATAGAATTGCAGTGGGAGTAGCTTCAGCAGATGTTCAGAGTTTTAATCGCAAGTATCAGAACCTCAGTTCAGATGTCATTCCTAATCGAGGGAAAAAAAAACTTAAAGATAAAGAAATACTCAACACAGGTAGCAACCGTGGTCTGATTCAGAGTTCAAGCCTTACAAACAACTTGCGATAGCAGGACATGATAAACAGAAGTTTGAGTGACAGGAATCAGCCTCTCTTGAAGACGAGCCATTTCTTGTCGCAAATATATACATATAGAAGGTCTAATGAATCACATACTCTATATTACTTATACTTGAGTTTAAGAGTTTTTCATAACATTTGAAATTATTCTTGACTTGATCATTGAGACGAAGGCCTACCCAATCATTTTTATATCAATTTTACTATGCACACCACACGTGAGTTTTTACTATTTATCTTTATGCCTGTAGCAAGTGTTTAAGATGAATGGCACATTTTTGGGGTCTTTTGACTTTGCTTATCCCAGGGTGTGCCCGGCTTCTTAATTCTTATATCAGGTCTTCAGATAATAATATGTTGACAATTCTCAGTTTCAGATATGGTTTTGTAAAACTGATCAGATTTCTCCTAGTTTATATTCTTATTCATTGGGTTTCAATTAGTAGCATTTTAGGAGTCCGAATAGCTTTAATATTTTGTTTCCATACTTATACACATGATCTATTTTTCTCCTTCACCATTTGATTATTGTATTGTTAGTCTGCGATAGGAATTGCATATGGTGTAATGTTTATGTTTATGAAGAAGAAAATGGTTTTGCAGGAATTGGTACAAGGATTTGACCAAGAAACTATTGTTGTTGTAATCGCATTATTGACTTCTCATAAAATGGAGATGGAGGTATTCTTATATGTCTATTCTTGTACATAAAGGGAATTGTAATTGGGGTGGAACCCCAACCCAAAAACTTGAAGACTTGAAATCATACTGGATTAAGATTCATTTTTTTAATATTTTAAATTTTCGTGACTCTTATTCCCTCCTTGTATGACACCCATACATCTATTTGATTGAATGTGCTTCATCTTTATGCTTCTATAGCTCTTACATCTCATTTAGCTAGTTTACTGTATGTCTAAGTTATCACCTTACAATTTCTGTTTATTAGGAAAATTTTGATGCCACACAGTGGTTAGATCGAAACCTTAATCGTCTTTGTTTCAAATTTGGGGACTATCAGAAAGATGATCCAAATTTGGATTTTGTTTTCATTTAGTACACCAAAAATGTTTATCTATCATCATATATGGTATTCATACCTAGCTATTTCTTCTCATATTCAGTTTTTAGCCAAAATAGTCCACTTGGGACTTTTGTCAAACATGTGGTGTGCATAGTTTTGTGTTACCAATTTCACAGCCATTCGTTTACACCAAAAACCTATAATAACATCCTTATTACTCCATAACCCAACCTATCTCCTCGTGCCTAAATTTAATACATAGCAGTTAAATAGCTTAACAAGAATCATGCATAGCAGTTAGTCTTGAAAATCTTTATTTACATACCTACATATCATTACAAATCCTCAATCAAGCAAATCATTAATTACATAGCATATATATTAGTTACTTTATACATGCTTATCTCTAAACAAACTCAGCTGGGCTTAACTCAAAAATTCAGTATGTTACAACCCCAAATTTTATAGCAATCAATTCTCACAAATTAAATATTCATGTAGTCACATAACTTTCAATCACAAGTATCCATTAACACATAGCCCTAATTTCTTTACATAGCCCTAATTTTTTATAGAGCATAAAAAGATAATAATACCTTTTGATTGCTGATTTCAGATGATAATCTCATTGGTATAATACTTGAAACTTAGCTATCTCCTTCTTCAATCTACCAATCACCGAAACATAAATTTGGAAGCTACCAAACGCCGTTTACTTAGTTTGTTTGCTAATTCTTATTAGTTATGAGCGGCATGACTTTTTCATGATTGTAATGGGTTGGTGTTAATCTAGTTGGGACGTTTTATTAATTATTTTTTTTGGTGCTTTGGAATCGATAGAGTTTTTAATCTTTGTATCTTTATCAAAGACTAATAATATTATTTTTTGCCCTTCAAAAAAAAATCCAACTGACAATTTTTATCCTATTAAAAAAATTGAGTTTCCATTGTGATTCTTTAAGCCAATTGAAAAGAATTAAAGAAAAAAAAAATGGGGTAAATAATCTGGGGAAAATTTGAATAAAGGGGAAAAAACCAATTGAAATTTGGCTAATCCTAAACCTTAGCGTGTTTTGCGAAGAACAAGAAACGAAGCAAAGAAGGAAATGAGAAGAAAACAAAAAAACGAAACAAATAAGCGAAGTAAACGACGTTTGGTGACTTCCAATTTTCTACCAACTTGTAAAAAAAATTCCTATTAAAACGACGTCGTTTTGATACACAAACAAGGAAAGAAATTGTGAGCCATTGGATCTAATTTTTAATGTGTTGTCAATTTCACAGCAAAACCCTTACAAGATTCTCACAAAGAAATCCTCATAGAGGATCCAGATTCCCTGCTTCATGCCTAATACTCGATCTCTCATGTAATCTTAAGGTTACAGCTCTTGCGCTTTCTCTAATTAACTAAGAAGTCTTATAATCCTTATGTTCCGTTTGGTTTATTCGATTGTTTTAACTCATTATTTTCCCTCTGCATTTATCGCATTATATATACTATATTTATAAAATACCAAATGCACTTCAAAAATTTGAACAAAATATTCATAAACCATTTATGCTAATAAAGAAACTATTTATCAAATAAATTTTTTTTATTTAATAAATTAATTTTATTATATTAAAATAATTTATTTACCATAAACTACTCTAATATTTACAAAAATACATCAAATGTATTTTTCATTAACTTTCTCATATATTCACGTAACAAATATAATTAGATGTATTTATCACGTTTTGTTCCCATATTTTATTTACCGCAATTAATGTTATATAAGCGATACAATAGATCAAATATTTTAATAACTTGATTTCTTTTGCATCATAAATTGCTTCTCACAATTTATTAAGTATGATAAATATTAATTATTATACTTATCATATCACCATATCACATAGTATACTGCTTATGATAATATATGCAATATAACAACACATACTTAAATAAAAATAAAAATTTATTCCAGTAAATTCTTATTTTATTTACTCAAGAAAATGCGATTCGCTACAGATAGTCTCTTTTGCGAAAGATTTAGTTCATAACAAATCATGCAATAAAAACATATTCATATATTTATCAGACATGCATACGCGTTATACTGCACATAGTCACTTATTCTGTATCACATATTCAATACAGTATATATTAAAATAAAAAATATATTTTAGTAAACTCTTATTTTAATATATACTGAAAATTTGGACTATTACATTATCTTTTGTCAACACTATAAATGCATACATAACTAATAGAGCAGCTTTATGAATTTAAGTCTCCTGATACGCGAAATCACTACTCTCATATTTTTTTTAAGAAAGCAGAACCATTCTATGATGTCGATTCACTACACTTACTAATCAAATCTATGAAGTTGCTTCGTCAAAAATTTAAACCAAATAGTGATTTAGATTATCAAAATTGTACAAGATCATCAACAACAATAGCAACCATCAACAACAATGACATGAAATCATTTCAAAATCGTAGTTGTTAAATTAGAACAACTACTAATCAATTCAAATCAAAATCTATAAACATATATACCTAAAATGTTAAATAATTTCTGCCTTCAAAATTGGGATTATTGAAAATTGATAATGGAGGTTCTTGACTAAATGGATGCTGCCAATGATAAAAGAAAGACCGGTGACGTAGCTTGGATACAAGTTTGTTTGGGAAAAAATTTGCCTCCATATAAAAATGTGACGTCATTGCATACTTTGTCACTAAATATAAGAATTCATGACGAACGAGTGTTGTCATTTATCCACTCATCTAATTAGTGACACACTATTATCTAGTCATATAAAATTAATATTTCTGACAATAAAAATTGTCATAATTTATTAATTTTTCGTCTTTGCAAAATTTGCCTCCAAAATTTCTGAAAATATTTTCCCTCCAAATAAAATTGTGACGATATTACGTACTTTGTCACTAAATATAAGAATTTATGACAAACCATTTTTGTCAGTTATCCACTCATCTAATTAGTGACGAATTATTATCTCATCATATAAAATTGGTATTTATGATAATATAAATTATCATAAATTATTATTTTTTCGTCTTTAAAAAATTTCCCTCCAAAATTTTTCAGAAATTTTTTGCCTCCAAATAAAATTGTGACGATATTACGTACTTTGTCACTAAATATAAGAATTTATGACGAACTATTTTTGTCACTTATCCACTCATCTAATTAGTGACGAACTATTATCTCGTCATATAAAATTAGTATTTATGACAATACAAATTGTCATAAATTATTTTTTTTCGTCTTTAAAAAATTTCCCTCCAAAAATAATTTGCCTCCAAATATAATTGTGATGAATTTTTATTTGGCATCACTAAATGTGAACATTAGTGACGAAAGCACATTGTCACTAAATTTTACAAATAATTAATGTGACGCCCCCAAATTCGGGTACTTGAAACCCAAACTCGGTGCTTCACGATACCATTTCTATGAGCGGAATAATACTAATAATAATAACAACAATATAAAGATCAACTTAATTTACATATCATCAGAGTCTGAATCCTAAGTACGTAACCTTTAAACATTCATTACAACCCATGATAGATAATATATATCATACTTGTCTTAATTAAGTTAACTATTACATAACATAACATTTCGTTCATTCAGTAACTTTTCCCTTTCCCTTGTTCTTAGCAGAGCTCTCTGGTTGTTCACACTTAGCTGAAAATATTTAAATTAAGCAAGGATGAGCATTTGAGTGCCCAGCAAATAACAACAATTATATATATAAGCTGAAAGAATTTAAATGTTTTCTTTGTACTACCCTTCTACAACAAGTTAATAGTTGTGAAATAATCTGAATCGATAATAATATCATAACAACTCTCTTTCAAATTTTTGAAACTACATATTGACTATAACTGGGGTTATTGTGACATGCTATGAACATTATTTTTATTTTTGAAAAGGTTAAACAGAAATTCATCTGCAAACCGTTATAACTTACGGGCACGGAGGTGATCAGCTCGTTATGCCCTGCATTGATCAATACTATATATAAGAACGAGGGTATCGTTCACTCTGTCCACCTTGGGTGCATAAATAGTTTTTTTTGTAAGGGATGTTCATACTTTTCTGGGTTTCAAATCAAAGGTTTTATCTTGTTCAACAATAATCTATAATTCAACATATATATATATATATATATATATATATATATATATATATATATATATATATATATATATACGGGCAATTGACAAAGGTATATCAACATGTGATTAAATACAATGATATGATTATCCAAGTGGGGACATTTGTATAACCATTTATAGAAATTAACGAACAGAATATATATCTGAATTACCATATACTAGCATGTTGATAATCAATGAGCGTATATAATATAAGGTTAATAATCTGTACAGTAATAATATAATTCATAAATATTCTTACTCATGTCCATTGCATAAAGAAAATGCAAATGTAAGATACTTGCTTGATGCGTTGCTTACAATTTGTAACTTAATTTTATCTTTTATATAACCACCTATCAGTAATAAGATATTTTTACTAATTAGAATATCATATTATAACACATAACACTGCTTATTGCAGTCAGTACATACCCTAATCACATTGGCACATATGTTTAACAACCATTGAATAACAAATACACACATTTTTAATCAAATTATCTAAGTCCAGATCAATTTCTGAAATATATCGGTGTACCGACAGTTTTATCGGGTAATAATCGAGTTTAAAACTCTATCCTGTAGCTCAATAACTATAATTAGCAGTCATATTATTTTTAAACGACTTATAATTATTTTTAAACATTTATTATAATTTATCATGAATTTTCAAACATCGGAATCATTATTAAATAATTTAAATATCAAACAATTCTATTATCATTAATATTTAATTACTATTAAACTATTGAAGAAACCATTGTCAAAATATTAAAGTTATTTATAATAACTTAAAATATTTTTAAAGTATTAATATTACCCTTAAATGATTTTTTTAAAACATTTAAAATCATTCTTAAATAATTACCATTAATATTAAAGTATTAATGTTTTATTTATCAAAATATTAAAAGTCATTAATTATAACTTAAAATATTTTTAATTCATTTAAATCCTTTTTAAATAATTTTTAAATTAATAAAACTATTTTTAAACTATTTATTTAATTTAATTATTAAATAAATTTAATATCATTAATAATAAATTAATAATCATTAATATTACATTATTAATGAAATTATCCTTTAAATATTAAAAGTTATATTTTATAACTTAAAATATCTTTAAACACTTTATTTTCATTTAAAATAATTTTTATAATATTAAAATTATTTTTAAACTAATTTATTTAATATAATTATTAAATAATTCTAATATCATTAATAATAATTAATTAATGAAATTGACCTTTAAATATTGAAAGTTATATTTTATAACTTAAAATATTTTTAAATACCTTATTATTATTTTAAATAATTTTTAATATAATAAAATCATTTTTAATTAATTAATTTAATTCATTTTCTAAATAAATTAATTGTCATTAATATTAATTTATTAATGAAATTTATCACAAAATATTAAAAGTCATTAAAAATAACTTAAAATATTTTCTTATATCATAATATAATTTTAAATAATTTTTCAAATATTAAAACCATTTTTAACTAATTTATTTAATATTATAATTAAATAAATTAAATACCAATAATATTTCAAAAATATTAAATATTTATGAACGATACTTAAAATAAATAAAAACTAATTTTTAGAATTTAAAATAATTTTTAATAATTTATTTGGTATTTTTAATAATTAAAAACTATTTTTTTCTATTTATTTAATTAAAATAATTAATTTTTAGAAAATAAATTAATTAAAATGCATTGTCTGTCGCTAAAGGCCACCTATAGTGACATAACTGTCACTATAGGTGTTCTTTATGCATTCATAAGGCAGTTTCGTGGGTGCTACTTTGACCATTGATTAAACGCTGATAAATTTGTTTCTGGAGATGTTGATGGTCAGACCATGTAGTACGAATACAAGACTACACGATCCAACAATAAAAATCATCATAACTTACATAACCAACGAGATCTGGAGCCTTGAACAAGCTGTCAGAGTTGTTCTTCATTTTCTGGGTTACCTAGAAATGAAGAACAGTTCGACTGGCTAGTTTTGGGCTTCCACAACTTGCTAATCTTGTTTTGTTTTTATGATCTATAAGCTGCAGTGTGTAGTCAGTATGTAAAGAAAGAGATCTAACACCAAATATCAACAAAACATCAACAGAATCAATAGATCTGGACCTGTCAATGCATGTCAAAAACTGTGTTCTTAGGTTTTCTGGGTTACCCAGAAAACCATCTTTGTGCTTGACCTTGCTAGTTTGACCGGTCACTAAATCCAGTGTATTTGATATCAAGATGTACTAAAAGCATGGATCGAGAGTTAAACTAACATACTATAACATGGATTCAACAACAAACATAAACCAACAATAAACTGACAGATCTAGAGGTTTCAATAAACTGTCAGATGTTGTTTCCCTATTTTTGGGTTACCCAAAAATGGCACGGTCAATGTCGGTCAACGACCTTTGACCAGTTATAACTTACAATCTACACATCCAATGACCCTGATTCCACTTTCAGACTAAAGAACACATACACGACTACAAATACAAGCTTTCAAAACACAAAAATCTTTACAGATCACAGAGATATATGGACTGACATTTGTTGTCAAAGGACAAAAATTTATTTTCCCAGATTTTGTCAAATGCCTAATCCGAGATCTAACATCTAGCAACCCAGATCATCATTATACACTAGATTTAACATGTTTAACACAAAAAAAACAACATCAAACCACAGATCGATGAACAAATTTCTTAGTTAGGGTTTATACCTTCTTTTATCGATTTTGATTTTTGGCTTCTGATTTGGTTATGGTGTTCGTGGGGCTTTGATTTGGGACTAATTTACAAGTTGAATTCGTATGTTAGAAAGAGAAGGGAACTTGATGGAGTGTAGGTGAGTAAATGAGCAAAATGTACACTTTTTCTCTCTTCAATTCTATTTATAGTGCTTGTATACATTGTATGTTGCTGATCTAGAGGCTGATCTGCTGAGATTTGTCACATGGGGTGGTTCGGTTTGGTTCACCAACTAAACCTAATGTCAAAGCCTATATATTAGCCCCAATAATGCAAGGGGTATAATGGTTATTTGGCTTGGAAATTTAATAGCCATTTTATAATCTTGCAAACCCTTAGGGTTTGACCCTTAAGGTTTAACCCTAATATTTAGCATAAATCAATTATAGGATTTCTAATTTAGGGTTTGCACAAAAAAATTAAAGAAATTTTAGTTTTCTAAAATTTTGAAATTAGGGTTTTCTTAATTAAATTAGTTTTCTAATCACTTTATACAGGAACATTAGGGTTTAATATCACTCATTATAATTAACATTGCTAAAATAGCAATTAAGGTTTACAATTTTGATAATTAGGGTTCTAGGTTAGTAATTAGGGTTTAAAAAATTTAGGGTTTCAATAATTAACAATTGTAATTCTAATACTTGTTAATTAATCACATTAACACAATTACCAATCAATCTTGAATTCTAATTTGAGTTTCAAATTAAGGTTTAGCATTTAAAATTAGGATTTTTAATAACTTAGGGTTTTCTAAAAATTATTTAGGGTTTCTAAATTTTTAATTAGGGTTTACCTAATTAATCATTTAATACACAACATAAAACATATAACACAGTTATATAATAGTCTTAAACTCACAATTGATTTTTAAATTAGGGTTTCCCCTAGTAAAACTAGGGTTTAACCAATTAATATTAGGGTTTTAAAAATATAAATCATAATTGACCAACCATTCTCAATACGTACATACTGTGCAAATTTATAACACTGAAAAATTAAAATATAATTAATATTATATTATTATTCTCATTCCTTGATCAAAATCCAGAATTAGGGTTTGGATTCCATATCTGATTTATTCTTCCATATTTAACCTTAATAATTAAGGTAAATTAATTAAGTTGATAATCTGTACTAAAATTCTTATAATAGAATAATTATTATAATTATTCTAAAAATCATTTCATATAATATTTAAATAATATATAACTATATTTTCATGGAAAATAATTAATAAAAACCTTTCTACCATAAAATTAATTATTATAAGATTATACTTTATAATAATCAATAATTCTAAAATAAAATTATTTGTAAATATTCATATAATAAATATATTTTTATTTATCATATAAATACATATACACAATATCTTGTACAAATCCTCATCCTTAAAATAAAAAAAATTTATACGCAAAATTTCTGATTTAATTATATAGAAAATATCGGGTTGTTACATTCACCCTTCCCTATAAAGATTCCGTCTCCGGAATCACCGTTTTAAAATCTATACATACAAGGGTACATAGCACACACACTCATTGTAAGTAGATCTCGATCAACTTTGGTTGAACTGATCTTTAACTATTCACATAAAGCTTGTCTTTCTAATGAAACGAAAATTTGATTTCTAAAAGAACTCAATTTCCTCCCTCAAATTTTCTTTATAAAATAATTTACTATATATAGGAAAATCATGTAAAAGAAAATAAAAGTTATACGAATAATACCTGGAATCCCATTGCCAGCTGCCATCGCGTCCTGGACAGTCGTGTTGTAGACCCTTGCGGTTGATTTTGTTGGCTTGTTTGACAAAGTCGGTCATGTGATTGCTGAAGTCCCGCTGCCAGTGCCAGTATTCACACTTCCTGCCTCTGTCCTCCTTTTTGGACAATCCTTCACTTTGTGCTCAGTCGATCCGCACAGAAAACACCCACTGTTCATGTAAGACCCCAACTTTTATAAATAAAGATGAATTTTCTATAAATATCATTTTTGAATATTATGGAGTTAATTTGATATAATGTTATAGTTGTGAGTAATATTTATAAATTTTACAAAGTACGCAAGTTGTTATATAATATTCGATTGGTCGGGAAATATTCGTTTTAACAGGGAATATTCGTACAACGTCACAATCATTGGTGGACCCCACAACGAAATTATTGTCGGATTGAGAAAACGACAAAAATATTTTATTAAAAATAACGACAGAAGTTTTACCATTGTTACTGTTGAACTACTCGGTAGTAAAAGTACAGTAATATGTGTGGTTGCATAGTAACACACGGTATTGATTATTAATGCTTATGTGAGAAGTTACTCAGTTTGATTCAATTATTGTCAGTTAATAATATGAATTATTTAGCGATAATGAAGTTTTGTTTTATTCGTATTATTAACGTAATAAAACAGAAACATCTTTTTATATAAAACAGAATACTTTATTAAAGTTATTCTATAAATAGAATATATTATATTTTATTTAAAAGATTTTTCTTTTAATATGGACCGTCAGATTAAAGTAATCAATCTGGACCGTTCATGGATTAGTTACTATGCATTTCATTTTTTTATAAATAGCAGCTCATTCCTTCATTATTTTTTACGAATTCACTGAACTCTAGAGAGAGAAACTATAGAGAGAAACTATAGAGAGAGAAAAGAAAAGTATTCTGCTACTTAACTACTTCCTTATTTCAGTTCTTCTTTAAAACGGTAAGGGTGTTATTCTTTCTTATTCATGAAGAGAACTGTTGTTATTCCATTTCTTATTATTCTGTTGGAATAACCTGTATACGCGGTCTACTCTATACTTGGTGACATTCTTCTATTATTCTGTTGGAACATCCTGTCTGTGTGTTTTACACCGGACCTGGTTTCGTTTTTATTATTATTATGTTGGAACATCCTGTCTGTGTATTTTACACCAGACCTGGTTCCGTCTTTATTATTATTCTGTTGGAACATTATGTCTGTGTGTTTTACACCGGACCTGGTTCCGTCTTTATTATTATTCTGTTGGAATATCCTGTCTGTGCGTTTTACGCCGGACCTGGTTTCATTATTTATTATTTTGTTAGAATAACCTGTCTGTGCGGTCTATCGCATGCATGATGATTTCTTTTATTATTCCATTCTTTATTATACTCAGTTGGTTAAGTTTTAATTTCTATACTCCATGAAATTAGTGGAATATCATTGATAATTGCGGTTCATCCAGTATCTTTTCATGAAAATATTCTTCTAAGCATTCTTGAATTTTACTCCGCAAAGCAGTATCATGTTGACAATTTGGACGTTGTTAATTCTTGGATAAATTAATTCTTGAACTTGTTTTATTGAATTCTTATATCATTGTCATCATCCTCATGTTTATAAAATGTTGAAAGTCATCTGTGGCATGTAGTGCATGGATGGACTTGGTATGATTATGACCAGGGATTATTCGGTATAATCATGACCGTAATGTTACAAATGATGTGGTAAAAGTCCTCATTGGCCCGTAGTGCATTGATGGACAGTTGTTGGCATGATCATGACCATTAATGAATACACGAATATCCTTGGCCGTAGTGCAGGGGTGATTCGATGATGTGGATTATTTTATTAAGCTGAGTCCCAGCGATAACAGTGTTGAAAAACTTTTTAAATCATAAAAGGTGGTAGAGTTTATTTTCTACTTGACTCTTTTAATGGATTGCTTGTTCCGCTGCAGTTAAACTTGATGTCTATTATATTTTATCAGTTTAACATTGTTGAAGGCTAATGATAATTTATTCTGCATTATCTTAGTCATAATATTTTTTCTGGGCTAGTTGAGCTCACCCTTTCTTTCACTGTTCTCTTCAGGAAATGAGAACGTAGTTGGGACAAGTCGGGGAACGGAGTGATGGTCCAAATGATAGTATTAGTTAGTTAGTAGTCCTCACTATTCTACGTAATAGTGTGTTAATAAATGTAATGAGGACTCCTTTTGAGTATGGATACTCTCTAGTAGACAATATTTGTATTCAAACTCACATTTTATGTTTTGTCATATTGTACACAACAGTTGTATTATTAAGTTGTATTTAAATTATGTACCATGTATCTAACGACCCAAGATGGGTGATGTATACCTAATTTTGGGGGCGTCACAGTTCATTCTTGGATTGGGGCAGTTGAGAGAGATATAACCCTCCTTCCCGCACTTATAGCAAACAAATTTCCCCTTCAAACATTCCCCATAGTGGTTCTTTCCACAAGTCTTACACTGCACAGCTGACTTGTTAAGTCCTTCCTGCTTGATTTGAACATTCCCAAAATTATTCACCTTCCTCTTTCCATCTCCACTCCTGTTTTCACTATTAATTCTTACCTTCCCAGCTCCTTCGGTCTTACCCTTATTCTTCCTCTCCTTGTTGTAGAGGCTCATAGCCTCACTCCCCTCCTCAGTAATAATCGCTTTCTCCATGAGTGCTGTAAATGTAGGAATCTGCAACACCGCCACCTTGTTATAGAGCCAGGGTTTTAATCCCAGCTCAAACCTTCTAGCTTTTCTAGCCTCCATATCAACTTGATGCGGGGCAAACCTAGCTAACTCATTGAATTTCGTGGCGTATTCTGACACCGTCATGTTTTCCTGCTTCAACTCTAAAAATTTTACTTCCATCCTAGCCTGCATACTAGGTGAAAAATAGTTTTCAAAAAATAGTGTTTTGAACCTATCCCATATAACTACACCTTCTCCTGCCCTTGCCTGATTCGCTTCCCACCAAAAGTTTGCCTCCCCCTTCATCATGTAAGTGGCGAAAGCAGTCTTCTGCCCTTCATCTACCCTAGCTACCATGAATGCTTTTTCAATCTCTTTGACCCAAGTTTGAGCTTCAACAAGGTCAGTTGTACCTTTGAATTTCGGCGGTCCTACAGCCTTAAAGTCCTTGAAGTTCGCCAAGCGGTTGTCCGGCGGGTTCCCTGTGGTTGGTATGCCTTGTTGCATAGCTTGAGCTACCATGTTCGCGAAGTTCTGCATCGGGTCTGCTTTTTGTTGTCCCTCAACATTGTTGACAGATTCTTCTGCCCTTTGGGTTCGTGTTCGACGTCTTGGCGGCATTATCTGGCTAAATAAAATCATAAATTTAACTTACATTCTAAACCTTATCGCATAAGCTTAATATATTAAACTTGTTTCATTACTCAAACATAGATTCATATTCATTCTACGATTTCAAAATACTTTACGTATCGCAACACATACTGCATTTAACATCAGCTATCCCTTTGTGACTACAAAAGTCAGGATTTACAAACTTGATCAATACAAAAGTTTTAGAATATAACCTTACACAGACATACTAAGCACACATATTACATTAAACACACCTATATCACAGAACCTATACTACCTATTCGCTACGCCTTTTTCCTTGGATAACTTTTCGCCTGATGACCTTCTATCCCACAGATAAAACATGCTCCTGGTTTGTAGTCAGGACAATACAGAGTAGTATGTCCTTCATAATCGCAAAGATAACATATTCTTTTCCCTTTATTCTTATCGAATTTTCCTAAGTCCTGGTCTTCTATCTTTCTTTTTCCCTTCTTGCTTGGAGCTGCACACGATGTGTTTCTTGTGGCTCCCATCTGATCAATTTGGATTTTAAGCTTATCTTGTTCTTTCATTGTTTCTATTAACGCCTGTCGCAACTGACTATTCAACAGCTTTTCTATTTCCCACAACCTTTCTAGAGAAGAAACCTTATTCCTTAGATCTTGCACCTCTATTGATGCTTGATCACCTTCAATTTTAGTGTCCGAATCACTATCTGTCAGCTCCACCATCTCCGGATCTGGTACTACATTTTCTATAATAATCACCTCGTCCGAGTTGTTTTCATTGTGAGCCTCTATTTCACCTATTGGCTTCGATATCAGCTCGGGTGTATGGGTTTAACCCTTCTTCATGCTATAAGCATATAACAAGCCCTTTCCACCAAACATCTACACACACAAATTATCCTGATTAGCATATAGTATATACACACAACAAATAATAGTTTTATATAAGTTATCTTTTATTTTGTTTGACGATAAATTTATCCAATTCATCTCTTTTTAAACTCTATATGAGTTATTTATATTTTCAACGTTTCCTTCTGTTCTAAGGTTATAGCCTAAGGTCTAGCACACCTAAGGTTTTTAACCCTAAGCTCTGATACCAACCTGTAACTTTCATGGTGCTTCCAACCATAGCACCTTACAAGGGTACCTATCAGCTTGCCACCGACTGAATCGGCGTCCCCTACGGAGAGTCTGGCTTCGGTGCATTCCACACAAGGAAGTCACTAGCGAGAGGCTTGGGGCTCTTCGCAAATTTATGCTTATAGCTTTGATACCAACCAGTAACTTTTATGGTGCTTCCAACCATAGCACCTTACAAGGGTACCTATCAGCTTGCCACCGACTGAATCGACGTCCCCTACGGAGAGTCTGGCTTCGGTGCATTCCACACAAGGAAGTCACCAGCGAGAGGCTCGGGGCAAATTAATGCTTATAGCTCTGATACCAACCTGTGACGCCCCCAAATTCGGGTACTTGAAACCCGAACTCGGTGCTTCACGATACCATTTCTATGAGCGAAATAATACTAATAATAATAACAATAATATAAAGATCAACTTAATTTACATATCATCAGAGTTTGAATCCCAAGTACATAACCTTTAAATATTCATTACAACCCATGATAGATAATATATGTCATACTTGTCTTAATCAAGTTAACTATTACATAACATAACATTTCGTTTATTCAGCAACCTTTCCCTTTTCCTTGTTCTTAGCAGAGCTCTCTGGTTGTTCACACTTAGCTGAAAATATTTAAATTAAGCAAGGATGAGCATTTGAGTGCCCAACAAGTAATAGCAATTATATATATAAGATAAAAGAATTTAAATGTTTTCTTTGTACTACCCTTCTACAACAAGTCAATAGTTGTGAAGTAATCTGAATCGATAATAATATCATAACAACTCTCTTTTAAATTTTTGAAACTACATATTGACTATAACTGGGGTTATTGTGATATGCTATGAACATTATTTTTATTTTTGAAAAGGTTAAACAGAAATTCATCTACAAACCGTCATAACTTACGGGCACGGGGGTGATCAGCCCGTTATGCCCTGCATTGATCAATACTACATACAAGAACTAGGTATCGTTCACTCTGTCCACCTTGGGTGCATAAATAGTTTTTTTTTGTAAGGGATATTCATACTTGTCTGGGTTCCAAATCAAATGTTTTATCTTGTTCAACAATAATCTATAATTCAACATATATATATATATATATATACGAGTAATTGACAAAGGTATATCAACATGTGATTAAATACTATGATTATCCAAGTGGGGACACTTGTATAACCATTTATAGAAATTAACGAGCAGAATATATATCTGAATTACCATATACTAACATGTTGATAATCAATGAGCGTATATAATATAAGGTTAATAATCTGTACAGTAATAATATAATTCATAAATATTCTTACTCATGTCCATTGCATAAAGAAAATGAAAAGGTAAGATACTTGTCTGATGCTCTGCTTACAATTTGCAACTTAATTTTATCTTTTATATAACCACCTATCAGTAATAAGATCATTTTACAGATTAAAATATCATATTATAACACATAACACTTCTTATTGCAGTCATCACATACCCTAATTGTGACGCCCCCAAAATTAGATATACATCACCGATCTTGAGTCACCAGATACATGGTACAGAATTTAAATACAACTTAATAATACAACTGTCGTGTACAATACGAAAAAACATAAACTGTGAGTTTGAATACAAATATTGTCTTCTAGAGAGTATCCATACTCAAAAGGAGTCCTTATTACAATTATTATCACACTATTTAACAGAATAGTGAGGACTACTAATGCTATCATCTGGACCGTCACTCCGTTCCCCGACTAGTCCCAGCTACATTCTCATTTCTTGAAGAGAACAGTGAAAGAAAGGGTGAGCTCAACTAGCCCAGTAAGAAATATTATGACTAAGAAAATACATAATAAACTATCATTAGTCTTTAACAGTGTTAAACTGATAAAATATAACAAACATCAAGTTTAAATGCAGCGAAACAAGCAATCCATTAGAAGAGTCAAGTAGGGAATAAAATCTACTATCTTCTATGATTTAAAAGTTTTTTCATCACTTTTATCGCTGGGACTCAGCTTAATAAATAATCCACATCATCGAATCACCTCTGCACTACGGCCAAGGATATTCTTTAGTATCACGACCACGAATTATCCATGCACTACGGCTAAAGATAATCATGTTTTCATCAACGGTCCTGATCATGCCATAAAATAATTTATCTTTGCACTACGGCCAAAGAGAATCCATAGCCATAATCATACCAAAAGCTGTCCATCAATGCACTACGGGCCAATGAGGACTTTTTTCACATTATTTGTAACATTACGGTCATGATAACACCGAATAATCCCTGATCATAATCATACCAAGTCCATCTATGCACTACAGGCCACAGATGACTTTCAACAAAATACAAACATGAGGATGATGACAATGATATAAGAATTCAATAAAACAAGTTCAAGAATTAATTTATCTAGGAACTGGTAACGTCCAAATTGTCAACATGATACTGCTTTGTAGAGTAAAATTCAAGAATGCTTAGAAGAATATTTCTATGAAAATATACTGGATGAAGCGCAAATATCAATGATATTTCACTAATTTCATAGAGTATAGAAGTCAAAGTTTTAACCAACTGAGTATAATAAAGAATGAAATAACAAAAGAACTCACCATGCATGCGATAGACCGCACATGCAGGTTATTCCAACAGAATAATAAATAACGGAACCAGGCCCGGCGTAAAACGCACAGACATGATATTCCAACAGATTAATAAAGAATGGAACCAGGTCTGGCGTAAAACGCACAGACAGGATATTCCGACAGAATAATAAAGAATGAAATAACAGAAGAATTTCACCATGTATAGGGTAGCCCGCGTATACAGGTTATTCCAACAGAATAATAAATAATGAAATAACAGAAGAATTTCATCAAGTATAGGGTAGCCCGCGTATACAAGTTATTCTAACAGAATAATAAGGAATGGAATAACAAAAGTTCTCTTCATGAATAAAAAAGAAATAATATCCCTTACGGGTACAACAAATAATATCCCTTACCTTAGAAAGAAGAGTACTGGATATAGGAGTAGTGAAGTAGCAGAACACTTTTCTTCTTTCTCTCTATAGTTTCTCTCTTTAGAGTTTTAGTGAATTTGTAAGAAATAATGAAGGAATGAACTTCTATTTATAGAAAAATGGACTGCATAGTAACTAACTCATGAACGGTCTAGATTGATTTACTTTAATCTGATGGTCCATATTTAAAACAAAATCTTTTAAATAAAATATAATATATTCTATTTATAATATAATAAAACGAATAACTTTATAAAAAATTTTACTGTGCAAACACTATGCAGGCACTATGCAAATACTATGCATAATAACATATAATATATTCTAATTATTGTCTAATAAAACAGATAACTTTATAAAAGTATTCTATTTTATATAAAAAGATTTTACTATTAGCCTAATAAAACGAATAACTTTATAAAAGTATTCTATTTTATATAAAAAACTTTTCTGTTTTATTACATAAATAATACTAATAAAACAAAACTGAGTGACTTATCAAATAAGCATCAATAATCAATACCGTGTGCTACTATGCAACCACACGTATTACTGTACTTTTATTACCGAGTAGTTCAACAGTATTAACGGTAAAACTTTCGCCGTTATTTTTATAAAATATTTTTGTCGTTTTCTCAATCCGACAATAATTCTATTATGGGGTCCACCAATAATTGTGCCGTCGTACGAATATTCCCCGATAAAAATAATATTCTCCGACCAATCGAATATTATATAACCACTTGCTTACTTTGCAAAATTTGTAAATATTACCCACAACTATAACATTACATCAAATCAACACCATAATAAAAAAAATTATTTCGAGAAAATTAAATCTTTATTCAAATAATCTGGGGTCTCACACTAATCACATTGGCACATATATTTAACAACCATTGAATCACAAATAAACACATATCTAATCAAATTATCTAAGTCTAGATCAATTTCTGAAACATGTCGGTGTACCGACAGCTTTATCGGGTAATAATTGAGTCTTAAACTCTATCCTGTAGCTCAATAATAGTAATTACCAGTCATATTATTTTAAATGGCTTATAATTATTTTTAAATATTTATTATAATTTATCATGAATTTTCAAACATCAGAATCATTATTAAATGATTTAAATATCAAACAATTCTATTATCATTAATATTTAATTACTATTAAACTATTAATGAAACCATTGCCAAAATATTAAAGTTATTTATAATAACTTAAAATATTTTTAAAGTATTAATATTACCCTTAAATGATTTTTTTAAAACATTTAAAATCATTCTTAAATAATTGCCATTAATATTAAAGTATTAATGTTTTATTTATCAAAATATTAAAAGTCATTAATTATAACTTAAAATATTTTTAATTCATTGATATCCTTTTTAAATGATTTTTAAATTGATAAAACCATTTTTAAACTATTTATTTAATATAATTATTAAATAAATTTAATATCATTAATAATAAATTAATAATCATTAATATTAAATTATTAATGAAATTATCTTTTAAATATTAAAAGTTATAATTTATAACTTAAAATATCTTTAAACACTTTATTTTTATTTAAAATGATTTTTATAATATTAAAATCATTTTTAAACTAATTTATTTAATATAATTATTAAATAATTCTAATATCATTAATAATAATTAATTAATAAAATTTACCTTTAAATATTGAAAGTTATATTTTATAACTTAAAATATTTTTAAATACCTTATTATTATTTAAAATGATTTTTAATATAATAAAATCATTTTTAATTAATTTATTTAATTCATTTTCTAAATAACTTAATTATCATTAATATTAATTTATTAATAAAATTTATCACAAAATATTAAAAGTCATTAAAAATAACTTAAAATATTTTCTTATATAATAATATAATTTTAAATGATTTTTCAAATATTAAAACCATTTTTAACTAATTTATTTATTATTATAATTAAATAAATTAAATACCAATAATATTTTAAAAATATTAAATATTTATGAAATATATTTAAAATAAATAAAAACTAATTTTTAGAATTTAAAATAATTTTTAATAATTTATTTGGTATTTTTAATAATTAAAAACTATTTTTTTCTATTTATTTAATTAAAATAATTAATTTTTGAAAAATAAATTAATTAAAATGCATTGTCTATCGCTAAAGGCCACCTATAGTGACATAACTGTCGCTATAGGTGTTCTTCATGCATTCATAAGGCAGTTTCGTGGGTGCTACTTTGACCATTGATTAAACGCTGATAAATTTGTTTCTGGACATGTTGATGGTCAGAACATGTAGTACGAACACAAGACTACACGATCCAACAATAAAAATTATCATAACTTGCATAACCAATGAGATCTGGAGCCTTGAACAAGCTGTCAGAGCTGTTCTTCATTTTCTGGGTTACCCAGAAATGAAGAACAGTTCGACTGGCTAGTTTGAGCTTCCACAACTTGCTAATCTTGTGTTGTTTTTATGATCTATAAGCTGCAGTGTGTAGTCAGTATTTAAAGGAAGAGATCTAACACCAAATATCAACAAAACATCAATAGAATCAATAGATCTGGACAGGTCAATGCATGTCAGAAACTGTATTCTTAGGTTTTATGGGTTACCCAGAAAACCATCTTTGTGCTTGACCCTGCTAGTTTGACTGGTCACTAAATCCAGTGTATTTGATATCTAGATGTACAAAAAGCATGGATCGAGAGTTAAACTAACATACTATAACATGGATTCAATAACAAACATAAACCAACAATAAACTGACAGATCTAGAGGCTTCAATTAACTGTCAGACGTTGTTTCCCTGTTTTTGGGTTGCCTAGAAATGACACGGTCAATGTCGGTCAATGACCTTTGACCGGTTATAACTTACAATCTACACATCCAATGACCCTGATTCCACTTTCAGACTAAAGAACACATACACGACTACAACTACAAGCTTTCGAAACACAAAAATCTTTACAGATCACTGAGATATATGGACTAACATTCGTTGTCAGAGGACAAACATTTATTTTCCCATATTTTGTAAAATGCCTAATCCGAGCCTCTAGATGTTATGGATCTAACATCTAGTAACCCAGATCATCATTATACACTAGATTTAACATGTTTAACACAAAAAGAACAACATCAAACCACAGATCGATGGACAGATTTCTTGGCTAGGGTTTATACCTTCTTTGATCGGTTTTGATTTCTGGCTTCTGATTTGGTTATGGTGTTCGTGGGGCTTTGATTTTGGACTGATTTACAAGTTGAATTCGTATGTTAGAAAGAGAGAGGGACTTGATGGAGTGTGGGTGAGTAAATGAGCAAAATGTACACTTTTTCTCTCTCCAATTCTATTTATAGTGCTTGTATACATTGTATGTTGCTGATCTAGAGGTTGATCTGCTAAAATTTGTCACATTGGGTGGTTGGGTTTGGTTCACCAACTAAACCTAATGTCAAAACCTACATATTAGCCTCAACAATGCAAGGGGTATAATGGTCATTTGGCTTGGAAATTTAATGGCCATTTTGTAATCTTGCAAACCCTTAGGGTTTAACCCTAAGATTTAGCACAAATCGATTTCTAATTTAGGGTTTGCACAAAAAAAATTAAATAAATTTTAGTTTTCTAAAATTTTGAAATTAGGGTTTTCTTAATTAAATTAGTTTTCTAATCACTTTATACAGGAACATTAGGGTTTAATATCACTCATTATAATTAACATTGCTAAAATAGCAATAAGGGTTTAAAATTTTAATAATTAGGGTTCTAGGTTAGTAATTAGGGTTTAAAAAATTTAGGATTTCCATAATTAACAATTGTAATTCTAATACTTGTTAATTAATCACATTAACACAATCACCAATCAATCTTGAATTCTGATTTTAGTTTCAAGTTAGGGTTTAGCATTTAAAATTAGGGTTTTTAAATATTAGGGTTTTCTAAAAATTATTTAGGGTTTTTAAATTTTTAATTAGGGTTTACCTAATTAATCATTTAATACACAACAGAAAACATATAACACAGTTATATAACAGTCTTAAACTCACAATTGATTTTCAAATTAGGGTTTTCCCCCAGTAAAATTAGGGTTTAACCAATTAATAATAGGGTTTTAAAAATATAAATCATAATTGACCAACCATTCTCAATACGTACATACTGTACATATTTATAGCACTGAAAAATTAAAATATAATTAATATTATATTATTATTCTCATTTTTTGATCAAAATCCAGAATTATGGTTTGGATTCCATATCTGATTTATTCTTCCATATTTAAGCTTAATAATTAAGGTAAATTAATTAACTTGATAATCTGTACTAAAATTCTTATAATAGAATAATTATTATAATTATTCTAAAAATCATTTCATATATTATTTAAATAAAATATAACTATATTTTCATGGAAAATAATTAATAAAAATATTTCTACCATAAAATTAATTATTATAAGAATATACTTTATAATAATCAATAATTCTAAAATAAAATTATTTGTAAATATTCATATAATAAATATATTTTTATTTATCACATAAATACATATACATAATATCTTGTACAAATCCTCATCCTTAAAATAAAAAAAAATTATACGTAAAATTTCTGATTTAATTATATAGAAAATATCGGGTTGTTACAATTAATAACAAACTATTATGTTGTCATCAAAAGAAATATTTGGTGACAATAAATACTGTCATCAATTATTACAAAATGTCACTAAAAGGTTTCTCTCCAAAATTTTGGTGCGAAATTCTACCTCAAAAATAACTTGTGACGAAATTTTCTTAATCGTCATCAAATATGTAAATTAGTGACGATATAAATGATTAATAGTAACAAAATTAAAGATTGTCACAAAAATAAAAGTTTTAGTGACGATTATGAATTTCGTAATTATTAATTAACAAATTGTGACAAAAATTTATGCGTGGCAAAAAATTCGTCATAAAATGTGTAATTTCTTGTAGTGTTATTACTTCTTCCTTAAAATTCGATAAGAGTTTATCACCACTATCTTTTCAAAGGTTACTTCCTAAGGCTTTTCCCACACCTAAGGTTCATAACCTAAAGCTTTGATATCAACTTGTGACACCCCCAAATCTGGGTACTTCATTCCCACAAGATTTGGTGTTTACTTTGATAAAAACATTCATGTCTAACTACCCAATCATAATAAAATTTAATAATAAACCTTTCCATTAAAGGATTACATAAATAAGTTCAATAAAATCTCCCATGTTATCTAACCTTTAAATACAAACATCATATGCGGAAAATTAAATAATTACATCACAAGATTTAAAATAAAGTCTGACAATATTAAAAGTCAACATGTTTACAAGTCTTCAATACTTGTTCATCTTTTCTTTCCCTTTACTGGTGTTACGTACATCGACCTTCTCAACTTTAGCTATAATAGTTATATAAGCAAGAGTGAGCAAACAAGGCTCACTTAAAATGACAATGAATAAAATTTCATAACAAATGCCAAATAATAGGCTCAATAGAACTGAACAATATGCTCTTTCAATAATAATCAAAATCTGAAATATATATCTGAGGGTCATAAGACCACAAACTATGTCCATAGTTATAAGTAATCTTTCAACTTAAACTTTAACAGTCATAAGACTATAGGAACTCCTCGTACTTAGGGGGATCAGCCCTTCGTACAATGTATTGTGCACAAATATTTCAACGCTATGCATACATTATCCCCTATAATAGGGTTGTTCATCTTAGCATTTAGAATACGAGTCCGCACCAAAGTAAGTTTGGTTTGGATAAGTTTCAAGGTAATTTAGGTTTATCGAACATCAACTAAGGATTAATTGAATAAAAAGGTAATAACATTGTGCTGTGGAATAAATCATAAGTGAATCAACGTTGTATACTAAGGTCATGCTTTATGAATAATCTAAGAGCATAAGCATTGAATAACATAACATACCTTGCTTGAACAATATTAAGCTAAGGTTATTTAGAATTGAGTACTGAGCATGCATAACAAATAGTAACTTGAACGATAAAATATGTTCAACATTAGTACATCAGAATGCAAAAACTTGCATGCTAACTTGCTCAATATCAAAAGGTAAGGTTTAAGAGCTTGCACAATATAAATAGAGTTACGAAACTTGCTCAACGAAAGTTTAGAGTTAGAAAACTTGCCTTGCGTGTAAGCTAAACCGTAACAATTCGATTCACAATATCCTATACACATATCATCATGACATAATTAGTCATTACAAATACTCTATAAATAAGTATCTATTTCATGTATGGTTTGATTTTTAACCACATAGTCAAGTTACATTAGTAATAAAACTTGTTAATTATTAATAATATGCTCATTCTTAGTATAGTAATACCAAAATTACATCCTAACAGTTATACTATTTCACATTAACATCTTTTTCAGACTTTGTGTAACTAAAACACACTGTCTGACCATTCTGCTAATCGGCGCAGCGGCGCCACAGTTTACACTGTGGGACGGCCCTGCAACGCGGCGCTGGCGCTTCTGCGCGAGACTTGTACTGCAAGGCCGCGCTGCGGCGCCGAATTACAGTACCCGACGACCAACTTCGGCAACAACATAAACAAAGCCAAATTTGGCCTACAAGCTACTTTCTAACAACTAAATTAACATGTAATACATATATAGACTTCACACAAACATAATTTAAGGTCTCTTAACATGATTTTACCTATACAACAATATAAACATCGAATTTAAAACCTCTAATTTCACTGTTTTTGTTAAAACTTCACTTTTTGACATTTTCAATGAAAATCATCACTGTGATTTTGTTTTTCAACCAAAACAGTTAATTCAAAATACTTTATTTTAGTTTCTTCATCTACTTTCAAAATCAATAGTCAATTTATATGTTATGCAAAGAATTTAACCTCAATTTTATTTTAAACTAAGCCATATTCATATATATTCATACCAATTCACTATAATATGATTTCCTTCATAAATAAATACATAACATGAATCAATTTACTATAACTCATCTATAAACTTATAAAAACAACTTTATAACAACCAACTATCATATAAAAACTATATATAACAAATAATTCAACCCTCACAAAGTTTACAGAGGATTTTTGAATAGAATAAAACTACAACTTTTGAAAAATAAAAGAGTAAGATGATACATTCGTTTTCTAGAAGTTGATAGCTACCCTTTGATTGTCAAGCTTCCTTCCCACAATTCCTCTCTCAAAAATCTCTCTAGGATTCTCCCAATTCTTTCTCAACTTTTTCTTTTTTTTTCTTCTTCTGTGTTCTTCCTATCTACTCTAATCTTACGTACTAAAATTATAACGTAAATAATAATATAAGTATTAATTGTATAATATCAATATATCTATAAATGACATCAGTTGTTTTATTTTTTGAAAATCAAAAGCCATAAGGCTTGTTTGGCTAACTACTTTAAAAATTAACCACTTAAATCCTTATGCCTTGTTTGGTAAAACATATTTAAATTAAAGACTTAACATTCATTAAGCCTTGTTTGGCAAAACTGAATTAACCTCCCTTAACTTATTTTAATAACTCCTTTATAATATAGTTTATGGTCACACTTAATTTAATTAGGTTTTAATACTTAATTTAATTAATTCTAATAACAATTTATTAAATAAATTTACCACATAAATCAATACAACAAAATTATAATTTTCTTTATAATTATAATTTTATTTAATAAATTAACACGTCATTTTAATTACAAAATCAAATTAAAATATCATTATAATAATTTATTTAATCATTATAAATTCTCTAACTTAATTTATTAATATAAATTAAAATATTATCTCATGATGATCAATTTTCTTAACACATAAATTATTTATTTAACAAATTAATATTCAAATCAAATCACATTAAATAAATATTTATTCAACAATTAACACATCAATTCAAATATTTATATAACTCAATAAATATTTTGAATTACAATTTAAAATTCTGGATTGTTACAGCTGCAGTATTTTATATGGCATTGTAATAATTTGAGTTTGGATACTGTCTACGATAAAACTTACAGCTAATGTGTTATCGTATTTTGCACGACAGTTCAACAGTTGTATAAATGAAGTTTGTATTTGAATTCTGTACCGTGTATCTGACGACTCATAATGGGTTGTGTATACCTATTTTGGGGGCGTCACACTTCTTCTTTCTCTCTTATTTTCTCTCTATAGTTTCTCTTACTATAACTTGTGATTATAACTTTGCTCTTCAAAATTGGTAGGAAATAAGGAATGGATGAAGGAGTATTTATAGGTTAGGAAAAGGTGGCAAATTACAAGGTTAATTATACTTTAGTACCTTCATCTTTGCCTCTATTTTTAATTTAGTCCTTCAAGTATTATCAATCTTGCATAACCTCCCCTAGTAGTACTTGCATGTGAACCAATAGTTCCTTGCATGTGAACTAATAGTAATTAATTGCTTATTTATCCGTTTAATTACCCGTTTGGTCAATTTAACATCCAGAAATCAAATATTATCGAAATAAATGTCGATTTCTATTAACACTAATATTCCCAACACAATGAAAATAATTTTATCAACAATTTCATCTTTGAATTTTTGAAGTTTGACTTTTTCTAAAATAGACAACTGTTGACTTTTTGACCAAAAAGCAACCCCGATAAATTTTGTGTTTATAGTCTATTTTGACTAATTTCATCATCTCGGACTCAAATATCTCGTTCGCGTTTCCAAATTCAACTCCGAACTCAAATTTGAGTTTTAATTTCATTTTCTTGTGTTTTATACACACTTTTACTTTCTTAGTTAGTTCAAACTATTTAATTAGTCTTGACTAACTATTAAATTAAATCTCATCACATATCGCTAATAAATATATATAACACATTTTTAATCTTTCAACAATTATTCGTCATTAATATTATAACTCACAATATTGACAACCAGATCCTTCCTAGGAAAGAGAGGACTTTCCGATAAGGATTTCTCTTTACTAGCGCGTAATTAAATAACCAAACTCCTTTCCTTGACAAAACTTCCTAGACAGTGTCAATAATGCAAATAATAATATGCATAATTGTATAGTCTCAATTATTAATTTAATAATATTAAATATTGTGCAGATGATACTGTGACAATAATTGAATCAATAATATGAGATATTATGCATCAACAAATGTGGCAATTATTTAATAAAACTGAGTGACTTCTTACGTAAGCATCAATAATTAGAGATACTGTGCACTACCATGTGCTATTATGCAACAATGCGTATTACTTTACTTTTATCACTGTGTATTTCAACAGTTTAACAGTAAAAGTTTTGTTATTATTTTATGAAAATGTTATTTTTGTTGCTTTCTATATTCGATAGTTATTCCGTTGTGGTCCACCAATAATTGCGCCTTCGTACAAATATTCTCAGACAAAAATAATATTCCCCGACCAAACGAATATTTTATGACAACTTGCTTATTTTTCAAAATTTTCACATATCAGCCTTAACTTTAACATTTTATCAATTTAACCATTTACTGAATATAATAATATTTAAAAAAAAATTTGAATACTTTTATTTCATAAAATTCGGGGTCTTATAATCTTCCCTCCTTGTAAAATTTCGTCCCTGAAATTTACGTACCTGGTAGTTCGAAGAGGTGAGAATACCTTTCTTTCATTTCTGATTCTATCTTCTCGGTCATTTCCTCTGTATCATGATTTCTCCTTTGCTCACCTCTTGGATTTTAAATATCATTCTAGAATACAGCTTCAAAACAAAGGTTAATTGACATATCACAATTTGTCAACTTATAAGAAAATTCAGTTTAGATAGGATACACACTATCGAAGGATATTACTCGTCTCTCCCCTCCTAGTTCTAGTCTCACATCTCCGCCAAAGATCATATCCCTAAGCTCTGATACCAACTATGACGCCCCCAAAATAGGTCCACACAATCCATCTTGGGTCGCCAAATACAACACCAAAGAATCCAAATACAAACTTCATTTATACAACTGTCATGCAAAATTCGACAACACATAAGCTGAGAGTTTCAATACAAATATTATCTTGTAGACAATATCAAAACTCAAATAAATTCTCATTAAAATTATTGTCACACTATTTTAAAAAATATGGAGGACTACTATAATAACCGTCTTGGACCATTACTTCACTCCCCGACTAGTCCCAGCTACATTCTAGCCTCCTGAGAAGAACAATGGAACCAAAATGAAAAGGGTGAGCTGAACTAGCCCAGTAAAGAATATTATGACTAAGATAGTAAAGAAAAAATTATCCTTAGTCCTCAATAATGAAAAATCTGATATAATACAATAGACAACAAGTTTTAGATCAACAACTGCCGCGGAAATAGCAATCCATTAGAAGATTCAAGTAAAACATGATGTCTACTATCTTTTATGATTTAAAAGTCCATGATAAATATTTTATCTCAATTACACCAATCAATAAATGTTTCAAATCAAAATTATCCATGCACTACGGGCCAAGAATATTCGTTTGTATCACCAGTGGTCATTATTATGCTAAAAAATTGTCCATCTATGCACTACGGGCCAAAGAGGACTTTCACCACATCATTTATCTATAACATTACTGGTCATGATTATACCAATAAACAATTCCTTGTCATAATCATACCAATCAACAGTCCATTTATGCACTATGGGCCAAAGATGACTTTTACCAAAATATAAGCATGAGGATGATGACAATGATATAAAGAATCAATGAAGTGAGATCAAGGATAAATATTAGAGATTTATAATTCAATTTATCCAGAGTTCAAGAATGTCCAAATTGTGAACACGATCACCAATTGTGGAGTAAAATTCAAGAATAATATTCATGTATCAAAAAAATAATTTGGATAGAAAAGAAAATTAAATTATGTTATGAATGATACTCATGAATAGTATCAATGAATAGTACCGTATGATTAGTACCCCGAAATAAAAAGATTAAAATTTCAATAAGAGAGTTCAGACCAATATACCAATGAAATGATATTATATGAAGCACAAATCTCAAGGAATTTCTAATCATTTCAGGAATTATAGAAGCAATAATAAGTTTAGATTTAGGAATATGAAATGAAATAAAATAGAAACTGCAAATGGATTTTCACCCGTCATGCGATAATCTGTGTAGACAGATCATTTCCATAACTTAATAAAGAATGAATACTAAAGGTTATTCACCAGGCACACGGTAGTCCGCGTAGATAGGTTATTCCCACAGATTAATAAGGAATGAATACGAAAGGTTATTCACCAGGCATGCGGTAGTCCGAGTAGACAATTTATTTCCACAGATTAATAAAGAATGAATACGAAGGGTTATTTACCATGCATGAGGTAATTCGCGTAGACAGGTTAGTCCCGTAGATTTATAAAGAATGAATACGAAGGGTTATTCACCATGCATGTGGTAATCCGCGTAGACATGCTATTCCCACATATTAATAAGGAATAAAATGACAACCCTTATGAGTATGAAGAAAATGACATCCTTTACGAATACGAAAGAAATAATACCCCTTACAAATACGAAAATAATATCTCTTACAAATACTAAAATAATATCCCTTACCTTAGTAAGAGATTGGATACTGCAATACTGTAGTAGCAGAATTGTGACACCCCAAAAATAGGTATACATCACCCATTCTGAGTCGCCAAATACATGGTACAAAATTTAAATACAAACTTCCTTATACAATACGACAAAACGTAGCTGAGAGTTTTTACACGAATATTGTCTAGAAGACAGTATCCAAACTCAAATGGAGTCCTCATTACAATTATTAACCAACTATTTTATAAAATAATGAAAACTACTACAGCCACCATCTCGGACCGTCACTCCATTTCCCGACTAGTCCCGACTACGTTCTCATTTCCTGAAGAGAACAATGAAAGCAAAAGGGTGAGCTCAACTAGCCCAGTAAGAAATATTATGACTAAGATAATGTATAATAAATTATCGTTAGCCTTCAACAGTGTTAAACTGATTAAAATACAACAAATATCAAGTTTAATTGCAGCGAAACAAGCAATCCATTAGAAAAGTCAAGTAGAGCATGATATCTACTATCTTCTATGATTTAAAAGTTTATCATCAATTTAATCGCTGAGACTCAGCTTAATAAATAAATCACATCACTGAATTATCCGTGCACTACAGGCCAATGATATTCATTAGTATCACGTCCACGAATTATCCATGCACTACGGGCCAAGGATAATCATGTTATCACCAATGGTCATTATCATGCCAACAACTGTCCATCAATGCATTACAGGCCAATGATGACTTTTACCACATCATTTGTAACATTACAAGTCATGATTATACCGAATAATCCCTGGTCATAATCATACCAATCAACAGTCCATCTATGCACTACGGGCCAAAGATGACTTTTACCACATCATAAGCATGAGGATGATGACAATGATATAAGAATTCAATTAAATGAGAGCATTAATAAATTTTAAATATTTTATAATTTAATTTATCCAGAATTCAATAATGTCCAAATTATCAATATGATACTGCTTTGTGGAGTAAAATTCAAAAATAATATTGTATCAAAAATGATTTGGACGGAAAAGAAATTAATTTTTATCATGAATATTACCCTGGGTGAATAGTACCCGAGTGAATAGTACCCCGTGAATAGTAATTCAGAAATAGTACCCTGTGAATAGTACCCCGATATGAAAAGATAAAAAATTATCAAGACTGCTCAGAATAATATTTTCATGAAAAGATACTAGATGAAGCGCAAATTTCAAGGATATTCTACTAATTTCAAGGAGTATAGAATTCATACTTTAACAAAATGAGTGTAGAATTTGGAATCTAAAATGAAATAATATTACTTACATACTACATAGTATGGAAGAAAATATTATTTCTTACAAATACTGAACAAAAATAATATCCCTTACCTTAAAAAAGAGAGTATTCCGACTGGTATAGCGGGAATATTCTTGAAGAAAATTTGTACTATTTTCTACACTCAAAGCTTTCTAAAACTCGAAGGAAATACGCTCAATATTATAGAAGAAGAATTCTCTGATTATGATGTGATTTTTAATTCTAAACTAAGTATCCTATTTATAGGAGAACGGAAGGATACTATTTGAATTTAGAAAATCATGGACGCACAGTGCAGAATTCGGACGATTTTTTGAAAATTCACATGATTTACTATGCAGTCACTATGCAAACGCTATGCATAATAAAATATAATATACTCTATTTTTCATAAAAAACAAAACTTATTATAATATATATATATATATATATATATATATATATATATATATATATATATATATATATATATATACAGAATAACCTTCTACCTATTATTTAAAAAAAATGGATAAGTAGGGGTTCAAATAATACGTCCAACTTACAACAAATATTTCATAAAAATCCCCTCAATATTTTTAACAACATTTATTCATCAATAATATAACTTGAAATATTAACAACCAGATCATTTCTAGGAAAGAAGGAGTTTTTCGATAAGGATTTCTCCCTATTGGCGCACAATTAGGTGACCAATCCCCTTTTCTAGACAGAATTTTTTAGACATTGTCAATACCATAAATAATAATATGAATAACTTATCATCTCAATTATTGATTTAATAATATAAAATATTGTGCAGATGATACTGTGACAATAATAGAATCAATAATGTGAGATACTGTGACAAACTGAGAATTTAGACAATTTAATAAAATCTTAATAGATTGAATAGAGGTTAAATAATAGACCTAGACAGAAAATAAGTGCATGGATTTGACATTTTTGGGAAGAAATTTTGTGAATTTAAAAACTTTTGGTGAAGGTTTACAGTGTTAAGGATATAAGTGTATATGTTCTATGTATATGGTCATATATGTGTACAGTATGTGGTTAAGGGTTAAGGGTTGACAAGATAAATTATATCAGTGACAAACTCTAATATTATATTAAGAACGTCGACGTTCAGTTAGGAAGTCATATCGACTGATAAGAAACCCTAACACCGATTTTGAAAACCCTAGTTTCAGTTTCGGGAATCTAAAACCCTAATTCAGAATATTAAAACCCTAATTTGGGAGCTTGAAGATAAGTATAAGGTTTTTATGTTATTGATTATATATTTAATTAGGGATAACCCTAATTGATTATTAGAAAACCCTAATTGTTTAGCTAAAAACCCTAATGTACAATTATGGAACCTAAATGCTAAATTAGCAATTTTAATTAGGAAATATTAATCCTAATTAGCATGCTTGAATGTGATTAGTAAACTTTAATATAATTAGGAAACCATAATTATAATCTTAGTTTTCTATTTTTAAAAACCTAATTAGAAAAGCCTAGAAAATAAATTTGTAAAACCTTAGGGTTAAACCCTAAGGGTTAAAACCTAAGGGTTGGACAATACAATCCTAAATTATTAATAAATGAAATTTGATTTCCTCTATTTATTATTTTGAAACAGTAAGGGTTGAATTGATTAATGAGGTTAGTTATGGGTAAAATGCGCAAATATTTTAAATAAGTAAGTGGTTATAAAATATTCATTATTATCGGGGAATATTCGTTTGGTCATGGAATATTCTTCCTGTCGGGGAATATTCGTACGACGACACAGTCTTTTGTGGGCCCCATAAAGGAAAGAGATTGGATGAAGAAAACGACAAGTATAAGTTGTTTATAAATAACGGCGTAGTTGTTACTGTTAATACTGTTGGAATATCCGGTGGTTAAAACACAGTAATACGCGTTGTTGCACAGTAGCACACGGTATTGCACCAATCATTGATTCTTACGTAAGAAGGCACTACTCAATAATTGTTACAGTAATTACTGTTCAGTATTTTATTAATTCAATAATTGTTGCGTTGATATTTTATATTAATGTTGTTTCAATAATTGTCACTACACAATATTTTCCATTATCGAAGTAATAATTCATATTATCTAAATAATATTATTAGATAATATTATTGGCAATGTCTAGAAAGTTCTGTCTAAGGAGAGGTTTGATTATCTAATTGCGCGCTAGTAAGGAGAAATCCTTATTGGAAAGCCCCCTCTTTCTTGGGAACTGCCTGGTTGTCAGTATTATGATTCTGTAATATTATTTATGAATAATTAATAATTGATTTATATGATGAGGAAAATATTCATTTTATGTGGATACAGATGGAGAATTTTTTTTAAAGTGACAATTGTTGAAAATCAATATTTTATCTTTTCTGATAAAATAATATTTTATAATATTCTTATAATATAATAATGATGATATTTTTACAATGAATGTGGGATATATGAGTATATGAGGAAGAAGAGTATTTTTGTTATAAAAATGTTTAAAATATGTTAAACATATCTGTGGACCCATTTCTTGACTGAAATTTGATTATAGCCTGTAGAATCGCCCATTTATGGATTTCGGTCAATTTCTGTTTGGAATTTGGAAAAAATTTCTTCTGTAAAGTTGTAGATAATGGAATTTCCTATGAAAAAAACATGTGGTTTGAATTTTTCTAACAAAAGGACTATTTATTATGAATTATTGAAGTTCTAAAGTTCTGAAATAATTAATTTTTGGAAGTTTTATTTATTTTTATTAATAAAAACGCTTTTTATATTTTGTGGGCATCTTTAACATGTGCAAGGTGGCTGAATTCAGATCTTAGAATGTGTGCGTAAGAATTTATATATAATATATTAATATTATATTAAATTTTCTGCTTTGGTGTTCTAAATATTTTCCTATAAATAGGGTGCTTAGGTTAGAATTGAAAATCACACCAGAAACTGAAGTTTTCTCTCTTTCTCTCTCGATATATTGAGCGTATTCTTGTGAGTATTTTAATACTTTGAGTGTTGCTATACGGTGCAAGTTCAAGTCATAGCCTATATTCGGTGTTTCAACTAGAAGTACTGTCTTTACGAGGTAAGAGATGTTATTTTCTTCTTAAATGATATTATTTTCTTCAATATCATTATGCCAAAATATTAGTTTGAATTTTTTATCAAATTTAGAACTTTATGTGTCGGGGTTACTATTCACGTATACGGCACTATTCACGAATACGATACTATTCACAGAAAAATTAAATTTTTATTTTTCCTCCAAAATATCTATTATGGATACTAGCTTTGATTGTATCCATGTTTTGATCATTCTTGAATTTTACTCCACTATGGTTATTTACGAGGTATTTTTGGACATGGATAAACCGAAATACGAATCCTTAATAATCATTCTTTTGTTTCACTGGATTCGTTTTCTTTAATATATTTTTCATCATCCTCAGTCCTAAGTGATGGTATTACTGAATATCTTTGGCCTGTAGTACAAAGATGAATGATTTCTGATGAATATCTTTGGCCCGTAGTGCAAAGATGAATGATTTCTGATGAATATCTTTGGCCCGTAGTGCAAAGATGAACAGTTGTTTAGACGAACATGACCAACTGATGAATATCTTTGGCCTGTAGTGCAAAGATGAATATTTGTTTCCAGATATATATTGATTGATGTTACAGGAATAAAATATAGACGATAAACTTTTAAATTCATATATAGAAGATAATAGATTTCATTCTCTACTTAACTCTTCTAATGAATTATTATTTCCGCTGCGAATATTGATTTAAAATTTGTTGTCTATTGTATTCTATTAGATTTTTTTCTGTTGAGGACTAACGATAATTTGTTTTATATTATCTTAGTCATAATATTCTTTACTGGGCTAGTTGAGCTCACCCTTTTTCCTTTTGTTCCATTTTTCTTCTCAGGAGGCGAGAATGTAGCAAGTACTAGTCGGGGTATGGAATGATGGTTCTAGAAAGTTGTTTAGTAGTCCTCACTATTTTTGTAAAACAATGTATCAATAATTATAATGAGGAATTATTTGAGTGTGGATATTGTCTAGACGACAATATTTATATTTAAACTCACAGTTTTTTTGTTGTATTAATAAAGTTATAGTTGTTTCTGTACCATGTATTTAGCGACTCAGAATGAGTGTTGTATACTTGTTTTGGGGGCGTCACAGTTGGTATTAGAGCTCAGGGATATGGTCTCTGGCGGAGATCGGGGAATAGAACTAGGAAGGGAGAGACGAGTAAATCCTTTGCTAGTGTGTCCTACCTAAGCTTATTTGTTGGTCGGTCATAATATAGGAATATTATGTGATAGGTAAATTTTTTAAATTAACCCTTGTTTTATGCAGTATTTGAGAATGTCGACTGAGAATGTTAACAGTGGAGTAAATGAGACAGTGGAGCAATGTTCCTCCTGTGAACAACACCACTGAGCAGACGATGAACGATGAGATGTTTAGAAGCTTTTTGCGATTCATGCAAAACCAGACGAAGAAGATTCCTGTTCAAAATATAGAAAGAAACAATGGCAACGCATAGCTGGTCACAGCCAAGTAGTTCAAAGAGTTGGGACCACCAGAATTCTGGGGAAAGTCGGATCCGATTAAAGCGGAGACGTGGGTCAAGCAAATTACCAAGATATTCGATATCTTGGGATGCACGGAGGAACAGAAGGATCCATTCGCCACCTTTATGTTCCGTAATGAGGTAGATTATTAGTGAGAATCTGTGAAGCATACCCATCTAGCTGCAGTCAGCTTATCTTGGGAGACATTTCAGAAACTGTTCAATGACAAATACTTTCCTGAAAGTGTTCGTCATATGAAGGAGGTAGAGTTTATTAGATTGGAACAAAACAACATGACGGTGTCCCAGTACGAGGCGAAGTTTACAGAGTTGTCCATGTTTGCACCTCATTTGGTGGAGAATGAGGAACGTATGACACGGATGTTTTTGAGAGGTTTGAAACCCAGCATACGTCAATATCTCATTTCACATAAATTTTCTCTCTATTCAGATGTTATCAATAGGGCTCAATTATTAGAGCGAGATAACGAGTACGTTCAACCGAGGGACCACAACCAGGATCATACCGGTGACAGCAGTCATCAGAACAACGATAACCAGCGGAGAAAGAAAAATACGGACAAGAGCGGTAACCACTCTGGTGGTAATCATGGCCATGAAAATAGAAGAAGCGAGTCGAAAGGAGATTTTAAAGAGAGGAGATTCAACAATGACAATACGAAGACGTCAGTGAAAGTAGTATGCACACAAGCCAATCATGTTTGATGATAAAGCATATACTTTGTAACAAACTTATTCATTTATTAATAAAAAGTATTTATTTATTAAAGGCTTTTAATTATCTACATGATGCTGTTTTATAATATGTGATAAACTCATAGTTTTAAGCAATGCTTTTAGAATAATGATGATGATCATTCTAATGAGATCTAAATTCTTAGAAAGCTTAAAACTAAAATAGTTCCCAATCGTTGGATTACTAAATTGGGGATTAGTGAATCCGGATAGATTGGTACATACGTTGCTTGCTCATTGGATGAGAATGATTGATCTCATGAACATTTGTGTGGAGACACTAAAGCAAGTATGTAGGTGCTTATTAGAGAATAAGTTCACTGAACGTGGCTCGCTAAGGAATACCTAATGGAGTTTTACTTGCCTGTCAATAGGAATTCCCGTAGTTATAGTAGTACAAGTGATCCTTGAACTTGAGATCATCATAGTATCTTGTGTATGATGAGTTATACTTTGACTTATTCCTTAAGACCCTTAGGGTATATCAAAGAGTATGCTTGGGTATAATAAGTTGTACATGGAGATAATGTATGATCAATAAAGAATCTATCGCTTCTAGTAAAAGAAGAGAAATGTCCTATGTGATTCGATAAATGACAA
Organism: Panax notoginseng; assembly: GCA_016801055.1. Taxonomy (NCBI): domain Eukaryota; kingdom Viridiplantae; phylum Streptophyta; class Magnoliopsida; order Apiales; family Araliaceae; genus Panax; species Panax notoginseng. Next base: position 51,347,562 of record CM029017.1, read on the forward strand.
TCCAGTAGTCCTTGGCCAAGGCAGAATGAAATTAGAAAGGAGTTTCTAATTTGTATTATTTGGGGTTGTGCATTTAAGAGTCGAAATACATATAATTAAATAAAATAAGACTTGACAGTAATTCCATGTCTTATATTTAATTGGGACATTGAATGGTGGAAGGATTGAATTGTACGGTAACTATTTACTCAAAGGTTCTTTTATGATTAATGTTGAAATCTATATTATCTGGAAAGTCGTTGATTGCTAGGGAGGCTTATCCCTATTGTAGAATAAATATTATTTATTTAAATAAATTAATAATTTAATTTATTTATTTAAATAAGATTAGAATTGTTCTAATTGATTTATTCACAACCGGTTTAATATGAAGAACCTAAAGGGTCACACCATAAAAGGAAGAATAATTATTTAAGAAGTTAATGGCATAATCGTAATAATATGTTAAGTATATTTAATTTAATCTATGGTGATAGAATAAATTAAATAGCTTAATATTTATTATTTAATATTTTAGAAATATTAAATATAAATTAATAAGAGGAGTCTTATTAATAATATTACAATTATTATTATTTTAATTTCTAAAAGAGTTTAAGAATTAATTTAATATAAGTACTCTCATTTATACCTAATAGGATTAGGAGGGAAAATTAGTTAAAGGAGTTTAATTAATTATCCCTAATAAGATTAGGGAGCCTATTTAATTAAAAGAGTTTAATTAAATAAATAATACCTTATTTTAATAGGGTTACTTGATATCTTTATAAGAGGAGTCTTATATCAGATATCAAACATACGTTATTCCAATTGTTGGAGAATACACTCTTTTCTATGAGAGATAGAAAAACTAGGATTTTGCCAAATACTCATCTTCTTGAATTCTTCTTCTTCCTTGGTGGATCACCTCTAGAGGCCAAACAATTGGGTGGCTAACGTTGATCAAAGGAAAGAACCAAACCCGGTGGATTCAAGTTGGACGCGAAAAAGATTGGAGGTGAACTTGTACCTGAGGAAGCTCGGATCTTCAAGGGTATGATTCTTGTTCTTTCTTTTTCGTTTAATTAATAATTGCGCATAAAGGGTGATCCGGGTATATGGTTTGTAAAATTTTAAACTCTGATTTTTCCACGTTTCCGCTATTTTGTGCAATTTGATTGCGTTCATGAATATTACAAACCTAACAGTGGCATCAGAGCCAAACCTTTATGCGAATTATTAATTATTTTAATTTTATATATATATTAATATGTGTTTTGAACAATTTAGTTGGGTATAATTTTGTTGTATAAAATTTATTTAAAAAAAAAACGTGAAAACATTTTTTTTTCCTCGCTGCTATTTGCGACTTCGCGTGATTTTTTAAATCACCTGCTGATTCACGTCACTTAGTCACCTGGTTGGCTGGTTCACGTGGAGATGATTCATGTTTTTGTTAACAGGATATTTGGTTATACTCTAGGATCTTGAAATCATATAGTATATATATATATATGGTAATTACGGTAAAACATGGTAAAACATTACATGGTAATTACGGTAATATATATATATATATATATATATATATATATATATATATATATTATTCTTAATAATTTTATAATTAAAATAAAAGTTTATTTTAATTTTAAAATAAAAAGTTTATTTTAATCTTAAAATAAAAGAGTTTATTTTAATTGTAAAATTAAATTTCATGCTAACTAATTAGAGTTGGAATTAGATTCCATGATAACTAATTGGAGTTGAAATTAGATTCCATGTTTCCTTAAATAAAGGAGTTTATTTAGATATGAAATAAGATTTCATATTATTCAAAATAAAAGAGTTTATTTGTGAATAGAAAAGAGAATCCGTGTTTTCTTTTATAAAGGAGTTTTATTTTATTTTATATGGAACTGGATTCCATAATTAATTAAAATAAAGGAATTTATTTTGATTAAAGATTTTGATTAAAATAAAATAGTTTATTTTATTCAAAATTGGATAAATTAAAATAAAATAGTTTATTTTAATTTAAATTTGGATTAAAATAAAGGAGTTTATTTTGATTCAAAATTAGATTTTATACTAACTAAATTTGCCCATTAAATGATATCAATATATATATTGAATGTTTATTATCCGTGAGATGAATATAATTTATTGATGCATATGGTGATATGTATGATAATAAATGAGATTGATTATGGACTATTGACCAATGTGATTGGATTTTATTTTAGTTGGATGCATGAATGTATGAGTTTTATTAAATGGGGTCTGCGTACCTCGTCTTCTCTAATTTTTCTTAATGTAAATTCTATCTCCCTCCTATGTACTTCCCCTTGACTGCTGATCAAGATTTCTATTTATTTTAAATAAGTTCTGTAATAGGAATAGTTAGAATTAAATTTTGAAGAATTGGAGATCAAGGAGCAAGGAGCGCGTGAAGACCCGCTTGTAATGGAGCCCGGGTTTAAATGTAATAGTTATATTTAAATATTAATTCTTGCACCCCTAGGGTTTGACCTTTTGGTTCACTTGGTGGCTCTAGTGAACCAAACTAGAATAAAAGTCCATAATCAATCCGGGTAGAATATAGTATTCTATATGTGCATGCTTATACTATATATATTATATATTATGCAAACATGCTTCGCATGTTAATTAATATGACGCGTATTTTATATATATATATGTGCATGCGCGCTTAACAAGATGAGACAAATTAATAACAAATCCCTCAAATTTTTTTATATTAAGTCCTAAGCGTTCAAAGATATTTGGAATATCGAACGTCGCCTTCTAGTTTGATAAAATTAATAGAGTATTAAATATTTAATATGAGTTTGTTGTGTCACCACAAGGCAAGTATTAAGTATTTAAGATGTTAATTTATCACATTTGATGCTTATAAAGAAAATTGAACAATATTGTTTTGTTGTGTCACCACAAGGATGATATTTTTCTTTTTTTTAATATATGGAGTGCTAGGTTGGACTTAACTTGGATAATTTTGATTCGGATGTGCCACCACTTGATCAAAATAATCTAAGAGGCAAAATACAAGGAGTTGCATAGTTGATGTAATTGACAAGAGTTGTCTACCTATTTATTTATATATAGTTTGTTGTGTCACCACAAGGCTATATACACTTGAAATGAGATCCTTATTCTCACTAGCAAATCTTTAATTAGATTTAGCCGAACTATATAAGTGAGGGTAATATAGTTTGAAGAAAATAGTGGGAGATACCAATTTAAAACAAGACCTAAATTATTTTGGTAATTAATAAAAGAATGTATGCTAAAATGGTGTTAATTACAAATTCATTTATAGAATTTTACAATGTCTAAATTACTATCTCTGCGAAGCATATTAGATGCTATTTAACCGGACCGTATTAAACGGATTGGTTAAGAAATTTGAGAATAGTTCTCATGACTGAAAAGCTATCTTATGTCCTTAATACGCCTATCCCTGCAATGGTTGCAGACAATGCCTCTGAGGAAGATATTGCTACTTTTAGAAAGTGGCAAGATGATGCATAGTTGGCTCAATGCATCATGCTCGCATCCATGAGTAACGAGCTTCAGCGTCAGCATGAAACTATGGATGCTCCTACTATATTCCTGCACATCAAGTAGTTGATGGTGAGGAAAGTAGGACTGATAAATATCAGATATCTAAGGAGCTCTTCCGATCTAGAATGACCAATGACACTACAGTACAGACACATGTCCTAAACATGATCAATATGATTGAACAATCAGGATAATGGATTTTGTCATGGATGGAGAGTTGAGCCAAGATTTGATCTTACACTCACTTACGGACTCCTTTCACAATTGTTGTGAATTTTTTCATATGTACAAGCTAGATATCAGCCTCGCTGATTTGCTTAACATGTTGAAAAATGTTAAGAGTCACTTTCCAACCAAGAAAGACCTTGTCTTACTGGTAGGAGCCAAATGATCTTCTGAAAAGAAGAACGATTCAAAGAAGGTAAATAGAAAGGCAAAAACAAAGGATAATAAGAACAAAACTGATACGGATAGCAAAGGAGTTTGCTTCCACTGTAATAAGTCTGGACACTGGAAAGAAACTGGGAGAAGAATCTTGTAGAGGCTAACCAAAGAAGCTTATTGAAGTTTCGGTTATAAATACAAATTTGTTCATGATTGAAATAAATTTTGCTTTAAGTCAAGGTTCTACTTGGGTATTGGATACTGACTTTGGTTATCATAAATATAGATTTATGAAGGGACCAAGTAGAAGTGGAAAGCTAAACAAATATAAGTAATCCTATGTACGGGAAATGTAGCAAAGGTTGCCACATTAGCCATAGAAACTTATAGTTTAGCAATGCCTACGGGCAAATCTATTAAGTCAATAAGTTGTTATTGTATTCCAGTTCTTGTTAAAAATATTATTTCCATTTTATTGTTGGACAATGAAATCTTTGGTATTATATTTAAGAACAATTGTTGTTCTATTTATAATAATAATAATGTTTTGTATAGAACTGGAATATTATTTAATGGATTTTATATACTTGACTTACGTGAAAATAATTTTGCAAATTGAACAAACTAGTATAAGAAAAGGAGATGATCATTCAAAGAGTTGAATGTATATATTTGTTGAAATACAAGTGTGAATTCTTTGAAAGGTTCAAAGAATTCAAAAGTGAAACAAATTGACAAAGTATTAAGATTCTTTGATTAGATCAAGGAATAAATACTTGTGAAATAAGTTTCTAGATTATCTCAAATGGTTTTCTCATAATGGACGCCTCCTGATACGTAATAATTAATTGATGTATCTGAAAGGAAAAATCGTATCTTGTTGGACATGGTACGGTCCATAATGATTTTACCGACATTCTAGTATTCTTTTAGGATCATGTCCTAGAAATGGCTGCATATCTACGAAAAGGTAACCTCAAAATCTGGCCCTAAGACTCCATAAAAGTTATGGACAAGGAGGATTCCTAATCTTAAGTATGTTAAGATAAGGGGTTGTCCAACTTATGTGAAAAAGGTTTCAAAGGATAAGCTTGGGACAAAATTTGACAAGTACAGATTTGTGGGACATCCTAAAGTAAGTTTAGGGCATATGTTCTATAATCCTACTTAGCAAAAGGTGTTTGTTGCGAAACACACTACCTTCTAAGATAAAGGTGTTTATCATTGAAGGAGCTAGTGAGAGGATAATAGATCTTGAAGAGTTCAAGAACCGCAAATCACTATAAGTCAAATAAGAGGAACTTGTAGATAGACCTATTGTACCACAATCGAATCGTAAATCTGGAATAGTACTGATGATACCTGGGAGGTATGGAATCATCATGGATGATGATAATGAGGTACACATCATAGAAGATGATGATCCAGAGTTACATACGATGAGGTAAGAGTTCTAGTGTGTACAAAAGGGTCAGTGGGAGCAACGTGAAATTTTTAGTATTATATGTTAATATACTACGGATGAGGAATAACATACCAATGCTACAATCAGTAAAGATAAAGTTATCTAAATAATCCTCCATGAATGATTTGGAAGAGTATCTTAATTGGGGATACAAATCTATATAGATAGATTTAAAAGGATGCTCGACTTAACCCATGGAACGTATATTCATTTGATGCTAAAGTTGTTTAGCATGACAAACTCCATCAGATGTCTCATGTTGATGAGCCATGGAGTGTATCTCTCTTAATAGTCCCCATAGACTCCAAAAGGAGAGATCGCATGAGTAACTATCATGTATGCAATGAAATGTACAAGACCTGATGTTGATCAGTTATATTCTGGAGAAGTTCACTGTGAGACAGTGAAAAATATCTTAAAGTACTTAACTGGCACTAAGGATGTGATCTTACATGGTGGGTCTGAATTAAAACTAGAGGGCTTAATAGACTCAAGTTTTTCAGACAGACCAAGACGACATAAAATTCACTTTAAGGTAAAGCGTTACCTTGAACGGTGGTGCAGTGAATTGGAAAGGTTCCAAACAGCAAAGAGTTGTTGGTTTAGTGATAAAGACAAAGTATATAGCTATAAATGAAGCTGCAAGTTGATTGTTTGGATAAAAGTTCATTACAGAACTAGGAATAGTTCCTAAGTCTCATCTTGGATCTAAACATGTGTTGTGGCACTTTTATTTGATTATAAGAATCATTGAAAGATAGAAAATTACTATAGAGATAGTGGACTCTCAAGAACAACATTACATATCCATTAACTAAAGCTTATCCTACAGCAGGATAATCGTCACTTAGAGAAGAAGGGTATGAGATACCATGGCGATTGACTTTAGTGCAAGTGGGAGATTGAAAGTAGTATGCACACAAGCCAATCATGTTTGATGATAAAGCATATACTTTGTAACAAATTTATTCATTTATTAATAAAAAGTATTTATTTATTAAAGGCTTTTAATTATCTACATGATGCTGTTTTATAATATGTGATAAACCCATAGTTTTAAGCAATGCTTTTAGAATAATGATGATGATCATTCTAATGAGATCTAAATTCTTAGAAAGCTTAAAACTAAAATAGTTCCCAATCGTTGGATTACTAAATTGGGGATTAGTGAATCCGGATAGATTGGTACATACGTTGCTTGCTCATTGGATGAGAATGATTGATCTCATGAACATTTGTGTGGAGACACTAAAGCAAGTATGTAGGTGCTTATTAGAGAATAAGTTCACTGAACGTGGCTCGCTAAGGAATACCTAATGGAGTTTTACTTGCCTGTCAATAGGAATTCCCGTAGTTATAGTAGTACAAGTGATCCTTGAACTTGAGATCATCATAGTATCTTGTGTATGATGAGTTATACTTTGACTTATTCCTTAAGACCCTTAGGGTATATCAAAGAGTATGCTTGGGTATAATAAGTTGTACATGGAGATAATGTATGATCAATAAAGAATCTATCACTTCTAGTAAAAGAAGAGAAATGTCCTATGTGATTCGATAAATGACAATCCAGTAGTCCTTGGCCAAGGCAGAATGAAATTAGAAAGGAGTTTCTAATTTGTATTATTTGGGGTTGTGCATTTAAGAGTCGAAATACATATAATTAAATAAAATAAGACTTGACAGTAATTCCATGTCTTATATTTAATTGGGACATTGAATGGTGGAAGGATTGAATTGTACGGTAACTATTTACTCAAAGGTTCTTTTATGATTAATGTTGAAATCTATATTATCTGGAAAGTCGTTGATCGCTAGGGAGGCTTATCCCTATTGTAGAATAAATATTATTTATTTAAATAAATTAATAATTTAATTTATTTATTTAAATAAGATTAGAATTGTTCTAATTGATTTATTCACAACCGGTTTAATATGAAGAACCTAAAGGGTCACACCATAAAAGGAAGAATAATTATTTAAGAAGTTAATGGCATAATCGTAATAATATGTTAAGTATATTTAATTTAATCTATGGTGATAGAATAAATTAAATAGCTTAATATTTATTATTTAATATTTTAGAAATATTAAATATAAATTAATAAGAGGAGTCTTATTAATATTATTACAATTATTATTATTTTAATTTCTAAAAGAGTTTAAGAATTAATTTAATATAAGTACTCTCATTTATACCTAATAGGATTAGGAGGGAAAATTAGTTAAAGGAGTTTAATTAATTATCCCTAATAAGATTAGGGAGCCTATTTAATTAAAAGAGTTTAATTAAATAAATAATACCTTATTTTAATAGGGTTACTTGATATCTTTATAAGAGGAGTCTTATATCAGATATCAAACATACGTTATTCCAATTGTTGGAGAGTACACTCTTTTCTATGAGAGATAGAAAAACTAGGATTTTGCCAAATACCCATCTTCTTGAATTCTTCTTCTTCCTTGGTGGATCACCTCTAGAGGCCAAACAATTGGGTGGCTAACGTTGATCAAAGGAAAGAACCAAACCCGGTGGATTCAAGTTGGACGCGAAAAAGATTGGAGGTGAACTTGTACCTGAGGAAGCTCGGATCTTCAAGGGTATGATTCTTGTTCTTTCTTTTTCGTTTAATTAATAATTGCGCATAAAGGGTGGTCCGGGTATATGGTTTGTAAAATTTTAAACTCTGATTTTTCCACGTTTCCGCTATTTTGTGCAATTTGATTGCGTTCATGAATATTACAAACCTAACAGTCAGCACCAGCAGCAACTGGTTCCAAGGGAGGAGAACGACCACCGGTCATATGCTATAAGTGCGGAAAAGGACATATTAGCCCAAATTTCCCACAACAGTTCAAGGTATTCTATAATTGAGGAAAGGAATGACATATCGCTCAAGATTGTACGGTAGTGAAACCAAGTCCAGCGGGGATGGTGACTCAAAAGGCTATCCCAGAAAAGTCAAAGTCAGCGGTTCATGGAAGAGCGTTTGTCGTGACTGATCAAAATGCGAGGAACCCAAATGAGGTGATCACGGGTAAGCTAATCATAAATTCTTGCGAAGTTTATACCTTACTAGATACCAGTGCTACCCATTCATTTATCTTTCCTGCTTGTGCTCAACGTTTAAAGTTGACTCCGGAGAAATTAGACTTTGATTTATCTGTAGAGACTCCGCTAGGAGAAACTTTCATCACATCCACTGTTTATAAATCTTATTTGATCCAAGTTGGCACCATCACCTTACATGTTGACCTTATCTCTTTAAAAATACTTGCATTTGACGTGATTTTAGGGATTGATTGGTTAACTACTCATCATGCCAATATTGATTATTTTCGTAAGGTTGTTAGTTTTCATATTCCTAACCAACCTGTTGTGCGAATTCAAGAAACTAAGTCGTTAAAATCAATCACTGTTATATCAAGTCATAAAGCTATTCGTTTATTAAAAAATAGATGTCAAGCTTTATTAGCCCATGATATGGATTTGAATAAAGACATGTCATATTTGAATAATATTCCTGTTGTTATTGACTTTCCTGACGTATTTCCTGAAGAACTTTCCGGTCTACCCCCGGAACGTGAAGTTGAATTCTTTATTGATCTTGAACCTAGTACAAAGCCCATTTCTAAAACCCCATATTGAATGGCTCCTATTGAACTTCAGGAGTTAAAGGTCCAACTACAGGAGTTGTTAGACATCGGTTTCATTCGTCCTAGTACATCTCCTTGGGGTGCTCCTATTTTATTTGTAAAGAAGAAAGACGGGTACATCTCCTTGGGGTGCTCTTATTTTATTTGTAAAGAAGAAAGACGGGAGTATGCGACTTTGTATTGATTACCGAGAATTAAACCATGTCACTATCAAGAATAGGTATCCGCTACCTCGTATTGATGATCTATTTAACCAGTTACAAGGAGCACAATTCTTTTCAAAAATCGATATTCGTTCTGGATATCATCAGCTGAAGATTAGAATTGAGGATATTCCAAAGACTGCCTTTAGAACTCGGTACGGGCATTATGAATTCTTAGTCATGTCTTTTGGATTGACTAATGCTCTTGCGGCTTTCATGGATATGATGAATCGAGTATTCAAGGAATATTTGGATCAGTTCGTTATTGTCTTTATTGCTGACATCCTCATATATTCCAAAAGTCATGAAGATCATGAGCACCATTTGAAGCTGGTACTCCAAAGGCTGCGTGAAAACAAGCTATATGCTAAGTTGAAGAAATGCGAGTTCTGGCTTGAGGAAGTAGCATTCCTAGGGCACGTGGTGTCAAAACATGGAGTATCTGTTGACCCGGCGAAGATTGAAGCAATACAAAGTTGGGAGCAACCAAAGACGGTGACCGAAGTACGTAGCTTTCTGGGCTTAGCTGGTTATTATCGGAGATTCGTGGAAGGGTTTTCTCGAATCGCTACCCCGTTAACTCAGCTGACTCGAAAGGATATCAAATTCGTATGGAGCGAAGAATGCAAGAAGAGTTTCCAAGAGCTTAAGAGGAGACTCATTTCGGCACCTGTTTTGACAATACCATCTGGTTCGGATGGATTTGTTATCTACAACGATGCTTCAGGTAAAGGGTTAGGATGTGTTCTCATGTAACGTGAGAAAGTCATAGCCTATGCCTCGCGACAACTTAAAGAATATGAGAGAAATTATCCTACTCATGATCTAGAGTTGGCAGCAGTCGTTTCCGCGCTAAAGATCTGGAGGCACTATCTATATGGGGAGAAAGTGGAGATATATTCAGATCATAAAAGTCTCAAATATTTCTTCACTCAAAAAGAACTCAACATGCGGCAATGATGTTGGCTCGAGCTGTTGAAAGACTACGACCATACCATTCAATACCATCCTGGAAAAGCAAACGTGGTAGCTGACGCGTTGAGTAAAAGATCATATGCAGGAATGAGTGTGATGATGTCAAGTATACGTATAGAACCAAACTTTAATAGATAAAGTTAAAGTTACTCAAGCCACAGACCCGGAGCTGATGCGTATGAAGAAGAAAGTGCAAGAAGGTGCTATTCCAGAAGCAAGAATCGATGAAGAAGGAATACTTCGAGTCCATTCCAGACTTTGTGTTCCTAATGATTCTGATTTAAAGTACAAGATCATGATGGAGGCACACAATACACCATTTGCAATCCATCCTGGAAGTACCAAAATGTATCGTGATCTTCGACATACATTTTGGTGGAACAATATGAAGATAGAGATTGCAAAGTTTATCTCAAGGTGTTTAACTTGTCAACGTGCAAAGGCGGAGCATCAAGTGCCTAAGGGCCCATTGCAACCACTTGAAATTCCGAAATGGAAGTGGGAACACATTACCATAGATTTTGTTACAGGTCTTCCCACGGTTTCTCAAGGCATAAATGCTATTTGGGTTATTGTTGATAGATTAACCAAGTCTGCTCATTTCTTGCCGATACGGGAAACTTATTCCCTTGAACGTCTTGCTAGTATGTACGTGAATGAGATTGTGAGGTTACATAGCATGCCAGTATCCATAGTTTCGGATCGTGACTCAAGATTCACTTCAAGATTTTGAGTTAGCTTGCAAAAAGATATGGGCACTAATTTACGGTTCAGTTAGGCATACCACCCTCAAATGGACGGGCAATCAGAGAGGACTATTCAAACTCTTGAAGATCTATTAAGACTTTGTGTCCTAGATTTCAAAGGAAGTTGGGATAAGTACCTACCATTGGTGGAATTCTCCTACAACAACAGTTATCAGGCATGTATAGGTATGGCTCCATTTGAAGCATTATATGGATGAAAGTGTCGCTCTCCAATATGTTGGGATGAGGTGGGAGAAGCAACATTATGACGCCCCCAAAATAGGTATACATCAGCCATCTTGGGTCGTCAGATACATGGTACAGAATACAAATACAACTTACTAATACAACTGTCGTGTACAATACGACAAAACATAACTGTGAGTTTGAATACAATTATTGTCTACTAGAGACTATACAAACTCAAAAGGAGTCCTCATTACAATTATTGTCACACTATTTAATAGAATAGCGAGGACTACTAATACTATCATCTGGTCCATCACTCCGTTTCCCTACTCGTCCCAGCTATATTCTCATTTCCTAAAGAGAACAGTGAAAGAAAGGGTGAGCTCAACTAGCCCAGTAAGAAATATTATGACTAAGATAATGCAGAATAAATTATTATTAGCCTTCAACAGTGTTAAACTGATAAAATATAACGAACATCAAGTTTAACTGCAGCGGAACAAGCAATCCATTAAAAGAGTCAAGTAGAGAATAAAATCTACTATCTTCTATGATTTAAAAGGTTTTTCATCACTGTTATCGCTAGGACTCAGCTTAATAAAATAATCCACATCATCGAATCACCCCTGCACTACGGCCAAGGATATTCGTGTATTCATTAATGGTCATGATCATGCCAACAACTGTCAATCAATGCACTACGGGCCAATGACGACTTTTACCACATCATTTGTAACATTACGGTCATGATTACACCGAATAATCCCTGGTTATAATCATACCAAGTCCATCTATGCATTACATGCCATAGATGACTTTCAACATTTTATAAACATGAGGATGATGACAATGATATAAGAATTCAATAAAACAAGTTCAAGAGTTAATTTATCCAAGAATTAACAACGTCCAAATTGTCAACATGATACTGCTTTGTGGAGTAAAATTCAAGAATGCTTAGAAGAATATTTTCATGAAAAGATACTGGATGAACCATAATTATCAAGGATATTCCACTAATTTCATGGAGTATAGAAGGTAAAACTTAACCAACTGAGTATAATAAAGAATGGAATAACAAAAGAAATCACCCGGCATACGATAGACCGCACAGACAGGTTATTCCAACAGAATAATAAATAATGGAACCAGGTCCAGCGTAAACGCACAAACAGGATATTCTGACAGAATAATAAATAATGAAACCAGGTCCTGCGTAAACGCACAGACAAGATATTCTGACATAAAAATAAATAATGGAACCAGGTCCGGTGTAAAACACACAGACATGATGTTCTAACAGAATAATAATAAAAATAGAACCAGGTCCGGTGTAAAATACACAGACATAATGTTCCAATAGAATAACAGAAGAATGTTCACCAAGTATAGGGTAGACCGCGTATACAGGTTATTCCAACAGAATAATAAGAAATAGAATAACAACAGTTCTCTTCATGAATAAGAAAGAATAACACCCCTTACCGTTTTAAAGAAGAACTGAAATAAAGAAGTAGTTAAGTAGTAGAATACTTTTCTTCTCTCTCTCTATAGTTTCTCTCTCTAGAGTTCAGTGAATTTGTAAGAAATAATAAAAAATGAGCTACTATTTATAAAAAAATAGAATGCATAGTAACTAATCTATGAACAGTCTAGATTGATTACTTTAATCTGACGGTCCATATTTAAAGAAAAATCTTTTAAATAAAATATAATATATTCTATTTATAGAATAACTTTAATAAAGTATTCTGTTTTATATAAAAAGATGTTTCTGTTTTATTACGTTAATAATACGAATAAAACAAAACTTCATTATCGCTAAATAATTCATATTATTAACTGACAATAATTGAATCAAACTGAGTGACTTCTCACATAAGCATTAATAATCAATACCGTGTGCTACTATGCAACCACACGTATTACTGTACTTTTACTACCGAGTAGTTCAACAGTATCAATGGTAAAACTTCCGCCGTTATTTTTAATAAAATATTTTTATTGTTTTCTCAATCCGACAATAATTCCGTTGTGGGATCCATCAATGATTGTGCCGTTGTACGAATATTCCCTGTTAAAACGAATATTTTCAGACCAATTGAATACTATATAACAACTTGCGTACTTTGCAAGATTTATAAATATTACCCACAACTATAACATTATATCAAATTAACTCCATAATATTCAAAAATAATATTTATAGAAAATTCATCTTTATTTATAAAAGTTGGGGTCTTACAACCTCACCTTCTTATGAAATTTCTCCCTCAAAATTAGGATACGTACCTGGTATGTCGAAGAGGTAAGGATACCTTGATTTTATTTCAGATTCTAACTCCCAGGTCATTTTCTCAACATCGTGGTTTCTCCATAAAACTTTGACTTGAGGTATAACCTTGGAGCGTAGAATATGTTCCTTCTTATCCAAGATTTGAACATGAACTTCTTCATACGTCAACTCTTATACTATTTCGTCCGGTTCTAACTCAATAATGTGGTTCGGGTCTTCCACATATTTACGTAACATGGATATGTGAAAAACGTTATGAACACGAGACATACTTGGCGGTAAAGCGAGTCTATAAGCCACAGTTCCTACTCGATCGAGGATTAAAAATAGACCGATGAATCGAGGATTGAGCTTTCCTCTCTTTCCAAATCTCGTAACTCCTTTCCATGGAGCAACACGTAAGAACACATGATCTCCTATATCAAATTCTATGTCCTTTCGATGAAGATCAGTATAACTCTTTTGTCGATCTTGTGAGGTTTTTATACGATGTCGGATCGTTTGAATCTTTTCTGTAGTCATACGTACCAACTCCGGTCTCAACAACGTTGCTTCACCCACCTCATCCCAGCATACTGGAGAACGATATTTTCTTCCATACAATGCTTCGAATGGAGCCATGCCAATACTTGCTTGATAACTGTTGTCGTAGGAAAACTCCACCAATGGTAAGAACTTGTCCCAACTTCCCTTGAAGTCAAGGACACAGAGTCTTAATAAATCTTCTAGAGTTTGAATAGTCCTCTCTGATTGTTCTTCCGTCTGAGGATGATATGCCGAACTATATCGTAAATCCGTGCCCATAGCTTTTTTTAAACTAACCTAAAATTGTGAAGTGAATCTTGGGTCTCGATCAGAAACTATGGATACTGGCATACCATACAGTCTTACAATCTCGTTTATATATATACGAGCAAGACGTTCAAGTGTATAAGTTTCTCGTATCGGTAAGAAATGAGCAGACTTGGTCAATCTATTAACAATGACCCAAATCGCAGCTATACCTTGAGAAACCTTAGGAAGACCGGTAACGAAATCCATGGTAATGTGCTCCCACTTCTATTCTGGAATTTCAAGCGGTTGCAATGGACCTTTTGGTACTTGATGCTCCGCTTTGACTCTTTGACAAGTTAGACACCTTGAGATAAACAGCGCTATCTCTCTCTTCATATTGCTCCACCAAAATGTATGACGAAGATCATGATACATTTTGGTACTTCTAGGATGGATTGCAAACGGTGTGTTGTGCGCCTCCATCATGATTTTATACTTTAAATCAGGGTTGTTAGGAACACAAAGTCTGGAGTTGATTCAAAGTATTCATTCTTCATCGATTCTTGCTTCCGGCATAGCACCTTCTTGCACTTTCTTCCTCATACGCATCAGCTCCAGGTCTGTTGCTTGAGCAGCTTTAACTTTATTGATTAAAGTTGGTTCTACTCGTATATTCGCCATCATCACATGGGTCCCTGGAGTCTTTAACTCTATCTCCATCCTTTGCAAGTCACACAAAATGGGCCTTTGTGTTGACAATATCGCACTCGTACTTGCATATGATCTTCTACTCAATGCGTCAGCTACCACGTTCGCTTTTCCAGGATGGTATTGAATGGTATGATCATAATCTTTCAACAGTTCAAGCCAACGTCGTTGTCGCATGTTGAGTTCCTTTTGAGTGAAGAAATATTTGAGGCTTTTATGATCCGTAAAGATCTCCACCTTCTTCCCATACAAGTAATGCCTCCAAATTTTAAGTACAAAGACAACAGCTGCCAACTCTAGATCATAAGTAGGATAATTCCTCTCATATTCCTTGAGTTGTCTTGATGCATAGGCTATGACTTTTTCATGTTGCATGAGAACGCATCCTAACCCTTTGCTCGAAGCATCACTGTAGATGACAAATCCCTCCGAGCCAGATGGTATTGTTTGAACAGGTGCTGAAATGAGTCTCCTCTTGAGTTCTTGAAAACTCTTCTCACATTCTTTGCTCCAACCGAACTTTGTACCTTTCAGAGTCAGCTGAGTTAATGGAGTAGCGATTCGAGAAAATCCTTCCACGAATCTTCGATAATAACCAACTAAACCAAGAAAGCTACGTACTTCGGTCACTGATTTAGGTTGCTCCCAGCTTTGAATAGCTTCAATCTTTGCCGGGTCAACCGATATTCCACGACTTGATACTACGTGCCCAAGGAATGCTACCTCCTCCAGCCAGAACTCACATTTCTTCAACTTGGCATAAAGCTTGTATTCACGATGCTTTTGGAGTACCAGCCTCAAGTGTTACTCATGATCTTCACGACTTTTGGAATAAATAAGGATGTCATCAATAAAGACGACCACAAAGTGGTCCAAATATTCCTTGAATACCCGGTTCATCATATCCATGAAGGCAGCAGGAGCATTAGCCAGTGATCATATCCCTAAGCTCTGATACCAACTGTGACGCCCCCAAAATAGGTATACATCACCCATCTTGGGTCGTCAGATACATGGTACAGAATACAAATATAACTTACTATTACAACTGTCGTGTACAATACGACAAAACAAAACTGTGAGTTTAAATACAATTATTGTCTACTAGAGACTATACAAACTCAAAAGGAGTCCTCATTACAATTATTGTCACACTATTTAATAGAATAGTGAGGATTACTAATACTATCATCTGGTCCATCACTCCGTTCCCTGACTCGTCCCAGCTATATTCTCATTTCCTGAAGAGAACAGTGAAAGAAAGGGTGAGCTTAACTAGCCCAGTAAGAAATATAATGACTAAGATAATGCAGAATAAATTATCATTAGCCTTCAATAGTGTCAAACTGATAAAATATAACGAACATCAAGTTTAACTGCAGCGGAACAAGAAATCCATTAAAAAAGTCAAGTAGAGAATAAAATCTACTATCTTCTATGATTTAAAAGGTTTTTTAACACTGTTATCGCTAGGACTCAGCTTAATAAAATAATCCACATCATCGAATCACCCCTGCACTACGGCCAAGGATATTCGTGTATTCATTAATGGTCATGATCATGCCAACAACTGTCCATCAATGCACTACGGGCCAATGAGGACTTTTACCACATCATTTATAACATTACGGTCATGATTACACCGAATAATCCCTGGTTATAATCATACCAAGTCCATCTATGCATTACATGCCATAGATGACTTTCAACATTTTATAAACATGAGGATGATGACAATGATATAAAAATTCAATAAAACAAGTTCAAAAATTAATTTATCCAAGAATTAACAACGTCCAAATTGTCAACATGATACTGCTTTGTGGAGTAAAATTTAAGAATGCTTAGAAGAATATTTTCATGAAAAGATACTGGATGAACATCAATTATCAAGGATATTCTACTAATTTCATGGAGTATAAAAGTTAAAACTTAACTAACTGAGTATAATAAAGAATGGAATAACAAAAGAAATCACCCGGCATGCGATAGACCGCACAGACAGGTTATTCTAACAGAATAATAAATAATGGAACCAGGTCCAGCGTAAACGCACAGATAGGATATTCCGACAGAATAATAAATAATGGAACCAGGTCCGGCGTAAATGCACAGATAGGATATTCCGACAGAATAATAAATAATAGAACCAGGTCCGGTGTAAAACACACAGACAGGATGTTCCAACAGAATAATAACAAGACGAAACTAGGTCCGGTGTAAAACACACAGATAGGATGTTCCAACAAAATAATAATAAAAACGGAACTAGGTCCAGTGTAAAATACACAAACAGGATGTTCCAGCAGAATAACAGAAGTATAGGGTAGACCGCGTATACAGGTTATTCCAACAGAATAATAAGAAATGAAATAACAACTGTTCTCTTCATGAATAAGAAATAATAACACCCCTTGCCGTTTTAAAGAAGAACTGAAATAAGGAAGTAGTTAAGTAGCAGAATACTTTTCTTCTCTCTCTCTATAGTTTCTCTCTCTAGAGTTCAGTGAATTTGTAAGAAATAATGAAGGAATGAGCTGCTATTTTTAGAAAAATAGAATGCATAGTAACTAATCCATGAACGGTCCATATTGATTACTTTAATCTGGCGGTTCATATTTAAAGAAAAATCTTTTAAATAAAATATAATATATTCTATTTATAGAATAACTTTAATAAAGTATTCTGTTTTATATAAAAAGATGTTTCTGTTTTATTACGTTAATAATACGAATAAAACAAAACTTCATTATCGCTAAATAATTCATATTATTAACTGACAATAATTGAATCAAACTGAGTGACTTCTCACATAAGCATTAATAATCAATACCGTGTGCTACTATACAACCACACGTATTACTGTATTTTTACTACCGAGTACTTCAACAGTATCAATGGTAAAACTTCTGCCGTTATTTTTAATAAAATATTTTTGTTGTTTTCTCAATCTGACAATAATTTTATTGTGGGGTCCACCAATGATTTTACCGTTGTACGAATATTCCCTGTTAAAACGAATATTCCCCGACCAATCGAATATTATATAACAATTTGCGTACTTTGTAAGATTTATAAATATTACCCACAACTATAACATTATATCAAATTAACTCCATAATATTCAAAAATGATATTTATAGAAAATTCATCTTTATTTATAAAAGTTGGGGTCTTACAAACATTGTTGGGACTCGAGTTGGTACGTATGACTACGAAAAAGATCCAAATAATTCGACAACGTATACAAACGACACAGGATCGACAAAAGAGTTATGCGAATCTTCATCGAAAGGACGTAGAATTTAGTATTGGGGATCATGTATTGTTGCGTGTGGCTCCATGGAAGGGAGTTATAAGATTTGGGAAGAGAGGAAAGCTCAATCCACGATTTATTGTTCCATTTCAGATTCTTGACCGAGTAGAAAATGTGGCTAATAGACTCGCGTTACCTCCAAGTATGTCTTGTGTTCATAATGTTTTTCATATATCAGTGCTTCGTAAATATGTGAAAGACCCAAACCACGTCATTGAGTTAGAACCGGACGAGATAGCTGAAGACTTAACGTACGAGGAGATACCTGTCAAGATCTTGGATAGGAAAGAGCATGTCCTACGCACAAAGGTCATACCACAAGTTAAAGTTTTGTGGAGGAACCATGCTATTGAGGAAATGACTTGGGAGTTGGAAACGGAAATGAAAGCGAGGTACCCTCACTTTTTCGAAACACCAGGTACGTACGTCAATTTTGAGGACGAAATTTCATAAGGAGAGGAGGTTGTAAGACCCCAAATTATTAATAAATGAAATTTAATTTCCTCTATTTATTATTTTGAAACAGTAAGGGTTGAATTGATTAATGAGGTTAGTTATGGGTAAAATACGTAAATATTTTAAATAAGCAAGTGGTTATAAAATATTCATTGTTATCAAGTGTAAGATCCCGAATTTTTTTTAATAAAATAGAATTTCCTTTATTTATTATTTTGAAATAGTATGGGTTGATTTGATTAATGCTGTTAGTTATGGGTAAAATGCGCTAATATTTCAAGTAAGCAAGTGGTTATAAAATATTCATTTCTGTCGGAAAATATTCGTTTGGTCGTGGAATATTCTTACTGTCGGGAAATATTCGTACGACGGCGTAGCATTGTGTGGGCCCCATAACGGAAAGCGATTGGATGAAGAAAACGACAAGTATAAGTTGTTTATAAATAGCGGCGTAGTTGTTACCGTTAATACTGTTAGAATACCCGGTGGTTAAAACACAGTAATACGCGTTGTTGCACAGTAGCACACGGTATTGCACTAATTATTGATTCTTACGTAAGAAGGCACTACTCAATAATGGTTACAGTAATTACTATTTAATATTTTATTTTGTTGATTCAATAATTACTACGTTGATATTTTATATTACAATTATTTCAATAATTGTCACTACACAATATTTTCCATTATCGAAGCAATAATTCATATTATCTGAATAATATTATTAGATAATATTATTGACAATGTCTAAAAAGTTCTGTCTAAGGAGAGGTTTGGTCACCTAATTGCGCGCCAGTAAGGAGAGATCCTTATTGGAAAGCCCCTCTTTCCTGGGAACGGCCTAGTTGCCAGTACTGTGATTCTGTAATATTATTTGTGAATAATTAATTATTAATTTATATGATGAGGAAAATATTGATTTTATGTGGATATAGATAGAAAAAAAATTTAAAGTGACAATTGTTGAAAAATGATATTTTATCTTTTTTGATAAAATAATTTATTATTATATTTTAATAATATAATAATAGTGATAGTTTTACAATGAATGTGGGATATATTAGTATATGAGGAGGAAGAGTATTTTTGTTGCATTAAATGATTAACACATGTTTTGTGTGTCAGTGGACCCCATTTCTTGACTGAAATTTGATTATAGCTTGTAAAATCGTCCGTTTGTGAATTTCGATCAATTTTTGTTTAGAATTTAGAAAAACTTTCTTCTGTAAAGTTGTAGAGAATTGAATTTCTTATAAAAAGTAACGAGATTCGAATTTTCTGATAAAAGAGCTATTTATTATGAATTATTGAAGTTCCGTAGTTCCGAAATAATTGATTTTTAGAAGTTTTATTTTTGTTTTAAAAGAAAAATATTTTTTAAATATTTGTGGACATCTTTAACATGTGTTAGATGGCTGAAATTAGATTCTAAGTGGGTGTAGGAATTTGTTTTATATATAATATTATTATATTAAATTTTCTGCTTTGGTGTTCTAAGCATTTTCCTATAAATAGGGTGCTGAGGTTAGAATTGAAAATCACACCAGAAACTGAAATCTTTTCTCTCTTTCTCTCTCGATATATTGAGCGTATTCTTGTGAGTATTTTGATACTTTGAGTGTTGTTATACGTTGTAAGTTTCCTTCAGCACTATATCCAGTATTCAAGTCAGAAGTACTGTCTTTTCGAGGTAAGGTATGTTATTTTCTTTTGTAAATGATATTATTCTTTCAATATCATTATGCTAAAATATTGGTAAGATTTTTCTCGTGAAATTCTTGTCTTTTCATGTCGGGGTTACTATTCACGAGTAACTATTCACGAGTTACTATTCATGAGTTACTATTCACGAGTTACTATTCACGAAGCATGATGATGTTTTTTTGTAAAATTTCTTTAAAATATTTTTCATCATCCTCAGTCCTAAATGATGATATAACTGAATATCTTTGGCCTGTAGTGCAAAGATAAATGATTTCTGATGAATATATTTGGCCCGTAGTACAAAGATGAACAGGTATTTAGATGAACATGGCCAACTGATGAATATCTTTAGCATATAGTGCAAAGATGAATATTTGATTCCAGATATATATTGATTGATGTTACATGGATAAAATATTGACGATGAGCTTTTAAATTCATATATACAAGATAGTAGATTTCATTCTCTACTTAACTCTTCTAATGAATTATTATTTCCGCTGCGAATATTGATTTAAAATTTGTTTTCTAATGTATTCTATTAAATTTTTCCCTGTTGAGGGCTAACGATAATTTGTTCTATATTATCTTAGTCATAATGTTCTTTACTGGGCTAGTTGAGCTCACCCTTTTCTTTGTTGTTCCATTTTTCTTTTCAGGAGGCGAGAATGTAGCGAGTACTAGTCGGGGTGTGAAATGATGGTTCTAGAAGTGGTTTTAGTAGTCCTCACCATTTTTTGTAAAATAATGTATCAATAATTATAATGAGAACTTATTTGAGTGTGGATATTGTCTAGAAGACAATATTTGTTTTTAAACTCACAGTTTAAGTGTTGTCGTATTTTGCACGACAATTGTAATAATAAAGTTGTAGTTGTTTTCGGTACCATGTTTTTGGCGACTCAGAATGGGTGTTGTATACCTATTTTGGGGGCGTCACAGTTGGTATCAGAGCTTAGGGATATGATCTTTGGTGGAGATCGGGGAATAGAACTAAGAGGAGAGAGACGAGTAAATCCTTCGCTAGTGTGTCCTACCTATGCTTATTTGTTGGTCGGCCATAATATAGGGGTATTATGTGATTTGTTAATTTGTTTAATTAACCCTTGTTTAATGGCAGTATTTAAGAATGGCAACTAAGAATGTTAACAGTGGAGTAAATGAAACCGTGGAGACGCCTGTACTCACCAACGAGGAGAACGTGCAACAGGCTGGCAATGTTCCTCTTGTGAACAACACTACTGAGCAGATGATGAACGATGTGATGTTCAGAAGCTTTTTGCGATTCATGCAAAACCAGACGAAGGAGATTCCTGTTCAAAATATAGGAAAAAACAATGGCAACGCATAGCTGGTCACAGCCAAGCAGTTCAAAGAGTTAGGACCACCAGAATTTATTAGAAAGCCGGATCCGATCAAGGCAGAGACGTGGGTTAAACAAATTACCAAGATATTCGATATCTTGGGATGCACAGAGGAACAAAAGGTTCCATTCGCCACCTTTATGTTTCGTGGCGAGGCAGACTACTGGTGGGAGTCTGTGAAATGTACCCAGCCTGCCGCACTCAGCATGTCTTGGGAGACATTTCAAAAACTATTCAATGACAAGTACTTTCCTTAAAAGTATTCGTCATATGAAGGAGGTAGAGTTTATTAGACTAGAACAGAACAACATGACGGTGTCCCAGTACGAGACGAAGTTCGCGGAGTTATCCAGGTTTGCACCTCATTTGGTGGAGAATGAGGGACGTATGACGCGAATGTTTTTGAGAGGTTTGAAACCAGACATACGTCAATATCTCATTTCTCATAAATTTTCTCTATATTCAGATGTTGTGAATAGGGCTCAGTTATTGGAGCGCGATAATGAGTTAGCTCAATCGAAGAATAACGACCTACAATTCGATGATAATCGTATCGATGTCAACAGTTATCAGAACAAGGATAACCATCATGGAGGAAATTATCGTGCTAGAAATGGTAACCACTTCGGTGGTAATCATGGCCAAGAGAATAGAAGAAATAACTTAAATGGAAATTTTAAGAAGAGAAGATTTAACGATGACGAGAAGATGTCGGCAGCAGCACCAGCACCAGCAACAAATTCTAGGGGAGGAGAACGACGACCAGTTAGATGCTACAAATGCGGAGAGGAGGGACATATAAGTCCAAACTGTTCACAGCTTTCCAAGGTATGTTATAATTGTGAAAAAGAAGGTCATATCGCTCGAGATTGTACGGTAGCAAAACCCAGTCCAGCGGGGATGGTGACTCAAAAGGTTGTCCCGGACAAGTCAAAGTCAATGGTTCCTAGAAGAGCGTTTGTCGTGACTGGTCAGATTGTGAGGAACCCGAACGAAGTTAGCACGGGTTAGTTAATTATAAATTCTTACGAAGTTTATACCTTATTAGATATCGGTTCTACCCATTTATTTATCTCTCCTGCTTATACTCAACGTTTAAACTTGACTCTGGAGAAAATTAGACTTTGACTTATTTGTTGAAACTCCGTTAGGAGAAACTTTCGTTACATCCGCTGTTTATAAATCTTTTTTGATCCAAGTTAGCACTATCACATTACCTGTTGACCTTATTTCTTTAAAAATTCTTGCATTTGACCTTAGGGATTGATTGGTCAACCACTCATCATGCTAAAATTGATTGTTTTTGTAAGGTTGTTAATTTTCATATTCCTAAGCAACCTATTATTCGAATTTAAGCAACCAAACCATTGAAGTTAAACTCTTTTATATCAAGCCATAAAGTCATTCGTTTACTGAAAAACGGATGTCAAGCTTTCTTAGCCATGTTATGGACTTGAACAAAAATACGTCAGATTTGAATGATATTTCTGTTGTTAGTAAATTTCCTGACGTATTTCTTGAAAAATTTCCTGGCCTACTCCCAGAGCGTGATATTGAATTTTGTATCGACTTTGAACACGGTACAAAACCCATTTCTAAAATCTTATATAGAATGGCTCCTATTGAACTTCAGGAGTTAAAAACCTAACTACAGGAGTTGGTACCTTAGCCTCTATCTGGTGACTTTCTTTGTGGAATGCACTGAAACCAAACTCTCTGTAGAGGACGTTATATTCGTGCGGTAGTAAACTGATAGGTGCCATTGTGACGTGCTATCCAAGATTAGGATATGAGTCACAGTTGAGAGCAGCCTAAGTCAGTAATCAAAATACGTAGCTTTCTAGGCTTAGTTGGTTATTATCGGAGATTCGTGGAAAGATTTTCTCGAATCGCTACTCCATTAACTCAGCTGACTCGTAAGGATACAAAATTTAAATGGAGCGAGGAATGTGAGAAGAGCTTCTAAGAACTCAACATGCGACAACGACATTGGCTCGAGCTGTTGAAATATTACGATCATACCATCCAATACCATCCTAGAAAAGCGAACGCGGTAGCTGACGTGTTGAGTAGAAGATCGTATGCGGGTACGAGTGCGATATTGTCGAACACAAAGACTCATTTCAAAAGATGGAGATAGAGTTAAAGATTTTAAGAACCTGTGTCAAGATAATGAATATACGAGTAGAATCAACTTTAATCGATAAAGTTAAAACCGCTCAAGCTACACACCGGAGCTGATGAATATGAAGAAGGAAGTGCAAGAAGTTGCTATTCCAAAAGAGAGAATCGGCGATGTGAAGAAAGCTCAAACCTTCGATTTATTAGTCCATTTGAAATCCTCGATCGAATAGGAACTGTGGCCTATAGACTCGTTTTACCGCCAAGTATGTCGCGTGTTCATAACGTTTTTCACGTATCAAAGTTATGAAATTATGTAGACGACCCAAACCACGTTATTGAGTTAGAACCAAACGTAATAGCCGAAGATTTAATGTACGAGGAGGTACCTGTCAAGATCTTAGATAGGAAGAAGCATGTCCTACGCACAAAGGTCATACCGCAAATTAAGGTTTTGTGGAGGAACCATGCTATTGAAGAAATGACCTGGGAGTTGGAAACAGAAATGAAAGCGAGGTATCCTTACCTTTTCGAAACACCAGGTACGTACGTCAATTTTGAGGATGAAATTTCACAAGGAGGGGAGGTTGTAAGACCCCGAAATTTTTTTTAATAAAATGAAATTTCCTTTATTTATTATTTTGAAATAGTAAGTGTTGATTTGATAAATGTGGTTAGTTATGGGTAAAATGCGCTAATATTTCAAGTAAGCAAGTGGTTATAAAATATTCATTTCTGTCGGGGAATATTCGTTTGGTCATGGAATATTCTTACTGTCGGAGAATAATCGTACGATGGCGCAGCCTTGTGCGGGCCCCATAACGGAAAGCGATTGGATGAAGAAAACGACAAGTATAAGTTGTTTATAAATAACGGCGTAGTTGTTACCGTTAATACTGTTAGAATACCCGATGGTTAAAACACAGTAATACGCGTTGTTGCACAGTAGCACACGGTATTACACCAATTATTGATTCTTACGTAAGAAGGCACTGCTCAATAATTGTTACAGTAATTACTGTTCAGTATTCTATTAATTCAATAATTGTTGCGTTGATATTTTATAGTACTGTTGTTTCAATAATTATCACTACACAGTATTTTCCATTATCGAAGTAATAATTCATATTATATGAATAATATTATTAGATAACATTATTGGCAATGTCTAGAAAGTTCTGTCTAAGGAGAGGTTTGGTCATCTAATTGCGCGTCAGTAAGGAGAGATCCTTATTGAAAAGCCCCCTCTTTCCTGGGAACGGCCTGGTTGCCAGTACAGTGATTCTATAATATTATTTGTGAATAATTAATTATTGATTTATATGATGAGAAAAATATTGATTTTATGTGGATATAGATGGAGAAAATTTTTAAAAGTGATAATTGTTGAAAAATGATATTTTATCTTTTTTGATAAAATAATTTATTATTATATTTTAATAATATAATAAAGGTGATAGTTTTACAATGAATGTGGGATATATGAGTGTATAAGGAGGAAGAATATTTTTGTTACATTAAATGATTAACACATGTTTTGTGTGTCGGTGGACCCCATTTCATGACTGAAATTTGATTATAGCTTGTAAAATCGTCCGTTTATGGATTTCGGTCAATTTTTGTTTAGAATTTGGAAAAACTTTCTTCTGTAAAGTTGTAGAGAATTGAATTTCCTATAAAAATATGCGAGTTTTGAATTTTTTGATAAAAGGGCTATTTATTGTGAATTATTGAAGTTCCGTAGTTCCGAAATAATTGATTTTTAGAAATTTTATTTATGTTTTAAAAGAAAAATGTTTTTTAAATGTTTGTGGACATCTTTAACATGTGTTAGATGGCTGAAATCAGATTTCTAAGTGGGTGTAGGAATTTGTTTTATATATAATATTATTATATTAAATTTTCTGCTTTGGTGTTCTAAGCATTTTCCTATAAATAGGGTGCTTAGGTTAGAATTAAAAATCACACCAGAAATTGAAATCTTCTCTCTTTCTCTCTCGATATATTGAGCGTATTCTTGTGAGTATTTTGATACTTTGAGTGTTGTTATACGGTGCAAGTTCTCTTCAGCACTATATCCAGTATTGAAGTCAGAAGTACTGTATTTTCGAGGTAAGTGATGTTATTTTCTTTTGTAAATGATATTATTCTTTCAATATCATTATGCTAAAATATTGGTAAGATTTTTCTCGTGAAATTCTTGTCTTTTCATGTCGGGGTTACTATTCACGAGTTACTATTCATGAGTTACTATTCACGAATACTCTTCACGAAGCATGATGATGTTTTTTTGTGAAATTTCTATCTTTTAGTGTCGGAGTCACTATTCACGTATACGGTACTATTCACGAATACGACACTATTCACAGAAAAATTAAATTTTTGTTTTTCGTCCAAAATATCTATTCTGGATACTAGCTTTGGTTGTATCCATGTTTTGATCATTCTTGAATTTTACTCCACTATGATTACTTATGAGGTATTTTTGGACATGGAATAGCTGAAATACGAATCCTTAATATTTATTCTTTTATTTCCCTGGATTCGTTTTCTTTAAAATATTTTTCATCATTCTCAGTCCTAAATAATGATATAACTGAATATCTTTGGCCTGTAGTGCAAAGATGAATGATTTCTGATGAATATCTTTGGCCCGTAGTGCAAAGATGAATAAGTGTTTAGATGAACATGATCAACTGATAAATATCTTTAGCATGTAGTGCAAAGATGAATATTTGATTCTAGATATATATTGATTGATGTTACAGGGATAAAATATTGACGATGAGCTTTTAAATTCATATATAGAAGATAGTAGATTTCATTCTCTACTTAACTCTTCTAATGAATTATTATTTCTGCTGCGAATATTGATTTAAAATTTGTTGTCTATTGTATTCTATTAAATTTTTTTCTGTTGAGGACTGACGATAATTTGTTCTATATTATCTTAGTCATAATGTTCTTTACTGGGCTAGTTGAGCTCACCCTTTTCCTTGTTGTTCCATTTTTCTTCTCAGGAGGCGAGAATGTAGCGTGTACTAGTCGGGGTGTGGAATGATGGTTCTAGAAGTGGTTTTAGTAGACCTCACCATTTTTATAAAATAATGTATCAATAATTGTAATGAGGACTTATTTGTTTTTAAACTAACAGTTTAAGTGTTGTCGTATTTTGCACGACAATTTTAATAATAAAGTTGTAGTTGTTTTCTGTACCATGTATTTGGCGACTCAGAATGGGTGTTGTATACCTATTTTGGGGGCGTCACATTGGGGAATATTCGTTTGATCGTGGAATATTCTTCCTGTCGGGGAATATTCGTACGACGGCGCAGTCTTTTGTGGGCCCTATAACGGAAAGAGATTGGATGAAGAAAACGACAAGTATAAGTTGTTTATAAATAACGGCGTAGTTGTTACCGTTAATACTATTGGAATATCCGGTGGTTAAAACACAGTAATACGCGTTGTTGCACAGTAGCACACGGTATTACACTAATTATTGATTCTTACGTAAGAAGGCACTACTCAATAATTGTTACAGTAATTACTGTTCAGTATTCTATTAATTCAATAATTGTTGCGTTGATATTTTATAGTACTGTTGTTTCAATAATTGTCACTACACAGTATTTTCCATTATCGAAGCAATAATTCATATTATATGAATAATATTATTAGATAACATTATTGGCAATGTCTAGAAAGTTCTGTCTAAGGAGAGGTTTGGTCATCTAATTGCGCGCCAGTAAAGAAAAATCCTTATTGGAAAGCTCCCTCTTTCCTGGGAACTGCCTGTTTGTCAGTATTGTGATTCTGTAATATTATTTGTGAATAATTAATTATTGATTTATATGATGAGGAAAATATTCATTTTACGTGGATACAGATGGAGAAATTTTTTTTAAAGTGACAATTGTTGAAAATCGATATTTTATTTTTTCTGATGTAATAATATTTTATTATATTATTATAATATAATAATGACGATATTTTTACAATGAATGTGGGATATATGAGTATATGAGGAAGAACAATATTTTTGTTGCAAAAGTTGTTTAAAACATGTTAAACATGTCAGTGGTCCCATTTCGTGACTGAAATTTGATTATAGCTTGTAGAATCGCCCATTTATGGATTTCGGTCAATTTCTATTTAGAATTTGGAAAAACTTTCTTCTGCAAAGTTGTAGATAATGGAATTTCCTATGAAAAAGACACGTGGTTCAAATTTTTCTGACAAAAGGGCTATTTATTATGAATTATTGAAGTTCTGAAGTTCTGAAATAATTGATTTTTGGAAGTTTTATTTATTTTTATTAATAAAAAAGTTTTTTATATTTTGTGGGCATCTTTAACATGTGCAAGGTGGCTGAATTCAGATCTTAGAATGTGTGCGTAGGAATTTATATATAATATATTAATATTATATTAAATTTTCTGTTTTGGTGTTCTAAACATTTTCCTATAAATAGGGTGCTTAGGTTAGAATTGAAAGTCACACCAAAAACTGAAGTTTTCTTTCTCTTTCTCTCCCGATATATTGAGCGTATTCTTGTGAGTATTTTAATACTTTGAGTGTTGCTATACGGTGCAAGTTCAAGTCATAGCCTATATCTGGTGTTTCAACTAGAAGTACTGTCTTTACGAGGTAAAGGATGTTATTTTCTTCTTAAATGATATTATTTTCTTCAATATCATTATGCCAAAATATTAGTTTGAATTTTTTTTATCAAATTTGGAACTTTTTGTGTTGGGGTTACTATTCACGTATACGGCACTATTCACAGAAAAATTAAATTTTTATTTTTTCTCCAAAATATCTATTATGGATACTAGCTTTGATTGTATCCATATTATGATCATTCTTGAATTTTACTCCACAATGGTTATTTACGAGGTATTTTTGGACATGGATAAACCGAAATACGAATCCTTAATAAGTATTCTTTTGTTTCACTAGATTCGTTTTCTTTAACATATTTTTCATCATCCTCAGTCCTAAGTGATGGTATTACTGAATATCTTTGGCCTGTAGTGCAAAGATGAATAATTTCTGATGAATATCTTTGGTCCGTAGTGCAAAGATGAATGATTTCTGATGAATATCTTTGGCCCGTAGTGCAAAGATGAACATGTGTTTAGATGAACATGACCAACTGATGAATATCTTTGGCCTGTAGTGCAAAGATGAATATTTGATTCTAGATATATATTGATTGATGTTACAGGGATAAAATATAGACGATGAACTTTTAAATTCATATATAGAAGATAGTAGATTTCATTCTCTACTTAACTCTTCTAATGAATTATTATTTCCGCTGCGAATATTGATTTAAAATTTGTTGTCTATTGTATTCTATTAGATTTTTCCCTGTTGAGGACTAACGATAATTTTTTCTGTATTATCTTAGTCATAATATTCTTTACTGGGCTAGTTGAGCTCACCATTTTCCTTTTTGTTCCATTTTTCTTCTCAGGAGGCGAGAATGTAGCAAGTACTAGTCGGGGTATGGAATGATGGTTCTAGAAAGTTGTTTAGTAGTCCTCACCATTTTTGTAAAATAATGTATCAATAATTGTAATGAGGACTTATTTGAGTGTGGATATTGTCTAGACGACAATATTTGCATTTAAACTCACAGTTTTTTTGTTGTATTAATAAAGTTGTAGTTATTTCTATACCATGTATTTTGACGACTCAGAATGGGTGTTGTATACCTGTTTTGCTGGCGTCACAGACAAGTTATATTTATGCCATTAACTTTACAAGTCAAATGTCCAAACTACCCTTTTTGAATATTTTAATGAGATGGAGTGTAGATCTAGCCCTACTTGTGGTTGGTGACCAACTCTAGCTAGCCATATGCCCTATATCTAAAATATCAGCCATCTAGATCAGCTATATATATTACATCATGGATTAAAAGCATACAAGTCTAGAAAAGAAACACACTTTACTTTTCAACCTAGCCAAGTCTTCTTTCTCTCTCCCATCCGAAATTTTAGAGTGAAAGTGAGTGAGAAACAAAGCCAATATCAACCTTTAGCTTGCCAAGAACAAACATCAAGGTCAGAATCAAGATCAAGCACAAAAAGGAGGTATAAACCCTATACTTGAAAATCATGTGATCTTATGTTAGATGTTGTGATTTATTGTTTAGAACAATGTTAGATGGTGTCAATTTGTGATCTCGGCTGTTACTTCTTAGATCCATAACATCTAGATGCTCGAAATTGAATTTTTAAAAATCTGGAAAAATTGGAAAATGTTGTCTGACAAGCAAATGTCAGGGCTCATAGATCATTGTATGTTAGTTGTTTGTTGTGTTTTAAGTTATAGACTTGTAGTATGTTGTAAGGTCTTTGATCTGGAACTTTAATCAAGCCCAAATCATGTATAGATTGAAAGTTATTAAGGGTCAAAATCAATTGACCGAAAACGAAATATGTTTCTGGGCAGCCCAGATATGCCAAGAAAACCTGACAACATTTTTGCAAGCTCTATATCTTGCTGATCTTTGTTAGTTAAGTCATGTTGTTGGTTATATCTTGTAGATTGGTATATGAACTATCAATCCATGCCTCTAGAATGCCCAGATCATGTATAGGATCCAAGATAACCAAGGTCAAACTTGAGTTGACCGACTGCCTTATGAATTTCTGGAAAACCCAGAATTCGTTCAAGAACAGCTTCTGACCAGTACTTTGACCGGCTCAAATCATGAGTTGGTATTGTTATTTGACTGAACTAGTGTTATAATGTTGTTCTATGACATAAGTACTAACATATGATATCATAAAACCACTAAGAACATGACCAGAGACCGGATTAATCATGGTTCAAAAAGCGACCCCTGAAACTACTTGAGTTTCTAGGCAACCCAGAAACTCAAAAACACGTCTGACAACAATTTCTGTAGCTTAGATCAGGTAGTTTTGATATAGTTTGGTCAAGAAATCGATTGGTAGTTGTAGTATTACATGTATACTACAACATAAACTCAATTACAAACCCAGAATCCTTATGATCTAAGATCTATGATTAGTCAAACTAGCTAACTTGAAAATTGTCAATGAATTTATGGGTTTGATGAAGAACACTCAAGAACACCTATAGCAATGGTTCTGTCGCTATAGGGCCCTTTAGCGACTATTAATTTCTGAAAATTAATATTTCTATTAAATAATTAGAGAAAATTAGTTTTTAATTATTAAAAATACCTAATAAATTCCTAAAAATTATTTTAAAGCCTAAAAATTAGTTTTTAATAATTTTGGATATATTTCATTAATATTTAATATTTTTGTAATATTAATGGTATTTAATTTAATTTTAATATTAAATAAATTATTTAAAAATAATTTTAATACTTGAAAAATCATGAAAAATTATATTATGGTATAAGAAAATATTTTAAGTTATTTTTAATGACTTTTAATATTTTGTGATGAATTTTATTAATAAATTAATATTAATGGTATTTAATTTATTTAATAAATGTATTAAAAAAATTATAGAAAAATAGAATTTATGATTTAAAAATCATATAAAAATGATTTAATGGTTAGAAAAATATTTTAAGTTATAAAATATAACTTTTGATATTTGGTCATGAAAAATATTAATATTTAATATTAGTGGCAGTTAATTAAATATGGTTTTAATTAATTTAAAATCATTTAAAGGTAATAATAAAGTATTAAAAATACTTTGAGATATTATAAATATATTACAATATTATGTTTAGAATTTCATTAATATTTAATATTAAATAAATATTAATGATAATGGAATATTGTGATATTTAAATTAGATAAATATGATATTAACGATTGAAAAATCATGATAAATGATAATAATTACTTAAAAATTATTATGAGCTTTTGAAAATTATTTTGACTGATAATAAAATTATTTAAGATAATCGTGAAGTGTTTAGGTAGAGTTTAATTGAACTTAAACTCGATATTTATTCGACTAGGCCGTCGGGATGTCATAACTGTGCCAGATTCAACTCAGACTGTAATAGTTTGACTTGATACTAGGTCATATGTGCGTTACAGACTGATATGATTATGTGATAATGTATTTAGGTTATTTTTAATATTGTGATAATATTATTCTAATTTGTAGATCAATATTATTTATAATAGGTCTTCAGGCAAAGCTAAATAAATTGCGTAACAGTAATCAACTGAACATGCAAGTTTCTTAGACTTATTTATTGCGCAAGTTCTCTTTAACTCCACCCTGAGTTATAAATTTCATATATTCTGGTAATTAATCATTACTGATTATCACGTCTATGAATTGTTGAATCGCACTTGGTGCATATTGCATGTGTTCATCAAGTATGAAAGACTGATTACCTTCATTACCTTTCGGTCCAGATATAATTGATATGTTTATGTTCAATGTTCGTTCAGCTATGAAAATTTGTCCATGCTAGTTCACAATTATTTTGTTGAATGTTAGTAAGCTATTATTCAAAATCTTTCCATCATGATATATCTATAATTTATTGAACTTAAACTTGCTGGGAAAACTTGTTGCTCACCCTTGCTATATCATGATAAACATTGCAGATTAAGGCGAATACGTCGGATACAAGAAAAAGTCAAAACCAAGTTCAACTTGGGATTATATGTGCAGCTAAATCTGTAATAGTATTCTATGATAATAATATTGTATGTTAGATAGGATATTGATTCAGGTTTTAAGTGAAGGTTGTCGACCTTGGGGATAGTGTGTAATGTTTAATGTATAGACAACTTATGTTTATATCTTCCATAATAGTTAGAACTAGTGTACCAGATTCGTGGTGATTTGGGACCCGAATTTGGGGACGCTACATTTGGTATCAAAGCTGTAGGTTATAAATCTAGGGTAGAGTTACCTTAGACTAATAACCGCAGTGATTAGGATAAGATCTAACTCACATAGAGTTAGTGTGTCGGTAAGATTCAAAGACGAATCTCGGTAAGTTGTAAAGATACGGAGTTCTCTAACTCTGATAATAAAGGTGAACAATAGTGGTGAATAGATAGAGTCTAAAAGATTAAAGGTACTGGGATAGGAGATCGTAAAACAAAACGATCATAGCATAGAAATATATCATAATATATATGATAAGATCACTCTGTGATCAGATAAGGTTACAGTAGTGAGAAGGATCAATCAAATAATTGAAAAGTTTATGACAAGAATGTTGCGTGACAGTTGTACTATGAATTGGTACAGATTTAGGAAAGGATTATGAATACGGATGAAATGAAATTCGTATTGAGAAAGGAGTTAGGATTAGGTGGGGATTTCAATTGAGGACTCATGTCAGCAGCTGAGTTGTATGATTCCTTGTTATGGGCGGGGAATTGTACTTGGTGTAAAAACCACTTAGTTTCTGGCACTGATAATCATTGAAATGTCTGTGTCACGCTATTTGCTATATACCTGTTGAGAAGGTAATTCTTTTCTCAGGTGTATAACAGATAGGTAGGGTATAGGTAGAGAATATAGGATTAAGTACGAGTTCTTAAAACTCATACTTATGGTAAGTTCGTGACTCATGATTATATGAAATATTTATGGATCCCTCAGCGAATGGACGCCAAAGGTCTGACTAGGACAAGTTCTTAAACTCATATGATTGTGGTAAGTTCCTGAACTCATAAGTGTGGTAAGTTTGATGAACTGGGTATAGTTTTGTGTGAAAGGAGTATTAAGGATTATAGGAATAGATAGATTATTTAAGCAATTGATTAGTAATGGAGACATATGTTTTTTCCAAAACTCCTAGCTATGTTGGACTTCGAACCTTTTGACTTCAAGCTAAATACGCACTATGTGCCTCTTTTGAAAATGAATTTTTGTTCTCAACTTCTGGTGACCCTTGTGTATATGTGGACTTCGGGACACCGACACATCGTTACCTGTTAAGATTATAAAATTGATTTGCAATGAACTTTGAACGGTTTAAAGAATTGTCTATGCTACTTGTTTCGGCTAGACGCAAATGATTTGAAACATCAAAATGAATTTTATTTATCATTTATGTATCATGTAACCTGGTGCAAAGATGATAAAAGTTGATGGAGTTGTAAATAGAGAAATACCTAGTGTTGAATTCGATTTAAAAATCGTTGTTCCACTATTATACGATGTGTTATGACAAAGTCACACAATGACGGCATCCTCAAACGGGCTGTTAATACAGTACGGTATCATGACGTCATTTTTCAAACTATTTTTTTTAAATTTTAATTTGCCAACGGGGTTTGGCTATATATAAATATTTCGTTTGAAATAGATTATTGATACGAGTCTATATTATTTGATTCAGCTAGACCAACGTTTATAAAACTTTAAGCATTCTTTGAAAATTTTCCCGAACCAAATTGTTTTAGTACGGATTCCGATAAAGTCTGAGGTAAGAAAATTTTTGTGCGCCCAAGACGGATAAGAGGAAGGGGGAAATATTGTTCCTACTAGCAGTACTTGATCAGTATAGGGCATACCGGGCTAATCACCCTTTGTGTCCGAAAGTTATGACGGTTTGTGGATGAATTTCTGTATAAATCTTTTCGAAAATGAAAAGCTTATGGTCTATATAACTTCTCAGCACGATTTCAAAATTTTAACTCTTGTGAGTGATGTGTTGGGTAGTATGAGATGATGTGTATGAATGATATAGGTATGCAAGGTATGAGGTGTAAGTTGAATTTCGGGGACGAAATTCTTAGAAGAATGAATGAATGTGACAACCCGAGAATTTAGACAATTTAATAAAATCTTAAAAGATTGAATAGAGGTTAAATAATAGACATAGACAGAAAATAAGTGTATGGATTTGACATTTTTGGGAAGAAATTTTGTGAATTTAAAAACTTTTGGTGAAGGTTTACAGTGTTAAGGGTATAAGTGTATATGTTCTGTGTATATGGTCATATATGTGTATAACATGTGGTTAATAGTCAAGGGTTGACCAGATAAATTATATTAGTGACAAACCCTAATAATATATTAAGAATCTCGACGTTCATTTAGAAAACCGTATCGACTGATAAGAAACCCTAACACCAGTTCTGGAAACCCTAGTTTCAATTTCGGGAATCTAAAACCCTAATTCGGAATATTAAAACCCTAATTTGGGAGCTTGAAGATAAGTATAAGGTTTTTATGTTATTGATTATACATTTAATTAGGGATAGCCCTAATTGATTATTAAAAAACCCTAATTGTTCAGCTGGAAACCCTAATGTACAATAATGGAACCTAAATGCTAAATTAGCCATTTTAATTAGGAAATATTAATCCTAATTAACAAGCTTTAATGTGATTAGTAAACTTTAATATAATTAGGAAACCCTAATTATAATCTTAATTTTCTATTTTTAAAAACCTAATTAGAAAAACCTAGAAAATAAATTTATAAAATATTAGGGTTAAACCCTAAGGGTTAAAACCTAAGGGTTGGACAAGTTATATTTATGCCATTAACTTTACAAGTCAAATGTCCAAACTATCCTTTTTGAATATTTTAATGAGATGGAGTGTAGATCTAGCCCTACTTGTGATTGGTGACCAACTCTAGCTAGCCATGTGCCCTATATCAAAAATATCAGTCATCTAGATCAGCTATATACATTGCATCATGGATTAAAAGCATACAAGTCTAGAAAAGTAACACACTTTACTTTTCAACCTAGCCAAGTCTTTTCTCTCTCTCCCATCCGAAATTGTAGAGTGAAAGTGAGTGAGAAACAAAGCCAATATCAACCTTTAGCTTGCCAAGAACAAACATCAAGGTCAGAATCAAGATCAAGCTCAAAAAGGAGGTATAAACCCTAAACTTGAAAATCATGTGATCTTATGTTAGATGTTGTGATTTATTGTTTAGAACAGTGTTAGATGGTGTCAATTTATGATCTGGGTTGTTACTTCCTAGATCCATAACATCTACATGCTTGAAATTGAAGTTTTTAGAAATCTGAAAAACTGGAAAATGTTGTCTGACAAGCAAATGTCAGGGCTCATAGATCCTTGTATGCTAGTTGTTTGTTGTGTTTTAAGTTATAGACTTATAGTATGTTGTAAGGGTTTTTATCTGGAACTTTAATCATGCCCAGATCATGTATAGATGGAAAGTTATTAAGGGTCAAAGTCAGTTGACCAAAAACGAAATTTGTTTCTGGGCAACCCAGATTTGCCCAGAAAACCTGACAACGTTTTTGCAGGCTTTATATCTTGCTGATCTTTGTTAGTTAAGTCATGTTGTTGGTTATATCTTATGGACTGGTATATGAACTATCAATCCATGCCTTTAGAATACCCAGATCATGTACAAGATCCAAGATAACCAAGGTCAAACTTGAATTGACCGACTGCCTTATGAATTTCTGGAAAACCCAGAATTCGTTCAAAAATAGCTTCTGACCAGTACTTTGACCAGCTCAAATCATGAGTTGGTATTGTTATTTGACTGAACTAGTGTTATAATGTTGTTCTATGACATAAGTAATACCATTTGGTATCATAAAACCACTAAGAACATGACCAGAGACCGGATTAATCGTGGTTCAAAAAGTGACCCTTGAAACTGCTTGAGTTTCTGGGCAACCCAAAAACTCAAGAACACGTCTAACAACAATTTCTGTAGCTTAGATCTGGCAGTTTTGATATAGTTTGGTCATGAAATCGATTGGTAGTTGTAGTATTACATGTATACTACCACATAAATTCAATTACAAACCCAGAATCCTTATGATCTAAGATCTATGATTAGTCAAACTAGCTAACTTGAAAACTGTCTATAAATTTTTGGGTTTGATGAAGAACACCTATAGCGACGTTTCTGTCGCTATAGGGCCCCTTAGCGACAATTAATTTCTGAAAATTAATATTTCTATTAAATAATTATAGAAAATTAGTTTTTAATTATTAAAAATACCTAATAAATTTCTAAAAATTATTTTAAAGCCTAAAAATGGGTTTTTAATAATTTTGGATATATTTCATTAATATTTAATATTTATGAAATATTAATGGTATTTAATTTATTTGATTTTAATATTAAATAAATTATTTAAAAATAATTTTAATACTTGATAAATCATGAAAACTTATATTATGGTATAAGAAAATATTTTAAGTTATTTTTAATGACTTTTAATATTTTATGATGAATTTTATTAATAAATTAATATTAATGGTAATTGATTTATTTAATAAATGTATTAAATAAATTATGAAAAAAATTAAATTTATGATTTAAAAATCATATAAAAATGATTTAAGTGTTAGAAAAATATTTTAAGTTATAAAATATAACTTTTGATATTTGGTAATGAAAAATATTAATATTTAATATTAGTGGCATTTAATTAAATATGATTTTTATTAATTTAAAATCATTTAAAGGTAATAATAAAGTATTAAAAATACTTTGAGATATTATAAATATATTATAATATTATGTTAAGAATTTCATTAATATTTAATATTAAATAAATATTAATGATAATGGAATATTGTGGTATTTAAATTAGATAAATACGATATTAATGATTAAAAAATCATGATAAATGATAATAATTACTTAAAAATTATTATGAGCTTTTGAAAATTATTTTGACTGATAATAAAATTATCTAAGATAATCGTTAAGTGTTTAGACAGAGTTTAATTGAACTTAAACTCGATATTTATCCGACAAGGCCGTCGGGATGTCAGAATTGTGCCGAATTCAACTCAGACTGCAATTGTTTGACTTGATACTAGGTCTTATGTGCGTTATAGACTGATAGAATTGTGTGATAATGTGTTTAGATTATTTTAAATATTGTGATAATATTATTCTAATTTGTAGATCAATATTATTTATAATAGGTCTTCAGGCAAAGCTAAATAAATTGCGTAACAGTAATCAACCGAACAGACAAGTTTCTTATACTTATTTATTGTGCAAGTTCTCTTTAACTCCACCCTGAGTTATAAATTTCATATATGCTGGTGATTAATCATTACTGATTATCGCATCTATGAATTGTTGAATCGCACTTGGTGTATATTGCATGTGTTCATTAGGTATGAAAGGCTGATCACCTTCATTACCATTCAATCCGGATATAATTGATATGTTCATGTTCAATGTTCGTTCAACTATAAAAATTTGTCAATGCTAGTTCACAATTATATTGTTGAATGTTAATCAACTATTATTCAAAATCTTTCCATCATGATATATCCATAATTTAATTAACTTAAACTTCCTGTGCAAACTTATTGCTCACCCTTACTATATTATGATAAATATTACAGATTAAGGCGAATACAAGGAAAAGTCAAAGCCAAGTTCAGCTTGGGATTATATGTGTAGCTAAATCTGTAATAGTATTGTATGATAATAACATTGTATATTAGATAGGATATTGATTCAGGTTTTAAGTGAAGGTTCTCGACCTTGGGGATAGTGTGTAATGTTTAGTGTATAGACAATTTATGTTTATATCTTTCGCAATAGTTAAAACTAGTGTACCAGATTCGTGGTGATTTGGGACCCGAATTTGGGGACGCTATAGATACTATGCAGCAATTACTGTAGCAATAATTGAGTATAACTGAGTGACTTCTCAAGTAAACATCAAATATCGTGTGCTACTATGCAACCATGCGTATTACTGTACTTTTTATCACTGAGTATTTCAACATTTAGTGGTTAAACTTTCGTCATTATTTTTATAAAAAGTTATTTCTGTCGTTTTCTAACTTCGACAATAATTTCGTTGTGGGGTCCACCAATGATTGTGCCGTCATACGAATATTCCCTGTTAAAACGAATATTCCCCGACCAATCGAATATTTTATAACAACTTGCTTCCTTTGTAAAATTTATAAACATTACCCACAACTATAACATTATAACAAATTCACGCCTTAATATTCAAAAATGATATTTAGAAAAAAATTCATCTTTATTCACAAAAGTTGGGGTCTTAAAAGAATACTCTTCTTCTTTCTCTCTTATTCTCTCTCTATAGTTTTTCTCACTATAACTTGTGATTATAACTTTCCTCTTCAAAATTGGCAGAAAATAATGAATGGATGAAGGAGTATTTATAGGCTAGGAAAAGGTGGCAAATTAAAAGGTTAATTATACTTTAGTACCTTCATCTTTGCCTCCATTTTTAATTTAGTCCTTCAAGTATTATCAATCTTACGTAACTCCCATAATAGTACTTGAATGTGAAACAATAGTTCCTTGAATGTGAACCAATAGTTACTTGCATGTGAACTAATAGCAATTAATCGCTCATTTATCCGTTTAATTACCCGTTTGGTCAATTTAACATCCAAAAATCAACTATTATCGAAATAAATATCGATTTCTACTAACACTAATATTCTCAACACAATGAAAATATTTTTTTTCAATAACTTCATCTTTGAATTTTTGAAGGTTGACTTTTTTCAAAAAGTCAACTGCTGTTTTTGACCAAAAAGTCAACCCCGACAAATTTTGTGTTTATAATCTATTTTGACTAATCTCTTTGTCCCGGACTCAAATATCTCATCTGCGTCTCCAAATTTAACTCTGAACTCAAATTCGAGTTTTAATTTCATTTTCTTATGTTTTATACACACTTTTACTTTCCTAGTTAGTTCAAACTATTTAATTAGTCTTGACTAACTATTAAATTAAATTTCATCACTTATCGCTAATAAATATATATAACACATTTTTAATAATAAATATATATAACACATTTTTAATCTTTCAATAATTATTATTCATTAATATTATAACTCACAATATTGACAACCAGATCCTTCCCAAGAAAGAGGGAGCTTTCCGATAAGGATTTCTCCTTACTGGCACGCAATTAAATAACTAAACCTATTTCCTCGACAAAACTTTTTAGACATTGTCAATAATACAAATAATAATATGAATAATTGTGTCGTCTCAATTATTGATATAATAATATAAAATATTGTGCAGATGATACTGTAACAATAAATAAATCAATAATTTGAGATATTATGCATCAACTACTATAGCAATTATTTAATAAAACTGAGTGACTTCTTACGTAAGCATCAATAATCAGAGATACTGTGCAATACCGTGTGCTACTGTGCAACAATGCGTATTACTTTACTTTTATCACCAGGTATTTCAACAGTTTAACGGTAAAAGTCTTTGCATTTATTTTCTGAAAATGTTATTTTTGTCACTTTCTATATCCGACAGTTATTCCATTGTGGTCCACCAATGATTGAGCCGTCATACGAATATTCCCCGTTAAAAAAAATATTCCCCGACCAAACGAATATTTTATGACAACTTGCTTACTTTACAAAATTTTCACATATCACCCTTAACTTTAACCTTTTATAAATTTAACCATTTACTGAATATAATAATAACTATAAAAAAATTTGAATACTTTTATTTCATAAAATTCGGGGTCTTACAATCTACCCTCCTTATGAAAGTTTGTCCCCGAAATTACGTACCTGGTAGTTCGAAGAGGTGATAATACCTTTATTTCATTTCAGAATCTATCGTCTCGGTCATTTCCTCTGTATCATAATTTCTCCTTTGCTCATCTCTTGGATTTCAAATATCATTTCAGAATACAGCTTCACAACAAAGGTTAATTGACATATCACAATTTGTCAACTTATTAAGAAAATTTAGCTTAGGTAGGACACACACTAGCGAAGGATATTACTCGTCTGTCCCCTCCTAGTTCTAGTCTCAGATCTCCACCAGAGATCATATCCCTAAGCTCTGATACCAACTGTGATGCTGATGAGTGGGATTTATACCCGCGAATCGAATCCTCTATAGCTTAAGAAGTTGCTTGTTTTTCGTAATTTATATAGCTTTTATAATATTTTGTTATTATTTTGCTTAATCTATGTGTTACAAGACTTATTAACTCATTTCCAGCTTTACAGGGTCAAAAAGGCCAAATTTCCCATACCGGCGCTGCAGCGTCCATGCCAGGCTTAAAACTGGCGGTGCACCGCCACTTCCTAGTAAACAATGACATCATCACGACGCTGCAGCGCCCTAGATCCTTTCCAAACTGGCGCTGCAGCGCCACTTATTAACATGATGTGTTGACCCAGCGCTGCAGCGCCGTTCCAAGGCTATATCTTGGCGCTGCAGTGCCACCTCCAGTTCCCAGGCAGACAAGAGCTGGATTTGACCTAGCTAAAGGAGAAAACAAATATATATATATATATATATATATATATATATATATATATATACACACACACACACACACACACACACTAATGGGGGCAACCTCCTTGAAGATATATCGTATTATCCCTATCTGGGAACTAGTTTCTCTCTCTCTTTTGTAATTTCTTCTCCATTTTCTAGTAGGTAATGTTTGTACATATAGTTTAGATAGATTAGGGAGATTTTTGGGATTTCATGGAGCTCAAGAGCACTTAGCAACATGGATTGGAATGCTTGAAAGGATTGGAATTCTTGGAGACTGAAGAAGCTTTGACAGAGTTTATTCTTATCCATTTGTTTCCTTTAATTTTGTAATCCATAAATGTTGTTTATATTGCTACTAATATTTAGTTTAAGAGCTATGAACTAATTATTGGCTCTAAGGTAATGGAACCCTTTGTTAATTTGAATTGAATATCTTATCTCTTTGGTGCTGGATCAATATATTCATGCTTAATGATTCTTGCTAAGAAATTAGTGATGATTTTGGTAATCTATATGAAATTGAAAGAGGGATTGTAGATTTACACCTTAATATATTGGCATGTGATTATGAGTTGTCTACTTCATTCGACTGCATAATTGGTGTATAGAATAGACATATATCTGTGCACCATGTGTGACCTAATTGAGAACTTAAGCTTTAAATCCTTGTTATGGTTAATTTGCATAAATATGTGTAGGATTATTTGTGAAGCCCAAAAAATAGGTATACACCACCCATTCTTAGTCGCCAAATACATGAAACATAAATAACTACAACTTTATTATTACAATTGTTGTGCAAAATACGACAACACATATACTGTGATTTAAATACAAATATTGTCTTCTAGACAATATTCAAACTTAAATAAGTCTTCTTACAATTATTGATACATTATTTTACAAAATAGTGAGGACTGCTAAACAACTATCTTGATCCATCATTCCATACCTCGACTAGTTTCCGTTATATTCTCTCCTCTTGAGAAAAATGGAACAAAAAGGAAAAAGGTGAGCTCAACTAGCCCAATAAAGAATATTATGACTAAGATAATATACAACAAATTATCATTAGTCTTCAACAGGAAAAATTTGATAGAATATAATAGACAACAAGTTTTAGATCAACAACTACAATGAAAACAACAATCCATTAGAAGAGTCAAGTAGAGAA
The DNA here is from genome assembly GCA_016801055.1 of Panax notoginseng. Classification (NCBI taxonomy): domain Eukaryota; kingdom Viridiplantae; phylum Streptophyta; class Magnoliopsida; order Apiales; family Araliaceae; genus Panax; species Panax notoginseng. The sequence continues at coordinate 51,389,909 of CM029017.1, forward strand.
TGAATTCTACTATCTTCTAAGATTTAAAAGCCCATCATCAATATACATCTTGAATCAAATATTTATCTTTACACTACAGGCCAAAGATATTCATTTGTATCACCAGTTGGTCATGTTCATCTCAACACCTGTTCATCTTTGCACTACGAGCCAAAGATATTCATCAGTTAATCATTCATCTTTGCACTACAGGCCAAAGATATTCAGTAATATCAACATTTAGGACTGAGAATGATGAAAAATATCTTAAAGAAAACGAATCCAGTGAGATAAAAGATCAAAGATTAGGGATTCGTACTTTAGTTTATCCAAGTTCAAAAATACCTTATAATAATCAATTTTGGAGCAAAATTCAAGAATGAAAATCAAAACATGGATACAATCAAAGATAGTAACTATAATAGACAACTTGGACAAAGAAAAGAAAATTTTATTTTTTTTGTGAATATTACCGTATACGTGAATAGTATCGTATACGTGAATAGTAATCCCAACTCAAAAAAGTAGAAATTTCATAATAAAATCTATACCAATATTTTGATATAATGATATTGAAAGAATAACATCATTATGAAGAAAATAACATCCCTTATCTCAAAATAACAGTACTTCTGACTGAAATATCGGATATAGTGCTGAATAAAACTTGCACTGTATAACAACTCTCAAAGTATCTAAATACTCACAAAATACGCTCAATAATATATAGAGAGAGAGAGAAAAAAAAATTATTTCTGGTGTGATTTTCAATTCTAACTAAGCACCCTATTTATAGGAAAATGCTAGAACGCCAAAGCAGACTAAATAATAAAATAATATTATTATTTTTTTCTTTTCTACGCATGCCATTTTGGAAAGCCATCAGCCCATCACATTTGAAAAAAATTTCCAGTACATGTTTTCATAAAAAACAAAAGTGAGTCTCACCCATAATTTTAATAAAAATATTTAATTTTTGAAACTTCAATAATTCATAATAAATAGCTCTTTTATCAGAAAAATTCAAATCTCATGTCTATTCTATAGGAAATTTAATTCTCTACAACTTTGTAGAAGAATTTTTTTTTAAATTTCAATCAAAAAATATCCGAAATCCACATACGGACGATTTTAATACCTCCATTCCGACAAAATACTGATAAAACACCTCATCATTAATTCTTTCATTTATAACCACATAAAAAAATAAATATATATTTCATATAAATCAATAATTAATTATTCAGAAATAATATTACAGAATCACAATTATGACAACCAGGTCGTTCATAGGAAAGAAGGGGACTTTCCGATAAAGATTTCTCCTTACTGGCGCGCAATTAGGTGACCAAACCCCTTTTCTAGATAGAACTTTCTTAGACATTGCCAATAATGCTATCTAATAATATTATTCAAATAATATGAATTATTGATCTGATAATGGAAAATATTGTGCAGTGACAATTATTGTAACAACAATAATATAAAATATCAACGTAGCAATTATTGAATCAATAAAATAAAATATTGAACAGTAATTACTGTAACAATTATTGAGTAGTGCCTTCTTACATAAGAATCAATAATTAAAAAATATTGTGCAATACCGTGTGCTACTGTGCAACCACACATATTAATGTATTTTAACTACCGGGTATTCCAACAGTGTTAACGGTAACAACTATACCGTTATTTATAAAAACTCAAACTTGTTATTTTCTTTATCCGACCATTTTCCTTTATGAAGTCCCTAAATGGCTGCGCCGTCGTATGAATATTTCCCGATAGCAAGAATATTCCACGACCAAACAAATATTTTTCGACAACAATGAATATTTTATAACCACTTGCTTCTTTTGAAAATTTTGCACATTTCACCTATAACCAAAGTATTATATCAAATTAAAACCTTATTATTCACAATAATAATTAGAGAAAATTCGATTTTATTTATAAAAAGTTGGGGTTTTACAACTTCCCCTCCTTATGAAATTTTGTCCTCGAAATTGACGTACGTACCTGGTGTTTCGAAAAGGTGAGGATATCTCGCTTTTATTTCTGATTCTAACTCCTAGGTCATTTCTTTAATAGTATGGTTTCTCCACAAAACATTAACTTGCGGTATAACCTTGGTGCGTAGGACATGCTCTTTCCTATCCAAGATCTTAACAAGTACCTCCTCGTACGTTAAATATTCAGCTATCTCGTCTGATTCTAACTCAATAATGTGGTTTGGGTCTTTCACATATTTACGAAGCACAGATATGTGAAAAATATTATGAACACGAGACATGCTTGGAGGTAATGTGAGTCTATAGGTCACATTTCCTATTCGGTCAAGAATTTTAAATGGACCAACAAATCGTGGATTGAGCTTTCCTCCCTTCCCAAATCTTGTAACTCCCTTCCATGGTGTAACATGTAACAATACATGATCCCCAATATTAAATTCTACGTCCTTTCAATGAAGATCCGCATAACTCTTTTGTCGATCCTGTGCCGTTTGTATACGTTGTCGAATCATTTGGATTTTCTCTGTAGTTATGCGTACCAATTCTGGTCCCAACAATGTTGCTTCTCCCACCTTGTCCCAGCATACTGGAGAACGACATCTTCTTCCATACAACACCTCGAATGGAGCCATGCCTATACTTGCTTGATAACTGTTCTTGTAAGAGAATTCCACCAATGGCAAGTACTTATCCTAACTTCCTTTGAAATCTAGAACACAGACTCTTAATAGATCTTCAAGAGTTTGAATAGTCCTTTCTAATTTTCCGTCCGTTTGAGGATGATATGCCGAACTGAATTGTAAATTCGTGCCTATAGCTTTCTACAAGCTAACCCAAAATCGTGAAGTGAATCTTGGGTCACGATCCCAAACTATGGATACTGACATGCCATGCAATCTCACAATCTCATTCGCGTACTTATGAGCAAGACGTTCAAGGGAATAAGTCTCCTGTATAGGCAAGAAATGGGCAGACTTGGTTAATCTATCAATAATAACCCAAATCGCATCTATGCCTTGAGAAACCTTGGGAAGACCCGTAACGAAATCCATGATAATGTGTTCCCACTTCCGTTTTGGAATCTCAAGTGGTTGCAATGAACCCTTTGGCACTTGATGCTCCACCTTTACACGTTGACAAGTTAAACACCTCGAGATAAACCACGCGATCTCTCTCTTCATATTACTCCACCAAAATGTATGTCGAAGATCATGATACATTTTGATACTTCCAGGATGAATTACAAACGGTGTGTTGTGTGCCTCCATCATGATTCTATACTTTAAGTCAAAATCGTTAGGAATACAAAGTTTGGAGTTGACTCGAAGTATTCCTTCTTCATCGATTCTTGCTTTTAGAATAACACCTTCGTGCACTTTCTTTTTCATACGCATCAGCTCCAGGTCCGTTTCTTGAGCAGTTTTAACTTTATCGATTCAAGTCGGTTCTATCACCATCCTTTGCAAGTCATACAAAATGGGCCTTTATGTTAACAACATTGCACTCATACCCGCATATGATCTTCTACTCAATGCGTTAGCTACCATGTTTGCTTTTCCAAGATGGTATTGGATGGTATGATCATAATCTTTCAACAACTCGAGCCAACGTCGTTGCCGCATGTTGAGTTCTTTTTGGGTGAAGAAATATTTAAGGCTTTTATGATATGTATAGATCTCCACTTTCTCCCCATACAGATAGTGTCTCCAGATCTTCAACGTGAAAACGACTGATGCCAACTCCAGATCATAAGTAGGATAATTCCTCTCATATTCTTTGAGTTGTCGCGAGGCATAGGCTATGACTTTCCAATGTTACATGAGAACACATCTTAAAGCTACGTACTTCGGTCACTGACTTCGGTTGCTCCCAACTTTGTATTGCTTCAATCTTCGTCGGGTCAACAGATACTCCATGTTTTGACACCACGTGCCCAAGGAATGCTACTTCCTCTAGCCAAAACTCGCATTTCTTTAGCTTAGCATATAGCTTGTTATCACGAAACCTTTGAAGTACCAGCTTCAAATAGCGCTCATGATCTTCACGGCTTTTGGAATAGATGAGGATGTCATCAATAAAGACAACAACGAACTGATCCAAATATTCTTTGAACACTCGATTCATCATATCCATGAAAGCAACAGGAGCATTAGTCAATCCAAAAGATATGACTAAAAATTCATAATGCCCGTACCGAGTTCTGAAGGTAGTCTTTGGAATATCCTCAGTTTTAATCTTCAGCTGATGATATCCAGAATGAAGATCGATCTTTGAAAAGAATTATGCTCCTTGCAACTGGTCGAACAGGTCATCAATGTAATGTAGCGGATACCTATTCTTGATGGTGACATGGTGCAATTCCCGATAGTCAATACAAAGTTGCATGCTCCCGTCTTTCTTCTTTACGAATAAAACAGGAGCACCCCAAGGAGATGTAATAGGACGAATGAAACCGATGTCTAACAACTCCTGTAGTTGGACCTTTAACTCCTGAAGTTCAATAGGAGCCATTTGATATAGGGTTTTAGAAATGGGCTTTGTACCAGGTTCAAGGTCAATAAAGAATTCAACTTCACGTTCTGGTGGTAGACCGAAAAGTTCTTCAAAAAATACGTCAGAAAATTCACTAACAATAGAAATATTATTCAAATCTGACATGTTTTTGTTCAAGTCCGTGACATGGGCTAAGAAAGCTTGACATCCGTTTTTCAATAAATGAAATAGCTTTATAGCTTGATATGACAGTGATTGACTTTAGTGGTTTGGTTGTTTGAATTCGCATAACAGGTTGGTTTAGAATATGAAAACTAACAATCTTACAAAAATAATCAATTTTAGCATGATGAGTGGTTAACCAATCAATCCCTAAAATCACATCAAATGCAAGTATTTTCAACGAAATAAGATCGGCAGGTAATGTGATGGTTCCAACTTGAATCAAGCAAGATTTATAAACAGTAGATGTAATGAAAGTTTCTCCTAACGGAGTCTCAATAGATAAGTCAAAGTCTAATTTCTCGGAGTCAAGTTTAAACGTTGAGCACAAGTAGGAGAGATAAAAGAATGGATAGAACCGGTATCTAATAAGGTATAAACTTCGTAAGAGTTTATGATTAGCTTACCTGTGATCACCTCGTTCGGGTTCCTCGTATTTTGGGCAGTCACGACAAACGCCCTTCTAGGAACCACCGACTTTGACTTGTCCGGGACAGCCTTTAGAGTCACTATCCCCGTTGAACTTGGTTTCACAACAAGACAATCTCTAGCTATATGAACTTCCTTTCCACAGTTATAACACCTTGGATTGTTGTGGACAGTTTGGGCTAATGTGTCCCTCTTTCCTGCATTTATAACAAACGACCGGTGATCGTTCTCCTCCCCTATAAACAGTGGATGTTGGTGCTGACGTCTTCACGTTATCATTGTTGTACCTTGTCCATTTGAAATCTCCTCTCGACTCGCTCCTTCTATTATCATGGCCACGATTACCACCAGAGTGGTTACCGCTTTTGTCCGAATGTTTTTCTCCCCACTGGTTGTCATTGCTCCGATGACTGCTGCCACCGGTATGACCCTGGTTGTGTTCCCTCGGTTGAACATACTTATTATCTCACTCTAATAATTGAGCCATGTTTACAACATCTAAATATAAATAAAATTTATGAGAGATAAGATATTGCCGAATCTCGGGTTTTAGACCTCTCAGAAACATCCTCGTCATTCGTTCCTCATTCTCTACCAAATGAGGTGCAAACCTGGATAACTCTGCGAACTTCGCCTCGTACTGGGACACCGTCATGTTATTTTATTCCAGTCTAATAAACTCTACCTCCTTCATATGACGAATACTTTCAGGAAAGTACTTGTCATTAAATAATTTCTGAAACGTTTCCCAAGACATGTTGAGTGTGACAGGCTGGGTACACTTCACAGATTTCCACCAGTAATCTGCCTCACCACGAAACATAAAGGTGGTAAATGAAACCTTCTGGTCCTCCGTGCATCCCAAGACATTAAATATCTTGGTAATTTACTTGACCCACATTTCTGCCTTAATCGGATCTGACTTTCCCACAAATTTTGGCAGTCCCAACTCTTTGAACTACTTGGCTGTGATAAGTCGCGCATTGCTATCATTTTCACCCGTATTTTGTACACGAGTCTCCCTCGTCTGATTTTACATGAACTGCAAAAAGCTTCTAAACATCCCATCATTCATCATTTGTTCGGTAGTGTTGTTTACAGGAGGCATATTGCCTTCTTGTTGCACGTTCTCCTAGGTGGTGATTAAAGGTGTCTCCACGGTCTCATTAACTCCATTGTTAATATTTTCAGCTGTCATTCTCAAATACTGCCACAAAACAAGGGTTAATTAAAAAAATTAACATGCCACAAAATATCCTTATATTATGACCGACCAAACAAATAAGCTTAGGTAGGACACACTAGCGAAAGATTTACTTGTCTCTCCCCTCCTAGTTCTATTCCCCGATCTCTGTCAGAGACCATATTCCTAAGCTCTGATACTAATTGTGATGCCCCCAAAATAGGTATACACCACCCATTCTGAGTCGCCAAATACATGGTATAGGAAATAACTACAACTTTATTATTACAATTGTCATGCAAAATACAACAACACATATATTGTGAGTTTAAATACAAATATTGTCTTCTAGACAATATTCAAACTCGAATAAGTCCTCATTACAATTATTGATACACTATTTTAAAAAATAGTGAGGACTGCTAAACAACTATCTTGATCCATCATTCCATACCCCGACTAGTTCCCGCTATATTCTCTCCTTCTGAGAAAAATGGAAAAAAAAGAAAAAGGGTGAGCTCAACTAGCCCAGTGAAGAATATTATGACTAAGATAATATACAACAAATTATCATTAGTCTTCAACAAGGAAAAATTTGATACAATATAATAGACAACAAGTTTTAGATCGACAACTGCAGTGGAAACAACAATCCATTAAAAGAGTCAAGTAGAGAATGAATTCTACTATCTTCTAAGATTTAAAAGCTCCTCATCAATATTTATCCCTGTAACATCAATCAATATACATCTTGAATCAAATATTCATCTTTTCACTACATGCCAAAGATATTCATTTATATCACCAGTTGGTCATGTTCATCTCAACACCTGTTCATCTTTGTACTACGGGCCAAAGATATTCATCAGTTAATTATTCATCTTTGCACTACTGGCCAAAGATATTCAGTAATATCATCATTTAGGGCTGAGGATGATGAAAAATATCTTAAAGAAAACGAATCCAGTGAGATAAAAGATCAAAGATTAGGGATTCGTACTTTAGTTTATCCAAGTTCAAAAATACCTTATAATAATCAATTGTGGAGCAAAATTCAAGAATGAAGATCAAAACATGGATACAATCAAAGATAGTAACCATAATAGACAACTTAGACAAAGAAAAGAAAATTTTATTTTTTCTGTGAATAGTATCGTATTCGTGAATAGTGTCGTATACGTGAATAGTGTCGTATACATGAATAGTAACTCCTACTCAAAAAAGGTAAAAATTTCACAATAAAATTTATACCAATATTTTGGTATAATGATATTGAAAGAATAACATCATTATGAAGAAAATAATATCCCTTACCTCAAAATAACAGTACTTCTGACTGGAATATCGGATATAGCGCTGAAGAAAACTTGCACTGTATAGCAACTCTCAAAGTATCTAAATACGCTCGATAATATATAGAGAGAAAAAACTTATTTTTTGTGTGATTTTCAATTCTAACTAAGTACCCTATTTATAGAAAATGCTAGAACACCAAAGCAGACTAAATAATAAAATAATATTATTATTTTTTTCTTTTTTACGCATGCCATTTTGGAAAGCCATTAGCCCATCACATTTGAAAAAAAATTCCAGCACATGTTTTCATAAAAAATAAAAGTGGGTCCCACCCATAATTTTAATAAAAATATTTAATTTTCAAAACTTCAATAATTCATAATAAATAGCTCTTTTATCAGAAAAAATTCGAATCTCATATCTATTCCATAGGAAATTTAACTCTCTATAACTTTGTAGAAGAAAGTTTTTCAAATTTCAATCAGAAAATATCTGAAATCCACATACGGACGATTTTAATACCTCCATTCTAATAAAATACTGATAAAATACCTCATCATTAATTTCTTCATTTATATCTACAAAAAAATAAATATATCCTTCATATAAATCAATAATTAATTATTCACAAATAATATTATAGAATCATAATTATGACAACCAGGTCGTTTCCAGGAAAGAAGGGGGCTTTCCGATAAGGATTTTTCCTTACTGGCGCGTAATTAGGTGACCAAGCCCCTTTTCAAGACAGAACTTCTTTAGACATTGTCAATAATGCTATCTAATAATATTATTCAAATAATATGAATTAATACTGTACAGTGACAATTATTGAAACAACAATAATATAAAATATCAACGTAGCAATTATTGAACAGTAATTACTGTAACAATTATTGAGTAGTGCCTTCTTACGTAAGAATCAATAATTTAAAAATACTATGCAATACCGTGTGCTACTGTGCAACCACGCGTATTACTGTATTTTAACCACCGGGTATTCCAACAATGTTAACGGTAACAACTACGTCGTTATTTATAAAAACTCAAACTTGTCGTTTTCTTCATCCGACCTTTTTTCGTTATGGGACCCACAAATAGTTGTGCCGTAGTACGAATATTCTCCGATAGTAAGAATATTCGACGACCAAACGAATATTCTCCGACAACAATGAATATTTTATAACCAAAGTATTATATCAAATTAACACCTTATTATTCACAATAATAATTAGAGAAAATTCGATTTTATTTATAAAAAGTTGGGGTCTTACATTATTGCCTAGCTTGGATGTTATTTTCTGTTTTATTCCCTATCGGGTGGACCTAGAGATGATAGGTTTGTATATATCTCGGAAGAGGTGTATGAGCACTTGTGTGTTTTCGGTCGACAAACTGTTGTGTCCACTAAGACCAAAGAAAAAAGGTTAGGAAGTTTAATAAAATATAACACACCAAGTGTTTGACAAAATGCTAGTGTGGGGTGAAGTTATGACCTTAGCTTGTAGCACCTTCGATACCATTCGTTATCCATTTACTTGCTTTGATAATTAGATATAACTAGATTAAGTACACATCTATAATTCTGATGTTCGAATAAGACTTAAGCGATACAAAGTCAGTATTTGGTAAATATTAGTGATAATTTCTCGTGGGTTCGACACTCTTCTTATCACTATATTACTTGTTAGACCGCATATACTTGCGCGTGTCTAGTGATCGGTAATTCGACCAACAGAAGCCCCCAAAATAGGTCCACACTGTGACACCCCCAAATCCGGGTTACCTGACCCCCGAGTTTGGTGTTCACGATCCACAATATAATACCATTTAACTACCCATTCATATATAAATAGGAATACATAAGCTTCATTAACTGATATAGTTAATACATTACCCCAGGTTCTCTAACCTTAACATTACAAACATACCCTTTAGTTATACAAAAAGGGTTCACAAATACAACATAATAATAATGTTATTCATAACTAATTAATCACTATGTCTTCGCCCTTGTTCTTCACAGCACCTTCTGCCACTTCTTCCCTAGCTGAAAAGTTTTATTTAGCAAGGGTGAGCAACAAATTTGCCCCGCAAGTTAAGATATACAATGAATGTATAAGTATCAGAATAATAGACTATCTATTTTGATAGAATGACATTAAAAGTTCGGGGAACTTTGAATTAGCTGAACAATGCGTTAATCAATAACAAGGCTTCTCCATTTCTATGCAACACAATATTATAATAATAAAAGAGTACAACGCTTTCAAGTTGTTACGATATTCTATTGAATAAACAAGAATCAATTCTACGCAATAACAAAGTGGAATATTTTCCAGATTTATGCTGAGTGATCTCACCAGATCTTTGAACTTATTTTCTCGGGTATCTATCAAAGATTTACTTTGATACATACTCAGGCGTATCAGATAACCATAAAGATTAAATCATACCCCTCTGCAAGTATAACAAGTGATCAGCTTTATTATACCATATATTATGCATAATACTTAACAGCGCGCAATGGTCGAATATACGACCCAAAATGTTCCCTTTATATAAAATGTTGTTCTTCTCAGTCTCAGAATTAAGATTTTTGATTTAACAACGAAATACTATGATTTTAAATTCTATCTACTTATTGATCTAGCCGAAACAATTGTCATCGATCTGTCAATAACAATTGATTTCTCTTCTCGTATTTATCAAGTTCTAACAAATGTTCGTCTAGCCAGAATAATTAGCTAAGACATTTCTCAATATAATTTGATAATAAACAGGAATTATCTGTACTGTCAATATTAGTTTCTACAGATATAAATATCCAACAACAGTAATTCAATTTGAATTTTTAATCATGCACTAACTGCGAATATTCAACAATAAATTCCCTGGACATGGTATAATTAGCAATAATTAACTATTATAATAATTGCCTTTCGCGTTGATTACAGCTACACAATATAATTAACTGCGTTCGTAAGACCTATAATCAACAATGTCGGTCTCACAATTAGCACAATCATTTATAACACGTAACACTGTATTCTACAGTCAAACTTCTCCTAGGCATATTACCACATAACCACATCAGTGTTTATAACCTATATAAACACTTATCCAATCTAACTATTTCGGTCTGGTTAGACTTCGATCCATTCTCGGTGTTTTGGTCACCCTATCCGACAATTAACACATTAATTGTCAATTAAACTTGGTCTCTAAGCTTCAATATTATTTTAGATAAGTCAAATATCGTTTATAATATTTTCCGGAAGCTTTTAATAATTTATAAACAATTATTATAATTTATAATAATTTTTCTAACACTTAAATCATTTTTAAATGATTTAATTATCAAATAATCTTATTATCATTAATATTTAATAATATAAAAATATTTCTATTATACTTGTCAAAATATTAAAGTTATTATCAATAACTTAAAATATTTTTAAATCATCAATATTCTACTTAAATGATTTTTAAAGTAATTAAAATCATTTTTAAATCATCACCATTAATATCTAAATATTAATGAAATTATTATCCAAGTATTAAAAGTCATTAATTATAACTTAAAATACTTTTAAAACATTTTTCTCATTTTTAAATGATTTTTAAATCAATAAAATCATTTTTAATTCATTAATTTAATTTAATAAATAAATAATCTAATATCATTAATATTAATTTATTAATGATAATTCTCCAAAAATATTGAAAATTATATTTTATAATTCAAAATATTTTCTAACACTTTATTCTTATTTAAAATGATTTTTAAATCATTAAAATCATTTTTAACTTATTTATTTAATTTAGTAATTAAATAAATCTAATATCATTAATATTAATTTATTAATAAAAATTCTCCAAAAATATTAAAAATTATAGTTTATAATTGAAAATATTTTTAAATACATTATTCTTATTTAAAATGATTTTTCATAATATTAAATCATTTTTTTCTAATTTATTTAATACACTAATTAAATAAATTAAATACTTTAATATTTAAATAATTATAAATATTAAAGAAAAATATTCCAATTGGTCAGAAATTATTTTTCATAATTTAAAACAATTTTTAAAATAATTTTTGATAATTTTTAGAATTTATTTCTATTTTTAAATAATTTCCAGAATATTTAGAAATTTAAAAATTAATTAAACCATCGCTAAAGCCTATAGCGACACTTGTCTGTCGCCTTAGGTGTTCTTCAGCCTCAAGAACACTGTCAGACCAGTTACACGGGTGCACGTTTGACTCAATATAATTCTCTGCTCAGGCATGATTTTGGCTAACTTGAACATCGATGTTGTAGTAGGAATGTATTACTACAATTATCAATTAGTAACTTGGTCATACGACATCACAACAAGGAGATCAAAGCCTCCAAATTTGTTGTCAGATGGTTTCTGGGTTTTCCAGAAATCCAGGCAGTTCGACTACCTACTTTCGTGCTCGATTATCTATGAGTTCTGGTCATGATGTTGGTGGTTTAATGGTTCACAGTTAGACACCACATATCATATAACATTTAAACAGCAACATATAAGTTCAACAACAACCGATTCACAAGATATGCCTCGGTCAAACCCTGTCAGAGGGTTGTTCATCCAGCTTTCTGGAAATTCCAGAAACAGTTATCATGGACAAGTAGGCTACTTTGACCACTTGATACATTTTATTTGTTGATTGTTTACATGAGATAAAGCCATGTAGTTAAAGAATATATAACAGGGTATAACCTTATTACAACAACAACATCAAAACGCATAAACACTGACAGATCAAGAAGCTTAGAAATGTTGTCAGACGCTGATTTTAGAATTTTGGGCTGCCCAGATTTTAGCCCAGCCAACATCGGTCAACGTGATTTGACCTTAAATAACTTCGAATCCAGACATCTAATGGCTATAAAACCACTTTCAGATGAAAGACAACATACGAAACTATAGATTCCAAACATTAAACAACAAAAACCATAAACACATAAAGATCTAAGGCGACTGACATTTGATTGTCAGACATCTTAACTGTTCTTGGACAAATTTTTAAAAACGCGATTTTAAAGCATTTTGATGCTATGGATCTATGTTATATCAACATAGATCATCATATAACATACTTTAGCACTGATTTAAACACTTAAACAGAAAAATTTTCTTAGCAACAAAGATCAAAAATAAAAATTAAATTTATACCTGTGACGCCCCCAAAATTAGGTATACATCACCCATCTTGGGTCGTCAGATACATAGTACAGAATACAAATACAACTTAATAATACAACTGTCGTGTACAATACGACAAAACATAAACTGTGAGTTTGAATACAAATATTATCTTCTAGAGAGTATTCATACTCAAAAGGAGTCCTCATTACATTTATTAACACACCATTACATAGAATAGTGAGGACTACTAACTAATACTATCATTCGGACCATCACTCCGTACCCCGACTTGTCCCAGCTACGTTCTCATTTCCTGAAGAGAACAGTGAAAGAAAGGGTGAGCTCAACTAGCCCAGTAAGAAATATTATGACTAAGATAATGCAGAATAAATTATCATTAGTCTTCAACAATGTTAAACTGATAAAATATAATAGACATCAAGTTTAACTGTAGCGGAACAAGCAATCCATTAAGAGAGTCAAGTAGAAAATAAACTCTACTATCTTTTATAATTTAAAAGGTTTTTCAACACTGCGATCGCTGAGACTCAGCTTAATAAAATAATCCACATCATCGAATCACCCCTGCACTACGGCCAAGGATATTCGTGTATTCATTAATGGTCATGATCATGCCAACAACTGTCCATCAATGCACTACGGGCCAATGAGGACTTTTACCACATCATTCGTAACATTACGGTCATGATTACACCGAATAATCCCTGGTCATAATCATACCAAGTCCATCTATGCACTACAGGCCACAGATGACTTTCAACAGAATATAAACATGAGGATGATGACAATGATATAAGAATTCAATAAAACAAGTTCAAGAATTAATTTATCCAAGAATTAACAACGTCCAAATTGTCAACATGATACTACTTTGTGGAGTAAAATTCAAGAATGCTTAGAAGAATATTTTCTTGAAAAAAATACTGGATGAAACGCAACTATCAAGGATATTCCACAAATTTCATGGAGTATAGAAGTCAAAACTTAACCAACTGAGTACAATAAAGAATGGAATAACAAAAGAAATCACCATGCATGCGATAGACCGCACAGACAGGTTATTCCAATAGAATAATAAATAATGGAACCAGGTCCGGCGTAAACGCACAGACAGGATATTCCGACAGAATAATAAATAATGGAACCAGGTCCGGCGTAAACGCACAGACAGGATATTCCGACAGAATAATAATAAAACGGAACCAGGTCCGGTGTAAAACACACAGACAGGATGTTCCAACAGAATAATAAACGGAACCAGGTCCGGTGTAAAACACACAGACAGGATGTTCCAACAGAATAATAGAAGAATGTCACCAAGTATAGGGTAGACCGCGTATACTGGTTATTCCAACAGAATAATAACAAATGGAATAACAGAAGTTCTCTTCATGAATATAAAAGAAATAATATTCCCTACCTTAAAAGAACTGGATATTGGAAAAGTGGTGTAGCAGAATACTTTTATTCTCTCTCTCTTATTCTCTCTATACTTTCTCTCTCTATAGCTTGAATGAATTCGTGAAAAATAATGAAGCCCTAGGCCTCTATTTATAGAAAAACTGAGGGTGGCTCTTGGTCTTAACGAAGGGTCAAATGACTCTTGGTCTTAACGAAGGGTCAAATGACTCTTGGTAATATTGAAGGGACAACTACTATTGACGAAAGTAATTACTATTGACCAAGGTAAATACTATTGACGAAGGTAATTACTATTGACCAAGGTAAATACTATTGACCAAGGTAAATACTATTGACGAAGGTAATTACTATTGACCAAGGTAAATACTATTGACCAAGGTAAATACTATTGACGACGGTAATTACTATTGACGACGGTAATTACTATTGACGACGGTAATTACTATTGACGAAGAGACTCTTAGATGATGACATATGGCCCCCCATAAAATAACCAAACTTACCACAACGTCTCAATTATTGATTTAATAATATAACATATTATACAGACGATACTATGACAATGATTTAAGAGATATGATGCAGCAATTACTATAGCAATAATTGAGTATAGCTGAGTGACTTCTCACGTAAGCATCAATAATCAATACCGTGTGCTACTATGCAACCACGCGTATTACTGTACTTTTACTACCGAGTAGTTCAACAGTTTTAACGGTTTTAACGGGTACACTTCAGCCGTTATATAAAATATTTTTGTCGTTTTCTCAATCCGACAATAATTCCGTTGTGGGGTCCACCAATGATTATGCCGTCGTACGAATATTCCTCGATAAAAAGAATATTCTCCGACCAAACGAATCTTTTATAACAACTTGCTTACTTTGCAAAATTTATAAATATTACCCACAACTATAACATTATATCAAATTAACTCCATAATATTCAAAAATGATATTTATAGAAAATTCATCTTTATTTATAAAAATTGGGGTCTTACAATACCTCTCTTGATTCAATCTTGATCTTGATCTTCCTAAATGATATTGGGTGATCTAAGGAAAGTATTTGGGACTGATTCACTTGTGAATTTCGGAGCTTCTTGTGAGAGAGAGAGTTGGTGAGAGCAAGAGTGAATAAAACCTAAGTTTGCTCACTTTCTCTTTCTAAATCTATATATTTGGTAACAAGTTGTTAGATCTGAGGTTGCCAACTGTTTTTCTGAGATTTGTGAAGTCACAAAGTCAAGTGGGTTGGTCACCAACTAAAGGCATTGGCTATTTTTACAAGCTACTTAATGAAAATCCCATAAAGGGCATTTTGGTCATTTATAAATTAATTTTAATGGCATTATTGTCTAATACACAAACCCTTAGGGTTTAGGGTTTGAACCCTTTAGGATTTAGCAATTTAATTTTCTAAAATTTCTAATTTAAGTTCAAAAAAAAATCAAAAATTAATATTTCTAAATTATAATTAGAATTTTCTAATTAGATTAAAATTTCTTAATCATACTAAAATATTGCTAATTAGGATTAGTAATTCCTAATTAAAATTGCTAATTAAACAATTAGGGTCGTAACTGGTCATTAGGGTTTACAACCCATGAATTAGGGTTTCTAAATAGAAAAATAAAATTTCCAACTTACAATTAGCTTTGTAAAATAGAAAATTAAGATAACTAAAATATAATTAAGATTTTCTAATCATATTTAAGTTTAATACATACATTAGGCTTACCAATTAGGATTAGGATTTCCTAATTTAGGGTTTAGGATTCCCGAATATGAAATTAGGGTTTTTCGGCTTTCGATTAGGATTTCTAACGGTACATTAGGGCTTCTCATCCTGAGATTAGGTTTTCTAATCTCTTCTTAGGGTTTATAAATATTAAACCTTACCCGATCAATCATTGATCAATACTACCACACAGTACAAACACGTAATCAATAATATAATTATTTTAATTATATTTTATATTGAATCCCTATCCGGACTTAGGGTTAGGGTTTCTATTCTCCGTTAAGTACAACTCTACTCTATTTTTATTAGTCAATACACAAATTGACTTTCTTGAAACACGTATCACCGATACTTGTCACATAAATGATAATTAATATTAATATTAATTAAAAAAAAATTATTCGCAAATTTTGAATTATTCGAAATCCCGGGTTATCACACACACAACCCATCTTGGGTTACCAAATACAACACAACATAATCCAAATACAAACTACATTTATACAGCTGTCGTGCAAAATACGACAACGCATAAGCTGAGAGTTTCAATACAAATATTGTCTTGTAGACAATATCCGAACTCAAATAAAGTTCTCATTACAATTATTATCACACTATTTTACAAACTATGGAGGACCACTGTAATAACCATCTTGGATCATTACTCCACTCCCCAACTAGTCTCAGCTACATTCTCGCCTCCTGAGAAGAACAATGGAACCAAAAAAAAAGGGTGAGCTTAACTAGCCCAGTAAGAATATTATGGCTAAGATAATGAAGAAAAAATTATCCTTAATCGTTAACAATGAAAAATCTGATAGAATACAATAGACAACAAGTTTTAGATCAACAACTGCAGTGGAAATAGCAATCCATTATAAGAGTCAAGTAGAGAATGATGTCTACTATCTTCTATGATTTAAAAGTCCATGATCAATATTTTATCTCTGTAACACCAATCAATAAATGTTTCAAATTAACAAATTATCTATACACTACGAGCCAATGATATTCATTTGTATCACCAGTGGTCATGATCATGTCAAACAACTGTCCATCTATGCACTACGGGCCAAAGACGACTTTCACCACATCATTTGTCTGTAACATTACAGGTCATGATTATACCAATACATAATTCCTTGTCATAATCATACCAATCAATAGTCCATCTATGCACTACGGGCCAAAGATGACTTTCATCACAATATAAACATGAGGATGATGACAATGATATAAAGAATCAATCAAGTGAGATCAAGGATAAATATTAGAGATTTATAATTTAATTTATCCAGAGTTCAAGAATGTCCAAATTGTCAACATGATCACCAATTGTGGAGTAAAATTCAAGAATGATATTCATGTATCAAAGAAATAATTTGGACAGAAAAGAAAAGAAAATTATGTTATGAATCGTACTCATGAATAGTAGCTTATGAATAGTACCCATGAATAGTACCGTATGAATAGTACCCAAAATGAATAGTACCCCGACATGAAAAGATTAAAATTTTAATAAGAGAGTTCAGACCTATATTCCAGTGAAATGATATTAGATGAAGCACAAATCGCAAGGAATTTCTAATCATTTCAGGAATTATAGAAGCAATAATAAGTTTAAATTTAGGAATATGAAATGAAATAATATAAGAAACTGCAAATGAATTTTCACCCGTCATACGGTAATCCGCGTAGACAGATCATTTCCACAACTTAATAAAGAATAAATACGAAAGGTTATTCATTAGGCATGTGGTAGTCCGCGTAGACATGTTATTCCCACAGATTAATAAGGAATGAATACGAAAGGTTATTCACCAGGCATGCGGTAGTCCGCGTAGACATGTTATTCCCACAGATTAATAAAGAATAAATACGAAGGGTTATTCAATATGCATGCGGTAATCCACATAGACATGTTACTCCCGCTAATTAATAAAGAATGAATACGAAGGGTTATTCACCATACATGCGGTAATCCGCATAGACATGTTATTCCCACATATTACTAAGGAATAGAATGACAACCCTTATGAGTATGAAAGAAAATAACATCCTTTACTAATATGAAAGAAATAATACCCCTTACGAATACGAAAATAATATCCATTACCTTAGTAGGAGATTGAGTACTGCAATAGTGTAGTAGTAGAATACTCTTTTTCTTTCTCTCTTATTGTCTCTCTATAGTTTCTCTCACTATAACTTGTGATTATAACTTTGCTCTTCAAAATTGGTAAGAAATAATGAATGGATGAAAGAGTATTTATAGGCTAGGAAAAGGTGGCAAATTAAAAGGTTAATTATACTTTAGTACCTTCATCTTTGCCTCCATTTTTAATTTAGTCATTCAAGTATTATCAACCTTGCATAACCTCCTCTAATAGTACTTGCATGTGAACCAATAGCTCCTTGTAGGCGAACCAATAGTTCCTTGCATGTGAACTAATGACAATTAATTGCTCATATATCCGTTTAATTACCTGTTTTGTCAATTTAACATCCAGAAATCAACTATTATCGAAATAAATGTCAATTTCTACTAACATTAATATTCCCAACACAATGAAAATATTTTTATCAACAATTTCATCTTTGAATTTTTGAAGTTTAACTTTTTCTGAATAAGTCAACTATTGACTTTTTGAACAAAAAGTCAACCTCGACAAATTTTGTGTTTATAGTCTATTTTAACTAATTTCATCGTCCCGAACTCAAATATCTCGTCCGCATCTCCAAATTCAACTCTGAACTCAAATCTAAGTTTTAATTTCATTTTCTTATGTTTTATACACACTTTTGCTTTCTTAGTTAGTTCAAACTATTTAATTAGTCTTGACTAACTATTAAATTAAATTTCATCACTTATCGCTAATAAATATATATAACACATTTTTAATCTTTCAAAAATTATTCGTCAGTAATATTATAACTTACAATATTGACAACCAGATCCTTCCTAGGAAAGAGAGGGCTTTCTGATAAGCATTTATCCTTATTGGCGCGTAATTAAATAACCAAACCCCTTTCCTCGACAAAACTTTCTAGACAGTGTCAATAATGTAAATAATAATATGAATAACTGTGTCGTCTTAATTATTGATTTAATAATATAAAATATTGTGCAGATGATACTGTGACAATAACTGAATCAATAATATGAGATATTATGCATCAACTATCGTGGAAATTATTTAATAAAACTGTGTGACTTCTTACGTAAGTATCAATCATCAGAGATACTGTACAATATCGTGTGCTACTGTGTAATAATGCGTATTACTTTATTTTTATCACCGGGTATTTCAACAGTTTAACAGTAAAAGTTTTGTTATTATTTTATGAAAAGGTTATTTTTGTCGCTTTCTATATCCAATAGTTATTCCATTGTGGTCCACCAATGATTGCGCCATACGAATATTCCCCGATAAAAAGAATATTCCACAATCAAACGAATATTTTATGATAACTTGCTTAGTTTGCAAAATTTTCACATATCACCCTTAACTTTAACCTTTTATGAATTTAACTATTTACTGAATAGAATAATAATTATAAGAAAAATTGAATACTTTTATTTTAAAAAATTTGGTGTCTTACATATTATGCCAGCAAGACTCTATCAGATGCTTAATTAAATTACACTACCACTGAAAAAGAACTATTAGCAGTTGTATACGCTTTTGACAAGTTTAGGTCGTATCTCATTGGGACAAGAGTAGTGGTTTACACAGATCATGCTGTTATTAGGTACTTGATATCTAAGAAAGATGTAAAGCCTAGGCTAATCAGATGGATTCTTCTTCTCTAGGAGTTTGATTTGGAAATTCAGCACAAGAAGGGAATATAAAATCAAGTGGCTGACCATCTTTCCAAATTAGTGACTCCAGAGCAAGATGAGAGGGACAAGGAAATGATCAACAAAAAATTGCCCGATGAACAACTATTTACAGTGACCTCAGTAATTGTGACGCCCCCAAAATTAGGTATACATCACACATCTTGGGTCGTCAGATACAAAGTACAGAATACAAATATAACTTACTAATACAACTGTCGTGTACAATATGACAAAACATAAACTGCGAGTTTGAATACAAATATTATCTTCTAGAGAGTATTCATACTCAAAAGGAGTCCTCATTACATTTATTAACACACTATTACATAGAATAGTGAGGACTACTAACTAATACTATCATTCGAACCATCACTCCGTTCCCCGACTTGCCCCAGCTACGTTCTCATTTCCTGAAGAGAACAGTGAAAGAAAGGGTGAGCTCAACTAGCCCAGTAAGAAATATTATGACTAAGATAATGCAGAATAAATTATCATTAGCCTTCAACAATGTTAAACTGATAAAATATAATAGACATCAAGTTTAACTGCAGCGGAACAAGCAATCCATTAAAAGAATCAAGTAGAAAATAAACTCTACTATCTTTTATGATTTAAAATGTTTTTTAACATTGTTATCGCTGGGACTCAGCTTAATAAAATAATCCACATCATCGAATCACCCCTGCACTACGGCCAAGGATATTCGTGTATTCATTAATGGTCATGATCATGCCAACAACTGTCCATCAATGTACTACGGGCCAATGAGGACTTTTACCACATCATTTGTAACATTACGGTCATGATTATACCGAATAATCCCTGGTCATAATCATACCAAGTCCATCTATGCACTACAGGCCACAGATGACTTTCAATATTTTATAAACATGAGGATGATGACAATGATATAAGAATTCAATAAAATAAGTTCAAGAATTAATTTATCCAAGAATTAACAACGTCCAAATTGTCAACATGATACTGCTTTGTGGAGTAAAATTCAAGAATACTTAGAAGAATATTTTCATGAAAAGATACTGGATGAACCGCAATTATCAAGGATATTCCACAAATTTCATGGAGTATAGAAGTTAAAACTTAACCAACTGAGTATAATCAAGAATGGAATAACAAAAGAAATCACCATGCATGCGATAAACCGCACAGACAGGTTATTCCAACAGAATAATAAATAATGGAACAAACGCACAGACAGGATATTCCGACAGAATAATAAATAATGGAACCAGGTCCAGTGTAAAACACACAGACAGGATGTTCCAACAGAATAATAACAATACGGAACCAGGTCCGGTGTAAAACACACAGACAGGATGTTCCAACAGAATAATAATAAAAACAGAACCAGGTCCGGTGTAAAACACACAGACAGGATGTTCCAACAGAATAATAATAAAAACGGAACCAGGTCCGGTGTAAAACACACAGACAGGATGTTCCAACAGAATAATAATAAAAACGGAACCAGGTCCGGTGTAAAACACACAGACAGGATGTTCCAACAGAATAATAGAAGAATGTCACCAAGTATAGGGTAGACCGCGTATACAGGTTATTCCAACAGAATAATAAGAAATGGAACAACAACAGTTCTCTTCATGAATAAGAAAGAATAACACCCCTTACCTTAAAAGAACTGGATATTAGAAAAGTGAAGTAGCAGAATACTTTTATTCTCTCTCTCTTATTCTCTCTATACTTTCTCTCTCTACAGCTTGAATGAATTCGTGAAAAATAATGAAGCCCTAGGCCTCTATTTATAGAAAAACTGAGGGTGGCTCTTGGTCTTAACGAAGGGTCAAATGACTCTTGGTCTTAACGAAGGGTCAAATGACTCTTGGTAATATTGAAGGGACAACTACTATTAACGAAAGTAATTACTATTATTGACGAAGGTAATTACTATTGACCAAGGTAAATACTATTGACCAAGGTAAATACTATTGACGACGATAATTACTATTGACGACGGTAATTACTATTGACGAAGAGACTCTTATATT
The DNA here is from genome assembly GCA_016801055.1 of Panax notoginseng. Classification (NCBI taxonomy): domain Eukaryota; kingdom Viridiplantae; phylum Streptophyta; class Magnoliopsida; order Apiales; family Araliaceae; genus Panax; species Panax notoginseng. The sequence goes on from CM029017.1 coordinate 51,411,767, forward strand.
ATGACATATGGCCCCCCATAAAAATAACCAAACTTTCCACAACGTCTCAATTATTGATTTAATAATATAACATATTATACAGATGATACTATGACAATAATTTAAGAGATATGATGCAGCAATTATTGTAGCAATAATTGAGTATAGCTGAGTGACTTTTCACGTAAGCATCAATAATCAATACCGTGTGCTACTATGCAACCACGCGTATTACTGTACTTTTACTACCGGATAGTTCAACAGTTTTAACGGTTTTAACAGTAACACCTCAGCCGTTATTTTTATAGAAAGATAATTTTGTCGTTTTCTAACTACGACTATACTTCTGTTGTGGGGTCCACCAATGATTGTGTCGTCGTACGAATATTTCTCGACAAAAAGAATATTCCCCGACAAAAAGAATATTCCCCGACCAAACGAATATTTTAAAACAACTTGCTTACTTTGCAAAATTTATAAATATTACCCACAACTATAACATTATATCAAATTAACTCCATAATATTCAAAAATGATATTTATAGAAAATTCATCTTTATTTATAAAAGTTGGGGTCTTACAACCTCCCCTTCTTATGAAATTTCGCCCTTGAAATTAGGGTACGTACCTGGTATGTTGAATAGGTAAGGATACCTTGATTTCATTTCAGATTCTAACTCCCAAGTCATTTCCTCAACATCGTGTTTTTTCCACAAAACTTTGACTTGAGGTATAACCTTGGAGCGTAGAATATGTTCCTTCTTATCCAAGATTTGAACAGGAACTTCTTCATACGTCAAATCCTCCGCTATTTCGTCCAGTTCTAACTCAATAATGTGGTTCGAGTCTTCCACATATTTACGTAACATGGATATGTGAAAAACGTTATGAACACGAGACATACTTGGCGGTAAAGCGAGTATATAAGCCACAGTTCCTATTCGATCGAGGATTAAAAATGGACCGATGAATCGAGGATTGAGCTTTCCTCTCTTTCCAAATCTCGTAACTCCTTTCCATGGAGCAACACGTAAGAACACATGATCTCCTACATCAAATTCCACGTCCTTTCGATGAAGATCAGCATAACTCTTTTATCGATCTTGTGAGGTTTTTATACGTTGTCGGATCGTTTGAATCTTTTCTGTAGTCATACGAACCAACTCCGGTCCCAACAACGTTGCTTCACCCACCTCATCCCAGCATACTGGAGAACGACATTTTCTTCCATACAATGCTTCGAATGGAGCCATGCCAATACTTGCTTGATAACTGTTGTTGTAGGAAAACTCCACCAATGGTAAGAACTTGTCCCAACTTTCCTTGAAGTCAAAGACACATAGTCTTAATAGATCTTCTAGAGTTTAAATAGTCCTCTCTGATTGTCCGTCCGTCTGAGGATGATATGCTGAACTAAATCGTAAATCCGTGCCCATAGCTTTTTGTAAACTAACCCAAAATCGTGAAGTGAATCTTGGGTCTCGGTCAGAAACTATGGATACTGGCATACCATGCAGTCTTACAATCTCGTTTATGTATATACGAGCAAGACGTTCAAGTGTATAAGTTTCTCGTATCGGTAAGAAATGAGCAGACTTGGTCAATCTATCAACAATGACCCAAATCGCATCAATACCTTGAGAAACCCTAGGAAGACCGGTAACGAAATCCATGGTAATGTGCTCCCACTTCCATTCTGGAATTTCAAGTGGTTGCAATGGACCTTTTGGTGCTTGATGCTCCGCTTTGACTCGTTGACAAGTTAGACACCTTGAGATAAACAACGCTATCTCTCTCTTCATATTGCTCCACCAAAATGTATGACGAAGATCATGATACATTTTGGTACTTTCAGGATGGATTGCAAACGGTGTGTTGTGCGCCTCCATCATGATTTCATACTTTAAATCAGGGTTGTTAGGAACACAAAGTCTGGAGTTGACTCGAAGTATTCCTTCTTCATCGATTCTTGCTTCCGGCATAGCACCTTCTTGCACTTTCTTCCTCATACGCATCAGGTCCAGGTCTGTAGTTTGAGCAGCTTTAACTTTATCGATTAAAGTCGGTTCTACTCGTTTATTCGCCATCATCACATGGGTCCCTGGAGTCTTTAACTCTATCTCCATCCTTTGTAAGTCACACAAAATGGGCCTTTGTGTTGACAATATCACACTCGTACTTGTATATGATCTTCTACTCAATGCGTCAGCTACCACGTTCGCTTTTCCAGGATGGTATTGAATGGTATGATCATAATCTTTCAACAGTTCAAGCCAACGTCGTTGTCGCATGTTGAGTTCCTTTTGAGTGAAGAAATATTTAAGGCTTTTATGATCCGTAAAGATCTCCACCTTCTCCCCGTACAAGTAATGCCTCCAAATTTTAAGTGCAAAGACAACAGCTGCCAACTCTAGATCATGAGTAGGATAATTCCTCTCATATTCCTTGAGTTGTCTTGATACATAGGCTATGAGTTTTCCATGTTGCATGAGAACGCATCCCAACCCTTTGCTCGAAGCATCACTGTAGATGACAAATCCCTCCGAGCCAGATGGTATTGTTAAAACAGGTGCTGAAATGAGTCTCCTCTTGAGTTCTTGAAAACTCTTCTCACATTCTTTGCTCCAACCGAACTTTGTATCTTTTCGAGTCAGCTGAGTTAATGGAGTAGCGATTCGAGAAAATCCTTCCACGAATCTCCGATAATAACCAGCTAAACAAAGAAAGCTACGTACTTCGGTCACTGATTTAGGTTGCTCCCAGCTTTGAATAGCTTCAATCTTTGTCGGGTCAACCGATATTCCACGACTTGATACTACGTGCCCAAGAAATGCTACCTCCTCCAACCAGAACTCGCATTTTTTCAACTTGGCATAAAGCTTATATTCACGAAGCTTTTGGAGTACCAGCCTCAAGTGTTGCTCATGATCTTCACGACTTTTGGAATAAATAAGGATGTCATCAATAAAGACGACCACAAAGTGATCCAAATATTCCTTGAATACCCGGTTCATCATATCCATGAAGGCAGCAGGAGCATTACTCAATCCAAAGGACATGACTAGGAATTCATAATGCCCGTATCGAGTTCTAAAAGCCGTCTTTGGAATATCCTCAGTTCTAACCTTCAGCTGATGATATCCAGAATGAAGATCGATCTTTGAAAAGAATTGTGCTCCTTGCAACTGGTCAAACAGGTCATCAATACGTGGTAATGGGTACCTATTTTTGATGGTGACATGATTCAACTCCCGATAATCAATACAAAGTCGCATACTTCCATCTTTCTTCTTCACGAATAGAACAGGAGCACCCCAAGGAGAAGTACTAGGACGAATAAAGCCAATGTCTAACAATTCCTGCAGTTGGATCTTTAACTCCTGAAGTTCAATAGGAGCCATTCGATATAGGGCTTTGGAAATGGGTTTTGTACCGGGTTCAAGGTCGATACAAAATTCAATTTCACGCTCTGGGGGTAGGCCAGGAAGTTCTTCAGGGAATACGTCAGGGAATTTATTAACAATAGAAATATCATTCAAAACTGACGTATTTTTGTTTAGATCTGTGACATGAGCTAAGAAAGCTTGACATCCGTTTTTCAATAAACGAATAGCTTTATGGCTTGAGATGACAGCGATTGATTTTAATGGTTTGGTTGCTTGAATTCGCATTATAGGTCGATTAGGAATATGAAAGCTAACAACCTTACGAAAACAATCAATTTTTGCATGATGAGTAGTTAACCAATCAATCCCTAGAATCACGTCAAATGCAAGTATTTTTAATGAAATAAGATCGACAAGTAATGTGTGGGTACCAACTTGAACCAAACAAGACTTATAAACCATAGATGTAATGAAGGTTTCTCCCAATGGAGTTTCAACAGATAAGTCAAAGTCTAATTTCTCCGGAATCAAATTTAATCGATGAGCGCAAGTAGGAGAAATAAAAGAATGGGTAGAACCGGTATCAAATAAAGTATAGACTTCGTTAGAGTTTATGATAAGCTTACCCGTGATGACCTCATTCGGTGCTGTTTGGGAGGTCACAACAAACGCTCTCCCTTGCACTACCGGTTTTGACTTTTCTGGGACGGCCTTTGGTGTCTCCATCTTGGCTGAACTTGTTTTTGGTAAACGACAAAATCGAGCTAAATGACCTTCTCTTCCACAATTATAACATGCTTTAGACGGCATCGCGCAGTTTGGACTGATGTGCCCCTCCCCTCCGCATTTAAAACATATGATAGGTGGTCGTTCTCCTTCCTTAACAACAGGTGCTGGTGCTGACGTCTTTCCATCGTTGTTGAATCTCCTCTTCTTGAAATGACCATTCTTATTATTTTGGCCCTGATTACCACCGAAGTGGTTACCATTTCTGGCCTGTTGATTCCCTCCACGCTTGTTGTCACCGCTTCGATGACTGCTCTCACTGGTATTATCATTTTGTCGATTGCTCTCTTTTGGTTTTTGTTGCGTTGACTCGTTATCGCGCTCCACTAACTGAGCCCTATTCACAACATCTGAATACAAACACAGTTTATGAGAAATAAGATGTTGACGTATCTCAGGTTTCAAACCTCGCAAAAACATTCGCGTCATTCGCTCTTCATTATCCACCAAGTGGGACGCAAATCGGGACAACTCAGCAAACTTGGCTTCGTACTGCGACACGGTCATGTTGTTTTGCTCCAACTTGATAAATTCCACCTCCTTCATGTGACGAATACTTTCAGGAAAGTATTTGTCGTTGAACAGCTCTTGGAACTTCTCCCAAGACATCTTCAGTGCGGCAGGTTGAGTACGCTTAATCGATTCCCACCAGTAATCTGCCTCTCCTCGCAACATAAAGGCGGCGAAGGGAACCTTTTGCTCCTCGGAGCATCCCAAGACATCAAATATCTTGGTAATCTGCTTTATCCATGTTTTCGCTATAAGTGATTTTGGCTCTCCCTTAAACTCTGGTGGTCCCAGCTCCTTGAACTGTTTAGCGGTGACTGTCTGAGAGTTTTCAGTGTTTCCACCTATATTTTAGACAGGAGCCGCTCTCGCCTGCTGTTGCATGAACTGCATAAAGTTTCTGAACATTCCATCATTCATCATCTGGTCAGTGTTGTTGTTTGCATGAGGATTGTCACCTTCCTGATGCACATTATCCTGATTATTGATATGTGGTGAATCAACAGTCGCCTGTGCTCCATTGCTATTCTCAACATTCTCAGATGCCATTTTCAGATACTGCCACAAAATAAAAGTTAATTGATATGTCATATATTATCCTTATATTATGACCGACCAATTAAATACCATGCAAATAAACTTAGGTAGGTCATACTAGCGAAGGAATTTCCCGTCTCTCCCCTCCTAGTTCTATTCTCACATCTTAGCCAGGGATCATATCCCTAAGCTCTGATACCAACTGTGACGCCCCCAAAATTAGGTATACATCACCCATCTTGGGTCGTCAGATACAAAGTACAGAATACAAATACAACTTACTAATACAACTGTCGTGTACAATACGACAAAACATAAACTGCGAGTTTGAATACAAATATTATCTTCTAGAGAGTATTCATACTCAAAAGGAGTCCTCATTACATTTATTAACACACTATTACATAGAATAGTGAGGACTACTAACTAATACTATCATTCGAACCATCACTCAGTTCCCCGACTTGCCCCAGCTACGTTCTCATTTCCAGAAGAGAACAGTGAAAGAAAGGGTGAGCTCAACTAGCCCAGTAAGAAATATTATGACTAAGATAATGCAGAATAAATTATCATTAGCCTTCAACAATGTTAAACTGATAAAATATAATAGACATCAAGTTTACCTGCAGCGGAACAAGCAATCCATTAAAAGAGTCAAGTAGAAAATAAACTCTACTATCTTTTATGATTTAAAATGTTTTTCAACACTGTTATCGCTGGGACTCAGCTTAATAAAATAATCCACATCATCGAATCACCCCTGCACTACGGCTAAGGATATTCGTGTATTCATTAATGGTCATGATCATGCCAACAACTGTCCATCAATGCACTACGGGCCAATAAAGACTTTTACCACATCATTTGTAACATTACGGTCATGATTATACCGAATAATCCATAGTCATAATCATACCAAGTCCATCTATGCACTACAGGCCACAGATGACATTCAACATTTTATAAACATGAGGATGATGACAATGATATAAGAATTCAATAAAACAAGTTCAAGAATTAATTTATCCAAGAATTAACAGCGTCCAAATTGTCAACATGATACTGCTTTGTGGAGTAAAATTCAAGAATACTTAGAAGAATATTTTCATGAAAAGATACTGGATGAACCGCAATTATCAAGGATATTCCACAAATTTCATGGAGTATTGAAGTTAAAACTTAACCAACTGAGTATAATCAAGAATGGAATAACAAAAGAAATCACCATGCATGCGATAAACCGCACAGACAGGTTATTCCAACAGAATAATAAATAATGGAACCAGGTCCGGCGTAAACGCACAGACAGGGTATTCTGACAGAATAATAAATAATGGAACCAGGTCCGGTGTAAAACACACAGACAGGATGTTCCAACAGAATAATAACAATACGGAACCAGGTCCGGTGTAAAACACACAGACAGGATGTTCCAACAGAATAATAATAAAAACGAAACCAGGTCCAGTGTAAAACACACAGACAGGATGTTCCAACAGAATAATAATAAAAACGGAACCAGGTCCGGTGTAAAACACACAGACAGGATGTTCCAACAGAATAATAATAAAAACGGAACCAAGTCCGGTGTAAAACACACAGACAGGATGTTCCAACAGAATAATAGAAGAATGTCACCAAGTATAGGGTAGACTGCGTATACAGGTTATTCCAACAGAATAATAAGAAATGGAACAACAATATTTCTCTTCATGAATAAGAAAGAATAACACCCCTTACCTTAAAAGAACTGGATATTGGAAAAGTGAAGTAGTAGAATACTTTTATTCTCTCTCTCTTATTCTCTCTATACTTTCTCTCTCTACAGCTTGAATGAATTCGTGAAAAATAATGAAGCCCTAGGCCTCTATTTATAGAAAAACTGAGAGTGGCTTTTGGTCTTAACGAAGGGTCAAATGACTCTTGGTCTTAACAAAGGGTCAAATGACTCTTGGTAATATTGAAGGGACAACTACTATTGACGAAAGTAATTACTATTGACCAAGGTAAATACTATTGACGAAGGTAATTACTATTGACCAAGGTAAATACTATTGACCAAGGTAAATACAATTGACGACGGTAATTACTATTGACGACGGTAATTACTATTGACGAAGAGACTCTTAGATGATGACATATGGCCCCCCATAAAAATAACCAAACTTACCACAACGTCTCAATTATTGATTTAATAATATAACATATTATACAGATGATACTATAACAATAATTTAAGAGATATGATGCAGCAATTACTGTAGCAATAATTGAGTATAGCTGAGTGACTTCTCACGTAAGCATCAATAATCAATACCGTGTGCTACTATGCAACCACGCGTATTACTGTACTTTTACTACCGGGTAGTTCAACAGTTTTAACGGTTTTAACGGTAACACCTCAGCCGTTATTTTTATAGAAAGATAATTTTGTCGTTTTCTAACTACGACTATACTTCTGTTGTGGGGTCCACCAATGATTGTGCCGTCGTACGAATATTTCCCGACAAAAAGAATATTCACCGACAAAAAGAATATTCCCCGACCAAACGAATATTTTAAAACAACTTGCTTACTTTGCAAAATTTATAAATATTACCCACAACTATAACATTATATCAAATTAACTCCATAATATTCAAAAATGATATTTATAGAAAATTCATCTTTATTTATAAAAGTTGGTGTCTTACAGTAATTTCATGGTTTGCTGACTTTGTCAATTATCTAGTAAGCAATGTACTCCAACCAGAGTTGAATCGTCAACAAAAGAAGAAGTTTTTGCATAAAGTTAAGAGATACATGTGGGATGAGCCATTCTTATTTAGGCAGTGTGTAGATCGTATGATTCGTATATGCATCCCTTATAGTGGGACAACTAGTATTTTGCATGCATGCCATTCTTCACTATATAGAGGTCACTATGGGACTGAGAGGGCTGCAACTAAATTACTTCAAGAAGGTTCTATTGGCCTACATTATTTAGAGATCCATCAGTTTGTCAAAAATTGTGATAGATGCCAAACAGTGGGAAACATTTCCAAACGCAATGAGATGCCACTAAACTCAATTTTGGAAGTGAAAATCTTTGATGTATAGGGGATAGACTTTATAGGGCCATTTCCCTCTTCATTCAGCAATCTCTATATTTTGTTGGCAGTTGACTACGTCTCAAAATGGGTGGAAGCCAGTGCTTTACCAACCAATGATGCCAAGGTAGTCTTAAAATTTCTTCAGAAAAATATCTTTACTCGATTGGGCACTCCTAGAGCTATAATCAGTGACGAAGGAAGCCACTTCTGCAACAAATACTTCACAGCTTTATTAACTAAGTATGGGGTAAATCACATAATTGCTACTTCTTATCACCCCCAGACAAGTGGACATGCAGAAGTGTCCAATCGAGAAGTGAAGAGGATTTTAGAAAAGATTGTAAATACATATAGGAAGGATTGGTCCATGAAACTTGACGATGCAATTTGGGCATATAGGACCTCCTACAAGACACCCATCGGCATGTCGCCTTATCAGTTGGTATATGGCAAGGCTTGTCATCTTCCCGTGGAATTAGAGCAAAAAGCATTTTGGGTCATCAAGAAATTGAATTTTAATCTTATAGCTGCAGGGGAGAAGAGATTTCTCCAATTAAAAGAACTTGATGAATTCCGTCTGCAGGAATATGAGAATTCAAAATTGTACAAGGAAAAGGTGAAAATATGGCATGATCAAAATATCATGGACAAGAAGTCTGAAACGGGTCAAGCTGTTTTGTTGTTCAATTCCAAACTTGGACTATTCCCGGGTAAACTTAAGTCCCGATGGCCAGGCCCTTTTATGATAAAGACTATCTACCCTCATGCCACAATTAAAATAGTGGGCAAGGATCCCGAACAGCCATTTAAGGTTAATGGGCAGTGTTTGAAACATTATTAGGGAGGCGAGTTCGATCGCCAAAAGTCCTCAATTATCCTATCCAACCCATGATGAACTAAGAGATAGTCGAGCTAGACGACTATAAACCGAACGCTTGATGGGAGGCACCCCATTCACTCTCTTCTTCCCTTTGTTTAATTCTTGCTCGATATCTAAACCTTTCTCCCCCCTTATGTTTAATTCTTGGCGCTTTGATTATTACAGTTCATTTTTGATAAGATTAAATAGATTTTAATAGTGTATTTCTGATAGAGTTAAGTTAAGTTAAGTTTAATAACTCATTTTTGATCTCTCTTTCAGGTATAATCAAGTTGGTGACACTGTGCAAAGTCAGAACAAGCAAAAAAAAATTAAGGTTGTCTGGGTACAAGGGAGCACAGATGCGCCCAATTCCAAGCCAAACGAGGCATAGCTGCACCTAAGCACCAGTGCAATTTTTAAAAATAAAACACGCGCCAGCAGTTCACTCCCATTCAAACACAACTTCTAATTTTTCCTACTCTCTCAAGAAAGAGCTGATAAGCCCTACTCTTACTCAACTTCAAACACTCCAAATCACAATTTCTATACGAATTCACACCAAATCAGATTCCTCTCTCTTATATAAAAACCCTAGTTCTTCTTCTTCATTCCACATATAGTAAACACGCAGAGAAAAAGGTAGGAGCTTGAGCCATTCACCAAGTGTTTGCTAAAAGATTTGAGAAAGACTTGTGGGTATTTTCATTCAGTTTGGGGGTGCTATTAATTAGTTTGGGGGTAGTCTGCACATCAAGCATAGCTCAGCCCAATTCCAAGCCATAACCATGCCAAAGCGCATTTGAACACCACAGCCATCTTCATCCAGCAGCAATGACAGTGCTGAGGGAAGTAGCAGGGATACTTTAGAACTATCTAAGTTTGTCAACCTCCTGCACAACATTACTACTTGGATGTTTTGGTTGGAAAGATATATGTGCCAGAAAGGGGTCTTAAGCCCAGTCAGAGCGATGGGAAAATTCTTGAATAGATTACGTAACATAGGTGGTTATCATTTGTATGCACGCCATGCTCAGCTCATGTGGCAATTATGAGGGAATTATATGCTAATGCCCGCAAGACTCAGAAAGAGATATCTTTTGTTAGGGGCAAGCAAGTTCTCTACACTCCGTAGGCGATCACTGAACTGGTTAGGTTGCAAACACCATCCCAAGCAGCCATAAAATGGATGCAATCCTAGTGGTTCGAGACAGACTTGGACAAATTGATGGAAGATATGTGCAAGCCCTGGACTCATTGGAAGACAAAAGCAGACACTAATCAAAAGATCCATTTTCCACAGACTGCTTTAAACAGATACGCCAAGGTTTAGTATAGCTTCATTTGTGCAAGCGTGCTTCCCACCAGTCATCATCAGGAAGTGACCACCGAGAGGGTATGATTTTGTATGGAATTGTGAAAAGAATAAGCTTGGACATCGAGTATCTCATCAATCAGTCCATGCTTCAGTTTATGTGAGCTGGCACATCTGGTGGGATTCCTCATTCCTCCATCATCATGCGTCTCTGCCTTGTGACAAATGTGGAATGAGATGAGGAGAATCTTCAGTTGTTGATGTGTGACATAGACAGTGCTTCTATGAGGAAATAAACTAATTTATGTGGAGGAAAATCTCACCAATGGGGTTTGGGATTCATTCTGCCTAAAGAGGATCCAGAGAGTGAAGAAGAAAAATAGGAGAACGTGTCAGCTCATGCTCCACCATCAATAGGGCCACCTCCAGAGTACCTTGCTAGGCAACACCAGGATATGCGGCGTTTACAGCGTCGGATGGAATCCTTGCATGCTAGTTTCACTTCTTATACTTCTGAGTTCGTCGGGGCACTATCTCATGCTTTTGAGTAATTAGGCGTTTATGCTCAGTTCCTAGTATTCGGTGTCGGCATCCCATATCCCCCTCCTGACATAGCTCCAGAGCAAAACGAGTTGGGAAGCGACGATGATGCCACTTAGGGGGGTTTCTATTAACCCTTATCTCCAATATGGACATTGTAGTTCATAAGTTTGGGGGTATTGGGTTTATTGTAGTTTTGTTGAATTAATAGTATTTAGTTACATTTTAGTTTACTTCATTTAGTTCATATAATTGCATGATAGTTTAGTTTAATTTAGTTATGTTTCTATTATTTCCTCTTATAAAAAAAATAAAAAATAAAAAAATTATCTTATTGCATTGTGTTCATTTAGATCATATCATTTAGATCATTTTGCATGAATCCTAGCATCGAGTTAGTTTGAAGTTCATATTGACCTATGATGAAACTGGATTTGCTTGATTATAAAACAATGTTGATAACTTAGATTTGGTGTTAATGTCATATTGTAGTGCGAATCCTAATCTATTTGAAACTGATATAATCTGTTAGCACTCCTATGTGACTGTTATGACTTGTTTAATCGAAATATTCCCATAATTGTCTTATGGGAGGAAATTAAAGTTTAAATGATAGAAATTCAGAGAATGGGTAGTGTAAGCAAAGACAACACAAAGAATGAGGTTGGGGGAAAACTTTGGTGCTTAATTATAAAAAAAATTAAAAAAAAATAAGAATAAATGCTTGACTAGTCTAGTCTTGTGGCCTTTGATATTCTAGTAAGTACGCCTTAGGGGATGTCTCTACACCCAACGCCCTAAAGCCGTCTGGTTTAGGAGTCGTTGGTCGAAAGCTCGCTACATGAGTATCATTAAAAAACCTAAGAGGGCTAGGCATTGAACAGCTGAGTGTTAATAAACTCTAAGTTGGCCCTTAGCTTAGTTAATGTGAAGTCATAGCTGCAGCTTTTCCTATTTGATGTTTTTCTTAACTTAGAACTGTAACTTTCCCTCTAAGAAGCGTATTATGTGAAATATTTGTATTATGGAAAGTTTGACGGTTACTACGCACACAACACACTATGTCAGTAAGGATATGTTTTGGTTTTGCAAAATGATATGGCTTAATAACCATTTATTGGTTGGATGCCATGTTTGATGATCATTGCGATTCTTCAGAGGCAATCCATTTGGATTTCATACTGACTGATGTGGATTCTTAGGCATATAGAGTAGACTGCATACTACATAGCTTTTGCATTTCTCCTTATTTTGTTAGTTGAGGGCAAGCAACGATTTAAGTTTTGGGGTATTTGATATGTAGGTTTTATACCTACTTATTGGATAATAACTTGCAATAACTATTGCTTAATCTCATTTGTTTAAGTTTCTTTTTATGCATTTCTTTCCTTTTTATAGGTTTCATTTGCGGGAACTCGCTCGGTGGCATTTTTCGTCTAAACGAGGGCAAATAGGCATGATATCTATGAAGAATGGTGTGTGGGAACAAAGGAGCTAAGGCATGCAGAAAGGGAAGAAATAATGAGAGCATGGAATGTGTGGACTGAAGTGCAGAAGACATCAGCAGAATTCAAAGTTTGCAGCAGAGCGCAGCTACGCCTAAATTATGAAGGAAGGCAGCACATCTGCACCTAGCCCAAGTTGCCCTAGAGCGCAGCTGCGCCCAGTAAGCACAAAGTCTGTAACGACCCCAAAATTCATACAATTCAACTATCGACTTCGGTCGTTAACAATACATTAAACCTCTAATTTTACATCATTAAACGATAATACAACCATTGAAATTTGCGGAATAATTAAAATTTTCTATTACAAAATATTCTCGTTCCCAAAACCTTCGACCTTTACATCTAACTATCTCAGAATCATTTTAATACTATAAGAGTTTACATCACAAAACGATATTACAATTCAACATTAATACATTATTCAGAACCTTAAACATTGTTCAAATATTAATAACTTAGCAAAAGTATATAAATCTTCAAGTATCACATCTGATTCATATCTTTCAAGTAGCACATAACTTTACCTTAAATCTTTAACCTGTAAAAGTGGTTATTTGCAAGGTTGAGCTCGACAGCCCAACAAAATCTAACAGTTTTCATGCATCACATATCACATAATAACATACTCGATATACATCTCATAAACATTGGACTAACATAACATACATGATGTAGTTCATATAACAAGTATAAAGATTGAGTTCCTTAATCAATCAACATTCATTATTCAATCAACGTAGTCATAAATTGACTTTAACATTTCATACTTTCAACATTAATATAAGACATCATGTTATTTGCAATAAAGATTTCAAACAGTTCATCATCAAATTAACATAGCAAATAGGAACTGAAAGACTTGCCTTGATCGTTGTTTACCAATAACAGTTTAACAGCTTACAGTTATCTACACTTCACGTGCTCTACACAATTATATAATCATACACATCAACTATTAGTCACATAGCAACGCATAATTGTTGTAATGTAAACTTTACTCTAAATCTCATAAGTCTGATGACATCCAACTTTGGATATACTGTAAACATCATATTAACCTATTTTTAAAAGTTATTGGACACCTATTTCGGATAAGATAGATAGTCCAAAATAGTGTTCAAAAATGGGCGTTCAAAACTATTTATCATTCTTTCCCAACTTTACCCTCTCTCGCTAAAATAGTCATAACTTTTCCGTTTCAAAATATTTTTGAGCGATTCTTGAGCCCACGTGAAGCTAACTTCCGGTACTACAACTTTTATTCTTTGACCTTTTCCAAATTCTAAACACAGACTTCCAGAAAGTTAGTTCAAGGTGACTGCCCCGAGTTGGTTAGACAGTTTTGACGCGACTACTTTGAATGGTCATAACTCTTTGCTCCGAAGTCGAAATTAGGTCGTTCTAGAGTCAATGAAAATCTTATTTAGTGTACTATAACATACCAAAAGCCTAAAATTTTCTAAATAATCTAGCTAACCCCGAATTTTTTATTTTTAGATCAGTAGTCCACTAATTTTTCGGACTTCTCGTTTTGACATCCAAAACTCACCTCGACTCGTTCCAACCCAACTTTCTTTACAAATAAGTCTTATTTAACATAGTCACACTCGTCAAAGCTCTCAGCTCCATATCTGTAATTACAATTATTAGAACTCATTTACATAATAAATTCCAAGCCAAAATAAACATAGTAAACTAACTAGTTTACTAACAAAACTAACTAATTTTCCAAAATTTAAACTTTAACTAACAAACTAAATATAATATTTAAAATAATAACATTACCAAAAATTAAATAATAAACATATTCGAAAATACGAGTTCCATAAGCTGAATACGCACTTCCACGCCAAAATTTAACTAAGGAGGTCTTTATAAAAAGTCATCCCACAACAAAGCCTTTTTCAAAATTGGAGGCCTTATTGTTGGTGAATGAAGCAAAGGGTCAAGCCCTTCTATTTATAGGCTTAGCAAAGGGGTATAGTTCTCAATTTAGTTGATGTGGGACTTGGTATATACTAATTCTAATTGGTTTATACTAATTTTTCATATTTTAACATGCTAAGTGTATTCATTCATCACGAATTCGTTTCTTAACCAATTCGATCCGTTCAAGTTGCGTTGTTTTCGTTTTATAGAGGAGAACAACAATCATCCATCAATTTAAAGTTTCCATCATGAATTCATCGTCAACTTTAGTCCCAAAGTATACCAAAACACACATTACAATCAAAACCCAAATTCCTCTTCTTTAGTATAAATACATGAATTTGATTTCTGAAAATTTGTTTCTAGATGATCATTATCAAATTATAAATACCTAATAACATGTATAACATCATAACCCACAAACTCATTAACCAAAATCCCAATTTTAAAAGAAACTCACGAACACATAAACTAGAAATATAAACTAGATTATGTACATTTAATTCCTTAAGAAATAAAATTAACCTTATCAGTAAAATTATAATTTCTATTCAGCCATTATAATCATAACATTATTTAACAAATTCTCATTCCTCTAATTTAACTATTTAATTAAATCAGAAAATCACCATTATACTCGCGTAATAAAATACGTATAAATCTCATCTATTTTATCACATTTAAATAAACTATCCCATAACAATTTTCATCAAATATTTATTTAATATCATAAATATTCATTTTATTCCATAAATTTTCTAACTAATATATTTAATGTACTTAATAAATATTTTACTCGCATTATACTAACATTTACATTTTCATTCAATATATTACATTCTCACTTTATTAAATCAATTATACTTGTATTAATTCACTATTTTAATTAAGTGAATTATTCACACTATATATGAAACTTAACTTATAATAATTTTCATTGACCACAAGGCATAACAATTAAAATTATATTATCTCATAACATAATTTCAACTTAATTAAATTAACTAATATTATTTAATTTCTTTAATAGTTTAATTAACTATTAAATCTCACATTCTCCAACATATGAATATATAATTCTCTTCACACCAAATTACATAATTCAAAATATATACACCTCATAATAAGAATTTTAATTATTAAATTCTTATTTTAATAACTTATAAAAATTCGGGTTGTCACATCTTTCCATCCTTATAAGGATTCCGTCCTCGGAATCAAAGAAACCTCCCTTACTCGGTTTTCACCAAATCTCTTTTCAAAATTTACTCGGGATATTACATTCACCCTTTCTTCTAAGAATTTTGTCCTCAAAATTTTATCTATTAATCTTTATTCATTCAATCTATCAAAATAGATTTTACGTTAATATTTTATTCATTCATTGGGTTCTATAACCACTTTCTTTCCACAAAGATCTTTCTACAATTATTAACTTTTATATTAAAAGTTATACATTATTCTTTGATAACTCATCTCCTTCTCACTTCAAAATTTCTTTTCTCACTTATTCAATATATTCATCATTCAGTGTCGCATTCTACGACTTATTTCTTTCTAAGGAATATCATCCTTACCACATTCGCCTTTTAGAATAGAAAGAATCTTCCACAATTGCTCAATAATTGGGAAGCAGTATGAATAACTCAGGAATTTAAAAGATTTCAAATCATGTTGAGGGGTCATAAGACCTTGAACTATGTCCACGGTTATAAGTACTCTTTCAACTTAAACCTTAACAGTCATTAGACTATAGGGACTCCCGTATTTAGGGTGTTAAGATATTCGTACTGTATTGTGCACAAACATCTAAACACATCACGTAAAAATAATTCCCCCATAATAAGGTTGTTCTTCTCAGTTTTTAGAGATGTAACTGAGGGTCACAAGACAACGAACTATGTCCACGATTACAAGTAATCTTTTAACTTTAACCTTAACAGTAATACTGTAGGGACTTCCCATACTTAGGGTGATCAGCCCTTCGTACCATGTATTGTGCACATCGAAACGCATTACGTAAAATAACTCCCCTATAATAGGGTTGTTCATCTCAGCTTTTCAACATCTGAATCCGCACCAAAACAATTTGGTTTGGCATAACTTCTCAAGAAACGCTTGAATTTCATGAACATCTTTCAATATTCGTCTAGCTGAATCAAATAGCATAGACTTCTATAACAATTCGGACATCAATCGAAATATATATATATATATATATATATATATATATATATATATATATATATATATATATATATATATATACTCATATCTTAAAAAATCTCAAAAATTATTTTACGACGTCATGATACCGCACTGTATTTACAGTCCGTTTGAGGATTCTGTCATTTGGTGATTTTATCATACTACATCATACCATAGTGGGCTGACGATCCTTAGATAACATCCAACATTAAGTAATACTGCATTGATGACTCCATCATTTTTATCATCTCTGCACCAGGTTCCATGATGCATTGATGATATAAAAAATATATTTTGATATATTTTAAATCATTTTTGTCTAGCCGAAGCAATTAGTATAGACATACAAATAATGGTATTATTTTTAAAACTCATTGTCTTCATCATTCGATCCAATATTTTTCAAGAAAATAGGAGTGCAAACATCTGCACGAAGTCAATAAATTTCGAAAGTTAGCATATCTAGTAGATTTAGAATATCCAGGTATCCATCAACTTCAATCTTTACTCCATTACTTCATTATTTAACCAATTCTTTTTATTTCTAGCACCACCAATACTCTTATACTAAATATTCTTGTATTTCACCTTACAATCTTCCTATACCCCCAATATAATTCATCAAACTTACTACACATTGGAAGTTCAGGAACTTGCCATAATAATATGAGTTTAAGAACTTATCCTAGTTAGACCATAGGCGTCCATTCGCTGAGGGGTTCAAAACATACCATATTATTATGAGTCACGAACTTACCATATGCATTAGTTTTAAGAACTCGCACCTAACCCTAATAATATCTAACTAATCTTAATAGTTTCTAACTATCAAATATACACATGAGAAAAGAATCACCTTTTCGCCACATATACATTGATAGCGCGACACCAACATTCCAATGATTATCAATGTGATAAACTGAGGGCAAGCACAAAACCCTCATCCATACAAAGGTTTATTCAACTCAGCCATCACATGAGTCCTCAATTAAAATCCCATCTAACTCTATCTTGCTTATAACTTGCTCTTTGCTCGATACGAATTCCTCGTATCACATTACCTATAACTCCTCATGAGTTTATCTTGTACTATTTCATAGTACACTATCTTCATAGCATCAAGCTGTAATTATTCAAACATTACAAATCATCTTCCTTTTATAACTTAAACAGATCACGTCGTGATCTTATTCTATAATCATCTCCCTTAAAATTCTTTTCTTAACTAGTGATCGTTTTGTTTTACGATCCTCTTTCTTTCCTTTTTCATCATTTACGATTTCATTTCTGGTTTTAATCTTACAGACTTTGTTTATTCATTATTATTCGTTATCTTGGCTATTGGAGTTAGGAAACTCACATTTCTTATCTTTATATCTCTTCAAGATTCTTCTTTGAATTTTCTTGTTTAAATAATAATTCTTCCTTTAAGAATTTCTAACTTCATTTACATTGCTCAACATTTCATTCGAATTCCACATTTTCATCGTACGTATCCATTTTCTATACTTGGTACACATCGAGTCTCTAATAGTTTCAATACGGTACGCTGAGTGGTTTCCACAAACAACCAACAAACTAGGTTCCGAGTTACTAGTTCGTATATACCTCCGCTCTATAAAAGAATCGTTTAGCCCAGATACCATACATCAACTATTAAAGAGTACGATTGTACCATACTTAAATATAACTTTTCATTCTTAACTCCTTTATCATTCTCTTTTTATAGACATTGTCTATTTATTATCACCTTACATCTTTATTATTGGAGTCGGGTAATCCCACATTCATATTCCTTATAACTCTGTGAGATTCTTCTTTGAATCCTCTTACGCATGTTTTAATCCCTTCTTTATAAATTTTTTAAATTACTTCTTATTGTTCAAACTCTATTTGAGCTTATTCGTTCATTATCTTCACCTCTCTTCTCTAAGGTTATAGCCTAAGGTACTCTTACCTAAGGTTTCTAACCATCAGCTTTGATACCAACTGTAACGACCCCAAAATTCATACAATTCAACTATCGACTTCGGTCGTTAACAATACATTAAACCTCTAATTTTACATCATTAAACGATAATACAACCATTGAAATTTGTGGAATAATTAAAACTTTCTATTACAAACTATTCTCGTTCCCAAAACCTTCAAACTTTACATCTAACTGTCTCAGAATCATTTTAATACTACAAGAGTTTACATCGCAGAACAATATTACAATTCAACATTAATACATTATTCGGAACCTTAAACATTGTTCAAATAACTCAGCCAAAGTATATAAATCTTTAAGTATCATATCTGATTCATATCTTTCAAGTAGCACATAGCTTTACCTTAAATCTTTAACCTGCAAAAGTGGTTATTTGCAAGTTTGAGCTCGACAGCCCAGCAAAATCTAACAGTTTTCATGCATCACATATCACATAATAACATGCTCGATATACATTTCATAAACATTGGACTAACAAAACATACATGTTGTAGTTCATATAACAAGTATAAAGTTTGAGTTCCTTACTCAATCAACATTCATTCTTCAATCAATGTAGTCATAAATTGACTTTAACATTTCATACTTTCAACATCAATATAACACATCATGCTATTTGCAATAAAGATTTCAAACAGTTCATCATCAAATTAACATAGCAAATAGGAACTGAAAGACTTGCCTTGATCGTTGTTTACCAATAACAGTTTAACAGCTTACAGTTATCTGCACTTCACGTGTCCTACACAATTATATAATCATACACATCAACTATTAGTCACATAGCAACGCATAGTAGTTGTAATGTAAACTTTACTCTATATTTCATAAGTCCGATGACATCCAACTTTGGATATGCTGTAAACATCATATTAACCTATTTTTAAAAGTTATTGGACACCCATTTTGGATAAGATAGACAGTCCAAAATAGTGTTCAAAAAGGGGCGTTCAAAATTATTTTTCATTCTTTCCAACTTTACCCTCTCTCGCTAAAATAGTCATAACTTTTCTGTTTCAAAACATTTTTGAGCGATTCTTGAGCCCACGCGAAGCTAACTTCCGGGACTACAACTTTTATTCTTTGACCTTTTCCAAATTCTAAACACAGACTTCCAAAAAATTAGTTCAAGGTGACTGCCCCGAGTTGGTTAGATAGTTTTGACGCGACTACTTTGAATGGTCATAACTCTTTGTTCCGAAGTCGGAATTAGTCCGTTCCGGAGTCTATGGAAAGCTTATTCAGTGTACTATAACATACCAAAAGACCAGAATTTTCTAAATAATCTAGCTAACCCCTAATATTCATTTTTGGATCAGAAGCCCACTAGTTTTTGGACTTCTCGTTTTGACATCTAAAACTCGCCTCGACTCGTTCCAACCCAACTTTCTTTACAAATAAGTCTTATTTAACATAATCAGACTCGTTTAAGGTCTCGGCTGCATATCTCTAATTACAATTATTAGAACTCATTTACATAATAAATCGCCAAAATAAACATAGTAAACTAACTAATTTACTAACAAAACTAACTAAACTTCCAAAATTTAAACTTTAACTAACAAACTAAATATAATATTTAAAATAATAACATTACCAAAAATTAAATAATAAAAATACTCAAAAATACAAGTTTCACAAACTGAATACGCACTTTCACTCCAAAATTTAACTAAGGAGGTATTTATAAAAAATCATCCCACAACTAAGCCTTTCTCAAAATTGGAGGCCTTATTGTTGGTGAATGAAACAAAAGATCAAGGCCTTCTATTTATAGGTTTAGCAAAGGGGTAAAGTTCTCAATTTAGTTGATATGGGACTTTGTATATACTAATTCTAATTGGTTTATACTAATTTTTCATATTTTTAACATGCTAAGTGTATTCATTCATCACGAATTCGTTTCCTAACCAATTTGATCCGTTCAAGTTGCGTTGTTTTCGTTTTATTGAGGAGAACAACAATCATCCATCAATTTAAAGTTTTCATCATGAATCATCATCAATTTTAGTCCCAAAGTACACCAAAACACACATTACAATCAAAACCCAAATTCCACTTCTTTAGTATAAATACATAAATTTGATTTCTGAAAATTTGCTTCTAGATGACCATTATCAAATTATAAATACCTAATAACATATATAATATCATAACCCAAAAATTCATTAACCAAAATCCCAATTTTAAAAGAAACTCAAGAACACATAAACTAGAAATATAACCTAGATTATGTACCTTTAATTCCTTAAGAAATAAAATTAACCTTATCAGTAAAATTATAATTTGTATTCAACCATTATAATCATAACATTATTTAACAAATTTTCACTCCTCTAATTTAACTATTTAATTAAATCATAAGATCACCATTATACTCGCGTAATAAAATACGTATAAATCTCATCTATTTTATCACACTTAAATAAACTATCCCATAACAATTTTCATCAAATATTTATTTAATACCATAAATATTCATTTTATTCCATAAAGTTTCCACCTAAAATATTTAATGTACTTAATAAATATTTTACTCGCATTATACTAATATTTACATTTTCATTCAATATATTACCTTCTCACTTTTTTAAATCAATTATACGTGTATTAATTCACTATTTTAATTAAGTGAATTATTCACACTATATATGAAACTTAACTCATAATAATTTTCATTGACCACAAGGCATAACAATTAAAATTATTTTATCTCATAACATAATTTCAACTTAATTAAATTAACTAATAATATTTAATTTCTTTAATAGTTTAATTAACTATTAAATCTCACATTCTCTAACATATGAATATATAATTCTCTTCACACCAAATCACATAATTCAAAATATATACACATCATAATAAGAATTTTAATTATTAAATTTTTATTTTAATAACTTATAAAGATTCGGGTTGTCACAAAGTCGGCGTAGCTGCACCAGTCTCTGAAGCTAAAAGTCTGACTTTTAATTAAATGGACCAATCAAATTCTTTCTTGAAAGAGGGATCATTGCAAGTTAGGAGACTGATATTAGGACGTTTTTATTACCTTTTAGGGTAATATAGAGGAATATAGAGAGAACCTTGTATTTTTTCTACTTTGAATCTATAATAGTTTTCATCTTGAACTTCTAGATTAACTTTATTAGGGTTGGATTTGGGAGTTTTTAAGCATTGGCACAACATTGAAGGTTCAAATTTGAAGAGAGAAATCAGATTTGCAACTCTCTTACCTTAGCTTCTCTCTCTTTTCATTTTTGTCTTTCAATGTATAAACTAATGTGGATAATGGATTTTGATTCTATTATGAACTAATTTCTATTTAGGATTATAATGGATCTTGGTGCTTAATTCAGATTGTTATGCTTCCATGTTGAGATTTAATTGATTATGTATGGATTGTCTAATATGGTTTACTTTCATTGCGTAATTGCTTTATCACCAATTACCGGGATAACTCATATGAAATTGAGAAATAAATTATGAGTTCAGATCTGACTATATTGGCTTGTGTTTATGATTCTACATGGCGTTAGATTTCATAATTTGTGCTTAGGATAGAGATACCGAAGCACCACTCGTAGTCATTTGAGAACTTGGACTTAAACCCTAATAAATTCGAAGTCACATAGAGATATAGTGAGTTAATTAATTTGAGTGTTCATATTCATTCTATCAATTGTGGATTTAATGTGATTTGGGTGTAGTACATCGAGAGATGGCTACATTTCACTTTCGTGTTCTTGACTAGCAATCTGAAGTAATCAGTTTGGCTTAACAAGAAGTGTAACATCTTGAGTGACGCATTAAGTTAAATTATAATCTCATATCCCCCTTATCTGACTTAATTACTCATTAGTTAATTGTCTTTTGATTTTCAGCAATTTTAGATAAAACACAAATTGCTCATCTATTTAAGTAGACCGAAATAGTTATAAAATAGGTGTATGTTAGTTTAAAATGCAGTTAATATTCTCCGTGAGAACAATACTCTACTTCTTTTATACACTACTTATTGACCACGTACACTTGCATGCATGTGTTAATTTGATTAATACCCAAACAAGCCAACAACTACTTCCCCCATCCACCATAATCTGCAATGATTTACCTTTAATAGTCCCTTTCATCCTTAAAGCTTTATGATTTGATTTACCCAAAAGGGCATGAAAACTAATTTCAGGCATGATTCCATTAGACAAGTCTTTATCCTTTATTTCCACTATATTTGTTTCTCGGTTACCAATATCATCTTCTACTATAGATTCATCCTCCCAATTTTCGCCATCGAAAAATAACAATGTCATTTTAGATTGACATTTATGGTTTTTATTCCATTTCTCATCACAAGTAAAATAAAGTCCTTGTTCCATTTTTTCTGTCTGTCTGTAGCTGACAAGCGCTTAATAAGAACCCCATTATAATTTAAAGATCCCATCCCAGATCTACTGGAAGAAAATCCCATCCCATAACTGCTAGCACTAGTATTGTAAGGTACCATATACAACTTGATTAGTAGGAGTAATGGCATTTATAGGCTTAACATGCCAAGACCTAGGCCCCAAAATAGATCCCTGTGAGCCTTTATTGTGAAGCCCCCAAAATAGGTATACATCACCCATCTTGAGTCGCCAAATACATGGTACTAAATACAAATACAAACTTAATTATACAACATGAGCTGAGAGTTTTTACACGAATATTGTCTCATAGACAATATCCAAACTCAAATTCAATCCTCATTACATTTATTATCACACTAAATAGTGAGGACTACTAAAATAACCATCTCGGACCGTCACTCCATTTCCCGACTAGTCCCGGCTACGTTCTTATTTCCTGAATAGAATTATGAAAGCAAAAGGGTGAGCTCAACTAGCCCAGTAAGAAATATTATGACTAAGATAGTGCATAATAAACTATCATTAGCCTTCAACAGTATTAAACTAATAAAATACAATAAACAATAATTTTAACTGCAACGGAACAATCAATTCATTAGAAGAGTCAAGTAGATCATGATATCTACTATCTTCTATGATTTGAAAAGTTTATCATCAACTTTATTGTTGAGACTCAGCTCAATAAATAATCCACATCACTGAATTATCCATGCATTATGGGCCAAGGATGTTCATAAGTATCACGTCCACGAATTATTCATACACTACAGGCCAAGGATATTCGTGTAATCATCAATGGTTATGATCATACCAACAACTGTCCATCAATGCACTATGGGCCAATGAGGACTTTTATCACATCATTTGTAATATTATGGGTTATGATTATATCGAATGATCCCTAGTCATAATCATACCAATCAACATTCCATCTATACACTACGGCAAAAGATGACTTTCATCACAATATAAGCATGAGGATGATGACAATGATATAAGAATTTAATTGAAAGAAAGCAAAGGAAAATTTTTTAAAGATTTATAATTTAATTTATCCAGAACTTAATAATATCCAAATTGTCAACATGATACTGCTTTGTGGAGTAAAATTTAAGAATAATATTGTATCAAAAATGATTGGGACATAAAAGAAATCAATTTTTGTAGTACCCCGTGAATAGGACTTCAGGAATAGTACCCTGTGAATAGTACTTTGTGAATAGTACCCATGAATAGTACTTCGTGAATAATACTTTGTGAATAATATCCTGTGAATAGTACTTTTATTAATAGTACCCTGTGAATAGTACTTTATGAATAGTACCCCGTGAAAAATACTCCGGCATGAAAAGCTTAAAATTTAACAAGAATGTTCAGAAAAATATCCTTGTGAAATGATACTAGATGAAGCGCAAATTTCAAGGATATTCTACTATTTTCACGGAGTATAGAAGCAATACTTTAACAAATTGAGTGTAGAATTAGGAATACAAAACGAAATAATATTACTTACATACTACAGAGTATGGAAGAAATGTTAGAGTTTGTGCCCTAAAGGCCAATTATTTGATATAATTGCTTAACATTTCGATATTATATTTGATTGAATAAATGAATGATTTTATTATGATTTTATTTACTGTGTTATATAAATGTTAACATAATAAAATTTTTTAGAATAGTGATACAAATTATATAGTTTCAAGTATGTGACTTGAACATGAGATTATATAATTACAATTAGTATCATTGCTCTTAAATGTCCCTAGTCGAGTATCATTGTTGATGGGACAACAATGATGCATTGAGACTAGTATGTGGATTGACTGATGACCAAATCTCATTGGTCATAAATATATGAGATATTAAGTCAATGCATAGGTACATGTTAGAGAACGATGTGCTAGACAGACCCACCATGAGAATTCTACGTGGAACGGTATGCAAAGTGTCATTAGCGATTCTCATGGTGACAATGATGTAATGGTCCTTCGACCTGAAATCACTATATTACTACACGAGAATTTATGTACTTTAATATCATCAAAGGTCACCTTTAATAGGGTGGACTATAAAGGTGATTATTAGGTACATCATGAATCGTGTGAGGAATATGAGTGATCTAGATGGAATTTAACCCTCCTATTTATTAGGGGTGATATCCATAGACCTCTTGATTGAGTAGGACTATGAAATGCATGATTATGCTCAAATAGTGATTTGTTTCATATAGTCTACTCATTGATCAAGAAAAACTCATATTAAATTATGAAGAGTATGACGCATTCTATGACTCAAGTTTAATCTAGGACATTAAGGTTAAAAGGATTAAATTATATTGAAACATTGGTCACGAAAAGGTTGCATCGAATCATCGATCTTATTATTACTTGGGTAGCAGTGATGCATTACTAGATGCCGCTCACTGTTTATAATTTTATAATATAATTTTTAAAATTATTGCCAACATAATAATAACCTATAGGGTCACACACATAGAACGTAATTAAAAGGGAATTAATTTAAATTGTAAAGATTTAAATATGTCAATATGATTGATAATATTTAAATTACAAATTTCAATTAATAGGATAATTTATGTATAGGTATATTAATTAAGTAAGACTTAATTAAGATATATATATATATATATATATATATATATATATATATATATATATATATATATATATATATATATATTCGGATTTTATTTTAATTAAATTAGATTTTTGATTAATTCCTTTTTAACCGCTATATATATGATATGTAGCAGCCATATTAGGGATCATCATTAATCTAAAAACCTTAGCCGCTCTTAGAGAGAGACTAGAAAAAAATGTTTTCAAAAATCATGTTCCTATGGTGGCTAGTACCGCAGCTCCCTTTATTGCAAAATCGTGTGATTGCTCGCGAGCGTTCGTGTGGATACCATAGAGACGTAGTTTTGTGAGGGATTGCGTTGGAGATTTGAAGCGTTTCAGAGGCTTAATCATAATCGGTATAATCTCTTAAACAATGAATTAATGTTTGTTTCACATGGATCCTGTTTTAGGGTTTCGAATTTAGCTTTATAATTTTTTTATTTTCTGCTGCGTTTTTATGCCGAAATCCCTACAAGAAAATATTATTTCATATGAATACTGAAAAGAATAATATCCCTTACCTTAGTAGAAGGCTGGATACTACAATAGCGAAGTAGCAGAATACTCCTCTTCTTTCTCTCTATAGCTTCTTTGTCTATAATTGCTCTTGTGAGTCTTAGTGAATTGGTGAGAATGAAAGAAGAATGAGCTTCTATTTATAAAAAAATATAATTTCGATAATTGCACGTTTAGGAACTCGAATTATTACAGTATAGTACCTTCATCTATACCTCTATTTTTAATTTAGTCCTGCAAGTATTATCAATCTTGCACCACCTCCCCTAATAGTGCATACATGTGAACCAATAGTTCCATACATGTGAACCAACAGTAATTTGCATGTGAACCAATAGTAATTAATTGCTCATTTATCCGATTAATTATCCGTTTGGTCAATTTAACATCCAGAAATTAATTATTATTGAAATAAATGTCGATTTTCACTAACACTAATAATCTCAACACAATGGAAATATTTTTATCAATAATTTCATCTTTAATCAACACGAACTTATTCATCATTAATATTATAACTCACAATATTTAACAACCAGATCATTCTCAAGAAAGTGAGGGCTTTTCGATAAGGATTTCTCCCTATTGGCGCGTAATTAGGTGATCAAACCCCTTTCCTCGACAGAACTTTCTAGACATCGTCAATAATGCAAATAATAATATGAATAAATTTGTCGTCTCAATTATTGATTTAATAATACAAAATATTATGCAGATGATACTATGACAATAATTGAATCAATAATATGAGAGATATTATGCAATAATTATTGTAACAATAATTGAGTATAACTGAGTGACTTCTCACGTAAGCATCAATAATCAAAGATACTGTACAATATACCGTGTGCTATTATGCAACCACACGTATTACTGTACTTTTACCACCGGGTATTTCAATAGTTTAACGGTAAAACTTTCGTCATTATTTTTATAAAAAGATATTTCTGTCATTTTTTAACTCCGACAATACTTCCGTTGTGGGGTCCACCAATGATTGTGTTATCGTACGAATATTCCTTGTTAAAATGAATATTCCCTTATCAATCGAATATTTCATAACCACTTGCTTACTTTGCAAAATTTATAAATATTACCCCCAACTATAACATTATATCAAATTCACACCATAATATTCAAAAATATATTTCGAGAAAAATTAATCTTTATTCATAAAAGTTGGGGTCTTACATTTATGGTGTTTGTAACCCCAAAATCCACTCCTTCCCTCACTATCCTTATCTTCAAACAACTTTGCTAAGTATGTAGCTTGATGTATGTTATAAAGTTGTTTTGCAAATACTTCTTTCTTAATATATGGTTTCAATCTAGAAATAAAACAGTTCATCAAGAAATGATCAAGTAACCCTACAATTTTAGTGCACAATTCTTGAAACTTTACCTGATATTCTTGAACCGAACCTTCTTGATACAATTTGACTAAAGCTTGAGATGCATCCTCAAAAGGAGATGAACCAAACTGTACTTTCAACACAATCTCAAATTGAGTCCAAGAAAGAAGTTTATTAGATGATTACAACCATTGTAAAGAAGCCAAATCCAACCTCTCTGCCATTAGAGTTTTATTAACCTCAAAAAACTTATTTACTTTGTACAACCAGTCCGTTGGATCTCCCCCTACAAATCGCGGAAACTCGATCTTGACCCGCCAAAAATGCTCCTTTGATCCCGTAACTAACATAGGCATAGTGTTTGATGAACTGCCTCTGCTAGCATTCAATTGTTGTAGCTATTGATTAATCGGAGCAATCAACTCCTTAAGAAATTGTTTTTGTATAGTTGCAAAATTGGGACAAAAATTGTTGAAAACCCTCATTTTCTGCCATGGTAACAAAAATGAAAGCACCAATGATAGACTTGTTTTAGAGCCCAAGCCAAATCTCCCAAAAGAAATGTAGAGAGAGAAATAGACTAAGAATTAAGAGAAAAGAATTTTCATTACACAAAACATACCTTCTCATCTGTTACAACTTGTACTTATATCATTTACAAATGAAATATCTAAACCATTTAGTTCTAACTAATCACAATCAATGATCCTTAATACATTTGACAGCTAATAAGCTATTAGCCCATTGACCAACTATTTTTTAACCTCCCATTTTAACTTCATAGTCCTTCATCCAATTGTGCCTTTTAATTTCCCTTCTTGTCCTTGATACGTTGGTATTAATTTCTGAATCATCTCCTTTTGTTTCATTTAACCCTTGAGCTTATTTCTGTAACAAAGTCAGATTCCTCATAGTCCTCTATAGCAAAGTCAGATTCCCTTGAGTCCTCATATGTATCATATTGCGACTTTTATACTACTGACTAAAACACATCAATAAATTACCCATATATGTTATGTTGGAAATGGGTTTGATAAAATATATATTTATGTGTTCAAATCCATTAAGAATTGAATGAGAAAATTGACGGGCCGGGTTGGGGTCGGGTTCGTGGGTCGTGGGCGGTTGACGCGTCCTAACGGTAATAAACTGCCTAATTATTCTATAAATAAAATATGTGGGATTACATATTCTGCATAAGTTTGATTACACCGTTCTGTTTCTGCGTCCCGTTCCGTTCTTTTCCTTATGAAAAATCACGTTCCTTCCCTTCTGTAAAAATCTCGTTTCTGCATAAAGTTCCCATTTCCCGTTTCTGTCAAACAAAGTCTCGTTCTGGCAGACTCCCGTTCTGCAGTAATTCCATTCCCGTTCTACACTGCAAAATCTAGTTCTGCACTGCAAAATCCCATTTTCTGCAGTAAAATTGTGCATTAAGTTGTCTTCTATTTTCTTCATTTATCATTATTATTAATAGTAAAGCTCGAGTACATAACATAGAATTTGCGTTCAACGAATTCTTAATTTTGTAGTGCTACTAATTAAGAATTGAAATCCGTTTTATCTTGGGAGGCAATTATTCAATTAACCATTAGCATCTGTGGGGGAATAAATTTGCTTTAAAGAGACTTTGTAAATTTAAAGGACTCGAATTTATTTATTAATATTTTTTGTGTTATATTTATATAAAATCATGTTCTGTTTTTATCATATATATATATATATATATATATATATATATATATATATTAAATAATACTATATATTACAGATAACAATCTTAAAGCAAATTTACATGTTCTGTAATTATAGTTTTATTTAAATAAGTACAGTTAATAAGTACAGTATGATTGCATGTTAATATGTTTAAATGTGCATTAAATTCGTGTATTAATTATATGCATGTGGTATGTACTAATTTTGCATGCATTCTGTATTTGATTACATGTTAGTATATTATGCGAAATATTGCATGTAGTAATTACTGTTTATATATATTATATATGATAAATTATACATAACATAATAGCCCTTTATTGCAAATTATATTAAATAGTGTCGTATCATTATTGTCGCTTTTCACTTAAGTTTTTGCATTGTTTCAGTAAACCTATAAAACTATAACATTATTGGAAGCCTATAAACTAACAGTAAGTAAGCCTTTGAAAAGCGACATTTCTGTTGCATGTTAAATATATAATATTCTGTTATTATATTTATTATAGGAATATTATATTTATTACAAGTTGATTGATTTTTATATTCCGTTATTATCCTAAGTTATTATTGTCTAATAATTTTTGAGTTGGAATTTTAATAAAAATTTGTCAAACTATAGAATACAAATTGTTTTTTTTTAAACAAAAATTTATAAACTGAAATTTATAAACAGAATTTGGATTTGTGCTATACAAATTTTATAAAATTTGTTGTTTGAATTCTGAATTTTTTTTTGTACAAACAGAAATTTATTTTGATTATTGATAGTCTATATTTGTATAACAGAAATGACATCCACTAGCACCATTCCTGCCGTGAGTTTGTCTCATGGTGTGACGCCCCCAAAATTAGGTATACATCACCCATCTTGAGTCGCCAGATACATGGTACAGAATTCAAATACAACTTAATAATACAACTGTCGTGTACAATACGACAAAACATAAACTGTGAGTTTGAATACAAATATTATCTTCTAGAGAGTATCCATACTCAAAAGGAGTCCTCATTACAATTATTGTCACACTATTTAACATAATAGTGAGAACTACTAATGCTATCATCTGGACCGTCACTCCGTTCCCCGACTAGTTCCAGCTACATTCTCATTTCCTGAAGAGAACAGTGAATGAAAGGGTGAGCTCAACTAGCCAAGTAAGAAATATTATGACTAAGATAATGCAGAATAAACTATCATTAGTCTTCAACAATGTTAAACTGATAAAAAATAACAAACATCAAGTTTAACTGCAGCGGAACAAGCAATCCATTAGAAGAGTCAAGTAGGGAATAAAATCTACTATCTTCTATGATTTAAAAGATTTTTCATCACTTTTATCGCTGGGACTCAGCTTAATAAATAATCCACATCATCGAATCACCCCTGCACTACGGCCAAGGATATTCTTTAGTATCACGACCACGAATTATCCATGCACTACGGCTAAAGATAATCATATTTTCATCAACGGTCCTGATCATGCCATAAAACAATTCATCTTTGCACTACGACCAAAGAGAATCCATAGCCATAATCATACCAAAAGCTGTCCATCAATGTACTACGAGCCAATTAGGACTTTTTCCACATCATTTGTAATATTACGGTCATGATTACACCGAATAATCCCTGGTCATAATCATACCAAGTCCATCTATGCACTACAGGCCACAAATGACTTTCAACAAAATATAAACGTGAGGATGATGACAATGATATAAGAATTCAATAAAACAAGTTCAAGAATTAATTTATCTAGGAACTGATAACGTCCAAATTGTCAACATGATACTGCTTTGTAGAGTAAAATTTAAGAATGTTCAGAAGAATATTTCCATAAAAATATACTGGATGAAGTGCAAATATCAAGGATATTTCACTAATTTCATGGAGTATAGAAGTCAAAGTTTTAACCAACTGAGTATAATAAAGAATGGAATAACAAAAGAAATCACCATGCATGCGATAGACCGCACAGGTAGGTTATTCCAACAGAATAATAAATAACGGAACCAGGTCCGGCGTAAAATGCACAGACAGGATATTCTAACAGAATAATAAAGAACAGAATAACAACAGAAATCACCATGCATGCGATAGATCGCATAGACAAGTTATTCCAACAAAATAATAAATAACGGAACCAGGTCTAGTGTAAAACGCATAGACAGGATATTCCAACAGAATAATAAAGAATAGAACCAGGTCCGGCGTAAAACGCACAGACAGGATATTCCGACATAATAATAAATAATGAAACCAGGTCCGACGTAGAACGCACAGACAGGATATTCCGACAGAATAATAAAGAATGAAATAATAGAAGAATTTTACCATGTATAGGGTAGCCCCCGTATACAGGTTATTCCAACAGAATAATAAATAATGGAATAACAGAATAATTTCACCAAGTATAGGGTAACCCGCGTATACAGGTTATTCCAACAGAATAATAAGGAATGGAATAACAGAAGTTCTCTTCATGAATAAAAAAGAAATAATACCCCTTACGTGTACAACAAATAATATCCCTTACCTTAGAAAGAAGAGTACTGGATATAGGAGTAGTGAAGTAGCAGAACATTTTTCTTCTTTCTCTCTATAGTTTCTCCCTCTAGAGTTTCAGTGAATTCGTAAGAAATAATGAAGAATTGAGCTTCTATTTATAAAAAAAATGGACTGCATAGTAACTAACTCATGAACGGTCGAGATTGATTTACTTTAATCTGACGGTCCATATTTAAAGCAAAATCTTTTAAATAAAATATAATATATTCTATTTATAATCTAATAAAACGAATAACTTTATAAAAGATTTTACTATGCAAATACTATGCAGGCACTATACAAACACTATGCATAATAAAATATAATATATTCTAATTATTGTCTAATAAAACAGATAACTTTATAAAAGTATTTTATTTTATATAAAAAGATTTTACTATTAGCCTAATAAAACGAATAACTTTATAAAAGTATTTTGTTTTATATAAAAAAATTTTCTGTTTTATTACATAAATAATACCAATAAAACAAAACTGAGTGACTTATCACATAAACATCAATAATCAATATCGTGTGCTACTATGCAACCACACGTATTACTTTACTTTTACTACCGAGTAGTTCAACAGTATTAACGGTAAAACTTCTGCCATTATTTTCATAAAATATTTTTGTCGTTTTCTCAATACGACAATAATTTCGTTGTGGGGTCCACCAATAATTGTGCCGTCGTACGAATATTTCCCGATAAAAATAATATTCCCCGACCAATAGAATATAATACAACAACTTACATATTTGTAAAATTTATAAATACTACCCGCATACGATCTTCTACTCAACTCGTTAGCTACCACTTTCGTTCTTTCACGATGATATTGAATGGTATCGTCATAATCTTCAACAGCTCGAGCCAACGTCTTTGGCGCATGATACGTTCGCTTTAGTTGAAGAAATATTTAAGGGTTTAAGAAATGGATTTTGTACTAGGGTCAATACAAAATTCGATTTCACGCTCTGGGGTAGACCAAGAAGACTTCAAAAATACGTCAAGAAATTTATTAACAATAGAAATATCATTCAAAACTGTGACTGTCATCCAAGACTTGGATAACACGTCACATTGATACATATCAACTTGCCATCATCATTCACGACGTCGTCTACAAAAAGTCTGGCTTTGGTGCATTCCACACAAGGAAGTCAATAACGAAAGGATCGGGGCTCTTTACTTATGGCTTGATATGACAATGATTGACTTTAGTGGTTTGGTTACTTTGAATTCGCATAACAGGTTGGTTAGGAGTATGAAAGCTAACAACCTTACAAAAAAAACATGATGAGTAGTTAACCAATTGATTCCTAAAATCACATCAAAGGCAAGTATTTTCAAAGAGATACGATCGACAGGTAACGTGAAAGTGTTGATTTGAATCAAATAAGATTTATAAATAGTAGAGGTAACGAAGGTTTCTACTAACGAAGTTTTAACCAATAAGTCAAAGTCTAACTTCTCCGGAGTTAAATTTAAACGTTGAGCGCAAGCAAGAGAGATAAAAGAATAGGTAGAACTGGTATCGAATAAGGCATAGACTTCGCAAGAATTTATAATTAACTAACCCGTGATAACTTTGTTCGATTGTTCGTCACGAAAAACGCTCTCCCTTAAACTACCGAATTTGACTTGTTCGGGACAGTCTTTGGTGTCGTCATTACCACTAGAATTGACTTTCACTATAGGGCATATTCCACCCTCAACTGCTTCGTAGTACTCCTGCTCCATGATCTGAATCATTAGCCTTCGATCCATATCGAATTGGGATGTATAGGGTAATTCAAAACTCGATGTTGGGTTCTCCCAATTGCTGTCAAAAAAGAGAAATACATATTATCTATTTTAGTTTTCTTGGATCGAACTTCTCTTTTCACAATATCAACGGGTCGTGTGACTTTTACCCATGCATCTTTCATTCTCACTCGTTCAGTTGTTTCTTCTTTCAGCAGCTCCTTGACATTTGAATTCTCAGATTCCAGGTTTAATATTGTATACTCTGCCAAAGAGCACTCCTGTTCAGCTATCGTACTTTGGTAATACAATTTTGAATTGTTACATTCCTTTTCTCCACGACTGCCTTCCGTTCTTCAGCCTGCTCTTCTAACTCATGAATATGATTTTGCAATTCTACATTTTGATCAATAAGTTCTTCTAATAAATCCTCCTCAGGTTCCTCTTCTTCCTCACTCTCAGTTGCTACCTTTGCGACTAGCTTGAGTGCAACTTTTAATTCCTCAATCACCGCATGGATATCTCTAATCACATTATCTTGGTTGGAGATTAGAGGTGTCTCCACGGTCTCATGTGCTCCATTTCTATTCTCAACATTCTCGGATGTCATTTTCAAATACTGCAGCAAAACAAGGGTTAATTAACCTATCACATATTATCCCTATACTCTGACCGACCAATTAAATAACAATAAACTTAGGTAGGTCATACCAGCGAAGGAATTACCCGTCTCTCCCCTCCTAGTTCTATTCTCACATCCTAGCCAGGGATCATATCCCTAAGCTCTGATACCAACTGTGACGCCCCCAAAATTAGGTTTACATCACCCATCTTGAGTCGCCAGATATATGGTACATAATTCAAATACAACTTAATAATACAACTGTCGTGTACAATACGACAAAACATAAACTGTGAGTTTGAATACAAATATTGTCTTATAGAGAGTATCCATACTCAAAAGGAGTCCTCATTATAATTATTGTCACACTATTTTACAGAATAGTGAGGACTACTAATGTTATCATCTGGACCGTCAATCCGTTCCCCGACTAGTCCCAGCTACATTCTCATTTTCTGAAGAGAACAGTGAAAGAAAGGGTGAGCTCAACTAGCCCAGTAAGAAATATTATGACTAAGATAATGCAGAATAAACTATCATTAGTCTTCAACAGTGTTAAACTGATAAAATATAACAAACATCAAGTTTAACTGTAGCGGAACAAGCAATCATTAGAAGAGTCAAGTAGGGAATAAAATCTACTATCTTCTATGATTTAAAAGGTTTTTCATCACTTTTATCGCTGGGACTCGTCTTAATAAATAATCCACATCATCGAATCACCCCTGCACTACGACCAAGGATATTCTTTAGTATCACGACCACGAATTATCCATGCACTACGGCTAAAGATAATCATGTTTTCATCAACGGTCCTGATCATGCCATAAAACAATTCATCTTTGCACTACGGCCAAAGAGAATTCATAGCAATAATCATACCAAAAGCTGTCTATCAATGCACTACGGGCCAATGAGGACTTTTTTCACATCATTTATAACATTTCGGTCATGATTACACCGAATAATCCCTGATCATAATCATACCAAGTCCATCTATGCACTACAGGCTACAGATGACTTTCAACAAAATATAAACATGAGGATGATGACAATGATATAAGAATTCAATAAAACAAGTTCAAAAATTAATTTATCTAGGAACTGATAACTTCCAAATTGTCAACATGATACTGCTTTGTAGAGTAAAATTCAAGAATGCTTAGAAGAATATTTCCATAAAAATATACTGGATGAAGCGCAAATATCAAGGATATTTCACTAATTTCATGGAGTATAGAAGTCAAAGTTTTAACCAACTGAGTATAATAAAGAATGGAATAACAAAAGAAATCATCATGCATGTAATAGACCGCACAGGCAAGTTATTGCAATAAAATAATAAATAACGGAATCAGGTTCGGCGTAAAATGCACAGACAGAATATTCCAACAGAATAATAAAGAATAGAATAACAACAAAAATCACCATGCATGCGATAGATCACACAGACAGGTTATTTCAACAAAATAATAAATAACGGAACCAGGTCTGGCGTAAAACGCACAGACAGGATATTCCAATAGAATAATAAAGAATGGAACCAGGTCCGACGTAAAACGCACAGACAGGATATTCTGACAGAATAATAAATAATGAAACCAGGTCCGATGTAAAACACACAGACAGGATATTCCGACAGAATAATAAAGAATGAAATAACAGAAGAATTTCACCATGTAAAGGGTAGTCTGCGTATACAGGTTATTCCAACAGAATAATAAATAATGGAATAACAGAAAAATTTTACCAAGTATAGGGTAGCCCGCGTATACAGGTTATTCCAACAGAATAATAAGGAATGGAATAACAGAAGTTCTCTTCATGAATAAAAAAGAAATAATACCCCTTACGGGTACAACAAATAATATCTCTTACCTTAGAAAGAAGAGTACTGGATATAGGAGTAGTAAAGTAGTAGAACACTTTTCTTCTTTCTCTCTATAGTTTCTCTCTCTAGAGTTTCAGTGAATTCGTAAAAAATAATGAAGGAATGAGCTTCTATTTATAGAAAAATGGACTGCATAGTAAATAACTCATGAACGGTCGAGATTGATTTACTTTAATCTGACGGTCCATATTTAAAGCAAAATCTTTTAAATAAAATATAATATATATTCTTTTTATAATCTAATAAAACGAATAACTTTATAAAAGATTTTACTATACAAACACTATGCAGGCACTATGCAAATACTATGCATAATAAAATATAATATATTCTAATTATTGTCTAATAAAATAGATAACATTATAAAAGTATTCTGTTTTATATAAAAAGATTTTACTATTAGCCTAATAAAACGAATAACTTTATAAAAGTATTCTGTTTTATATAAAAAGCTTTTATGTTTTATTACATAAATAATACCAATAAAATAAAACTGAGTGACTTATCACATAAGTATCAATAATCAATACCGTGTGCTACTATGCAACCACACGTATTACTGTACTTTTACTACCGAGTAGTTCAACAGTATTAACGGTAAAACTTCCGCCGTTATTTTCATAAAATATTTTTGTCGTTTTTTCAATTCGACAATAATTCTGTTGTGGGGTCCACCAATCATTGTGTCGTCGTACGAATATTCTCCGACAAAAATAATATTCTCCGACCAATCGAATATAATACAACAACTTACATACTTTGTAAAATTTATAAATAATACCCACAACTATAAAATTATCTCAAATTCACACCATAATATTTTAAAAAATATTTCGAAAAAATTAAATCTTTATTCATAAAATCTGGGGTTTCACACATGGAGAAAAGCCTGATAGGTTCAATGGAACTGATTTCAAGCGTTGGCAACAAAAGATGCTCTTCTATCTCACAATATTGAATTTGTCAAGGTTTCTACAAGAAGATTGTCCTACTCTTGTTGAAGAAGAAACTGACAAGCAAAAGGTGGCTGCAGTTGATGCATGGAAACATGCTGATTTTCTTTGCAGAAATTATGTGATTAATGGAATGGACAATACACTGTACAATGTGTATTGTACAATTCAAACTGCAAAGAAACTATGGAAATCTTTAGACAAGAAATATAAAACTGAAGATGCTGGCATGAAAAAATTCATAGTCGGTAGATTTCTTGATTATAAAATGTTAGATTCTAAAGCAGTCATCACACAGGTTCAAGAATTACAAGTAATTCTACATGATATTCATGCTGAAGGAATGTCATTAAGTGACTCATTCCAAGTTGCTGCAATGATTGAGAAACTTCCATCGTCATGGAAAGACTTCAAGAATTATCTTAAGCATAAACGCAAAGAGATGAATCTTGAAGAACTGATTGTTCGACTTAGGATTGAAGAGGACAATCGAGTATCTGAAAAGAAGAGTGGAAAAAATTTATATGAGGCAAAGGCTAATGTGGTAGAACAAAGGCCAAACAACAACAACAAAAGGAAGCGCGAAGAAAATTTTAATTTCAAAGCCAAGAAGAAATTCAAAGGCAAGTGCTTCAATTGTGGCATTCCAGGACATAAATCAAATGAATGTCGCAGGCCAAAGAAGTTCAAGAAAGAACAAAAGGCTCAAGCTAATGTGTCAGTACTGGAAAAACTGTCTGAAAATGTTTCAGACATTAATCTCTCTGCAGTTGTATCCGAATGCAACTTGGTAGGAAACACAAAAGAATGGTGGGTGGACATTGGTGCTACTCGTCACATTTGCTCCAACAGATGGATGTTCTCTACCTACAAACCTGTAGAAAATGATGAGCAACTCTTCATGGGAAACTCCTCAAGTTCAAAGGTTCAAGGACGTGGAAAGATTATACTAAAAATGACATTTGGCAAAGAACTGACTCTGAATGAAGTGCTTCATGTGCCAGATATCCGCAAAAATCTAGTGTTTGGGTCACTGCTTAGCAAGAATGGCTTCAAGTTGGTGTTTGTGTCAGATAAATTTGTTCTTACCAAGAATGATATGTTTGTAGGAAAGGGCTATATGTCTGATGGGCTCTTTAAGATGAATGTAATGACTGTTGTACCGAAATCTATTGATATTAATAAAATAAATTCTTATGCTTACTTGTTGGAATCTTCAAATATTTGGCATGCTAGGTTATGACATGTTAATTATGATACATTGCGTAGATTAATTAATTTAGAATTCTTGCCTAAATTTGATATTAATAAAAAACATAAATGTGAAATTTGTGTGGAATCAAAAATGACAAGATTACCCTTTTATTCTGTTGAAAGGAATATTGAACCTCTAGATTTCATTCACACTGATATATGTGACTTAAAGTTTGTGCAAACAAGAGGTGGGAAAAAATATTTCATAACCTTTATTGATGATTGCACAAAATATTGTTATGTATATTTGCTAAGAAGCAAAGATGAGGCTGTAGAAAAGTTTTAACTTTATAAAAATGAAGTTAAAAATCAACTTAGCAAAAAGATTAAAGTAATAAGAAGCGATAGATGTGGTGAATATGAATCACCATTTGAAGATATATGCTCTACTCATGGTATTATTCACCAAATTACTGCTCCTTATTCACCTCAATCTAATAGTATTGCTGAACGCAAGAATCGAACATTGAAAGAAATGTTGAATGCTATGTTAAACAGTTCTGGAGCACCCCATAATTTGTGGGGGGAAGCTTTGCTTTCTGCCAATTATATTCTTAATAAAGTGCCTCATAAGAAAACTCATAAAACACCTTATGAATTATGGAAAGGTCATAGACCTTGCTATAAATATTTAAGAGTGTGGGGGTGTCTAGCAAAAGTGATGGTTCCTAAACCTAAAAAGGTTAAGATAGGACCAAAAATAATTGACTGTGTTTTCATTGGTTATGCAAATAACAGTAGTGCTTATCGCTTTCTTGTTCATAAATCTGAAATTAATGATATTCATGTTAATACATTTATTGAATCAAGAGATGCATCATTCTTTGAGAATATTTTTCCATATAATGGAAATAAAGATTCAAATTCAAACAAAAGACCTTTGGATGCTACTAGTAATAATCCTGAAAATATAGACAAAGAGTCTGTATTGGATGAACCTAGACGTAGCAAAAGGGCAAGGACTTCAACGTCTTTTGGTCCGAATTTTCTAACATTTTTGTTAAAAAACGATCCTCGAACGTACAAGGAAGCAGTATCCTCTCCAGATGCTTCTCATTGGAAAGAAGCAATAAATAGCGAAATTGAGCCCATTATGCAAAATCATATATGGGAACTGGTGGACCTTCCACTTAGTTTAAAACCCTTAGGGTATAAATGGATCTTCAAAAAGAAGATGAAAGCTGATGGTTCAATTGATAAATATAAAGCAAGGCTTGTTGTTAAAGGCTATAGACAAAATGAAGGATTGAATTATTTCGACACTTATTCACCTGTACAAGAATTACATCTATTCGGATGCTAATAGAAATATCATCTTTAAATAGACTTGAAATACATCAAATGGATGTAAAGACTGCATTCTTAAATGGTGAATTAGATGAAGAAATATATATGGAACAACCTGAAGGTTTTATAGCTCCTGGACAAGAGAGGAAAGTATGCAAACTTATTAAATCCTTGTATGGATTAAAACAAGCACAAAAACAATGGCATGAAAAATTTGATAATGTTATGTTATCAAATAAATTTAAAATATATGAATGTGACAAATGTGTTTATGTCAAAAGTACTCAAAAAGAATATGTCATTGTTTGTCTTTATGTGGATGATATGCTAATCATGGGTAGTAACAATGAAGTTATCAACTCTACCAAACGTATGTTGTCAAATAGGTTTGACATGAAAGACTTGGGGGTTGCAGATATAATATTAGGAATCAAGATTTCTAGAACATCTGATGGAATTATATTATCTCAAACTCATTACATTGAAAAAAATACTTGAAAAATTTAACAAGTATAATATAATTCTAAATAAGACCCTAGTTGATATAAATCTTCATCTAGCT
This sequence comes from Panax notoginseng, assembly GCA_016801055.1. NCBI lineage: Eukaryota > Viridiplantae > Streptophyta > Magnoliopsida > Apiales > Araliaceae > Panax > Panax notoginseng. The sequence continues at coordinate 51,451,908 of CM029017.1, forward strand.
AAAAATGAAGGTGATAGCATATCTCAACTAGAATATTCTCATATAATAGGCAGTTTAATGTATGTCATGAACTGTACTAGACCAGATATAGCTTATTCGGTATGTAAGCTAAGTAGGTATACGAGTAATCTAGGTAAAGATCACTGGAAAGCTATTTTGAGAGTTTTGGGATATTTAAAACATACTCAAAACTATGGACTGCACTATACAAGATATCCAGTAGTATTGGAAGGATATACTGATGCTAATTGGATATCTGATACTAAAGATTCAAAATCCACAAGTGGATATGTATTTACACTTGGTAGTGCAGCGGTATCTTGGAAATTCTCAAAATAAACATGTATTGCAAGGTCAACAATGGAATCAGAATTCATTACTTTAGACAAAGCTAGAGAAGAAGCAGAGTGGCTTCGAAATTTCTTAAAGGATATTCCAAATTGGTCAAGACCTGTGCCAGCTATATGTATTCACTGTGATAGCCAATCAGCGATTGGAAGAGCACAGAGTCATTTATATAATGGTAAATCATGCCATATACGACGAAGACATAATACTGTTAGACAATTGCTCTCAAATGGAATTATCTCAATTGATTATGTAAAGTCAAAAGATAATATTGCAGATTCACTTACGAAAGGTTTAACAAGGGAGCAAGTGGAAAAATCATCGAAGGGAATGGGTTTAAAGCCTACTGTTTAAATAAGAGTCGTCATAGTGGTAACCCAACCTAGCTGACTGGAGATCCCAAGATCTAGGTTCAATGGGCAAACCGAACTATGTAGTACTCAGTAAAGCACTGAGGAAATATTTACTCCTAACCATTCCTGAAATGAGATAGTGCACATCTGCCGCGAGAATTAGGATAAGTTACGCTTTTAATGACTTTTATATCTTGAAATACGTTCAAGTGGAGTATTGTAGGATACTCTTGATAGAAGTCACCTACATGAGTAAGAAGGGGGCCACTTCTGTGAGAATTTTGAAGGCTAAATTCTCTAATATACTCACGGAACCAAGAGGTGTTTCAAGGCCAAAATGAACAATAACGTGAGAACCAACTATGTCTGAAGAGATATTTTGTGAATTCTATTGTATTGGTTTACACGAAAAGCTAACAGTTCAAAGACATCAAGTCTACTGATTAGCCAAGTAAATCCGATAGATTTTACTAGGGCAAGTTCAAAGCCACTAGGCTACTTAACCTGATGAAATATCTTTTCTCATGTACTCGAACTAGTGTCTGCATATTCATAACATATTTCACATATTGTAAAGTCAATTTTACATTCATGTGGGGGATTGTTGGAAATGGGTTTGATAAAATATATATTTATGTGTTCAAATCCATTAAGAATTGAATGAGAAAATTGGCTGGCCGGGTCGGGGTCGGGTTCGTGGGTCGTGGGCGGTTGACGCGTCCTAACAGTAATAAACTGCCTAATTATTATATAAATAAACTATGTGGGATTATATTTTCTGCATAAGTTTTATTACACCGTTCTGTTTCTGCGTCCCGTTCCGTTCTTTTTCTTCTGAAAAATCCCGTTCCTTCCCTTCTGCAAAATTCTCGTTTCTGCAGAAAGTTCCCGTTTCCCGTTTCTGTCAAACAAAGTCCCGTTCTGCAGTAATTCCGTTCCCGTTCTACACTGCAAAATCCCGTTCTGCATTGCAAAATCTCGTTTTCTGCAGTAAAATTGTGCAGTAAGTCGTCTTCTGTTTTCTTCATGAATCATTATTATTAATAGTAAAGTTCGAGTACATAACATAGAATTTGCGTTCAACGAATTCTTAATTTTGTAGTGCTACTAATTAAGAATTGAAATCTGTTTTATCTTGGGAGGCAATTATTCAATTAACCCTTAGCATCTGTGGGGGAATAAATTTGCTTGAAGGAGACTTTGTGAATTCAAAGGACTCGAATTTATTTATTAATATTTTCTGTGTTATATTTGTATAAAATCATGTTCTGTTTTTATCATATATATATATATATATATATATATATATATATATATATATATATATATATTAAATAATATTATATATTACAGATAACATGTTATTGTTTCTAGTTGCAAGAAAAATCATAAATTTTTATTGCACAATATAACAAGACTATTTTATATTATGAAATGGTGTACGAGATAATTGATATCAACTAAGCAAATAATTAACAACTTTATACCCTTTCAGGTTTTCGAAAAAGGCTATTTTTTGTCCCAAAGTTTTGCTTCACAAATGTGAACTCAGGAATTTTATTTAAAAGTTCAACCAGCCTAGTCGGGCCGGATTTTAAACGAACCTAAAATCTTGTGTACGAACTCGACTCATTCATAAATGAACCGAGCTTGAGTTTGAACCAGGTTTAAGCGAGCCGAGTCAAACTTGAGCTTAAGCACAACCTGTTTATTTTTATATTTTTTTCATTTTCACATTATGTTTAAAGAAAAATTAAATCAGGCCATGTACAATCATAACTTAGCAATAGTCGTATGCTTATGATACATTTTAAAAAAACTTATATTATTATCTGAATAAATTCATAAGTACAATGATATAGCCAATTTGTATTCCAAAATGAAGTATATAAAAATCGTAAGCACTCAAAAAGTAATAATTGTCAAAAAAACCTAGACAAGATATCAACAAAATCAAAATGACAGAAATTCTGGAACAGTAAAACAAGATGGAACTGGATTATAGGCTCCCTGGACACATAATTCTTCCAACTTTTCCCTAAAAAAATCTATGAAATAAAACAAGAAAGAAATGTAATAGTAAACTTCCGAGAGTAAGTCATTATATACTCAAACAAGGAGTGTATAACCAATTCACTGGATTTCAAGGTTTCAATTAAAAAACTCTCAAGTTTCAAGTAAATAAGTAAGTTTCATTCGCACGATCTTTGTTCTGCAGCATTAATCTAATATTTAGCATTCATAAACCGGAATTCTGAAAAGTATACGTAAGTATACCTATAATTACATGTCAACTATAATCACATGCGCACTTGCAATTGTGCCATCTTCGCAAAAATTTGGCTACCAACCCGGTGCAATGCTAAACTTGAGGAAAAAACACAGAATAGGGGACATCGGTGCAGAATTGGATCATTGATATGAAAATGATGGCCCAACAAAGAGTATGAAACTGGTGCATGGGAACGTTCAGGCATTGTCCCCTTATAATTATGGTTCCTATTATAGTCCGATACTTCACGCGAAGAATATGTTGAATATAACCTCTCCACACCATCACTTTCTATCCTTGAGGGATGAATATCAGTTGGGTAAATTCCTCGCCTGCTCAAAAGGTTGGTCTCAGTCAAGTAAATTCCTTTCATCCGTAAATGATCCGTCTCAACAGGGTATGTTTCTCTGTTCCCACTAAGAATATGCGAACCTGAGGGGACTTCATCTCTCCTTGATATTGGTGCATATGGGTCCACGGATAAAGTGCCATAATGGGAGGAATTACGTTGATACCTTGGGTAAGAGTCTAGAGTCGAACCAGCAGCTGCAGTCACAGAAGGAATTGACTTCCCTAGTTCCTGGTTAGTACCGAAACCATAATCTTGATACAACCTTTCATTCATTAGAAGTGGGCGATGACGAGATGGGTCTCCCTGTTGAGAAGCAATGTCTTTTTATATGGTAGATGGCTACCTCAAAAGGTCCTCCCTCACATAACTCCTTGGGTAAGCTTCTAAAGCAGAAACAATATGACTTGTAGGTTGAGACAGATTAGGTCTTTCTCTACGAAGACCATAAGTTTGACGCTCATCTTCAGTAACAAATGTATATTGACGCAAATCATTATTTTCTGCTAACGAGACCTCCTTATAGGGTATATATATATGACAATCGTCTTTTCTCCTTTATCACCTAATTTTGATAAAACTGGATGAAATGGTTTTAAATATTTAAGCAATGTGAATGGAGCTCAATGTGTCTGAAACATCTGAATAATATTCTTTTATTATTTTACCCCTTTAAACTATGTTGAACAAATATATAATTTTGTAGGGACATTAAAAAAAATTCAATACAATATTCATTGTACAATAGATAAATATAAATAATTCAAACAAAGTATTAAATAATTCAAACAATTTTAACCCATATTTTATAGAAAATAGAAAATATAATGAGTTAAACAAATATGTCAACATATTAATAAAAGTACCAAAATTACATTAATTTCAATGACTCGCTTTATAGTTCACAAACAATTTGATAACGTAGAATGTTCATATATTATACATCTTGAGGGCCCCATTGCACTACATCGTGCTCTTCTTCGTGGTTCTTTTCATATTATTTATCATCTCCATCAATTTTGGTAGCTTGATCATATATACTGAGCAAATAACTCATCCTCAATATTCTCATTTCTTATAAAATTGTGAACAACAAAGCAAGCGATAACTACATCTCTTTGCACTAAAAAAGGACAAGGAGTCATCTTCCCCAATATTGGGAATCTTGCTTTTAATACACCATAGACAGGCTCAATAATATTTCTGAGTTGGGCATAAGTATGGTTAAACTTTTCTTCTATGTTTAAGGCACGCTGACATCAAAAATCTACTAACGAGTACCTTATGTTACGATATGGAGATAAAAAACCTCGAGTGTTTGTATATGCAACATCACAAAGATAATATTTATCTACAATTATAAAAATAAAATTTAAAAACAAATATTAAATAAATAAGAAAATATGATAATCAAATAAAAAATTGTACTACATACTTTGAGGGGGGGAAATGGAAAGCCAAAACTAGGATCGAAGACAACTTCTGTTAATGCTCTCGAATCATGTACTATTTCTTTCCATCCAGCCTAAACAAATGTGAATATCATATTGAAGTCACAAATTCCTAATACATTTTGATAACATTCACCCCTTCCTCATCCTCTATAGTTAGGTTGTTGATAGACATGAATAACTACATATACAAGTGTGCCATCCAGATCACCAACCACTGGACATTACTATATTTATGTTATCAATATATTCGCAAAAATATATATGTTGTGCCAATTATATTTACCAAATTAAAAATTACATACCAAAAATCTTTTCCCTAAGTCTTCATGGTTCCCCAGAAAATTTGGATTTGGATTAAAACATGTGGGCACTATAATTTCCTTTGCGAATTCTATTATTCCATTCAGCACCTCGGGAAAAAATTTATGAACTGTTTGTGTAGAGCGTTGAAATCTTCGTTTCACTACTCAAAATTATTCGTTGTGACCTATTATGGTCAAGAACATAATAATCTTTTTCTCAACAATTACGTACTTAATATCTTGTACCCATTGTTTTTGCCTAATTAAAATGATTGCATAAATGCACATATGCGACACGTGAAAGACGCGTCAATTCTTGACATTGCGTACTTGATCCATATAATAACTCCAATATATAAGCATGTCCACTCAAGACTGAAATGTTATCTCTAATTCTTGATATGTTTCTTGAACGAATTAGTTTCAATTAACAACACGTAATGATTAAGCATAAAAGTTAACCTTCAATATTTATGTTTGACCTATTTTTAAAAATAGTGAATATCACTAAATAAATATAATGAATTTGCATAATGAATCTTTCATTAATATAAAATAAATTTGGCACAAGTTGTCTACGTAATGAATATTAGACTTTTATAATATATACCAAAAGTAACAAGTTCATACAAAAGTTTTTGGCCAAACATAAAAAAATTAACCCTTTGCACCCAAAATAATAAGTTTTGTCCATCAATCCATACAAAATATAAAAGTTTTAACTAAAATCATCAAACGGTAAATAATAAACTAGACTACAAATCCTAACTGGTGTGAAACAATTTTAACCCAAGATTCATTCTCATCGTCTTCTAGGAGCATCCATTAAGGCTTTGCACATCTCTTCCTCTATATTTCGGAGTAGTTAGATTTCTTTGTTGATAGCTATTTTCTTTAGCCGTTTGTCCTTCAAAGTTGGGAGTGGAATCATGTGATTGGGTACCCGGAGTTGGTGGATTAAGAGGTGGGTTTGAGGACTCTTGAGCTTGAGTACTAAAAGGGATATCCTCGATACCAAGAATTTCAAAATTATTATTTGGTTCAATGGTCCTATCCCTTTTAGAGTTAGGTCCCCAACCATCAATCCTCGTAGCAGCAGCTCCATCATAGAGTTTAGTGACTTAAAGGTGAAGTCTTCAAGGAGTCAACATGTTTATTTGTCTGTATCCAAAAATCATACCTAACATGTAATTAAAAAAACATACCTAACATGTTTAATAATTTAACAAGTTTTTATGGTTAAATTATAAAAAGTAGTTACGTAACCTTTGACTCTAGCTCCCATAATTCCTCATCTGTGAAGTTGAACGTGTTAGGTGTGGGATCATAATGATTTTCGGTCTTTATTTTGAGTTGACACCACGCGGTATATTTTCCCTTTATATAATCATAACAATTTTTCATTTGTTTATAATCTACAATAAAATTATCAGTTCTTTTTAGTATTTCTCTCACTTTTGGCCATGGATATGATTGAAGACTATCGTCTTGACTACCATTTTTCGTAACCTCACCAATACATGCTTCAAGAAAAGTTTTCGATACACTTTCATTTCTTCAACTCACTCTCGATTTCTTTTGATTTTGAATTTCACCCGATTGTTCCATGCCTAACACAAATAGAAGGATGAATTTAGAGATTTTAATCCGTCTGAATGAGACTTATGTCCCTCCAAGTTGCCACCCACTTTTAAAGTCGTCCCTAAAGTTCATTTTTCGTCAATTAGGTTCTTAAAGTGAAATTTTTTGTGGATTTTGTTCCTTTTACCCAACTTGACTATAACCCGCTCAAATTTTGACCCGACCCATTTATCTTTTCCTGATTTGATATTTTTTACACTTCTGTCCCTCCAAGTTACTCGATTTGTCTTTACTATTATTATATGTATTCTTAATATTATAAATTTTAAAAATAAAAACTAAAAATAGAAATTAAAATACAAAAATAGTAAAAGATAAATGAAAAAACTAATTCAATTTTTTTTAAAAAAAGAAGTTACTTTTTTTAAAGTTATTATTATTTTCAGGATTTTTTTTAAAACTTGTCTTTTTTTAAAATGAGCAAAGTTTCATAAAATATAGATTAAAAAAAATAAAGTTTAACATTTTTAATTTTTATGAAAATTTACACATCTTTTAAAAAATAAAAATTTCTAATTTTGTTTTATGAAAATAAAATTTTTTCATGTACTTTTTTTGAATCTATATTTTAAATTTTCTATTTTTTTCCGAAAATAAAATTTTATTTTTTTGAATCTATATTTTATAAATATTTACTCATTTTTTAAAAAAAATGAAAAAATTTCTAATTTTTTTTCCTGAAAATAATAATACTTATTTTTAAAACCTTTTAATTTTTTTTTATTTGAATCATCTTATTTTATCTTTTATTGTTTTTTTATTTTAATTTCTATTTTTAGTTTTTGTTTTTAAAATTTTTAATATTAAGAATTATATAATAATGGTAAAAACAAATCGGGTGACTTGGAGGGATAGAAGTGCAAAAAAAATGTCAAACCGGGTAAAGATAAATGGGTCAGATGTGGTCAAAATTTGGGAGGGTTACAGTCAAATTGGGTAAAAGGAATGAAATCGACACAAAATATCACTTTTATGACCTAATTGACGAAAAATAAATTTTAAAAACGATTTTAAAAGTGGGTGACAACTTGGAGGGACATGAGTGTCATTAAGTGTTTGTATCCTAACATGCATATTTAAAACAAACCAAACTAATAAAAAAAGCACATGCAAATGAAAACCCAAAACTAGAAAACATCATAACCAAAGCTAAAAAAGGCCAATTAAAGCATCATTGACATCATAGTTTATGGAGAACAAGTTAAACACGTATGACCAAACATAAAACTTAATTATGTAAACCAAAAGAAAGTGTAAGACCCCAACTTTTTATAAATAAAATTGAATTTCCTCTAATTATTATTGTGAATAATAAAGGTGTTAATTTGATATAATACTTTGGTTATGGGTGAAATGTGTAAATTTTACAAAATAAGCAAGTGGTTATAAAATATTCATTGTTGTCGGGGAATATTCGTTTGGTCGTGGAATATTCTTTCTGTCGGAGAATATTAGTACGACGGCGCAGCCATTTGTGGGCCCCATAACGGAAAATGGTCGGATGAAGAAAACAACAAGTTGAGTTTTTATAAATAAAGGCATAGTTGTTATCGATAACACTGTTGGAATACCCGGTGGTTAAAATATAGTAATACGCGTGGTTGCACAGTAGCACACGATATTGCACAGTATTTTTGAATTATTGATTCTTACGTAAGAAGACACTACTAAATAATTGTTACAGTAATTACTGTTCAATATTTTATTTTATTGATTCAATAATTGTTACGTTGATATTTTATATTATTGTTGTTTCAATAATTGTCACTGCACATTATTTCCCATTATCAGATCAATAATTCATATTATTTTAATAATATTATTAGATAACATTATTGACAATGTCTAAAGAAGTTCTGTCTAGAAAAGGGGTTTGGTCACCTAATTGCGCGCCAGTAAGGAGAAATCCTTATCGAAAAGCCTCTTTCTTTCTTGGGAACGACCTGGTTGTCATAATTGTGATTCTGTAATATTATTTGTGAATAATTAATTATTAATTTATATGATAGAAAAATATTTATTTTATGTGGATATAAATGATGGATATATTTATTTTACGTGGATATAAATGAAGGAATAAATGCTGAGGTATTTTATCAGTATTTTGTCAGAATAGAGGTGTTGAAAATCATCCGTATGTGGGTTTCAGTCATTTTTCATTTGAAATTTGGAAAAACTTAGATCTATAAAGTTGTAGTGAATTTAATTTCATATGGAATGGACATAAAATTCGTATTTTTCTGATAAAAATACTATTTATTATGAATTATTGAAGTTTCAAAAATAAATATTTTTATTAAAATTATGGGTGGGACCCACTTTTGTCCTTTGTTGATAAAATATGTTGAATTGATCTTTCAAATGTGGTGGTATGGCGTGTTTGAATAAAAATTAATAATATTATTTTATTAATTTAGTCTGCTTTGGCGTTCTAGCATTTTTCTATAAATAGGGTGCTTAGTTAGAATTGAAAATCACACCAGAAACAAGTTTTCTCTCACTCTATATTATCGAGCATATTTTGTGAGTATTTAGATACTTTGAGAGTTGCTAATCAGTGCAAGTTTCATTCGGCATTACATCCGATATTCCAGTCAGAAGTACTGTTCTTTTGAGGTAAGGGATGCTATTTTCTTCGGAAATGATATTATTTTCTTCAATATCATTATGCCAAAATATTGATATAAACTTTATTGTAGAATTTCTACCTTTTTGTGTCGGGGTTACTATTCACGTATACGACACTATTCACAAAAAAATAAAATTTTCTCTTCTTTGTCCAAGATGTCTATTATGGTTACTATCTTTGATTGTATCCATGTTTTGATCTTTATTCTTGAATTTTACTCCACTATGGTTTATTATGGAGCATTTTTGAACTTCGATAAACTGTAATACGAATCCCTAATATTTGTCCTTTTGTCTCACTGGATTCGTTTTCTTTAAGATATTTTTCATCATCCTCAGTCCTAAATGATGATATTACTGAATATCTTTGGCCTGTAGTGCAAAGATGAATGATTAACTGATGAATATCTTTGGTCCGTAGTGCAAAGATGAACAGATATTGAGATGAACATGACCAACTGGTGATACAAATGAATATCTTTGGCCTGTAGTGCAAAGATGAATATTTGATTCAAGATGTATATTGATTGATGTTACAGGGATAAAATATTGATGATGGACTTTTAAATCTTAGAAGATAGTAGAATTCATTCTCTACTTGACTTTTCTAATGAATTGTTATTTCCGCTGCAGATGTTGATCTAAAACTTGTTGTCTATTATATTCTATCAAATTTTTCCCTGTTGAAGACTAATGATAATTTGTTGTATATTATCTTAGTCATAATATTCTTTACTGGGCTAGTTGAGCTCACCCTTTACATTTTTATTCCATTTTTCTTCTTAGGAGGTGAGAATTTAGCAGGAACTAGTCGGGGTATGGAATGATGATTCTAGAAAGTTATTTTAGCAGTCCTCACTATTTTTATAAAATAGTGTATCAATAATTATAATGAGGACTCCTTTTGAGTTTGTATACTATCTATTAGACAATATTGTATTTAAACTCACAGTATATGTGTTGTCGTATTTTGCACGACAATTGTATTAATAAAGTTGTATTTGTTTCTGTACCATATATTTGGCGACTCAGAATGGGTGATGTATACCTATTTTGGGGGCTTCACAGTTGGTATCAGAGCTTAGGGATATGGTCTCTAGTGGAGATCGGGGAATAGAACTAGGAGGGAAGAGACGAGTAATCCTTCGCTAGTTTGTCATACCTAAGCTTATTTGGTTGGTCAGTCGGAGCATATGGTTAATATGTGATATGTTAATTTGTTAATTAACCCTTGTTTTGTGACATTATTTGAGAATGACAGTTGGAAATATTAACAATGGAGTGAATGAGACCGTGGAGACACCTTTAATCACCACCCAGGGAAATGTGCAACAGAAAGGCAATATTCCTCCTGTAAACAACACTACCGAACAAATGATGAATGATGGGATGTTTAAAAGCTTTTTGTAGTTCATGCAAAATCAGACGAGGGAGACTTGTGTACAAAATATGGGTGGAAATGATAGCAATGCGCGGCTTGTCACGACCAAGTAGTTCAAAGAGTTGGGACCGCCAGAATTTTTGGGAAATCCGGATCCGATCAAGTCAAAAATGTGGGTCAAGCAAATTACCAAGATATTCGATGTCTTGGGATGCACGGAGGAACAGAAGGTTCCATTCACCACCTTTATGTTCCGCGGTGAGGCAGATTACTGGTGGGAATTTGTGAAGCATACCCAGCCTACTGCACTCAACATGTCTTGGGAAATGTTTCAGAAACTGTTCAATGATAAGTACTTCCTGAAAGTATTTCGTCATATGAAGGAGGTAGAGTTTATCAGACTGGAACAAAACAGCATGACTGTGTCCTAGTACGAGGCAAAATTCGCAGAGTTATCCAGATTTGCACCTCATTTGGTAGAGAATGAGGAACGAAATACGCGAATGTTTCTGAGAGGTCTAAAACCTGAGATTCGGCAATATCTTATCTCTCATAAATTTTCTTTATATTCAGATGTTGTAAACATGGCTCAATTATTAGAGCGAGATAATGAGTATGTTCAACCGAGGGACCACAACCAGGGTCATACTGGTGGCAGCAGTCATCGGAGTAATGACAACCAGCGGGGAGAAAAATATTCGGACAAAAGCGATAACCACTCTAGTGGTAATCGTGGCCATGATGGTAGAAGAAGCGAGTCGAGGGGAGATTTCAAAAAGGGAAGGTACAACAATGATAACGTGAAGATGTCAGCACAAACATCAGCTGTTTCTAAGGGAAGAGAACGAGCACCGGCCATTTATTATAAATGCAGGAAAGAGGGACACATCAGCCCAAACTCCCCACAACAATCCAAGGTGTGTTATAACTGTGGAAAGGAAGGTCATATAGCTAGAGATTGCCTTGTTACGAAACTAAGTTCAACGGGGATGGTGACTCCAAAGGCTGTCTTGGACAAGTCAAAGTTGGTGGTTCTTGGAAGGGCATTTGTCGTGACTGCCCAAAACCCGAGGAACCCGAACGAAGTGATCACGGGTAAACTAATCACAAACTCTTGCAAAATTTATACCTTATTAGATACCGATTCTACCCATTCTTTTATCTCTCTTGCTTGTGCTCAACATTTAAACTTGACTCCGGAGAAATTAGACTTTGACTTATCTGTTGAGACTCTGTTAGGAGAAACTTTTGTTACATCTACTATTTATAAATCTTGCTTGATTCAAGTTGGTACCATCACATTACCTGCCGATCTTATTTCATTGAAAATTCTTGCATTTGATGTGATTTTGGGGATTGATTGGTTAACCACGCATCATGCCAAAATTGATTATTTTCGTAAGGTTGTTAGTTTTCATATTCCTAACCAACCTGTTATACGAATTCAAGCAACCAAACTACTAAAGTTAATCACTGTCATATCAAGCCATAAAGATATTCGTTTATTAAAAAACGTATGTCAAGCTTTCTTAGCCCATGTTACGGACTTGACAAAAAATACGTCAGATTTGAATAATATTTCTGTTGTTAGTGAATTTCCTGACGCATTTCCTGAAGAACTTTCCGGTCTACCCCTAGAACGTGAAGTTGAATTCTTTATTGACCTTGAACCTGGTACAAAGCCCATTTCTAAAACCCCATATTGAATGGCTCCTATTGAACTTCAGGAGTTAAAGGTCCAACTACAGGAGTTGTTAGACATCGGTTTTATTCGTCCTAGTACATCTCCTTGGGGTGCTCTTGTTTTATTCGTAAAGAAGAAAGATGGGAGTATGCGACTTTGTATTGACTACCGGGAATTGAATCATGTCACCATCAAAAATAGGTATCCGCTACCTCGCATTGATGACCGTTCGACCAATTGCAAGGAGTATAATTCTTTTCAAAGATCGATCTTCGTTCTGGATATCATCAGCTGAAGATTAAAACTGAGGATATTCCGAAGACTACTTTTAGAACTCGGTACGGGCATTATGAATTCTTAGTCATGTCATTTGGATTGACTAATGCTCCTGCTGCTTTCATGGATATGATGAACCTTGTGTTCAAATAATATTTAGATCAGTTCGTTATTATCTTTATTGATGACATCCTCATCTATTCCAAAAGCCGTAAAGATCATGAGCATCATTTGAAGCTGGTACTTCAAAGGCTTCGTGATAACAAGTTATATGCCAAGCTGAAGAAATTCGAGTTTTGGCTTGAGAAAGTAGCATTCCTTGGGCACATGGTGTCAAAATATGGAGTATCTGTTGACCCGACGAAGATTGAAGTAATACAAAGTTGGGAGCAACCGAAGTCAGTGACCGAAGTGCGTAGCTTTCTGGGCTTAGCTGGTTATTATCGGAGATTCGTGGAAGGATTTTCTCGAATTGCTACTCCGTTAACTTAGCTAACTCGGAAAGATACAAATTCGTATGGAGTGAGGAATGCGAGAAGAGTTTCCAAGAGGTTAAGAGGAGACTAATTTTGGCACCTGTTCTGACAATACCATCTGGTTCGGATGGATTTATTATCTACAGTGATGCTTCAGGTAAAGGGTTAGGATGTGTTCTCATGCAACATGAGAAAGTCAAAGCCTATGCCTCGCGACAACTCAAAGAATATGAGAGGAATTATCCTACTCATGATTTGGAGTTGTCAGCAGTCGTTTTTGCGTTGAAGATCTGGAGACACTGCCTGTATGGGGAGAAAGCGGAGATGTATACAAATTATAAAAGCCTCAAATATTTCTTCACCCAAAAGGAACTCAACATGCGGCAACGACGTTGGCTCGAGCTGTTGAAACGATCATACCATCCAATACCATCTTGGAATAGCAAACGTGGTAGCAGACGCATTGAGTAGAAGATCATATGCGGGTATGAGTGCAATGTTTTTAACACAAAGGCCCATTTTGTATGACTTGCAAAGGATGGAGATAGAGGTAAAAGCTCCAAGTACCCACGTGATAATATCAAACATACGAGTAGAACCGATTTTAATCGATAAAATTAAAGCTGCTCAAGCTACGGACATGGAGCTGATCCGTATGAAGAAGAATCAAGAATGTGCTATTTCAGAAGCAAGAATCGATGAAGAAGGAATACTTCGAGTCAACTTCAGACTTTGTGTTCCTAACGATTCTGACTTGAAACATAGAATAATGATGGAGGCACACAACACAACGTGTGCAATCCATCCTGGGAGTACGAAAATGTATCATGATCTTCGACATACATTTTGGTGGAGCAATATGAAAAGAGAGATCGCGAAGTTTAATTCAAGGTGTTTAACTTGTCAACATGTAAAGGCGAAGCATCAAGTGCCAAAGGGTCCATTACAACCACTTGAGATTCTGAAATGGAAGTGGGAACACATTACCATGGATTTCGTTACGGGTCTTCCCAAGGTTTCTCAAAGCATAGATGCGATTTGGGTTATTGTTGATAGATTAACCAAGTCTACTCATTTCTTACCGATACAGGAGACTTATTCCCTTGATTGTCTTGCTCGTATGTATATGAATGAGATTGTGAGATTGCATGGTATGCCAGTATCCATAGTTTTGGATCGTGACCCAAGATTCACTTCACGATTTTGGGTTAGCTTGCAGAAAGCTATGGGCACGGATTTACGATTCAGTTCGGTATACCTTCCTCAAACAGACGGGCAATCATAAAGGTCTATTCAAACTCTTGAAGATCTATTAAGACTATGTTCTAGATTTCAAAGGAAGTTGGGATAAGTACTTGTCATTAGTGAAATTTTCCTACAACAACAGTTATCAAGCAAGTATAGGCATGGCTCCATTCAAGGCGTTGTATGGAAGAAAATGTCGTTCTCCAGTAAGCTGGGATGAGGTGGGTAAAGCAACATTATTGGGACTCGAATTGGTACGCATAACTACAGAAAAGATCTAAACGATTCGACAAAGTATACAAACGGCACAGAATAGACAAAAGAGTTATGCGGATCTTCATCGAAAGGATGTGAAATTTAATATTGGGGATCATGTATTGTTACGTATTGCTCCATGGAAGTGACTTACAAGATTTGGGAAGAGAGGAGAGCTCAATCCAAGATTTGTTGGTCCATTTGAGATTCTTGACCGAATAGGAAATGTAACCTATAGACTCGCATTACCTTCAAGCATGTCTCGTGTTCATAATATTTTTCACATATCTATGCTTCGTAAATATATGAAAGACCTGAACCACATTATTAAGTTAGAACCAGACGAGATAGCCAAAGATTTAACGTACGAGGAGGTACATGTTAAGATCTTGGATAGGAAAGAGCATGTCCTACGCACCAAGGATATACCACAAGTTAAAGTTTTGTGGAGAAACCATGCTATTGAAGAAATGACCTGGGAGTTAGAATCAGAAATGAAAGCGAGGTATCCTCACCTTTTCGAAACAACAGGTACGTACGTCAATTTCGAGGATGAAATTTCATAACGATGGGAGATTGTAAGACCCCAACTTTTTATAAATAAAATCAAATTTTCTCTAATTATTATTGTGAATAATAAAGGTGTTAATTTGATATAATACTTTAGTTATGGGTGAAATGCGCAAATTTTACAAAATAAGCAAGTGGTTATAAAATATTCATTGTTTTCGGAGAATATTCATTTGGTCGTGGAATATTCTTTCTGTCGGAGAATATTCGTACGGCTGCGCAACCATTTGTGGGCCCTATAACGAAAAACGGTCGGATGAAAAAAATGACAAGTTGAGTTTTTATAAATAACAGCGTAGTTGTTACCGTTAACACTGTTGGAATACATGGTGGTTAAAATACCGTAATACGCGTGATTGCACAGTAGCACACGGTATTGCATAGTATTTTTGAATTATTGATTCTTATGTAAGAATGCACTACTCAATAATTGTTACAGTAATTACTGTTCAATATTTTATTTTATTGATTCAATAATTGCTACGTTGATATTTTATATTATTGTTGTTTCAATAATTGTCACTGCACATTATTTTTCATTATCAGATCAATAATTTATATTATTTTAATAATATTATTAGATAACATTATTGGCAATGTCTAAGAAAGTTCTGTCTAGAAAAGGGATTTGGTCACCTAATTGCGCGCCAGTAAGGAGAAATCCTTATCGGAAAGCTCTCTTCTTTCCTGGGAATGACCTGGTTGTCATAATTATGATTCTGTAATTTTATTTGTGAATAATTAATTATTGATTTATATGATAGGAAAATATTTATTTTATGTGGATATAAATGATGGATATATTTATTTCACGTGGATATAAATAAAGGAATAAATGCTGAGGTATTTTATTAGTATTTTGTCAAAATAGAGGTGTTGAAAATCGTCCGTATATGGATTTCGGTTATTTTTCATTTGGAATTTGAAAAACTTAAATCTATAAAGTTGTAGAGAATTTAATTTTCTGTAGAATGGACATAAAATTCGTATTTTTCTGATAAAAAGACTATTTATTATGAATTATTGAAGTTTCAGAAATAAATGTTTTTGTTAAAATTGTGGGTGGTACCCACTTTTGTCCTTTGTTGATAAAATGTGCTGAATTGATTTTTCAAATGTGGTGGGCTGGCGTGCTTGAATAAAAATTAATAATATTATTTTATTAATTTAGTATGTTTTGACTTTCTAGCATTTTCCTATAAATAGGGTGCTTAGTTAGAATTAAAAATCATACCAGAAACAAGTTTTCTATATATATATATTATATATATATATATATATATATATATATATATATATATATATATATATATATATATATTATCGAGCGTATTTTGTGAGTATTTATATACTTTGAGAGTTGCTAATCAGTGCAAGTTTCATTCGGCATTACATCCGATATTCCAGTTAGAAGTACTGTTATTTTGAGGTAAGGGATGTTATTTTCTTCGTAAATGATATTATTTTCTTCAATATCATTATGCCGAAATATTGATATAAACTTTATTGTGGAATTTTTACCTTTTTGTGTCGAGGTTACTATTCACATATACGTCACTATTCACGAATAGGGCACTATTCACAGAAAAATAAAATTTTCTCTTCTTTGTCCAAGATGTCTATTATGGTTACTATCTTTAATTGTATCCATATTTTGATCTTTATTCTTGAATTTTACTCCACTATGGTTTATTATATATGCAGCGTTTTTGTACTTGGATAAACTATAGTACGAATCCTTAATATTTATTTTTTGTCTCACTGGATTCGTTTTCTTTAAGATATTTTTCATCATCCTCAGTCCTAAATGATGATATTACTGAATATCTTTGGCCTGTAGTGCAAAGATGAATGATTAACTAATGAATATCTTTGGCCCGTAGTGCAAAGATGAACAGATATTGAGATGAACATGACCAACTGGTGATACAAATGAATATCTTTGGCCTGTAGTGCAAAGATGAATATTTGATTCAAGATGTATATTGATTGATGTTATAGGGATAAAATATTGATGATGGTCTTTTAAATATTAGAAGATAGTAGAATTCATTCTCTACTTGACTCTTCTAATGGATTGTTGTTTCCGCTGCAGTTGTTGATCTAAAACTTGTTATCTATTATATTCTATCAGATTTTTCCCTGTTGAAGACTAATAATAATTTGTTGTATATTATCTTAGTCATAATATTCTTTACTGGGCTAGTTCAGCTTACCCTTTTCCTTTTTGTTTCATTTTTCTTCTCAGGAGGTGAGAATTTAGCAAAAACTAGTCGGGGTATGAAATGATGATTCTAGAAAGTCATTTTAGCAGTCCTCACTATTTATGTAAAATAGTGTATCAATAATTGTAATGAAGACTCTTTTTGAGTTTGTATACTGTCTATTAGACAATATTGTATTTAAACTCATAGTATATGTGTTGTCGTAGTTTGCACGACAATTGTATTAATGAAGTTGTATTTATTTCTGTACCATGTATTTGGCGACTCAGAATGGGTGATGTATACCTATTTTGGGGGCATCACAGATAGATCCTAAAATAGTTCAAAAGCAGAAGCACTATGTAGTATGTATAATATTTAAAGCGTGTGCAGCATAAACATTAGTATGTTCTTCCTAGCCTGCTATTACTATTACGGTATCTAGAAAGCCCCCTCAAATGTCTATTTATCTTTTTATCTTTCTCTTTATTTATCTACATATACATAGATATACTTATTCATTCCTCGTATAGATAATAATATGATACTACTATGTTTTAGTCAACAATTGATAAACCAAATCAAATCAAATAGTAACCCAAATTCCAATTCTAACATACGATTTCAATATCCATACAAAGTCAGTATATGCACACACACACACACACACACACACACACACTGTTGAAAAATAAACTTGTCCCAAAGTAATTAAGTATTTAACATATTTATGTTTTAATTAATATTTATGAAGCTATGTTGGTTGATGTATTTGAAGGTTCATGAAACTAGTTGAAAAGGTGTCTAGGAAGTTGTTTTCATTAAATGTTTATTCATGTATTTGAGTTTATACATGTATGGAGATTTCTATAAATACATATGTACTCAATTCATTTAAAGTAAGCAAAATTATAAGATTTCTTTTGTGATAACATCTTCTCCATTTTCTCTAGTGTGTGTGTGAGGCTTTAATTTCCAACAAATTGGTATCAGAGCTAGGTTGCTAGTAACACCCACTATAAAATGGCAAATGGAGCGGTCCAATTCCAAGCTCCTCAATTGAAGAAGAATAACTATGAGAGTTGGTGTAATTACATGAAGGAGATTTTTGGTTCACACGATCTATGGGATATTGTGACGAAAGGCTATGTAGAGCCCGTAGATGAAAATTCGTTATCACAAGCACGAAAGGAAGCTTTGAGTGCCACAAGAAAAAAAGATCAAAAAGTGGTTACTATCATTCATCAAAGTTTGGATGATGCAATGTTGCAAAAAGTTGCTCTTGCCACCACCGCCAAGCAAGCCTAGGAAATTCTCCAAAATTCATTCAAGGGAGTTGGAAAAGTAAAGAAGGTTCGTCTTCAAACCTTGAGAAGTAACTTCGAAGGTTTGCGTATAAAGAAGGCCGAATCAATTTTGGATTTTTTTTCTAAAATTTTGACAATTGTCAATCAAATGAAAAGTAATGGTGAAGAAATTAGTGATGCTCGAGTAAATGAAAAAATCCTTCGTTCTTTAAGTCCCAAGTATGAGTATATTGTTGTAGCCATTGAGGAGTCAAAAGACTTAGAAATCGTGATTGTTGATGAACTTATGGGTTCGTTGCAAATCCATGAAAAGAGGCTTGAAAAGAAGAGGAAGGGGCCTAATGAGCAAGTGCTCTAAGCGAAGCTTTCTTTCAAGGAGAGAGAAAGAAAACATGGAAATAGTCAACGTGGTCGAGGTCGTGGCCAAGCAAGAGGTCGTGGAAGAGGAAGTCACTACTCTCCTCACAAAGAAGAAAGGGGTTAAGAGTCATACTACACAAGGGGACGTGGAAGAGGAAATTTTTCACGACCGTATCAAAAGAGGTATGATAAATCTCGAGTTCAATGTTACAATTGTCACGATTATGGGCACTATGCTTCGGAGTGTAAGAATGATTCGAAGGATATTGAAGGAAAGTCAAATTCTGTGGAGAAAAATGTTGATGAAGTGGAGCCCACTTTACTTTTGACATGCAAAAGAGAGATGAGTGAAGATGACAATACATGGTATCTTGACATGGGTGCAAGCAATCATATGTATGGAAGAAAAAATATGTTCGTTGAGCTTGATGAATCTATATGCGGTAATGTCACTTTTGGAGACTCGTCAAAAATTCCAGATAAAGGAAAAGGTAAAATTTTGATTCGCTTAAAAGATGGGAGGCACCAATTTATTTCAAATGTTTATTATGTGCCAAATATGAAGAAAAATCTATTGAGTTTGGGGCAGCTCTTAGAGAAAGGTTATGATATTTTGATGAAAGATTCTAACCTTTCAATAAGAGATCAATCCTAAAATTTTCTAGTGAAGGTGCTTATGACAAGAAATCGAATGTTCTTATTGAATATTCAAAACGATGTGGCAAAATGTTTAAAAGCTTGTTTTAAAGATTCATCTTGGATTTGGCACTTGAGAGTTGGGCACTTGAATTTTGGTGGTTTGGAAGCTTTGTCGAAGAAGAGGATGGTGAACGGGTTGCCTTCAATTCACCACCCCGATCAACTTTGTGAAGGGTGTCTTTTTGGCAAGCAATCTCGAGAAAGTTTTCTGAAAAAGTTAAATCCTAGAGCAACCATGCTGTTAGAACTTGTGCACTCGGATGTGTGTGGTATTATTCATCTGTCATCATTTGGTAAGAATAATTATTTTCTCCCCTTTATCAATGATTTTAGTAGGAAGACATGGGTGTATTTTCTCAAAGAAAAATCGGAGGTGTTTGAAGCCTTTAAAAAATTCAAGACTCTTGTGGAGAAGCATAACGGGTATAATATCAAGGCCATTAGATCTGATAGAGGGGGCGAGTTCACATCAAATGAATTTAAATTATTTTGAGAAGAAAATGGAATTCGTCATCCTTTAACGGTTCCAAGATCGCCACAACAAAATGGGGAAGCGCGGAGAAAAAATAGAAGCATTCTTAACATGGCTCGAAGTATATTGAAGAGCAAGCAAAGGCCAAGAGAATTTTGGGCCGAAGCTATTTATTGTGACGCCTAAAAAATACGTGTACATCACCCATCTTGAGTCGCCAAATACATGGTACAGAAATCAAATACAAACTTCTTTTATACAATACGACAAAACATAGTTGAGAGTTTTTACACGAATATTATCTAAAAGACAGTATTCAAACTCAAAAAGGAGTCCTCATTACAATTATTATCATACTATTTTATAAAATAGTGAGAACTACTATAGCCACCATCTTGGACCATCACTCCGTTCCCCGACTAGTTCCGGCTACGTTCTCATTTCCTGAAGAGAACAATGAAAGCAAAAGGGTGAGCTCAACTAGCCCATTAAGAAATATTATGACTAAGATAATGCAGAATAAGTTATCGTTAGCCTTCAACAGTGTTAAATAATAAACAACAAGTTTAACTGCAGCGGAACAAGCAATCCATTAGGAAAGTCAAGTAGAGCATGATATCTACTATCTTCTATGATTTAAAAAATTTATCATAATCTTTATAGCTGAGACTCAGCTTAACAAATAATCCACATCACTGAATTATACATGCACTTCGGGCCAAGGATATTCATTAGTATCACAACCACGAATTATCCATGCACTACGGGCCAAGGATATTCGTGTAATCATCAATGGTCATGATCATACCAACAACTATCCATCAATGCACTACGGGCCAATGAGAACTTTTACCACATCATTTGTAACATTACGGGTCATGATTATACCTAATGATCCCTGATCATAATCATATCAATCAACAGTCCATCTATGCACGTAAGTTAAAGATGACTTTCATCACAATATAAGTATGAGGATGATGACAATGATATAAGAATTCAATTAAAAGGAAACAAAGGATAAATTTTCAAAGATTTATAATTTAATTTATCCAAAATTCAATAATATCTAAATTGTCAACATGATACTGCTTTGTGGAGTAAAATTCAAGAATAATATTGTATTAAAAATGATTTGGACCGAAAAGAAATTAATTTTATCATGAATAATACTTCGGGTGAATAGTACCTGAGTGAATAGTATCCCGTGAATAGTACTTCGAGAATAGTATCCCATGAATAGTACTCATGAATAGTACTTTATGAATAGTACTTTATGAATAGTACCTGTGAATAGTACTTTGTGAATAGTACCGTATAAATGAATAGTGCTCATGGACAGTACTCCGACATAAAAAGCTTAAAATTTAATAAGAATATGCAGAAAAATATCCTTGTGAAATGATACTAGATGAAGCGCAAATTTCAAGGATATTCTACTAATTTCACTAAGTATAGAAGCAATACTTTAACAAAATGAGGGTATAATCAGGAATACGAGACGAAATAATATTACTCACATACTACAGAGTATGGAAGAAAATATTATTCCTTATGAATACTAAACAAAAATAATATCCCTTAGCTTAGAAGAAGACTGGATACTGAAATAGTGAAGTAGCAGAATACTCTACTTCTTCCTCTCTATAGCTTCTCTCTCTATAATTGCTCTTGTGAGTCTTAGTGAATTGGTGAGAATGAAAGAAGAATGAGCTTCTATTTATAGGAAAACATAGTTTCGATAATTGCATGTTTTGGGGCTCGAATTATTACAGTATAGTACCTTCATCTTTTCCTCCATTTTTAATTTAGTCCTGCAAGTATTATCAATCTTACACCACCTCCCATAATAGTAATGCATGTGAACCGATTGTTCCATTCATGTGAGTAAATAGTTTTATGCATGTGAACTAATAGCAATTAATTGCTCATTTATCCGATTAATTATTCGATTGGTCAATTTAACCTCTAAAAATCAATTATTATCGAAATAAATGTCGATTTCCACTAACACAAATAATCCCAACACAATAAAAATATTTTTATCAACAATTTCATCTTTAATCAACACGAACTTATTCATCATTAATATTATAACTCATAATATTTAACAACCAGATCATTCCCAAAAAAGAGGGGGCTTTCTGATAAGGATTTCTCCCTACTAGCGCACTTAGGTGACCAAACCCCTTTCCTCGACAGAACTTTCTAGACATCGTCAATATTACAAATAATAATATGAATAACTTTGTCATCTCAATTATTGATTTAAAAATATAAAATATTATGCAGATGATACAATGACAATAATTGAATCAATAATATGAGAGATATTATGCAGCAATTACTGTAGCAACAATTGAGTATAACTGAGTGACTTCTCACGTAAGCATCAATAATCAATACTGTGTGCTACTATGCAACCACGCGTATTATTGTACTTTTACCACCGGGTAGTTCAACAGTTTAACGGTAAAACTTTGGCCGTTATTTTTATAAAAAGACATTTTCGTCGTTCTCCGACAATACCTTCGTTTGGGGTCCACCAATGATTGTGCCATCGTACGAAAATTCCCAGTTAAAACGAATATTTCCCGACCAATAGAATATTTTATAACAACTTGCTTACTTTGCAAAATTTATAAATATTACCCATAACTATAACATTATATCAAATCCACACCATAATATTCAAAAATATATTTCGAGAAAAATTAATCTTTATTCATAAAAGTTAGGGTATTACAACATCCTCTTCTTATGAAATTTCGTCCTCAAAATTAGGGTACGTACCTGGTATGTTGAAGAGGTGAGGATACCTTGACTTCATTTCAAATTCTAACTCCCAGGTCATTTTCTCAATATCGTGGTTTCTCCACAAAATTTTAACTTGAGGTATAACCTTAGAGCGTAGAATATAATCCTTCTTATCTAAGATTTTAACAGGTACCTCTTCATACGTTAAATCTTCTACTATCTCGTCCGGTTCTAATTCAATAATGTGATTTGGGTCTTTCACATATTTATGTACCATAGATATGTGAAAAATGTTATGAACATGAGACATACTTGGCAGTAAGGCGAGTCTATATGCCACAGTTCCTACTCTATCGAGGATTTCGAATGGCCTAATGAATCGAGGATTGAGCTTTCCTCTCTTTCCAAATCTTGAAACTCATTTCCACAGAGAAACACGTAACAACACATGATCTCTAACATTGAATTCCACGTCCTTTCAATGAAGATCAACATAACTCTTTTATCGATCTTGTGAGGTTTTTATACACTGCCGGATCATTTGAATCTTTTTCGTTATCATGCGTACCAAATTCGGTCCCAGTAACGTTACTTTACCCACCTCATCCCAGTATAGTGGAGAACGACACTTGCGTCCATATAACACCTCGAATGGAGCCATGCCAATACTTACTTGATAACTATTATTGTAGGAGAATTCCACCAATGGAAAGAACTTGTCCCAACTTCCTTTGAAGTCAAGGATACAGAGTCTTAATAGATCTTCAAGACTTTGAATAGTCCTCTCCGACTGTCCGTCCGTTTGAGGAAGATATGCCGAACTAAATCGTAAATCCGTGCCCATAGCTTTTTGTAAACTAACCCAAAATTGTGAAGTGAATCTTGGGTCTCGATCAAAAACTATGGATATTGGCATACCATGCAGTCTTACAATCTCATTTATGTATATACGAGCAAGACGTTCAAGTGAATAAGTTTCTCGTATAGGTAAGAAATGAGAAGACTTGGTCAATCTATCGACAATGACCCAAATCGCATCTATGCCTTGAGAAACCTTGGGAAGACCAGTAACGAAATTCATGATAATGTGCTCCCACTTCCATTCTGGAATTGTAAGTGGTTGCAATAGACCTTTTGGCACTTGATGCTCCGCCTTGACATGTTGACAAGTTAAACACCTTGAAATAAACTCCGCTATCTCTCTCTTCATATTGCTCCACCAAAATATATGTCGAAGATCACGATACAATTTAGTACTCCCAGGATGGATTGTAAATGGTGTGTTGTATGCCTCTATCATTATTTTATACTTCAAATCAGGGTTGTTAGGAACACAAAGTCTGGAGTTGACTCAAAGTATTCCTTCTTCATCGATTCTTGCTTTCGGGATAACACCTTCTTATACTTTCTTCCTCATACGCATCAGCTCCAGGTCTGTAACTTGAGCATATTTAACTTTATCGATTAAAATCGATTCTACTCGTATATTTGCCATCATCACATGGGTCCCTGGAGTCTTTAACTCTATCTCTATCCTTGGAAAGTCATACAAAATGGGCCTTTACGTTGACAATATCGCACTCGTACCCGCATATGATCTTCTACTCAATACGTCAGCTACTATGTTTGCTTTTCCAGGATGGTATTGAATGGTATGATCGTAATCTTTTAACAGCTCGAGCCAACGTCGTTGCCGCATGTTGAGCTCTTTTTGGGTGAAAAAATATTTGAGGCTTTTATGATCCGTATAGATCTCCATTTTCTCCCCATATAGGTAATGCCTTTAGATTTTAAGCGCGAAAATGACAGCTGCCAACTCTAGATCATGAGTAGGATAATTCCTCTCATATTCTTTGAGTTGTCGTGAGGCATAGGCTATGATTTTCTCATGTTGCATGAGAACACATCCTAAACCTTTGCCTGAAGCATCACTGTATATGATAAATCCCTCTAAACCAGATAGTATTGTCAGAACAGGTGCTGAAATAAGTCTCCTCTTGAGTTCTTGAAAACTCTTCTCATATTCCTCGCTCCAACCGAATTTTGTATCTTTCCGAGTCAGCTGAGTTAATGGAGTAGCGATTCAAGAAAATCCTTCTACGAATCTCCGATAATAATCAGCTAAGTCGAGAAAGCTACGTACTTCGGTCACTGACTTAGGTTGCTCCATACTTTGAATTGCTTCAATCTTTGCCGGTTCAACAGATATTTCTTGATTTGATATCACGTGCCCAAGGAATGCTACTTTCTCATGCCAGAACTCACATTTCTTCAACTTGGCATACAGCTTGTTTTCACGAAGCTTTTGGAGTATCAGCCTCAAGTGTTGCTCATGATCTTCACGACTTTTGGAGTAAATGAGGATGTCATCAATAAAGACGACCACAAAGTAATCTAAATATTCCTTGAATACTCGGTTCACATATCCATGAAGGCAGCAGGAGCATTAGTCAATCCAAAAGACATGACTAGAAATTCTTAATGCCCGTACCGAGTTCTGAAAGTAGTCTTTGGAATGTCATCAGTTTTAATCTTTAACTGATGATATCCGGAACGAAGATCGATATTTGAAAAGAATTTGGCGCCTTGTAACTGGTCAAACAGATCATCAATACGAGGTAATGGATACCTATTTTTGATGGTGACATGATTTAACTCCCGATAGTCAATACAAAGTCGCATACTTCCATCTTTCTTCTTCACAAATAGAACATGAGCACCCCAAGGAGACGTACTAGGACGAATGAAACCGATGTCTAACAATTTCTGTAAATGGGTTTTTAACTCCTGAAGTTCAATAGGAGCTATTCGATATGGGGCTTTGTACCGGGTTCAAGTTTAATACCAAACTCAATTTCATGCTCCGAGGGTAGGCCAGAAAGTTCTTCGGGGAATACATTAGGAAATTTATTAACAATAGAAATATCATTCAAATCTAACGTATTTTTGTTTAAATCAATGACATGGGCTAAGAAAGCTTGACATCCATTTTTTAATAAACGAATAGCTTTATGGCTTGATATGACAATGATTGACTTTAGTGGTTTGGTTGCTTGAATTCGCATAATAGGTTGGTTAGGAATATGAAAACTAATAACCTTACGAAAATAATCAATTTTAGCATGATGAGTAGCTAACCAATCAATCCCTAAAATCACATCGAATGTAAGTATTTTCAAAGAGATGAGATCAATAGGTAACGTGCGGTTACCGTTTTGAATCAAACAAGATTTATAAAAAGTGGATGTAATAAAGGTTTCTCCCAACGGAGTTTTAACAGATAAGTCAAAATCTAGTTTTTCCAGAGTTAAATTTAAACATTGAGCGCAAGTAGGAGAAATAAAAGAATGGATAGAACCGGTATCAAATAAGGTATACACTTCACTAGAGTTTATGATTAGCTTATCCGTGATGACTTCGTTCGGGTTCCTTGCTTTTTGGGACGTCACGACAAACGTTATCCCTTGAACTACCGGCTTTAACTTCTCTGGGACGGCCTTCGGTGCCTCCTTCCCAGCTGGACTTGACTTCATTGCATGACAAAATTAGGCTAGGTGGCCTTCTCTTCCATAATTATAACACGCTTTGGATTGATGCGTACAGTTCAGACTGATGTGGACCTCCCCTCCTCATTTGTAGCATACGATCGGTGATTGTTCTCCTTCTTTAACAACGGGTGTTGATGCTGATGTCTTTCTATCATTATTGAATCTCCTCTTCTTGAAATTTCCACTTCTATTGTCTTAGCCATGATTACCACCGAAGTGGTTACCATTTCTGGCTTGTTGATTCCCTCCACATTTGTTGTCACCGCTTCGATGACTGTTACCACTGGTATTATCATTTTATCGGTTGCTCTCTCTTGGTTGGGTTGACTCATTATCGCGCTCCAATAACTGAGTCCTATTTATAACATCTGAATACAAACACAGTTTGTGAGAAATGAGGTATTGACGTATTTTAGGTTTCAAACCTCTTAGAAACATTCATTCTCTCCTCATTATCAAACAAATGAGATGCAAACTAGGACAACTCGCCAAACTTAGCTTCGTACTCCGACACGGTCATATTGTTTTGCTCTAGCTTGATGAACTCCACCCCTTTATGTAATGAATACTTTCAGGAAAGTACTTGTCGTTGAACAGTTCTTGGAACTTCTCCCAAGACATTTTTAAGTGCGGCAGGCTGAGTACGTTTTATTGATTCCCACCAGTAATACGCCTCTCCTCTCAATATGAAGGTGGCAAAGGGAACCTTTTGCTCCTCGGAGCATCCCAAGACATCAAATATCTTGGTGATCTGCTTTATCCACGTCTCTGTCTTAAGTGGTTCTGGCTTTCCCACAAACTTCGGTGGTCTCAGCTCCTTGAATTGCTTAGCAGTGACCATCTGAGAGTTGTCAGTGTTTTTACCTGCATTTTGAACATGAGTCTCTCTCGCCTGATGTTGCATAAATTGCATAAAGCCTCTGAACATACCAAATATGACGCCCCCAAAATAGGTATACATCACCCATCTTGAGTCGCCAAATACATGATACAGAATTCAAATACAAACTTCTTTTATACAATACGACAAAACGTAGCTGAGAGTTTTTATACGAATATTGTCTAAAAGACAGTATTCAAACTCAAAAAGGAGTCCTCATAACAATTATTATCACACTATTTTTAAAATAATGAGGACTACTATAGTCACCATTTTGAACCATCACTCCATTCCTCGACTAGTCCCGGCTACATTCTTATTTCCTGAAGAGAACAATGAAAGCAAAAGGGTGAGCTCAACTAGTCCAGTAAGAAATATTATGACTAAGATAATGCAGAATAAATTATCGTTAGCCTTCAACAGTGTTAAACAATAAACAACAAATTTAACTGCAGCAGAACAAGCAATCCATTAGAAGAGTCAAGTAGAACATGATATCTACTATCTTCTATGATTTAAAAAGTTTATCATAATCTTTATAGCTGAGACTCAGCTTAACAAATAATTCACATCACTGAATTACCCATGCACTACGGGCCAAGGATATTCATTAGTATCACAACCACGAATTATCCATGCACTACGGGCCAAGGATATTCGTGTAATCACCAATGGTTATGATCATACCCACAATTGTCCATCAATCCACTGCGGGCCAATGAGGACTTTTACCATATCATATGTAACATTACGGGTCATAATTATATCAAATGATCCCTGATCATAATTATATCAATCAATAGTCCATCTATGCACGTAAGCCAAAGATGACTTTCATCACAATATAAGTATGAGGATGGTGACAACGATATAAGAATTCAATTAAAAGGAAACAAAGGATAAATTTTTAAAATTTTATAATTTAATTTATCTAAAATTCAATAATGTCAAAATTGTCAACATGATACTGCTTTGTGGAGTAAAATAAAAGAATAATATTGTATCAAAAATGATTTGGACAAAAAAAATCAATTTTGTCATAAATAGTACTCTGGGTGAATAGTACTTCGAGAATAGTACCCTGTGAATAGTATTTTATGAATACTACTCGTGAATAGTACTTCGTGAAAAGTATTTTATGAATAGTACTTTGTGAATAGTACCTGTGAATAGTACTTTATGAATAGTACCGTATAAATAACTAGTACTCATGGACAATACTCCAGCATGAAAAGCTTAAAATTTTATAAGAATGTACAGAAAAATATCCTTGTGAAACGATACTAGATGAAGCGCAAATTTCAAGGATATTCTACTAATTTCACGGAGTATAGAAGTAATACTTTAACAAAATGAGGGTATAATCAGGAATACGAGACTAAATAATATTACTCACATACTACAGAGTATGGAAGAAAATATTATTCCTTATGAATACTGAACAAAAATAATATCCCTTACCTTAGAAGAAGACTGGATACTTGAATAGTGAAGTAGCAGAATACTCTTCTTCTTTCTCTCTATAGCTTCTCTCTCTATAGTTGCTCTTGTGAGTCTTAGTGAATTAGTGAGAATGAAAGAAGAATGAGCTTCTATTTATAGAAAAATATAGTTTCGATAATTACACGTTTTGGGGCTCGAATTATTACAGTATAGTACCTTCATCTTTTCCTCCATCTTTAATTTAGTCCTGCAATTAAGTATTATCAATCTTGCACCACCTCTCCTAATAGTAATGCATGTAAACCAATAGTTCCATTCATGTGAACAAATAGTTATATGCATGTGAACTAATAGCAATTAATTGCTCATTTATCCGATTAATTACCCGATTGGTCAATTTAACCTCCAGAAATCAATTATTATTGAAATAAATGTCGATTTCCACTAACACAAATAATCCCAACATAATGGAAATATTTTTATCAATAATTTCATCTTTAATCAACATGAACTTATTCATCATTAACATTATAACTCACAATATTTAACAACTAGATCATTCTCAGGAAAGAGGGGGCTTTCCGATAAGGATTTCTCCCTACTAGCGCACTTATGTGACCAAACCCCTTTCCTCGACAGAACTTTCTAGACATCGTCAATATTACAAATAATAATATGAATAACTTTGTCGTCTCAATTATTGATTTAAAAATATAAAATATTATGTAGATGATACTATGACAATAATTGAATCAATAATATGAGAGATATTATGTAATAATTACTATAGCAATAATTGAGTATAACTGAGTGACTTCTCACATAAGCATCAATAATCAATACTGTGTGCTACTATGCAATCACACATATTACTGTACTTTTACCACTGGGCAGTTCAACAGTTTAGCGGTAAAAGTTTTGCCGTTATTTTTATAAAAAGACATTTTCGTCGTTTTCTAACTCCGACAATACTTTCGTTGTGGGGTCCACCAATGATTGTGTTATCGTACGACTATTCTCTATTAAAACGAATATTCCCCGACCAATTGAATATTTTATAACAACTTGCTTACTTTGAAAAATTTATAAATATTACCCACAACTATAACATTATATCAAATCCACACCATAATATTCAAAAATATATTTCAAGAAAAATTAATCTTTATTCATAAAAGTTGGGGTCTTACATTTATTGTGCCATCTATTTGTCAAATTGTTGCCCGACTAGAAGTGTTGAAGACATGACACCATAAGAAGAATGGAATGGGAGAAAGCTAAGTGTTTCTCATTTGCGTGTTTTGGGGAGTATTGCTTATATGCATGTACCGAATGAGAAGAGATCAAAGCTAGATGATAAAAGTGAGAAACATATTTTCATCGGCTATGATGCAAGATCCAAAGGCTACAAATTGTACAATTCAAGCAACGACAAAATTGTGATAAGTAGAGATGTGAAATTTGATGAAGAAAGCTCGCGGGATTGGAACATTTCGGAGGAAAATTATAATTTATTTCCTTTCATTGACGAGCAAGTGCAAGAAAGAGAAGTGGTCATAGGGAATCCTATTTCTCCACCTCTATCCCCACCACCATCCAATGAAAAATCTAGTCCATCTTCATCTCAATCAAGTTCAAGTGAGCGACCTCAAAAGATGAGAAGTTTGCAAGAAATTCTTGATACTACGGAGGAGGTAAATATTGATTATTTGAATTTATTCTGTCTTTTTACGGATTGTGAACCTATGGGGTCTGAAGAATCATCCAAAGACAAGAAATGGAGAAGTTCCATGAATGAAGAAATCAAAGTCATTGTGAAGAATGAAACATGGGAACTTACTACACTTCCAAAAGGTCAAAAACCAATTGGGGTGAAATGGGTGTACAAGACAAAGAAGAATGCAAAGGGTGAAGTGGAGAAATACAAAGCAAGATTAGTAGCCAAAGGGTACAGTCAAAGACCCGGTATTGACTATGATGAAGTATTTGCCCCTGTTGCTCGCTTGGAAACTATAAAATTGCTTATTTCATTGGCGGCTCAAAATGGTTGGTTGATTTACCAAATGGATGCAAAGTCCGCATTTTTAAATGGATTTCTTGAAGAAGAGGTGTACATGGAACAACCGCTTGGCTACATTGTCAAAGGAGAAGAAGATAAAGTTTTGAAATTGAAGAAGGTGTTATACGGATTGAAGTAAGCGTCGAGAGCTTGGAATAGCCGAATTGATAAATATTTCCAAGACAATGATTTCAAAAGATGCTCGTTTGAACATGTCGTTTATTCGAAGTTCGGAAAGAATGGCGATATTTTATTTGTGTGCTTGTATGTTGATGATTTGATTTTTATCGGAAGTAATCCAAGCACGTTTGAAAATTTTACGAGGGCTATGGCACGTGAATTCGAGATGACAGATATAGGTCTTATGGCTTACTACCTTGGTCATGAAGTGAAGCAAAGCAAAGAAGGGATTTTTTTTTCTCAAGAAGGATATGCTAAAGACCTTCTTAGAAATTTAAAATGCTTGATTGTAAGCCAGTAAGCACACCCATTGAATGTGGTATTAAATTGTCAAAGCATAAAGGAGGAGATACAGTGAATCCAACGTTTTTCAAGACTCTTGTTGGAAGTTTGTGATACTTAACATCCACAAGACCGGATATTGCATATGGAGTTAGCCTTGCTAGTCATTACATGGAAACCCCCACAATAACTCATTTGAAGGTTGCTAAACGAATTCTCCGTTACATCAAAGGTACTCTTGATTTTGACTTACTTTATTCAATTTCAAATAATTTCAAGCTTGAGGGATATTGTGATAGCAATTGTGTTGGTGATGTTGATGATAGAAAGACTACAACTGGATTTGTTTTCTTTATGGATAATTCAGCATTTACATGGTCCTCAAAGAAGCAATCTATTGTAACCCTCTCTACTTGTGAAGCGAAATATGTTGCTACTACATCTTGTCTTTGTCAAGCGATTTGACTTCGAAATCTTTTAAGAGATCTTAATTTGCAACAAGAGAAGTCAACAGAGATTTATATCGATAACAAGTTAGCAATTGCATTGGCTAAGAATCCGGTGTTTCATGATCGAAGCAAACAAATTGATACGAGGTATCATTTTATAAGAGAATGTGTTGCAAAGAAAGAAGTTGAACTTATATTTGTGAGAACTCAAGACCGAATTGCTGATATTTTTACGAAGCCACTCAAAGTCGAATTATTTTGCAAATTGTAGAACTCACTTGGTGTGACAAGTTTAAGAGGGGGTGTTAAAAAATAAACTTGTCCCAAAATAATTAAGTATTTAACATATTTATGTTTTAATTAATATTTATGAAGCTATGTTGGTTCATGTATTTGAAGGTTCATGAAACTAGTTGAAAAGGTGTCTAGGAAGTTGTTTTTCATTAAATGTTTATTCATGTATTTGAGTTTATACATGTATGGAGATTTCTATAAATACATATGTACTCAATTCATTTGAAGCAAGCAAAATTATAAGATTTCTTTTGTGATAACATCTTCTCCATTTTCTCTAGTGTGTGTGTGTGAGGTTTTTATTTCCAACACACACATAAATATATTGAAGCAATTATATAAAATGATGCAAGCATGCCATTTAGAATCTTATTAAGTAGGTAGACATGCTGATGTAAACCAATTTGAAGTCTGCAAGTCAAAAAAAAATCCCCAACTTTATTGCACATTTATGTAGAAAAATTAAGGGGAAGGGAGGATTAAGATAGGAGAACATTCAATTAGAGATTCATATGTATATCGTAAATGATTTGAGAAAAAAATGGTGATAAAGGAGAAAAGACGTACCTGCGAAATTGAGAGAGGCATGAGGGAGGAAGGCAGAGAGAGAAGAACTACTGAAATGTTCAATATATAGATGGTGTTATAAAATTATAAATAATATATGGATGTCTACATTTATTCATATCCATCTTTATTGTAATGATCTTTAGGCTTTTGAAACTCCTATGACCTTTGAGTTTTGAAAACTTCAAGTATTTATGTTCATGTATCTATAAATAGAATAATTAATTGTAAAGAGAATGATATATATACAAATATACTACAACTTATATGAAAGAAGAATGCTCTCCTTTCTTCTAATTATCCTTCTTCTAAATTTTATTATACTCTTATAATACGTTATGAGCACGAATTGCTCTTCACTTTCGTCTTGAAGTAGATAATCATATTTGGTTTGTTGATTAGAAGCAGAAGGTATGCTTATCTACTTATATATATGTATATTTTTCATTCGGTAAGTCTAAGGAATTCGCATGATCCTTTTTATATGCTTATTGTTAATTCTTGGGGTGTTTAATATATAGCAGTTAAAACAAAACTCATGTCCAACGTAAATGATCATCAATATACTCTATTGGTCATTATTAACTGGGAAACATGACAATTACAGAAACCGAAGATGGGTAGCATGCTTTATAACAACATGAAATAGTTCTCTTTCCATGTTAGTTATATCTGATCTCAGTACTAGCTAGTATATATTACAGTAGATTAATAGAAAACTATTTGCAGATGCTACATGGTGCACTCCAAACACACACACACACACACACACACACACACACACACACACACACACACACATTATATAGTTAAAAGTAAAACCACTTGTTATTTGCATGGAGTATATGTTATGTGAAAAAAATCATTAACCAAAATCTCCTCAGGTTGAAAGTAGTATGATATCATAAAGTAAACATTTTACGTTACAATTACATTTTAGTATTCATGAGTTTTCTTCTTTAAAAAAGATGTTTGACAAATTAATATTTTAAAATTGTGTATTAAATTTGACTGAATGTTTATTCAATATCTATTTCTAATAATTTTTGATATTTTTTTATGAAATTACAATGACAACTCTTGCCAAATTTGAATTCGCAGCACTTGATATTATGGGTAAGAATTATTTGTCATGGATCCTTGATGCTGTAATTCATCTAGATGTCATAGGTCTTGGAGACACCATTAAAGATGGTAATGAAACATCTAGCCAAAACAAGGCAAAGGCCATGATTTTCTTACGCCATCATCTCCATGAGGATTTGAAGTTAGAGTATCTCACAATAAAAGATCCCCTTATTCTTTGGAAAAATTTGAAAGAAAGATATGACCATCAAAAGACATTTATTCTCCCAAAAGCTCATTATGAAAAGATACATTTACGATTGTAGGATTTTGAATCAGCGAGTGAATATAATTCTGCAATATTTAAAATAAGTTCTGAATTGAAATTCTGTAGAGATAATATCATTGATGAAGATATGTTAGAAAAAATATTCTCTATTTTTCATGCCTCGAATGTACTTCTGCAGCAGCAATATAGATAACGAGGTTTTAAGAAATACTCTGAACTAATTTTATGTCTCCTTGTGGCTAAACAAAATAATGAGCTTTTGATGAAAAATCATGAATCACGACCAATTGGTTCAGCTCCATTCCCTGAAGTGAATGCTACGAGATATAATAATAATTATGGTTGTGGTCGTGGTCATAATAGAGGTCATGGTTGTTGCCATGGGCGAGAACAGTTTCATTACCACAACTACGATGGTCATAATTTGTCAAATTCTAACAAACCTTCAAAGAATGAGGAGAAACAAAAAAGAGGAAAAAATAAACATAACAGAGATACCAAGAAGGAAGAAAATATATGTTATCGGTGTGGAATGAAAGGACATTGGTCTCGTACCTATCATACGACCAAACATCTTGTTGATTTATATCAGTCGTCATTGAAAGGAAAGGAGAAGAACATAGAAATAATTTTTTCTCACCCTTGATGATATTTATTTTGATTCTTTGGATATGATGCACCTTAACGTTGCAGATTTTTTTGAGCAAAATAATGAGCAAGTTGATATTTCTTGTAATGAAAATAATTAGTTCAGAATTATGTTAATCCTTTTA
Organism: Panax notoginseng; assembly: GCA_016801055.1. Classification (NCBI taxonomy): domain Eukaryota; kingdom Viridiplantae; phylum Streptophyta; class Magnoliopsida; order Apiales; family Araliaceae; genus Panax; species Panax notoginseng. Next base: position 51,486,770 of record CM029017.1, read on the forward strand.
AGTGTGTTTCTTTTATGCTAATATATTCTAATGTATCTTGTTTTCTTCCTTTTATGTTGGCTTATTTTCGACGGAATATTCCGTCGGAACTAAGCCTATTCCGTCGAAAATAGTTTATTTACGAGGGAATGGTCAGTTAAAAATTCCATCGTATATACACTCGTCGGAAATAAGGTCCATCAGAAAATTCGTCGAAACCATGTAATTTCTGACTGAATTATTTGCGACAAATTTCCGTCGTAGATAGTCTAACTTCGAGGGAATACTTACGACGGAATTTATCAGTCGAGCATAACCCTAGGTTATCTCCAACAAAATTTTCAGTCATAAATACTAACGTTCGACTGAAAATTGGTTGATTTTAAAAATATTCTATTTAATATTTTCGACCGAAACTTTCGTCGAAAATAAGTTATTTTCGAAGGAAAATTTGTTTTTTGCCTAATTCTGGAAAACCTATTTTCGACGGATATTCCGTCGAAAATACCTTATTCCGTCGAAAATAACTTTAATATTTTTTCAATAATTTTTTTAAAATTTCAAATTCCAGGTGTTTAAACCTAATTTTTTTTGTACTTACAACCTGTTTTAACCCAATAACAGTAATATATTCCAATCATTCAACATATCGCTAAAAACCTGTATATATAAACTTGTATCATCAATCTCATCATCAACAACTAAGCTAACAATGACATATATGTAAGCTAACAATTACAAATGATCTACAAACTCATCAACAATTTCAAATATAATCTAATGTTCCACAAATTATATACAATATGATTTACAACACTTTTACAAACGCAACTAAACTAGAATAAGTACAAATGATCTACAAATGAACTATAAATTAGTATGAGGATCATCATCGGGTGGAGGTGGACGACGATGCTGCTCTGGTGTATAAAAATCAGCATCGTCGTCCCCCCGCTCGCCATCGCCTATCCCCTCGCCATCGCCACCCTGATGATAGAATTAAAAATAAAAATCATTAGTCTGTATATATGTGAGAATTAAAAATATACTGTTAAATGAAAATAACATAAATATACAGAATACCTGAATAGGGGGGGCTGACAAAAAGCCTGCTCTAAGAGGGTAACCACCATCCGGAGCATCTAGTCGCCCAACGCATTGAACTGCTCATGCGGTAAGCCTGTACTTTCTGCGGAGACCCCAACTAGAACCTCCTGAGCGGAGGTCCTCGGATGACATCTATAAAACGCTCAAAAATGTTCTCTTTTTTAACCCTTTTCTTAAACCACTGTTGTAAATTAGCATTAGTGAATGTTTCCAACTTTGCTGCAGTTAAAGTCAGGTTAGAAGCATATGCTGCCTCTTCGAATGAACTGAAATAAAATTAAAATGCCTTAATATATAGATGAGTGAACTTATAAATTATATTAGACGCGATAAATAATTCTTCATACATGATGTATGATGATACATCAAGCATATTTAGAAGCACGTACGTAGATACAATCTTCAAATCATTGTCGCTTAAGGAAGTTATCGTCTTATGGCCAAATAGCTTAGTCGGATATGTGAATACAGCTAACTCGTCATTGGCATGAGATTGGGGACCGAACACCTCATTCCTACATAAACGGTTGTGCTTCGTTGAGACAACATCGTCAAAATATAATGAGCAGAAGTTGACAAGCTCTTCCTCCGTATAGCATTCAACAATAGAGCCCTCTATATGAGCTTTATTCTTGATCTTCTATTTTAATCAACGTATATACCTAAAATACATTCATTAAGATATATATGAGTATTATGCATATGAGAAGCAGAATTCAATACAAAAAGATTATATAACCTCTCAAAAGAATATATCCACCGATATTTCACAGTCCTCCAAGTTTGAGTTCATACGATAGATGAATAGGCAGATGTTCTATCGAGTCAAAGAATCCTGGAGGGAAGACCATTTCGAGCTTGTAAATGGTGAACACAATATTGATCTCCATTTGCTCCACATCATTGTAATTTATTACAGTTGAGCATAGATCCCGAAAGAAATTTGAAAGTTCGGGCAATGCATCTATAACTTTTATGGGTAAAATCTCACGAAATGCAATTGGGATCAACTTCTGCATGAATACAAGACAATCGTGGCTCTTGAACCCATTAAATTTCAACTAGTCAACCTTACAGCATCGCGATATGTTTGACCCATATCCATCTGGGAGCTTCAACCCACTAACCCACTTGCACACCTCTTCAACTTATTGCTTAGTAAGACAAAATTGAGCTTTAGGTTTTGTGTGACGCCTCCAAAATAGGTATACACAACCCATTCTGAGTTGCCAAATACATGGTACGGAATTCAAATACAAACTTAATTATACAACTGTGGTGTAAAATACGAGAAAACATAGCTGAGAGTTTTAACACGAATATTGTCTCGTAGATAATATCCAAACTCAAATGGAGTTCTCATTACATTTATTATCACACTATTTCATAGAATAGTGAGGAATACTATAGCCACAATCTCGGACCATCACTCCGTTCCTCGACTAGTACAAACTATATTCTCATTTCCTGAATAGAACAATGAAAGAAAAGGGTGAGTTCAACTAGCCCAGTAAAGAATATTATGACTAAGATAATGCAGAATAAATTATCCTTAGCCTTCAACATTATAAAAACTAACATAATACAATAAACAACAAGTTTAACTGCAGCGGAACAAGCAATCCATTAAAAGAGTCAAGTAAACCATGATATATACTATCTTCTATGATTTAAAAGTTCATCATCAATATTTTATCGTTGTAACACAGCTCAATAATCCACATCATCGAATTATCTATGCACTACGGGCGAAGGATATTCATTAGTATCACATCCACGAATTATCCATGCACTATGGGCCAATGATATTCGTTATTATCACCAATGGTCATAATTATGCCAACAACTGTCTATCAATGAGTTACGGGCCAATGAGGACTTTTACTACATCATTTGTAATATTACAGGTCATGATTATACCGATACATAATTTTTGGTCATAATCATACCAATCAACAGTCCATCTATGCACTACAGGCCAAAGATGGCTTTCATCACAATATAAGTATGAGGATGATGACAATGATATAAGAATTCAATTAAATGAGAGCAAGAAAAATTTTTAAAGATTTATATTTCAATTTATCCAGAATTCAATAATGTCCAAATTGTCAACATAATACTGCTTTGTGGAGTAAAATTCAAGAATAATATTGTATCAAAAATAATTTGGACAGAAAACAAATCAATTTTTATCATGAATAGTACCCCGGCTGAATAGTACTCGAGTGAATAGTACTCTATAAATAGTAATTTGTGAATAGTACTCCGACATGAAAAGATTAAAATTTAACAAGAATGTTCAGAAAAATATTCTTATGAAAAGATACTAGATGAAGCGCAAATTTCAATAATATTCTACTAATTTCAAGGAGTATAGAAACAATACTTAACAAAATGAGTGTAGAATTCAGAATCTGAAACGAAATAATATTACTTACATACTACAGAGTATGGAAGAAAATATTATTTCTTACGCATATTGAACAAAAATAATATCCCTTACCTTAAAAGGAGAGTACTTCTGAATGGTATAGCGGATATATTCTTGAAGAAAACTTGCACTGTTTTCTACACTCAAAGCTTCCTTCAACTCTAAAGAAATACGTTCAATATTATATAAGAAGAATTCTCTGATTCTTGTGTGTTTTTCATTTCTAAACTAAGCATCCTATTTATAGGAGAATGGAAGGATACTATTTGAATTTAGAAAATCACGGAAGTACAGTAGGAAAAATTCATGGGTGAAACTTTCTGAAAAAAAATTTGATTTTACTATGTTGCACTATACATCACTATGCACACACTAAGCAGTACTATGCACCACTATGTAGTACTATGCAGTACTATACAAATAATAAAATATAATATATTCTATTTTACATAAAAAAACAAAACTTATTATATATATATATATAACACACCACATTCACTCACACGGCACACACCACACTCACTCACACGGCACACACACTCACACATCACACACTCCACACACATTATATATATATATATATATATATATATATATATATATATATATATATATATATATATGACATATATATAAAATTTTCTACCGATTATTTTGAAAAATGAGTAAGTGGGGGTCCACGTAATAAGCAAAATTTATCACAAATACTTCATAAAAATCTCATCTATTTATCTCAATTCACTTGGATTCACAAAACACATTTTTAATAACATCTATTCATCATTTATAACTCACAATATTAACAACTAGATCATTCACACAGGAAAGATGAGGCTTTTCGATAAGGATTTCTCCTTATTGGAGCGCAATTAGGTGACCAAGCACCTTTCCTCGACAAAACTTTCTAGACATTGTCAATAATGCAAATAATAATATATGAATAATTGTGTTGTCTCAATTATTGATTTAATAATATAAAATATTGTGCAGATGATACTGTGGCAATAATTGAATCAATAATATGAGATACTATGCAGCAATAATTATGGTAATAATTGAGTATAATTGAGTGATTTCTCACGTAAGCATCAATTGTGATGCCCTCAAAATAGGTATACATCACCCATCTTGGGTCGCCAAATACATGGTACAAAGTTCAAATACAACTTAATTATACAACAGTCGTGTAAAATAAGACAACACATAAGCTGTGAGTTTTAATACAAATATTGCCGTCTAGACAATATACAAACTCAAATTCAATATTATTACATTTATTTTCCTACTATTTCATAAAATAGTAAGGACTACTAAGGCAGACATCTGGACTGTCACTCCGTTTCCCGACTAGTCCCGGCTACGTTCTCATTTCCTGAAGAGAACAAAGAAAGCAAAAGGGTGAGCTCAACTAGCCTAGTAAGAAATATTATGATTAAGATAATGCAGAATAATTTATCGTTAGCCTTCAACAGTGTTAAACTGATAAAATATAACAAACATCAAGTTTAACTGCAGCAGAATAAACAATCCATTAGAAGAGTCAAGTAGAACATGAAATCTACTATCTTCTATGATTTAAAAATTTTATCAACAGTTTTATCGTTGAGAGTCTGAGACTCAGCTTAATAAATAATCCACATCATCCATGCACTACGGCCAAGGATATTCATTAGTATCACAACCATAATTTATCCATGCACTACGAGCCATAGATATTCGTGTTTTCATCAATGGTCATGATCATGCCAACAACTGTCTCTCAATGCACTACGGGCCAATGAGGACTTTTACCACATCATTTGTAACATTACGGTCATGATTATACCGAATCATCCCTGGTCATAATCATACCAAGTCCATCTATGCACTACAGACCACAGATGACTTTCAACATAATATAAGCATGAGGATGGTGACAATAACATAATAATTCAATAAAACAAGTTCAAGATAAATTTTAAAGATTTATAATTTAATTTTTTCAGAAATCAATAACGTCCAAATTGTTAACATGGTACTGCTTTGTGGAGTAAAATTCAAGAATGCTCAGAAGAATGTTTCCATGAAAAGATACTAGATGAAGCGTAAATATCCAGGATATTCTAACAGAATATTGAAGAATGGAACTAGGTCATGCGTAATCCGTACAGACAGGATATTCCAACAGAATAATAAAGAATGGAATAACAACAGAATTCAGCAGACATGCGATAGACCGCACAGACAGGTTATTCCAACAGAATAATAAAGAATGGAATAACAGAAGAATTTCACCATGTATGTGGTACTTCGCATAGACAGGTTATTCCAACATAATAATAAGGAATGGAATAACAACTCTTACGAGTATTGAAAGAAAATAACTCTCTTCATGAATACGAAAGAATAATACCCCTTACCTCAGAAGAAACTGAATACTGAAATAGTGAGGTAGCAGACTTCTCTTCTTCTTTCTCTCTATAATTTCTCTCTATAATAATTGCTCTATAGCTTTAGTGAATTGATGAGAAATGAAGGAAGAATGAGTTTCTATTTATAGAAAAATATAGTTTCGATAATTACACGTTTTGGGGCTCAAAATATTAGAGTATAATACCTTCCTCTTTTTCTTCATTTTTTATTTAGTCCTGCAAGTATTATCAAACTTGCACCACCTCCCCTAATAGTAAATAATGTGAATCAATAGTTCAATCATGTGAATCAATAGTTATAATCATGTGAAAATACAAATTATAGTATAGTACCTCCATCTATACCTCCATTTTTAACTTAGTCATGTAAGTATTATTAATCTTGCACCAACTACCCTAATAGTACAAGAATGTGAATCAATAGTACACACATGTGAACAAATAGTTATAATCATGTGAATTAATAGCAATTAATTACTCATTTATCCGATTAATTACCCGACTGGTCAGTGTAACTTCCAGACATCAATTATTATCGAAATAAATGTCGATTTTCACTAACACAAATAATCTCAACACAATGAAAATATCAATTTCATCTTTAATCAACATGAACTTATTCATCATTAATATTATAACTCACAATATTTAACAATCAGATCATTCCCAGGAAAGAGGGGACTTTTCGATAAGGATTTCCCCCTATTGGCGGGTAATTAGATGACCAAACCTCTCCTTGACAGAACTTTCTAGACATTGTCAATATTGCAAATAATAATATGAATAACTTTGTCGTCTCAATTATTGATTTAATAATATAAAATATTATGCAGATAATACTGTGACAATAATTGAATCAATAATATGATGCAGCAATTACTGTGGCAATAATTGAGTATAACTAAATGACTTCTCACGTAAGCATCAATAATCAATACCGTGTGCTACTATGCAACCATGTGTATTACTGTACTTTTACTACCGGGTAGTTCAACAGTTTTAATGGTAACACTTTTGCCGTTATTTTTATAAAAAGATAATTTTGTCGTTTTCTAACTACGACAATACTTCCGTTGTGGGGTCCATCAATGATTGTGTCGTCGTACGAATATTCCCTGTTAAAATGAATATTTTCCGACCAATCGAATATTATATAACCACTTGCTTACTTTGCAAAATTTATAAATATTACCCACAACTATAATATTATATAAAATCCAACCATAATATTTAAAAATATATTTCAAGAAAAATTATTCTTTATTCATAAAAGTTGGGGTCTTACATTAATAATCAAAGATACTGTATAATATCGTGTGCTACTATGCAACCACGCATATTACTGTACATTTATCACCAGGTATTTTAACAATTAACGTTAAAATTTTCGCCGTTATTTTTATAAAAAGATATTTCTGTCATTTTTTAACTTCGACCGTAATTTCGTTGTGGGGTCCACTAATGATTGTGACGTCGTACGAATATTTCTTGATAAAACGAACATTCCCCGACCAAACGAATATTTTATGACCACGTGCATACTTTGCAAAATTTATAAATATTGCCCACAACTATAACATTATATCAAATCCACACCTTAATATTCAAAATGATATTTAGAGAAAATTAATCTTTATTCATAAAACTTGGGGTCTTATAACCTCCCCTTCGTATGAAATTTTGTCCTCAATATTGGTGTACGTACGTGGGATGTCGAAGAGGTGAGGATACATTAATTTCATTTCAGATTCTAACTCCTAGGTTATTTCCTCAACATCGTGGTTTCTCCACAAAATATTGACTTGAGGTATAACCTTGGAGCGTAGAATATGTTCCTTCTTATCCAAGATTTTAACAGATACCTCTTCATACGTTAAATCTTTCGCTATCTCGTCTGGTTCTAAATCAATAATGGGGTTCGGGTCTTCCATATATTTACGTAACATAAATATATGAAAAACGTTATGAACACGAGACATACTTGGCGGTAAGGCTAGTCTATATGCTACAGTTCCTACTCGATCGAGGATTTCAAATAGGCCAATGAATCGAGGATTGAGCTTTTCTCTCTTTCTAAATCTTGTAACTCCTTTCCATGGAGTAACACGTAACAACACATGATCTCCAACATTGAACTCCACGTCCCTTCGATGAAGATCAGGATAACTCTTTTGTCGATCCTGTGAGGTTTTTATACGTTGTCGGATCATTTGAATCTTTTCCGTAGTTATGTGTATCAATTTCGGTCCCAACAACGTTGCTTCACCCACCTCATCCCAGCATACTGGAGAACGACACTTTCGTCCATACAACGCCTCGAATGGAGCCATGCATGTACTTGCTTGATAACTGTTGTTGTAAGAGAATTTCACCAATGACAAAAATTTGTCCCAACTTCCTTTGAAGTTTAGGACACAGAGTCTTAATAGATCTTTAAGAGTTTGAATAGTCCTCTCCGACTGCCCGTCCGTCTGAGGATGATATGCCGAACTGAATCGTAAATCTGAGCCCATAGCATTCTGCAAAGTAACCCAAAATCGTGAAGTGAATCTTGGGTCTCGATCAGAAACTATGGACACTAGCATGCCATGCAGTCTTACAATCTCATTTATGTATATACGAGCAAGACGTTCAAGTTAATAAGTTTCTCATATAGGTAAGAAATGAGCAGAATTTGTTAATCTATCGACAATGACCCAAATTGCATCTATGCCTTGAAAAACCTTGGGAAGACCAGTAACGAAATCCATGGTAATGTGCTCCCACTTCCATTCTAGAATTTCAAGTGGTTGCAATGGTCCTTTTGGCACTTGATGCTCTGCCTTGACATGTTGAGAAGTTAAACACCTTGAGATAAACTTCGCGATCTCTCTCTTCATATTGCTCCACCAAAATTTATGTCGAAGATCATGATACATCTTGGTACTTCCAAGATGGATTACAAATGGTGTGTTGTGCGCATCCATCATTATTTTATACTTTAAATTAGGGTCGTTAGGAACATAAAGTCTGGAGTTGACTCGAAGTATTCCTTTTTCTCGATTCTTGCTTCCAAAATAGCACCTTCTTGCACTTTCTTCTTTATACGTATCAGCTCCAGGTCTGTAGTTTAAGCAGCTTTAACTTTATCGATTAAAGTTGGTTATACTCGTATATTTGACATCATCACGTGGGTCCCTGGAGTCTAACTCTATCTCCATCCTTTGTAAGTCATACAAAATGGGCCTTTGCATTGACAATATCGCACTCGTACCCGCATATGATCTTCTACTCAACGCGTCAGTTACCACGTTCGCTTTTTCAGAATGGTATGATCGTAATCTTTCAACAGCTTGAGCCAACGTCGTTGCCGCATGTTGAGTTTCTTTGGAGTGAAGAAATATTTGAGACTTTTATGATCCGTATAGATCTCCACTTTCTTCCCATACAGGTAATGCCTCCAGATTTTAAGCACAAAAACAACTGTTGTCAACTCTAGATCATGAGTAGGGTAATTCCTCTTATATTCTTTGAGTTGTCGTGAGACATAGGCTATGACTTTCCCATATTGAATGAGAACACATCCTAACCCTCTGCCTGAAGCATCGCAGTAGATGAAAAATCCCTTCAAACTAGATGATATTGTCAGAACAGGTGCTGAAATGAGTCTCCTCTTGAGTTCTTGAAAACTCTTCTCATATTTCTCGCTCCAACTGAATTTTGTATCTTTTCGAGTCAGCTAAGTTAACGGAGTGGCGATTCGAGAAAACCCTTCCACGAATCTCAGATAATAACCAGTTAAGCCTAGAAAGCTATGTACTTCGGTCACTGACTTAGGTTGCTCCCAGCTTTGAATTGCTTCAATCTTCGCTGAGTTAACAGATATTCCGTGATTTGATACCTCGTGCCGAAAGAATGCTACTTCCTTAAGCCAGAACTCGCATTTCTTCAACTTGACATATAACTTGTTTTCACAAAGCCTTTGGAGTATCAGCCTCAAGTGTTGCTCATGATCTTCATGGCTTTTAGAGTATAGAAGGATGCCATCAATAAAGACAACCACAAAATGATCCAAATATTCCTTGAATACTCAGTTCATCATATCCATGAAGGCAACAGGAGCATTGGTCAATCCAAAAAACATGACTAGAAATTCGTAATGCCCGTACTGAGTTCTAAAAGCAGTCTTTGGAATGTCATCAGTTTTAATCTTTAATTGATGATATCCGACTAATGATATCCGGAACGAAGATCGATCTTTAAAAAGAATTTAGCGCCTTGCAACTGGTCAAACAGGTCATCAATGTGAGGCAACGGGTACCTATTCTTGATGGTGACATGATTCAACTCCCGATAACCAATACAAAGGTATATACTCTCGTCTTTCTTCTTTACGAATAGAACTAGAGCACCCCAAGGAGACGTACAAGGACGAATGAAACTGATGCCTAACAATTCCTGCAGTTGAATTTTTAACTCCTAAAGTTCAATAGGAGCCATTCGATATGGGATTTTGGAAATGAGTTTTGTACCGGGTTCAAGGTCAATACAAAACTCGATTTCACGCTCTGGGGGTAGGCCAGAAAATTCTTCAGGGAATACGTCAGGAAATTTTTTAACAATGAAAATATCATTCAAATCTGACGTATTTTTGTTTAAATCTATGATATGGGCTAAGAAAGCTTGACATACATTTTTCAATAAACGAATAGCTTTATGGCTTGATATGACAGTGATTGACTTTAGTGGTTTGGTTGCTTGAATTTGCATAATAGGTTTGTTAGGAATATGAAAGCTAACTACCTTACAAAAATAATTAATTTTAGCATTATGAGTAGTTAACCAATCAATCCCTAGAATCACATCAAATGTAAGTATTTTCAAAGAGATAAGATCGGTAGGCAATGTGAGGGTGTCGATTTGAATCAAACAAGATTTATAAAAAATGGATGTAATGAAGGTTTGTCCCAACAGAGTTTCAACAGATAAGTTAAAATCTAATTTCTCTAGAGTTAAATTTAAACGTTGAGTGCAAGTAGGAGAAATAAAAGAATGGATAGAACCGATATCAAATAAGGTATAGACTTCGCAAGAGTTTATGATTAACTTACCCATGATAACCTCATTCGGGTTTCTCACTTTTTGGGAGGTCACAAAAAACGCTCTCCCTTGAACTACCGGTTTTGACTTGTCTAGGACGGCCTTTGGTGACTTCATTCAAGCTGAACTTGACTTCACTACACGACAAAATCGGGCTAGGTGATATTCTCTTTCGCAATTGTAACACGCTTTGGACTACTGCGTATAGTTTAGACTGATGTGTCCCTCCCTTCCACATTTGTAGCATACGACCAGTGGTCGTTCTCCTTCATAGAAAACGGGTGTTGGTGATGATGTCTTTTCATCATTGTTGAATCTCCTCTTCTTGAAATTTTCACTTCTATTATCTTGTCCAGGATTACCACCGAAGTGGTTACCATTTCTGGCATGTTGATTTCCTCTACGTTTGTTGTCACCGCTTCGATGGTTCTGGCTTTCCCAAAAACTTTGGTGGTCCCAACTTCTTGAACTGCTTAGCAGTGACCATCCGTGAGTTGCCAGTGTTTCCACCTGTATTTTGAATAGGAGTCTCCCTCACCTGATGTTGCATGAATTGCAGAAAGCTCCTAAACATCTCGTCGTTCATCATTTGATCGGTGTTTTTATTTGCATAAGGATTATTGCCTTCCTGGTGCACATTATTTTGGTTATTGATCATCGGTGACTCAACGGTCTCATGTACTCCATTGCTTAACTCAACATTTTCAGATGCCATTTTGAAACACTACCACAAAACAAGGGTTAATTGACATGCCACATAATATCCCTATATTTTGACCGACCAATTAAATAACAATTAAGCTTATGTAGGTCATACTAGCGAAGGATTTACCCGTCTCTCCCCTCCTAGTTCTAGTCTCACATCTCAGCCAAGTATCATATCCCTAAGCTTTGATACCAACTGTGACGCCCCCAAAATAGATATGCACAACTCATTCTGAGTCGCCAAATATATGGTACGAAATTTAAATACAAACTTAATTATACAACTGACGTGTAAAATACGACAAAATATAGCTGAGAGTTTTAACAAGAATATTGTCTCGTAGACAATATCTAAACTCTAATGGAGTCCTCATTACATTTATTATCACACTATTTCATAGAATAGTGAGGACAACTATAGTCACCATCTCGGACCATCACTCCGTTCCCCGACTAGTACCAGCTATATTCTCATTTCCTAAAGAGAACAATGAAAGAAAAGAGTGAACTCAACTAGCCCAGTAAAGCATATTATGTCTAAGATAATGCAGAATAATTTATCCTTAGCCTTCAACAATATAAAAACTGACAGAATACAATAAACAACAAGTTTAACTGCAGCGAAACAAGCAATCCATTAGAAGAGTCAAGTAGAGCATGATATCTACTATCTTCTATGATTTAAAAGTTTATCATCAATATTTTATCGTTGTAAAACAGCTCAATAATCCACATCATCGAATTATCCATGGACTACGGGCCAAAGATATTCATTAGTATTACATCACGAATTAGCCATGCACTACGGGCCAAGGATATTCGTTATTATCACCAATGGTCATGATCATGCCAACAACAGTCCATCAATGCACTATGGGCCAATGAAGACTTTTACCACATCATTTGTAACATTACAGGTCATGATTATATCGATACATAATTCCTGGTCATAATCATACCAATCAACAGTCCATCTATGCACTACGGGCCAAAGATGACTTTCATCAAAATATAAGTATGAGGATGATGACAATGATATAAGAATTCAATTAAATGAGAGCAATGATAAATTTTAAAGATTTATAATTCAATTTATCCAGAATTCAATAATGTTCAAATTGTCAACATAATACTGCTTTGTGGAGTAAAATTCAAGAATAATATTATATCAAAAATAATTTAGACAGAAAAGAAATTAATTTTTGTCATGAATAGTATCCCGGGTGAATAGTACCTGAGTGACTAATATCCCGTGAATAGCACTTCGTGAATAGTACCCCGTGAATAGTACCCCAACATGAAAATATTAAAATTAAACAAGAATATACAGAAAAATATTCCTGTAAAAAGATACTAGATGAAGCGCAAATTTCAAGGATATTCTATTAATTTTAAGGAGTATAGAAGCAATACTTAACAAAATGAGTGTAGAATTCGGAATCTGAAACGAAATAATATTACTTACATATTACAGAGTATGGAAGAAAATATTATTTCTTACGAATATTGAACAAAAATAATATCCCTTACCTTAAAAGGCGAGTACTTCTGAATGGTATAGCGGGGATATTCTTGAAGAAAACTTGCACTGTTTTCTACACTCAAAGTTTCCTTAAACTCTAAAGAAATACGCTCCATATTGTAGAAGAAGAATTCTCTGATTCTGGTGTGTTTTTTATTTCTAAACTAAGCATCCTATTAATAGGATAATGGAAGGATACTATTTGAATTTAGAAAATCACGGACGCACAGTAGGAAAAATTCACGGGCGAAACTTTCTAAATTTTTTTTGATTTTACTATGTTGCACTATGCACACACTATACAGTACTATGCAACACTATGAAGTACTATGTAAATAATAAAATATAATATATTCTATTTTACATAAAAAAACAAAACTTATATATATATATATATATATATATATAACACCCCCCCCCACACACACACGGCACACATACACCCCACACACATTTTATATATATATATATATATATATAACTTTCTACCGACTATTTTGAAAAATGAGTAAGTGGGGGTCCATGTAATAAGCAAAATTTACCACAAATACTTCATAAAAATCCCCTCTATTTATCTCAATTCACTTGGTTTTACAAAACACATTTTTAATAACATTTATTCATCATTTATAACTCACAATATTAACAACCAGATCATTCCCAGGAAAGATGGGATTTTTCGATAAAGACTTCTCCTTATTAGCGCGCAATTAGGTGACCAAACTTATTTCCTTGACAGAACTTTCTAGACATTGTCAATAATGTAAATAATAATATGAATAATTATGTTGTCTCAATTATTGATTTAATAATATAAAATATTGTGCAGATGATACTGTAACAATAATTGAATCAACGATGTGAGATACTATGCAGCAATAATTGAGTATAATTGAGTGACTTCTCACGTAAGCATCAATAATTAAAGATATTGTACAATACCATGTGCTACTATGCAACAACGCGTATTACTGTACTTTTATCACCGAATATTTCAACAGTTAACGATAAAACTTTCGCCGTTATTTTTATAAAAAGAAATTTATCTGTGTTTTCTAACTCCGACAGTAATTCTGTTGTGGAGTCCACCAATGATTGTTCCGTCGTACGAATATTCCCTGATAAAATGAATATTCCCCGATCAAACGAATATTTTATGACCACTTGCATACTTTGACAAATTTGTAAATATTACCCACAACTATAACATTATATCAAATCCACACCTTAATATTCAAAATGATATTTAGAGAAAATTAATATTTATTCATAAAACTTGGGGTATTACATTTCGTATTGTTAGGGCAAAGCCACAATTCTGGCCTGATGTTCAGTGCCTCTAAATCTTTCTGTGCATTGTCATTGTCTTTAATTTTACCACTCGCATCTAACATAATGTAAAATAAGTTCTCAAAAATATTCTTTCCTGTATGCATGACATCTATACAATGACGAATTGAAAGGGCGACCCAATATGGCAACTCAAACCATATGGGCGAGTGTATCCCATTACGAGTCTTACCGTACCCGACATCTCTCAATTTACTTTGCTCCTTGCCTGGCGATGGAAATGTAAGATCGTTCAGCCAGCCCAAAATCTCACTGCTCGACATCTTTCTGTAAATGTGATCAACATGCAAGAATCTACGAGTTGTTCCAAAGAAACTACATTTCCGGCCATGCTGCAACTAATTGCCTTGCACATCCCCCATACACATTGGACAAGACAGCTTCCCGTGAGTTGACCAACCAATAATCATCCCAAGAGTCGGAAAGTAAGTGATAATCCACAACAAGGCTGCCTTCATTAAAAAATTCTCGCCGATCAATTTATCATACGTCTGAACCCCCATCTCCCAGAACATCTTTAGTTCATCGACTAACGGCCTGAGGTAGACGTTAATGTCTTTTGTAGGACTCTTATCCCCCAGTATGAGTAAAGTCAAGAACAAATACGGATCCCTCATGCACATTGACAGTGGAAGATTATAAGCTACCATAATAACTGTCCAAACAGAGTAAGGCTGACTAAAATTATTAAAAGGCCAAAAGCCATATGTAGCCATGTCGAGCCTCACATTCCTGACTTCCTCCGCAAACTGTGAAAAATTTTCATCAAATCTCTTCCATTCATCTCCATCTACTAGGTAAGTCAACTGACCAGGCACGACATCTCGTGTTCTATGCCAACTCATATGTTGAGCCGTATGGGACGACATGACTAGTCGTTGAAGTCTTGGCGTAAGAAGAAAGTACCGTAAGATCTTCTTGGGCACTTGTTTCTCCTCACCCCCCCCCCCCCACGTTTTTTGACCTTTGTACCTAGGCAAGCTACATATATCACATTGTCCCTTATCTCTGTCAGCTCCATAGTATAACATGCAATCCTGCTCACAAGCATCGATCTTATGATACCCCATATTGAACCCCTTGACCATCTTCTTCACTTCGTAATAATTAGCGGGCAGAGTATGATCCCTGGTAAGAACTCGCTAATAAGAGCAATCAAATCGTTGAAACCTCTCTCACTGCAGTCGTACTCATTCTTGAAATGTAAGAGCTTAGTCACTGCAAATGGCCTGGTGTGCTTATCATTTCTAGGATACAACGGAACCCCCAATTTAGATAACAGTCTTTAAAAGGCAGCAACTGTATCATTTGGCACTTGTTGAGCACTGCTTGACAAATGCTCATTTTCAGCCCATTCAATATTGGTAGGGCCATAAGCATCGGTCAACTTCTCCACGATATCATAGTCATCGGCATATGAATTCCGTTAAATTGGTTGTTCTACAGTACTTTTGATCACGGCATAGACGAAACAATGGGCTTAATATTCAAACTTTATTTTATTTAATTTCCTTCTAAGAAAACAAGCTCATTTTCTTGCGGCTCGTTTTTTAGAGTCACATGTCATCACATTCTTAAAACCAAAATTTTCACACAGAAATACATCCAAAATATTACAAAGGTGATGATCCATCTTTTTTCACCAGTTACCATCTAACGATCAAGCATCGAGGTGTCATGACTTAACCACGAAGTACACTAAGTAATCTCTTCAGGTATGTATGTCCATTTCAATGTGATAAGTACATACAAATTTTCATCTCCTCCTTAATATTCATTCAACCACCTTAACACATTAATGAACTCATAAAGCAATATTTTTACAAATTCAACCAACAAAATCAAAGGTAAATATTTCAACCTGAAACTTAAAAAGGCCAAAATAACTTACTTTTTTTCCAACCCAATAGAACCCGGTCGATTGAGCTTCCATTTCAGCTGGTGGGGTATTCCCCACATCCACCTCCACATCCACATCCATCCAATCTAAATTCTCAACCTTTTCAAATCTAAACTAGCCCTTAAAATACCTTCTGCAGCAAGTACAACCAAACAACAATTCAACACATAAAATAGAACCTAAATTAACAAACACATTCAACCAATTTCACATATTTGAATATAAATTTCTTATAATGAATTACAATTAAAAAGAGAGAGACTACAATAACATTCAAAACCAAACCCTTGGTTCAATTGACAATCAAAACAAATCCCACCTAAATTAACAAACACATTCAACCAATTTCACATATTTAAATATAAATTTACTATGATGAATTACAATTAAAAAAAGAGAGACTACAATAACACTCAAAACCAAACCCTTGGTCCAATTGACAATCAAAACAAATCCCACCTAAATTAACAAACACATTCAACCAATTTCACATATTTGAATACAAATTTACTATCATAAATCATAATTTTTTTAAAAAAACTACAATAACACTCTCAAAACCAAACCCTTAGTCCAATTGACAATCAAAAACAAATCCCACCTCCAAAAATTAGATCTTTAAGCCAATTTAAAGAATAAGAGTACATAATTACTGGAAACAAACAGTGCAAATGAAAATCAAATTCGAATTTTGGAATCATAAGTAGGAAGAATACTTGTCCGGATTGAAGAGAAAGAATCAAATGGTGGAGTGTTTGTAAACCTTTTCTTCAAATCGACGGAAAGGGGAAATTTTCGAAGGTGAACATGGCGCGAGATAAACTCTCTTATGCTAATTTGCGCTTAAATGTATAAACAGATCAATTGTACGAAGGTTCTAGGAGGAAAGAGAGGGATTAATTGGAGATGTTGAGCACAGAAGGAGTTTAATCGGATAGAGAGTGAAAGAGTTTTTGGATGGGAGTCGTAGGAGAGTAGAGACTTTGTAGCAGAAGGGGAAAGAATTAAAACATAAAAAACTCAAAACGACGTTAGAAATTGCGCATTGGGAGGGAGTTAGTAAAGTAGATGTATATATAGATTTACTCGAAAAGAAAACTACTGAAACTAATGCCTTAGTATTCCAAAATGAAGTATATAAAAATGGTAAGACACTCAAAAAGTAATAATTGTCAAAAAATAAAAAATAAATAAGATATCAGCAAAATCAAAATGTCAAAAATTCTTGAACAGTAGAACAAGGAACTGGATTATATGCTCCCTTGGCACACAATTCTTTTAACTTTTCCCTAAAAAACATCTATGAAATAAAACAAGAAAGAAATGGAATAGTAAACTTCCGAGATCAAGTCATTATATACTCAGACAAGTAAAGAGTGTATAACTAATTCACTGGATTTCAAGGTTTCAATTAAAAAGGTCTCAGGTCTCAAGTTTCAAGTAAATAATTAAGTTCCATTCGCGCGATCTTTGTTCTGCAGCATTAATATAATATTTAGCACTCATAAACCGGAATTCAGAAAAGCATACACAAGTATAGCTATAATTACATGTCAAACTATAATAACCTGCGCACTTGCAATTGTGCCATCTTCGCAAAAATTTGGCTACCAACCCGGTGCAATGCTAAACTTGAGGAAAAAACACAAAATAGGGGACAGCGATGCAGAATTGGATCCCTGATATGACAAAGATGGCCCAGCAAAAGAGTATGAAACTGGTGCATGGGAACGTTCAGGCATTGTCCCCTTATAATTATGGTTCCTATTATAGTCAGATACTTCACACCATCACTTTCTCCGCTTAAGGGATCAATATCAGTTGGGTAAATTCCTCGCCTGCTCAAATGGTTGGTCTCAGTCAAGTAAATTCCTTTCATCTGTAAATGATCCGTCTCAACAGGGTATGTTTCTCTGTTCCCACTGAGAATATGCGAACCTGAGGGTAAGGGGACTTCATCTCTCCTTGATATTGGTGCATATGGGTCCACGGATAAAGTGCCATAACGAGAGGAGTAACATTGATACCTTGGGTAAGAGTCTAGAGTCGAACCAGCAGCTGCAGTCACAGAATGAATTGACTGCCGTAGTTCCTGGTTAGTACCGAAACCATAAACTTGATACTCCCTTTCATTCATTAGAAGCGGACGATGACGAGATGGTTCTCCCTCTTGAGAAGTATTGTCTCTAAATATGGCAGATGGCTACCTCAAAAGGTCCTCCTTCACATAACTCTTTGGGTAAGCTTCTAAAGCAGAAACAATATGACTCGTAGGTTGAGACAGGTTAAGTCTTTCTCTACGAAAACCACAAGTTCAATACTCCTCTTCAGTAAGAAAAGTATATTGACGCAAATCATTATTTTCTGCTAACTAGACCTCCTTATAGGCTATATGGCGATCGTCTTCATGAGGCAGCAGATAATACCTCCCAACTTCATCATGTGTGTGTTGATCTATTACAGATAGTTGAGACAGGTTAGGTCTTTCTCTACGAAGACCATACGTTCGATATTCCTTTTCAGTAAGTAAAGTATTTTGATGTAACTCATCTTTTTCTGTTAATGGGACCTCTCTATGTGGTATACGCTGATGATCTTGATGAGGCTGCACAGTATAATTCCTGACTTCATCATACGAATGCAGAGATGGTTCTTTATATGAATACAGCCTTGATTTTCTTGCCTTGTCAATGACTTCCCTATTCTGAACACTCACAATTGGCTCGGGGTCAATGGCAAGTGATTTCGAACGCAATTCAACATGCTTGAAAAGTTCAATGAGCTTCTTAACCTGAAAGTGAAGATCAGTTATTGTCAAAGCAGAACAATGATGAGAATTGTAGACTACCTAATGGATGAAGTGTCTTCTCACTTGCTTAACATTAAGTTGCATATCAAACTTCTACTTTTCATTATAGTTGTCCTTGATTGCCTTTCTAAAAATATCCTTAGTCAGGGGATAGCAATCCTCCTGAACATTGAAGCGAACCTGAAAACTAGATAATCAACATAAATTCAACTAGGGCAAAACTAAAAACATAAGAGCATTTCCAAAGAGACATTGCCAGATTCAAAGCTGACCTGAACAGGGAAAGCACCATTGAAAGTTGTTGGCTCAAGTTTCAGACCCCCAGAAGATGATGCTCTGTAGATCCCATACATAAGCCTTAGCTCAAAGTCATAAAGGAAAAGCTTAAGTCCAGGTTTGACACTCAAGACAAGTTCTTTCTTGCTCATTGGAACGTCCATCACACCATAACGAAAACAATCAGGTTTTATCTTTGCACTAGGGGTGAGCATGGCAGGAGGTGATCTCTTTCTCTACGTGTCAGCAATGTTCGAAATAGCGCTCGAGGTGTTCGCCTCGAGGCGCGCTTCGTAACGAGGCGAAAGAAGGCTGAGGCGAAGCGTACGCCTATTCTGGAATTCCAGCAACGTGTGCCTTTTTCGGTTGAGGCTAACGCCACTTGGCGGTGCGCCTCAAGGCGTCGCGAGGCCTGCGCCTCGATTTGGCTTTAAAAAACCCTAACTATCTGACTTCACTTACCGATTTGGCTTCATTGGGCTTCGACGACTTCTTCAGTTTTCCTCTGCGACTTCTTCGACTTCCTCTGCGACTTCTTCAAGTATCTTCTTCTTCTTCTTCTTCTTCTTTTTCTTTCTTTTCTTCCTCTGTCGACTTCCTCTGCGACTTCTTCTTCTCTTCTTCTTCGAGTCTTCGACGACTTCTTCTTCTCTTCTTCGACAGTTCGACCGACTTCGACTGTCTTCTATCTTCTTCTTTTCTTCTTTTCTTCTTCTTGTTCTTCTTTTTCTTTTTCAGCTTCGACTCTCTGTTTTAAGCTGCTTCTTTTTTTTCTATTTGCTAAGTAACAGTTTAGTCCTCTGTTAATTTATGTTAAGGTTTTTTAATTTCTATTGAAAAATTTTAATTTCTGTCAAGGTTTTTTAAACTTATTACCATATATTTGTTATATATTAACATATATTTTATATATGTTGTGATTAACATATATTGTATTCTTATATTTGGTTTTTTTATTACACACTTACAGTGATTATGGGTAAGAAAGATCCTGCATGGAAATATGACACCATAGCCCCTGGAGTTAATAAAGCTCATTTATATGTGGAATGCAATTTTGGTAAGAAAATTTGCAAAGGAGGGATTACAAGGTTGAAAAATCATCTTGTGAGAAATCATAGTAACGTCGAGGCTTGCAAAAAAGTACCAAGCGAAGTGAAGGAAGAGCTTGCTTCATATATGAAGAAAAATATGGACTCCAAAGAGGAAAGACAAAGAGATGAAGCTGAAAAAAATACAAAGTGGATCTTATTATGGTAGTCATCCATCCTTGGGAATGGGAGGTTCAAGTGTGGGTAGTGCCTCCGAGAGGGGAGTTCAGGGACCCATGGACAGATTTGTTGTGGATGATGATACTGGTGATGATGATGCTACTACAAGGTGTACCGTATTTTCAAAAAAGGCTCGTAATGTAGTCTGTCTTGATATAGGTAGATTTTTCTTTGAAAACGGGATTTCCTTCAATGTTGTTGATAGTCCTTCATTTATAAATATGTGTCAGTCTATTGGGAACTATGGTCGTGCTTTGAAACCCCCTACCCCATACGAGCTTAGCTCTTCGATATTGAAGGAGGAAGAGAAGACTACAAAGGCCTTTGTTGAGGAGGTAGAAAAGACTTGGGCACATACGGGGGTGTCAATCTTGTCGGATGGTTGGAAAGATATTAGGGGAAGACATCTAATAAACTTTCTTGTAAACAACCCCCATAGAACTGCATTTTTGAAATCTGTTGATGCATCTGATGCAATTAAAGATGCTATTTTGATGTTTAAACTACTTGATGAGGTTGTTGAGGAAGTGGGAGAAAACCTTATCATTTAAGTAGTCACTGACAATGCATCTAATTATAAGGCGGCGGGGAGGATGTTAATGGAGAAGAGGCCACGTATGTGGTGGACACCGTGTGCTGCGCATTGCATTGATTTGATGCTTGAGAAGCTTAGAGAGTTGCCTCAACATAAAAATGCTTTGACAAAGGCAAAGAAGGTAATTACTATTATTATTATTTGGTTATAATTTTTTTATTCAATGAATACTTGAATTATTATTATTTTTTTATGAATGTCATTATGTAGGTAAGCAACTTCATATATAATCATGGATGGGTCTTGGCATTGATGAGGGCAAACACTAATAAAGACCATGTTTGGCCAGCCGCCACTAGATTTGTCACTGCTTATTTAACTTTGCAGAGTATACATAGTTTGAGACAACCTTTGGAGGCTATGTTTACATCTAGGGAGTGGGCAAATTGTGCTTGAGCAAAAAAACTTGAAGGTAAGGAGGCAAGAAAAAGCATACTGAGTGAAAGGAATTTTTGGGGTAGCGTGGGATATGCAATTAAGACCTCAAAACCTCTAGTAGGTGTATTGAGGATGGCATATTCAGAGAAGGTGCCGGGAATGAGGTTTTTATATGGTGCCATGGACAATGCAAAAGAAGAGATCGCAAAAAATCTGGATAATGAGGAGGGGGCCTATAAAGAGATATAGAGCATAATATATGCTAAGTTGGATAATCAGTTGCATCGGCATTTGCATGCTGCTGCATATTATTTGAATCCTCATTTTTAATATGAAGAAAATTTATATGCAAATGCGGAAGTTAAGGTGGGATTGTACTCTTGTATGGACAAGCTTATTCCTAATGTTGTGGAAAGAGAGAAAGCTGATTTGTAAATGGATGCATTCCGATTGAGGCAGAGGTTATTTGGCTACACAAATGCCAAAAACACGTGTAAGAAATGTGCTTCTAGTAAGTACCATTGATTAATGTCTGGTTATGCTTTCATTTTGATTAAACGTGTACCGGTAAGATTAATATATATTTTAATATTGATCCAGCTGATTGGTGGATCGCATATGGAGATGAAGCTCCGAAATTAAGAAACTTTGCAGTGAAGATTCTGAGTTTAACGTGCTCATCTTCGGGGTGTGAGCGTAATTGGAGTACTTTCAGTCAAGTATTTATTAGATATAAAACATTTATTAAGATTTTATGAGATCTGACATTGTCACTAATGCTAAATTACTTGTAATATAGATACATACAAAGAGAAGGAATCGACTGTCCGCATCCAGGCTTAACTCATTGGCTTACATTATGTATAATAAAAAATTAAAAGATCGGCATATCAAGAAAAAGGCACTAACGGAAGGAAAAGATCCATTGGTTGTTAAAAATGTGACATCTGATAA
This sequence comes from Panax notoginseng, assembly GCA_016801055.1. NCBI lineage: Eukaryota > Viridiplantae > Streptophyta > Magnoliopsida > Apiales > Araliaceae > Panax > Panax notoginseng. Next base: position 51,509,540 of record CM029017.1, read on the forward strand.
TGAGTGGATTACGGGGAGAAATGATGAAAATATCTCGGGACTGACTTCTGGGAATGATGATATGGAGGAAGGTGAAAGGACTCATGGGAATGAGAAGACAATTGGGGGAGAAGAGACTAATGTGAGGGAGATTACACTTGGAGGGCAAGGGACTCGGGGAACAAGTAGTAAACAAGGAAGTCAAAAGAGAAAGAGAAATACTTTGTTGTCAAAAACTATGTCAAAAGGTTAGTTTCATTACTTAAGTTGCCTTTAAGGTGTTCTTTTAAAAAATATATTCATTTGGATTAAATATATATTCACTTGTTTATTTATAGATAAAGGGAAATGATTGCAATTGGTTGATGAAGAACCTGAGTTTGAGGATCTTAACACTGACAATGAGGAGGATGACAGAGCTATTAGATACGATGATGATTCCATGGAGGATCCTCTTAGTGATGATAATGATGATGATAATGGTGATGGGGATGATGATCTAGGATTTGATCCATTATTCAAGCCGCTAGATACAAATGATACATTACTTACATAGTGATGGATGATCACTATATAAGTACTTGATGATATTATGTTGTTTTGATGTTTTGTAATGATACATTACTGTGACGTTGGTTATTTATGTCTTCTATGACCTTAATTGTAATGATGAATTATTTTATGGTTTAATTAGTATTCTTTTCATAATTTTTTGGGGACTTTTAGGTCTTTAAATCAAGGCTTTCGCCTCGCTCCGCCTCGAGGCTTACGCCTCGCATAGCCCAGAGAAAAACGTCTGGTACCGATTTTAGCTTTTTCGAACATTGCGTGTCAACAATACATTGGTCACATGACCAACTTACCATGAAGTTAACTTCATGGTAACCGGATTCATCTTTTGTAGTATATCCAAATATTAGATAGAAGCATAAACTAAAATATTATTGAGCTACAAAGTAAACCAACAGTACTAAAAAATTAGCCCGCTCAATAAAGATAGTAACATATCATTTTATTTTTTCTTTGGCTCAAAACCACCAATTATTCATCATTGAGCAACTATGTGAAACATTAATTAAGCGAACATAAAACTATAATTTGCAGCACTAAGAATTTTCACAATTAAAAATTCTGTCACTTACAGAGTTTTAACTTTTTAAAAAATGGCGATACAACAGATTTGGGGTACGGTTTTGTGGCAAGACACGAGAGAATGTTTTCAGGTTGTTCGATCCACAGCTTATGAGCAATGCCACCAGCTATGAGCTTCTCTGATAAGTTTCGTATCTGGGGCTCTCCCTTTACTTCAAGGGTAACCTGCATCATCAAGGTGAACTATCAATCATTATCATTACCACTATACCGTGTACTTCTTGATAAGGTAATACACCCAAAATTCCAATTTATTAGTCGTTAAAACACATTAAGAATATCATTACTTCATAATTAATATAGGACTCAATTTCCATACTTGCCTCTTTATGTTTTTATTGTAAAACGTTAAAAAAGATAGAGAAAGGAGAATAGAGTTTTTATGGGAATAAATGTGCTCGAAAAGAGGAGAGAAATTAGGGGTATCATAGGAATGTAGATAACTTTCTATCCTAGATAAGAGAAAATGACTAATATATTGGAAGAGAAAAAAGTCCTAAAACCCATAATATATTGGAATGGAGGGAGTAAATACTACATCAGTTTCAAAATATAAAACCACTTGCCTTTTGCATTTATATTAAAGAAATCTACCTGGAGGGGGCACTCATCTACATCTAGGCACCCAACCGAAATTTCACTAAAGAATAATAAATAAACGATATAATAGCTCTTTGAAAACCTTGATCGACAAATAACAAAAATAATAAACTCGATACAGAAACTAGATCTGTCCAACTGAACTGTCCTTCACTTGAAGGGACCGGATATACCAAGTACTATCAACATTACTGATCAAAAAACAAAAACAGTGAATATTTTGAAGTATTGCAGTTCTCCAAGTCAACTACCTGAGTAAAGGGAAAGCTTATGTTGATTCAACCAACCAGGATTGGAGCTTCGTGGAATGCACTACACATTTTCAGAGTCTTACACAAGCAACTTAGGTACTACGGACACAAGGATTGTGCTAATTTTGCATTTGTAGCACATAACGATGTAATTAATTAATTGACATTGTGGGTGTATTCCAGATGCAGGATGCCAGGTTAAAATACGTTAGTCGTGATATATGAAGCATGGATTAGGTTGTCGGGATTCGAGTTCGCCCCCGCGGTTTGGCAATTTCAAAAAATGGAGATTAGGGAATTCGGCACATATTTGAATATTAAATAAATTTAAGTCGTACGCTTGAATATTTCTGAGATGATTAATTAACGATCCAAGTTGTATATAATATATGTGAGAAATATGAGAATGCCAAATAAATAACTATAAACTGGTTAATGGTCAAACACTTTCAAATATATAAGATCATTATTGACTTTTTGAAGTTAATATGAAACATTTTTAAACTCGAAATGACATAGATTCAATTAATTTAATCAATAGAATGATGAATAATGGAAACTATGTAAAAAGTACTATTAATTATAAGATTTCTTATTTCTTAATTCCTAACAAATCTTATTAATTTGAGTTTGAAATGTCTTAAATTAACTTTCAAAATTCAATAATAATGTTATAATTTGGAAGGGAGGGAGTTCTATATTAGTTATCATAATAAATCAATTAACATTTAACATCAAAAAACATTTATCATTAATATTATTATAATAGTGTATTCATATATTTTTCCTATTACATGAAGGTTATAACTGACATAAAATATTTTTGAGAAAAAATAAAATGAAAAAAAATTGTATAAAGAAGCAGCATATTATCCCTATACTCTGACCGAACAATTAAATACCAAATAAATTTAGGTAGGTCATACCAGCGAAAGAATTCCCCGTCTCTCCCCTCCTTGTTCTTGTCTCACATCTCAGTCAGGGATCATATCCCTAAGCTTTGATACCAACTGTGACGCCCCCAAAATAGGTATACATCACCCATCTTGAGTCGCCAAATACATGGTATAAAATTCAAATACAACTTAATAATACACCTGTCGTGTAAAATACGACAAAACATAAACTGAGAGTTTTAATACGAATATTGTCTTCTAGACAGTATTCAACTCAAATGGAGTCCTCAATATATTTATTATCACACTATTTCATAGAATAGTGATGACTACTAATACTATCATCTGGACCGTCACTCCGTTCCCCGACTAGTCCCGGCTACGTTCTCATTTCCTGAAGAGAACAATGAAAGTAAAAGTGTGAGCTTAACTAGCCCAATAAGAAATATTATGACTAAGATAATGCGGAATAATTTATCGTTAGCCTTCAATAGTGTTAAACTGATAAAATATAACAAACATCAAGTTTAACTGCAGCGGAACAAGCAATCCATTAGAAGAGTCAAGTAGAGAATAAAATCTACTATCTTCTATGATTAAAAAGGTTTTTCATCACTTTTATCGCTGAGACTCAGCTTAATAAATAATCCACATCATCCCTGCACTACGGCGAAGGATATTCATTAGTATCACGACCACAAATTATCCATGCACTACGGGCCAAAGATATTCGTGTATTCATTAATGGTCATGATCATGCTAACAACTGTCCATCAATGCACTACGGGTCAATGAGGACTTTTACCACATCATTTGTAACATTACGGTCATGATTATACCGAATAATCCATGATCATAATCATACCAAGTCCATCTATGCACTACAGGCCACAGATGACTTTCAACATAACATAAACATGAGGATGATGACAATGATATAAGAATTCAATAAAACAAGTTCAAGGATAAATTTTAAAGATTTATAATTTAATTTATCCAGAAATCAATAGCGTCTAAATTGTCAACATGATACTGCTTTGTGGAGTAAAATTCAAGAATAATATTGTACCAAAAATAATTTGAACCGAAAACGAATCAATTTTTATCATGAATAGTATCCCGGGTGAATAGTACTCGATTGAATAGTACCTCGTGAATAGTACTTCTGAAATAGTTACCCCGTAAATAGTACTCCGGCATAAAAAAGTTAAAATTTATCAAGAATGCTCAGAATAATATTTTCATAAAAAGATACTAGATGAAGCGCAAATATCAAGGATATTCTATTAATTTCATGGAGTATAGAAGCCACAATTTTAACAAACGAGTATAGAATTCGAAATCTGAAATGAAATAATATTACTTACATATTACAGAGTATGGAAAAAAATATTATTTCAAGCGAATATTGAAAAAAAATAACATCTGTTACCTCAAAATAATAGTAGTTCTGATCAGAATATTGGATGTAAAGCCGAAGGAAACTTGCACTGAATAGCAACTCTCAAACTATCTAAATACTCACAAAAATACGCTCGATAATATAGAGAGAAAGAAAACTTGTTTCTGGTGTGATTTTCAATTTTAACTTAAGCGCCTATTTATAGGAAAAGGCTAGAACGCCAAAGGAGACTAAATTAATAAAATAGTAATTTAATTTTTCTACGCATGCCATTTTGACAAAATGGCAGCCCACCACACTTGAAAATTAACTCAGCACATTTTATCAACAAAGGACAAAAGTGGGTACCACCCAATTTTAATAAAAATCATTTTGCTTTCCTAAACTTCAGTAATTCATAATAAATAGCCCTTTTATCAGAAAAATATGAATTTTATGTCCATTCCACATGAAATCGAATTCTCTACAACTTTGTAGCTTTAAGTTTTTTTAAATTCCAAACAGAAAATATCCGAAATCCACAAACGGATGATTTTTAACACCTTTTAAAATTCATAACAAATCATGCGTTAATTTTTAACGGTTCAAAATTTGTGGACATATACTCAACTTATATATGTATAACATATCTAAAAATCATAACGATCCAACGGTCGGATCAAAATTATCACTCACGCAATAGAGCTTTAAGAACACTGATTTAATTTTTAATGCATCCATTCCGATAAAATACTGATAAAACACCTCAACACAAATTCCTTCATTTATATCCACATAAAAAAAAATATTTTTTATCATATAAATCAATAAAAAATTATTCACAAATAATATTACAGAATCACAATAACGACAACCAGGCCGTTCCCAGGAAAGATGAGACTTTTCGATAAGGATTTCTCCTTACTGGCGCGCAATTAGGTGACCAAACCTCTCCTTGACAGAACTTTCTAAAGATTGTCAATAATGTTATCTAATAATATTATTCAAATAATATGAATTATTGATCTGATAATGAAAAATACTGTGCCGTGACAATTATTGAAACAACAATAATATAAAATATTAACACAGTAATTATTGAACCAATAAAATAAAATATTAAACAGTAATTACTGTAATAATTATTGAGTAGTGCCTTCATACGTAAGAATCAATAATTCAAAAATACTGTGCAATACCGTGTACTACTATAAAACCACGCGTATTACTGTATTTTAACCACCAGGTAATCCAACAATGTTAACGGTAATAATTACGCCGTTATTTATAAAAACTCAAACTTATCATTTTCTTATTCCGACAATAATTCCGTTGTGGGGTCCACTAATGATTGTGCCGTCGTGCGGATATTCCCCGACAAAAAGAATATTCCCCGACCAATTGAATATTTTATAACCACTTGCTTACTTTTCAAAATTTATAAATATTAGTCACAACTATAACATTATCTCAAATCCACACCATAATATTAAAAAAAATATTTCGAGAAAATTAAATCTTTATTCATAAAATTTAAGGTCTCACAATCTCCCCTCCTTATGAAATTTCGCCCTCAAAATTTATGTACGTACCTAGTATGCCGAACAGATGAGGACACTTCGTCAGATTCTAACTCTTGAGGTATAACCTTCGAGCGTAGGATATATTTCTTCTTATCCAAGATTTTAACAAGTACCTTTTCATACGTTTAATCTTTCGCTATCTCGTCCGGTTCTAGATCAATAATGTGGTTCGGGTCTTTCACATATTTATGTAACATCGATACGTGAAAAACACGCGACATACTTGGCGTTAAGGCGAGTCTATAGGCCACAGTTCCTACTCGATCAAGGATTTCAAATGGGCCAATAAAATCGAGGGTTGAGAATTCCTCTCTTCATCGACTCTTGCTTCTAGAATAACGCCTTCTTAAACCTTCTTCTTCATATTCATCAGCTCTGAGTCTGTAGCTTGAGTGGCTTTAACATTATCGATTTAAAGTCGGTTTTAATCGTATATTCGTTATCTTCACGTAGGTTCGTATATTCGCTTTTCTAGGATGGTATTGAATGGTATGGTCGTAATCTTCAATAGCTCGAGCCAACGTCTTTGGCGCATGTTATGTTCGTTTTGAGTGAAAAAAATATTTGAGGGTTTTAGAAATGGAGTTTTGTACTGGGGTCAATACAAAATTCGTTTTCATGCTCTGGGGTAGGCTAAGAAGTCTTCAGGAATACGTCTGAAAATTTATTAACAATAGAAATATCATTCAAAACTGTGACTCTCATCCCAAGACTTGGATATCACGTCACATTGATACCTATCAACTTGCCACCGTTATCCACGACTTCCCCTACAGAAAGTCTGGCTTTGGTGCATTCCAAACAAGGAAGTCAACAACGAAAGGCTCGGGGATCTTTACTTATGGCCTGATATAACATTGATTTACTTTAGTGGTTGGGTTTCTTGAATTCGCATAACAGGTTGGTTAGGAATATGAAAGCTAACAACCTTACGAAAACAATCAACATTAGCATGAAGAATAGTTCACCAGTCGATTCCTAAAATCATATCAAAGGCAAGTATTTTCAAAGAGATAATATCGGCAGGTAACGTGAGGGTATCGATATGAATCGAACAAGATTTATAAACAGTGGATGTAACGAAGGTTTCTCCTAACGGAGTTTCAACAGATAAGTCAAAGTCTAATTTCTCATGAGTCAAATTTAAACGTTGAGCGCAAGTAGGAGAAATAAAAGAATAGGTAGAACCGGTATCGAATAAGGTATAGACTTCGCAAGAGTTTATGATTAGCTTACTCGTGATAACTTCGTTTGGGTTCCTCGACAAACGCTCTCACTTATACTACCGACTTTGACTTGTCTGGGACATCCTTTGGCATCACTATCCCAGCTGGACTTGACTTCATTACACGACAAAATCGAGCTAGGTGACCTTCTCTTCCGTAATTGAAACACGCTTTGGGTTGTTGCGCACAGTTTGGACGGATGTGTCCCTCCTGTCCACATTTGAAACATACGACCGGTGGTCGTTCTTCTTCCTTAACAACGGGTATTAGTGTTGACGTTTTTTTATCATTGTTGAATCTCCTCTTTTTGAAATGTCCACTCTTATTGTCTTGGCCATGATTACCACTGAAGTGGTTAACATTTTTGGCATGTTGATTCCCTCCACGTTTGTTGTCACCGCTTCGATGACTGCTACCACTGGTATTATCATTTTGCCAGCTGCTTTCTCTTGGTTGGGTTGACTCATTATCACGTTCCAATAACTGAGCCCTATTCACAACATCTGAATACAAGCAAAGTTTGTGAGAGATAAGGTATTGACGTATTTTGAGTTTCAAACCTCGCAGAAACATTCGCGTCATTCGCTCCTCATTATAAACCAAATGGGATGCAAATCGAGATAACTCCGCAAACTTAGCCTCGTACTGCGACACGGTCATATTATTTTGCTCTAGCTTGATGAATTCTACCTCCTTCATGTGACGAATACTTTCGAAAAAGTACTTGTCGTTGAATAATTCTTGGAACTTCTCCCAAGACATCTTGAGTGCGTCAGTTTGGGTACACTTTACAGATTCCCACCAATGATCTGCTTCTTAACGCAACATAAAGGTGGCAAAAGGATCCTTTTGCTCCTCGGAGCATCCCAAGACATCAAATATCTTGGTGATCTGCTTTATCCATGTTTTCGCCTTAAGTGGTTTTGGCTCTCCAATAAACTCCGGTGGTCCTAGCTCCTTGAACTGTTTAGCGGTGACCGTCCGAGAGTTTCTAGTGTTTCCACCTATATTTTGGACAGGAGCCGCTCTCGCATGATGTTGCATGAATTGCATAAGGCCTCTGAACATTTCACCATTCATCATTTGATCGTTGTTGTTTACTTGAGGATTATTGTCTTCCTATTACACATTATCCTGGGTATTGATCTGTAGTGACTCAACGGTCTCCTGTGCTCCATTGCTATTCTCAACATTCTCAAATGTCATTTTCAAATACTACCACAAAACAAGGGTTAATTGACATGTCACATATTATCCCAATACTCTGACCGACCAATTAAATACCAAATAAACTTAGGTAGGTCATACCAGTGAAGGAATTCCCCGTCTCTCCCCTCCTAGTTCTTGTCTCGCATCTCAGCCAGGGATCATATCCCTAAGCTTTGATACCAACTGTGACGCCCCCAAAATAGGTATACATCACCCATCTTGAGTCGCCAAATACATGGTTCAAAATTCAAATACAACTTAATAATACAACTGTCGTGTAAAATACGACAAAACAAAAACTAAGAGTTTTAATACGAATATTGTCTTCTAGACAGTATTCAACTCAAATGGAGTCCTCAATACATTTATTATCACACTATTTTATTGAATAGTGAGGACTACTAATGCTATCATCTGGACCGTCACCCCGTTCCCCGACTAGTCCCGGCTACGTTCTCATTTCCTGAAGAGAACAATGAAAGCAAAATGGTGAGCTCAACTAGCCCAGTAAGAAATATTATGACTAAGATAATGCGAAATAATTTATCGTTAGCCTTCAACAGTGTTAAACTGATAAAATATAACAAACATCAAGTTTAACTGCAGCGGAATAAGCAATCCATTAGAAGAGTCAAGTAGAGAATAAAATCAACTATCTTCTATGATTTAAAAGGTTTTTCATCACTTTTATCACTGAGACTCAGCTTAATAAATAATCCACATCATCCCTGCAATACGGCGAAGGATATTCATTAGTATCACGACCACAAATTATCCATGCACTACGGGCCAAGGATATTCGTGTATTCATCAATGGTCACGATCATGCCAACAACTGTCCATCAATGCACTACGGGTCAATGAAGACTTTTACCGCATCATTTATAACATTACGGTCATGATTATACTGAATAATCCCTGATCATAATCATACCAAGTCCATCTATGCACTACAGGCCACAGATGACTTTCAATATAATATAAACATGAGGATGATGACAATGATATAAGAATTCAATAAAACAAGTTCAAGGATAAATTTTTAAGATTTATAATTTTTAATTTATCCAGAAATTAATAACGTCTAAATTGTCAACATGATACTGCTTTGTGGAGTAAAATTCAAGAATAATATTGTACCAAAAATAATTTGAACCGAAAACGAATCAATTTTTATCATGAATAGTACCCCGGATGAATAGTACCTCGGGAATAGTACTTCAGAAATAGTAATCCCATAAATAGTACTCCGGCATGAAAAAGTTAAAACTTATCAAGAATGCTCAGAATAATATTTCCATGAAAAGATACTGGATGAAGCACAAATATCAAGGATATTCTACTAATTTCATAGAGTATAGAAGCCAAAATTTTAATAAACGAGTATAGAATTCAAAATCTGAAACGAAATAATATTACTTACATACTACAGAGTATGAAAAAAATATTATTTCAAGCGAATATTGAAAAAAAATAACATCCCTTACCTCAAAATAATAGTAGTTCTGAACGGAATATCGGATGTAAAGCCGAAGGAAACTTGCACTGAATAGCAACTCTCAAAATATCTAAATACTCACAAAAAATATGCTCGATAATATAGAGAGAAAGAAAACTTGTTTCTGGTGTGATTTTCAGTTCTAACTTAAGCGCCTATTTATAGGAAAATGCTAGAACGCCAAAGGAGACTAAAATAATAAAATAGTAATTTAATTTTCTACGCATGACATTTTGACAAAATGGCAGCCCACCACACTTGAAAATCAATTCAGCACATTTTATCAACAAAGGACAAAAGTGGGTCCCACCCAATTTAAAAAAAAATATTTTACTTTCTGAAACTTCAGTAATTCATAATAAATAGCCCTTTTATCAGAAAAATACGAATTTTATGTCCATTCCACACGAAATCGAATTCTCTACAACTTTGTAGCTTTAAATTTTTCCAAATTTCAAACAGAAAATATCCGAAATCCACAAACGGATGATTTTTAACACCTTTTAAAATTCATAACAAATCATGCGTTAATTTTTAACGGTTCAAAATTTGTGGACATATACTCAACTTATATATGTATAACATATCTAAAAATCATAACGATCCAACGGTCGAATCAAAATTATCACTCACACAATAGAGCTTTAAGAACACTGATTTAATTTTTAATGCCTCCATTCCGACAAAATACTGATAAAATACCTCAACACAAATTCTTTCATTTATATCCACATAAAAATAAATATTTTCTTATCATATAAATCAATAAAAAATTATTCACAAATAATATTACAGAATCGCAATAATGACAACCAGGCCGTTCCCATGAAAGAGGGGGCTTTCCGATAAGGATTTCTCCTTATTGGCGCGTAATTAGGTAACCAAACCTCTTCTTGACAGAACTTTCTAGACATTGCCAATAATGCTATCTAATAATATTATTCAAATAATATGAATTATTGATCTGATAATGGAAAATACTGTGCCATGATAATTATTGAAATAACAATAATATAAAATATCAACACAACAATTATTGAACCAATAAAATAAAATATTGAAGAGTAATTATTGTAACAATTATTGAGTAGTGCGTTCATACGTAAGAATCAATAATTCAAAAATACTGTGCAATACAGTGTGCTACTATGCAACCACGCGTATTACTGTATTTTAACCACCAGGTAATCCAACAGTGTTAACGGTAACAATTACGTCGTTATTTATAAAAACTTAAACTTATCGTTTTCTCTTTCCGACAATAATTTCGTTGTGGGGTCCACCAATGATTGTGCCGTCGTACGGATATTCCCCGATAAAAAGAATATTTCCCGACCAATCGAATATTTTATAACCACTTGCTTACTTTTCAAAATTTATAAATATTATCCACAACTATAACATTATCTCAAATACACACCATAATATTAAAAAAAATATTTTGAGAAAATTAAATCTTTATTCATAAAATTTGGGGTCTCACAATCTCCCCTCATGAAATTTTGCCCCCGAAATTTACTTACGTACCTGGTATGCCGAACAGATGAAGATACTTCGTCAGATTCTAAATCTTGAGGTAAAACCTTTGAGCGTAGGATATATTTCTTCTTATCCAAGATTTTAACAGGTACCTTTTCATACGTTTAATCTTCCGCTATCTCGTCCGGTTCTAAATCAATAATGTGGTTCGGGTCTTCCACATATTTACGTAACATCGATACGTGAAAAATACGCGACATACTTGGCATTAAGGCGAGTCTATAGGCCACAGTTTCTACTCGATCAAGGATTTCAAATGGGTCAATAAAATCGAGGGTTGAGAATTCCTCTCTTCATCGACTCTTGCTTCTAGAATAACGCCTTTTTAAACCTTCTTCTTCACATTCATCAGCTCTGAGTCTGTAGCTTGAGCGGCTTTAACATTATCGATTTAAAGTCGATTCTAATCGTATATTCGCTATCTTCACGTTGGTTCGTATATTCACTTTTTTAGGATGGTATTGAATGGTATGGTCGTAATCTTCAACAGCTCGAGCCAACGTATTTAGTGCATGTTACGTTCGTTTTGGGTGAAAAAAATGTTTGAGGGTTTTAGAAATGGGGTTTTGTACTGGGGTCAATACAAAATTCGATTTCACGCTCTGGGGTAGGCTAAGAAGTCTTCAGGAATACGACAGGAAATTTATTAACAATAGAAATATCATTCAAAACTGTGACTCTCATCCCAAGACTTGGATAACACGTCACATTGATACCTATCCACTTGCCACCGTTATCCACGGCTTCCCCTATAGAAAGTCTGGCTGTGGTGCATTCCACACAAGGAAGTTAACAACGAAAGGCTCGGGGATCTTTACTTATGGCCTGATATAACATTGATTGACTTTAGTAGTTTGGTTTCTTAAATTTGCATAACAGGGTGGATAGGAATATGAAAGCCAACAACCTTACGAAAATAATCAACTTTAGAATGAAGAATAGTTAACCAGTCGATTCCTAAAATCATATCAAAGGAAAGTATTTTCAAAGAGATAATATCGACAGGTAATGTGAGGGTATCGATATGAATCGAACAAGATTTATAAACAGTGGATGTAATGAAGGTTTCTCCCAATGGAGTTTTAACAGATAAGTCAAAGTCTAATTTCTCAGGAGTCAAATTTAAACGTTGAGCGCAAGTAGGAGAAATAAAAGAATAGGTAGAACCGGTATCGAATAAGGTATAGACTTCATAAGAGTTTATGATTAGCTTACTCGTGATAACTTCGTTCGGGTTCCTCGACAAATGCTCTCACTTGTACTACCGACTTTGACTTGTCTGGAACTTCCTTTGGCATCACTATCCCAACTGGACTTGACTTCACTACAAGACAAAATCGAGCTACGTGACCTTCTCTTCCGCAATTGAAACACGCTTTGGGTTGCTGCGCACAGTTTGGACGAATGTGTCCCTCCTGTCCACATTTGAAACATACGACCGGTGGTCGTTATTCTTCCTTAACAACGGGTGCTGGTGTTAACGTTTTTTATCATTGTCGAATCTCCTCTTCTTGAAATGTCCACTCTTATTATCTTGGCCATGATTACCACTGAAGTGGTTACCATTTCTGGCACGTTGATTCCCTCCACGTTTGTTGTCACCGCTTCGATGACTTCTACCACTGGTATTATCATTTTGCCGATTGCTCTCTCTTGGTTGGGTTAACTCATTATCAAATTCCAATAACTGTGCCCTATTCACAACATCTGAATACAAGCAAAGTTTGTGAGAGATAAGGTATTGACGTATTTCGGGTTTCTAACCTCGCAGAAACATTCGCATCATTCGCTCCTCATTATCAACCAAATGGGATGCAAATCGGGATAACTCCGCAAACTTAGCCTCGTACTGTGACACGGTCATATTATTTTGCTCTAGCTTGATGAATTCTACCTCCTTCATGTGACGAATACTTTCGAAAATGTAATTGTCGTTGAATAATTCTTGGTACTTCTCCCAAGACATCTTGAGTGCGTCAGTTTGGGTACGTTTTACAGATTCCCACTCCCACCAATGATCTACTTCTTAACGCAACATAAAGGTGGTAAAGAGATCCTTTTGCTCCTCAGAGCATCCCAAGACATCAAATATCTTAGTGATATGCATTATCCATGTTTTCGCCTTAAGTGATTTTGGCTCTCCAATAAACTCCGGTGGTCCCAGCTCCTTGAACTGTTTAGCGGTGACCGTCCGAGAGTTTCTAGTATTTTCACCTATATTTTGGACAGGAGCCGCTCTCGCCTGATGTTGCATGAATTGTATAAAGCCACTGAACATTCCATCGTTCATCATTTGATCGTTGTTGTTTACTTGAGAATTATTGTCTTCCTATTACACATTATCCTGGGTATTGATCTGTGGTGACACAACGGTCTCCTGTGCTCCACTGCTATTCTCAACATTCTCAAATGTCATTTTTAAATACTGCCACAAAACAAGGGTTAATTGATATGTCACATATTATCCCTATACTCTGACCGGCCAATTAAATACCAAATAAACTTAGGTAGGTTATACCAGCGAAGGAATTCCCCGTCTCTCCCCTCCTAGTTCTTATCTCACATCTCAGCCAGGGATCATATCCCTAAGCTTTGATACCAACTGTGACGCCCCCAAAATAGGTATACATCACCCATCTTGAGTCGCCAAATACATGGTACAAAATTTAAATACAACTTATTAATACAACTGTCGTGTAAAATACGACAAAACAAAAACTGAGAGTTTTAATACGAATAATGTCTTCTAGATAGTATTCAACTCAAATGGAGTCCTCAATACATTTATTATCACACTATTTTATAGAATAGTGAGGACTACTAATGCTATCATCTGGACCGTTACTCCGTTCCCAGACTAGTCCCGGCTACGTTCTTATTTCCCGAAGAGAACAATGAAAGCAAAAGGGTGAGCTCAACTAGCCCAGTAAAAAAATTATGACTAAGATAATGCGAAAAAATTTATCGTTAGCCTTCAACAGTGTTAAACTGATAAAATATAACAAACATCAAGTTTAACTGCAGCGGAACAAGCAATCCATTAGAAGAGTCAAGTAGAGAATAAAATCTACTATCTTATATGATTTAAAAGGTTTTTCATCACTTTTATCACTGAGACTCAACTTAATAAATAATCCACATCATCCCTGCACTACGGCCAAGGATATTCATTAGTATCACGATCACAAATTATCCATGCACTACGGGTCAAGGATATTCGTGTATTCATCAATGGTTATGATCATGCCAACAACTGTCCATCAATGGACTACTGGTCAATGAGGACTTTTACCACATCATTTGTAACATTACGGTAATGATTATACCAAATAATCCCTGGTCATAATCATACCAAGTCCATCTATGCACTATAGGCCACAGATGACTTTCAACATAATATAAACATGAGGATGATGGCAATGATATAAGAATTCAATAAAACAAGTTCAAGGATAAATTTTAAAGATTTATAATTTAATTTATCCAAAAATCAATAACGTCTAAATTATCAACATGATACTGCTTTGTAGAGTAAAATTCAAGAATAATATTGTACCAAAAATAATTTGAACCGAAAACGAATCAATTTTTATCATGAATAGTACCCCGGATGAATAGTACTTGAGTGAATAGTACCTTATGAATAGTACTTCGGAAATAGTAACCCCGTGAATAGTACTCCGACATGAAAAAGTTAAAGCTTATCAAGAATGCTCAGAATAATATTTCTATAAAAAGATACTGGATGAAGCGCAAATATCAAAGTTATTCTACTAATTTCATGGAGTATAGAAGCCAAAATTTTAACAAGTGAGTATAGAATTCGAAATCTAAAACGAAATAATATTACTTACATACTACAGAGTATGGAAAAAAAAATATTATTTCAAGCAAATATTGAAAAAAAATAAGATCCCTTACTTCAAAATAACAGTAGTTCTGATCGGAATATCGGATGTAAAGCCGAAGGAAACTTGCACTGAATAGCAACTCTCAAAGTATCTAAATACTCACAAAAATACGCTCGATAATATAGAGAGAAAGAAAACTTATTTCTGGTGTGATTTTCAATTCTAACTTAAGCGTCTATTTATAGAAAAATGCTAGAACGCCAAAGGAGACTAAATTAATAAAAGAGTAATTTAATTTTTTTATGTATGCCATTTGTAGACACTCGAAATTTTCTGTACACCTATCACTAACATTGCAGGAGAGCATATTCATCTTTTAAGAGGGAACCCTGAAAGACGATCCATATCCGTACCGGATACTACCGAAAGTTCAACATCAACCCTAGATCGCAATCTGGGAGTAATAATCTCGGAGATAACCCCGAGGCATGTAGATACAATACCGGAACACACATCGGAGAAGACTGATTAATCTCGGAGATAACCCCGAGGTATCCAGTCTCAGTCCCAACCATGAGAATAGCCACCAACCTTGGTGATAACCCCAAGAAATGCAATTTCAGTGATAACCTCGGAAATGCTTGTTACAAGTGCAACCAGCTTCAATCTCGGCTCTCACAACGAGATACACTGTACCAGCCCGACGATAACATCCGGAAGACAGACACACCTCAAGGATGACCATGAGGACCTTCAACAAATTGCAGCAGTCCAATCTCAGCGAAGCTGAGCAACGTCTGCTTTATCAGCCCAATCCGGCGATAACACCGGTGAGGGGCACCATCGTCATCTGACCAACATGATGTCACGCCACGTCATCTCAACATATCTACGCAACAGTGTCCCATAAGACTAATCAATCCCGAGTGACTATTGTATGGGGTAACGGATGAAAGTTGAAGCTTAAAGATCGGAGGGCACCGTCCCATCTTCAATGACTTCGCACAAACTCTAATCCCATGCCATCGTACAACTCTCGACAACAGCGGTCCGAAATAGGTCCTATATACCTCAAACGGATGCCCGGATTGCACTTCTAAAAGTTCGAGTGGACATTACAGTGCCTGAGTGCACGTACTTCGAGAAGACCCGAGCCGAAAAACTCGGGCCCACCCGGGTTGCCTCTGGTACACCTGCGGCTCCACCCTCTATAAATAGAGGGCTTGGGGTGGCCATTTTGTAAGAGAAAACGGCGAGGAAGTCCTGCCCAATTTGCTCTGCACTCATCCCAGGCAGTGTACTTTCCCCTTTTAAACACCTATGAGCTCATATATAGCCTTTTTGTACCTACAAAAGTCTGTGTTTACTCACTCTAAAGATATAGAAGTCTTCTTTGGCAGCCCACTGTAAGCCTTCTCACACCCTTTAGAGTCTTTCTCTTCATCTTTGCACACACCCTTCTACACGTTGAGAGTCGTGTTGCTTACTTTTGACCGAACTTTGGTCCGTGGTTTCATTTCAGTATATATATATATATATATATATATATATATATATATATATATATATATATATATATATATATATATATATATATTTACATATTTATTGACTAACATTATCGAGTTATGCCTCGATTGAGCCCAGACTTCGGTCTGGAGCGTTTAATTACTTTTGTATATATATACATTTATATATATGAACTGCGTGTCAAACTCTGTTCGATGAGCCTAGACTTATGTCTGGTGCGTTTAATGGATTTCTTATATATATAATTATATATATGAACTGCTATCGAAATTTGTTCGGTGAGCCTGGATTTCACATCCGGTGCATTTACTGCTTTAATATATATATATATATACATTTCGTCCCACCTGGAGTTTACTTCATGGTGGCTGACCGTTTTTACAGCTTTCTGTACATTTCGTCCCGCCTGGAGTTTTCTCCGTGACAGTTGATAGATTTTACAGCTTTATTTACATTTTCGATCCCCCATGGATGTACTTCGTGGTTGGTGATCATGTCTATATATATATATTTACAGCTTTTATATATATACCTGCTTACTGCTTTCATATAAATTGCAGTATTCTGTGCGCCTAGGAATCATGTGATCACAGATTCATCCCATTGGATCTAGATTCGGTTCCCGTGATGGATATTTTCAGCTGTAAGAAGCTTGTAAATTATTCTGCGGTGTCTGAATTTCCTCAGATGGTTTACATACCCTCGAGGAATTCAGCACCTTTTTGTACATTATTTTCATACGGATGCCTCGCATCTGTCAAATAAAATCAATCCAGCCGAATACAATTACTATTGAGCATCAGGGTTTGAAAAACCTCTTTTATAAAACATCACTGCCATATCTTGCTTAAAATTGAATTTTTACATAAAATTCAAACCCTGTGTATATAGGTGCGAACGTGGCCTCGCACTACTTCCAAATAACAGCACATTTACCCACACACACACAAACACACACACATTCAGATAACAGTTTCTTGAAAAGAGGCGGTCACCGTGGTAACACGGATGTCGGGGGGTGCCTAACACCTTCCCTCCGCATAACCAAGTCCCCGGACCCTAATGAATCTCGGTTTCACCGACCTGTTTTGCAGTGTCACATCACTGGGTCAATGTGCAAACCTTTTCTCGGTTGTGTTGGTACAACCATTTAAAAAACCAACTGGCGACTCTTAACAGTCCATCGTCGACATTATACATGTCAGACCTTTTTCACTTATTTTTTCAAACAAATCTCACCTAAAATGAGAACACCAAAGAACAAGTAACGGAAAGGGACAATTAAAAATCCCGACGTCGACAGGTAGCGACTCTGCTGGGGACTCCAGTAAGAGGACTTAAGCCACTATTACAATTTTTTCAAAATTATTATCTGCTTGTGTGTGGATGTTGCATTTACATTTTATGATGAATGTGTACGAATGCATTTCCTTACTTAGTGCTTCGCACTATAAAATGCTTGTGATATTAGTGCTTCGCACTATAAACTGCTCATGATATTAGTGCTTCACACCATATCTGCTTGTGATATTAGTGCTTCGTACATGTCATCATTTTCATACAGTAAGACGCGATTGTATGTGAATGTATGTTGTGTGGTCCCTCCACCAGAAGGCTATCCCGTCGGTGTTTGATTACTGGACTCGTGAGAAGACTAATTCTCCGAGGCTCAGGAAAGGCACCACCCAAATTCGCTCCAGTTGAAAGACCGGATTAACTTCCTGTCAAGTAGATTGCGATGATTTGGGAACCTTCATGCCAAAAAGCCGCGAGAGTAACATAAGATAGGTCAGCCTCTGATAAACCCAAAACGGAGGAAAGTCTCTTCATGCTCTCATTTCAATTACTTGTAATTATCTTTCATATCTATCTCCATGTAATGAGAAATATGAAGAAATGTGTACACATACATGCTACAAACAGCTGACATCCGTTTTGCAGGATAAAACTCCTAAACTGGACATATCGTATAATTTGTTATTATCCACCTTCCCTAAAGACTAAACTATGCAAGTCTTTTGCAGGGAATCAATCAGACCTACCACCTGTTCAAATTCCAAAAAGGCAACATGCCTACAGTCAATCATGTCGTCATCCGACCAGACCGAACTTAATCCAGTTTCTCATAAAGAATTCGGCGGATTAAGCAAATAGATTACAGATTTGGCTGTTCTACTAAAAGAATTACACCAGTCTACACAGGGTCAGAAAATACCCGTACATGCTGAATCCTCCACACAAGGAGGAACCCAGGTCGTTACAATACCTGAACTGCAGTTGGATCCGACCAACAAAACTCATGATGCTGCCCATCCCACTGGAGACCCAGACACTGGTGACATCAAAAAGAAAATCCTCCAAATAGAAGAGACTCTTCGCACTATCGAAGGAATTAGAACACACGGGAGTGTTTCATATGCTAATTTGTGTATTTTCCCTGGTATTCATTATCCAGAAAAGTTTAAGACTCTTGACTTTGAAAAATATGACGGGTTAGGAGATCCTTACACACATCTAAAGGTGTTTATTGGAGAACTTGGATCTTATGCAGAGGATGACAAACTCAGAATGCAACTGTTCCAAAAAAGTCTAACTGGAGAAGCCCGTTTATGGTACACAAGATTAGACAATTCAAAGATCCATAGTTGGGAAGAGATAGCACACACTTTCCTCACCCAATACAACTTTTAATCTCAAATGGCTCTTGATCGGTATCAAATTACCAAGATCAAGAAACAGTCTAATGAGTCTTTCAGAGAGTATGCTCAGAGGTGGAGACACCTGGCTGCCCAAGTTAGTCCTTCCATGACAGAATCAGAGATGGTCATGACTTTCGTAGACATACAAGAAGCACCTTTCTATGAAAGAGTTTTAGCCGGCATCGGCAAACCATTTTCTAAAATGGTCAAACATGGGGAGATGGCTGAAATAGGATTGAAATCCAGAAAGATTCTAGACCTAGCTGCACTCAAAGCAGTTGCTGATCACATCCAATCTGGAAATTATGGGAACAACCCCCGGAGGGTCCATAAAAAGAAAGAAGATGATGTTTCCCTGATACTATAGGGTCAAAAA
Organism: Panax notoginseng; assembly: GCA_016801055.1. Taxonomy (NCBI): domain Eukaryota; kingdom Viridiplantae; phylum Streptophyta; class Magnoliopsida; order Apiales; family Araliaceae; genus Panax; species Panax notoginseng. The sequence continues at coordinate 51,529,310 of CM029017.1, forward strand.
GGCAGTCAAAACATGCCTATCCAGAGGAGAAATTACACTCTCTTTCAAGCACAGTCTGCGAACCCTCCAGTACCAAAAGGTGGAGAAGTCAAACGACCTCGAGTATTCACACCCTTAGGGGACACCCTCGAGAACATTCTCAATCTTCTAACAACATAGAAGAAAATCACGCATCTTCTTCCACCAGCCAGCCCTAATGGATGGGGTTTTAATGCTGTTCAGAAATGTGCTTATCATGCCGGGGCACCTGGACATGATACTCAGGATTGTTGGGCCTTAAAACACAAAATCAAAGACCTGATAGACAACGGTGAAATTGTGGTCACCAAACCCGATCAGCCTCACGTTCAAGACAACCCTCTTCCTCAACACAAAGAAGAAGAGGTCAATATGATTAATTGGAGCAGTGGACAGAGTTCCAATTTCAGCTGTGAATCCTCCCAGACCCCCAAAGATGGTGATGACAGATGGGATTATGCCAAGTTCCAATTCACAATGAACGAAAGATGAAAGCTCTCTGTAAACAAATTGAGCAATTGGCGGAACTAGTGACTTATCAGCATCAAGTGACTCGTCAGCTAATCAGCCAGGAGTATGCCAGTCTCCTACCTATTGTCATGAATATTCCCTCTTCACTTTCAGAAAATGAAATGCTGGAAGACAAAGTGACGAAGAGAGCGAATGCTAAGGCCCGTCAGGATTTTGCCAACAAAAGAGAATTCACATATTTGGGCCAACCTATGGAGGAAATCCTTCATATTTTAATCAATGAAGGAAGGATTAGTTCCCTTCTACCTCCAATCAACCCCTGTTCAGGACGATACAACTCTGAGGAAGTATGTCAATATCATTCTCAATCTAGTGGTCACGGCACAGAAGAATGCTGGGCACTCCACCATCTTATTCAAAATTTAATCGACAGTGGCGTACTGCGTCTGGCAGATAACGACACTGTGTTACGGGCAAGTGAGGATTCGTATCCTACTAAGTGGAAGAGTGTAGTAGCAGTCATATCCGCTGAAAATGATGGGGTTAAAAAATCACTTGTCATGCCAGTAATTCAACTCAAGGGAGTCAACAATCCTTTGAAAGTGGCCGCTCCCGAGCCAATCAACTTGCTGTGCAGAGCACACTATCCTATTGTTAGCTTGTGCGCAGTTCCATGGAATTATGGAGAAGGTGAAGGATCCACCTCGCATACAACTGCTGCAGTGTCGAAAGAGAATCCACTGTATCTTCCTCAACGGGTAATAAAGCCTATCATCAAGTATAAGGGGAAAGTACCCATTGAGAAGATTGAAAATTTCCTCCGCACTATGGGTCATAACGAAGCTAAGGTAGTTTTAAGCTTGAAAGAAGCTCCACAACAGATCTCAATCTTGGACTTGGTCCTGACCTCCGAGAATCACCGGAAGGTCTTGTTAAAGGTTTTAGAAGAAGCCTATCTACCGACATCAGTTGATACGGAAAAGTTTCAACATCTGGTTGATCATATTTTCAACAACAATGTGATATCCTTCACTGATGATGACATACCGCCCGAAGGGACCGGTCATTGCAAACCATTGCACATTACGGTCTTATCCTCCGGATATATGGTGTCGGGAGTTTTAATAGATGGAGGTTCCTCTCTAAATATCTGCCCATATGCTACCTTGGTGAAGATGAATATCAATCCCAATCGAATTCAGAGTAGCCATACCATCATCAAAGCTTTTGATGGAGCCCGCCGTAACTCGGTCGGAGTAGTTGAGCTGCCAATTGAGATTGGTCCTCATACATTCTGCGTATCCTTCCATGGGCTCAAGATAGATTCAGGATACAACCTGCTCTTGGGACGACCATGGATTCACATGGCAGGGGCAGTCCACTCCACTCTTCACCAACAGTTAAAATACATCATCAACAATAGCCTGGTCACAGTCAACGTTGAACCGAAGATTCCTCAGCATGGGGACATGCCGCTCATCAATGCCAATAAGGATGTTGAGCCAATTAGTTTTCATGCTTTGGAAATAAGCAATACCCAATACCATGCTATTGGAACGCCAGTGCCCGAACCCCAAATTTCTACCGAGGTAATGTCAGCCACGCAAGAAATGATGTCGTTGGGTCATAAACTGGGACAAGGGTTGGGTAAAGATTGCCAGGGTGTCAAGTACCCTATTCGCTTAACCCAGCAAATTGGGACAGCTGGACTAGGCTATTCTGCCAGCTCTAGTCACAGGAATCCTTATAAGCATCAGCAAATTCCTTTAGCTTCGAACATGCGACATTTAGCTTCGCCTTCAAGCTCCGAGTCCGCACAACCTCCCGTAAAGGTGCCAGCCAATATAATGGCGATGTTATTTCCCAAGCCGGTACCGGTGAAGGAGAAAGAAATCTTTGTTCCAGATCCCGTAGTGGAGGAAGAGGAACGAAGAATCAAGCAAGACGTAATCAGGATGATGTTCGGCATACGCATCATCGTTCATGATGAGCATACCAACAGATACATCCCAGACGATGATTGCCCAGACGTAATGGCTATTATTCGGGACAGGAAGGATGATGATAATCCCTCTATCACTGCGGTTCACCCGGAATTTACTCTTGCCAATTGGAACAGCATTCCTTGCATTGGTCGTCAAGGGTAAAGCGGGCATAAACTCTTTCTGCCCTGTAGATATAATATCTGCTTACTTTTCTGTACAATATTAGCGATTTATTTTGCAAGTATATGCTAACACTGTGTATGATCAACACATTTCATATATATACTAAGTGAAAGCATATTTTGTTTCAGGACTCTGAATTTAGATGTGCCTGTACTTGCTGATACGGTGCCTCTTCTCCACAAGGATTGTACCTTTGATGTAGAGATGAATTCAGCCTTGGTGGATATACCGGATGACATTGAGGTGCCTCCAGAAATTCAAGAATGGGTCAAAGACAAACCCAAAACCAACCTTGATCAAACCACTCCTTTCAATCTCGGAACCTTAGAAAACCCTAAGTTAATCCAGATTGGTTCAGACCTTACCCCAAACCAACGGAATGACATGGTTATGCTACTAACCCAGTTCCAGGATGTGTTTGCATGGTCTCATAAAGATATGGTGGGTTTGTCCACGGACATTGTCCTTCATCGCATTCCCATCAAAGAGGGATTCAAGCCAGTCAAGCAAAAGCTCAGGCGATTGAAACCTGAATGGAGTTTAAAGGTGAAAGAAGAAATTGTGAAACAATTTTAAGCTGGCATCATAATGTTGTTTACATATCCTGAGTGGATATCCAACATCGTGCCAGCACCTAAACCTGGAGGAAAGGTGCGAGTTTGCGTGGACTACCGGGACTTGAACAAAGCTTGCTTAAAAGATAGCTTTCCCGTGCCATTTATCCACATTCTCATTGACAATACTGCGCAATACGACATGTACTCCTTTGCAGATTGCTTTGCGGGGTTTCATCAGATCATGGTTGCCGAGGAAGATCGTGAAAAAACTGCTTTCATCACTCCTTGGAGAACTTTTTGCTATAGACGGTTGTCATTCGGCCTCATCAATGCTGGAGCTACCTATCAACGAGCTATGATGGCTCTTTTCCATGACTTAATGCATAAAGAGATTGAGATCTACGTGGATGACATTATTGTCAAGTTCTAGAAGGAGGATGACAATATAGACCATCTCAGGAAGTTGTTCAACAGGTTGTGTAAGTATAACTTGAAGTTGAATCCAGCTAAGTGCGCCTTTGGCATTAAATCAGGCAAGTTGCTAGGATTTCTAGTCAGCCACAAAGGGATAGAGCTGGATCCTGATAAAATCCAAGCCATCACTGAAATGCCCATTCCTCATACAGAAAAGGAAATACGGGGATTTTTGGAAAGAATCAACTTCATTAGCAGATTTATTTCTCAACTCACAGCAACCTGTGAGCTAATCTTCAAGCTATTAAGGAAGAACTCCTTCATGAAATGGAATGAGGAGTGCCAGAATGCTTTCCTTACAATCAAAAAATAGCTAATTAAAGCTCCCATCTTGGTACCACCCAGGGATGATGTTCCCCTATTTATGTATCTGTCCATAAGTGACAATGCCATGGGCTGCCTGCTGGGACAGAAGGACGATAGAGGCCTAGAACGAGCTATCTATTACCTCAGCAAAAGATTCAGCAGCAGTGAACACAAGTACACTCTGATCAAAAAGACGTGTTATGCTTTAGCATGAGCTGCCATGAGGTTACAACATTACCTCCATGGTCACACAACCCATCTCATATCCCGCGTGGATCCTCTCAAGTACGTGTTCAGTAAACCCATACTGAATTATCGACTGTCCAGATGGCAGTTGATCCTACAACAATTTGACATCGTATATGTGACTCAAAAGTCCATCAAAGGTCAAGAAATTGCGGATCAACTGGCCGTCGCACCATCAGGGGATTTCAAACCCTTGGAGACATACTTCCCTGATGAAGGAGTAATGACAATTCAGCAACACCATCAGTATGATACACGCCAAACGTGGAAGATGTATTTCGATGGAGTTGTTAATATGGAAGGTTCTAGAGCTGGAGCAGTTCTAGTATCTGATACGGGGGAGCAGTATCCCGTCGCCGTCAAATTACAGTTTATCAGCACCAATAATACGGCTGAGTATGAAGGCTGTCTTATGGGGCTAAAACTTGCCCATTCAATGGGCATCAGACGGTTAACTGTCCTTGGAGATTCGGAGTTGGTAATCAGATAATCCACCGAAATCTATCAAACCAAAGAACTACATTTGCTACCTTACCATCGGCAGGTTTTAAAGATGGCTTTGGGATTCGAAGAAATATCTTTTCTACACATTCCTCACAATAGGAATGATTTCGCAGACGCGTTAGCAACTTTGGCCTCCTTGATTCACATATCAGACAAGGGACACTTGCCAAGTATCACAATTTCCCTGCACAAGGCCCCAGCCTACGGGAATTATGTTGGAGAAGTATCGGATGAGCTACCTCCCATCCAACATCCTTGGTATCAGCATATCAAGGAATATCTGCGAGATGGATCTACACCCGCTGAGGCGAGCCCGACTGAGAAAAGGCAGATCCATCGATTTGCTATGAAATTTTACCTGAGTGGAGATGCGCTCTACAAAAGAGATGCAGGATTAGGTCTCCTCAGATGTTTAGACAAAGATCAAGCCCAAAGGCTTATGGATGAAATCCATGGCGGAGTCTGTGGCCCCCCACATGAGTGGCCCTCTCCTTGTTAAGAAAGTCCTCAGGATGGGACATTATTGGCTATCTCTCAAAGCTGATTGCAATGAACACGTTAGGAGATGCTATCAGTGCCAGATTCATGGGAATGCTATACACGCCCCTCCACGAGAACTTCACAATATGAGTTCACCTTGGCCCTTCTCAATGTGGGGAATGGACGTTATCGGGCCCATTAAGCCTAAAGCCAGTAATAGTCATCGATTTATCTTTACCATGATCGACTACTTCACCAAGTGGGTAGAAGCAGCCTCCTTCCCCAGGGTTACTAAAGAAGTCATCATTGCTTTCATCAGAAACAATGTCATTTGTCGATATGGACAACCAGAGGTGATTGTGTCCGACAATGCCAAGAACCTCAACAACAAAATGATGGAGGAATTATGCAGTAAATTCCACATCAAACATCTCAACTCAGTCATCTATCGTCCGAAGATGAATGGTGCTGTTGAAGCGGCTAACAAAAACATCAAGAAGATTATGCAAAAGATGTCCGCCAATCACAAAAATTGGCCTGACCTATTGCCTCTGACTCTGTTAGCCTACAGAACCTCAATGCGCACTTCTACTGGGGCAACCCCCTACGCATTGACCTATGGGATGGAAGTAGTGCTCCCCATAGAAGTTGAGATGGAATCCCTCAGAGTATTGATAGACGCTAAGTTGGATGAAGACCAATGGGTACAAGATAGGTATCATCAATTGTCTCTAATAGACGAAAGGCGAACCGCGGCTATCTTCCATGGTCAGTTATATCAGCAAAGGATCGCCCGATCCTATAACAAAAAAGTTCGGCTACGGCAATTCAGACAACATGACTTGGTTTTGAAGAAAATACTGGACAACCAAGATCAGTCCAAGGGAAAATTCGCTCCTAACTGGGAAGGCCCGTATATTGTCAAGGAAGTATTGACAGGAGGCGCTCTCAGATTGCAAGAAATGGAAGGTGATGAATTTCCGCAACTCATCAACTCAGACGCCGTGAAACGGTACTATGTCTGAAGAAATTCACCAGCATCCTGGTGGTAGACCATCAGGTCACCAGTCATTTCGGTTCTTTAAACCTTTACCATAAACAACTTTTCTACACTTTGCCCCTCAGGGAAACATACCTTTCAAGCCAGCAGCCTGGCTTTCTCCTTTACGCTACTACAACTTAGGTCATCCCACCGTGGATTGAACCTCTTGCGTATGCAATTTGGCTACCCATATCTGGGATCAAACTTTTCACCTGCAGTTTATCCTCAACCTACGATTAAACTTTCTCCTCCCCGCACTCTGACCTGCACATGGGATTACGCTTTTTATCTCGCCCTGAGGGGCGAACTACGTCGACCTGATCTCCTCTTCAATAGGAGTACGTAGGCAACCATTTCATATGGCCCGGTTGCAATAAAACAAAAAAAAACATTCCTACACCATTCCTGCCACATACAGCGTTGAACCTCTTACACCAGGTTCGAACTACGCAGACCTGATCTCCTCTTCAATAGGAGTACGTAGGCAGCCATTCATGGTGCGGTCTCACCCCCTACCAAAACACAAACCCTTGTCAGTTGGTACTGGGATCATCCTTCAATCCACTACATTTCATTCGGCTTCAGACCAAAGGGATGGAATTACCTGAACTCCTCCCAAATAGGAGATTCGGCGACCATCTAAGCAGCGGTTGTACCTCGAAGAGCAACACCAATCCATAAGAGATGGAATTAACTAGGCTTCTCCTGAATAGAAGTGCTAGCGACCGTCTGTGGTGCGGTCAATCTCAAAGAGGAAAGCCACATTCCTCTCCTCATCTTCATACAGAAACCAGTCCCAAGACACCGAGAGATGGTAGGGATACATACAGATCGATGATCCATTTTGAACTATCCAGAGACAACTCAATGTCCATCCACCGAGAAGGAATTCATAATATATCACGATCACAAGCCCTGAAGCAGCAGGCAAAATATCAAGCAAAAAGCAAGGCATATCTAAAAGGGAAGTGATTAAAAATATATTTCCCTGTCATATATATAATGCTGTTTGATATACAAAATGTAAACTGTACATGATAAAATGGCTAAGCTAGTCTGTGCAGGAAAATACAAGATCACCTACAAGTCAGGGTATATGCGAGCTAACAAGCCCAACATGTCGTCCCTCTCAGAAGATGGAGGTAAAGCTGTGATCTCCTGTATGAGAATATCCATACGACTCAACAGATCTGTAGCCATCTGCATGGTGACCATATGATCATCTATATATGCGCTCATCTCTGCGATCATGCCAGTGGTAAGGGACCTCACTGCAGTACTATCTGTGATGGCTACATCCCGGGCAGATATGGCGATATCCTGCTCAACTATCATTGCATCTCTGGCTGATATGGCCTTATCCCGCTCAACGACGGCGGCATCCCTACGAGCCAAGGCCTCGTCTCTCTCCAATAGAGCGACCTCCCTCCCATCAAGAGCAGTCGACATCATAGATCGAATCTGATCTCTCTCAAAGGTCATCAGATAAAGAATTTGCTCTAAGTACTATGCCGAGTGCTGAAGCACAATAGTACTGGTACTAGGAGAATTCGAAAGAAATGCTGGCAACCCAGCAGTAGGCTCTTCCTCGATGTAGGTATCAATGTCCTCCATGGGCTCTACATCATCTAACTCGTGCTCTGGTACTGCAAATACTATTGCAGCCGATAAAATCTATGTCTCCATCCACGCGGAATACTCTGCAGAATAACCAGAATGACTGATAGAAAAAACCGCTATCTCGCATTGATCCCAGCAGGCGTATACCCGAGATCTATCCTCTGCTGAGAGGTACCAAGAAACTGAACGCTGACCTGTCGCCCCCTCAAAAGGATGAAAATCCTAGAACTGGTCTGTGACGCCCCCAAAATTAGGTATACATCACCCATCTTGGGTCGTCAGATACATGGTACAGAATACAAATACAACTTACTAATACAACTGTCGTGTACAATACGACAAAACATAACTGTGAGTTTGAATACAATTATTGTCTACTAGAGACTATACAAACTCAAAAGGAGTCCTCATTACAATTATTGTCACACTATTTAATAGAATAGTGAGTACTACTTATACTATCATTTGGTCCATCACTCTGTTCCCCGACTCGTCCCAGCTATATTCTCATTTTCTGAAGAGAACAGTGAAAGAAAGGGTGAGCTCAACTAGCCTAGTAAGAAATATTTTGACTAAGATAATGCAAAATAAATTATCATTAGCCTTCAACAGTGTTAAACTGATAAAATATAACGAACATCAAGTTTAACTGCATCGGAACAAGCAATCCATTAAAAGAGTCAAGTAGAGAATAAAATCTACTATCTTCTATGATTTAAAAGGTTTTTCAACATTGTTATCGCTGGGACTCAGCTTAATAAAATAATCCACATCATCGAATCACCCCTGCACTACGGCCAAAGATATTCTTTAGTATCACGACCACAATTATCCATGCACTATTGGCCAAGAATATTTGTGTACTCATTAATGGTCATGATCATGCCAACAACTGTCCATCAATGCACCACGGGCCAATGAGGACTTTTACCACATCATTTGTAACATTACGGTCATGATTATACCGAATAATCCCTGGTCATAATCATACCAAGTCCATCTATGTACTACAGGCCACAGATGACTTTCAACATTTTATAAACATGAGGATGATGACAATGATATAAGAATTCAATAAAACAAGTTCAAGAATTAATTTATCCAAGAATTAACAACGTCCAAATTGTCAACATGATACTGCTTTGTGGAGTAAAATTCAAGAATGCTTAGAATAATATTTTCATGAAAAGATACTGGATGAAACACAATTATCAAGGATATTCCCCTAATTTCATGGAGTATAGAAGTTAAAACTTAACCAACTGAGTATAACAAAGAATGGAATAACAAAAGAAATCATCCAGCATGCGATAGACCGCACAGACAGGTTATTCTAACAGAATAATAAATAATGGAACCAGGTCCGGCGTAAACGCACAGACAGGATATTCTGACAGAATAATAAATAATGGAACCAGGTCCAGCGTAAACGAACAGACAGGATATTCCGACAGAATAATAAATAATGGAACCAGGTCTGGTGTAAAACACACAGACAGGATGTTCCAACAGAATAATAACAAGACGGAACCAGGTCCGGTGTAAAACACACAGACATGATGTTATAACAGAATAATAATAAAAACAGAACCAGGTCCGGTGTAAAACACACAGGCAGGATGTTCCAACAGAATAATAATAAAAACGGAATCAGGTCCAGTGTAAAACACATAGACAGGATGTTCCAACAGAATAATAGAAGAATGTCACCAAGTATAGGGTAGACCGCGTATATAGGTTATTCCAACAGAATAATAAGAAATGGAATAACAAAAGTTCTCTTCATGAATAAGAAAGAATAACACCCCTTACCATTTTAAAGAAGAACTGAAATAAGGAAGTAGTTAAGTAGCAGAATACTTTTCTTCTCTCTCTCTCTCTATAGTTTCTCTCTATAGTTTCTCTCTCTAGAGTTCAGTGAATTCGTAAGAAATAATGAAGGAATGAGCTGCTATTTATAGAAAAATAGAATGCATAGTAACTAATCCATGAACAATCCAGATTGATTACTTTAATCTGATGGTCCATATTTAAAGAAAAATCTTTTATATATATATATATATATATATATATATATTCTATTTATAGAATAACTTTAATAAAGTATTCTGTTTTATATTAAAAAGATGTTTCTGTTTTATTACGTTAATAATACGAATAAAATAAAACTTCATTATCGCTAAATAATTCATATTATTAACTGACAATAATTGAATCAAACTGAGTGACTTCTCACATAAGCATTAATAATCAATACCGTGTGCTACTATGCAACTACGCGTATTACTGTACTTTTACTATCGAGTAGTTCAACAGTATTAATGGTAAAACTTCCGCCGTTATGTTTAATAAAATATTTTTGTCGTTTTTTCAATCCGACAATAATTTCGTTGTGGGGTCCACCAATGATTGTGCCGTTGTAGGAATATTCCCTGCTAAAACGAATATTCCCCGACCAATCGAATATTATATAACAACTTGCGTACTTTGCAAAATTTATAAATATTACCCACAACTATAACATTATATCAAATTAACTCCATAATATTCAAAAATGATAATTATAGAAAATTCATCTTTATTTATAAAAGTTGGGGTCTTACAACCTCCCCTTATCAAATTTCGCCCTCGAAATTAGGGTACGTACCTGGTATGTTGAAGAGGTAAGGATACCTTGACTTCATTTCAGATTCTAACTCCCAAGTCATTTCCTCAACATCGTGGTTTCTCCACAAAACTTTGACTTGAGGTATAACCTTGGAGCGTAGAATATGTTCCTTCTTATCCAAGATTTGAACAGGAACTTCTTCATACGTAAAATCCTCCGCTATTTCGTCCGGTTCTAACTCAATAATGTGGTTCGGCTCTTCCACATATTTACGTAACATGGATATGTGAAAAACATTATGAACACGAGACATACTTGGCGGTAAAGCGAGTCTATAAGCCACAGTTCCTACTCGATCGAGGATTAAAAATGGACCGATGAATCGAAGATTGAGCTTTCCTCTCTTTCCAAATCTCGTAACTCCTTTCCATGGAGCAACACGTAAGAACACATGATCTCCTATATTAAATTCCACGTCCTTTCGATGAAGATCAGCATAACTCTTTTGTCAATCTTGTGAGGTTTTTATACGTTGTCGGATCGTTTGAATCTTTTCTGTAGTCATACGTACCAACTCCGGTCCAAACAACGTTGCTTCACCCACCTCATCCCAGCATACTGAAGAACGATATTTTCTTCCATACAATGCTTCGAATGGAGCCATGCCAATACTTGCTTGATAACTGTTGTTGTAGGAAAACTCCACCAATGGTAAGAACTTGTCCCAACTTCCCTTGAAGTCAAAGACACAGAGTCTTAATAGATCTTCAAGAGTTTGAATAGTCCTCTCTAATTGTCCGTCCGTATGAGGATGATATGCTGAACTAAATCGTAAATCCGTGCCCATAGCTTTTTGTAAACTAACCCAAAATCGTGAAGTGAATCTTGGGTCTATGTCAGAAACTATGGATGCTGGCATACCATTCAGTTTTACAATCTCGTTTATGTACATACGAGCAAGACGTTCAAGTGTATAAGTTTCTCGTATCGGTAAGAAATGAGCAGACTTGGTCAATCTATCAATAATGACCCAAATCGCATCAATACCTTGAGAAACCCTAGGAAGACCGGTAACGAAATCCATGGTAATGTGCTCCCACTTCCATTCTGGAATTTCAAGTGGTTGCAATGGAACTTTTGGTACTTGATGCTCCGCTTTGACTCGTTGACAAGTTAGACACCTTGAGATAAACAACGCTATCTCTCTCTTCATATTGCTCCACCAAAATGTATGACGAAGATCATGATACATTTTGGTACTTCCAAGATGGATTGCAAACGGTATGTTGTGCGCCTCCATCGTGATTTTATACTTTAAATCAGGATTGCTAGGAACACAAAGTCTGGAGTTGACTCGAATTATTCCTTCTTCATCGATTCTTGCTTCCGGCATAGCACCTTCTTGCACTTTCTTCCTCATACGCATCAGCTCCAGGTCTGTAGCTTGAGCAGCTTTAACTTTATCGATTAAAGTCGGTTCTACTCGTATATTTGCCATCATCACATGGGTCCCTGGAGTCTTTAACTCTATCTCCATCCTTTGCAAGTCACACAAAATGGGCCTTTGTGTTGACAATATCACACTCGTACTTGCATATGATCTTCTACTCAATGCGTCAGCTACCACGTTCGCTTTTCCAGGATGGTATTGAATGGTATGATCATAATCTTTCAACAGTTCAAGCCAACGTCGTTGTCGCATGTTGAGTTCCTTTTGAGTGAAGAAATATTTAAGGCTTTTATGATCCGTAAAGATCTCCACCTTCTCCCCATACAAGTAATGCCTCCAAATTTTAAGTGCAAAGACAACAGCTGCCAACTCTAGATCATGAGTAGGATAATTCCTCTCATATTCCTTGAGTTGTCTTGATGCATAGGCTATGACTTTTCCATGTTGCATGAGAACGCATCCCAACCCTTTGCTCGAAGCATCACTGTAGATGACAAATCCCTCCGAGCCAGATGGTATTGTTAAAACAGGTGCTGAAATGAGTCTCCTCTTGAGTTCTTGAAAACTCTTCTCACATTCTTTGCTCCAACCGAACTTTGTATCTTTCCGAGTCAGCTGAGTTAATGGAGTAGCGATTCGAGAAAATCCTTCCACGAATCTCCGATAATAACCAGCTAAACCAAGAAAGCTACGTACTTCGGTCACTGATTTAGGTTGCTCCCAGCTTTGAATAGCTTCAATCTTTGCCGGGTCAACCGATATTCCACGACTTGATACTACGTGCCCAAGAAATGCTACCTCCTCCAACCAGAACTCGCATTTTTTCAACTTGGCATAAAGCTTGTATTCACGAAGCTTTTGGAGTACCAGCCTCAAGTGTTGCTCATGATCTTCACGACTTTTGGAATAAATAAGGATGTCATCAATAAAGACGACCACAAAGTGATCCAAATATTCCTTGAATACCCGGTTCATCATATCCATGAAGGCAGCAGGAGCATTAGTCAATCCAAAGGACATGACTAGGAATTCATAATGCCCGTACCGAGTTCTGAAAGCCGTCTTTGGAATATCCTCAGTTCTAACCTTCAGCTGATGATATCCAGAACGAAGATCGATCTTTGAAAAGAATTGTGCTCCTTGCAACTGGTCAAACAGGTCATCAATACGTGGCAATGGGTACCTATTTTTGATGGTGCTATGATTCAAATCCCGATAATCAATACAAAGTCGCATACTTCCTTCTTTCTTCTTCACGAATAGCACAGGAGCACCCCAAGGAGAAGTACTAGGACGAATAAAGCCAATGTCTAACAATTCCTGCAGTTGGATCTTTAACTCCTGAAGTTCAATAGGAGCCATTCGATATGGGGCTTTGGAAATGGGTTTTGTACCGGGTTCAAGGTCGATACAAAATTCAATTTCACGCTCTGGGGGTAGGCCAGGAAGTTCTTCAGGGAATACGTCAGGGAATTTATTAACAATAGAAATATCATTCAAAACTGACGTATTTTTGTTTAGATCCGTGACATGAGCTAAGAAAGCTTGACATCCATTTTTCAATAAACGAATAGCTTTATGGCTTGAGATGACAGCGATTGATTTTAATGGTTTGGTTGCTTGAATTCGCATATTAGGTTGATTAGGAATATGAAAGTTAACAACCTTACGAAAACAATCAATTTTTGCATGATGAGTAGTTAACCAATCAATCCCTAGAATCACGTCAAATGCAAGTATTTTTAATGAAATCAGATCGACAGGTAATGTATGGGTACCAACTTGAACCAAACAAGACTTATAAACCGTAGATGGAATGAAGGTTTCTCCTAATGGAGTTTCAACAGATAAGTCAAAGTCTAATTTCTCCAGAGTCAAAATTTAATCGATGAGCGCAAGTAGGAGAAATAAAAGAATGGGTAGAACCGGTATCAAATAAAGTATAGACTTCGTTAGAGTTTATGATAAGCTTACCCGTGATGACCTCATTCGGGTTCCTTGCTTTCTGGGAGGTCACAACAAACGCTCTCCCTTGCACTACCGGTTTTGACTTTTTTGGGACGGCCTTTGGTGCCTCCATCCTGGCTGAACTTGTTTTTGGTAAACGACAAAATCTAGCTAAATGACCTTCTCTTCCACAATTATATCATGCTTTAGACGGCATCACGCAGTTTGGACTGATGTGCCCCTCCCCTCCTCATTTGAAACATATGATAGGTGGTCGTTCTCCTTCCTTAACAACGGGTGCTGGTGCTGGCGTCTTTCCATCATTGTTGAATCTCCTTTTCTTAAAATAACCATTCTTATTATTTTGGCCCTGATTACCACCGAAGTGGTTACCATTTCTGGCCTGTTGATTCCCCCACACTTGTTGTCACCGCTTCGATGACTGCTCTCACTGGTATTATCAATTTGCCGACTGCTCTCTTTTGGTTGCGTTGACTCATTATCGTGCTCCACTAACTGAGCCATATTCACAACATCTGAATACAAACACAGTTTATGAGAAATAAGATGTTGACGTATCTCAGGTTTCAAACCTCGCAAAAACATTCGCGTCATTCGCTCTTCATTATCCACCAAGTGGGACGCAAACCGGGACAACTCAGCAAATTTAGCCTCATACTGCGACACGGTCATATTATTCTGCTCTAATTTGATGAACTCCACCTCCTTCATGTGACGAACACTTTCGGGAAAGTATTTGTCATTGAACAGCTCTTGGAACTTCTCCCAAGACATCTTCAGTGCAGCAGGTTGAGTACGCTTAATCGATTCCCACCAGTAATCTGCCTCTCCTCGCAACATAAAGGCGGCAAAGGGAACCTTTTGCTCCTCAGAGCATCCCAAGACATCAAATATCTTGGTGATCTGCTTTATCCATGTTTTCGCTATAAGTGGTTTTGGCTCTCCCTTAAACTCCGGTGGTCCCAGCTCCTTGAACTGTTTAGCGGTGACCGTCCAAGAGTTTTCAGTGTTTCCACCTATATTTTGGACAGGAGCCGCTCTCGTCTGCTGTTGCATGAACTGCATAAAACTTCTGAACATTCCATCATTCATTATCTGGTCAGTGTTGTTGTTTGCATGAGGATTTTCCCTTCCTGATGCACATTATCCTGATTATTGATATGTGGTGAATCAACAGTCGCCTGTGCTCCAGTGCTATTCTCAACATTCTCAGATGCCATTTTCAGATCCTGCCACAAAACAAAAGTTAATTGATATGTCATATATTATCATTATATTCTGACCGGCCAATTAAATACCATGCAAATAAACTTAGGTAGGTCATACTAGCGAAGGAATTCCCCGTCTCTCCCCTCTTAGTTCTATTCTCACATCTTAGCCAGGGATCATATCCCTAAGCTTTGATACCAACTATGACGCCCCCAAAATTAGGTATACATCACCCATCTTGGGTTGTCAGATACATGGTACAGAATACAAATACAACTTACTAATACAACTGTCGTGTACAATACGACAAAACATAACTGTGAGTTTGAATACAATTATTGTCTACTAGAGACTATACAAACCAAAAGGAGTCCTCATTACAATTATTGTCACACTATTTAACAGAATAGTGAGGACTACTTATACTATCATCTGGTCCATCACTCCGTTCCCCGACTCGTCCCAACTATATTCTCATTTCCTGAAGAGAAAGTGAAAGAAAGGGTGAGCTCAACTAGCCCAGTAAGAAATATTTTGACTAAGATAATGCAGAATAAATTATCATTAGCCTTCAACAGTGTTAAACTGATAAAATATAACGAACATCAAGTTTAACTGCATCGGAACAAGCAATCCATTAAAAGAGTCAAGTAGAGAATAAAATCTACTATCTTCTATGATTTAAAAGGTTTTTCAACATTGTTATCGCTGGGACTCAGCTTAATAAAATAATCCACATCATCGAATCACCCCTGCACTACGGCCAAAGATATTCTTTAGTATCACGACCACAATTATCCATGCACTACGGGCCAAGAATATTTGTGTACTCATTAATGGTCATGATCATGCCAACAACTGTCCATCAATGCACCACGGGCCAATGAGGACTTTTACCACATCATTTGTAACATTACGGTCATGATTATACCGAATAATCCCTGGTCATAATCATACCAAGTCCATCTATGCACTACAGGCCACAGATGACTTTCAACATTTTATAAACATGAGGATAATGACAATGATATAAGAATTCAATAAAACAAGTTCAAGAATTAATTTATCCAAGAATTAACAACGTCCAAATTGTCAACATGATACTGCTTTGTGGAGTAAATTTCAAAAATGCTTAGAATAATATTTTCATGAAAAGATACTGGATGAAACACAATTATCAAGGATATTCCACTAATTTTATGGAGTATAGAAGTTAAAACTTAACCAACTGAGTATAACAAAGAATGGAATAACAAAAGAAATCACCCAGCATGCGATAGACCGCACAGACAGGTTATTCTAACAGAATAATAAATAATGGAATCAGGTCCGGCGTAAACGCACAGACAGGATATTCCGATAGAATAATAAATAATGGAACCAGGTCCGGCGTAAACGAACAGACAGGATATTCCGACAGAATAATAAATAATGGAACCAGGTCCGGTGTAAAACACACAGACAGGATGTTCCAACAGAATAATAATAAGACGGAACCAGGTCCGATGTAAAACACACAGACATGATGTTCCAACAGAATAATAATAAAAACAGAATCAGGTCCGGTGTAAAACACACAGACAGGATGTTCCAACAGAATAATAATAAAAACGGAACTAGGTCTGGTGTAAAACACACAGACAGGATGTTCCAATAGAATAATAGAAGAATGTCACCAAGTATAGGGTAGACCGCGTACACAGGTTATTCCAACAGAATAATAAGAAATGGAATAACAAAAGTTCTCTTCATGAATAAGAAAGAAAAACACCCCTTACCATTTTAAAGAAGAACTGAAATAAGGAAGTAGTTAAGTAACAGAATACTTTTCTTCTCTCTCTTTGTAGTTTCTCTCTCTAGAGTTCAGTAAATTCGTAAGAAATAATGAAGGAATGAGCTGCTATATATAGAAAAATAGAATGTATAGTAACTAATCCATAAACGATCCAGATTGATTACTTTAATCTGACGGTCCATATTTAAAGAAAAATCTTTTAAATAAAATATAATATATTCTATTTATTGAATAACTTTAATAAAGTATTCTGTTTTATATAAAAAGATGTTTCTGTTTTATTACGTTAATAATACGAATAAAACAAAACTTCATTATCGCTAAATAATTCATATTATTAACTGACAATAATTGAATCAAACTGAGTGACTTCTTACATAAGCATTAATAATCAATACCGTGTGCTACTATGCAACCACACGTATTACTATACTTTTACTATCGAGTAGTTCAACAGTATCAATGGTAAAACTTCGGCCATTATGTTTAATAAAATATTTTTGTCATTTTCTCAATTCGACAATAATTCCGTTGTGGGGTCCACCAATGATTGTGCCGTTGTAAGAATATTCCCTGCTAAAACGAATATTCTCCGACCAATCGAATATTATATAACAACTTGCGTACTTTGTAAAATTTATAAATATTACCCACAACTATAATATTATATCAAATTAACTCCATAATATTCAAAAATGATAATTATAAAAAATTCATCTTTATTTATAAAAGTTGGGGTCTTACATGGTCGAACTGCGACATCAAGGCCAATGGGTGATAAGTGGTCACTCCCCTCAAACCAGCCAGAGGGAGATAGTCCATGCCCGGAGCATGAGTAATGAAGCTGTATGGTCAGCTAAGCCCCTAACACAGCAATATGCTGAATGGATCTCTGATATCTGCCAAGAATGTGGACTAGGACAGAGCATCTATACACTCTGATGGCTGAAAAGAGTATGACATAGCTACATCATGGGTGAAGCAATACCCATGCCGTCTAAAAGTGTCAATCGGTCTCAAGTGTGACATGAACCACACATATAGCATGATTGAGCTACCTGTGAACACTCCTGTAGGATACGTGCAACAATATGATGCCGACCGCAGGGTCTCTGCTACAATCATAGGTACAATGGTACGACCCTCCCTGAGAGCTCTCACGGCTATGATAACGCCTATATCTATCTCATCCATATACCGCGGCATATACACATATGACAATACATATAGCATCAGTACGTCAACTCTGGCTAAGCGCCAATGAGCCTCCGGTGTGGTGAAATCCCCAGAATGTCATGAATAGCTATCCTCCGAGCCAAATCTATCGTACAGAAAATGCTAGGATATCACGTGGCCAGATGTCAACTCATCCTGTACCGTTCTGCGCCTCAATCTTGTGAGAGTCATGAATCGTCTACTCATGTCTCCCAAAGCAAGATGCACGCAAGGTCTGTCTAGAGGCAGCATCGGCAATCGTGCATACTCCTCCAGAGTAGGAGTCAACTCATGGGTGTCGAATTGGAATACCTGCCTATCCGGTAGCTAATGCTTTATCATCCCGTCCACAAATCCTGCGGGAACCTGAAAAGTCAAAAAGGTCATGGTATGATGAAATAAATGATCTACAGTCACCCTGTCTGGTGGTGATATGCTATCATACAACGATCTCACACCCGATGCCACCACTGATGGTGGGGTATGATCTATGCGGCTAACTGTCGAAGAAGACATCTGTGCGGGCCGTGTCATAAGACCATCCAGGGGTCAATACCAAATATCTCTGGACATACATACATATGCATAACATGATACATGCATAACAGATAATAGATGGCAATATGATATAGGGAATGAAAAAATACTGTGCATACATTCCTAAGTATATCATCATCTAATACAACATCTCTATACAACTAAAAATACAGGGAAATGGGACACATCCACCCAATATCTAACAGAAGCCTATCAAAAGATATAACGAGAATATACATCAGAAGAAGACAATGGTGTCGATGTCCACATCATCAATCCTGTCCACCTGATGTAACTCCTCCTGAGTCACTGGATCTCTATCAACAGGGATGTCAGGCCTATATAGAGGAGGATCTGCGTCGGTAAAACTGAATGGGTCACCCGAGGGGCCAGCGCCTGAGCTGGAAGGATCAAATGAAGCCTCCTCTACCGGATCTCTACCCAAATGCCGGATAAAAATATGTGCCTGATCCAACTGTCGGGTCAAACTATCAATCTGGGTCATATGAGTCGGATCTTGGACATAAGCTATCCAATCCGTCATCATCAAGGATCCTGGAACCATATCCCCCATAAACTGTGTGGCACGGGACTAAGCTCCAATAGTGCGAGGGGACCACCACCGATGGAACGTCTCCTGAGTACATGACCCTCTGACAATGCAAAACTATCAACCCCTAACAATGGGATATCAATGGCGGGTGACTGCGATACAGGCTAATAACGCCTGGCATGAGGCAAGATTAGTATACGAATCTCCCATGTGGTGCTCCTAATAGCACGCTCTCCTAAATAGAGCTCCCAGCCTCCATCTGTGAAGAGAGGAACTCTCCTGGTGGAAATCACATACTCGACTCCAGTCGGGTATCCATCCTCAAAACCCACTGTCAGGTGTTCCCCGGAATAGGGAAGCCATGTGATGGTGTCGGCCGTCAGCAAATCTTGCTGCATACGACAATGAGTGAATCCCTCAGCTACAAGGACCTCTGGCAGAATCTAATGATGCCATCGTCGTCCTCGTGGATAGGTGTCTAAACCTAACACACTCACGAGACGCAAGCATGGAAGCCTCTCATAGGCCCAAACCTGCCAACACAAAGGCAAACATCTGCTATCAGTTAACACTCTTAACCTATACATGGTAAATGACAAGAGAAATACTCACCAGCAGAAATGGGTAAAATTCTAGCCAAGCCTCGGTCAAACCCTGTGAACGCATGCGCATGCCCCGAAGGAAATAGGCAAAGGTGTAGGAGCCCCAATCATACTCTCCAATACGTTCCACATCACGTGTAGCGCTGATCAAAACGAAAGATACCTTGGAAGAATTATCTGCTATGAAGCAGCCTCTAATGATCATCAGGAACAATCGCTGCAGAACGCGATCCCTGATTCTGACATCATCAGGCATAGGCTCACCCAATAGCCCGCTCATAACATCTACGCTCAAAAGACCTGAATGGACAGTCCTGCCTTTGAGCTCCGCCGCCGAAACTCCTAATAAGGATCTAACGGCAGTAGGGGTAATATTTGCCATGCAAGGCACTGGCTCCCCTCCAAACTCTATACTTGTGATAAATCGCCAATCCATAGGCGTCATCATCACCTCGCAATCTAGCAGATGGAGTGATTGAGTCTGATGAAACCATCACTCAGACAATGCCCTGAGGTAACCCCAGGGACAATGACGTGGAAGGATGGAGAAAAATGCCCCAAATCCCCACTCATGCACTACCGCTCTGTAGTCAGGATGAAGCGCCTGATACATGAAGTGAATGCTGAACCAGTTCTTTTGAGGCTGTGTAAAACCAGGAACCTGCATGAAATGCAGATCAACATTAAAACCCTTTAATCCTCATCAATAGGAAAGAAGGAAGATCAAAGTCTAACGCCATACCTCATTAGCATGCAAATACATCGATGGATGTCTGCCCAAGTCACCCAGCAACTCTGGGTTCACCACCTGAATGCTCGGAAGCTCCCTACGAGGGACATGTGCAGCAGGAGCGGGATCATCTATCGAAATATTTGCCTCATCGTCCTCAACGTCTGAAACATCTACCTGGACAGGACGTATCACAGCCTCCACCAACCGACGAGGCTGTCTGACAGAACAGGGATGAGGTACTTCAGAAGCCCTCTGCCGTACACCAGAAGTGGTCCTATAGGAACTGCTCGATTGATCCGGAGCCATAGTATCTGGACAACAAGTCTCCAAATCACCTCAAAAAGGGTGTGGTATTTCCTTACCTGGAGCTTGCTCGAATGCATTTTATGACTATATGCATGCATGCATTTACTTTAACGTATAATAGAGATAAAATGCATGACTACCCAATGCCTACATTTGAAAATTTTTTGCCATAGTCCTCTCTGAAAATAGGACTATCCACATGCATACAGGCATGTTTAGGTGGCCAATCAGTAGTACACCTGCCCCAAAGTCATATACATAATATATGCATTAAAAATTAAAATCATCATGCATTAGGCCAACCTCAATACTAGGAGTACTTTGCTTTGCTACCTTATTGTAAAACTCAAAATTATTAATAAATGAAATTTAATTTTCTCTATTTATTATTCTGAAATAGTAAGGGTTGATTTGATTAATGTGGTTAGTTATGAGTAAAATGTGCAAATATTTTAAATAAGCAAGTGGTTATAAAATATTCATTGTTGTCGGGGAATATTCGGTTGGTCGTGAAATTTTCTTATTGTCGGAGAATATTCGTACGACGGCGCAGTCTTTTGTGGGCCCCATAACGGAAAGCGATTGGATGAAGAAAATGACAAAAATAAGTTGTTTATAAATAATGGCGTAGTTGTTACCGTTAATACTATTGGAATACCCGGTGGTTAAAATACGGTAATACGCGTTGTTGCACAGTAACACACGGTATTGCACCAATTATTGATTCTTACGTAAGAAGACACTACTCAATAATGGTTACAGTAATTACTGTTCAATATTTTATTTTATTGATTAAATAATTGCTACGTTGATATTTTATAATTGTCACTACGCAGTATTTTTCATTATCAGAGCAATAATTCATATTATCTGAATAATATTATTAGATAATATTATTGGCAATGTTTAGAAAGTTCAGTCTAAGGAGAGGTTTGGTCATCTAATTGTGGGCTAGTAAGGAGAAATCCTTATTGGAAAGCCCCCTCTTTCCGGGGAACGGCCTGGTTGTCAGTACTGTGATCATGTAATATTATTTGTGTATAATTAATTATTGATTTATATGATGAGAAAAATATTGATTTTATGTGGATATAGATGCAGAAAATTTTTAATGTGAAAATTGTTGAAAATTAATATTTTATCTTTTTCTGATAAAATAATTCATTTAAATATATTATTTTAATAATATATTGATGGTGATATTTTTACAATGAATGTGGGATATATGAGTATATGAGGAAGAAGAGTATTTTTGTGGCATTAAATGATTAGCACATATTTTGTGTGTTGGTGGACACAATTCTTGACCGAAAATTTATTATTGACTGTAAAATCGCCCGTTTGTGGATTTCGGTCAATTTTTGTTTGGAATTTGGAAAAACTTTCTTCTGTAAAGTTGTAGAGAATTAAATTTCCTATAAAAACACGCGAGATTCGAATTTTCTGATAAAAGGGCTATTTATTATGAATTATTGAAGTTCTAAAGTTCCGAAATAATTGATTTTTAAAAGTTTTATTTATTATTTTGAAGAAAAACGTTTTTTGGCATTTAAGTGGGCTAACATGTGATATAAATGGTCTGAGATCAGATGTCTAGAGATGGGCTAAGAAAAATTTGATAAATATATTATTATTATATTAAATTTTCTGCTTTGGTGTTCTAAGCATTTTCCTATAAATAGGGTGCTTAGGTTAGAATTAAAAATCACACCAGAAACATAAGTTTCTCTCTATCTTTCTCTTTCTATATTAGTGAACGTATTCTTGTGAGTATTCTAATACTTTGAGTATTGCTATACGATGCAAGTTCAAGTCATAGCCTATATCCGGTGTTTCAACTAGAAGTACTGTTTTTACGAGGTAAGGGATGTTATTTTCTTCGTAAATGATATTATTTTTTCAATATCATTATGCCGAAATATTGGTTGGAAATTTTTATCAAATTTGGAACTTTTCATGTCGGGGTTACTATTCATGAGTTACTATTCACGAGTTACTATTCACCGAAAAATAATTTTTTTTTCTTTTCGTCCAAAATATCTATTCTGGATACTAGCTTTGATTGTATCCATGTTTTGATCATTCTTGAATTTTACTCCACTATGATTATTTATGAGGTATTTTTGGACATGGATAAACTGTAATACGAATCCCTAATATTTGTTCTTTTGCTTCACTGGATTCGTTTTTTTTAAAATATTTTTCATCATCCTCAGTCTTAAATGATGATATAACTAAATATCTTTGGCCTGTAGTGCAAAGATGAATGATTTCTGATGAATATCTTTGGCCCGTAGTGCAAAGATGAACAGGTGTTGAGATGAACATGACCAACTGATGAATATCTTTGGCATGTAGTGCAAAGATGACTATTTGATTCCAGATATTTATTGATGTTACAGGGATAAAATGTTGATGATGGACTTTTAAATTCATAGATAATCGTAGATTTCATTCTCTACGTAACTCTTCTATGAATTATTAATTTCCGCTGCGAATATTGATTTAAAACTTGTTGTCTATTGTATTCTATTAAATTTTTTCCTGTTGAAGACTAACGATAATTTGTTGTATATTATCTTAGTCATAATATTCTTTACTGGGTTAGTTGAGCTCACCCTTTTCCTTGTTGTTCCATCTTTCTTCTCAGGAGGCGAGAATATAGCGAGTACTAGTCGGGGTGTGGAATGATGGTTCAAGACAGTTATTTTAGTAGTCCTCACTATTTTATAAAATAGTGTATCAATAAGTATAATGAGGACTTAATTGAGTATGAATTCTGTCTAGATGACAATATTTGTATTTAAACTCACAGTATATGTGTTGTCGTATTTTGCACGACAATTGTAATAATAAAGTTGTAGTTATTTTTTGTACCATGTATTTGGCGACTCAGAATGGGTTGGATGGATTGGACCTATTTTGGGGGCGTCACAGTTGGTATCAGAGCTTAGGGATATGATCTCTGACGGAGATTGGGGAATAGAACTAGGAGGGGAGATACGAGTAAATCCTTCGCTAGTGTGTCCTACCTAAGTTTATCTGTTGGTCGGTCATAATATAGGGATATTATGTGATATGTTAATTTGTTAAATTAACCCTTATTTTATGGCAGTATTTGAGAATATCGACTGAGAATGTTAACAGTAGAGTAAATGAAATCGTGGAGACGCCTGTACTCACCAACGAGGAGAACGTGCAACAGGCTGGCAATGTTCCTCCTGTGAACAACATCAATGAGCAGATGATGAACGATGGGATGTTTAGAAGCTTTTTGCAGTTCATGCAAAATCAGACGAAGGAGACTCGTGTTCAAAATACAGGAGGAAATGATAACAATTGTAAGACCCCAACTTTTATAAATAAAGATGAATTTTCTATAAATATCATTTTTGAATATTATGGAGTTAATTTGATATAATGTTATAGTTGTGGGTAATATTTATAAATTTTGCAAAGTACGCAAGTTGTTATATAATATTCGATTGGTCGGGGAATATTCGTTTTAACAGGGAATATTCGTACAACGGCACAATCATTGGTGGACCCCACAACTGAATTATTGTCGGATTGAGAAAATGACAAAAATATTTTATTAAAAATAACGGCGGAAGTTTTACCATTGTTACTGTTGAACTACTCGGTAGTAAAAGTACAGTAATACGTGTGGTTGCATAGTAGCACACGGTATTGATTATTAATGTTTATGTGAGAAGTCACTCAGTTTGATTCAATTATTGTCAGTTAATAATATGAATTATTTAGCGATAATGACGTTTTGTTTTATTCGTATTATTAACGTAATAAAACAGAAACATCTTTTTATATAAAACAGAATACTTTATTAAAGTTATTCTATAAATAGAATATATTATATTTTATTTAAAAGATTTTTCTTTAAATATGGACCGTCAGATTAAAGTAATCAATCTGGACCGTTCATGGATTAGTTACTATGCATCCTATTTTTCTATAAATAGCAGCTCATTCCTTCATTATTTCTTACGAATTCACTGAACTCTAGAGAGAGAAACTATAGAGAGAAACTATAGAGAGAGAGAAGAAGAGTATTCTGCTACTTAACTACTTCCTTATTTCAGCTCTTCTTTAAAACGGTAAGGGATATTATTCTTTTGTATTCAAGAAGAGAACCTCTGTTATTCCATTTCTTTATTATTCTGTTGGAATAACCTGTATACGCGGTCTACCCTATACTTGGTGACATTCTTCTATTATTCTGTTGGAACATCCTGTCTGTGTGTTTTACACCGGACCTGGTTCCGTCTTGTTATTATTCTGTTGGAACATCCTGTCTGTGTGTTTTACACCGGACCGAGTTCCATTATTTATTATTCTGTCGGAATATCCTGTCTGTGCGTTTACGCCGGACCTGGTTCCATTATTTATTATTCTGTTGGAATAACCTGTTTGTGCGGTCTATCGCATGCATGGTGATTTCTTTTGTTATTCCATTCTTTATTGTACTCAGTTGGTTAAGTTTTGACTTCTATACTCCATGAAATTTGTGGAATATCCTTGATAATTGTGTTTCATCCAGAATCTTTTCATGAAAATATTCTTCTAAGCATTCTTGAATTTTACTCCACAAAGCAGTATCATGTTGACAATTTGGACGTTATTAATTCCTGGATAAATTAATTCTTGAACTTGTTTTATTGAATTCTTATATCATTGTCATCATCCTCATGTTTATAAAATGTTGAAAGTCATCTGTGGCCTGTAGTGCATAGATGGACTTGGTATGATTATGACCAGGGATTATTCGGTATAATCATGACCGTAATGTTACAAATGATGTGGTAAAAGTCCTCATTGGCCCGTAGTGCATTGATGGACAGTTGTTGGCATGATCATGACCATTAATGAATACACGAATATCCTTGGCCGTAGTGCAGGGGTGATTCGATGATGTGGATTATTTTATTAATCTGAGTCCCAGCGATAACAGTGTTGAAACACCTTTTAAATCATAAAAGATAGTAGAATTTATTTTCTACTTGACTCTTTTAATGGATTGCTTGTTCCGCTGCAGTTAAACTTGATGTCTATTATATTTTATCAGTTTAACATTGTTGAAGGCTAATGATAATTTATTCTGCATTATCTTAGTCATAATATTTCTTACTGGGCTAGTTGAGCTCACCCTTTCTTTCACTGTTCTCTTCAGGAAATGAGAACGTAGCTGGGGCAAGTCGGGGAACGGAGTGATGGTTCGAATGATAGTATTAGTTAGTAGTCCTCACTATTCTATGTAATAGTGTGTTAATAAATGTAATGAGGACTCCTTTTGAGTATGAATACTCTCTAGAAGATAATATTTGTATTCAAACTCACAGTTTATGTTTTGTCGTATTGTACACGACAGTTGTATTAGTAAGTGGTATTTATATTCTGTACTTTGTATCTGACGACCCAATATGGGTGATGTATACCTAATTTTGGGGGCGTCACAGTTGGTATCAGAGCTTAGGGATATGATCCCTGGCTAAGATGTGAGAATAGAACTAGGAGGGGAGAGACGGGGAATTCCTTCGCTAGTATGACCTACCTAAGTTTATTTGCATGGTATTTAATTGGTCGGTCATAATATAAGGATAATATATGACATATCAATTAACTTTTATTTTGTGGCAGTATCTGAAAATGGCATCTGAGAATGTTGAGAATAGCAATGGAGCACAGGCGACTGTTGATTCACCACATATCAATAATCAGGATAATGTGCATCAGGAAGGTGACAATCCTCATGCAAACAACAACACTGACCAGATGATGAATGATAGAATGTTCAGAAACTTTATGCAGTTCATGCAACAGCAGGCGAGAGCGGCTCCTGTCCAAAATATAGGTGAAAACACTGAAAACTCTCGGACGGTCACCGCTAAACAGTTCAAGGAGCTGGGACCACCAGAGTTTAAGGGAGAGCCAAAACCACTTATAGCGGAAACATGGATAAAGCAGATTACCAAGATATTTGATGTCTTGGGATGCTCCGAGGAGCAAAAGGTTCCCTTTGCCGCCTTTATGTTGCGAGGAGAGGCAGATTACTGGTGGGAATCGATTAAGCGTACTCAACCTGCCGCACTGAAGATGTCTTGGGAGAAGTTCCAAGAGCTGTTCAATGACAAATACTTTCCCGAAAGTGTTCGTCACATGAAGGAGGTGGAGTTCATCAAATTGGAGCAGAATAATATGACCGTGTCGCAGTATGAGGCTAAATTTGCTGAGTTGTCCCGGTTTGCGTCCCACTTGGTGGATAATGAAGAGCGAATGACGCGAATATTTTTGCGAGGTTTGAAACCTGAGATACGTCAACATCTTATTTCTCATAAACTGTGTTTGTATTCAGATGTTGTGAATAGGGCTCAGTTAGTGGAGCGCGATAACGAGTCAACGCAACCAAAAGAGAGCAGTCGGCAAAATGATAATACCAGTGAGAGCAGTCATCGAAGCGGTGACAACAAGCGTGGAGGGAATCAACAGGCCAGAAATGGTAACCACTTCGGTGGTAATCAGGGCCAAAACAATAAGAATGGTCATTTCAAGAAGAGGAGATTCAACAATGATGGAAAGACGTCAGCACCAGCACCCGTTGTTAAGGAAGGAGAACGACCACCTATCATATGTTTCAAATGCGGAGGGGAGGGGCACATCAGTCCAAACTGCGCGATGCCGTCTAAAGCATGTTATAATTGTGGAAGAGAAGGTCATTTAGCTCGATTTTGTCGTTTACCAAAAACAAGTTCAGCCAAGATGGAGACACCAAAGGCCGTCCCAGAAAAGTCAAAACCGGTAGTGCAAGGGAGAGCGTTTGTTGTGACCTCCCAGAAAGCAAGGAACCCGAATGAGGTCATCACGGGTAAGCTTATCATAAACTCTAACGAAGTCTATACTTTATTTGATACCGGTTCTACCCATTCTTTTATTTCTCCTACTTGCGCTCATCGATTAAATTTGATTCCGGAGAAATTAGACTTTGACTTATCTGTTGAAACTCCATTGGGAGAAACCTTCATTACATCCACGGTTTATAAGTCTTGTTTGGTTCAAGTTGGTACCCACACATTACCTGTCGATCTTATTTCATTAAAAATACTTGCATTTGACGTGATTCTAGGGATTGATTGGTTAACTACTCATCATGCAAAAATTGATTGTTTTCGTAAGGTTGTTAGCTTTCATATTCCTAATCGACCTATTATGCGAATTCAAGCAACCAAACCATTAAAATCAATCGCTGTCATCTCAAGCCATAAAGCTATTCGTTTATTGAAAAACGGATGTCAAGCTTTCTTAGCTCATGTCACGGATCTAAACAAAAATACGTCAGTTTTGAATGATATTTCTATTGTTAATAAATTCCCTGACGTATTCCCTGAAGAACTTCCTGGCCTACCCCCAGAGCGTGAAATTGAATTTTGTATCGACCTTGAACCCGGTACAAAACCCATTTCCAAAGCCCCATATCGAATGGCTCCTATTGAACTTCAGGAGTTAAAGATCCAACTGCAGGAATTGTTAGACATTGGCTTTATTCGTCCTAGTACTTCTCCTTGGGGTGCTCCTGTGCTATTCGTGAAGAAGAAAGATGGAAGTATGCGACTTTGTATTGATTATCGGGAGTTGAATCATGTCACCATCAAAAATAGGTACCCATTGCCACGTATTGATGACCTGTTTGACCAGTTGCAAGGAGCACAATTCTTTTCAAAGATCGATCTTCGTTCTGGATATCATCAGCTGAAGGTTAGAACTGAGGATATTCCAAAGACGGCTTTCAGAACTCGGTACGGGCATTATGAATTCCTAGTCATGTCCTTTGGATTGACTAATGCTCCTGCTGCCTTCATGGATATGATGAACCGGGTATTCAAGGAATATTTGGATCACTTTGTGGTCGTCTTTATTGATGACATCCTTATTTATTCCAAAAGCCGTGAAGATCATGAGCAACACTTGAGGCTGGTACTCCAAAAGCTTCGTGAATACAAGCTTTATGCCAAGTTGAAGAAATGCGAGTTCTGGCTGGAGGAGGTAGCATTCCTTGGGCACGTAGTATCAAGTCGTGGAATATCGGTTGACCCGGCAAAGATTGAAGCTATTCAAAGCTGGGAGCAACCTAAATCAGTGACCGAAGTACGTAGCTTTCTTGGTTTAGCTGGTTATTATCGGAGATTCGTGGAAGGATTTTCTCGAATCGCTACTCCATTAACTCAGCTGACTCGGAAAGATACAAAGTTCGGTTGGAGCGAAGAATGTGAGAAGAGTTTTCAAGAACTCAAGAGGAGACTCATTTCAGCACCTGTTCTAACAATACCATCTGGCTCGGAGGGATTTGTCATCTACAGTGATGCTTCGAGCAAAGGGTTGGGATGCGTTCTCATGCAACATGGAAAAGTCATAGCCTATGCATCAAGACAACTCAAGGAATATGAGAGGAATTATCCTACTCATGATCTAGAGTTGGCAGCTGTTGTCTTTGCACTTAAAATTTGGAGGCATTACTTGTATGGGGAGAAGGTGGAGATCTTTACGGATCATAAAAGCCTCAAATATTTCTTCACTCAAAAGGAACTCAACATGCGACAACGACGTTGGCTTGAACTGTTGAAAGATTATGATCATACCATTCAATACCATCCTGAAAAAGCGAACGTGGTAGCTGACGCATTGAGTAGAAGATCATATGCAAGTACGAGTGCGATATTGTCAACACAAAGGCCCATTTTGTGTGACTTGCAAAGGATGGAGATAGAGTTAAAGACTCCAGGGACCCATGTGATGATGGCGAATATACGAGTAGAACCGACTTTAATCGATAAAGTTAAAGCTGCTCAAGCTACAGACCTGGAGCTGATGCGTATGAGGAAGAAAGTGCAAGAAGGTGCTATGCCGGAAGCAAGAATCGATGAAGAAGGAATACTTCGAGTCAACTCCAGACTTTGTGTTCCTAACAACCCTGATTTAAAGTATGAAATCATGATGGAGGCGCACAACACACCGTTTGCAATCCATCCTGGAAGTACCAAAATGTATCATGATCTTCGTCATACATTTTGGTGGAGCAATATGAAGAGAGAGATAGCGTTGTTTATCTCAAGGTGTCTAACTTGTCAACGAGTCAAAGCGGAGCATCAAGTACCAAAAGGTCCATTGCAACCACTTGAAATTCCAGAATGGAAGTGGGAGCACATTACCATGGATTTCGTTACCGGTCTTCCTAGGGTTTCTCAAGGTATTGATGCGATTTGGGTCATTGTTGATAGATTGACCAAGTCTGCTCATTTCTTACCGATACGAGAAACTTATACACTTGAACGTCTTGCTCGTATGTACATAAACGAGATTGTAAAACTGCATGGTATGCCAGTATCCATAGTTTCTGACATAGACCCAAGATTCACTTCACGATTTTGGGTTAGTTTACAAAAAGCTATGGGCACGGATTTACGATTTAGTTCAGCATATCATCCTCATACGGACGGACAATTAGAGAGGACTATTCAAACTCTTGAAGATCTATTAAGACTCTGTGTCTTTGACTTCAAGGGAAGTTGGGACAAGTTCTTACCATTGGTGGAGTTTTCCTACAACAACAGTTATCAAGCAAGTATTGGCATGGCTCCATTCGAAGCATTGTATGGAAGAAAATGTCGTTCTCCAGTATGCTGGGATGAGGTGGGTGAAGCAACGTTGTTGGGACCGGAGTTGGTACGTATGACTACAGAAAAGATTCAAACGATCCGACAACGTATAAAAACCTCACAAGATCGACAAAAGAGTTATGCTGATCTTCATCGAAAGGACGTGGAATTTGATGTAGGAGATCATGTGTTCTTACGTGTTGCTCCATGGAAAGGAGTTACGAGATTTGGAAAGAGAGGAAAGCTCAATCCTCGATTCATCGGTCCATTTTTAATCCTCGATCGAGTAGGAACTGTGGCTTATAGACTCGCTTTACCGCCAAGTATGTCTCGTGTTCATAACGTTTTTCACATATCCATGTTACGCAAATATGTGGAAGACCCGAACCACATTATTGAGTTAGAACCGGACGAAATAGCGGAGGATTTGACGTATGAAGAAGTTCCTGTTCAAATCTTGGATAAGAAGGAACATATTCTACGCTCCAAGGTTATACCTCAAGTCAAAGTTTTGTGGAGAAACCACGATGTTGAGGAAATGACTTGGGAGTTAGAATCTGAAATGAAATCAAGGTATCCTTACCTCTTCGACATACCAGGTACGTACCCTAATTTCGAGGGCGAAATTTCATAAGAAGGGGAGGTTGTAAGACCCCAACTTTTATAAATAAAGATGAATTTTCTATAAATATCATTTTTGAATATTATGGAGTTAATTTGATATAATGTTATAGTTGTGGGTAATATTTATAAATTTTGCAAAGTACGCAAGTTGTTATATAATATTCGATTGGTCGGGGAATATTCGTTTTAACAGGGAATATTCGTACAACGGCACAATCATTGGTGGACCCCACAACGGAATTATTGTCGGATTGAGAAAACGACAAAAATATTTTATTAAAAATAACGGCGGAAGTTTTACCATTGTTACTGTTGAACTACTCGGTAGTAAAAGTACAGTAATACGTGTGGTTGCATAGTAGCACACGGTATTGATTATTAATGCTTATGTGAGAAGTCACTCAGTTTGATTCAATTATTGTCAGTTAATAATATGAATTATTTAGCGATAATGACGTTTTGTTTTATTCGTATTATTAACGTAATAAAACAGAAACATCTTTTTATATAAAAAAGAATACTTTATTAAAGTTATTCTATAAATAGAATATATTATATTTTATTTAAAAGATTTTTCTTTAAATATGGACCGTCAGATTAAAGTAATCAATCTGGACCGTTCATGGATTAGTTACTATGCATCCTATTTTTCTATAAATAGCAGCTCATTCCTTCATTATTTCTTACGAATTCACTGAACTCTAGAGAGAGAAACTATAGAGAGAAACTATAGAGAGAGAGAAGAAGAGTATTCTGCTACTTAACTACTTCCTTATTTCAGCTCTTCTTTAAAACGGTAAGGGATATTATTCTTTTGTATTCAAGAAGAGAACTTCTGTTATTCCATTTCTTTATTATTCTGTTGGAATAACCTGTATAAGCGGTCTACCCTATACTTGGTGACATTCTTCTATTATTCTGTTGGAACATCCTGTCTGTGTGTTTTACACAGGACCTGGTTTCGTCTTGTTATTATTCTGTTGGAACATCCTGTCTGTGTGTTTTACACCGGACCTGGTTCCATTATTTATTATTCTGTCGGAATATCATGTCTGTGCGTTTACGCCGGACCTGGTTCCATTATTTATTATTCTGTTGGAATAACCTGTTTGTGCGGTCTATCGCATGCATGGTGATTTCTTTTGTTATTCCATTCTTTATTGTACTCAGTTGGTTAAGTTTTGACTTCTATACTCCATGAAATTTGTGGAATATCCTTGATAATTGCGTTTCATCCAGTATCTTTTTATGAAAATATTCTTCTAAGCATTCTTGAATTTTACTCCACAAAGCAGTATCATGTTGACAATTTGGACGTTGTTAATTTCTGGATAAATTAATTCTTGAACTTGTTTTATTGAATTCTTATATCATTGTCATCATCCTCATGTTCATAAAATGTTGAAAGTCATCTGTGGCCTGTAGTGCATAGATGGACTTGGTATGATTATGACCAGGGATTATTCGGTATAATCATGACCGTAATGTTACAAATGATGTGGTAAAAGTCCTCATTGGCCCGTAGTGCATTGATGGACAGTTGTTGGCATGATCATGACCATTAATGAATACACGAATATCCTTGGCCGTAGTGCAGGGGTGATTCGATGATGTGGATTATTTTATTAAGCTGAGTCCCAGCGATAACAGTGTTGAAACACCTTTTAAATCATAAAAGATAGTAGAATTTATTTTCTACTTGACTCTTTTAATGGATTGCTTGTTCCGCTGCAGTTAAACTTGATGTCTATTATATTTTATCAATTTAACATTGTTGAAGGCTAATGATAATTTATTCTGCATTATCTTAGTCATAATATTTCTTACTGGGCTAGTTGAGCTCACCCTTTCTTTCACTATTCTCTTCAGGAAATGAGAACGTAGCTGGGGCAAGTCGGGGAACGGAGTGATGGTTCGAATGATAGTATTAGTTAGTAGTCCTCACTATTCTATGTAATAGTGTGTTAATAAATGTAATGAGGACTCCTTTTGAGTATGAATACTCTCTAGAAGATAATATTTGTATTCAAAATCACAGTTTATGTTTTGTCGTATTGTACACGACAGTTGTATTAGTAAGTGGTATTTGTATTCTGTACTTTGTATCTGACGACCCAATATGGGTGATGTATACCTAATTTTGGGGGCGTCACAACAATTCACGGTTTGTCACAGCCAAACAGTTCAAGGAGTTGGGACCACCAGAATTTAAGGGAAAGCCGGATCCGATCATGGCGGAAACGTAGGTCAAGCAAATTACCAAGATATTCGATATATTGGGATGCACGGAGGAACAGAAGGTTCCATTCGCCACCTTTATGTTTCGTGGCGAGACAGACTAATGGTGGGAGTCTGTGAAGCGTACCCATCCAGCCGCACTCAGCATGTCTTGGGATACATTTCAGAAACTGTTCAATGACAAGTACTTCCCTGAAAGTATTCATTATATGAAGGAGGTAGAGTTTATTAGACTGGAGCAGAATAACATGACGGTGTCCCAGTACGAGGCGAAGTTTGCAGAGTTGTCCAGGTTTGCACCTCATTTGGTGGAGAATGAGGAACGTATGACGCGGATGTTTCTGAGAGGTTTGAAACCCGGCATACGTCAATATCTCATTTCTCATAAATTTTCTCTCTATTCAGATGTTGTCAACAGGGCTCAATTATTAGAGTGAGATAACGAGTACGGTCAACCGAGGGACGACAACCAGGATCATATCGGTGACAGCAGTCATCAGAACAATGATAACCAGCGGAGAAAGAAAAATACAGACAAGAACGACAACCACTCTGGTGGTAATCGTGGCTATGAAAATAGAAGAAGCGAGTCGGGAGGAGATTTTTAAAAGAGGAGATTCAATAATGACAATACGAAGACGTCAGCACCAGCAGCAACTGGTTCCAAGGGAGGAGAACGACCATCGGTTATATGCTATAAGTGCGGAAAAGAAGGACATATCAGCCCAAACTGCCCACAACAGTTTAAGGTATGTTATAATTGTGGAAAGGAAGGACATATCGCTCGAGATTGCACTGTAGCGAAACCAAGTCCAGCGGGGATGGTGACTCAAAAAGCTATCCCATAAAAGACAAAGTCAACGGTTCCTGGAAGAGCGTTTGTCGTGACTGGTCAACATGCGAGGAACCCAAACGAGGTGATCACGGGTTAGTTAATTATAAATTTTTACGAAGTCTATACCTTATTAGATACCGGTTCTACCTATTCATTTATTTCTCCTGCTTGTGCTCAACGTTTAAACTTGACTCCGGAGAAGTTAGATTTTGACCTATCTGTGAAAACTCCGTTAGGAGAAACTTTTGTTACATCCACTGTTTATAAATCTTGTTTGATCCAAGTTGGCATCATCACATTACCTGTTGACCTTATCTCTTTAAAGATACTTGCTTTTGATGTGATTTTAGGAATTGATTGGTTAACTACTCATTATGCCAAAATTAATTATTTTCGTAAGGTTGTTAGTTTTCATATTCCTAAGCAACCTGTTATTCGAATTCAAGCAACCAAATCATTGAAGTCAAACTCTTTCATATTAAGCCGTAAAGTCATTCGTTTATTAAAAAACGGATGTCAAGCTTTCTTAGCTATGTTATGGACTTGAACAAAAATACGTCAGATTTGAATGATATTTCTATTGTTAGTAAAAAAATTTGACGTATTTCCTGAAGAATTTCTTGGCTTACTCCCAGAGCGTGATATTGAATTTTGTATCGACTTTGAACCCGGTACAAAACTCATTTTTAAAATCTCATATCGAATGGCTCCTATTGAACTTCAGGAGTTAAAAAACCAACTATAGAAGTTGATAATCGAGCCTCTATCTGGTGACTTCTTTTGTGAAATGCATCAAAGCCAGACACTCCGTAGGGGGCGTCATATTTGTGCAGTAATAAACTGATAGGTGCCATTATGACGTGATATCCAAGATTGGGATATGAGTCACAGTTGAGAGAAACCTAAGTCAGTAATCGAAATACGTAGCTTTTTGGTTATTATCGGAGATTCGTAAAAGAATTTTCTCGAATCGCTACCCCGTTAACTCAGCTGACTCGGAAGGATATCAAATTTGTAAGGAGCGAAGAATGCCAGAAGAGTTTCCAAGAGCTTAAAAGGAGACTCATTTCGGCACCTGTTCTGACAATACCATCTGGTTCGGATGGACTTGTTATCTACAGCGATGCTTCAGGCAAATGATTAGGATGTGTTCTCATGCAACGTGGGAAAGTCATAGCCTATGCCTCGCGACAACTTAAAGAATATGAGAGCCTACTCATGATCTAGAGTTGGCAGCAGTCGTTTTCGCGTTAAAGATCTGGAGGCACTATCTATATGGGGAGAAAGTGGAGATATATTCAGACCATAAAAGCCTCAAATATTTCTTCACTCAAAAAGAACTCAACATGCGGCAACGACGTGGGCTCGAGCTGTTGAAAGATTTCGATCATACCATCCAATACCATCCTAGAAAAGCAAACGTGGTAGCTGACGCATTGAGTAGAAGATCATATGCAAGAACGAGTGCGATGATATCAAGTATACGCGTAGAACCAACTTTAATCGATAAAGTTAAAGTTGCTCAAGCTACAGACCCGGAGCTGATGCGTATGAAGAAGAAAGTGCAAGAAGGTGCTATTCCAGAAGTAAGAATCGATGAAGAAGGAATACTTCGAGTCCACTCCAGACTTTATGTTCCTAACGATTCTGATTTGAAGTACAAGATCATGATGGAGGCACACAATACACCATTTGCAATCCATCCTGGAAATACTAAAATGTATCGTGATCTTCGACATACATTTTGGTGGAACAATATGAAGAGAGAGATTGCAACGTTTATTTCGAGGTGTTTAACTTGTCAATGTGTAAAGGTGGAACATCAAGTGCCAAAGGGTCCATTGCAACCACTTGAGATTCCGAAATGGAAGTGGGAACACATTACCATGGATTTTGCTACGGGTCTTCCCACGGTTTCTCAAGGCATAAATGCTATTTGGGTTATTGTTGATAGATTAACCAAGTCTGCTCATTTCTTGCCGATACGGGAGACTTATTCCCTTGAACGTCTTGCTAGTATATACGTGAATGAGATTGTGAGGTTGCATGGCATGCCAGTATCCATAGTTTCGGATCGTGACCCAAGATTCA
This sequence comes from Panax notoginseng, assembly GCA_016801055.1. NCBI lineage: Eukaryota > Viridiplantae > Streptophyta > Magnoliopsida > Apiales > Araliaceae > Panax > Panax notoginseng. Next base: position 51,565,625 of record CM029017.1, read on the forward strand.
CTTCAAGATTTTGGGTTAGCTTGCAAAAAGCTATGGGCACGGATTTATGGTTCAGTTCGGCATACCATCCTCAAACGGACAGGCAATCAGAGAGGACTATTCAAACTCTTGAAGATGTATTAAGACTTTGTGTCCTAGATTTTAAAGGAAGTTGGGATAAATACCTACCATTGATGGAATTCTGCTACAAAAACAGTTATCAGGCAAGTATAGGTGTGGCTCCCTTTGAATCATTGTATGGACGAAAGTGTCACTCTCTAGTATGTTGGGATGAGGTGGAAGAAGCAACGTTGTTGGGACCAGAGTTGGTACGAATGACTACAGAGAAGATCCAAACGATTCGACAACGTATACAAACGGCACAGGATCGACAAAAGAGTTATGCGGATCTTCATCGAAAGGACGTGGAATTTGACATTGGGGATTATGTATTGTTGCCTGTGGCTCCATGGAAAGGATTTACAAGATTTGGGAAAAGAGGAAAGCTCAATCCACGATTTATTGGTCCATTTTAGATTCTTGATCGAGTAGAAAATGTGGCCTATAGACTCACGTTACCTCCAAGTATGTCTCGTGTTCATAATGTTTTTCATATATCTGTGCTTCGTAAATATGTGAAAGACCCGAACCACGTTATTGAGTTAGAACCGGACGAGATAGCCGAAGACTTAACGTACGAGGAGGTACCTGTCAAGATCTTGGATAGGAAGGAGCACGTCCTACGCACGAAGGTCATACCACAAGTTAAAGTTTTGTGGAGAAACCATACTATTGAGGAAATGACCTGGGAGTTAGAAACGGAAATGAAAGCGAGGTATCCTCATCTTTTCGAAACACCAGGTACGTATGTCAATTTTGAGGACGAAATTTTATAAGGAGGGGAGGTTGTAAGACCCCAAATTATTAATAAATGAAATTTAATTTCCTCTATTTATTATTCTGAAATAGTAAGGGTTGATTTGATTAATGTGGTTAGTTATGGGTAAAATGCGCAAATATTTTAAATAAGCAAGTAGTTATAAAATATTCATTGTTGTCGGGGAATATTCGCTTGGTCGTGGAATATTCTTACTGTCGGAGAATATTCGTACGACGGCGCAGTCTTTTGTGGGCCCCATAACGGAAAGCGATTGGATGAAGAAAATGACAAAAATAAGTTGTTTATTGATGAGTGAGTTTTATACACATGAATTGGATACATTCGGGCTTAATTTATTGTTATTCTCAAGTCTTTTAGAATAGTTTTTAAGTGTTTGGGTCCATTCATGTATGGTTTACATTATTTTGTAGGATTTGGGACAAAAGTTACTTGGATCGACGTTCGGGGTGGCTAGACTCGCGTTTTCGGCTTGCCATTTACACAGTAGTCACTTCAGAGCCAATTTGAGTATTTCTACGGACCTTATTTCGAAAAACGTAAAGAATAAAAGTTGTAGATCTACTTCTCCTCTTTCCGGAACATCTTGAATCATCGAAATCGGAGTTCGGACGAAGACGTTATGCCCATTTTCCCAAAGAATGTCAGAGCAGAAAATGTCAGAACTTGTAGCAGTGCCGGGGCGCTAATTTCAAGGCTATTTGCAGCGCCGGGGCGCTATAAGGCAGAATACCAGCATCGTGCCCAGTGCTGGGGCGCTGGGGAAGGGCTTGGTGATGGCCTGGACGCGTTTTGGGCGAAATTTGACACCTTTTTGACTCCAAATAGGATTGGGTTTGTTCCTAACCTAAAAATTAGACTTGTAACCTATAAATACATGATGGGAGGCAAAAAATAAAGGGAGATTACATATAGTAGACTAGATTAAACACTCCATTAGATTAGACATTAACCCTAGTTCTTATTAGTTTAGGAGATTGAAGCAACTTGGAGATCATTGAAGATCAAGAGCAAGAGCAAGAGGGGAGCATCAGATTTGCTGACAACAGATTCTATTATCTTCTCTTATCATACTTTTATCTTTTAATGTATATTCAATTGTGGATTCTTGGTTTTAATTCATTAATTATGAACTAACTCTTTTATTAAGATTTCAATTGAACTTTTTATGGTTTTGAATTGATTATTTAATTTATTCTAATTATTTATGTTGAAGTGAATTGTTTATCTTGCTTTGAGCTTATTGATTAATTATCTGATCAGTAATTACCTTGTTACTCTAGAAGGAATTGGAAAAGGAATTCTAGGGTTAGAACTGGGCTTGGTGACATGTGACTTAGTTATTTGCACAGTGAATAATTAGGTTTGTGAATGGAATGAGAATATCTATTTGCCGCATGTAACATAAAAGGAATTGGGTTTGAAGCGAGTTTAATTCAATTGTTTTGCATAGAGATATAGCAAAATTAATCTGGGTTAAATAGAAGGCAATTGATCACTCGAGAGAGGGCTTTTGGCATTTGAGAATTCCTGTTAACAATTCAGTAGATATAATAATTGGGATAGTTGAATAATTGATTTATAATTCATAATTGGGGATATTGGAGTCTTAATTCTTATTTATCTGAATTCCATCAATTCTTAGTTGTTTATTTGCTTTCTTTTAGAATAATCATTTTATTTTGTTTAATCTAGTTTTCTTAAATCTAGAAATCACAATTATTGGTTGTTTAAATAAAATTGATTTGGTTAAGAATTAGTACTTGGTGATTTTTATTAAATAATTCCTCGTGGGAACGATACTCTACTTTCACTTTATTACTTGTTGACCGTGTATACTTGCACGTATTCATTGATTGCGAAATCAATCAACAAGTTTTTGGCGCCGTTGCCGGGGACTTAATTTAATAATTATTTACCAATAATTAATTTCAATCAAATTAGTCTTAATTTAAACATTTTTATTTTTATTTTTATTTTTATTTCTCTTTCTCTTCCTATATTTCTCTCTTTTTAGGTACCATGGATGACTTTGCGTATCAATGACCATACATGAACATGACTCAATCACGGGGAGCGGAGATTGACAGACTCAAGAAACTTTCTGCATTATCAGCACAGATGGAGACACTTTCGAGGATACTTGAAGCTTTTGAAGCTCAACGTCGTCAAAGTGTGGCGGTTACTTGTGATTATTGTGCTGGAAATCATATGAGTCATCAATGCTCCATCAGTTTCGAGCCGGTACAGTATAGTGGTGATTACCCCAACAGTTATGTCTATCCCAACAACTATCATCAAGATTGGGGGTATCACCCGGATTTTTCATGGAGTAACAATCAAGATCAATTTTATGCTCCAAGTCCAACATACCCACCGGATTTCTCGTGTCCACCTCCACTACAACAGGAAGAAAATTCAAATTGGGAGGAAGCCTTTGAAAAATTTATTAAAGCTTCTGAACAAAAGGAACGAGGACCAAGACAAAAGATTTAATCAAATAGAGCTGAGTTTGAAAAGCCAATGGGCATCGTTAAAGAATCTGGAAAATCAATTGGGGCAGATAGCACATGCGTTGAACAACCATCCTCAATACACTTGGCTCTATGACATGGATGACAAGACTGATGATGAGCCTAAACCAAATCTGCAATCGGATGTGCCAAATGATATAGATGTTGAAAGAGAGGAAAGACTTGGAGACCAACAAAAAGAGATCGACAAAGATCTAACTTTGAGTACCAACGAAGATGAGCCAATTTTGATAGTGTCCCATGTACCTTCTCCATCAAAGTTTAAGAATCCGGGCAGTTTTGCAAAACCATGCCCAATAGGTAGTCATGTCGTCGGCAATACTCCTTGTGACGTAAAAGCGAGTACAACTTCGAAGCCATGGTTCAATGAGTTGGAGAAGATAGAAGAAGAGATTGTTGTGTCTGACAAGCCTCAATGCCAGAATCTATTCGCAGACACAATGGAAAAAATACCTAGATGTTGGACGTTCTTTAATGTGATCTTATCTAAACAAAGCATGCTAGGTGATTTTAACTCAATGGCTATCGTAAATGGGAACCTACCAAAAGCTATATTATTTCCGATGGATGGAGGGTTCCTCAACTTTCGAAGGGGAATTGGATAGAGAATTGAAGAAGTCAGGCTGAGACTATAAAACAAGCGCTTATTGGGAGGCAACCCAAGTTTAATTTTTATTTTTAGTTTTTATTAAGTTTTATATTAGTAGTTTTGAATTTGCATTTATTTAGGATTTAATAAAATTGCTTCTATCATGATTTACAGGTTAGTCAAGTTAAATTCAAGTGGTGCCCAATTTGTTCCATGTGCCTAGCATATTCTCCAAACTTAGCGGACAATGAGGAAGATTGCTATATTTTCAGGGAAGTCCTCTGCTTTACTTTTTTATATTTCATCCATTGAGGACAATGTCTAGTTTAAGTTTGGGGGCATTTTAGTGTCGTATTGCATATAGTTAGTTATCTGCATAGTAGTTCATTTTTTTTTGTGTTAGCATTGTGTTTTTTTTAGGTTGCATATAGTACATGGTAGTTATTTGTATATTCATATATGTGTTGCATTAGTATGTGTTCATGTAGTATAATTGCATTTATTTTTTTTTTGCATGAATCTGTGTGATTAGTTGGTGTGGTCTTAGCTCGGCCTAGGATAAGATTGGTATTAATTGTTAAATTGAACAATGTTGATAATTGATGATGAGTTCTAATTTTAATCATGATGACAATCTGAGCCTGTCTGAAACTTATGTAACTGGTTAGCACTTAAAGTTTAACTGTTTTAATCCACTTGGTTCAAGGGTTTCATAATTTATTTCTGAGGGACAATCTTGGTTAAAATTTAAGGAAATTAGTGAACTGGCGGTAAAGGTTAGAATGACGTAAAAGCTTGAGTTTGGGGGAATCTATGGGGTACATATATACAAAATGAAAAAGAAAAAAAAAGAGAAAAAAAAGAAATGATGAAAAGAAAAAAAAATAGAAAATCCAGAAAAAGAAAAAAAAAGAATAAACACCGTGGCATGCTTGTCTAGTTTTGTGGCCTTTGTTACTTGAGTAAGTAAGCCCGAGGGGATTGTCTTTACGCCTAGCGCCCTAAGGTCTTAATGACTTGGGAGTCGTTGGAAGAAGGCTCGTTAAGGTAGCACTGAAAAGTCTAAGGGAATAAGACATTGCACAGCCATGAGAAAATAAAAAATATGAAAAAAAAACATGAGAAAGAGCAAAAATGCTCTCGTGATTGAATAAAAGTATAAATAAATCTTGTATTTATCCTTAGACTCGGTAATTGCTTAGTTTTAACCGGAATTGTCATGTTCACAAAAGTAATTGAATTGGAACTGAAATTTTCCTTCTAAGAAGTTTGTTATGTGATTTTCTTGAATTGTGGTTGGTTAGAATGGTTAGCAAGCACACACACACAACATGGGTGATGACAGGTTTGGATTGACTAATTAGTTAGAGTTATGGATTTTGACTTGATTGGATATATTGTTTGGGTACCAATGGTAACTTTGAGGCTTGTTGCTATATATCATACTGATTTATTACTAGGTTCGTAGGTATTTTATAAAGTAGATCATGCATATGCATTCATGTAGTTGAGTGAGTTTGTTTATTTTTAGTTCTTTTGTGTTTTTGCTTGAGGACAAGCAAATATTTAAGTTTGGGGGTATTTGATGAGTGAGTTTTATACACATGAATTGGATACATTTGGGCTTAATTTATTGTTATTCTCAAGTCTTTTAGAATAGTTTTTAAGTGTTTGTGTCTATTCATGCATGTTTTACATTGTTTTGTAGGATTTGGGACAAAAGTTACTTGGATCGACGTTCGGGGTGGCTAGACTCGCGTTTTCGGCTTGCCATTTACATAGTAGTCACTTCAGAGCCAATTTGAGTATTTCTACGGACCTTATTTCTAAAACTTTAAAGAATAAAAGTTGTAGATCTACTTCTCCTCTTTTCGAAACATCTTGAATCATCGAAATCGGAGTTCAGACGAAGAAGTTATGCCCATTTTCCCAAAGGACGTCAGAGCAAAAAATGTCAGAACTTGTAGCAGCGCCGGGGCGCTAATTTCAAGGCTATTTGCAGTGCCGGGGCGCTATAAGGCAGAATACCAGCGTCGTGCCCAGCGCTGGGGCGCTGGGGAAGGGCTTGGTGATGGCCTGGACGTGTTTTGGGCGAAATTTGACACCTTTTTGACTCCAAATAGGATAGGGTTTGTTCCTAACCTAAAAATTAGACTTGTAACCTATAAATACATAATGGGAGGCATAAAATAAAGGGAGATTACATAGTGTAGACTAGATTAAACACTCCATTAGATTAGACATTAACCCTAGTTCTTATTAGTTTAGGAGATTGAAGCAACTTGGAGATCATTGAAGATCAAGAGCAAGAGCAAGAGGGGAGCATCAAATTTGCTGACAACAGATTCTATTATCTTCTCTTATCATACTTTTATCTTTTAATATATATTCAATTGTGGATTCTTGGTTTTAATTCATTAATTATGAACTAACTCTTTTATTAAGATTTCAATTGAACTTTTTATGGTTTTGAATTGATTATTTAATTTATTCTAATTATTTATGTTGAAGTGAATTGTTTATCTTGCTTTGAGCTTATTGATTAATTATCTGATCAGTAATTACCTTGTTACTCTAGAAGGAATTGGGAAATGAATTCTAGGGTTAGAACTGGGCTTGGTGACATGTGACTTAGTTATTTGCACAGTGAATAATTAGGTTTGTGAATGGAATGAGAATATCTATTTGCCGCATGTAATATAAAAGGAATTGGGTTTGTAGCGAGTTTAATTCAATTGTTTTGCATAGAGATATAGCAAAATTAATCTGGGTTAAATAGAAGGCAATTGATCACTCGAGAGAGGGCTTTTGGCATTTGAGAATTCCAATTAACAATTCAGTAGATATAATAATTGGGATAGTTGAATAATTGATTTATAATTCATAATTGGGGATATTGGAGTCTTAATTCTTATTTATCTGAATTCCATCAATTCTTAGTTGTTTATTTGCTTTCTTTTAGAATAATCATTTTGTTTTGTTTAATCTAGTTTTCTTAAATCTAGAAATCACAATTATTGGTTGTTTAAATAAAATTGATTTGGTTAAGAATTAGTACTTGGTGATTTTTATTAAATAATTCCTCGTGAGAACGATACTCTACTTTCACTTTATTACTTGTTGACCGTGTATACTTGCACGTATTCATTGATTGCGAAATCAATCAACATTTATAAATAACGGCGTAGTTGTTACCGTTAATACTGTTGGAATACCCGGTGGTTAAAATACGGTAATACGCGTTGTTGCACAGTAGCACACGGTATTGCACCAATTATTGATTCTTACGTAAGAAGGCACTACTCAATAATGGTTACAGTAATTACTGTTCAATATTTTATTTTATTGATTAAATAATTGCTACGTTGATATTTTATAATTGTCACTACGCAGTATTTTTCATTATCGGAGCAATAATTCATATTATCTGAATAATATTATTAGATAACATTATTGACAATGTTTAGAAAGTTCTATCTAAGGAGAGGTTTGGTCATCTAATTGTGCGCCAGTAAGGAGAAATCCTTATTGGAAAGCCCCCTCTTTCCGGGGAACGGCCTGGTTGCCAGTACTGTGATTCTGTAATATTATTTGTGTATAATTAATTATTGATTTATATGATGAGGAAAATATTGATTTTATGTGGATATAGATGGAGAAAATTTTTAATGTGACAATTGTTGAAAATTAATATTTTATCTTTTTCTGATAAAATAATTCATTTAAATATATTATTTTAATAATATATTGATGGTGATATTTTTACAATGAATGTGGGATATATGAGTATATGAGGAGGAAGAGTATTTTTGTGGCATTAAATGATTAACACATATTTTGTGTATTGGTGGACACAATTCTTGACTAAAAATTTATTATTGACTGTAAAATCGTCCGTTTGTGGATTTCGGTCAATTTCTGTTTGGAATTTGGAAAAACTTTCTTCTGCAAAGTTGTAGAGAATTAAATTTCCTATAAATAATCGTGAGATTCGAATTTTCTGATAAAAGGGATATTTATTATGAATTATTGAAGTTTTGAAGTTCCGAAATAATTGATTTTTGGAAGTGTTATTTATTATTTTGAAGAAAAACATTTTTTGGCATTTAAGTGGGCTAACATGTGATATAAATGGGCTGAGATCAGATGTCTAAAGGTGGGCTAAGGAAAATTTGATAAATATATTATTATTATATTAAATTTTCTGCTTTGGTGTTCTAAGCATTTTCTTATAAATAGGGTGCTTAGGTTAGAATTGAAAATCACACCAGAAACACAAGTTTCTCTCTATCTTTCTCTTTCTATATTAGTGAACGTATTCTTGTGAGTATTCTAATACTTTGAGTATTGCTATACGGTGCAAGTTTAAGTCATAGCCTATACCCGGTGTTTCAACTAGAAGTACTGTTTTTACAAGGTAAGGGATGTTATTTTCTTCGTAAATGATATTATTTTTTCAATATCATTATGCCAAAATATTGGTTGGAAATTTTTATCAAATTTGGAACTTTTCATGTCGGGGTTACTATTCATGAGTTACTATTCACGAGTTACTATTCACGAGTTACTATTCACCGAAAAATAATTTTTTTTTCTTTTCGTCCAAAATATCTATTCTGGATACTAGCTTTGATTGTATCCATGTTTTGATCATTCTTGAATTTTACTCCACTATGATTATTTATGAGGTATTTTTGGACATGGATAAACTGTAATACGAATCCCTAATATTTGTTCTTTTGCTTCACTGGATTCGTTTTTTTTAAAATATTTTTCATCATCCTCAGTCTTAAATGATGATATAACTAAATATCTTTGGCCTGTAGTGCAAAGATGAATGATTTCTGATGAATATCTTTGGCCCGTAGTGCAAAGATGAACAGGTGTTGAGATGAACATGACCAACTGATGAATATCTTTGGCCTGTAGTGCAAAGATGACTATTTGATTCCAGATATTTATTGATGTTGCAGGAATAAAATGTTGATGATGGACTTTTAAATTCATAGATAATCGTAGATTTCATTCTCTACGTAACTCTTCTATGAATTATTAATTTTCGCTGCGAATATTGATTTAAAACTTGTAGTCTATTGTATTCTATTAAATTTTTCTCTGTTGAAGACTAACGATAATTTGTTGTATATTATCTTAGTCATAATATTCTTTACTGGGTTAGTTGAGCTCACCATTTTCCTTGTTGTTCCATCTTTCTTCTCAGGAGGCGAGAATATAGCGAGTACTAGTCGGGGTGTGGAATGATGGTTCAAGACAGTTGTTTTAGTAGTCCTTACTATTTTGTAAAATAGTGTATCAATAAGTATAATGAGGACTTAATTGAGTATGAATATTGTCTAGATGACAATATTTGTATTTAAACTCACAGTATATGTGTTGTCGTATTTTGCATGACAATTATAATAATAAAGTTGTAGTTATTTTTTGTACCATGTATTTGGCGACTCAGAATGGGTTGGATGGATTGGACCTATTTTGGGGGCGTCACACTTATGCTCATTGGACCTCAAATAGGACAAAAAAATAGTAGAAAAGGTGCCAATTTGACTGTCTCAAAAGTCAATTTTTTTCACATCATTATGTTCAGTATGGTTTAATACTAACATTTACTATGTTGAATATTTTTTATCTAGTCATTTGTGCATACATAATCCCTACTATGTGTTTAGATGCATGTCATGCGATAACTCAAAATCCAACGGACAGAAATGAAAGAAAATACAGGCATATGTTACCAGGATAGTGTAGAACACTCGTACAGTGACAAAATTTGCAGAAAGCAGCCCGAACTCAGCAGATCTGAAAGAGGCTCACGTATTTTCCTTTGTGTGACAAGTTGAAAGTGACTTGCTTTCTACTTGTGAGACCAACCTGCTGGATTATATCATCCACGGTTGGCCGCAGGCCCATCTGCGGCTGCAGAAGGTGCACCTGCGGCGCTCCCATGCGGGTCCCATCACTCCGGCTCGGTCCAGTTCGAGTTGCAAAGGAGTTCTTACAAGCTGAAAAGACCAAATCTGGGATAAAAGCGCTACGCGATTGAGCAGAATAGCCTAAAACCTTGGTTTTTCTGGATCCAATTGTGGCTTTCTTTTCATCCATTGGTATCCGCCCGAACACAGGGTTTACTATACCGATGACTCAAGTCTTTGCATACCACATTCAGCAATACCGTACAGAGGTCCGATGCCGTCAGTGTAAGGTTGTCACCCCAATCTTTTCACACAAGCAATCCCTGACGGGGGTTACAACCTGAGATCCCCGGCGAGGGTTACAACGCATGCTCATTCGTTGACACACAAATCAACGAAGGTCAAGCAGCTTTGACATTATTACAGCCGATAGCGATTCAAACCTATCAGAGCTCTGAAGCTATTCGAGGTTTTCACTCCCGACCACTAAGATCTGTAATGACCCCAAAATTCATACCATTTAAAATCTCGACTTCGATCGTTAACCCTACATTCAACCTCTAATTTTACATCATTATTCGATATTAAAATCACTAAATTTACGGAATATTTAAAACGTTTATACATTTCCCTCTTTCTTGCCCTTAATCGCAACCATTACATTACATCTCTTCGATTTAAATATATATCATGAATCGTTACAATAAACTGACTATACAAAGTCTTACATCATAAATAGATATCCATATACACTGGATAGCTCAATTTACAATTCAACAACATTTACATTCAAAATATTACATACACTTCTCATAAAACATAAGTAATCTTCGTGAATATAGATCTCTATAACGCAGTTAGCACATATCCTTACCTTAATTCCTTGACCTGCAAAAGTGGTTATTTACAAGAGTGAGCTCGACAGCCCAGTAAAATCTAACAGTTTTCATGCATCACAAAGCACATAATAACATGCTCGATATACATCTCATTAAAATAACATGTCATACATGCTTTTAATTCACATAGCAAATATCAAGATTGAGTTCCTTACTCAATCATCATTCTTTAGCCAAAGTAATGCAGTCATATATTGACTTTAATATTTCATGATTTCAACATGTATAACATATCATGCAATTTAAAATAGTTCATCAAGTCCACGTAGAAAATTGGAACCGAAAGACTTGTCTTGATCGTTGTTTACCAATAATAGATTAACATCTTACAGTTATCTGCACTTCACGTGCCCTACACAATTATATAATCATACACATCAACTATTAGTCACATAACAACATATAGTAATTGTAATGTAAACTCTACTCCACATCTCATAATCTTTCCTATTAATTAGCACACAATGTTCAATTAGATTGTGTTAACTTTCAACTTATATCTCACTATATTTCATAATAGAAGTTCATTCAAGTGCTTAAGTCTTGCTAGGACTACTTATTGGTTTTATGTCAAACCCATTTCATATCCTATAATATTCATTTCAATTGAATTGAAATACTTTTTAAGTTCATTAACACTTGGCACGGCGTTTCGACGTTTATTCATCACACGCCCGATTTGCCTCTCTTGTGTATGCTTACTATGCTTCTATAACTTATCTAATATATTATTAATTAATGTTAAGCATCATTATATTTACTAACATTCATGTTTTGTAACTTAGGACATTATCTTTTATCGTCAGGAGCACTACACATGCATATGTGCATGCCCGACGCCCTCCGATTGCCCCCAAAAACACAACAGTCCTAAAGATGACCATTTTGACTACTGTTACAGGCCTCAAATTAAGAAAACTTAAAGCATAAAAGTTGTAGGTCTATTCGTCCTCTTCCCGGATCATCTTGAATCACCTCAATCGGAGTTCGTATGAGAAAGTTATGACCATTTTACTACAGGAGGCCAAAACTGTCCGACTCAGACTTCTGTCCCCGCGCCGCGGCGCGAGAACTAGGCTAACCAGTGGTGCCGCAGTGCGAGATTGGCGTTGGGGCGCGAATTTCAGCGCTGGGGCACGAATTTCTGCGCTGGGGCGCGAACTTTGGCGCTGGGGCTCCATTTTTGGCTCTAGGGCGCCGAAACTTGCAAAACGCAGCCCACGAAGAACAGAATAACAAAATTTATGTCTATAACTTAATTTCTAACACTAATTAACATGCATAACTTCATCGTAAACTACATATAAACGTTAACAATAATCCATATAACAATTACCAACAATTAAACAACTACTTTAGAAAACATAATTCTTTGAAAACACTGTTTTAAGAAAAACTCCATTGTTAATGTTGTTTAACGCTGCAATATCAATAATAACCCAAACTTGATTACTTTAAAGTACGATTCTCTGAAATTCACACCCAATTAACATACATGACGTTTAATTTCATAAATAGCATACAATCACCTACTAATTTTTGTTGTCATGCAAAACATACGTTCATACATATATATTCACTGTAAAAACTATTTCCTTCTTGCAAACGTAATTTATCATACAATTCTTCATCTAACACTAGTTATAATCGTCATAATCACATACCATCACTATAATTCAATTGTATAACAACAATTACAGAAATTATACCACCAACGCAGTGAATTTCAAGAACACCGAGACTAAGGAAGTATAGTATAACACATATATGTTAAGATTATAAAACATACCTTTTGTTGCTTTGAAACTATTTGTTAATCACCGATAATAGCTAGAAGAAGTCAGAACTTGCTTTGAAAATAACAGCATTTTCTCTCTCAAATTTCTTTTCTTTCTTAGGTTCAGTCTTAGACTAGGCTAGCGTAAACCAATAACTGACAAAAATATACGTCAAAATAAAAACTGATATGGCAATAATAAGCCTACTTATTATATCAGTTACAGAAGATAACGTATAGATTAAATATATTTTATTTATTTATTTTATTTTGTAAATAATTTAAATTTTAAAAATCCAAAAGCCATAAGGCTTTGTTTGGAAAACTAGTTAAAATTAAGAAATTTATATCCTTAAGCATTGTTTAATAAAACCAAGTCAGAACTATTTTAATTTATTTTAATAACTATATTATAATAACTAATTATAATATAGTTATTTTTCACACTTCTTTTAATTAAGTTTTCATACTTAATTAATTAATTCTAATAACAATTCATTACAAAATATAATAATTTATGTGATCATTATAAACTCTCTAACTTAATTATTAAATTAAATTAGATTACTATTTCAAAATAATTACTTTCCTTAACTCATTAATTATTTATTAAACAAATAAATAATCAAATCACATCAAATCAATTAAACAAATACTTATTCAACGATAAACACATCCATTAAATATTTATATAATTCAATAAATATTTAAATATTTAATTAAAAAAATCTAGATTGTTACATCATTCCCTCCTTACAAGGATTCTGTCCTCAGAATCACAACTCAAATCACTTATTCGTTACAATCTTCCCTATTTACAAAGATTCTGTCCCTAGAATCGAAGACACAAATTAAACAAATAACTCAGAGTAATCTTTTATCATTTTATCTAAATATAGATTTTATATTTCCTACTACATTCATTACCTAACAAATTCTAGGTTTCATTTCATAACTTTCACTTAAACTCAATTATACTTGAGTATTATATATCTTTTAACCCATTCATTTTCTTTTCTAAGGATTGCTGTCATAAATACTCGGGATATTACAAGATCCCCGTCGGGGGTCACAACGCAATGTTCCGTTGATTCACACGTCAGCGGAGGTCAAGCAGCCTTGACAGTATATCCTATAGGATTTTTCAGCCGTTGATTCACATGTTGATGAAGTACACGTCAACGAAGGTCAGGCATCCCTGACAGCATTTGCTGTTGGCAGTAAAGCCAACAGAATCTTGGCATATTCTGGCGATACTAACCAGGAGAGGTCAATGTCATCAAAGAGGATAGATGATGTAGTATGTTATACACATCCTCAAACAGATCAAGCTTTATCCCCAGAGATCTCTTACACATAAGAGGTACATCTGCAGGATCAAATCATTATCCAGGAAGTTGGTGATAACTCCAACATCAACATCCTAACATATTCAGATTACACATCAAATCTGGTCATCGTTGCCAACCCCCAGTTGAAGTAATAGGGAGCCAGCAATCATCCCCAGCGTGTTGGGCTACAACCCCGTACACATGCATCATACATTTGCATCATATTGTATTTCAAGTTTCTAGGATTCTTTATCCAACCCATGCATCGCCATGCATGAGTATGATAAAGAGGGGCATCTGTAGATACTCGAAATTTTCTGTACACCTGTCACTAACATTGCAGGAGAGCAGATTCATCTTTTAAGAGGGAACCCTGAAAGACGATCCATATTCGTACCGAATACTACCGGAAGTTCAGCATCAACCCCAGATCGCAATCTGGGAGTAATAATCTCGGAGATAACCCCGAGGCATGTAAATACAATACCGGAACACACACCGGAGAGGACCGATTAATCTCAGAGATAACCTCGATTGAGCCTAGACTTCGGTCTGGAGCGTTTAATTGCTTTTGTATATATATATATATATACATTTATATATATGAACTGCGTGTCGAACACTGTTCGATGAGCCTAGACTTATGTCTGGTGCGTTTAATGGCTTTCTTATATATATAATTATATATATGAACTGCTATCGAACTTTGTTCGGTGAGCCTGAATTTCACATCTAGGGCATTTACTGCTTTAATATATATATATATATATATATATATATATATATATATATATATATATTTACATTTCGTCCCACTTGGAGTTTACTTATGTGATATATATTTACCGTTTTTACAGCTTTCTGTACATTTTGTCCCATCTGGAGTTTACTTCGTGGTGGTTGATCGTTTTTACAGCTTTCTGTACATTTCATCCCGCCTGGAGTTTCCTCCGTGGCAGTTGATAGCTTTTACAACTTTATTTACATTTTCGATCCCCCATGGATGTACTTCGTGGTTGGTGATCATGTCTGTATATATATATTTACAGCTTTTATATATATACCTGTTTACTGCTTTCATATAAATTGCAGTATTCTGTGCGCCTAGGAATCATGTGATCACAGATTCATCCCATTGGATCTAGATTCGGTTCCCGTGATGGATATTTTCAGCTGTAAGCAACTTATAAATTATTCTACGGTGTCTGAATTTCCTCAGATGGTTTACATACCCACGAGGAATTCAACACCTTTTTGTACATTATTTTCGTATGGATGCCTCGCATCTGTCAAATAAAATCAATCCAGCCGAATACGGAATAAAATAGGAGTGTAAAAGGTCTCAATTACTATTGAGCATCAGGGTTTGAAAAACCTCTTTTATAAAACATCACTGCCATATCTTGCTTAAAATTGATTTTGTACATAAAATTCAAACCCTGTGTATATAGGTGCGAACGAGGCCTCGCACTACTTCCAAATGACAGCACATTGACCCACACACACACACATTCAGATAACAGTTTCTTGAAAAGAGGCGGTCACCGTGGTAACACGGATGTCGGGGGGTGCCTAACACATTCCCTCCGCATAACCAAGTCCCCGGACCCTAATGAATCTCAGTTTCACCGACCCGTTTAGCAGTGTCACATCAATAGGTCAATGTGCAAACCTTTTCTCGATTGTGTTGGTACAACTATTTAAAAAACCAACTAGCGACTCTTATCGACATTATACATGTCAGACCTTTTTCACTTGTTTTTTCAAACAAATCTCACCTAAAATGAGAACACCAAAGAACAAGTAACGGAAAGGGACAATTAAAAACCCCGACGTCGACACCATTTTGACAAAATGGCAGCCCACCACACTTGAAAATCAATTCAGCACATTTTATCAACAAAGGACAAAAGTGGGTCCCACCCGATTTTAATAAAAATTATTTTGTTTTCTGAAACTTCAGTAATTCATAATAAATAACCTTTTTATCAAAAAATACGAATTTTATGTCCATTCCACACGAAATCGAATTCTCTACAACTTTATAGCTTTAAGTTTTTCCAAATTCCAAACAAAAAATATCCAAAATCCACAAACAGATGATTTTTAACACCTTTTAAAATTCATAACAAATCATGCGTTAATTTTCAATGGTTCAAAATTTGTGGACATATACTCAACTTATATATGTATAACATATCTAAAAATCATAACGATCCAACGGTCGGATCAAAATTATCACTCACGCAATAGAGCTTTAAGAACACTGATTTAATTTTTAATGCCTCCATTCCGACAAAATACTGATAAAACACCTCAACACAAATTCCTTCATTTATATCCACATAAAAATAAATATTTTCTTATCATATAAATCAATAAAAAATTATTCACAAATAATATTACAGAATCACAATAATAACAACCAGGCCGTTCCCAAGAAAGAGGGGGCTTTCCGATAAGGATTTTTCCTTACTGGCGCGCAATTAGGTGACCAAACCTCTCCTTGACAAAATTTTCTAGACATTGCTAATAATGCTATCTAATAATATTATTCAAATAATATGAATTATTGATCTGATAATGGGAAATACTATGCCGTGATAATTATTGAAACAACAATAATATAAAATATCAACACATCAATTATTGAACCAATAAAATAAAATATTAAATAGTAATTCCTGTAACAATTATTGAGTAGTGCCTTCATACGTAAGAATTAATAATTCAAAAATACTGTGCAATACCGTGTGCTACTATGCAACCACGCGTATTACTGTATTTTAACTACCAGGTAATCCAACAGTGTTAACGGTAACAATTACGCCGTTATTTATAAAAACTCAAACTTATCGTTTTCTCTTTCCGACAATAATTCTGTTGTGGAGTCCACCAATGATTGCGTCGTCGTACGGATATTTCCCGATAAAAAGAATATTCCCCGACTAATCGAATATTTTATAACCACTTGCTTACTTTTCAAAATTTATAAATATTATCTACAACTATAACATTATCTCAAATCCACACCATAATATTAAAAAAAATATTTCGAGAAAATTAAATCTTTATTCATAAAATTTGGGGTCTCACAATCTCCCCTCCTTATGAAATTTTACCCTCGAAATTTATGTACGTACTTGGTATGCCGAACAGATGAGGACACTTTGTCAGATTCTAACTCTTGAGGTATAACCTTTGAGCGTAGAATATATTTTTTCTTATTCAAGATTTTAATAGGTACATCTTCATACGTTTAATCTTCTGCTATCTCGTCCGATTCTAAATCAATAATGTGGTTCGGGTCTTCCACATATTTACGTAACATCAATACGAGAAAAACACGCGACATACTTGGCGTTAAGGCGAGTCTATAGGCCACAGTTCCTACTCGATCAAGGATTTCAAATGGGCCAATAAAATCGAGGGTTGAGAATTCCTCTCTTCATCGACTCTTGCTTCTAGAATAACGCCTTCTTAAACCTTCTTCTTCACATTCATCAGCTCTGAGTCTGTAGCTTGAGCGGCTTTAACATTATCAATTTAAAGTCGGTTCTAATCGTATATTCGCTATCTTCACATAGGTTCGTATATTCGCTTTTCTAGGATGGTATTGAATGGTATGGTCGTAATCTTTAACAGCTCGAGCCAACGTCTTTGGCGCATGTTACGTTTGTTTTGGGTGAAAAAAATATTTGAGGGTTTTAGAAATGGGGTTTTGTACTGAGGTCAATACAAAATTTGATTTCACGCTCTGGAGTAGGCTAAGAAGTCTTCAGGAATACGTCAGGAAATTTATTAACAATAGAAATATCATTCAAAACTATGACTCTCATCCCAAGACTTGGATAGCACGTCACATTGATACCTATCAACTTGCCACCGTTATCCACGGCTTCCCCTACAGAAAGTCTGGCTTTGGTGCATTCCACACAAGGAAGTCAACAACGAAAGGCTCGAGGATCTTTACTTATGGCTTGATATAACATTGATTGACTTTAGTGGTTTGGTTTCTTGAATTCGCATAACAGGTTGGTTAGGAATATGAAAGCTAACAACCTTACGAAAACAATCAACTTTAGCATAAAGAATAGTTAACCAGTCGATTCCTAAAATCATATCAAAGACAAGTATTTTCAAAGAGATAATATCGACAGGTAACGTGAGGGTATCGATATGAATCGAACAAGATTTATAAACAGTGGATGTAACGAAGGTTTCTCCCAACTGAGTTTCAACAGATAAGTCAAAGTCTAATTTCTCAGGAGTCAAATTTAAACGTTGAGCGCAAGTAGGAGAAATAAAAGAATAGGTAGAACCGGTATCGAATAAGGTATAGACTTCGCAAGAGTTTATGATTAGCTTACTCGTGATAACTTCATTCGGGTTCCTCGACAAACGCTCTCACTTATACTACCAACTTTGACTTGTCTGGGACATCCTTTGGCATCACTATCCCAACTGGACTTGACTACACTACACGACAAAATTGAGTTAGGTGACCTCTTCTGTAATTGAAACACGCTTTGGGTTGCTGCGCATAGTTTAGACGGATGTGTCCCTCCTGTCCACATTTGAAATATACGACCGGTTGTCGTTCTTCTTCCTTAACAACGGGTGCTGGTGCTGACTTTTTCTCATCATTTTTGAATCTCCTCTTCTTGAAATGTCCACTCTTATTGTCTTGACCATGATTACCACTGAAGTGGTTACCATTTCTGGCATGTTGATTCCCTCCACATTTATTGTCACCGCTTCGATGACTGCTACCACTGGTATTATCATTTTGCCAGCTGCTCTCTCTTGGTTGGGTTGACTCATTATCACGTTCCAATAACTGAGCCTTATTCACAACATTTGAATACAAGCAAAGTTTGTGGGAGATAAGGTATTGACGTATTTCGAGTTTCAAACCTCGCAGAAACATTTGCGTCATTCGCTCCTCATTATCAACCAAATGGGATGCAAATCGGGATAACTCCGTAAACTTAGCCTCGTACTGCGACACTGTCATATTATTTTGCTCTAGCTTGATGAATTCTACCTCTTTCATGTGACGAATACTTTCGGAAAAGTACTTGTCGTTGAATAATTCTTAGAACTTCTCCTAAGACATCTTGAGTGCGTTAGTTTGGGTACGTTTTACATATTCCCACCAATGATATGCTTCTTAACGTAACATAAATGTGGTAAAGGGATCCTTTTGCTCCTCGGAGCATCCCAAGACATCAAATATCTTGGTGATCTACTTTATCCATGTTTTCGCCTTAAGTGGTTTTGGCTCTCCAATAAACTCCAGTGGTCCCAGCTCCTTGAACTGTTTAGCGGTGACCGTCCGAGAGTTTCCTGTGTTTCTACCTATATTTTGGACAGGAGCCGCTCTTACCTGATGTTGCATGAATTGCATAAAGCCTCTGAACATTCCATCGTTTATCATTTGATCGTTGTTGTTTACTTAAGGATTATTGTCTTCTGGTTGCACATTATCTTGGGTATTGATCTGTGGTGACTCAACGGTCTCCTGTGCTCCATTGCTATTCTCAACATTCTCAAATGTCATTTTCAAATATTGCCACAAAACAAGGGTTAATTGACATATCACATATTATCCCTATACTCTGATCGACCAATTAAATACCAAATAAACTTAGGTAGGTCATACCAGCGAAGGAATTCCCCGTCTCTTCCCTTCTAGTTCTTGTCTCATATCTCAGTCAGGGATCATATCCCTAAGCTTTGATACCAACTGTGACGCCCCCAAAATAAGTATACATTACCCATCTTGAGTCGCCAAATACATGGTACAAAATTCAAATATAACTTAATAATACAACTGTCGTATAAAATACGACAAAACATAAACTGAGAGTTTTAATACGAATTTTGTCTTCTAGACAGTATTCAACTCAAATGGAGTCCTCAATATATTTATTATCACACTATTTTATAGAATAGTGAAAAATACTAATGTTATCATCTGGACCGTCACTCCGTTCCCCGACTAATTTCGGCTACGTTCTCATTTTTTGAAGAGAGCAATGAAAGTAAAAGGGTGAGCTCAACTAGCCCAGTAAAAAATATTATAACTAAGATAATGCGAAATAATTTATCTTTAGCCTTCAACAGTGTTAAACTGATAAAATATAACAAACATCAAGTTTAACTGCAGTGGAACAAGCAATCCGTTAGAAGTGTGAGACCCCAGATTTTATGAATAAATATTTAATTTTCTCGAAATAAATTTTTTTTGAATATTATGGTGTAGATTTGATATAATATTATAGTTGTGGGTAGTATTTATAAATTCTGCAAAGTATACAAGTTGTTATATAATATTTGATTGGTCGGGGAATATTATTTTTGACAAGGAATATTCGTACGACGATACAATCATTGGTGGACCCCACAACGGAATTATTGTCGGATTGAAAAAATGACAAAAATATTTTTATGAAAATAACGGCGGAAGTTTTACCGTTAACTGTTGAAACACCCAGTGTTAAAAGTACAGTAATACGCGTGGTTGCATAGTAGCACACGGTATTGGTTATTAATGCTTACGTGATAAGTCACTCAGTTTTGTTTTATTAGTATTATTAATGTAATAAAACAGAAAAGTTTTTTATATAAAACAGAATACTTTTATAAAGTTATTCTATAAATAGAATATATTATATTCTATTATGCATAGTATTTTGCATAGTGAAATCTTTTTATATAAAACAGAATACTTTTATAAAGTTATTCGTTTTATTAGATTATAAATAGAATATATTATATTTTATTTAAAAGATTTTACTTTAAATATGGATCATCCGATTAAAAGTAAATCAATCTGGACCGTTCATGAATTAGTTACTATGCAGTCCATTCTTCTATAAATAGAAGCTCATTCCTTCATTATTTCTTACGAATTCACTGAAACTCTAGAGAGAGATTATAGAGAGAAAGGAGAAAAATATTCTACTACTTCACTACTCCTATATCCAGTACTCTTCTTCTTAAGGTAAGGGATATTATTTATTGTACTCGTAAGGGGTATTATTTTTTTTGTATTCATGAAGAGAACTTCTGTTATTCTATTTTTTATTATTCTATTGGAATAACCTGTATACGCGGACTACCCTATACTTGGTGAAATTCTTCTGTTATTCCATTCTTTATTATTATGTTGGAATAACCTGTTTATGTGAAGTACCGCATACATGGTGAAATTCTTATATTATTCTGTCGGAATATCCTATTGGTGCGTACTACACCTGACCTGGTTCCATTAATTATTATTCTGTTGGAATAACCTATCTGTGCGGTCTATCGCATGCATGGTGATTTCTATTATTATTCTATTCTTTAATATTCTGTTGGAATATCCTGTAGGTGCGAATTTCGCCTGACTTAGTTCCGTTCTTTATTATTCTGTCGGAATATCCTGTCTGTGCATTTACGTATGACCTGGTTCCATTCTTTATTATTCTGTTATGAATAACCTGTCTGTGCAGTCAATCGCACGCATGGTGAATCCTTCTGTTATTCTATTTTTTATTATTCTGTTGGAATAACCTGTCTATGTGGATTACCACATGCATGGTGAATGATCCTTTGTATTCATTCCTTATTAAATTGTGGACATGATATGTCTAAGTGGATTACCGCATGGCGGTGAAAATCTATTTGTAGTTTCATATATTCTATTATACTCAGTTGGTTAAAGTTTTGGCTTCTATACTCCATGAAATTAGTGGAATATCCTTGATATTTGCGCTTCATCTAGTATCTTTTCATGAAAATATTCTTCTGAGCATTCTTGAATTTTACTCTACAAAGAAGTATCATGTTGACAATTTGGACGTTATTGGTTCTTAGATAAATTAATTCTTGAACTTGTTTTATTGAATTATTATGTCATTGTCATCATCCTTGTGTTTATATTATGTTGAAAGTCATCTATGGCCTGTAGTGCATAGATGGACTTGGTATGATTATGACCAGGGATTATTCGGTATAATCATGACCGTAATATTACAAATATTGTGGAAAAAGTCCTCATTGGCCGGTAATGCATTGATGAACAATTTTTGGTATGATTATGGCAATGGATTCTCTTTGGCCAAGGGTGCAAAGATGAATTGTTTTATGGCATGATTAGGACCGTTGATGAAAACACGATTATCTTTGGCCCGTAGTGCATGGATAATTCGTGGTCATGATGCTAAAGAATATCCTTGGCCTATAGTGCAGGGATGATTTAATGATGTGGATTATTTATTGAGCTGAGTCTCAGCGATAAAAGTGATGAAAAACCTTTTAAATCATAGAAGATAGTAGATTTTATTCTCTACTTGACTCTTCCAATGGATTGTTTGTCCTGCTGCAGTTAAACTTGATGTTTGTTATATTGTATCAGTTTAACACTGTTGAAGGCTAACGATAATTTATTCTGCATTATCTTAGTTAAAATATTTCTTACTGAGCTAGTTGAGCTCACCCTTTCTTTCATTGTTCTCTTCAGGAAATGAGAACGTAGCTGGGCCTAGTCGGAGAACAGAGTGATGGTCCTAGATGGTGCATTAGTAGTCTTCACTATTCTGTGAAATAGTGTAATAATAAATGTAATGAGTACTCCATTGAGTGTGGATATTGTCTAGATGACAATATTTGTATTAAAACTCACAGCATATATTTTGTCGTATTTTACACGACTGTTGTATAATTAGTTTATATTTGTATTCTGTACCATGTATCTGGCGACCCAAGATGGGTGATGTATACCTATTTTTGGGGGCGTCACAGTTGGTATCAAAGCTTAGGGATATGATCCCTGGCTGAGATGTGAGATAAGAACTAGGAGGGGAGAGACGGGGAATTCCTTTGCTAGTATGACCTACCTAAGTTTACTTGTTATTTAATTGGTTGTTCAGAGTATAAAGATAATATGTGATATGTTAATTAATCCATGTTTTGTGGCAGTATTTGAAAATGGCATCTAAAAATGTTGAGATAAGCAATGGAGCACAGGAGACCGTTGAGTCTCCACAGATCAATAATCAGGACAATGTGCAACAGGATGACGATAATCCTCCTGTAAACAACAACACTGATCAATTGACGAACGACGGTACGTTTAGGAGTTTTTTAGAATTCATGCAACATCAGGCGAAGATGGCTCCTGTTCATAATGCAGGTAAAAATAATGGCAACCCACGGTTGGTCACCGCTAAGCAGTTCAAGGAGTTGGGACCATCGGAGTTTTTGGAAACCTCGAA
The DNA here is from genome assembly GCA_016801055.1 of Panax notoginseng. Classification (NCBI taxonomy): domain Eukaryota; kingdom Viridiplantae; phylum Streptophyta; class Magnoliopsida; order Apiales; family Araliaceae; genus Panax; species Panax notoginseng. Next base: position 51,588,828 of record CM029017.1, read on the forward strand.
TCACTTAAGGCAGAGACATGGTTAAAGCAGATCACCAAGATATTTGATGTATTGGGATGCTCAGAGGAGCAAAAGGTTCCCTTTGCCACCTTTATGTTACGTATAGAGGCAGATTACTGGTGAGAATCTGTAAAACGTACCCAGCCTGACGCACTCAAGATGTCTTGAGAGAAGTTCCAAGAGTTGTTCAATAAAAGTACTTTCCCGAAAGCATTCTTCACATGAAGGAGGTGGAATGTATCAAGTTAGAGCAAAACAACATGACCGTGTCGCAGTACGAAGCCAAGTTTGCTGAGTTGTCCCGATTTGCGTCCCACTTGGTTGATAATGAAGAAAGAATGACGCGGATATTTTTAAGAGATTTGAAGCCGGAGATACGTCAATATCTTATTTCTCATAAACTGTGTTTGTATTCAGATGTTGTAAATAGGGCTCAGTTAGTAGAGCGCGGTAACGAGTCAACGCAACCAAAAGAGAGCAGCCGATAAAATGATAATACCGGTGATAACAGTCATCAAAGCGGTGACAATAAACATGGAGGGAATCAACATGCCAGAAATGGTAACCACTTCAGTGGTAATCATGGCCAAAACAATAAGAATGGATATTTCAAGAAGAGAAGGTTCAACAATGACGTGAAGACGTCAGCACCAGCACCCGTTTCAAAGGAAGAAGCACGACCACCGGTCGTATGTTTCAAATGCGGGCAGGAGGGACACATCCGTCCAAACTGTACGCAGAAATCCAAAGTGTGTTTTAATTGCGGAAGAGAAGGTCACCTAGCTCGATTTTGTCGTATGGTGAAGTCAAGTCCAACTGGGATAGTGATGCCAAAGGATTTCCCAGACAAGCCAAAGCCGGTAGTTTAAGAGATAGCATTTTTTTTCGTGACGAGGAACCTGAATAAAATTATCACAGGTATGTTAGTCATAAACTCTTTTGAAGTCTATACCGTGTTAGATACCGGTTCTACTCACTCTTTTCTTTCACCTAGTTGTATTCAATGTTTGAAGTTAACTCCGGAGAAGTTAGACTTTTATATATCTGTTTAAACTCAGTTGGGAGAAACCTTCGTTACCTCCACTATTTATCAATCTTGTTCAAATCAACACTTTCACGTTACCTGTCGATCTTATCTCTTTGAAAATACTTGCATTGATGTGATTTTTGGAAACGATTGGTTAACTGCTCATTATGCTTTTCGTAAGGTTGTTAGCTTTCATATTCCTAACCAACCTATTATGTGAATTCAAATAACCAAACCACTAAAGTCAATCATTGTCATATCAAGCCATAAGTAAAGAGCCCTAAGCCTTTATCTGGTGACTTTCTTGTGTGGAATGCACCGAAGCCAGACTTTCTGTAGGCGACATCGTGAATGACGATGGCAAATTGATAGGTATCAATGTGACGTGCTATCCAAGTCTTGGATGAGGGTCACAGTTTTGAATGATATTTCTATTGTTAATAAATTTTCTGACGTATTCTTGAAGACTTCTTAGCCTACCCCAGAGCGTGAAATCGAATTTTGTATTGACCCCAGTACAAAACCCATTTCTTAAACCCTCAAATATTTCTTCAACTAAAATGAACGTATCATGCGCCAAAGACGTTAGCTCGAGCTGTTGAAGATTACGATCGTACCATTCAATATCATCGCGGAAGAGCGAACGTGGTAGCTGACGTGTTGAGTAGAAGATCATATGCGTTTACGAGTGTGATGTTGTTAACACAAAGACTCATTTCTTATAACTTACAAATGATGAAGATAGAGTTAAAGACTCTAGGGACCCACATGAAGATAACGAATATACGATTAGAATCGACGTTAATCAATAAAGTTAAAGCCGTGCAAGCTACAGATCCGGAGCTGATGAATACTAAGAAGAATGTTCAAGAGGGATTTATTGTAAGACCCCAAATTATTAATAAATGAAATTTAATTTCCTATATTTATTATTCTGAAATAGTAAGTGTTAATTTGATTAATGTGGTTAATTATGGGTAAAATGCGCAAATATTTTAAATAAGCAAGTGGTTATAAAATATTCATTGTTGTCGGGGAATATTCGTTTGGTTGTGGAATATTCTTACTGTCGGAGAATATTCGTACGACGGCGCAGTCTTTTGTGGGCCCCATAACGGAAAGCGATTGGATGAAGAAAACGACAAAAATAAGTTGTTTATAAATAACGGCGTAGTTGTTACCGTTAATACTGTTGGAATACTGTGACGCCCCCAAAACAGGTATACAACACCCATTCTGAGTCGTCAATAACATGGTACAGAAACAACTACAACTTTATTAATACAACATAAAAACTGTGAGTGTAAATACAAATATTATCATCTAGACAATATCCACACTCAAATAAGTCCTCATTACAATTATTGGTACAATATTTTATAAAAAAAATGGTGAGGACTACTAAAACAACTTCCTAGAACTTCATTCCATACCCCGACTAGTACTTGCTACATTCTCGCCTCCTGAGAAGAAAATGGAACAACAAGGAAAAGGGTGAGCTCAACTAGCCCAGTAAAGAATATTATGACTAAGATAATATACAACAAATTATCGTTAGTCTTCAACAGGGAAAAATTTAATAGAATACAATAGACAACAAGTTTTAAATCAATATTCGCAGCGGAAAATAATAATTCATAGAAGAGTAACTCGTGAATAGTAACCCCGACATAAAAAGTTCCAAATTTGATAAAAAGTTCAGATCAATACTTCGACATAATGATATTGAAGAAAATAATATCATTTAAGAAGAAATAACATCCCTTACCTCAGAAAGACAGTACTTCTGACTGAAATACTAGATATAGTGCTGAAGGAAACTTGCACCGTATAGCAACACTCAAAGTATCAAATACTCACAAGAATACGCTCGATATAGAGAGAGAAATAGAGAGAAACTTGTGATTCTGGTGTGATTTTCAATTCTAACCTAAGCACCCTATTTATAGGAAAATGCTTAGAACACCAAAACAGAAAATTTAATATATTTATCAAATTTTTCTTAGCCCACCTCTAGACATCTGATCTCAGCCCATTTATATCACATGTTAGCCCACTTAAATGCCAAAAAATGTTTTTCTTCAAAATAATAAATAAAACTTTCAAAAATCAATTATTTCGGAACTTTAGAACTTCAATAATTCATAATAAATAGCCCTTTTATCAGAAAATTCGAATCTCGCGAGTTTTTATAAGAAATTCAATTCTCTACAACTTTGCAGAAGAAAATTTTTCCAAATTCCAAACAAAAATTGATCGAAATCCACAAACGGACGATTTTACAGTCAATAATAAATTTTCGATCAAGAATTGTGTCCACCAACACACAAAACATGTGTTAATCATTTAATGCCAAAAAATACTCTTCCTCCTCATATACTCATATATCCCACATTCATTGTAAAAATATCACCATCAATATATTATTAAAATAATATATTTAAATAAATTATTTTATCAGAAAAAGATAAAATATTAATTTTCAACAATTGTCACATTAAAAATTTTCTCCATCTATATCCACATAAAATCAATATTTTCCTCATCATATAAATCAATAATTAATTATACACAAATAATATTACAGAATCACAGTACTAGCAACCAGGCCGTTCCTAGGAAAGAGGGGGCTTTCCAATAAGGATTTCTCCTTACTGGCGCGCAATTAGATGACCAAACCTCTCCTTAGACAGAACTTTCTAGACATTGCCAATAATGTTATCTAATAATATTATTCAGATAATATGAATTATTGCTCCGATAATAGAAAATACTGTGTAGTGACAATTATAAAATATCAACGTAGCAATTATTTAATCAATAAAATAAAATATTGAACAGTAATTACTGTAATCATTATTGAGTAGTGCATTCTTATGTAAGAATCAATAATTGGTGTACTACCGTGTGCTACTGTGCAACAACGCGTATTACCGTGCTTTAACCACCGGGTATTCCAACAGTATTAACGGTAACAACTACGCCGTTATTTATAAACAACTTATTTTTGTCGTTTTCTTCATCCAATCGCTTTCCGTTATGGGGCCCACAAAAGACTGCGTCGTCGTACGAATATTCTCCGACAGTAAGAATATTCCACGACCAAGCGAATATTCCCCGACAACAATGAATATTTTATAACCACTTACTTATTTTAAATATTTGCGCATTTTATCCATAACTAACCACATTAATCAAATCAACCCTTACTATTTCAGAATAATAAATAGAGGAAATTAAATTTCATTTATTAATAATTTGGGGTCTTACAACCTCCCCTCCTTATGAAATTTCGTCCTCGAAATTGACATACGTACCTGGTGTTTCGAAAAGATGAGGATACCTCGCTTTCATTTCCGTTTCCAACTCCCAGGTCATTTCCTCAATAGCATGGTTTCTCCACAAAACTTTAACTTGTGGTATGACCTTTGTGCGTAGGACATGCTCCTTCCTATCCAGGATCTTGACAGGTACCTCCTCGTACGTTAAGTCTTAGGCTATCTCGTCCGGTTCTAACTCAATAACGTGGTTCGGGTCTTTCACATATTTACGAAGCACAGATATATGAAAAATATTATGAACACGAGACATACTTGGAGGTAATGCGAGTCTATAGGCCACATTTCCTACTCGGTCAAGAATCTGAAATGGACCAATAAATCGTGGATTGAGCTTTCCTCTCTTCCCAAATCTTGTAACTCCTTTCCATGGAGCTACACGTAATAATACATGATCCCCAATGTCAAATTCCACGTCCTTTCGATGAAGATCCAGATAACTCTTTCGTCGATCCTGTGCCGTTTGTATACGTTGTCGAATCGTTTGGATCTTCTCTGTAGTCATTCGTACCAACTCTGGTCCCAACAACGTTGCTTCTCCCACCTCATCCCAACATACTGGAGAGCGACACTTTCGTCCATACAATGCTTCAAAGGGAGCCACACCTATACTTTCCTGATAACTGTTGTTGTAGGAGAATTCCACCAATGGTAGGTACTTATCCCAACTTCCTTTGAAATCTAGGACACAAAGTCTTAATAGATCTTCAAGAGTTTGAATAGTCCTCTCTGATTGCCCGTCCGTTTGAGGATGGTATGCCGAACTGAACCGTAAATCCGTGCCCATAGCTTTTTGCAAGCTAACCCAAAATCTTGAAGTGAATCTTGGGTCACGATCCGAAACTATGGATACTGGCCCATGCAACCTTACAATCTCATTCACGTACATACTAGCAAGACGTTCAAGGAAATAAGTCTCTCGTATCGGCAAGAAATGAGCAGACTTGGTTAATCTATCAACTATAACCCAAATAGCATTTATGCCTTGAGAAACCGTGGGAAGACCCGTAACGAAATCCATGGTAATGTGTTCCCACTTCCATTTCGGAATCTCAAGTGGTTGCAATGGACCCTTTGGTACTTAATGCTCTGCCTTTACACGTTGACAAGTTAAACACCTCGAGATAAACTTTGCAATCTCTCTCTTTATATTGTTCCACCAAAATGTATGTCGAAGATCACGATACATTTTAGTACTTCCAGGATAGATTGCAAATGGTGTATTGTGTGCCTCCATCATGATCTTGTACTTCAAATCAGAATGGTTAGGAACACAAAGTCTAGAGTGGACTCGAAGTATTCCTTCTTCATCGATTCTTGCTTCTGGAATAGCACCTTCTTGCACTTTCTTCTTCATACGCATCAGCTCCGGGTCTGTAGCTTGAGCAACTTTAACTTTATCGATTAAAGTTGGTTCTACGCGTATACTTGACATCATCGCACTCGTTCCTGTGATGCCCCTAAAATAGGTATACAACACCCATTCTGAGTCGCCAAATACATGGTACAGAAAGCAAACTACAACTTCAATAATACAATTGTTGTGCAAAATACGACAACACATACTGTGAGTTTAAATACAAATATTTTCTTCTGGACAATATCCACACTCAAATAAATCCTTATTATAATTATTCAAACACTATTTTACAGAAATAGTGAGGACTGCTAAAACATCTTTCTAGAACCATCACTCCATACCCCGACTAGATCCTGCTATGTTCTCACCTCCTGAGAAGAAAAATAGAACAAAAAGGAAAAGGGTGAGCTCAACTAGCCCAGTAAAGAATATTATGACTAAGATAATATACAACAAATTATCGTTAGTCTTCAACAGGGAAAAATCTGATAGAATATAATCGACAACAAGTTTTAGATCAACAACTGCAGCAGAAACAGCAAACCATTAGAAGAGTCAAGTAGAGAAAGAATTCTACTATCTTCTAAGATTTAAAAGTCCATCATCAATATTTTATCTATGTAACATCAATTAATAATCATCTTTAACCAAATATTCATCTTTGCACTACAGGCCAAAGATATTCATTTGTATCACCAGTCAGTCATGTTCATCTCAACACCTGTTCATCTTTGCACTACAGGCCAAAGATATTCATCAAGTAATCATACATCTTTGCACTACAGGCCAAAGATATTCAGTAATATCATCATTTAGGACTGAGGATGATGAAAAATATCTTAAAGAGAACGAATCCAGTGAGACAGAAGGACAAATAGTAGGGATTCGTATAACAGTTTATCCAAGATCAATAATACTTCATAATAATCAATTGTGAAGCAGAATTCAAAAAATAAAGATCAAAATATGGATACAATCAAAGATAGTAACCATAATAGACATCTTGGACAAAAAGGAAAAATTTTATTTTTCGGTGAATAGTGCCGTATTCGTGAATAGTACCGTATACGTGAATAGTGCCGTATACGTGAATAATAACTCCGACACAAAAAGTTTTAAATTTGATAAAAACTCATATCAATATTTCAGCATAATGATATTGAAGAAAATAATATCATTTAAGAAGAAAATAATATCCCTTACCTCAAAATATCAGTACTTCTGGTCGGAATACCGGTATAAGACTGAAAGAAACTTGCTCTGATGAATAGAAACTCTCAAAGTATCTAAATACTCATAAAATACACTCAATAATCTAGAGAGAGAAAGAGAGAAAACTTGTTTCTGGTGTGATTTTCAATTCTAACTTAGCCCTCTATTTATAGGAAAATTTAAGTATGCTTGACCTGCAACCTGATGGCTTTACCTGCTACTATTCCCACCCACCATATTTGAAATATAATTCAGCACATTTCTTCATCAACCAAGAGTGGGGCCCACCAATTCTAGAATTTTCCACCAAAATGATAAACTCCGAAAATTCAACAATTTCTGAACCAGTGATCTCGTAAAATTCATAATAAATCATACGTTCATTTTTAACGGTTCAAAATTTGTGGACATATACTCAACTTATATATGTATAACATATCCAAAAATTACCACGATCCAACGGTCGGATTAAAAATTATAACCCCCGCAAAATATCTCAAAAATCCTGATTTTTAATACCTCCATTCCGACAAAAATACGGATAAAAACCTCAACATTAACTCCTTCATTTTTAACCACAAAAATATATCCCTCATTTATATCCACATAAAATAAATATTTCCTTATCATATGAATCAATAATTAATTATTCACAAATAATATTACAGAATCACATTTATGACAACCAGGCCGTTTCCAGGAAAGAGGGGGCTTTCCAATAAGGATTTCTCCTTACTGGCGCGCAATTAGATGACCAAACCTCTCCTTAGATAGAACTTTCTAGACATTGCCAATAATGTTATCTAATAATATTATTCAAATAATATGAATTATTGATCTGATAATAGAAAATACTGTGCAGCAGCAATTATTGAAACAACAATAATATAAAATATCAACGCAGCAATTATTGAATCAATAAAATAAAATATTGAACAATAACTACTGTAACAATTATTGAGTAGTGCCTTCCTACGTAAGAATCAATAATTGGTGCAATACCGTGTGCTACTGTATTTTAACCACCGGATATTCCAACAGTATTAACGGTAACAACTACGCCGTTATTTATAAACAACTTATACTTGTCGTTTTTTTCATCCAATCGCTTTTCGTTATGGGGCCCACACAAGGCTGCGCCGTCGTACGAATATTTCCCGACAGCAAGAATATTCCACGACCAAACGAATATTCCCCGACAAAATGAATATTTTATAACCACTTGCTTATTTTGCAAAATTTGCACATTTCACCCATAACCAAAGTATTATATCAAATTAACCCCTTATTATTCACAATAATATTTAGAGAAAATTTGATTTTATTCATTAATAAGTTGGGGTCTTACAACCTCCCCTCCTTATGAAATTTCGTCCTCGAAATTGACGTACGTACCTGATGTTTCAAAAAGGTGAGGATACCTCGCTTTCATTTCTGATTCCAACTCCCAGGTCATTTCTTCAATAGCATGGTTTCTCCACAAAACCTTAACTTGTGGTATAACCTTCGTGCGTAGGACATGCTCTTTCCTATCCAAGATCTTAACAGGTACCTCCTCGTACGTTAAATCTTCAGCTATCTCGTCTGGTTCTAACTCAATAATGTGGTTCGGGTCTTTAACATATTTACGAAGCATAGATATGTAAAAAATATTATGAACACGAGACATGCTTGGAGGTAATGCGAGTCTATATGCCACATTTCCTATTCGCTCAAGAATCTCAAATGGACCAACAAATCTTGGATTGAGCTTTCCTCTCTTCCCAAATCTTGTAACTCCCTTCCATGGTGCAACACGTAACAATACATGATCCCCAATATTAAATTCCACGTCCTTCCGATGAAGATCCGCATAACTCTTTTGTCGATCCTGTGCCGTTTGTATACGTTGTCGAATCGTTTGGATCTTCTCTGTAGTAATGCGTACCAACTCTGGTCCCAACAATGTTGCTTCACCCACCTCGTCCCAGCATACTGGAGAACGACATTTTCTTCCATACAACGCCTCGAATGGAGCCACACCTATGCTCGCCTGATAACTGTTGTTGTAGGAGAATTCCACCAATGGTAGGTACTTATCCCAACTCCCTTTGAGATCTAGGACACAAAGTCTTAATAGATCTTCAAGAGTTTGAATAGTCCTCTCTGATTATCCGTCCGTTTGAGGATGGTATGCCGAACTGAATCGTAAATCTGTGCCCATAGCTTTCTGCAAGCTAACCCAAAATCGTGAAGTAAATCTTGGGTCACGATCCGAAACTATGGATACTGGCATGCCATGCAATCTCACAATCTCGTTCACGTACATACTAGCAAGACGTTCAAGGGAATAAGTCTCACGTATCGGCAAGAAATGAGCGGACTTGGTTAATCTATCAACAATAACCCAAATCGCATCTATGCCTTGAGAAACCTTGGGAAGACCCGTAACAAAATCCATAGTAATGTGTTCCCACTTCTATTTCGGAATCTCAAGTGGTTGCAATGGACCCTTTGGTACTTGATGCTCCGCTTTTACACGTTGACAAGTTAAACATCTCGAGATAAACTCCGCGATCTCTCTTTTCATATTGCTCCACCAAAATGTATGTCGAAGATCGTGATACATTTTGGTACTCCCAGGATGGATTGCAAACGGTGTGTTGTGTGCCTCCATCATTATTCTATGCTTCAAGTCAAAATCGTTAGGAACACAAAGTCTGGAGTTGACTCGAAGTATTCCTTCTTCATCGATTCTTGCTTCTGGAATAGCACTTTCTTCTTCATACGCATCAGCTCTATGTTCGTAGCTTGAGCAGCTTTAACTTTATCGATTAAAGTCGGTTCTACTCGTATATTTGATATTATCATGTGGGTACTTGGAGCCTTCATCTCTATCTCCATCCTTTGCAAGTCATACAAAATGGGCCTTTATGTTAACAACATTGCACTCGTACCCGCGTATGATCTTCTACTCAATGCGTCAGCTACTACGTTCGCTTTTTCAAGATGATATTGGATGGTATGATCGTAATCTTTCAACAGCTCAAGCCAACGTCGTTGCCGCATGTTGAGTTCCTTTTGGGTGAAGAAATATTTGAGGCTTTTATGATCCGTATAGATCTCCACTTTCTCCCCATACAGGTAGTGTCTCCAAATCTTTAACGCGAAAACGACTGCTGCCAACTCCAAATCATGAGTAGGATAATTTCTCTCATATTCTTTGAGTTATCGCGAGGCATAGGCTATGACTTTCCCATGTTGCATGAGAACACATCCTAACCCTTTGCCTGAAGCATCGCTGTAGATAACAAATCCATCCGAACCAGATGATATTGTCAGAATAAGTGCCAAAACGAGTCTCCTCTTGAGTTCTTGAAAACTCTTCTCACATTCCTCACTCCATACGAATTTTATATCTTTCCGAGTCAGCTGAGTTAACGGAGTAGCGATTCGAAAAAATCCTTCCACAAATCTCCGATAATAACCAGCTAAGCCCAGAAAGCTACGTACTTCGATTACTGACTTAGGTTGCTCTCAACTGTGACTCATATCCCAATCTTGGATAGTACGTCACAATGACACTTATCATTTTACTACCGCACGAATATGGCGTCCCCTACGGAGAGTTTGGCTTCAGTGCATTCCGCAAAGGAAGTCACCAAATAGAGGCTCGGGTACCAACTTCTATAGTTGGGTTTTTAACTCCTGAAGTTCAATAGTAGCTATTTAATATGAGATTTTAGAAATGAGTTTTGTATCGGGTTGAAGATCAATACAAAAATTCAATATCACGCTTTGGGTTAAGCCAGGAAATTCTTCAGGAAATACGTCAGAAATTTCACTAACAACAAAAATATCATTCAAATCTGACGTATTTTTGTTCAAGTCCATGACATGGGCTAAGAAAGCTTGACATCCATTTTTTAATAAACGAATGACTTTATGGCTTGGTATGACAGTGATTGATTTTAGTGGTTTGGTTGCTTGAATTCGCATAACAGGTTGGTTAGGAATATGAAAACTAACAACCTTACGAAACCAATCAATTTTAGCATGATGAGTGGTTAACCAATCAATTCCTAAAATCACATCAAAAGCAAGTATCTTTAAAGAGATACGATCAACAGGTAATGTGATTGTGCCAACTTGGATTAAGCAAGATTTATAAACTGTAGATGTAATGAAAGTTTCTCCTAACGGAGTCTCCACAGATAGGTCAAAGTCTAATTTCTCCGGAGTCAAGTTTAAACGTTGAGCACAAGCATGAGAGATAAAAGAATGGGTAGAACCGGTATCTAGTAAGGTATAAACTTCGCAAGAATTTATAATTAACTAACCCGTTATACCTTCGTTCGGGTTCCTCGCGTTTTGGGCAGTCACGACAAACGCTCTTCCAGAAATCGCTGATTTCGACTTATCCGGGATAACTTTTGGAGTCACCATCCCCGCTGAACTTGGTTTTTCTACAGAACACTCTCGAGCTATATGACCCTCCTTTCCACAGTTATAACATACCTTGGATTGTTGTGGGCAGTTTGGGCTGATATGTCCCTCTTTCCCACATTTGTAACATACGACCGGTGGTCGTTCTCCTCCCCTAGAAACAGTTGATGCTTGTGCTGACGTCTTCACGTTATCATTTTTGTACCTTCTCTTCTTGAAATCTCCTCCCGACTCGCTCCTTCTATTATCACGACCACGATTACCACCAGAGTGGTTACCGCTTTTGTCCGAATATTTTCCTCCCTGCTGGTTTTCATTGCTTCGATGACTGCCGCCACCGGTATGACCCTGGTTGTGGTCCCTCGGTTGCACATACTCATTATCTCGCTCTAATAATTGAGCCCTGTTTACAACATCTGAATATAAAGAAAATTTATGAGAGATAAGATATTGCCGAATCTCGGGTTTTAGACCTCTCAGAAACATCCTTGTCATTCGTTCCTCATTTTCGACCAAATGAGGTGCAAACCTGGATAACTCTGCAAACTTCGCCTCGTACTGGGACACCGTCATGTTATTTTGTTCCAGTCTGATAAACTCCACCTCCTTCATATGACGAATACTTTCAGGAAAGTACTTGTCATTGAACAGTTTTTGAAATGTTTCCCAGGACATGTTGAGTGCGTCAGGCTGGGTACGCTTCACAGACTCCCACCAGTAGTCTGCCTCACCGCGGAACATAAAGGTGGCGAATGGAACCTTCTGTTCCTCCGTGCATCCCAAGACATCGAATATCTTGGTAATTTGCTTGACCCACGTTTCCGCCATGATCGGATCCGGCTTTCCCTTAAATTCTGGTGGTCCCAATTCTTTGAACTGCTTAGCTGTGACAAACCGCGCGTTGTTATCATTTCCACCCGTATTCTGCACACGAGTCTCCCTCGTCTGATTTTGCATGAACTGCAAAAAGCTCCTAAACATTCCATCATTCATCGTTTGCTCGGTAACGTTGTTTACAGGAGGAATATTGCCTTCCTGTTGCACGTTCCCCTGGGTGGTGATCAAAGGTGTCTCCACGGTCTGATTTACTCCATTATTAACGTTCTCAGCTGCCATTCTTAAATACTGCCATAAAACAAGGGTTAATAGTCATGTCATATATTATCCCTATACTCTGACCGACCAAATAAACACCAAATAAATTTAGTCAGGTCATACTAGCGAAGGAATTCCCCGTCTCTCCCCTCCTAGTTCTTGTCTCACATCTCAGCCAGGGATCATATCCCTAAGCTCTGATACCAACTGTGACGCCCCCAAAATAGGTATACAACACCCATTCTGAGTCGCCAAATACATGGTACAGAAAGCAAACTACAACTTCAATAATACAATTGTCGTGCAAAATACGACAACACATACTGTGAGTTTAAATACAAATATTGTCTTCTGGACAATATCCACACTCAAATAAATCCTCATTACAATTATTCAAACACTATTTTACAAAAATAGTGAGGACTGCTAAAATATCTTTCTAGAACCATCACTCCATACCCCGACTAGATCCTGCTATGTTCTCACCTCCTGAGAAGAAAAATGGAACAAAAAGGAAAAGGGTGAGCTCAACTAGCCCAGTAATGAATATTATGACTAAGATAATATACAACAAATTATCGTTAGTCTTCAACAGGGAAAAATCTGATAGAATATAATCGACAACAAGTTTTAGATCAACAACTGCAGCGGAAACAGCAAACCATTAGAAGAGTCAAGTAGAGAAAGAATTCTACTATCTTCTAAGATTTAAAAGTCCATCATCAATATTTTATCCCTGTAACATCAATTAATAATCATCTTTAACCAAATATTCATCTTTGCACTACAGGCCAAAGATATTCATTTGTATCACCAGTCAGTCATGTTCATCTCAACACCTGTTCATCTTTGCACTACAGGCCAAAGATATTCATCAAGTAATCATACATCTTTGCACTACAGGCCAAAGATATTCAATAATATCATCATTTAGGACTGAGGATGATGAAAAATATCTTAAAGAGAACGAATCCAGTGAGACAGAAGGACAAATAGTAGGGATTCGTATAACAGTTTATCCAAGATCAATAATACTTCATAATAATCAATTGTGAAGCAGAATTCAAAAAATAAAGATCAAAACATGGATACAATCAAAGATAGTAACCATAATAGACATCTTGGACAAAAAGAAAAAATTTTATTTTTCGGTAAATAGTGCCGTATTCGTGAATAGTACCGTATACGTGAATAGTGCCGTATACGTGAATAGTAACCCCGACACAAAAAGTTCCAAATTTGATAAAAACTCATATCAATATTTCAGCATAATGATATTGAAGAAAATAATATCATTTAAGAAGAAAATAATATCCCTTACCTCAAAATATCAGTACTTCTGGTCGGAATACCGGTATAAGGCTGAAAGAAACTTGCTCTGATGAATAGAAACTCTCAAAGTATCTAAATACTCACAAAATACACTCAATAATCTAGAGAGAGAAAGAGAGAAAACTTGTTTCTGGTGTGATTTTCAATTCTAACTTAGCCCTCTATTTATAGGAAAATTTTAGTATGCTTGACCTGCAACCTGATGGCTTTACCTGCTACTATTCCCACCCACCACATTTGAAATATAATTCAGCACATTTCTTCACCAACCAAGAGTGGGGCCCACCAATTCTAGAATTTTCCACCAAAATGATAAACTCCGAAAATTCAACAATTTCTGAACCAGTGATCTCGTAAAATTCATAATAAATCATACGTTCATTTTTAACGGTTCAAAATTTGTGGATATATACTCAACTTATATATGTATAACATATCCAAAAATTACCACGATCCAACGGTCGGATTAAAAATTATAACCCCCGCAAAATATCTCAAAATTCCTGATTTTTAATACCTCCATTCCGACAAAAATACGGATAAAAACCTCAACATTAACTCCTTCATTTTTAACCACAAAAATATATCCCTCATTTATATCTACATAAAATAAATATTTCCTTATCATATGAATCAATAATTAATTATTCACAAATAATATTACAGAATCACATTTATGACAACCAGGCCGTTCCCAAGAAAGAGGGGGCTTTCCAATAAGGATTTCTCCTTACTGGCGCGCAATTAGATGACCAAACCTCTCCTCAGACAGAACTTTCTAGACATTGCCAATAATGTTATCTAATAATATTATTCAAATAATATGAATTATTAATCCGATAATAGAAAATACTGTGCAGCAGCAATTATTGAAACAATAATAATATAAAATATCAACGCAGCAATTATTGAATCAATAAAATAAAATATTAAACAATAACTACTGTAACAATTATTGAGTAGTGCCTTCTACGTAAGAATCAATAATTGGTGCAATACCGTGTGCTACTACTGTATTTTAACCACCGGGTATTCCAACAGTATTAACGGTAACAACTACGCCGTTATTTATAAACAACTTATACTTGTCGTTTTCTTCATCCAATCGCTTTTCGTTATGGGGCCCACACAAGGCTGCGCCGTCGTACGAATATTCCCCGACAGCAAAAATATTCCACGACCAAACGAATATTCCCCGACAAAATGAATATTTTATAACCACTTGCTTATTTTGCAAAATTTGCACATTTCACCCATAACCAAAGTATTATATCAAATTAACCCCTTATTATTCACCCTTATTATTCACAATAATATTTAGAGAAAATTTGATTTTATTCATTAATAAGTTGGGGTCTTACAGTTCCTGCATATGATCTTCTACTCAACGCGTCAGCTACCACGTTTGCTTTTCCAGGATGGTATTGAATAGCGTGGTCGTAATCTTTCAACAGCTCGAGCCAACGTCGTTGCCGCATGTTGAGTTCTTTTTGAGTGAAGAAATATTTGAGGCTTTTATGGTCTGAATATATCTCGACCTTCTCCCCATATAGATAGTGCCCCCAGATCTTTAGCGCGAAAACGACTGCTGCCAACTCTAGATCATGAGTAGGATAATTCCTCTCATATTCTTTAAGTTGTCGCGAGGCATAGGCTATGACTTTCCCACGTTGCATGAGAACACATCCTAACCCTTTGCCTGAAGCATCGCTGTAGATAACAAATCCATCCGAACCAGATGGTATTGTCAGAACAGGTGCCGAAATGAGTCTCCTCTTAAGCTCTTGGAAACTCTTCTCGCATTCTTCGCTCCATACGAATTTGATATCCTTCCGAGTCAGCTGAGTTAACGGGGTAGCGATTCGAGAAAACCCTTCTACGAATCTCTGATAATAACCAGCTAAGCCTAGAAAGCTACGTACATCGGTCATCGTCTTCGGTTGCTCCCAGCTTTGTATTGCTTCAATCTTTGCCGGGTCCACAGATACTCCATGTTTTGATACCATGTGCCCTAGGAATGCTACTTCCTCAAGCCAGAACTCGCATTTCTTCAACTTAGCATATAACGTGTTTTCACGCAGCCTTTGGAGTACCAGCTTCAAATGGTGCTCATGATCTTCACGGCTTTTGGAATATATGAGGATGTCATCAATAAAGACAACAACGAACTGATCCAAATAATCCTTGAATACTCGGTTCATCATATCCATGAAAGCCGTAGGAGCATTAGTCAATCCAAAAGACATGACTAAGAATTCATAATGCCTGTACCGAGTTCTAAAGGCAGTCTTTAGAATATCCTCAGTTTTAACCTTCAGCTGATGATATCCAGAATGAAGATCGATTTTTGAAAAGAATTGTGCTCCTTGTAACTGGTCAAACAAGTCATCAATACGAGGTAGCGGATGTCTATTCTTGATAGTGACATGGTTTAATTCCCGGTAATCGATACAAAGTCGCATACTCCCGTCTTTCTTCTTTACAAATAAAACAGGAGCACCCCAAGGAGATGTACTAGGACGAATGAAGCCGATGTCCAACAACTCTTGTAGTTGGACTTTTAACTCCTGAAGTTCAATAGGAGCCATTCGATATGGGGTTTTAGAAATAGGCTTTGTACCAGGTTCAAGATCAATAAAGAATTTAACTTCACGTTCCGGGGGTAGACCGGGAAGTTCTTCATAAAATACGTCAGGAAAGTTATTAACAACAGGAATATTATTCAAATTTGACGTGTCTTTATTTAAATCCATAACATTGGCTAAGAAAGCTTGACATCCGTTTTTCAATAAACGAATGGCTTTATGACTTGATATGACAGTGATTGATTTTAATGGCTTTGTTGCTTGAATTCGAACAACAGGTTGATTAGGAATATGAAAACTAATCACCTTACGAAAACAATCAATTTTGGCATGATGAGTAGTTAACCAATCAATTCCTAAAATCACGTCAAATGCAAGTATCTTTAAAGAGATAAGGTCAACAGGTAAGGTGATGGTACCAACTTGGATCAAACAAGATTTATAAACAGTGGATGTGATGAAAGTTTCCCCTAACAGAGTCTCCACAGATAAATTAAAGTCTAATTTCTCCGGAGTCAAGTTTAAACGTTGAGCACAAGCAGGAAAAATAAATGAATGGGTAGCACCGGTATCTAGTAAGGTATAAACTTCACATGAATTTATGATTAGCTTACCCGTGATCACCTCATTTGGGTTCCTCGCATGTTGACCAGTCACGACAAATGCTCTTCAAGGAACCGTTGACTTTGACTTTTCTGGGTCAGCCTTTTGAGTCACCGTCCCCGCTGAACTTGGTTTCGCTACCATACAATCTCGAGCGATATGTCCTTCCTTTCCACAATTATAGCATACCTTGAACTGTTGTGGACAATTTGGGCTGATATGTCCCTCTTTTCCATATTTATAGCATATGACCGGTGGTCGTTCTCCTCCCTTGGAACCAGTTGCTGCTGGTGCTGACGTCTTCGTATTGTCATTGTTGAATCTCTTCTTTTTAAAATCTCCTCCCGACTCGCTTCTTCTATTTTCATAGCCACGATTACCACCAGAGTGGTTGCCGTTCTTGTCTGTATTTTTCTTTCTTCGCTGGTTATCATTGTTCTGATGACTGTTGCCACCGATATGATCCTGGTTGTGATCCCTCGGTTGATCGTACTCGTTATCTCACTCTAATAATTGAGCCCTGTTGACAACATCTGAATAGAGAGAAAATTTATGAGAAATGAGATATTGACGTATGCCGGATTTCAAACCTCTCAGAAACATCCGCATCATACGTTCCTCATTCTCCACCAAATGAGGTGCAAACCTGGATAACTCTGCAAACTTCGCCTCGTACTGGGACACCGTCATGTTATTCTGCTCCAGTCTAATAAACTCTACCTCCTTCATATGACGAATACTTTCAGGAAAGTACTTGTCATTGAATAGTTTCTGAAATGTCTCCCAAGACATGCTGAGTGCGGCTGGATGGGTACGCTTCACAGATTCCCACCAGTAGTCTGCCTCGCCACGGAACATAAAGGTGGCGAATGGAACCTTCTGTTCCTCCGTGCATCCCAAGACATTAAATATCTTGGTAATTTGCTTGACCCATGTCTCCGCCTTAATCGGATCCGGCTTTCCCCAGAATTCTGGTGGTCCCAACTCTTTGGATTGCTTGGCTGTGACCAGCTGTGCGTTGCCATTGTTTCTTCCTATATTTTGAACTGGAATCTCCTTCGTCTGGTTTTGCATGAATCGCAAAAAGCTTCTAAACATCTCATCGTTCACCGTCTGCTCAGTGGTGTTGTTCAGAGGAGGAACATTGCCAGCCTGTTGCACGTTCTCCTCGTTGGTGAGTACATGTGTCTCCATGGTTTCATTTACTCCACTGTTAACATTCTCAGTCGACATTCTCAAATACTGTCATAAAATAAGGGTTAATTTAACAAATTAACAAATCACATAATATCCCTATATTATGACCGACCAACAAATAAGCTTAGGCAGGACACACTAGCGAAGGATTTACTCGTCTCTCCCCTCCTAGTTCTATTCTCCGATCTCCGTCAGAGATCATATCCCTAAGCTCTGATACCAACTGTGACGCCCCCAAAACAGGTATACAATACCCATTCTGAGTCGTCAATAACATGGTACAGAAACAACTACAACTTTATTAATAGAACATAAAAACTGTGAGTGTAAATACAAATATTGTCATCTAGACAATATCCACACTCAAATAAGTCCTCATTACAATTATTGGTACAATATTTTACAAAAAAAATGGTGAGGACTACTAAAACAACTTCCTAGAACCTTCATTCCATACCCGACTAGTACTTGCTACATTCTCGCTTCCTGAGAAGAAAATGGAACAAAAAGGAAAAGGGTGAGCTCAACTAGCCCAGTAAAGAATATTATGACTAAGATAATATACAACAAATTATCGTTAGTCTTCAACAGGGAAAAATTTAATAGAATACAATAGACAACAAGTTTTAAATCAATATTCGCAGCGGAAAATAATAATTCATAGAAGAGTTACGTAGACAATGAAATCTACGATTATCTATGAATTTAAAAGCCCATCATCACATTTTATCCCTGTAATATCAATCAATAAATATCTTGAATCAAATAGTCATCTTTGCACTACAGGCCAAAGATATTCATCAGTTGGTCATGTTCACCTCAACACCTGTTCATCTTTGCACTACGGGCCAAAGATATTCATCAGAAATCATTCATCTTTGCACTACAGGCCAAAGAAATTTAGTTATATCATCATTTAAGACTGAGGATGATGAAAAATATTTTAAAGAAAACGAATCCAGTGAAACAAAATAACAAATATTAAGGATTCGTATTTCGATTTATCCATGTCCAAAAATACCTTATAAATAATCATAGTGAAGTAAAATTCAATAATGATCAAAACATGGATACAATCAAAGCTAGTATCCAGAAAAGATATTTGGACAAAAATAAGAAAATTTCATTTTTCGGTGAATAGTAACTCGTGAATAGTAACTCGTGAATAGTAACTCATGAATAGTAACCCCGACATGAAAAGTTCCAAATTTGATAAAAAGTTCAGATCAATACTTCGACATAATGATATTGAAGAAAATAATATCATTTAAGAAGAAATAACATCCCTTACCTCGGAAAGACGGTACTTCTGACTGGAATACTAGATATAGTGCTGAAGAAAACTTGCACCGTATAGCAACACTCAAAGTATCAAATACTCACAAGAATACGCTCGATATAGAGAGAGAAATAGAGAGAAACTTGTGTTTCTGGTGTGATTTTCAATTCTAACCTAAGCACCCTATTTATAGCAAAATGCTTAGAACACCAAAGCAGAAAATTTAATATATTTATCAAATTTTCCTTAGCCCACCTCTAGACATCTGATCTCAGCCCATTTATATCACATGTTAGCCCACTTAAATGCCAAAAAATGTTTTTCTTCAAAATAATAAATAAAACTTCCAAAAATCAATTATTTCAGAACTTCAATAATTTATAATAAATAGTCCTTTTATCAGAAAATTCGAATCTTGCGAGTTTTTATAGGAAATTCAATTCTCTACAACTTTGCAGAAGAAAGTGTTTTCAAATTCCAAACAGAAATTGACCGAAATCCATAAACGGACGATTTTACAGTCAATAATAAATTTTCGGTCAAGAATTGTGTCCACCAACACACAAAATATGTGCTAATCATTTAATGCCACAAAAATACTCTTCCTCCTCATATACTCATATATCTCACATTCATTGTAAAAATATCATCATCAATATATTATTAAAATAATATATTTAAATAAATTATTTTATCAGAAAAAGATAAAATATTAATTTTCAACAATTGTCACATTAAAAATTTTCTCCATGTATATCCACATAAAATTAATATTTTCCTCATCATATAAATCAATAATTAATTATACACAAATAATATTACAGAATCACAGTACTAGCAACCAGGCCGTTCCCAGGAAAGAGAGGGCTTTCCAATAAGGATTTCTCCTTACTGGCGCACAATTAGATGACCAAACCTCTCCTTAGGCAGAACTTTCTAGACATTGCCAATAATATTATCTAATAATATTATTCAGATAATATGAATTATTACTCCGATAATGGAAAATACTGTATAGTGACAATTATAAAATATCAACGTAGCAATTATTTAATCAATAAAATAAAATATTGAACAGTAATTACTGTAATCATTATTGAGTAGTGCCTTCTTATGTAAAAATCAATAATTAGTGCAATACCGTGTGCTACTGTGCAACAACGCGTATTACCGTGCTTTAACCACCGGGTATTCCAACAGTATTAACGGTAACAACTACGCCGTTATTTATAAACAACTTATTTTTGTCATTTTCTTCATCCAATCGCTTTCCGTTATGGGGTCCACAAAAGACTGCGCCGTCGTACGAATATTCTCCGACAATAAGAATATTCCACGACCAAGCGAATATTCCCCGACAACAATGAATATTTTATAACCACTTACTTATTTAAAATATTTGCGTATTTTATCCATAATTAACCACATTAATCGAATCAACCCTTAATATTTCAGAATAATAAATAGAGGAAATTAAATTTTATTTATTAATAATTTGGGGTCTTACAAATACCCGGTGGTTAAAGCACGGTAATACGCGTTAGCACACGGTATTATACCAAATATTGATTCTTACGTAAGAAGGCACTACTCAATAATAGTTACAGTAATTACTGTTCAATATTTTATTTTATTGATTAAATAATTGCTACGTTGATATTTTATAATTGTCATTACGCAGTATTTTCCATTATCGGAGCAATAATTCATATTATCTGAATAATATTATTAGATAACATTATTGGCAATGTCTAGAAAGTTCTGTTTAAGGAGAGGTTTGGTCATCTAATTGAGCGCCAGTAAGGAGAAATTCTTATTGGAAAGCCCCCTCTTTCCTGGGAACGTGGTTGTCAATACTGTGATTCTGTAATATTATTTGTGTATAATTAATTATTGATGTATATGATGAGGAAAATATTGATTTTATGTGAATATAGATGGAAAAAAATTTTAATGTGACAATTGTTAAAAATTAATATTTTATCTTTTTCTGATAAAATAATTCATAAATATTGATTGTGATATTTTTACAATGAATGTGGGATATATGAGTATGTGAGGAGGAAGAGTATTTTTGTGGCATTAAATGATTAACACGTGTTTTGTGTGTTGGTGGACACAATTCTTGACCGAAAATTTATTATTGACTGTAAAATCGCCCGTTTGTGGATTTTGGTCAATTTTTGTTTAGAATTTAGAAAAACTTTTTTCTGCAAAGTTGTAGAGAATTGAATTTCCTATAAAAACTTGCGAGATTCAAATTTTCTGATAAAAGGGCTATTTATTATGAATTATTGAAGTTCTGAAGTTCAGAAATAATTGATTTTTGGAAGTTTTATTTATTATTTTGAAGAAAAATGTTTTTTGGCATTTAAGTGGGCTAACATGTGATATAAATGGGCTGAGATCAGATGTCTAGAGGTGGGCTAAGGAAAATTTGATAAATATATTAATATGATATTAAATTTTCTACTTTGGTGTTCTAAGCATTTTCCTATAAATAAAGTGCTTAGGTTAGAATTGAAAATCACACCAGAAACACAAGTTTCTCTCTATTTCTCTCTCTATATCGAGCGTATTCTTGTGAGTATTTGATACTTTGAGTATTGCTATACGGTGCAAGTTTCCTTCAGCACTATATCTAGTATTCCAGTCAGAAGTACCGTCTTTCCGAGGTAAGGGATGTTTCTTCTTCTTAAATGATATTATTTTCATCAATATCATTATGTCGAAGTATTAATCTAAACTTTTTATCAAATTTGAAACTTTTCATGTCGGGGTTACTATTCATGAGTTACTATTCACGAGTTACTATTCACCGAAAAATAAAATTTTCTTCTTTTCGTCCAAAATATCTATTCTGGGTACTAGCTTTGATTATATCCACGTTTTGATCATTCTTGAATTTTACTCCACTATGATTATTTATGAGGTATTTTTGGACATGGAATAGCTGAAATACGAATTTTAATATTTATTATTTTGTTTCACTGGATTCGTTTCCTTTAAAATATTTTTCATCATCCTCAGTCCTAAATGATGATATTAATGAATATCTTTGGCCTGTAGTGCAAAGATGAATGATTTCTAATGAATATCTTTGGCCCGTAGTGCAAAGATGAACATGTGTTGAGATGAACATAACCAACTGATGAATATCTTTGGCTTGTAGTGCAAAGATGATTATTGATTGATGTTACAGGGATAAAATATTGATGATGGACTTTTAAATTCATAGATAATAGTAGATTTCATTCTCTACGTAACTCTTCTATGAATTATTATTTTCCGCTGCGAATATTGATTTAAAACTTGTTGTCTATTGCATTCTATTAGATTTTTTCCCTGTTGAAGACTAACGATAATTTGTTTTATATTATCTTAGTCATAATGTTCTTTACTGGGCTAGTTGAGCTCACCCTTTTCCTTGTTGTTCCATTTTCTTCTCAGGAGGTGAGAATGTAGCAAGTACTAGTCGGGGTATGGAATGAAGGTTCTAGGAAGTTGTTTTAGTAGTCCTCACCATTTTTTTACAAAATATTATACCAATAATTGTAATGAGGACTTATTTGAGTGTGGATATTGTCTAGATGACAATATTTGTATTTACACTCATAGTTTTTATGTTGTATTAATCAAGTTGTAGTTGTTTCTGTACCATGTTATTGACGACTCAGAATGGGTGTTGTATACCTATTTTGGGGGCGTCACAGTTGGTATCAGAGCTTAGGGATATGATCTCTAGCGGAGATCGGGGAATAGAACTAAGAGGGGAGAGACGAGTAAATCATTCGCAGTAGTTGAGAATGTCGACTGAGAATGTTAACAGTGGAGTAAATGAAATCGTGGAGACACCTGTACTCACCAACGAGGAGAACGTGTAACAGGCTGGCAATGTTCCTCCTGTTAACAACACCACTGAGCAGACGATGAACGATGAGATGTTTAGAAGTTTTTTGCGGTTCATGCAAAACCAGACGAAGGAGATTCCTGTTCAAAATATAGGAAGAAACAATGGCAACGCACAGCTGGTCACAGCCAAGCAGTTCAAAGAGTTGGGACCACCAGAATTCTGGAGAAAGCCGGATCCGATCATGGCGGAAACGTGGGTCAAGCAAATTACCAAGATATTCGATGTCTTGGGATGCACGGAGGAACAGAAGGTTCCATTCGCCACCTTTATGTTCCGTGGCGAGGCAGACTACTGGTGGGAGTCTGTGAAACGTACCCATCCAGCCGCACTCAGCATGTCTTGGGAGACATTTCAGAAACTGTTCAATGACAAATACTTTCCTGAAAGTGTTCGTCATATAAAGGAAGTGGAGTTTATTAGACTGGAGCAGAACAACATGACGGTGTCCCAGTACGAGGCGAAGTTTACAGAGTTGTCCAGGTTTGCACCTCATTTGGTGGAGAATGAGGAACGTATGACGCGGATGTTTCTAAGAGGTTTGAAACCCGGCATAAGTCAATATCTCATTTCTCATAAATTTTCTCTTTATTCAGATGTTGTCAACATGGCTCAATTATTAGAGCGAGTTAACGAGTATGGTCAACCGAGGGACCACAACCAGGATCATACCGGTGACAACAGTCATCAGAACAATGATAACCAGCGGAGAAAGAAAAATACAGACAAGAACGGCAACCACTCTGGTGGTAATTGTGGCCATGAAAATAGAAGAAGCGAGTCGGGAGGAGATTTTAAAAAGAGGAGATTCAATAATGATAATACGAAGACGTCAGCACCGGCAGCAACTGGTTCCAAGGGAGGAGAACGACCACCGGTCATATGCTATAAATGTGAAAAAGAGAGACATATCAGCCCAAACTGTCCACAACAGTTCAAGGTATGCTATAATTATGGAAAGGAAGGACATATCGCTCGAGATTGTATGGTAGCGAAACCAAGTTCAGCGGGGACGGTGACTCAAAAGGCTGCCCCAGAAAAGTCAAAGTCAACGGTTCCTTGAAGAGCGTTTGTCGTGACTGGTCAACATGCGAGGAACCTAAACAAGGTGATCACGGGTAAGCTAATCATAAATTCATGTGAAGTTTATACCTTACTAGATACCGGTGCTACCCATTCATTTATTTCTCCTACTTGTGCTCAACTTTTAAACTTAACTCCAGAGAAATTAGACTTTGATTTATCTGTGGAGACTCTGTTAGGGGAAACTTTCATCACATCCACTATTTATAAATCTTGTTTGATCCAAGTTGGTACCATCACCTTACCTGTTGACCTTATTTCTTTAAAGATACCATGTCACCATCAAGAATAGGTATCCGCTACCTCGTATTGATGACATGTTTGACCAGTTACAAGGAGCACAATTCTTTTAAAAAATCGATCTTCGTTCTGGATATCATCAGCTGAAGGTTAAAACTGAGGATATTCTGAAGACTGCCTTTAGAACTCGGTACGGGCATTATGAATTCTTAGTCATGTCTTTTGGATTGACTAATGCTCCTACGACTTTCATGGATATGATGAACTGAGTATTCAAGGATTATTTAGATCAGTTCGTTGTTGTCTTTATTGATGACATCCTCATATATTCCAAAAGCCGTGAAGATCATGAGCACCATCTGAAGCTGGTACTCCAAAGGTTGCGTGAAAACAAGCTATATGCTAAATTGAGGAAATGCGAGTTCTGGCTTGAGGAAGTAGCATTTCTAGGACACGTGGTGTCAAAACATGGAGTATCTGTGGACCCAGCGAAGATTGAAGCAATACAAAGCTGGGAGCAACCGAAGACAGTGACCGATATACGTAGCTTTCTGGGCTTAGCTGGTTATTATCGGAGATTCGTAGAAGGGTTTTCTCGAATCTCTACCCCGTTAACTCAGCTGACTCGGAAGGATATCAAATTCGTATGGAGCAAAGAATGCGAGAAGAGTTTCCAAGAGCTTAAGAGGAGACTCATTTCGGCACTTGTTCTGATAATACCATCTGGTTCGGATGGATTTGTTATCTACAGCGATGCTTCAGGCAAAGGGTTAGGATGTGTTCTCATGCAACGTGGGAAAGTCATAGCCTATGCCTCGCGACAACTTAAAGAATATGAGAGGAATTATCCTACTCATGATCTAGAGTTGGCAGCAGTCGTTTTCGCGCTAAAGATCTGGAGGCACTATCTATATGGGGAGAAAGTGGAGATATATTCAGACCATAAAAGCCTCAAATATTTCTTCACTCAAAAAGAACTCAACATACGGCAACGACGTCGGCTCGAGCTATTGAAAGATTATGACCACACTATTCAATACCATCCTGGAAAAGCAAACGCGGTAGCTGACGCGTTGAGTAGAAGATCATATACAGGAACGAGTGCGATGATGTCAAGTATATGCGTAGAACCAACTCTAATCGATAAAGTTAAAGTTGCTCAAGCTACAGACCCGGAGCTGATGCATATGAAGAAGAAAGTGCAAGAAGGTGCTATTCTAGAAGCAAGAATCGATGAAGAAGGAATACTTCGAGTCCACTCCAGACTTTGTGTTCCTAACGATTCTGATTTGAAGTCCAAGATCATAATGGAGGCACACAATACACCATTTGCAATCCATCCTAGAAGTACTAAAATGTATCGTGATCTTCGACATACATTTTGGTGGAACAATATGAAGAGAGAGATTGCAAAGTTTATCTCGAGGTGTTTAACTTGTCAACGTGTAAAGGCGGAGCATCAAGTACCAAAGGGTACATTGCAACCACTTGAGATTCTGAAATGGAAGTGGGAACACATTACCATGGATTTCGTTACGGGTCTTCCCACGGTTTCTCAAGGCATAAATGCTATTTGGGTTATAGTTGATAGATTAACCAAGTCTGCTCATTTCTTGCCGATACGGGAGACTTATTCCCTTGAACGTCTTGCTAGTATGTACGTGAATGAGATTGTAAGGTTGCATGGCATGCCAGTATCCATAGTTTCGGATCGTGACCCAAGATTCACTTCAAGATTTTGGGTTAGTTTGCAAAAAGCTATGGGCACGGATTTACGGTTCAGTTCGGCATACCATCCTCAAACGGACGGGTAATCAGAGAGGACTATTCAAACTCTTGAAGATCTATTAAGACTTTGTATCCTAGATTTCAAAGGAAGTTGGGATAAGTACCTACCATTGGTGGAATTCTCCTACAACAACAGTTATCATGAAAGTATAGGTGTGGCTCCCTTTGAAGCATTGTATGGACGAAAGTGTCACTCTCCAGTACGTTGGGATGAGGTGGGAGAAGTAACATTGTTGGGACCAGAGTTGGTACGAATGACTACAGAGAGGATCTAAACGATTCGACAACGTATACAAACAGCACAGGATCGACAAAAGAGTTATGTGGATCTTCATCGAATGGACATGGAATTTGAAATTGGGAATCATGTATTATTACGTGTAGCTCCATGGAAAGGAGTTACAAGATTTGGGAAGAGAGGAAAGCTCAATCCACGATTTATTGGTCCATTTCAGATTCTTGACCGAGTAGGAAATGTGGTCTATAGACTCGCGTTACCTCCAAGTATGTCTCGTGTTCATAATATTTTTCATATATCTGTGCTTCGTAAATATGTAAAAGACCCAAACCACGTTATTGAGTTAGAACCGGACGAGATAGCCGAAGACTTAACGTACGAGGAGGTACCTGTCAAGATCTTGGATAGGAAGGAGCATGTCCTACGCACGAAGGTCATACCACAAGTTAAAGTTTTGTGGAGAAACCATGCTATTGAGGAAATGACCTGGGAGTTGGAAACGAAAATAAAAGCGAGGTATCCTCATCTTTTCGAAACACCAGGTACGTATGTCAATTTCGAGGATGAAATTTCATAAGGAGGGGAGGTTGTAAGACCCCAAATTATTAATAAATGAAATTTAATTTCCTCTATTTATTATTCTGAAATAGTAAGGGTTGATTTGATTAATGTGGTTAGTTATGGGTAAAATGCGCAAATATTTTAAATAAGCAAGTGGTTATAAAATATTCATTGTTGTCGAGAAATATTCGCTTGGTCGTGGAATATTCTTACTGTCGGAGAATATTCGTACGACGGCGTAGTCTTTTGTGGGCCCCATAACGGAAAGCGATTGGATGAAGAAAACGACAATAATAAGTTGTTTATAAATAACGGCGTAGTTGTTACCGTTAATACTGTTGGAATACCCGGTGGTTAAAGTACGGTAATACGCTTTAGCACACGGTATTGCACCAATTATTGATTCTTACGTAAGAAGGCACTACTCAATAATGGTTACAGTAATTACTGTTCAATATTTTATTTTATTGATTAAATAATTGTTACATTGATATTTTATAATTGTCACTACGCAGTATTTTCCATTATCGGAGAAATAATTCATATTATCTAAATAATATTATTAGATAACATTATTGACAATGTCTAGAAAGTTTTGTCTAAGGAGAGGTTTGGTCATCTAATTACCCGTCAGTAAGGAGAAATTCTTATTGGAAAGCCCCCTCTTTCCTGGGAACGGCCTGGTTGCCAGTACTGTGATTCTGTAATATTATTTATGTATAATTAATTATTGATGTATATGATGAGAAAAATATTGATTTTATGTGAATATAGATGGAAAAAAATTTTAATGTGACAATTGTTAAAAATTAATATTTTATCTTTTTCTGATAAAATAATTCATAAATATTGATTGTGATATTTTTACAATGAATGTGGGATATATGAGTATGTGAGGAGGAAGAGTATTTTTGTGGCATTAAATGATTAACACGTGTTTTGTGTGTTGGTGGACACAATTCTTGACCGAAAATTTATTATTGACTGTAAAATCGCCCGTTTGTGGATTTTGGTCAATTTTTGTTTAGAATTTAGAAAAACTTTTTTCTGCAAAGTTGTAGAGAATTGAATTTCCTATAAAAACTTGCGAGATTCAAATTTTCTGATAAAAGGGCTATTTATTATGAATTATTGAAGTTCTGAAGTTCAGAAATAATTGATTTTTGGAAGTTTTATTTATTATTTTGAAGAAAAATGTTTTTTGGCATTTAAGTGGGCTAACATGTGATATAAATGGGCTGAGATCAGATGTCTAGGGGTGGGCTAAGGAAAATTTGATAAATATATTAATATTAAATTAAATTTTCTGCTTTGGTGTTCTAAGCATTTTCCTATAAATAGGGTGCTTAGGTTAGAATTGAAAATCACACCAGAAACACAAGTTTCTCTCTATATCGAGTGTATTCTTGTGAGTATTTGATACTTTGAGTATTGTTATACGGTGCAAGTTTCCTTCAGCACTATATCTAGTATTCCAGTCAGAAGTACCGTCTTTCCGAGGTAAGGGATGTTACTTTTTCTTAAATGATATTATTTTCTTCAATATTATTATGCTGAAGTATTGATCTGAACTTTTTATCAAATTTAGAACTTTTTATGTCGGGATTACTATTCATAAGTTACTATTCACGAGTTACTATTCACGAGTTACTATTCATCAAAAAATAATTTTTTTTTCTTTTCGTCCAAAATATCTATTATGGGTACTAGCTTTGATTGTATCCATGTTTTGATCATTCTTGAATTTTACTCCACTATGATTATTTATGAAGTATTTTTGGACATGGAATAGCTGAAATACGAATCCTTAATATTTATTATTTTGTTTCACTGGATTCGTTTCCTTTAAAATATTTTTCATTATCCTCAGTCCTAAATGATGATATTAATGAATATCTTTGGCCTGTAGTGCAAAGATGAATGATTTCTGATGAATATCTTTGGCCCGCAGTGCAAAGATGAACAGGTGTTGAGATGAACATGACCAACTGATGAATATCTTTGGCTTGTAGTGCAAAGATGATTATTGATTGATGTTACAGGGATAAAATATTGATGATGAACTTTTAAATTCATAGATAATAGTAGATTTCATTCTCTACGTAACTCTTCTATGAATTATTATTTTCCGCTGGGAATATTGATTTAAAACTTGTTGTCTATTGTATTCTATTAGATTTTTTCCCTGTTGAAGACTAACGATAATTTGTTTTATATTATCTTAGTCATAATGTTCTTTACTGGGCTAGTTGAGCTCACCCTTTTCCTTGTTGTTCCATTTTCTTCTCAGGAAGTGAGAATGTAGCAAGTACTAGTCGGGGTATGGAATGAAGGTTCTAGGAAGTTATTTTAGTAGTCCTCACCATTTTTTTTTTGTAAAATATTGTACCAATAATTATAATGAGGACTTATTTGAGTGTGGATATTGTCTAGATGATAATATTTATATTTACACTCAGTTTTTATGTTGTATTAATAAAGTTGTAGTTGTTTCTGTACCATGTTATTGACGACTCAGAATGGGTGTTGTATACCTGTTTTGGGGGTGTCACATTTATTTTAAAAGCAAGAGTTGCTGAAGAGAGAAAATCTCAACCCTCGATTTAATTTGCCCATTTGAAATCCTCGATTAAGTAGGAGCTGTGGCTTATAGACTCGTTTTACCACCAAGTATGTCGTGTGCTCATAACGTTTTTAACGTATTGATGTTACGACCCGAACCACATTATTAATTTAGAACCGGACTAGATAGCGGATGATTTAACGTTTGAGGAGATACGTGTTAAATCTTGGATAAGAAGAATCGTATTCAACACTCAAAGGTTTTACCTCAAGAGTTAGAATCTGAAATGAAGTCAAGGTATCCTCACCTCTTCGGCATACCAGGTACGTACATAAATTTTGAGGGCGA
Source organism: Panax notoginseng (assembly GCA_016801055.1). Lineage (NCBI taxonomy): Eukaryota > Viridiplantae > Streptophyta > Magnoliopsida > Apiales > Araliaceae > Panax > Panax notoginseng. Next base: position 51,619,012 of record CM029017.1, read on the forward strand.
AATTCCATAAGGAGGGGAGATTGTGAGACCCCAGATTTTATGAATAAATATTTAATTTTCTCGAAATAATTTGTTTTTGAATATTATGATGTGAATTTGATATAATGTTATAGTTGTGGGTAGTATTTATAAATTTTGTAAAGTATGCAAGTTGTTATACAATATTCGATTAGTCGGGAAATATTATTTTTAAAAGGAAATATTCGTACGACGATACAATCATTGGTGGACCCCACAACGGAATTATTATCGGATTGAGAAAATGACAAAAATAGTTTTATAAAAATAACGGCGGAAGTTTTACCGTTAACAGTTGAAACACCCGGTGTTAAAAGTACAGTAATACGCGTGGTTGCATAGTAGCACACGATATTGGTTATTAATGCTTACGTGATAAGTCACTCAGTTTTGTTTTATTAGTATTATTAATGTAATAAAACAGAAAAGCTTTTTATATAAAACAGAATACTTTTATAAAGTTATTCTATAAATAGAATATATTATATTCTATTATGCATAGTATTTTGCATAGTAAAATCTTTTTATATAAAACAGAATACTTTTATAAAGTTATTCGTTTTATTAGATTATAAATAGAATATATTATAGTTTATTTAAAAGATTTTGCTTTAAATATGGATCATCCGATTAAAAGTAAATCAATCTGGACCGTTCATGAATTAGTTACTATGCAGACCATTCTTCTATAAATAGAAGTTCATTCCTTCATTATTTCTTATGAATTCATTGAAACTCTAGAGAGAGAAATTATAGAGAGAAAGGAGAAAAGTATTCTGCTACTTCACTACTCCTATATCCAGTACTCTTCTTCTTAAGGTAAGGGATATTATTTGTTGTACCCGTAAGGGGTATTATTTCTTTTGTATTCATAAAGAGAACTTCTGTTATTCCATTCTTTATTATGTTGTTGGAATAATTTGTATACGCGGACTACCCTATACTTGGTGAAATTCTTCTATTATTCCATTCTTTATTATTATGTTGGAATAACTTGTTTATGCGAAGTTCCGCATACATGGTGAAATTCTTCTTTATTATTCTGTCGGAATATCCTGTTGGTGCGTACTACGCCTGACCTGGTTCCATTAATTATTATTCTGTTAGAATAACCTATCTGTGTGGTCTATCGCATGTATGGTGATTTCTGTTGTTATTCCATTCTTTAATATTCTGTTGGAATATCTTGTCGGTGCGAATTTCGCCTAACCTAGTTTCGTTCTTTATTATTCTGTCGGAATATTATGTCTGTGCATTTACGCATGACCTGGTTCCATTCTTTATTATTCTGTTAAGAATAACCTGTCTGTGCAGTCTATCGCACACATGGTGAATCCTTCTGTTATTCCATTCTATATTATTATGTTGGAATAGCCTGTCTATGTGGATTACCACATGCATGATGAATGATCTTTTGTATTCATTTCTTATTAAATTGTGGACATGATCTGTCAAAGTGGATTACCGCATGGCGGTGAAAATCCATTTGTAGTTTCATATATTCTATTATACTCAGTTAGTTAAAGTTTTGGCTTCTATACTCCATGAAATTAGTAGAATATCCTTGATATTTGCGCTTCATCCAGTATCTTTTCATGGAAATATTCTTTTGAGCATTCTTGAATTTTACTCTAAGTATCATGTTGACAATTTGGACGTTATTGGTTCCTGGATAAATTAATTTTTGAACTTGTTTCATTGAATTATTATGTCATTGTCATCATCCTCATGTTTATATTATGTTGAAAGTCATCTGTGGCCTGTAGTGCATAGACGGACTTGGTATGATTATGAACATAGATTATTCGGTATAATCATGACCGTAATGTTACAAATGATGTGAAAAAAAGTCCTCATTAGCCCGTAATGCATTGATGGATAGTTTTTGGTATGATTATGGCTATGGATTCTCTTCGGCCAAGGGTGCAAAGATGAATTATTTTATGGCATGATTAGGACCGTTGATGAAAACACGATTATCTTTGGCCCGTAGAGCATGGATAATTCGTGGTCATGATACTAAAGAATATCCTTGGCCTGTAGTGCAGGGATGATTTAATGATGTGAATTATTTATTGAGCTGAGTCTCAGCGATAAAAGTGATGAAAAACCTTTTAAATTATAGAAGATAGTAGATTTTATTCTCTACTTGACTCTTCTAATGCATTGTTTGTTCCGCTGCAGTTAAACTTGATGTTATTATATTGTATTAGTTTAACACTGTTGAAGGCTAACGATAATTTATTCTGTATTATCTTAATTATAATATTTCTTACTGAGCTTGTTGAGCTCACCCTTTCTTTCATTGTTCTCTTCAGGAAATGAGAACGTAGCTGGGGCTAGTCGGGGAATAGAGTGATGGTCCTAAATGGTGCATTAGTAGTCCTCACTATTCTGTGAAATAGTGTAATAATAAATGTAATGAGTACTCCATTGAGTGTGGATATTGTCTAGATGACAATATTTGTATTAAAACTCACAGCATATATTTTGTCGTATTTTACACGACTGTTGTATAATTAGTTTGTATTCTATACCAAGTATCTGGCGACCCAAGATGGGTAATGTATACCTATTTTTGGGGGCGTCACAAGAAGAGTCAAGTAGAGAATATAATCTACTATCTTCTATAATCTACTATCTTCATGTAGTATAGAAGCCAAAATTTAAACAAACAAGTATAGAATTCAAAATCTGAAGCGAAATAATATTACTTACATACTACAGAGTATGGAAGAAAATATTATTTCAAGCGAATATTGAAAAAAATTAACATCCCTTGTCTCAAAATAACAATAGTTCTGATCAAAATATCGGATGTAAAGCCGAATGAAACTTGCACTGAAAAGCAACTCTCAAAGTATCTAAATACTCACAAAAATACGCTCGATAATATAAAGAGAAAGAAAACTTGTTTCTGGTGTGATTTTTAATTCTAACTTAAGCGCCTATTTATAGGAAAATGCTAGAACGTCAAAGGAGACTAAATTAATAAAATATTAATTTAATTTTTCTACGCATGCCATTTTGACAAAATGGCAGCCCACCACACTTGAAAATAAATTTAGCACATTTTATCAACAAAGGGCAAAAGTGGGTCCCACCCAATTTTAATAAAAATTATTTTATTTTTTAAAACTTCAGTAATTCATAATAAATAGCCCTTTTATCAAAAAAATACGAATTTTATGTCCATTCCATACGAAATTTAATTCTCTACAACTTTGTAGCTTTAAGCTTTTTCAAATTCCAAACAAAAAATATCTGAAATCCACAAACGGATGATTTTTAACACCTTTTAAAATTCATAACAAATCATGCGTTAATTTTTAACTGTTCAAAATTTGTGGACAAATACTCAACATATATATGTATAACATATCCAAAAATTACAACAATCCAATGGTCGGATCAAAATTATCACTCACACAATAGAGCTTTAAGAATACTGATTTAATTTTTAATGCCTCCATTCCGACAAAATACTGATAAAACACCTCAACACAAATTCCTTCATTTATATCCATATAAAAAAAATTTCTTATCATATAAATTAATAAAAAATTATTCAAAAATAATATTACAGAATCATAATAATGACAACCAGACCGTTCCCAAGAAAGAGGGGGCTTTCCGATAAGGATTTCTCCTTACTGTCGCGCAATTAGGTGACCAAACCTCTTCTTGACAGAACTTTCTAGACATTGCCAATAATACTATCGAATAATATTATTCAAATAATATGAATTATTGATCTGATAATGGGAAATATTGTGCCGTGACAATTATTGAAACAACAATAATATAAAATATCAACACAGCAATTATTGAACTAATAAAATAAAATATTGAACAGTAATTACTATAACAATTATTGAGTAGTGCCTTCATACGTAAGAATCAATAATTCAAAAATACTATGCAATACCGTGTGTTACTATGTAACCACGCGTATTACTGTATTTTAACCACCATGTAATCCAACACTGTTAATTGTAACAATTACGTCGTTATTTATAAAAACTCAAACTTATCGTTTTCTCATTCCGATAATAATTCTGTTGTGGGGTCCACCAATAATTGTGTCGTTGTATGGATATTTCCCGACAAAAAAAATATTCCCCGACTGTGACAACCCCAAAATAGGTCCATTCCATCCAACCTATTTTGAGTCGCCAAATACATGGTACAGAAAATAACTACAACTTTATTACAACAATTGTCGTACAAAATACAACAACACATATGCTGTGAGTTTGGATACAAATATATACCAAATGTGACTCATGTCCCAACCGTGGAAAGCACCTCACAATGACAACTTACATAAAGGTATAGTCAAAAACTGTTTTAGAAATTAGAATCTTTGGGAAGTGCTCAAGAAAATCTTTGTACATGGGAGGCCATGCATCTAGGTTATGATAGATATCATATGGCCACAGAATTATCCTTGGTTGACCCAATAGACCCCAAAGAAAAACGAGAAGATTACTATCATATTCTTCCCAATGGTGAGTCTTCTCTTGACTTATCATTATCTCCACTGTCTCTAATTAAGAATTATACTTCAAACAAACACCAAGATTATATAGGTAGTGCTGGTATATATACTCAGCAAGTGGATGTGCACAACCCTGTCTTATGATGACACGAGATTGTATGTCGTTAGACATCTTGTATGATAGTGGCAAAACACCCTTCTAACGTTGGGTACACCTTACCCTATTGGATTCACCAAATAGAACTACTAAATGAACTTTTCTATACTGCTTCGGGAGAATCTCCACAGCTAGAGACCACCGTTCTATTTCCCCGTTACCCTCGCTCGACCCAGCTACACTCTTATTACCTGAAAGGAATTTTGAAGCAAAAGGGTGAGCACAACTAGCTCAGTAAAGAATATCATGACTAAAGATAAATAAATTATCAATAGCCTTCAACAGTAATAAATCAGAGATTTAGAACATATGGTAGATGATAAAACTTTTCAATCATAGTTGCAGCGGAATGAGCAATCCATTAGAAGAGTTAAATAGACCATAAAATCTATTATCTTCTCCATGTTAAAAGTCCACCAACAATATTTTATCCCTGTAATATCAATCAACAATTCCTGTCCACAATCACGTGTATAACTCATAATCGTAATTGTAGTTCTAAATTCTTTTTCTCATACAGGACAAAGATAATTTTCATCACCTGAAACATCAAAGATCATGGTTATACCAAATCACAGTTCCTGTTCATAATCATGTTAATAAATCTATCTTCGCACTACGGCCAAAGATATTCATCAACAAATCATCTTTGCACTACGGGCCAAAGATATTCAACAACAGTTTATCTTCGCACTACAGGCCAAAGATATTCATCAATAATTCATCTTTGCACTATAGGCCAAAGATATTCATCAACAGTTCATCTTTGCACTACAGGCCAAAGATATTCTTCAACAGTTCATAATTGCACTATAGGCCAAATATATTCATCAATAATTCATTTTTGTACTACAGGCCAAAGATATTCATCAATAATTCATCTTTGCACTACAGGCCAAAGATATTCTTCAACAGTTCATATTTACACTATAGGTCAAATATATTAATATCTCAAAGAAATATATAATCATTTCAGAATTATATAAACAATATTTATAACCATGTTGATCAATTTACCTTTACACTTAAGCTAAAGATATTCAGTTATAAATTCAATGGTCATGATCATACCAGTCAACAGTTCAACTTTGCACTACTGGCCAAAGAGAACCCATAGTCATGATCATACCAACAATCTACCCATCTTTACACTTAAGTGAAAGAGAATTTCAACATCAGGGTTATAAAAATGTTATATATGATAATAAAAATAATATGATCAAAATATAGATTTAATCTTAAGAGTAATATTCATAAATCAACTATAATTTGGTCAGAAAAAGAAACTAATTTTGTCGTGAATAGTAACTCGTGAATAGTAACTCATGAATAGTAAACCCGACACAAAAAGGTAGAAATTTCACAATAAAATACATACCAATATTTCGATAAAATGATATTGAAAGAATAATATTTCTTAAGCTTATAAACAATTTAATTGTTTACACTTTACAAAATAATGCATTTAATCATCCTAAAATGCCAAACTCATAAGATTTCATTACCAATAACCAAAATCCTCATCAAAAATCTGCATATACCTTATATAGGATTCTCAAGCCATAAAATCCTATTTTCCAATTTTCTTACTTCACATAACATATTTAATTCATTTACTCATAACTAGTCCATTTTTATGAAAAATACCAAATCAGTTCCAAAAATATTTCTTTTCTGGGATTTATCAGAATATAGTCTCATATTGAACATATATTTTTTTTAGAATTTTTAAAATTCATTTACTATTTTTCATATGGCCAAAACCGCCGAATATTTAGACATTTATCATAAATTGTACCTTTATCCAAAAATTTCAAAATTTACAGAGTACACTAATATTATATAGATGTACTCCCAATAAAAATTTCATCAATTTTAGAGTTAACCACAAGGAGTTATAAGCGGTTACTTTTAAAATAGTCTTTTCCCGTAAAATTCAAAACTCTTAATATATGCATTCAAAAATCACCATTTTTGGACACAATCAATAAAACTCATCAAAATATCACTTCAAATTTTTCTAGAATTTTCTAAAGGTCAGAAGAATTACGAACTGAAAAACATAATAACCCTTAAAATTCCTTACTATCTCTTACCTCAAAAGAGCAGTACTTCTGATCGGTATAAGGCTGAAGGAAACTTGCACTGATGAATAGAAACTCTCAAAGTATCTAAATACTCACAAAATATGCTTCATAATATAGAGAGAGAAAGAGAGAAAGCTTATGTTTCTGGTGTGATTTTCAATTCTAACTTAGCCCTCTATTTATAGGAAAATGTTAGCACGCCGAAGCAGACTTAACCTGCAACCTGATGGCTTTACCTGCTACAATTTCCACCCACCACATTTGAATAAAAATCTCAGCACATTTTTTTACCAACCAAGAGTGGGGTCCACCAATTCTAGAATTTTTCATCAAAATGATTAACTTCGAAAATTCAACAATTTCTGAACCAGTCATCTCGTAAAATTCATAACAAATCATACGTTCATTTTTAACGGTTCAAAATATGTGGACATATACTCAACTTATATATGTATAACATATCCAAAAAATACCACGATCCAACGGTCGGATTAAAAATTATAACCCCCGCAATATATCTCAAAAACACTGATTGATTTTTAATATCTCCATTCCGACAAAAATACTGATAAAACACCTCAACATTAACTCCTTCATTTTTAACCACAAAATATATCCAACATTTATATTCACATAAAATAAATATTTCCTTATCATATGAATCAATAATTAATTATTCACAAATAATATTACAGAATCACATTTATGACAATCAGGCCGTTCCCAGGAAAGAGGGGGCTTTCCAATAAGAATTTCTCCTTACTGGCGCGTAATTAGATGACCAAACCTCTCCTTAGACAGAACTTTCTAGACATTGCCAATAATGTTATCTAATAATATTATTCAAATAATATGAATTATTGATCTGATAATGGGAAATACTGTGAAGTGACAATTATTAAGCAACAATAATATAAAATATCAACGCAGTAATTATTGAATCAATAAAATAAAATATTGAATAGTAATTACTGTAACAATTATTGAGTAGTGCCTTCTTACGTAAGAATCAATAATTCAAAAATATTGTGTAATACCGTGTGCTACTGTGTGACGACGCGTATTACTGCATTTTAACCACCTGATATTCCAACAGTGTTAACGGTAACAACTACGCCGTTAATTATAAAAATTCAATTTTTGTCGTTATCTTCATCCGACAGTTATTCTGTTATGGGGCCCACAAATAGCTGCGCCGTCGTACGAATATTTCTCGATAGAAAGAATATTCCACGACCAAACGAATATTCTCCGACAACAATGAATATTTTATAACCACTTGTGTATTTTGAAAAAAATTTAATATATCACCCTTAACTTTAACATTTATCAATTTAACCATTTACTGAATAGTAATTATAAGAAAAATTGAATACTTTTATTTTATAAAATTCGGGGTCTTACACCGACCAATCGAATATTTTATAACCACTTGCTTACTTTTCAAAATTTTTAAATATTATCCACAATTATAACATTTTCTCAAATCCACACCATAATATTAAAAAAAATATTTCGAGAAAATTAAATCTTTATTCATAAAATTTGGGGTCTCACAAAAGATATACAATTGTAAAACCAATAATCAACAGTACATCTTTGCACTACGGGTCAAAGATATATAACTGTAAAACCAATAATCAACAGTCCATCTTTGCACTACAGGCCAAAAGATATACAACTGTAAAACCAACAACCGACAGTCCATCTTTGCACTACGGACCAAAGATATACAACTGTAAAACCAATAATCAATAGCACATCTTTGCACTACGTGTGACGCTCCCAAAATAGCTATACATCACCTATCTTGGGTCGCCAAATACATGGTACATAAATCAAATACAAACTTCTTTTATACAATACGACAACAGTGTAACTAAGAGTTTTTATGTGAATATTGTCTAGTAGACAGTATTCAAACTCGAATGAAGTCCTCATTACATTTATTATTACACTATTTCATAAAATAGTGAGGACTACTATAGCCACCATCTCGGACCGTCACTCTGTTCCCCGACTAGTCCCTGCTACGTTCTCATTTCCTGAAGAGAATAATGAAAGCAAAAGGGTGAGCTCAACTAGTCCAGTAAGAAATATTATGACTAAGATAATGCAGAATAAATTATCGTTAGCCCTCAACAGTGTTAAACTAATAAATAACAAGTTTAACTGCAACGGAACAAGCAATCCATTAGAAGAGTCAAGTAAAGCATGATATCTACTATCTTCAATGATTTAAAAAGTTTATCAACAATTTTATCGTTGAGACTCAGCTTAATAAATAGTATCATAACCACAAATTATCCATGCACTACGGGCCAAGGATATTCGTGTTTTCACCAATGGTCATGATCATACTAGCAACTATCCATCAATGCACTACGTGCCAATGAGAACTTTTACCACATCATTTGTAACATTACGGGTCATGATTATACCGAATGATCCCTGGTCATAATCATACCAATCAACAGTCCATCTTTGCACTACGGCCAAAGATGACTTTCATCACAATATACAATGATATAAGAATTCAGTTAAATGAAAGCAAATGATAAATTTTAAAGATTTATAATTTAATTTATCCAGAATTTAATAATGTTTAAATTGTCAACATGATACTATTTTGTGGAGTAAAATTCAAGAACAATATTGTATAAATAATTTGGACCAAAAAGAAATCAATTTTTATTATGAATAGTACTTCAGGTGACTAGTACCCAAGTAAATAGTATCCCGTAAATAGTATTTCGAGAATAGTACCCCGTGAATAGTATTTTGTGAATAATACTCGTGAATAGTACTTTATAAATAGTACCGTATAAATGAATAGTACTCATGGATAGTACTCCGGCATGAAAAGCTTAAAATTTAACAAGAATGTGTATAAACTATCCTTGTGAAACGATACTAGATGAATCGCAAATTTTAAGGATATTCTACTAATTTCACGGAGTATAGAAGCAATACTTTAACAAAATGAGTGTAGAAATAGGAATACGAAATGAATAATATTACTCACATAGTACAGAGTATGGAAGAAAATATTATTTCTTACGAATACTGAACAAAAATAATATCCCTTACGAATATTGAACGAAAATAGTATTCCTTACGAATATTAAACGAAGACAATGAATATTAAACAAAAATAATATTCCTTACGAATATTGAAAGAAAATAATATTCATACGAATATGAAAAATAATATCTCTTCAGAATATGAAATAAATAATATCCCTTACCTCAGAAGAAGACTGGATACTGGAATGGTGAGGTAGCAGACTTCTCTTCTTCTTTCTCTCTATAGCTTTTCTCTCTATAATTGCTCTTGTAAGTCTTAGTGAATTGGTGAGAATGAAAGAAAAATGAGTTTCTATTTATAGAAAAATATAGCTTCGATAATTGCACGTTTTGGGGCTCGAAATATTACAGTATAATACCTTCATCTTTTCCTTCATTTTTAATTTAGTCCTGCAAGTATTATCAAACTTGCACCACCTCCCCTAATAGTACCTCATGTGAATCAATAGTACATTTATGTGAATTAATAGTTCTATACATGTGAAAAAATAGTTACAATATAGTACATTTATCTATACCTCTATTTTTAATTTAGTCATGCAAATATTATCAATCTTGCACCACCTCCCCTAATAGTACATGCATGTGAATCAATAGTACACACATGTGAACAAATAGTTATAAGCATGTGAATTAATAATAATTAATTGCTCATTTATCCGATTAATTACCCAATTGGTCAATATAACCACCAGACATCAATTATTATCGAAATAGATGTCGATTTCTATTAACACTAATAATCCCAACACAATGAAAATATCAATTTTATCTTTAATCAATACGAACTTATTCATCATTAATATTATAACTCACAATATTTAACAATCAGATCATTCCCAGGAAAGAGGGGGCTTTCCGATAAGGATTTCTCCTTATTGGCGCGTAATTAGGTGACCAAACCTCTCCTCGACAGAACTTTCTAGACATCATCAATATTACAAATAATAATATGAATAACTTTGTCGTCTCAATTATTAATTTAATAATATAAAATATTGATACCGTGAAATAATTGAATCAATAATATGAGAGATATTATGAAGTAATTACTGTAGCAATAATTGAGTATAACTGAGTAACTTCTCACGTAAGCATCAATAATCAATACCGTGTGCTACTATGCAACCACGCGTATTACTGTACTTTTACTACCAGGTCATTCAACAGTTTAACGGTAAAACTTTCGCCGTTATTTTTATTAAAAGATAATTATGTCGTTTTCTAACTATGACAATACTTCCGTTGTGGGGTCCACCAATGATTGTGCTGTCGCACGAATATTCACTGTTAAAACGAATATTCCCCGACCAATCAAATATTATATAACCACTTGCTTACTTTGTAAAATTTATAAATAATACCCGCAACTATAACATTATATTAAATTCACACCATAATATTTAAAAATATATTTCGAGAAAAATTAATCTTTATTCATAAAAGTTGGGGTCTTACAACCTCCTCTTCTTATAAAATTTCTTCCTCAAAATTAGGGTGTGTACCTGGTATGTCGGAGAGGTGAGGATACCTTGACTTCATTTCAGATTCTAACTCCCAGGTCATTTTCTCATCATCGTGGTTTCTCCACAAAACTTTGACATGAGGTATAACCTTGGAGCGTAGAATATGATCCTTCTTATCCAAGATTTTAATAGGTACCTCTTCATACGTTAAATCTTTCGCTATCTCGTCCGGTTCTAATTCAATAATGTGGTTCAGGTCTTTCACATATTTATGTAACATAGATATGTGAAAAATATTATGAACACGAGACATACTTGGCGGTAAGGCGAGTCTATAGGCCACAGTTCCTACTCGATCGAGGATTATAAATGGGCCAATCAATCGAGGATTGAGCTTTCCTCTCTTTCCAAATCTCGTAACTCCTTTCCATGGAGCAACATGTAACAACACATGATCTCCAATATTGAATTTCACGTCCTTTCGATGAAGATCAGCATAACTCTTTTGTCGATCTTGTGAGGTTTTTATACGTTGTCAGATCGTTTGAATCTTTTTTGTAGTCATACGTACCAACTTCGTTCCCAACAACGTTGCTTCACCCACCTAATCCCAACATACTGGAGAATGACACTTTCTTATACACAACGCCTCAAATGAAGCCATGCCAATACTTGCTTGATAACTGTTATTGTAGGAAAACTCCACCAATGGTAAGAACTTGTCCCAACTTCCTTTGAAGTCAAGGACACAAAGTCTTACTAAATCTTCAAGAGTTTGAATAGTCCTCTCCGACTGCCCGTCCGCTTGAGGATGATATTCTGAACTAAATCGTAAATCTGTGCCCATAGCCTTTTACAAACTAACCCAAAATCGTGAAGTGAATCTCGGGTCTCGATCAGAAACTATGGATACTAGCATACCATGCAATCTTACAATCTCGTTTATGTAGATACGAGTAAGACGTTCAAGTGTATAAGTTTCTCGTATCGGTAAGAAATGAGCAGACTTGGTCAATCTATCAACAATGACCCAAATCGCATTTATGCCTTGAGAAATCTTGGGAACACCAGTAACAAAATCCATGGTAATGTGCTCCCACTTCCATTCTATAATTTCAAGTGGTTACAATGAACCTTTTGGCACTTGATGCTCTGCATTGACTCGTTGACAAGTTAGACACCTTGAGATAAACCCTGATATCTCTCTCTTCATATTGCTCCACCAAAATGTACGTCGAAGATCACGTTACATTTTGGTACTCCCACTATGGATTACAAACGGTGTGTTGTGCGCCTCCGTCATAATTTTATACTTCAAGTCAGAATCGTTAGGAACACAAAGTCTGGAGTTGACTCGAAGTATTCCTTCTTCATCTATTCTTGCTTCCAGAATAGCACCTTCTTGCACTTTCTTTCTCATACACATCAGCTCCAGGTCTGTAGCTTGAGTAGCTCTAACTTTATCGATTAAAGTTGGTTCTACTCGTATATTTTCCATCATCACATGGGTCCCTGGAGTCTTTAACTCTATCTCCATCCTTTGTAAGTCATACAAAGTAGGCCTTTGCATTGAAAATATCGTACTCGTACCCTCATATGATCTTCTACTCAATGCGTCAGCTACTACGTTCGCTTTTTCAGGATGGTATTGAATGGTATGATCGTAATCTTTCAATAGCTCAAGCCATCGTCGTTGTCGCATGTTGAGTTCCTTTTGAGTGAAGAAATATTTGAGGCTTTTATGATCTGTATAGATCTCCACCTTCTCTCCATACAGGTAATGCCTCCAAATCTTAAGCGCAAAAATGACAACTGCCAACTCTAGATCATGTGTATGATAATTTCTCTCATATTCTTTGAGTTGTCGTGAGGCATAGGCTATAAATTTCTCATGTTGCATGAGAACACATCCTAAACCTTTGCCTGAAGCATTGATGTATATGAAAAATCCCTCCGAACCAGCTGGTATTATCAGAACAGGTGCTGAAATGAGCCTCCTCTTGAGTTCCTAAAAACTCTTCTCACATTCCTCGCTCCAACTGAATTTTGTATCTTTTCGAGTTAGCTGAGTTATTGGAGTAGCGATTCGAGAAAATCCTTCCAAGAACCTCTGATAATAACCAGCTAAGCCCAAAAAGCTACGTACTTCGGTCACTGACTTAGGTTGTTCCCAGCTTTGAATTGCTTCAATCTTTGTTGGGTCAACAGATATTTTGTGATTTGATATCACGTGGCCAAGGAATGCTACTTCTTCAAGCCAGAACTCACATTTCTTCAACTTGGCATATAACTTATTTTCACGAAGCTTTTGAAGTATCAGCCTCAAGTGTTGCTCATGATCTTCACGGCTTTTGGAGTAAATGAGGATGTCATCAACAAAGACGACCACAAAGTGATCCAAATATTCCTTGAATACTCGGTTCATCATATCCATGAAGGAATCAGGAGCATTAGTCAATCCAAAAGACATGACTAGGAATTCGTAATGCCCGTACCGAGTTCTGAAAGAAATCTTTGGAATATCATCAGTTTTAATCTTTAACTGATAATATACAGAACGAAGATCGATCTTTGAAAAGAATTTTACGCCTTGCAACTGGTCAAACATATCATCAATACGAGGTAACGGGTACCTATTTTTGATGGTGACATACTTCAACTCCCGATAATCAATACAAAGTCGCATACTTCCATCTTTCTTCTTCACGAATAGAACAGGAGCACCCCAAGGAGACGTACTAGGACGAATGAAATCGATGTCTAACAATTTCTATAGTTGGGTTTTTAACTCCTGAAGTTCAATAGGAGCCATTCGATATGGGACTTTGGAAATGGGTTTTGTACCGGATTCGAGGTCGATACAAAATTTAATTTTACGCTCTGGGGGTAGGCCAGGAAGTTCTTCAGGGAATACATCAGAAAATTTATTAACAATAGAAATATCATTTAAATCTGACGTATTTTTATTTAAATCCGTGACATGGGCTAAGAAAGCTTGACATCCATTTTTCAATAAACGAATAGCTTTATGGCTTGATATGACAGTGATTGACTTTAGTGGTTTGGTTGCTTGAATTCGTATAATAGGTTGGTTAGGAATATGAAAGCTAACAACCTTACGAAAAAAATCAATTTTTTCATGATGAGTAGTTAACCAATCAATCCCTAAAATCACATCAAATGCAAGTATTTTTAAGGAAATAAGATCGACAGGTAATGTGAGGGTACCGATTTGAACCAAACAAGACTTATAAACATTGGATGTAATGAAGGTTTCTCCCAACGGAGTTTTAACAGATAAGTCAAAGTCTAATTTCTCCGGAGTTAAATTTAAACGTTGAGCGCAAGTAGGAGAAATAAAAGAATTGGTAGAACCGGTATCAAATAAAGTATAGACTTCACTAGAGTTTATGATTAGCTTACTTGTGATGACTTCATTCGGGTTCCTCGCTTTTTGGGAGGTTACAACAAACCGACTCCCTTGAACTACCGACTTTGACTTCTCTGGGACGGCCTTTAGTGCCTCTATCCCAGTTGGACTTGGCTTTACTGCACGACAAAATTGGGCTAGGTGACCTTCTCTTCCACAATTATAACACGCTTTGGATTGCTGTGTACAGTTTGGACTGATATGTCCCTCCCATCCGCATTTGTAACATACGATTGGCGGTCGTTCCCCTTCCTTAACAACAGGTGCTGGTGCTGACGTCTTTCCATCATTGTTGAATCTCCTCTTCTTGAAATGTCCACTTCTATTATCTTGGCCATGATTTCCACTGAAGCGGTTACCATTTCTGGCATGTTGATTCCCTCCACGTTTATTGTCACCGCTTCGATGACTGCTACCACTGGTATTATCATTTTGTCGGCTGCTCTCTCTTGGTTGGGTTGACTCGTTATCGCGCTCCAATTATTGAGCCCTATTTATAACATCTGAATACAAACACAGTTTGTGAAAAATTAGGTATTGACGTATCTCGGGTTTCAAACCTCGCAAAAACATTCGCGTCATTCTCTCCTCATTGTTAACCAAGTGGGACACAAACCGGGAAAACTCGGCAAACTTAGCTTCGTACTGCGACATGGTCATATTGTTTTGCTCCAGCTTGATAAACTCCACCTCTTTTATGTGACGAATACTTTCGGGAAAGTACTTGTCGTTGAACAGTTCTTGGAACTTCTCCCAAGACATCTTCAGTGCGACAAGTTGAGTGCGCTGTACAGACTCTCACCAGTAATCTGCCTCTCCTCGCAACATGAATGTGGCAAAGGGAACCTTTTGCTCCTCGGAGCATCCCAAGACATCAAATATCTTGGTGATCTGCTTTATCCACGCCTCTGCCTTTAGTAGTTTTCGCTCTCCCAAAAACTCTGGTGGTCCCAGCTCCTTGAACTGCTTAGCGGTGACCATCCGAGAGTTGCCAGAGTTTCCACCTACATTTTGAATAGGAGTCGCTCTCGCCTGATGTTACATGAATTGCATAAAGCCTCTAAACATCCCATCGTTCATCGTTTAGTCGGTGTTGTTGTTTTCCTGAGGATTATTGTCGTCCTGATGCACATTATCCTGGGTATTGATCGTTGGTGACTCAACGATCTCATGTTCTTCGTTGCTTATCTCAATATTTTCGGATGCCATTTTCAAATACTGCCACAAAACAAGGGTTAATTGACATATCACATATTATCTCTATACTTTGACCGACCAAATAAATACCAAATAAACTTAGGTAGGTCATACTAGCGAAGAAATTTCTCGTCTCTCCCCTCCTAGTTCTAGTCTCACATCTCAGCCAGGGATCATATCCCTAAGCTTTGATACCAACTGTGACGCCCCCAAAATAGGTATACATCACCCATCTTGGGTCACCAAATACATGGTACATAAATCAAATATAAACTTCTTTTATACAATACGACAACAGCGTAACTGAGAGTTTTTACACGAATATTGTCTCATAGATAGTATTCAAACTCAAATGAAGTCCTCATTACATTTATTATCACACTATTTCATAAAATAGTGAGGACTACTATAGCCACAATCTTGGACCGTCACTCTGTTCCCCGACTAGTCCTGGCTACGTTCTCATTTCTTGAAGAGAACAATGAAACCAAAAGGGTGAGCTTAACTAGCCTAGTAAGAAATATTATGGCTAAGATAATGCAGAATAAATTATCGTTAGCCCTCAACAGTGTTAAACTAATAAACAACAAGTTTAACTGCAGCGGAACAAGCAATCTATTAGAAGTGTCAAGTAGAGCATGATATCTATTATCTTCTATGATTTAAAAAGTTTATCAACAATTTTATCGCTAAGACTTGGCTTAATAAATAGTATCACAACCACAAATTGTACATGCACTACGGGCCAAGGATATTCGTGTTTTCACTAATGGTCATGATCATACCAGCAATTGTCCATCAATGCACTAAGGGCCAATGAGGACATTTATCATATCATTTGTAACATTATGGGTTATGATTATACCAAATGATTCTTGGTCATAATCATACCAATCAACAGTCCATCTATGCACTACGGCCAAAGATGACTTTCATCACAATAAAAGCATGAGGATGATGACAATGATATAAGAATTCAATTAAATGAAAGCAAAGGATAAATTTTAAAGATTTATAATTTAATTTACCCAGAATTTAATAATGTCCAAATTGTCAACATGATACTGCTTTGTGGAGTAAAATTCAAGAATAATATTGTATACATGATTTGGACAAAAAAAATTAATTTTTGTCATTAATAGTACTTCGGGTGACTAGTACCCAAGTGAATAGTACCCCGTAAATAGTACTTCGGGAGTAGTACTTTGTGAATAGTATCTCGTGAATAGTACTTTGTGAATAGCATCGTATAAATGAATAGTACTCATGGACAGTACTCCGGCATGAAAATCTTAAAATTTAACAAGAATATGTAGAAAATATCCTTGTGAAACGATACTAAATGAAGCGCAAATTTTAAGGATATTCTACTAATTTCACGGAACATAGAAGCAATACTTTAACAGAATGAGTGTAGAATTAGAAATACGAAACGAATAATATTACTCACATACTACAAAGTATGGAAGAAAATATTATTTCTTACGAATACTGAACAAAAATAATATCCCTTACGAATATTGAACGAAAATAGTATTCCTTACGAATATTAAACGAAGATAATGAATATTGAACGAAAATGATATTACTTACGAATATTGAACGAAAATAATATTCATACGAATATGAAAAATAATATCTCTTCAAAATATGAAATAAATAATACCCCTTACCTCAGAAGAAGACTGGATAATGGAATATAGTTTCGATAATTGCACGTTTTGGGGCTCAAAATATTACAGTATAATACCTTCATTTTTAATTTAGTCCTGCAAGTATTATCAAACTTGCACCACCTCTCCTAATAGTACCTCATGTGAATCAATAGTACATTCATGTGAATCAATAGTTCTATACATGTGAAAACAATATTTACAGTATAGTACCTTAATCTATACCTCCATTTTTAATTTAGTCATGCAAGTATTATAAATCTTGAACCACCTCCCCTAATAGTACATGCATGTGAATCAATAGTACACACATGTGAACAAATAGATATAAGCATGTGAATTAATAGCAATTAATTTCTCATTTATCCAATTAATTACCCGATTGGTCAATATAACCACCAGACATCAATTATTATCGAAATAGATGTCGATTTCCATTAATATTAATAATCCCAACACAATGAAAATATAAATTTCATCTTTAATCAATACGAATTTATTCATCATTAATATTATAACTCACAATATTTAACAACCAGATCATTCCCAGGAAAGAAGGGTCTTTTCGATAAAGATTTCTCCCTATTGGCGCGCAATTAGGTGACCAAACCTCTCATCGACAGAACTTTCTAGACATCGTCAATATTTCAAATAATAATATGAATAACTTTGTCGTCTCAATTATTGATTTAATAATATAAAATATTGATACCGTGACAATAATTGAATCAATAATATGAGAGATATTATGTAGCAATTACTGTAGCAATAATTGAGTATAACTGAGTGACTTCTCACGTAAGCATCAATAATTAATACCGTGTGCTACTATGAAACCACGCGTATTACTGTACTTTTACTACCAGGTAGTTCAACAGTTTAACGGTAAAACTTTCGCCGTTATTTTTATAAAATGATAATTCTGTCGTTTTCTAACTACGACAATACTTTCGTTGTGGGGTCCACCAATGATTGTGTCGTCGTACGAATATTCTCTGTTAAAACGAATATTCTCCAATCAATCGAATATTATATAACCACTTACTTACTTTGCAAAATTTATAAATAATACCCACAACTATAACATTATATCAAATCCACACCATAATATTTAAAAATATATTTCGAAAAAAATTAATCTTTATTCATAAAAGCTGGGGTCTTACACTACGGGCCAAAGAGGACTTTCACCACATCATTTGTCTGTAATGTTACATGTCATGATTATACCAATACACAATTCCTGGTCATAATCATACCAATCAACAGTCCATCTATGCACTACGAGCCAAAGATGACTTTCACCACAATATAAGCATAAGTTTGATGGCAATGATATATATAATGAATGGACATAAATAATCAGAATAATAAGATAAAATAGATCTTAGTGATTTTCAACTTAATTATCCAGAGTCCAAATTGCCAACATGATATCCAGAAAATCGATTAGAATTCCTGATAAGTAATGTAAAGTTTCCGACTCAAATATAATAACTTTAAACTGAATATAAAGATTCAGGTGAAGATATTAGATGAAGCACAAACTATTAAGGATACTCTAATCATTTCTGGTCTTTTCATCATTTAATGATAAGCTGGAGAAACGAATAATAATATCTTACGATAATATGGAGTATGAAAGAAAATGATATCCCTTTACCATAAAAATGATACCCCTTACCTTAACATGTGCCTTGATTCTACTTTCTATAAAATTGATCAACTTAAACAATGCTTGCACTCCTTATCTAAACTTGGAGTAATCTTACACTCAACAGAAACACTCACAATATTATAGTAAAAGAATTTTATATTTTTAGTGTAGTGATGGTGTGTGTTTAGTTTCTCAATCGAGCAACCTATTTATACTGAAAATCGAGGATACAATTAGCACACACGCTTTAACAAAATAACCAAATGAGCTGCATAACATAATGGTAGTGGAATTTATGGTCGTACAGAGAAAATTAAACCAACTTGTACATGTTTTAACAAAATTTGTTCAATAATAGAGTTGTGGTCCATATTACTTTAGGAAAAGTAGAGTGTCGGCAAGTCATGCCAGACTTACTTTTGTAAAAAAAATTAAACAAACATCTTTATATCATAATTATCTTTAATCAACACCATTTTCAATCTTTGAACCATTATTCACAATTATTAACATAGACTCTCAATACTGTTAACTGGTTTAATTATATAACATCAAATAATATGAGTTACTGTGCAACAACTACTGTGACAATTATTGAAAGAAAGACTGAGTGACTTCTTATGTAAGAATCAATATGAATCACTGTGCAATACCGTGTGCTACTGTGGAATCACGCATATTACTGTATTTTTTTCATATAGTATTTCAACAGTTTAACGGTAAAAGCTTTACCGTTCGTTTTTATAAAAAGGTTATTTCTGTCATTTTCTATATATATCCGACATCTATTCCGTTATGTGGTCCACCAATAATTGCGTCGTCGTACGAATATTCCCTAATAAAAAGAATATTCCCCGACCAAACGAATATTTCCTGACAACTGCTCTGTGACGGCCCCAAAATAGGTATACATCACCAATCTTAAGTCGCCAAATAAATGGTACAAAATTCAAATACAACTTAATAATACAACTGTCGTGTAAAATACGACAAAACATAAAATGAGAGTTTTAATACGAATATTATCTTTTAGATAGTATTCAACTCAAATGGAGTCCTCAATACATTTATTATCACACTATTTTATAGAATAGTGAGGACTACTAATGCTATCATCTGGACCGTCACTCCGTTCCCTGACTAGTCCTGGCTACGTTCTCATTTCCTGAAGAGAACAATAAAAGTAAAAGGGTAAGCTCAACTAGCCCAGTAATAAATATTATGACTAAGATAATGCGGAATAATTTATCGTTAGCCTTCAACAGTGTTAAACTGATAAAATATAACAAACATCAAGTTTAACTGCAGCGGAACAAGCAATTTATTAGAAGAGTCAAGTAGAGAATAAAATCTACTATCTTCTATGATTTAAAAGATTTTTCATCACTTTTATCGCTGAGACTCGGCTTAATAAATAATCCACATCATCCCTGCACTACGGCTAAGGATATTCATTAGTATCACGACCACAAATTATCCATGCACTACGGGTCAAGGATATTCGTGTATTCATCAATGGTCATGATCATGCCAACAACTGTCCAACAATGCACTACGGGCCAATGAGGACTTTTTGTGACGCCCCCAAATCCAGGTCCCTTCGAACCTCGGATCCGGTCCGCCACGATACTACTATCGTCAAACTATTTATATTTCTTATTCATAACTTAATGAATATAACTTTACTTTTTACAATTTAGAATATAAATTTTTTCCATTTCCAGGATCTGCACAATGACCCCAAACTTTTATAAGTTTCACAACTTGGTTATTTGCTATTCCTGTATTACATCATATTCGATGTTATATAAATATGCCGAATAATTTAAACTTTTTCAATCTCCTTTGAAAATAAATCTTTTATTGATATCTTAACTTGAATCAATTACATTTTCTTGAATCAAATTATGTTATGATTCATTCTATACGTATTATTGTATAAACTTTTACATCTCGATTCGAATTCATCTATATACCCCATAGTATAACTTTACAACCCAATATGTTTTACACATCGTAAACTACTATCATATACATTTTCTAGAACCTAAACATGGTTCAAGTAATAATCTAAATAGTGTCCTTCGTTGCGAAACTATCTACTTTGTCAATCAAGAAGCACGAAATCTTTACCGTGAGTCTTTAACCTGCAAAAGTGGTTATTTGCAAGGGTGAGCTCGACAGTCCAGCAATTCTAACAGTTTTTATGCAGCACATAGCATATAATAGTATACTCAGAACATGCATTCATAATCCATTAATATTTACTACGCATGTTACTTCTCACATAACAGGCATAGAGATTTACTTCTCAAGCATATCATCAAAGATCAACTTTCAATTTCATACATATCTCATATGCATTTCATATATATACCTCAACATTATCAGAGCAAAATATAGCTCAACTAACAGTTATAGAATTTCATATATCAAATAGGAACTGAAAGACTTGCCTGATTCGTAGTTTATGAACTACGACTTAACTGCTTAACGCTTAACTGCACTTCGTGTATTCCTACACAGTTATATAATCATGGATTCATATCCATCAGTAACATATTTCATACATTCTCAATGTAATAAATAATGTTACATTGTTTCCTAACTAGGTTCGTAAAACCTACACTTCACTTTCTTATCACATTCTCGGAGTAGCTAGGTCCGTATAGGTATACCTTAACCATTCGGACATGACATCAACATCTGTATATATCTATCACACACTTGACTCGTTATATGATCGACATATTTAAAACTCGTATTGGTAAGTTCAAACGTACACATAACGTCTAACTTAGTTGTAACTTCATACAACATCACCTATACTATATTTTCATAGCACAATTCAGTTTGTAAGACATTACAATCCAAACAACGCATCATTGCTTAATAACTTGAAAGTATCCCTTTGGACTCTAACATTCAAAATCATAATTAACATTCACCTCTATCATATAGCATGTTTCTTAACACATTCCATACCATACTGATCATATATAGCAATTACATTAACATGCTTCAAACATCAGATCCAAAACAGAACCTATTTTAGACTACAGAATGGCGTAGCTGCGCCTTGTCCAGGCTTAGGGACGGCGCAGCTGCGCTGTCCCCTGGCCAGACCAAGACTGAGCTACTGCCTTTCTATTTTTAGTCCATACTTTAATACACTTAGACACTTACACTCGACATGCATACTTGTATGACCACTTCAAATTCAACTTTATATGTTAGGGACTTTAGTTTAGGATTTTCACGAAATCAAAACCAAATAGGGTTATGAAATCACTAGGTGAACTAATTAGTCTTATGTTCTCACAAAGAGGTCACATAACCTTTACTACACATGCTTGTACATATTCATATCGTTTAATCATAGCTAGCCTCTTTTAACACTTTAAAACATGCTTTACCCTCATGCTTGGTTTACTTCCATTATGTTTAACATATAAGACTTATGTTTAGTGGCATAATGAAACATAGCATGGCATCTCGAGCCTTTAAAAACTAAATACTCATATAATGCAACCTAAGTTCAAGAATATGCTCGAGGTTGCCCTTAAAATCATTTTTCGTGAATGATGCAATATAGCACATATAAATCATATCTAGGGATATTATAGACATAACATGGCTTATAAATCCTTTAGAATCTAGATATCCATGTGATGCAACTAGATTTTGAAAATATGTTCAAGTTTGCTTTTGAAACCACTTTAAACTTGAACAATGTCACTCAACACATACAAGACAACTTTAAGGCTCTATTCATATGTAGTCAAGTCATGTTAACATGCTTGCAAGGTTAGAGTTTAAATCATGTAGTAGTCATGCATGTTAGTTCACCATACTAAGCTTTTTCTTGAAAATATTTCTAACACAAGGCTTAATAAGTTTGGTCATGCTCAAAGGAACTATGTACACTATAACATGTTCAACTATGTGTAAAATCAGTCATGTGTAGCTTACTAGGTTCACAACTTGCAGAACATGATCTCTAACATAATTTGTTTTCAAAACTTAAAGTTTACATCTCCATTTAAACCATATGTTTTCATTAATCATGCAAGTCTATTAGAACATGCCCAACTTAGATTCATATACTTATACACACATCTTAAACATGCTTTCATACTATTATAAGTCATAATATTTAACTAACATGGATCAGATTACAAAACAAAGGCTCCAACTGAAATCAGAGACTGGCACAGCTGCGCTACGCCTCCATACAAATATGGCGCAGCTGCGCCATGACTGGTTCGAGCCAAGAACAGTCTGCTTCGGCAACTGTTTAGCCTAACCTCAAAAATTACTCACGAATTCATTCCTAAACAGTCATATATCAATTGAAACATGCTTATAAGGTCATATAACAACTATATGAACATTACTCAACCTTCCTAGCATTCAATTCCATAAAATTAAGAATTTGAAATTTAAGAACTCAAAACTCTGTTTTACAGAAACTGAAATTGGAAAATATGGAATGGAATTATATCTCTGTAATTCGAAGGAACTTGCTACTAATTGAACTCTTAAGCTCCTAGAACACTTGTATGCTCTCAATCTTACACTAAGAAATTCTCAGACACTTCAAGTAACAACACTGAGAAATCTTTGGTCTGCTATTTAAAGAAGAGCTTGGACTGGATAATGACTTAGCACAGAGATAGAATTCATGGTGCAATGCCATTAAATAATGGTTCAAGAAGGGTGGCTCAACCACTCCATACCAAACACCTAGCTAGCAATGATCATCTAGGACTTAGCCTTGTGGAGAATACGTGCTTCAATCTCAGCCACTATTCATGTACTTGTGCCACTTATTTTGGGACAAAATAACAAACTCAGCAACCTTGTTATCTAGGCTTGTTTTGATCTATTTAGTTCCCACAATGAAATCTTAATGTACAATTGTTACCATATTAAGAATTTAGGGATCAATTACACACTCACATCATATAATCCATGTACAGTAAATATACGTAGTAACCTAATGTAGTCAGATATTATTGTCCGGGTAGTTCCATAATTATATCTACCACTCATATAATCATATTATAACCTTATTATATTAATAACTTATTTATTTATGTCGAATAAATAAATTATTTACTTCCTTGATTAATTACCACCAATATAAATTAATCAATTCCTTATCGATGAAATTATGGATTTTCATAACCATTAATTATCGATAAAATTCTTATTATATAATATCTATATTGTAAACAATAACAGCCACACCCATCATTAATTAATTATCAATGTTCTACAACAACCATTAACAATTAATATTTTCTTTTCGATAATCATCAGGCACTTCACTAATTAATAGAATATAATATTCCATAATATCACTTAATATAATATAGTTTCATATATAGTCACACTATACTATATAGAATAGTCATATAAACGTCACACCTCACTCATTCTTAAGCCGTATGTATTATATATTACTACTGCTCACATTTTTCATATTACATGTAGTAATACTATTAATATTTTAATTGGACTAAATATCATTCAGTTAGGTACTTTCAACCCATTATCACCTTTTAATGTTACAACGATTAATTAGTATTAATCATTTATTATCTTACAATAATTAGTATGTACAACACTAATTAATATAATTCTTTCATCCTCTTATGCTAAACATATATGTTAATTCACCATCTTATACAACTAAACTAATATCATGCCACTACCTCGCAAAGCTTCATAATAAAATATTCTATAATATTACTTAATTACCCATATTTATTCCGGGCTAATTAATGAAATCTTTATTCAAGTCATGTTTTGCTAACTAAGTTTCTTCATGAACACTAAGTCACCATTCATGACTTTATAAGAGTTATTAGTATACATGGCTTGCAAATCACATTTCATAAATTGACTCAGAGTTTTCTACAGACCGGCGCAGTTGCGCTGGTCATAGGCTTGGTAATGGCGCAGCTGCGCCATACCAAATTTCCAGGCAGACAAGTTCTGCATCAGCAGAACTGAAACCTACGCGTCTAAACACTATACACATCCTCTTTAAGTGTTAACTCGTCTAACATCAATGCCCTCTTGGGTTTCACACCATCGATTACTATTTTCCTTAACAATTTAAGGATCACACTTCGAGTTCTAAAACTCTATTTTCCCTTATTAATGTAACCAACTATACAACTCCTTTACGGTTTCTTACCACCAATAATACAATCACTCGAATATAACACCTATATACATTCCTTTCATCTTCGCTTCAACAACGTACACACATATAAGTCCAAACCTAGCACACCTCGAGTCTTTAATAGTATTCAATATAGTATACTGAGTGGTTTCCCACAAACAACTAACAAATTAGCTTCCGTCTCGTCTACACCATTTTCACAGTGAGTTAGATCGGTTATTAATTTGTATATACCTCCGCTCTCTGAAGGAATCGCTTAGCCCAACTCATATACATCCACCATTAAAGAGTACGATTGCACTACCTTAGACTTGATACTCACTCGTACACATACTCAAGAAAATAGTGATTATCAAAGATATTTTAATGTCACCAACTTACTATTATAAAAATAATTTCACATAAATTATTTAATAGCAATAGATAAATTTTTATCCATCTTCTTACTAATTCATCTCTACAATTTATAACAAATATATAATAATAATATATATTCATTAAACACAACATTACATATTACATAGCTCATAATACCCTATGTAACACAATACCACACCTCGCAATACAATATATATACACATTAGAACACATCTCATGCTTTAAGAATTTTATTCACTAAATTTTTATTTTAATATTTTCTATAAATTTGGGTTCTTACACTTTTATCATATCATTTGTAACATTACGGTCATGATTATACCGAATAATCCCTGGTCATAATCATACCAAGTTCATCTATGCACTACAGGCCACAGATGACTTTCAACATAATATAAACATGAGGATGATGACAATGATATAAGAATTCAATAAAATAAGTTCAAGGATAAATTTTTAAAGATTTATAACTTAATTTATCCAGAAATTAATAACGTCCAAATTGTCAATATGATACTGCTTTGTGGAGTAAAATTCAAGAATAATATTGTACTAAAAATAATTTGGACTGAAAATGAATCAATTTTTATTATGAATAGTACCCCGGGTGAATAGTACTCAAGTGAATAGTACTCCGTAAATAGTACTTCGAGAATAGTAACTCTGTAAATAGTACTGCGACATAAAAAAGTTAAAACTTATCAAGAATGCTCAAAATAATATTTCCATAAAAAGATACAGGATAAAGCGCAAATAGCAAGGATATTCTACTAATTTTATGGAGTATAGAAGCCAAAATTTTAACAAAACAAGTATAGAATGAAAATCAAAACATGGATACAATCAATGATAGTAACCATAATAGACATCTGGGACGAAAAAAGAGAAAATTTTATTTTTCAATGAATAGTGTCGTATACGTGAATAGTAACCCCGACACAAAAAGGTACAAATTCCATAATAAAACTCATATCAATAATTCGGCATAATGATATTGAAAAAAATAATATCTTTTACGAAGAAAATAACATCACTTACCTCAAAATAACAGTAGTTCTGATCGGAATATCGGATGTAAATTCGAAAGAAACTTGCACTGAATAGCAACTCTTAAAGTATCTAAATACTCACAAAAATACGCTCGATAATATAGAGAGAAAGAAAACTTATTTCTGGTGTGATTTTCAATTCTAACTTAAGCGCATATTTATAGGAAAATGCTAGAATGCCAAAAAAGACTAAATTAATAAAATATTAATTTAATTTTTCTACGGATGCCATTTTGACAAAATGGCAGCCCACCACACTTGAAAATCAATTCTACACATTTTATCAACAAAGGACAAAAGTGGGTCCCACCCAATTTTAATAAAAATTATTTTATTTTTCGAAACTTGAGTAATTCATAATAAATAGCCCTTTTATCAGAAAAATACGAATTTTATATCAATTCCACACGAAATCGAATTCTCTACAACTTTGTGGCTTTAAGTTTTTCCAAATTCTAAACAGAAAATATCCGAAATCCTCAAACGGATGATTTTTAACACCTTTTAAAATTCATAACAAATCATGTGTTAATTTTTAACGGTTCAAAATTTGTGGACATATACTCAACTTATATATGTATAACATATCAAAAAATCACAATGATCCAATGGTCGGATCAAAATTATCACTCACGCAATAGAGCTTTAAGAACACTGATTTAATTTTTAATGCCTCCATTCCGACAAAATACTGATAAAACACCTCAACACAAATTTCTTCATTTATATCCACATAAAAATAAATATTTTCTTATCATATAAATCAATAAATAATTATTCACAAATAATATTACAGAATCATAATAATGACAATCAGGCCGTTCTCAAGAAAGAGGGGACTTTCTGATAAGAATTTCTCTTTACTGGCGCGCAATTAGGTGACCAAACCTCTCCTTGACAGAACTTTCTAGATATTGTCAATAATGCTATCTAATAATATTATTCAAATAATATGAATTATTGATCTGATAATGGGAAATACTGTACCGTGACAATTATTGAAACAATAATAATATAAAATATCAACGCAACAATTATTGAACCAATAAAATAAAATATTGAACAGTAATTATTGTAACAATTATTGAATAGTGCCTTCATACGTAAAAATCAATAATTCAAAAATATTGTGCAATATTGTGTGCTACTATGCAATCACGCGTATTACTGTATTTTAACCACCAGGTAATCCAATAGCGTTAACGGTAATAATTACGCCATTATTTATAAAAACTCAAACTTATCATTTTCTCATTTCGATAATAATTTCGTTGTGGGGTCCACCAATGATTGTGTCGTCGTACGGATATTTCTCGACAAAAAGAATATTTCCCGACCAATTGAATATTTTATAACCACTTGCTTATTTTTCAAAATTTATAAATATTATCCACAACAATAACATTATCTCAAATCCACACCATAATATTAAAAAAATATTTTGAGAAAATTAAATCTTTATTCATAAAATTTGGGGTCTCACATGCTCACTTCATATATTTTTCACATTTTTCGGATTATCCGAAATTTTTTTATAATTATTTTTATTTATAAAAACTATCATTTAATAACTTCAAAATAGAAATACTAACTCCACATACTTTTATATCTTTTAAACATCATCAATATTAATCTTATATTATTATAATATTTTTTTATCAAATTTCATAATTTTCCATCATTCATAGAATTTTCTATGAATTTTTTTTATTTTCAAACTAACTATAAATAGTTTAAAATATACAATAATTAGTTCTATTTTTCAATAATTTATCACAAATTTACAGAAATTCTAAGATGATATTATAAGAATTCTGTTAAAATATTTCAGCCCAAATAATTTTTTTGATAATTTAATTATAAATTCCAATATTCAAAAACTTTAATAATTCATAATAATTAGCCCTTTTATCATAAAATTACGGATCTTATGTCCTTTTTATGTGAAATTTAATTATCTACAACTTTGTAGAAGAATATTTTTTCAAATTTCGTATCTAACATAGAGAAACAGGCTTACCAAATAATTATGCTACAAAAATTCTGAATCAGTCACCTCTTAAAATTCATAACAAATCATATGTTAATATTTAACGGTTCAAAATTTGTGGACATATACCCAATTTATATATGTATAAAATATACAAAAATTATAATGATCCAACGGTCGGATTAAAAATTATAACTCACGCAGTAGAGCTTAAGAACACTAGTTTTTCGAATTATGAGTCCTTCGAACCAGTTTCATTCAAATAGTCACCACGAAAAATTCACAAGAAATTTTTGGGTGATTCTAATTTTTGTGTTTAGCTTACTTCTAGGGCTTTCTTTTGATAGAAGGCTCATCTTTTAACTCATTATACACAAAGAGTTGTGAATTTTACAAAATCAAGTAGTAAACTAATTTTTCTGAAAATTTCCAGATTTCATTTTTTTTACTTGATTTCCTGATTTCTCTCATTTGATTCATGTTTATGCAAGTTTAAATCATTCAATACATACATAAATATGTACTCATAAAATCCATAAATCTAATAATAAATCAAAGATTTTAAAAATACTTTTTCTTTTAATTTTCTCTTCATTTCTCATTATTCTTCATCTTCTTCTCTCTCTCTCTCTCTCTCTCTCTCTCTCTCTCTCTCTCTCTCTCTCTCTCTCTCTCTCTTCTTTATTCTCTTTTGCTGAAGTTTGACGTAGGAGGTGGGAGATAGTATATTGATGGTTTTCTTTTTCATTCTTTTCCTCTTTTTCTTCCTTTCTTTCCTCTTTTTCTTCCTTTATTTTCTTTTCCTTCCCCACATGTTCCCCCACCATTTTTGTGATAACCCGGGATTTCGAATAATCCGAATTTGTGAATAAATTTTTTTTTAATTAATTAATATTAATATTAATTATCAATTTAGTGACAAGTATCTGTGATACGAGTTTAGAGAATGAGTCAATTTGTGTATTGACTAAGAAATTAGAGTAGAGTTGTGCTTAACAGGAATAGAAACCCTAACCCTAAGTCCAGATAGGGTTTCGATAGAAAATATAATTAAAATAATTATATTAATGAGTACATGTTTGTACTATATAGATTTATTGATCAATGATTGATAAGATAAGGTTTAATATTAATAAACCATAATAAGGGATTAGAAACCCTAATCTCAGATTTAGAAAATCGATTGTACAGTTGAAACCCCTAATTATATTTTAGTTATCTTAATTTTCTATTTTACAAACCTAATTGTAATTTAGAAAAATTATTTTTTCTAATTAAAATCCTAATTCGTGGGTTATAAACCCTAATGACCATTTCGACCTTAATTGCTTAATTAGCAATTTTAATTAGGAATTATTAATCCTAATTAGCAATATTTTAGTATGATTAAGAAATTTTAATATAATTAGAAAATTCTAATTATAATTTAGAAATATTAATTTTCTATTTTGAAAACTGAAATTCAGAAATCTTGGGAATTAAATTGAAAACCTAGGGTTCAAACCCTAAACCCTAAAGGATTTAACCCTAACCTAAATCCTAAATCCTAAGGGTTTGGTTGTTGTCCAATTTGCCATTAAAAATATTTAGAGAAAGACCAAAATGCCCTTTTGTTTATTTTAGAGAGCTAACTTGTAAAAATTTGCTTAACTTTAGTTGGTCACCTTTGTGACTTAAATCTCAGCCATTTAATACCCAATTGACAGCTATAACATATCATACATTGCATCTAGAGAGTATATAAGAGAATTAGAGAGAGAAAGTTCATAAAAGCTAACTATTTTGCAACTTTGCTCTCACCAACTCTCTCTCTCACCAAAGCTCCGAAATTCTAAGTTAAATCAGTCCTAATTTCAGCCCCTTGATCAATCAATAACATATTGGAGAGTTTAGATCAAGAATTGAAAGCTAAAGGTATAAATCAAATTTTAAATTTTGATCTTTGTTGCTTAGAAAATTTTTGTGTTTTAGTGTTTAATCTTATGTTATAATATGTTTTTAGTTGTTATATGTTGATCCATTATGGATCCATAGCATCAAAGTGAGTAAAAATACAATTTTTAAAAATCTGTTCTTGAGCTTGAAAAGTGGTCTGACAACCAAATGTCAGTGGCCACCAATCCTTGCTCGTATATGATTTTTGTTGTTTTCAAGTTGTAATATGTAGCCTTGTATGTGGTCTTTACTCTGAAAGTGAAATCAGAGCTATTTGATGTCGGGATTAGGAGTTATTAACGGTCAAAACCCGTTGACCGGGCTTGACCGAGTAAAATTCTGGGTAACCCAGAAAGTGTTGAACAGTATCTGACAACTATTTGAACGGCCCAGATCTGTCAGGTTTGATGTCTATTGTTGATATCGTTGTAACCATGTTGTAGAAT
The DNA here is from genome assembly GCA_016801055.1 of Panax notoginseng. NCBI lineage: Eukaryota > Viridiplantae > Streptophyta > Magnoliopsida > Apiales > Araliaceae > Panax > Panax notoginseng. The sequence continues at coordinate 51,650,279 of CM029017.1, forward strand.
ACTGTCTAGACTATAGATCCATGATTTAATATTCCTTATATCACTAACAGAATCGATGTTGGGGGTGGTCAAACGAGGCCCCTCGACGCTGACTTGCCGTTTCTGGAAAACCCAGAAACCGAAAGAACTACGTTTCTGACAGCCTTTGACCGTGATTTAACTCGTGATGTGGTTGTTGTTTATTTAATCTTTTGATGTAGTTTTTGTTCCTTGATGCAAGGAGTATACATTTGGACCATTAGATTACCTAAATAATGAACAGAACATTTAGATAATTGAGCTCGAAATGGGATGTTTGAACTGCCTGGGTTTTTGGAAAACCAAGGACACGTCTGACAGTGACTTAGGATGGCTAGAACTTCTTGATCTGATTATTTTATGATCGAGTTATTGATTGATAAATGTAGTATTACATTTCCACTTCATGACCAAAGTTTCAGTTAGCCTAAAAACGATTTTTAATCGAGAATTTTAGCCGGTCAAACGTTGACCTTTCACTGCCGGCTGTCAGTTTTCTTGAGCTCAAGAACACCAACAGCGACGGTTACTGTCGCTAAAGACCTACAACGACGGTTTTGAATTATTTTATTTTCTGAATATTCTGAAAATTAATTAAAAACAGAAATAAATTATAAAAAAATATTAAAAATGGTTTTAAAAATTATTTTAAATTATGAAAAATAATTTTTGACCAATTGAAATATTTTTCTTTAATATTTATAATTACTTAAATATTAAAAGTATTTAATTTACTTAATTAGTGTATTAAATAAATTAGAGAAAAATAATTTAATATTATGAAAAATCATTTTAAATAAGAATAATGTATTCAAAAATATTTTGAATTATAAACTATAATTTTTAATATTTGTGGAGAATTTTCATTAATAAATTAATATTAATAATATTAGATTTATTTAATTACTACATTAAATAAATAAGTTAAAAATGATTTTAATGATTTAAAAATCATTTTAAATAAGAATAAAGTGTTAGAAAATATTTTGAATTATAAAATATAATTTTCAATATTTTTGGAGAATTCTCATTAATAAATTAATATTAATGATGTTAGATTATTTATTTATTAAATTAAATAAATGAATTAAAAATGATTTTATTGCCTTAAAAATCATTTAAAAATGAGATAAATATTTTAAAAATATTTTAAGTTATAATTAATGACTTTTAATATTTTGATAATAATTTTATTAATATTTAAATATTAATGGCGATGATTTAAAAATAATTTTTATTATTTTAAAAATCATTTAAGTAGAATATTAATGATTTAAAAATATTTTAAGTTATTAATAATAACTTTACTATTTTGACAAGTATGTTATTAATATTTTTATATTATTAAATATTAATAATGATAAGATTATTTGATAAATAAATCATTTAGAAATGATTTAAGTGTTTGAAAAATTATTATAAATTATAATAATTGTTTATAAGTTATTAAAAGCTTCCGAAAAATATTATAAACGATATTTGATTTATCTAAAATAATATTAAAGCTTAGAGACTAAAATTGTTAGAAAATCAATGTGTTAATTGTCGGATAGGGTGACCAGAACACCGAGATGAGACCAAAGACCAACCAGACTGAACTAGTTAGACTTGATAAGTGTTTATATAGGTTATAAACACTAATGTGGCTATGTGGTAATGTGCCTAGGAGAAGTTTGACTGTAAATTACAGTATTACGTGTTTTAAAATATTGTGCTAATTGTGAGACCGATATTATTGGTTATAGGTCTTACGAACGCAGTTAATTATATTGTGTAGCTGTAATCAACGCGGAAGGCAAGTTTCCTAACTCAACCTTGAGTTATATTCATTCAATTATTATGGTTAATTATTGATAATTATACCATGTCCAGGGAAGTTATTGTTGATTGTTCGCAGTTAGTGCATGATTAATAATTCAAATTGAATTACTGATTCAAAAAATATATATTCATAGAATTACTGTTGTTGGATATTTATATCTGTAGAAACTAATATTGACAGTACAGATAATTCATGTTTATTATCAAATTATATTGAGAAATGTCTTAGCTAATTATTCTGGCTAGACGAAAATCTTGATAAATACGAGAAGAGAAATCAATTGTTATTGATAGATCGATGCCAATTGTTTCTGCTAGATCAATAAGTAGATAGAATTTGAAATCACAGTATTTCGTTGTTAAATTAAAAATCTTGATTCTGAGACTGAGAAGAACAACCTTTTATATAAAGAGAACATTTTGGGTCGTATATTCGACCATTGCGCGCTGTTAAGTATTATGCATAATATAGGATATAATAAAGCTGATCACTTGTTATACTTGCAGAGGGGTATGATTTAATCTTTATGGTTATCTGATACGCCTGCGTATGTATCAAAGTAAATCTTTGATAGATACCTGAGAAAATAAGTTCAAAGATCTGGTGAGATCACTCAGCATAAATCTGAAAAATATTCCACTTTGTTATTGCGTAGAATTGATTCTTGTTTATTTAATACAATATCGTAGAAACTTTGCAAGCGTTGTACTATTTCATTATCAGATTATTGCGTTGCCTAGAATACGAGAAGACTTGTTATTGATCAACGATTTGTTCAGCTATTTCAAAGTTCCCCGAACTTTGGTTTTATTCTATCAACATAGATAGCCTATTATTCTGATACTTATACATTCATTGTATATCTTAACTTGTGGGGCAAATTTGTTGCTCACCCTTGCTAAATAAAACTTTTCAGCTAGGGACGAAGTTGCAGAAGATGCTGTGAAGAACAAAGGCAAAGACATAGTGATTAATTAGTTATGAATAATATTATTATTATATTGTATTTGTGAACCCTTTTTGAATAACTAAAGGGTATGTTTGTAATGTTAAGGTTAGAGAACCTGGGGTAATGTATTAACTATATCAGTTAATGAAGTATATGTTCCTATTTATAAATAAATGGGTAGTTAAATGTTATTTATATTGTGGATCTTGAACACCAAACTCCCCGGTCAGGTAACCCGAATTTGGGGGTGTCACAATTTTCTCTCTCTTTCCCCCAAATAATTAGCCGCACATGGCTACTGTTTTAAAAGAATTAATGTGTTCTCTTCTTTTATTAGTTTATTTATCCGATTAATTGTTCATTTGTCCATTTATCAATTTAACATTTTACAGTTTTAAAATAATAATCATAAATTAACTTAAACTTTTATTTCAGAAAAGTTGGGATCTTACATGTTTGACATAGGACATTTTTTCATACTAACAAAATTGAAGTATAAATTAACATTAATGAGCTATTTTATAAATATTCTATTATTTGTTATATTTAATATTTCATCTTAATCTTTCTTTTTTTAATCTTTTTTCATGTAATTACTAGTTTTGTTATAAAAGCACTTTAAAGAAAACATCGCACTTAATTTTTAATTAAAGATATTATATATAAACATCTATTGAGAGTGGAACTATGTAATAATTAATACAAATAGTCTATATAATTTATATGTTTTTACACTATAATTCGGTCGGGCCTATAATGGGCCGAACGACCTATTGTCCAAGCTTGACTTGGCTCATTCCCAAATTAAATTTGAGCGAACTAATAATGGGGCTAACAATTGGGCTTCAAGCTTGACTGGCCCAATTGACAGTCCTTATTTCTTCAAAATAAAGAATCTTATAAAGTTGTTGTAAGAGATGAGTGTTCTCCGTTATTTTCGGCACAAGATATCCTCAAAATGTGAATCTGTGAAGTTTTATATATTGAGGAAGAGAAACTTTAATATCCTGAATATTTACGATGTTAGAAAAAAAATCTGAAAAAGACGCGAAAACACTATTCATAAAAACGCTAGATCACTATTCATAAAACGTAAAGTCAAATTTGGAAAAGTCAACATTTTTGACTAACCAGATTAGTTAGGAAACCTAACTAGAAGACTAACTGGAAAGTAAACCAAGTTGGATTAACCAAACTAGGTGGAATTTGGTTAGGTTGTAGAGAAAGTAAGGGCATTATAACCATTTAGGAAAGCTTATATGCATATAGATTATGTATTGTATAGGTTTTTCCTTGATTAATTAGTTGGCAAATGAGACTTTGCTTCCAAAAATGTGTTGTTCAAAATTGTGTGATGTGTTGTGGCACAAGGGTGACTAGGCTTGGAGACTCACCAAATGTGATGATGAAGAATGTGACTCACTATGGTGACTAGCCATGGTGGGATGGCTTAAGGTCCTAAATACCGTAATTCTTGGTTTCCTATAAATAGAACCCTCATTCTTAATAAATCTTCACATATTCAGAAGTAATTCAAGAGAAAAAGAGGCTAGAGTAATCATTAAAGTCTTGTGTCCTTAAGTATCGAAAAGATAGCACTTCAAGAGGTATGTTGTTATAAATTAAGTTTATGTTCTTGAGTAGAATTCATGAAATAATATTGTTAGTTCCCAGTAGGTGCACAATAGATCTAGAAGGGGGGGTTAAATAGATCCTTTTTAATTTCAAATACTTTTCTTATTTATTTTGCATTGCTAACGAATTAGCATGTGATAAACAGAAGAATTTTTTCAAGCACAGCGGAATAAGTAAAAGATTCCCTTCATTGATATGTTCATGAACATACATACATTGTTCATAAAGTTAATTTAGTTGTAAGCAGTTAATACATACATATCATTTATAGCAGTTAGGTACATAATGTAAATGACATAAAGTAAATGACTGAATGTAAAAGACAAAAGGGATTTTAAGTGGTTCAAAGACTCAAGCTCCTAATCCACTCTTCTGGTTTAACCAGCAAGAATTCCACTAAGGAAGGGTAACGCCCTGAATAACTAAGATTCCTTCAAGGCCAGCAACCTTTGAACTTCAGTTCACTAAGAACTCTTCAAGCCCAGCAGGCTTGGAACTTCATGTAGTCCCTCCGGACAAGGACCCCTCAGGCCCTGGCTACTTATTGTTGTTATAATTGTTATCAGTGCTTTGTTGCTAAAATGGCTTGAAGCTTGAACATCTTTTGTACTTAGCAGCTTGGTGTGGTCCTCTTGGCATTCTGCGTAGAGTCTGGACCACCTCTTCTTTGGTGTAGCTGATCTTCATTCTGTTATTCTCATCTTCATCTGATGTCAGCTATGCATCATCACCATTTAGGTTTGCTAAGTCTTTGAGCTTTTGGTAGACTTCGTCTGGCACTTAGCATTCCCTGAACCCTTCTTGAATGGTATGCATACATGGCTCTGCATCTATTCTATTTCAGCTATTAGTTCATGATGATTCGTAGAGTGGCTCTCTGGATCTTCTTTGTGCTCTGCCACTTTTCTAAATGTTATCTTCTTGGCCTTCTCGGCTCTCAAATTAACTGCCATCTTCAGTGGCATTCTCATCCTTGTTGAGTGAAGCTTTAGTCTATTTAACTCCTTCTTCAAATCTGCTTCACTTCCACCTTAGTAATCTCACTATCACTGAGACTTGTTCTGTTCAGCTCTGGTGGAACTCGTAGAGTCAACAATATAGCATTCCAACAAATCAATGATTCTGTGCTGGCTGTGACTGAAACTGATTATTCGGCTGAAACTGATTCTGCTAATTTCCTTGATTATTTTACCAACTGAAGTTAGGATGATTGCGGTTGTTGGAGTTGTACGTGTTCTGAAACTGACCTTGGTCTTTCCTGTAATTGCTCATATACTGTACTGACTCTAAGCTAATAGCACATTGATCCGTCGAGTGTGACCCTACACAAATTTCACACACAAAGGCAACTGTCTTCGCCTTTCCCTATGTCAATGTATCTATTTTCTTCGCCATGGCTTCCATCTGTGCTGACAACTGTGTGATAGCATCCACTTCCAACAAACTTGCTACTTTAGGTTGTGGCATCCTAGATGTAGGGTTTTGAAAGTCATTCGCTGCCATTGTCTCTATAAGGTTATAGGCTTCCTCGTAACTCTTTGCCCATAATGCTCCTCCTGCAGCTGCATCTACAATCGGCCTAGACTGCCATCCCAATCCATTGTAAAATGTGTTGATCACCATCCAATCCGGCATACCATGGTGTGAACACTTTCTTAACATCTCTTTGTATCTCTCCCAAGCCTCATATAAGGATTCACCATGTTGTTGCTTGAACTGAGAGATTGATGTCCTCATTTTCGCAGTCTTAGCCATTGGGAAAAACTTGGCTAAGAAATTTTGTGTTAGGTCCTCCCATGTAGTTATAGATCCTGCAGGCAAAGAATAAAGCCAACTTCTAGCTTTATCCCTCAATGAGAACGCAACCAGTCTAAGTCTGATAGCATCCTCCGTCACACTGTTGTATCTGAATGTATCACATATCTCGATGAAACTCAACAGGTGCTCATTAGGATCATCCGTAGCAGCACCCCCAAACTGAACCGTATTTTGCACCATCTAAATAGTGCCCGTTTTTATCTCAAATGTATTAGCTGCTATCGCTGGTCTGACTATGCTAGACTGTATTCCATTAATATTAGGCATGGAATATTCTCTCAGAGCCCTATGCTCCTCTCTTTGCTCTTCTCCTTGTCCCTCGGCTACCATATTGGATGTAGTACCCTCTAACTGTGCTTGTAAATTTCTACGAACTCTCGCTTTCCAACCTCTCCCGTTTATGTTATCCTGAGCAGGTGTTAAGTCGGGGTTGGATGATCGCGTGCGAATAAAAATTTATACAATTTCCTGAAACAAAATAAAAACAAAAAATAGAAATGTGATAAGATTAGATTTGTCTAAGTCATACAATATAGCTTAAAACTGATGATAACTATTTAAATTTATATGCCTTTCCCCAACAACGGTGCCAAAAACTTGTTGCCTCTTTTTTAGTTCTAACAAAAGAGCTCTAACTCATGCAAGCATACATGTGTCAACAAGCAATACAGAGTAAGTCGAGTATCGATCCACGGAGAAAGTTGTCTAAATTAAACTATTATGCATCAACTAAATCACTATTTTTATATGCTTAAACTAACGCCTATAATTGTGAATTACTCTAAATGCAAATAATATCTAAAATAAGAATAATAATGTAATAAATCAAATCTGAAGATAATGGGATCCTAACTTCATTTAACAGTTCATCTAATTACAACCTTCATGCAAGATTATTCACGTATCACAGTAAAGTAGCCAAGAGCCCTAATGTAGACATAACCATTTTTCAATGCATTATGACCTACTTACAAAACATCCACAAGTAATAGACACCATGTAATCGTCAATAAAACCAATCTCACTATATTTCTATGTGAGATTGCAGCAATATTGAATTTAAGCACAAGCCCTTATTTAACTCATACGGTGAAACAGTATATGTCTATCTGATTCACGAAATACAAAGCTAAGCAAAACAGCCCCATATACGCATGCTATCATGATTACAACCATACTCGCATGTTATTTTTCAATTCCATACAAGCACATAAAACGAATGGTGATCAATCATTCATACATGTAAATCAACCATGATAGGAATTCCTTATAATACGCAAAACAGTCCAGCAATCAGGCCATAAGTTAGACAACGTATTAAACTCTGTTAGGATCCCATAATGGATTTTAGTTCATGACTGAACCAAAAGCCATTATGGGATCAAAGGAACGCATGGAAAATAAATAAGCAATTGAAAGAGAGTAGATAGAATTGATCAAACCCAATTGCTGATTACAATCTCAACGTAACGTTCAAATCCTCACGAATATCTAACAACATAAAAGTGAAGCATCCACAATGACTAAAATCCAAAGAAGAAATAGAAAATAAGAAATCTATGCTTGGTTTCACGTTGGAATTCTCTCCCAGTGTAAACCCTAGTTCTCTCCTATAAAAAGTTCGTAAAAACTCATGACTTCTACGTCTGGTCCCAACCAGAATTGTTTTAACCAACTCGAACTCTTACAATTTAAAAATTAAAATAAAACTAATTAACAGCCGCAGAGGTCGCGCGTGGGCGCGCGAGTTCCCTTTGCATTCATCACGCGGGCGCGCGTGTGTAAATTCTGTTCAATCAGGGTGATCGCGCGGGCGCGCGTGTTTAAGCCTATGTAGCAGCGCGGTCGCGCGGCTTCTACAGTTTGGATCCTCTACTCTATTGCTGCTACTGATTCTTTGTCCTGCTGCTAAATCTTTGACATGCCACTCTTCCTTCAGCCATCCTCAATTGCTTATCTCCACTTGTTCCTTACGTCGTGCTTCCATTGGCCTCATGCCATCTACCATTGCCGAGCTCATGCCATTTCCTGCAGTTTTGCACCAAAGGAGTTCTCAGTACATGCAATGTAAAATATTATGAAATGCAACTAAAAACACACTAAAATGTACTTGAGATGGGCATAGTTCTCGTGAATCGATATTTAATAAGTAGGTATAAAACCCACTTATCAAATACCCCCAAATTTGAACGATTGCTTGCCCTCAAGCAATGCATACTATATAAGATACTGAAAATGCAACTACATGTTATGCAACTAAATCATGATGCAAACGAGTCTCACATTGTTCCAGCTATAACAGAATTTCAATCCAAAATGCCTCAGCGAATTATCCAGATTCGAGAATACAAGTTCAAACCAAACTATAGGCATAATATCATACACTCAGATAATTCATATATGCTATAAAGATGTTGTGTGTGTTGTGTTCACCAAAACTTGATTTAAGCAAAGAATACACCTGCTAAACTGCTCAACACAGAAAATTACAGTCTAAATTAACACTTATGTATACTTATGCAACAAAGACTGTTCCAACATATCAAAATAAACTAAGGTTCAACAATGGGCTTAACTGCTTTATTGCTACTCACGAGGGCGATTTTCGCTCTTTCCTGCGGTGTTTATTGCTATTTTTCTTTTCTTTTTCTTTTTCTTTTTCTTTTTTTTATATGACTGTGCAATGCCTCATTCCATTAGGCAAACACTGCTACCCCTTAGCGAGCTTTCAACCAATGACTCCCAGACCATGAAAGACCTTAGGGCGCTAGGTGTTAAGACACCCCTACGGGCGTACTTACTCAAGTAGCAAAGGCCCCGAAATAAGACTAGCCACGTTATTGCTATTTTTTTTTATATAGCATACCCAAGTTTTCCCAAAGTTTGATTATCAAAGTTTTGTACATTCTAAGTCCATTTTCCACATAATTCTCTTTTTACAACCACATTTTCTATCGAGCAATGCAACACATAACTCTTATACCTACAAGTAATTGTGAACATGGCAGTGCAAACCGAAACCATCTAAACAGCATCATGAATAACATCATGTAGAACATTATATCTAAGCTCATGTTATCCAAAATACTCAACAATCTTTCACAATTCACTTTCATTATAGGCTAGACAAAATCTCCATAACGCTAGAACTGCGAAACATGCAACTAACAACAAATGCACTGAACATATACTAACACACAATATAATGACTAAAAATAGAAAAATTATATGCAACTATTATCTAACACATAAAAGATATAAAATTTTAAACTAAACATGAAACTTTTAAACTAAACATGCAAATGTTATATGCAAATGCTATATGCAACTATACTACTACCCCAATACCCCCAAACTTAGAATATTCATTGTCTCAAGGAATGGAGATATAGTGTTAGAAAAACTCCCCTACTGCTCAGCTACACCACCCTCTTCGGGTGGTGAATTCGATGGTGGATATGGCATGGCTGTTCCGAACTGTGGCCACTCAAGCGTCGTCCCTTATTGTGCAAATGCCTCCGCCAATGACTTCGTGAGACCCGTAGCAAATGCTGCGAAGTTGTCATACATCGCGTCGACCTTTCGCTCTAACCATCAGAGCTATCGATCCCTAGTAGCAGCAGGTGCTTGAGTTGATGAGCCCGCTTCATCTATCTGAGAGGGTTGCGGTGGTGGCTCTGAGAATGTGGGTTGGATAATGAAGCCTTTTCCTCGCGGGTGCGGTGCACCTCCTGCCCAATCCTCGAATTTTGTAATGGTTGCATGTGTGATATCTTGACTCAGATTCTGCATTTGTTCATTATCCTATTGGACTCCTTGCTGGGCACACAGGCCAGCTACAACAGATGCATATGGGATACTCCCAGTCGTGCTCCCCCGCATATACCGTAACATATTCTGATGTATCAGGTGGGCCACATCAATATACTTCCATGTGATTATACCACACAGAATGATTGCCCTCTCCGCTGTGATTTCATGCTGATGAGACGACGAAATGAGCTTGGCACATATAAACAAATTCCACGCCTTAGCATACCGATTCAAGGATGAGGCTGGGAATATTCGAGGATGGTTCGTGCCGACCTTGTAAGTCCACTTCGTTCCTGGCATGCACAACTCAGTAATGACCATTTCCAAATTTGTTTCCAAGTGTGCACCTTCTATCCAATTAGCAGACCCAGTCGGGGGTGCGTCAAGTAACCTAAAAACTGCCCTAATTGCGGGAGGTCTAAAATCCACTTGAACTCCATAAACCACGGATAACCCACTCATCGTCTCCTTTGCATTCGCATAGAATTCTCTAACAATACCCATTGGGGCAGGCATGGGCGTGGCAGTCAATCCAATCCATCCCCTCTCGCGAATCATGTTCCATAATTGACCATCTTGTTGCTCAGACTTTAGTCCCCTCTCCTTCACAAAAGTTTTTGCCATGATTCTGTAATACTCCATTTGGGCGTCTAGACTCAAGAATTTGGTATGATCCACAACATCTTCCCCTTGACTGCTAGAGGAAGACGATGATGAAGAAGAAGAGTGAGCTCTCTTAGGACCCATTTGCAATTGAATGTTAAAGATGAAGATTTGATAATGAGTGATAGCCGACGAGTGGATTACCCCCAAACTAATTTTCACACAACCCACTTTGATACCCTAGTTTATATCAGTGTACCTGAAGGTCGTGGGTAGGAGGTAATTGATGGCACGATATAGAGGGAGATGACGGATAGAGACGTGGTGCTTCAATTTGTAACTGTTAGGAGATTAGGAATCGTTCGAGGTGTAGAGACCAAAGGAGCACAACTTCTGTTATTTCAAATGAGGAAGAGATGGGTCAGAACATGTTTTAAAACTTAAAAAAACATTTCCACCTCCGGTGTCGTGAGCGGTCGCGCGGCCTTTCAATGGGTTTCGGGCGCGAGCGCACGAGTGGCATTTTTGATCTGGCTTCCTTGACGCGCGAGCGCGCGCGTTCTTAGGCATGTTTCCTGCACTTCTAATTTTCATTCTCCCTACTGCAAGACAGTAATGTTGTCACTCCAGTACATCTACATAAACACAAATCTCTCATGTCAAAGTGTGAATTACTGAATAAGCATAAATGACCAAATAAATGTTGTACTAACATCAAGCGCTGCCCAATGCAAATTCAGCTACACATTCACTTTTGCAAAACATAACAATCTATCACAAATGTAATGAAGATGAACTAACTAAAGCAACCTAAACTGAATAAATAAATAATAGAGATAGAAATAATGGGTTGCCTCCCATCAAGCGCTAAGTTATAGTCAATTAGCTTGACTGTCTCTGAATCTCATGTCGAAGAAAGAATTGAGGTGACTTTCTGTCTGTCCACCTCGCCCCCAAAGTAATGCTTCAATCACTGCCCATTCACTTTAAAAGGTAAATCTAGAAATGTATCAAACACTTCTATTGCACCATGTGGAAAGACAATTTGCACTGTAAATGGCCCTGACCACCTTGATTTCAGCTTCCCGGGAAAATGTTTGTCTGGAGTTAAAAAGCAAAACCCTTTGTCCCGATTCAAATGTCTTCTTTATGATCTTGTGATCATGCCATTTCTTCACCTTCTCCTTGTATAGCTTTGAATTCTCATATGCATGTAGTCGGAATTCATACAACTCATTGATTTGGAGTAGGCGTTTCTCCCCTGCAACTTTTAAATCAAAATTGATCTTCCGAATTACCCAATATGCCTTGTGCTCTAGCTCCATAGGAAGGTGACAGGCTTTTTCATACACGAGCTGAAAAGGTGACATGCCCAACGGGGTCTTGTATGCAGTCCTGTATGCCCACACAACATCATCCAGCTTTAACGACCAGTCCTTTCTCGTGAGATTCATAACTTTTTCAAGGATTCTTTTGACTTCTTGATTTGACACTTCCGCTTGGCCATTTGTTTACGGGTGATAAGCTGTAGCAATACAATGGTTCACCCCATACTTGGCCAACAAAGCTGTAAACTACCTGTTGCAAAAATGATTGCCTTTATCACTAATGATGGCCCTAGGAGTCCCAAATCTCGTGAAGATACTTCTGTGCAAAAACCTAAGGACTACTTTGGCATCATTTGTCAAAAGAGCTGCTGCTTCTACCCACTTCGACACATAATCCACTGCAAGCAAGATGTAGAGATTTCTGCAAGAAGAAACAAAAGGGCCCATGAAATCAATCCCCTACACATCAAAAATTTCTACTTCGAGGATTGTATTCAATGGCATTTCATTTCTTTTCCAGATGTTCCCCACTCTCTGACATCTATCACACCTCTGGACGAAGCTGTATGCATCCTTATAAATTGTAGACCAGTAGAATCCTGCTTGTAGTACTCTAGCCGTTGTTCATTCTCCACCATAGTGACCTCCATAAACCGAAGAATGACAATCCTGCAAAATCCCCCTCGGTCTCGCTATATGGGATACACCTTCTTATCATTTGATCAGCACACTGTTTAAACAAGTATTGCTCATCCCATATAAACAATTTGACATCATGCAAAAAAAAATTCTTTTGATAACCCACTAAGTCAGAAGGTACCATCTTACTAACCAAATAGTTCGTGTAGTCTGCAAACCATGGCACTTCCCCTTTCACCATAAACAACTGTTCATCTGGAAAAGATTTATTGATCACAACTTTGTCGTCTGCCTCCCTTTCCAGATTCTCTAGTCGAGATAAGTGGTCCGCCACTTGGTTTTTAGTGCCCTTTCTGTCCTTGATCTCCAAATCAATTTCCTGCAACAATAAAATCCATCTGATCAACCGGGGCTTTACATCCTTCTTTGCCACTAAATGTTGAATTGTTGCGTGATCCGTGTACACTATCACCTTTATACCAATAAAATATGCTCAAAATTTATCAAAGGCATACGCCACTGCCAATAATTCTTTCTCTGTGATGGTGTAGTTCAACTGTGCATCTGCAAGGGTCTTGCTGGCATAATAAATCACATGAAACATCTTCACTTTCCTCTGCCCCAAAACAGCCCCTACAGCATAATCACTAGCATCACACATCAGCTCAAATGGCAAATCCCAATCTAGAGCAGTAATAACTGGTGCTGATGTTAATTTCCCCTTTAAGTGCTCAAATGCCGACACGCAAACCTCATCAAAATTAAACTGTGCATCCTTCTCCAATAAACTGTATAGTGGTTTAGTTATCTTGGAGAAGTCCTTGATGAATCTGCGGTAGAAACCTGCATGTCCCAGAAAACTGCGAACACCTTTTACTGAAGTAGGTGGTGGCAACTTCTCAATAGTTTCCAGCTTAGCCCTATCCACCTCAAGTCCCTTCTTCGAAACCTTATGTCCCAGTATGATTCCTTCTTGTACCATGAAGTGGCACTTTTCCCAGTTCAGCACTAGATTCGTCTCAACGCACCTCTTCAAAACCATTACCAAATTTTTAAGGCATAAATCAAACGAGTCCCCGAAGACTGAGAAGTCATCCATAAATAACTCCACTTTCTATTCCACCATATCTGAAAAGATAGCCATCATGCATCACTGAAAGGTGGCTGGAGCATTGCACAACCCAAAAGACATCCTCCTGAAAGCAAAAGTGCTATATGGACATGTAAAGGTTGTCTTTTCCTGATCCTCTAGAGCTATCATAATCTGATTGTAGCCTGAATACCTGTCCAGAAGGCAATAATACTCATGACCTGCTAGTCTATCCAACATTTGATCAATGAATGGAAGTGGGAAGTGATCTTTCCTCGTAGCTTTGTTTAGCCTGCGGTAATCCATGCAGACTCTCCACCCCGTCACTGTTCGTGTTGGAATCAACTCATTATTTTCATTTGAAACCACGGTCATACCACCTTTCTTTGGCACACATTGCACTGGGCTCACCCATGCACTATCTGAGATCGGATATATTATACTTGCATCCAGCCATTTCAAAACTTCTTTCTTGACCACTTCTTTCATTATCGGATTAAGTCTTCTTTGTTGCTCAATCGACGGCTTACTATCATCTTCCATCAGGATCTTATGCATGCAAAAGGAAGGGCTGATCCCTTTTATGTCTGCTATGGTCCATCCAATAGCCGATTTGAACTCTCTAAGCACTCGTAGCAGTTTTTCTTCCTGAAAAGATGTTAGTGCAGACGAAATAATCACAGGTAACTTTGAATCTTTATTTTAAAATGCATACCTGAGATGATCTAGAAGTGGTTTTAATTCAAGTTCTGGAGGTGTCTCAAAAGATGGTTTTAATTTTATCGATGTCTCTCCAGCTTTCGTCAATGGCTCGACAGGTGTTCTGAATTTTCTGAATTGTGGAGTGGTATCCAGATATTGCACAAGTTCGGCGAATTCCTCATCCTCCAATTCTGAATTTTTAGCAATGACACTCCTCAATAGTTCATAATCCACCAGACTCTCAACTTCATCATTTAATATACGGTCCACCAAATTAACTTTGAGACATTCTTCTTCATCTGCTGGGAACTTCATTGCCTTAAAGACATTAAAGGTAACCTCCTGATCATGTACACGCATCGTGAGTTCCCCTTTCTGCACGTCTATCAAAGTCTATCCTATGGCTAAGAATGGTCTCCCCAGTATGATTGGTATATTTTTATCTTCCTCGTAATCCAAAATGATGAAGTCAACTGGAAAAATAAATGTAAGACCCCGAATTTTATGAAATAAAAGTATTCAATTTTCTTATAATTATTATTTTATTTCGTAAATGATAAAATGATAAAGTTAAGGGTGATATGTGAAAAATTTTGCAAAGTAAGCAAGTTGTTATAAAATATTCGTTTGGTCGGAGAATATTCTTTTTGTCGAGAAATATTTGTACGACGACACAATCATTGGTGGACCCCACAACAAATGTATTGTCGTATTTAGAAAATGACATAATTATCTTTTTATAAAAATAACGGCGAAAGTGTTACCGTTAAAACTGTTGAACTACCCGGTAGTAAAAGTACATTAATACGCATGGTTGCATAGTAGCACACGGTATTAATTATTGATGCTTACGTGAGAAGTCACTCAGTTATACTCAATTATTGCTACAGTAATTGCTGCATCATATCTCTTATATTATTGATTCAATTATTGTCACAGTATCATCTGCATAATATGTTATATTATTAAATCAATAATTGAGACGACAAAGTTATTCATATTATTATTTGCAATATTGACAATGTCTAGAAGTTCTGTCAAGGAGAGGTTTGATAATCTAATTACGCGCCAATAGGGAGAAATTCTTATCGGAAAGCCCCCTCTTTCCTGGGAACGACTTGGTTGTTAAATATTGTGAGTTATAATATTAATGATGAATAAGTTCGTGTTGATTAAAGATGAAATTGATATTTTCATTGTGTTGGAATTATTTGTGTTAGTGGAAATCGACATTTATTTCGATAATAATTAATGTCTGGAGGTTATATTGACCAATCGAGTAATTAATCGGATAAATGAGCAATTAATTACTATTAATTCACATGATTATAACTATTTATTCATATGTGTGTACTATTGATTCACATTCTTGTACTATTAGGGGAGTTGGTTCAAGATGGATAATACTTACATGACTAAGTTATAGATGGAGGTACTATACTGTAATTCATATTTTTACATGATTATAACTATTGATTCACATGATTGAACTATTGATTCACATTATTTACTATTAGGGGAGGTGGTGCAAGTTTGATAATACTTGCAGGACTAAATTAAAAATGAAGAAAAAGAGGAAGGTATTATACTGTAATATTTTGAGCCCCAAAACGCGTAATTATCAAAGCTATATTTTTCTATAAATAAAAGCTCATTCTTCCTTCATTTCTCACCAATTCACTAAAGCTATAGAGAAATTATTATAGAGAGAAATTATAGAGAGAAAGAAGAAGAGAAGTTTGCTACCTCACTATTCTAGTATCTAGTTTCTTCTGAGGTAAGGGGTATTATTCTTTCGTATTCATGAAGAGAGTTATTTTCTTTCAATACTCGTAAGGGTTGTTATTCCATTCCTTATTATTATGTTAGAATAACCTGTCTATGCGAAGTACCGCATACATGGTGAAATTCTTCTGTTATTCCATTCTTTATTATTCTGTTGGAATAACCTGTCTGTGCGGTCTATCGCATGCCTGGTGAATTCTGTTGTTATTCCATTCTTTATTATTATGTTGGAATATTCTGTCTGTGCGAATTACGCATGACCTAGTTCCATTCTTTATTATTCTGTTGGAATATTCTGTCTATGCGAATTACGCATGACCTGGTTCCATTCTTTATTATTCTGTTGGAATATCCTGTCTGTGCGAATTACGCATGACCTGGTTCTATTCTTTATTATTCTATTGGAATAACATGTCTGTGCGGTCTATCACATGCCTGGTGAATTCTGTTGTTCTTCCATTCTTTATTATTCTTTTGAAATATCTTGTCTGTGCGGATTACGCATAACCTGGTTTCATTCTTTATTATTCTGTTAGAATATCATGGATATTTGCTCTTCATCCAATATCTTTTCATGGAAACATTCTTCTGAGCATTCTTAAATTTTACCCCACAAAGCAGTATCATGTTGACAACTTGGACGTTATTAATTTTTGGATAAATTAAATTATAAATCTTTAAAATTTATTCTTGAACTTGTTTTATTGAATTATTATGTCATTGTCACCATCCTCATGCATATATTATGTTGAAAGTCATCTGTGATCTGTAGTGCATAGATGGACTTGGTATGATTATGACCAGGGATTATTCGGTATAATCATGACCGTAATGTTACAAATGATGTGGTAAAAGTCCTCATTGGCCCGTAGTGCATTGAGAGATAATTGTTGGCATGATCATGACCATTGATGGAAACACGAATATCCTTGGCTCGTAGTGCATAGATAAATTGTGGTCGTGATACTAATGAATATTCTTGGCCGTAGTGCAGGGGTGATGTGGATTATTTATTAAGCTGAGTCTCAGCGATAAAACTGTTGATAAACTTTTTAAATCATAGAAGATAGTAGATTTCATGTTCTACTTGACTCTTCTAATGGATTGCTTATTCCGCTGCAGTTAAACTTGATGTTTGTTATATTTTATCAGTTTAACATTGTTGAAGGCTAATGATAATTTATTCTGCATTATCTTAGTCATAATATTTTTTACTGGGCTAGTTGAGCTCACCCTTTCTTTCATTGTTATCTTCAGGAAATGAGAACGTAGCCGGTACTAGTCGGGGAACGGAGTGACGGTCCAGATGATAGTATTAGTAGTCCTCACTATTCTATTAAATAGTGTGACAATAAATGTAATGAGGACTCCATTGAGTATGGATATTGTCTAGATGACAATATTCTTATTAAAACTCTTAGATTATGTTTTGTCGTATTTTACACGACTGTTGTATAATTAAGTTGTATTTGAATTTTATACCATGTATTTGGCGACTCAAGATGGGTGATGTATACCTATTTTGGGGGCGTCACAATAAATTTGTCCACTTTCACCAGTACATCCTCAACTATTCCCCGTGGATACTGATGGATATATCAGCTAGCTGTAAAGAAATATTTATCGGCCTTGGAGCCGGTAATCCCAACTGATTGAATACTGACAAGGGCATCAGATTGATACTTGCCCCAAGATCACACAGACATTTATCGAAGTTCATCTTTCCGATCGTGCATGGAATTATGAAACTTCCCGGATCTTTCTGCTTTGGTGGTAGTTTAAGCTGAAGCACTGCACTACATTCCTTAGTCAAGGCCACTGTCTCAAACTCATCTAATCTTCTATTCCTTGACAATATACCCTTCATGAACTTTACATAACTTGGCATCTATTCCAATGCCTCAGCGAAAGGTATGTTGATCTGCAGTTTTTTAAAGACATCCAAGAACTTGCTAAACTACTTATCTTCCCTCTGCTTATTCAATCTCTATGGATACGGAACCGGAGGGTGAACTAGTGGTACTGTACTCTTAGGCTTCTCATCTGAACCTGCTTTATCCTTCTCTACTCGCTGCAACTCAGGATCCTCATGATTTTCTTTTTGCTTAGTCGACTGCTCTGCTTTGCGCGGTCAAGGACCCCTAGAAGTAAGCTCAAAGGATCCTCATAATTTTCTTTCTGCTTATTGTGATGCCCTCAAAATAGGTATACATCACCCATCTTGAGGACTATCATTTATAGCAGTAAGCTAAAAGCAGAAGAGTTGTAAGCAGTTAATACATACATATCATTTATAGCAGTTAGGTACATAATATAAATGACAGAAAGTAAATGACTAAATGTAAAAGACAAAAGGAATTTTAAGTGGTTCAGAGACTCAAGCTCCTAATCCACTCTTCTGTTTTAACCAGTAAGAATTCCACTAAGAAAGGGCAACGCCCTGAATCACTAAGATTCCTTCAAGGCCAGCAGCCTTGGAACTTCAGTTCACTAAGAACTCTTCAAGCCCAGCAGGCTTAGAACTTCGTTTAGTCCCTCCGAACAAGGACCCCTCAGGCCCTGGCTACTTATTGTTGTTGTAATTGTTATTAGTGCTTTGCTGCTAAAATGGCTTGAAGCTTGAACATCTTTTGTACTTAGCAGCTTGGTGTGGTCCTCTTGACATTTTGCATAGAGTCTGGACCACCTCTTCTCTGGTGTAACTGATCTTCATTCTGTTCTTCTCATCTTCATCTGATGTCAGCTATGCATCATCACCATTTAGGTTTGCTAAGTCTTTGAGCTTTTGGTAGACTTCGTCTGGCACTTAGCATTCCCTGAACCCTTCTTGAATGGTATGTAGACATGGTTCTGTATCTGTTCTATTTCAGCTTTTAGTTCATGATGATTCGTAGAGTGGCTCTCTGGATCTTCTTTGTGCTCTGCCACTTTTCTGAGTGCTATCTTCTTGGCCTTCTCGGCTCTCAGATTAACTGTCATCTTCAGTGGCGTTCTCATCCTTGTTGAGTGAAGCTTTAGTCTATTTAACCCTTCTTCAAATCTGCTTCACTTCCACCTTAGTAGTCTCACTATCACTGAGACTTGTTCTGTTTAGCTCTGGTGGAACTCGTAGAGTCAACAATATAACATTCCAACAACTCAACGATTATGCGCTGGCTGTGACTGAAACTGATTATTCGGCTGAAACTGATTCTGCTGATTTCCTTGATTATTTGACCAACTGAAGTTAGGATGATTGCGGTTGTTAGAGTTGTACGTATTCTGAAACTGACCTTGGTCTTTCCTGTAATTGCTCATATACTGTACCGACTCTAAGCTAATAGCACATTGATCCGTCGAGAGTGACCCTGCACAAATTTCACACACAAAGGCAACTGTCTTCGCCTTGCCCTCTGTCAATGTATCTATTTTCTTCGCCATGGCTGTCATCTGTGCTGACAACTGTGTGATAGCATCCACTTCCAACAAACCTGCTACTTTAGGCATCCTAGATGTAGGGTTTTGAAAGTCATTCGCTGCCATTGTCTCTATAAGGTTATAGGCTTCCTCGTAACTCTTTGCCCATAATGCTCCTCCTGCAGCTGCATCTACAATCGGCCTAGACTGCCATCCCAATCCATTGTAAAATGTGTTGATCACCATCCAATCCGGCATACCATGGTGTGGACACTTTCTTAACATCTCTTTGTATCTCTCCCAGGCCTCATATAAGGATTCACCCTGTTGTTGCTCGAACTGAGAGATTGATGTCCTCATTTTCGCAGTCTTAGCCATTGGGAAAAACTTGGCTAAGAACTTTTCTGCTAGGTCCTCCCATGTAGTTATAGATCCTGCAGGCAAAGAATGAAGCCAACTTCTCATTTTATCCCTCAATGAGAACGCAAACAATCTAAGTCTGATAGCATCCTCCGTCACACTGTTGTATCTGAATGTATCACATATCTCGATGAAACTCAATAGGTGCTCGTTAGGATCATCCGTAGCAGCACCCCCAAACTGAACCGTATTCTGCACCATCTGAATAGTGCCCATTTTTATCTCGAATGTATTAGCACCTATCGCTGGTCTGACTATGCTAGACTATAATCCATTAATATTAGGCATGGAATATTCTCTCAGAGCCCTATGCTCCTCTCTTTGCTCTTCTCCTTGTCCCTCGGCTACCATATTGGATGCAGTACCCTCTAACTGTGCTTGTAAATTTCTACGAATTCTCGCTTTCCAACCTCTCCCGTTTATGTTATCCTGAGCAGGTGTTAAGTCGGGGTTGGATGACCTCGTGCGCATAAAAATTTATACAAGTTCCTGAAACAAAACAAAAACAAAAAATAGAAATGTGATAAGATTAGATTTGTCTAAGTCATACAATATAACTTAAAACTGATGATAACTATTTAAACTTATACACCTTTCCCCAGCAATGGTGCCAAAAACTTGTTGCCTCTTTTTTAGTTCTAACAAAAGAGCTCTAACTCATGCAAGCATACATGTGTCAACAAGCAATACAGAGTAAGTCGAGTATCGATCCACGAAGAAAGTTGTCTAAATTAAACAATTATGCATCAACTAAATCACTATTTTTATATGCTTAAACTAACGCTTATAATTGTGAATTACTCTAAATGCAAATAATATCTAAAATAAGAATAATAATGTAATAAATTAAATCTAAAGATAATGGGATCTTAACTTCATTTAACAGTTCATCTAATTACAACCCTCATGCAAGATTATTCACGTATCATAGAAAAGTAGCCAAAAGCCCTAATGTAGACATAACCATTTTTGAATGCATTATGACCTACTTACATAACATCCACAAGCAATAGCCACCATGTAATCGTCAATAAAACCAATCTCACTATATTTCTATGTGAGACTGCAGCAATATTGAATTTAAGCACAAGCCCTTATGTAACTCATACGGTGAAACAGTATATGTCTATCTGATTCACGAAATACAAAGCTAAGCAAAACAGCCCCATATACGCATGCTATCATGATTACAACCATACTCGCATGTTATTTTTCAATTCCATACAAGCACATAAAACGAATGGTGATCAATCATTCATACATGCAAATCAACCATGATAGAAATTCCTTATAATACGCAAAATAGTCCAGCAATCAGGCCATAAGTTAGACTACGTATTAAACTCCGTTAGGATCCCATAATGGATTTTAGTTCATGACTGAACCAAAAGCCATTATGGGATCAAAGCAACGCATGGAAAATAAATAAGCAATTGAAAGAGAGTAGATAGAATTGATCAAACCCAATTGCTGATTACAATCTCAACGTAACGTTCAAATCCTCACGAATATCTAGCAACATAAAAGTGAAGCATCCACAATGACTAAAATCCAAAGAAGAAATAGAAAATAAGAAATCTATGCTTGGTTTCACGTTGGAATTCTCTCCCAGTGTAAACCCTAGTTCTCTCCTATGAAAAGTACGTAAAAACTCATGACTCCTACGTCTAGTCCCAACCAGAATTGTTTTAACTAACTCAAACGCTTACAATTTAAAAATTAAAATAAAATTAATTAACGGCCGCAGAGGTCGCACGCGGGCGCGCGAGTTCCCTTTGCATTCATCGCGCTGACGCGCAGGTGTAAATTTTGTTCAGTCTGGGTGATTGCGCGGGCACGCGTGTTTAAGCCTATGTAGTCGTGCGGTCGCGCGGCTTCTGCAGTTTGGATCCTCTGCTCTGCTGGTGCTACTGATTCTTTTTCCTATTGCTAAATCTTTGACATGCCACTCTTCCTTCATCCATCCTCAGTTGCTTATCTCCACTTGTTCCTTGTGTCATGCTTCCATTGGCCTCATGCCATCTACCATTACCGAGCTCATGCCATTTCCTGCACTTTTTCACCAAAGGGTTCTCAGTACATGCAATGCAAAATATTATGAAATGCAACTAAAAACACACTAAAATGTACTTGAGATGGGCATAGTTCTCGTGAATCGATATTTAATAAGTAGGTATAAAACCCACTTATCACACACTACGATTTAGATTTGGTTCTACAAACACTACGACTCCGAGATCAGATCTTGACACACTATGATTTCTGTCTTTATGCTTGATGTCCTCATCTGATCTGGCTCGACTACGATTTCTGCCTCTGGAATGATCAGTAGACTCTACGACTTTAAGTGTGGTCTACGATTCTTGAATTGGCTTTGGCAGATGCTCGATCGGCTCTTAGACAGGCTGTCTCTAAGATTCTGAACATAACTTTCTCAGTAGACTACGGCTTTGAGAAAGTTCTTCTCGACACATTACTATCCTTCCTCGTCTCTCCTGGCAGTCTACGAACTCCAAGATCTACTATCTTGCAGACAACGATTTCGCCTTGATAGTTCTCGAGTTTTCCTTGACTCTCCTGGCAGACTACGATTTTTGGTGCAGTGCTCGACGATCAGACATGCCTACCTATTACATTATAAGACAAGCTTGATCTTTCTATATTTATAGTCCTTGTACATCATTTTTTTAAGGACTTTACAAAGTTGTTTTGCTTATGTAGGATCAACCTAACATATTTGATCAATTCATTCTAAGTCCTTGTACATATGTTCATATTATCTATCAAAGGACTTTACAACTTTTCTTAATGCAAGTATACTTGCATATTCATTCATTTATATCATAATCAAATCATATATAAATAGGAATAACATTCTCATGAATATTCCTAACAAATACATTCTTATGTAATACAATGTTATTAAGTCATAAAAGATGAAAGCTAGCAAATTAACTCAAGTGGTAACTAGTTAGAGAGATTTAAAGTATGAAATGAGAAACCCCTAA
Source organism: Panax notoginseng (assembly GCA_016801055.1). Classification (NCBI taxonomy): domain Eukaryota; kingdom Viridiplantae; phylum Streptophyta; class Magnoliopsida; order Apiales; family Araliaceae; genus Panax; species Panax notoginseng. The sequence goes on from CM029017.1 coordinate 51,673,305, forward strand.
TCTGAATAGTTATTGTAAAAGTTATATAAAATCATATGTTTGAAATTTGGTTATGAAATACAAAGTAAAGTTGTAGAGGGGGAAGTTACAAAGACATAGGCGAAAGAATCACTCAAAAATTCATTAATATAAATTAGTTATGAATTAAATAGTGAGCCAAGGAACTGCTAAAATTATTCTGCTATTGAACAAAAAAAAGAGGGTTGTCTAGAACTTTTTTAGCACGAGAATTTTGGGGTTCGTGCCACTTACGAGGGTAGTTAGACCATGTTATACATAGGTCACTGCCCAAAGATGAGCCAATTCTGAGTTGATATGATTTAGTTATGAATTAAACAAGTTTTGAAATCAATTATCGTAAAAGTTAAAGATACGAAGTTAGGTTCATGTTTAAAGGCTAGTTAAGGTGAACTAGAGTAAGAGTCATGTGGTGACTAAATTGTATGTTGATCTCATAAATTATATAGGTTGATGAGAGACGCAAAATTAGCGTAAACGGTAAAGGAGAAAAGGCAAGTTTTCTATTTTAAACCTATGTGCAACTATTGCTAAGCTTGTTCATATGTGAAAGTATATGTACAAAAGCCTTATGAGATTTTAAGTAGGATATGATGATTGAATGTTAAGTGTTTAATGATATGTTATGTCATATATGATTATGTTCTATCATTAAGCATGAGTTAACATGATCGTTAACTGAAAGTTATGTCAAGCCAAGCATGTTAAAGTTTATATGAAAGCATAAATTGTTAGATAGAATTGCTGAGTCGTAGTGCTCATTCTTGCGAATAAAACTTTATTTGCAGTTATAAAAGAAAGATAAGATCATGAACGTAAAGAAGAAACGTAGATTAGGTTTCATGTTTTATTTACTTATATTTGTTTTAAGTTATAATAACTTCTGTAATACGAATAAGCAAACCATGTGATCGAACATTATATTAATAATATCATGTTACTATCATCAAAATGGTATTATGTCTTTAATTTGATACAACTTAGAATTGTTAAAGATCTATAAATCTGAGTGAATGTATTTGTAATATGGAATGATCATGTTATGTTGAAACTCTGAACTTCATATAGATAGTAAAACATTTATACAATGTTGATAAAGAACTATATATCTAAATGAGGATATTGAATAACATTTTGAGTGCTGTAAGAACAGAGATTTAACACCGATGAAGAACCCAAATTCATCGCAAGGTTCCTCTTTTCCAAGTATAATTGTGTTATTAATATTGTGAAATTCAGATAAATAGGAAATATCGATATAAAGAGATATATCTATAAAGATATATGTCTAAGTGAGGGTATTGAATGATAATGGGAGTTCTGTAAGCATTGAGGTTACACTAATCAACGCTGGTAAGATGCTAAAATTGTTGGAATGCGCCCCTCTGTTGCCAAGAACGATCTTATCATTAATACTGTGAAACTTGATATATTTAAGTATAAAACGTTTAAATCATAAGGCTAAAAATTTACAACAAGTTGATACTTGTGAAAAGAATGAGATCGAGATCAAGTTAAGATCCAGGGATGAAGCTAAGGAAATTTCTAATTTTATAGTCTGTAATAGACTAATTTAACCAATATGATTATGGGATCATTGGTTAAGTTACTAAAGATGTTGAATTAATGTCGACCCTTGTTTGGGCAGCCAGTGCTCAAATTTGGGGGCGTTATAGTTGGTATCAGAACAATGGGTTATAGTTTCGAGGTAACGAGTACCTTGGGGTATAATCTGATGGGTTAAAATTAAATAGACTTGTTAAGAGTCTATAGATAATTAAAACATATGAATAAATTTTTTAAATCTTAATACATAAAAATTTTATGTGAAAGAAATATATTGAATAAAGCTAAACTCTTTACGAGAAATAGCTGGACATAAATGAACTTTTAAGAGTTCCCAAGCAAGTAATAAGATAAAATCTTAAATATTTTTGTGTGAAGCTGTTTCATCCAAATGAAATGATGTGTTTGGAATTATGTTTAAATTATATTATTTTGCATACAACCTGAGTAAGTAGAGGAGTAAACTCATAGAGAAATGTAAGTAATATGGATTAAAGAAATTCGTAAGATAGTTAAGAAGTGAGGAAGGATTTCAATTGAAAACTTATGTTGTTAGCCGAGTTGAACGACTCTCTTGAATGGGCAGGAGTTTAATATGCGTAAGTAAACCGATCTAACTAGACTGTTGGTATGAATGATTCATGGTTAGTGTTTTCAAAGTGGGTTACACAGTGGATGATATCATTTGGGGATAGTGTGGATGAGACGATGTACTGATTCATTAGTTCTTGGGTGGAGGAAACAAACAACTGATTATGATAATAGATTGAAATCTTGTGTCAAACTATTCCTTGTATATATTCTTAGAAGGTGATTATTTTCTCATATGTATATTGATTAGTTATTAGTTGTTATTTCCAACTATAGTTTTAAAGATATTTGTATATTAGTTACTGAGTGAATGAACCCTTGTATGGGAAAGGGATATGATATGTCAGTTGAACCAACTTATGAGATGCGGCTACGATATTGTCATAAAGTGGTGTATTACAAAATGATTAATATGCACTGAGACATTTTCATCCCCGTGTTGATAAGAAGAGGAACTAATATATTTGTTTTCGGTTTAAACATCCAATCAGTTTACTATATTACTATATATTTGTAAAACTTGTGTTAAGGTTAGAGGAAAGTGGAAATGATAAAGGATTAAGGGTGTTCCAAAATCTTCTAGCTATGTTAGACATTCATGTGTATATTCGCACTTGGGTGCCTTTGAAAAGAATTGTTCAATCATTGAACTAGCAAATTTTGAGCCAAGTCTATGCTAAAAAAATAAATTTTAGCTAGATGGAGTTAATTTAAAAATTAAAAATGAATTTTTCATACATACACCAGAGAACTTGGTATGAATGTGCTATATGATGGAATCATTAAAACAAAGTAAGACGGTGTGGCTATGGTCAGAGGGCCATCAATGCACTGTTATATGTTGTGGATATGATAAAGTCATAAACCTGATTTTCAAAATGGAAAATTTTGAGCTATGTTATTCATATGTCTATGCTAATTGTTCAAGATAGACAAAATTAAATTGAAAAATATAAATAAATTTTTCATCAACGCACAGTGGAATCTAATGTGAGTGTGATAAAATGATGAGTCATCAACGCATTTTGCAAGGTGTGGTATACATTCGTAAAATTGATTTTCAAATGTTTTTGGAATGGTTTAAAGATGAGTCAATGTCAATTGTTTTGGCTAGACACCTTTGGTTATAAAGTAAACGAACATATGATTCTGGCATGTAGACACAACATACCGCGTCTTTAAGACTATTATGTTATACGTAACATGTGGTACGATAGGCAGATCACCTACAGTACTGACTGATTGTGTTTTTCAATCCTGGTGATTGTTAAACTTGTGGGTCGAATAGCACCCATAGAATATGAAACAGTTTGTGACACCCCCAAATCTGGGTTACCTGACCCCCGAGTTTGGTGTTCACGATCCACAATATAATAACATCTAACTACCCATTTAAATATAAATAGGAAATACATAACTCATCAACATAAGTTGTTAATGCATAAGTCCCAGGTTTGCTAATCTTAAATTTACAAACATACCCCTTACCTAAACAAAAAGGGTTTACAATACAACATCATAATAATAATGTTCATACACTATTCCAGCATCTTGCCTTTGCCTTTGTTCTTCTTTGACCCGCTGGCCTCTTCGTTCTTAGCTGAAATGTTTTATTTATAGCAAGGGTGAGCAACTAGTTTGCCCCGCAAGTTAAAATATACAATAAATGTATACGAATCAATAAGAACAGACTATCTATTTTGATAGAATGAAACCAAAGTTCGGTGAACTTTGAAATAACTAAACAAATTGTTATTCAATAACAAATCTTCTCGTATTCTAGGCAACGCAATAATCTGATAATGAAAGAGTACAACGCTTTCAAAGTTTCTACGATATTCTATTAAATAATCAAGAACTAATTCTACGCAATAGCAAAGTGGAATATTTTCCAAATTTATGTTGAGTGATCACACTAGATCTAGAACTTCTCTTCTCGAGTAACTATCAAAGATTGGACTTTGATATACCCAGGTGTATCAGATAACCATAAAGATTAAATCATACCCCTCTGCAAGTACTTAGAGCCGGTCAACTCCTTATACCCTGTATTATGCATAATATTTAACAGCGCGCAATGGTCGAATATATGACCTAAAATGTTCCCTTTATATAAAAGGTTGTCCTTCTCAGTCTCAGAATTAAGATTTTGATTTAACAACGAAATACTGTGATTTCAAATTCTATCTACTTATTGATCTAGCCAAAACAATTGGCATCGATCTATCAATAACAATTGATTTCTCTTCTCGTATTTATCAAGTTCTAACAAATGTTCGTCTAGCCAGAATAATTAGCTAAGACATTTCTCAATATAATTTGATAATAAACAGGAATTATCTGTACTGTCAATATTAGTTTCTACAGATATAAATATACAACAACAGTAATTCTACGAATATATATTTTTCGAATCAGTAATTCAATTTGAATTTTAATCATGCATTAACTGCGAATAATCAACAATAAATTCCCTGGACATGGTATAATTATCAATAATTAACCATTAAAATAATTGAATGAATATAACTCAAGGTTGAGTTAGGAAACTTGCCTTTCGCGTTGATTACAGCTACACAATATAATTAACTGCGTTCGTAAGACCTATAATCAACAATGTCGGTCTCACAATTATCATAATCATTTATAACACGTAACACTGTATTCTACAGTCAAACTTCTCCTAGGCACATTACCACATAGCCACATTAGTGTTTATAACCTATATAAACACTTATCCAGTCTAACTATTTCGGTCTGGTTGGATTTTGGTCCATTCTCGGTATTTTGGTTACCCTATCCGATAATTAACACATTGATTGTCAATTAAACTTGGTCTCTAAGCTTCAATATTATTTTAGATAAGTCAAATATCGTTTATAATATTTTTCGGAAGCTTTTAATAATTTATAAACAATTATTATAATTTATAATAATTTTTCAAACACTTAAATCATTAAATGATTTAATTATCAAATAATCTTATCATTATTAATATTTAATAATATAAAAATATTAATAACATACTTGTCAAAATATTAAAGTTATTGATAATAACTTAAAATATTTTTAAATCATCAATATTCTACTTAAATGATTTTTAAAGTAATTAAAATCATTTTTAAATCATTACCATTAATATTTAAATATTAATGTAATTATTATCAAAATATTAAAAGTCATTAATTATAACTTAAAATACTTTTAAATTATTTTTCTCATCTTTAAATGATTTTTAAATCAATAAAATCATTTTTAATTTATTTATTTAATATCATAATTAAATAAATCTAATATCATTAATATTAATTTATTAATGAAAATTCTCCAAAAATATTGAAAATAATATTTTATAATTCCAAATATTTTTTAACACTTTATTCTTATTTAAAATGATTTTTAAATCATTAAAATCATTTTTATCTTATTTATTTAATTTAATAATTAAATAAATCTAATATCATTAATATTAAATTATTAATGAAATTTCTCCAAAAATATTAAAAATTATATTTTATAATTCAAAACATTTTTAAATATATTATTCTTATTTAAAATGATTTTTCATAATATTAAATCATTTTTCTCTAATTTATTTAATACACTAATTAAATAAATTAAATACTTTTAATATTTAAATAATTATAAATATCAAAGAAAAATATTCCAATTGGTCAGAAATTATTTTTCATAATTTAAAATAATTTTTAAAACAATTTTTGCTAATTTTTATAATTTATTTCTAATTTTTAATCATTTTCCAGAAATTCAGAAAATAATTTAATTTAATCCGTCGCTATAGAGCTTTAGTGACAGAAAGCGTCGCTGTTGGTGTTCTTGAGCTCAAGAACACTGACAGTCGGCTTGATAAGGTTCATGGTTTGACAAGCCGGTATACACAGCCCAGGTGTGTTTTGGATTTGATTGAACCTTGATCGTGTAGCTGAAATGTAATACTTCAATAACCAACCTTCATCTAGGTCATAACACAACACATCATGACGATCTGGGCTTTCAAAGTAGATGTCAGACCATGCCTGGGTTTTCTGGGTAACACAGAAACCCAAGGCAGTTCGAGTGTCACTATTCGAGCTTTATTAGCTAAGTGTTCTGATCATCATTTAGGTAATCTAATGGTCCAAAGGTGTAAGACCCCAACTTTTATAAATAAAGATGAATTTTCTATAAATATTATTTTTGAATATTATGGAGTTAATTTGATATAATGTTATAGTTGTGGGTAATATTTATAAATTTTGCAAAGTACGCAAGTTGTTATATAATATTCGATTGGTCGGGGAATATTCGTTTTAACAGGGAATATTCGTATAACGACACAATCATTGGTGGACCCCACAACGGAATTATTGTCGGATTGAGAAAACGACAAAAATATTTTATTAAAAATAACGGCGGAAGTTTTACCATTGTTACTGTTGAACTACTCGGTAGTAAAAGTACAGTAATACGTGTGGTTGCATAGTAGCACACGGTATTGATTATTAATGCTTATATGAGAAGTCACTCAGTTTGATTCAATTATTGTCAGTTAATAATATGAATTATTTAGCGATAATGACGTTTTGTTTTATTCGTATTATTAACGCAATAAAACAGAAACATCTTTTTATATAAAACAGAATACTTTATTAAAGTTATTCTATAAATAGAATATGTTATATTTTATTTAAAAGATTTTTCTTTAAATATGGACCGTCAGATTAAAGTAATCAATCTGGACCGCTCATGGATTAGTTACTATGCATTCTATTTTTCTATAAATAGTAGCTCATTCCTTCATTATTTCTTACGAATTCACTGAACTCTAGAGAGAGAAGCTATAGAGAGAAACTATAGAGAGAGAGAAGAAAAGTATTCTGCTACTTAACTACTTCCTTACTTCAGCTCTTCTTTAAAACGGTAAGGGGTGTTATTCTTTTTTATTCATGAAGAGAACTGTTGTTATTCCATTTCTTATTATTCTGTTGGAATAACCTGTATACGCGGTCTACCCTATACTTGGTGACATTCTTCTATTATTCTGTTGAAATATCCTGTCTGTGTGTTTTACACCGGACCTGGTTCCGTTTTTATTATTATTCTGTTGGAACATCCTGTCTGTGTGTTTTACACCGGACCTGGTTCCGTTTTTATTATTATTCTGTTGGAACATCCTGTCTATGTGTTTTACACCGGACCTGGTTCCGTCTTGTTATTATTCTGTTGGAACATCCTGTCTGTGTGTTTTACACCGGACCTGGTTCCATTATTTATTATTCTGTCGGAATATCATGTCTGTGCGTTTACGCCGGACCTGGTTTCATTATATATTATTCTGTTGGAATAACCTGTCTGTGTGGTCTATCGCATGCATGGTGATTTCTTTTGTTATCCCATTCTTTACTATACTCAATTGGTTAAGTTTTGACTTCTATACTCCATGAAATTTGTGGAATATCCTTGATAATTGCGTTTCATCCAGTATCTTTTCATGAAAATATTCTTCTAAGCATTCTTGAATTTTACTCCACAAAGCAATATCACGTTGACAATTTGGACGTTGTTAATTCTTGGATAAATTAATTCTTGAACTTGTTTTATTGAATTCTTATATCATTATCATCATCCTCATGTTTATAAAATGTTGAAAGTCATCTGTGGCCTGTAGTGCATAGATGGACTTGGTATGATTATGACCAGGAATTATTCGGTATAATCATGACCGTAATGTTACAAATGATGTGGTAAAAGTCCTCATTGGCCCGTAGTGCGTTGATGGACAGTTGTTGGCATGATCATGACCATTAATGAATACACGAATATCCTTGGCCGTAGTGCAGGGGTGATTCGATGATGTGAATTATTTTATTAAGCTGAGTCCCAGCGATCACAGTGTTGGAAAATCTTTTAAATCATAAAAGATAGTAGAGTTTATTTTCTACTTGACTCTTTTAATGGATTGCTTGTTCCGCTGCAGTTAAACTTGATGTCTATTATATTTTATCAGTTTAACATTGTTGAAGGCTAATGATAATTTATTCTGCATTATCTTAGTCATGATATTTCTTACTGGGCTAGTTGAGCCCACCCTTTCTTTCACTGTTCTCTTCAGGAAATGAGAACGTAGCTGGGGCAAGTCGGGGAACGGAGTGATGGTCCGAATGATAGTATTAGTTAGTAGTCCTCACTATTCTATGTAATGGTGTGTTAATAAATGTAATGAGGACTCCTTTTGAGTATGAATACTCTCTAGAAGATAATATTTGTATTCAAACTCACAGTTTATGTTTTGTCGTATTGTACACGACAGTTGTATTAGTAAGTTGTATTTGTATTTTGTACTATGTATCTGACGACCCAAGATGGGTGATGTATACCTAATTTTGGGGGTGTCGCAGTTGGTATCAGAGCTTAGGGATATGATCCCTGGCTAAGATGTGAGAATAGAACTAGGAGGGGAGAGACGGGGAATTCCTTCGCTAGTATGACCTACCTAAGTTTATTTGTATGGTATTTAATTGGTCGGTCATAATATAAGGATAATATATGACATATCAATTAACTTTTATTTTGTGGCAGTATCTGAAAATGGCATCTGAGAATGTTGAGAATAGCAATGGAGCACAGGCGAGTGTTGATTCACCACATATCAATAATCATGATAATGTGCATCAGGAAGGTGACAATCCTCATGCAAACAACAACACTGACCAGATGATGAATGATGGAATGTTCAGAAACTTTATGCAGTTCATGCAACAGCAGGAGAGAGCGGCTCCTGTCCAAAATATAGGTGGAAACACTGAAAACTCTCAGACGGTCACCGCTAAACAGTTCAAGGAGCTGGGACCACCAGAGTTTAAGGGAGAGCCAAAACCGCTTATAGCGGAAACATGGATAAAGCAGATTACCAAGATATTTGATGTCTTGGGATGCTCCGAGGAGCAAAAGGTTCCCTTTGCCGCCTTTATGTTGCGAGGAGAGGCAGATTACTGGTGGGAATCGATTAAGCGTACTCAACCTGCCGCACTGAAGATGTCTTGGGAGAAGTTCAAAGAGCTGTTCAATGACAAACACTTTCCCGAAAGTGTTCGTCACATGAAGGAGGTGGAGTTCATCAAATTGGAGCAGAATAATATGACCGTGTCGCAGTATGAGGCTAAATTTACTGAGTTGTCCCGGTTTGCGTCCCACTTGGTGGATAATGAAGAGCGAATGACGCGAATGTTTTTACGAGGTTTGAAACCTGAGATACGTCAACATCTTATTTCTCATAAACTGTGTTTGTATTCAGATATTGTGAATAGGGCTCAGTTAGTGGAGCGCGATAACGAGTCAACGCAACCAAAAGAGAGCAGTCGGCAAAATGATAATACCAGTGAGAGCAGTCATCGAAGCGGTGACAACAAGCGTGGAGGGAATCAACAGGCCATAAATGGTAACCACTTCGGTGGTAATCAGGGCCAAAACAATAAGAATGGTCATTTCAAGAAGAGGAGATTCAACAATGATGGAAAGACGTCAGCACCAGCACCCGTTGTTAAGGAAGGAGAACGACCACCTATCATATGTTTCAAATGCGGAGGGGAGGGGCACATCAGTCCAAACTGTGCGATGCCGTCTAAAGCATGTTATAATTGTGGAAGAGAATGTCATTTAGCTCGATTTTGTCGTTTACCAAAAACAAGTTCAGCCAAGATGGAGACACCAAAGGCCGTCCCATAAAAGTCAAAACCGGTAGTGCAAGGGAGAGCGTTTGTTGTGACCTCCCAGAAAGCAAGGAACCCGAATGAGGTCATCACGGGTAAGCTTATCATAAACTCTAACGAAGTCTATACTTTATTTGATACCGGTTCTACCCATTCTTTTATTTTTCCTACTTGCGCTCATCGATTAAATTTGATTCTGGAGAAATTAGACTTTGACTTATCTGTTGAAACTCCATTGGGAGAAACCTTCATTACATCTACGGTTTATAAGTCTTGTTTGGTTCAATTTGGTACCGACACATTACCTGTCGATCTTATTTCATTAAAAATACTTGCATTTGACGCGATTCTAGGGATTGATTGGTTAACTACTCATCATGCAAAAATTGATTGTTTTCGTAAGGTTGTTAGCTTTCATATTCCTAATCGACCTATTATGCGAATTCAAGAAACCAAACCATTAAAATCAATCGCTGTCATCTCAAGCCATAAAGCTATTCGTTTATTGAAAAACGGATGTCAAGCTTTCTTAGCTCATATTACGGATCTAAACAAATGATGGACTTGGTATGATTATGACCAGGAATTATTCGGTATAATCATGACCGTAATGTTACAAATGATGTGGTAAAAGTCCTCATTGGCCCGTAGTGCGTTGATGGACAGTTGTTGGCATGATCATGACCATTAATGAATACACGAATATCCTTTGCCGTAGTGCAGGGGTGATTCGATGATGTGGATTATTTTATTAAGCTGAGTCCCAGCGATCACAGTGTTGAAAAACCTTTTAAATCATAAAAGATAGTAGAGTTTATTTTCTACTTGACTCTTTTAATGGATTGCTTGTTCCGCTGCAGTTAAACTTGATGTCTATTATATTTTATCAGTTTAACATTGTTGAAGGCTAATGATAATTTATTCTGCATTATCTTAGTCATAATATTTCTTACTGGGCTAGTTGAGCTCACCCTTTCTTTCACTGTTCTCTTCAGGAAATGAGAACGTAGCTGGGGCAAGTCGGGGAACGGAGTGATGGTCCGAATGATAGTATTAGTTAGTAGTCCTCACTATTCTATGTAATGGTGTGTTAATAAATGTAATGAGGACTCCTTTTGAGTATGAATACTCTCTAGAAGATAATATTTGTATTCAAACTCACAGTTTATATTTTGTCGTATTGTACACGACAGTTGTATTAGTAAGTTGTATTTGTATTCTGTACTATGTATCTGACGACCCAAGATGGGTGATGTATACCTAATTTTGGGGGCGTCACAAAAGGTATACTCCTTGCATCAAGGAACAACACTACATCAAAAGATCAAATAAACAAAAACCACATCACAAGTTAAATCACGGTCAAAGGCTGTCAAAATCAGGGCTCTTACAGTTTCTGGAAAATCCCAGAAATGCAAAGCGTGATCGAATGGTCAGGTTTGACCACTATTTACTTTCCATATGTTTATGATATAAGCGATATTAAAGAATAGATCTATTGTCCACATAACCAGCTATATTTATGATACAACAACAACATAATAACACAAAAACACAGACAGGTCAGGAAGATTAAAATCGTTGTCAGACGCTGGTAATGGCCTTCTGGGTTACCCAGATTCGGCCTGGTCATGCCCAGTCAACAGGTTTTGACCGATTATATCTTCCAATCAAGACATCACATGGTACTGATTCCACATGAGGCTTAAAGACAACGTTCCAGGCTACATGTAAAAGCTTTAAAACAACTCATAACATGAACACATGAAGATCTAAGCCAACTGACATCTGCCTGTCAGAAAACTATAGAGCTCAAGAACAGATTTTGTAAAACTAATTTTTATGCCATTTGATGCTATGGATCCATCATGGATCAACATATAACAACTAAAAGCATATTATAACATAAGATTAAACACTAAAACACAAAAAAAATTTAAGCAACAAAGATCTAAATTTAAAATTTTATTTATACCTTCTAGCTTTTAATTCTTGATCTAAGTTCTCCAATATGTTATTAGATTATCTAAGAACTGAAATTGGGACTGAATTACTTGCTATTTTTGGATATGAAGAGAGAGAGTTGGTGAGAGCTAGGTTGGAAAATAAGGCAAAATATGAACACATTCTGTGACAACCCGAGAATTTAGATAATTATTAAAATCCTAAAATGATGGATTAAAGGTTATAAGATTAACCTAGACAGAAAATAAGTGTATGGAATTGCCGTTTCTATGAAGAAATTTTAAAAATTTCAAAATTTTTAAGAAGAACCTATATGGTTTCTTAATTGAATGAGAATAAAGAAATATGGGTTACAAAATTTCAAAACCCTAGAAATGAATTAATATGTACTTGAAGGAATAACGAGAATAAGGTATTACAATACTTGTAAATTCGGTGTGAACTGAATAGTCTAAGAAATGTTATATAAGTACATATGGAAATTTTATTAAGGAGATAAGATTTCACATGAAGAGATGTTGTGAGGTTAAACGAAGATGAGTATATGTATAGAAATATATATACTTAGTAAGGTGCTATATATATTTTAGCAAGAGGAATGATGAATTAAGTTATTGATATAAGGATCAAGATAAAACTATGTTAGTAATTAACATAGCTTGAACGTTGGCCTTGACTGGCAAATAAGAATTTGAATAAATATAAAGTCGTTAATTTATACGATTAGCAATATGAAAGGGGTAATTTAAAACTCAAAATTTGAGTTAGAGATAGAATTTTTAAGCATGGACTGCTCGGTTGCGTCCGGAACGTCAAGATTAGTCAGAATGGACAGTAAACACAAAATGTGTAAATGTTGACTTTTGTTCAAAGTCAACAGTTGGCCTTTTATGGAGAAAAGTCAAAATTAGAGTGAGAAGTGAAATATGTTATGATATGATGTTATATGGATAATGATATAATATTTAATATTATACCAATGATGTAAAACTAAAATATGAGATGAGATCCAATATGTAGATATGAATATTGGTATCAAAGTAGTTAGTAAATTAAATTCATATTTGAATAAATGATTGAATATATTAAATTATATATTTAGTAAATAAATAAATTGCTTGAAAACAATTTATGGAGAGGAGGAGGAAATTAAATTAAATTATACAATATAAATTGTATAACTTAAATAAGTTATTATGTATGATAATTAAATAACCTAGATGGTTATTGTTATTTGGTGGTTCTAGTATTTAAATATATACTAGTGACCTAATTTAAGAGATTTGTGGAGCATGTCATAATTTATTTAATGATTATGTGAGTAAGTGAATACGAATATTATGTGATAACAAATAAAAGAAATTAGCATGATCCTAATTATATATTAGGAATGAAGAATTAAATAACTTAAGGGTTATGGGATGAGAGAATTATGGTATATAAAATATATACTAATTTTAAGAGATTTATTTTATACATCTCGGTTAATTAATTTTATAACCTAATTAATGTAAGTCTAATTGGGTTAAGGAAATTAAATGTACTTGGGGTAAGAATTTGTATTTAAATTGAGTGCATGGAAACCCTAACTAAATGATTAGGGTAAGATATAATTAAATGTAATGGAACATATTAATTTTTATGGCCCAAACATTTTAGCTAGGAAGTCCAAATATTTTATTTGGAAAAGTCAAAGGAATTAAGTTTTAAGCTGAAGCGAGCCAATTGTTAAGGAACATGTGGGAGAGATAATATTAAAAGTATTGGACCTAATTTATTTGCATGGCCCAAGAAATTAATTTAGAAGCCCAAAGGAATTAAAAGTATAGGAGCCAAACTTGGAGCCCAATTGAAGAAAGGGCACTTTGGACATTATGTACATTAGATATTACATTAAGGAAGCAAGACTTGGAAGATAAGGCCACATGGCCGGATAAGGGAGAGAAGAAAGAGAAGAGAAGAAAGAGAAAGAAGGAAAAGGAGGGGAGATGAATGTGATAATTATTTCACTTTAGTTGGTGACAACTCATTCCATGTGTCACTTGTTTATTTAACCAACACATTAAGCAAAGAGTGCAAGCAACCATGTGATGATTAAGTGAGAGAAAGAGATAAGAAGATGTTGGGGAAATATCTATTATATACATATCTTATATCTATACAAAAATCCTCCAACAAAATCTAACATCATTCTCTTTCATCTTTTATTTTACTTCCTCTTACTTTCTCTTAGACTAACAAAACAAAAGCATAAGAGAGAGAGAGAGAGGGAGAGAGATTCGGTGGAGAGGAGGAGAGAGAGAGGAAGGACCTACACCATTGATGCTCCATAAGTTCATCTCCTACTTTGGAAGAATAAGGAAGGGTAGCCACAAATTAAAGGTATAAACCCCTTTTGTTATGTAATTTTTTTGATTATTCCAAATCAAATCTTGAATCAAGTTTTCTAAACTCAAAAACCATGTATATACTTGTTATTGAGTGTTTAATGTTTAGATCTACCCATATTGGGTGTTTATTTAGTTGGAAATCGAAAATAAAGAAAAGTGATTTTTCTAGTTTTATAAGCTCTAAAATTTCTATGTACTTTGGATTTTCACCGTTTTTGATCTAAACCTTATTTTTGCGATCCGTCAAAGGGATGTGCTAGATATGTAAGTTAACTACTAAACCCAAGTGCTAGCACTCAAAAATGTTGAGTACACAAGTTGTAGTGACTATTTTTCCAAAAACAGTTTCATTGCTAAAAGTGAAAAATAGACTGTTTTGGACAGTCAAAGAGTAGGGGCAGTTTGGTCATTTTTCGGACATGTAAAAATTCTGGAAAAATTTGGGAGTATGCTATGATAAGTTATCTAACATCTCCAAGTGGAATCACTGAAAAAGGAGTTGTAGATTTCCGTATGGAAAATATTTAATAAAGCACGAAAAACTGCAAAATGCTATTTTAGCTTCTGCCCAAATTTTTAAAAGGGCATTTTCTGCAACTTAAAGTGTGAGAAAAATTCTGGCCTTTTGGGACATGAAAATATATGGTATAAAGTACCTACTGTCCAAAAATTAGCTCATTCCGAGTTAAAATGAGCAAGTTATGACCATTTCAATTTCTGTGATTTTCTGACGAAAATGGCTATAACAGGAGTTCTATAACTCCGATGGCCACGAAATTTAAACTGGAGTGTCACGTTAAGACGTATAAGATTGTACCAAGAGATGGGAATTTCCGGAGTTGTGCACGAGGTAGCTAATTTCTTAAGGAATTAACTAAAAATAATTTTTAAAATATACCAAAGGAAGTTGGAAAATTTTGAAAAAATACTTTTTGTGTATGAAATATGTGTATACATGTTTGTACAAAGGTTAGAAAAATAATAAGTTGATTTGGTATTTTCATGTACGGATATGGAATCCAGCTTGCTGGATTAGAAAATCTGATGAATCCAGCTTGCTGGATTGAAAAGAAGTTTACTGAATTGAAAATATGTTGAATCCATCTTGCTGGATTGCAATCTAGTTGCTGGATTTGTAATCCAGTTTGCTGGATTTGTAATCCAGTTTGCTGGATTGCAGTTTGGCTTGCTGGATTGGAAATTTGTTGAATCCAGGTTGCTGGATTCTGTATCCAGTCTGCTGGATTGACAATTTGGTTGTTAAATTTAGAATCCAGGTTGTTGGATTAGTATTTGACTTATTAGAGTATAAAGAAGAACTTATAATGTATAAGATTAAGTGTTTAATCTTAATGAATATGATACAGTGGTTGAAGAATTATCCAAGAATGATAATAATACCGATGTGTTAGGATGTTATCTAATATTTGATTAAGTGTTAGATAATCTATTGACAAAGTAATTGTATTATGATACAAAGTAGAATATGCTGATTGAAAGACCAATCTTATTATTAATGATAGGTCTTACCAAAAGAAGTTAACTTAAACTGCGTAGCAGTAGTCAACGAATCAAGCAAGTTTTTCCTAACTCAAACTTGAGTTGTATGTTCAAAGCATGTTAATGAATAATTGTTGTTGATTATTCACGTCTATATTGATTATTGATTCACACGTTGTGCATATTGTAAATGTTCATCAGGTATGAAAGGCTGATCACCTTCATTACCATTTGGTTCAGTTAATCTGTTCATGTTTATGCTTGACCATTCATTTTTATTGACTTGGTCGTTCAGCTAAGAAAATTTGTTCATGCTCTTTCACAATGTTTATATTGTTGAAAGTTAGCTAGCTTATTGTTCAATTCTTTCAATCATGATATATCTTTATTGAATTTAAACTTGCTGGGCAAATTTGATGCTCACCCTTGCTATATCATGATAAAATTTTCAGATTAAGATGAAAGCTTGAGTAAAGACAGAAGCGAAGACAAAGTACAAGATTAAATTATAGTGCAGTTAGATTTATTAAATTTTCTGACAAAAACATCATTGTAAACCTTTAAGATATTGAAGGTATGTATTAAGTTAAGGTTGTAGACCTTGGGAATGATGTGTAAAAGTTTAATGTATAAACAATTTATGTTTATATCTTCCGCAATAGTTATAGAAATAGTATACCAGATCCTTGGTGATTAGGACCGAGATTTGGGGATGCTACAGTTGGTATCAGAGCTGTAGGTTATAAACCTTAGGTAGGTGTACCTTAGGATATAACCGCGGAGAGATGATAAGTAATAAACTCGAATAGAGTTTAAGCGATAAGAGATGAATTTTTGGAAATTCATTATTAAGTAAAGAGAAAGATAATTAAGATTCAAAGAAGAATCTTGAAGAGCTATAAGGATAAGAATCCGGAGTTACCTGACTCCAATAATAGAGATAAAAAGTAATAATAAATAGACTATGTCTATAAGATGAGAAGTGTTAATAAAATCATAATATACTATGATTAAAGAGAAGAATAAGAAGATCGTAAAATAAAACGATCGTAAGTATAAGGAGAAATGATTACCAAATAAGATCACGACGTGATCAGATTAAATCATTGAATAACATATGATATGTTAAGTGATTGGTATGATATAGCCTGACGCTATAAAGAGAAGGTATTATGAAATGGTACAATGTAAACTCAGAAAAGAGTGGTAAATGTTAAGATGCGGATTAAAGAAAATTCGTATTAAGAAAAGAGAAAGTTAGAATGGTGAGGGATTTCAATTGAGGACTCATGTCAGCGGCTGAGTTGTATGATTCCTTGTATGGGCAGGGAATTTGTACTTGGTTTTAGAATCACTTAGCTTCCTGGTCGATATAGTGGTTAGGTTGACCAATTCTTTGTATGGGCGGGGAATTGTCCGCTTAGCTTCCTATATTGATTAGTGGCCGAGTTTGGTTTGACAACCACTTAGTTTCTTACATTGATAATCATTGGAACCTAATGTCGCGCTATTTGTTATATGCATGTGGATAAGGTGATTCTTTTCTCATGTGTATAACGAATAGATAGAGGATATAAGGTTAAGTACGAGTTCTTAAAACTCATACTTATGGTACGTTCGTGACTCATTATTATATGAAATGTTTATGAACCCCTCAGCGAATGGACGCCAAAGGTCTGACTAGGACAAGTTCTTAAACTCATATGATTGTGAAAAGTTCCTAAACTCATAATATGTGGTAAGTTTGACGAACTGGTATAGTTATGTTGAGATGGAGAATTGAAGATGATAGAAATAGATAGACTTATTAAGAAATGGATCAGTAGAGAAATTGAAGTTGATGGTGGAAGCATAGGTATTCCAAATCTTCTAGCTATGCTAGACTTCAAAGTTTTTGACATCAAGCTAAATTCGCACTGATGTGCTTTAAAAAATGAATTTTTGTTATCCTCGACACATGGTGACAAGTGTGTAGGTGTGGACTTCGGGCCACTAACACATCGTTACATGTTGTGGCATGATGACACCAAAGATGATTTTCAAAGGTTTTTGAACAGTTTAAAGAAGAGTCCAGGCCAATTGATTCGGCTAAACGAAAATAATTTGAATTATCAAAATGTATTTTTATATCATTAATGCATCATGCAACCTGGTGCAGAGATGATAAAAATGATGGAGTTATCAATGCAGAATTACATAGTGTGGTATGTGATCTAAAGATCGTCAGCCCACTATAGAATGATGTAGTATGACAAAGTCACGCAATGACAGAATCCTCAAACGGACTGTAAATACAGTGCGGTATCATGACGTCAAAATGATTTTTAAGAATTTTAAAGATAAATTATTGCCAACTGAATTTGGCCAGCAATGTTTCGATTGAAATTCGAATGATTGATATGCGTCTAAGCTATTTGATTCAGCTAGACAAATGTTTATGAAATTCAAAGTATTCTTTGAAAGCTTATGCCGAACCAAATTATTTTGGTACGGAATCTTATGATAAGTCTGAGGTGAATAACCCTAAAAATGGGGATATATTAATTGGATAAAATACTCCAATCTAAGAACGCATATAGTCGTTCCGATTACTAAGGTACAACAGACTGATCATCTAAAGTACCCGCATCGGTAGTTTACCTTCTTTGTGATTGTAAACATACCAAATATAAAATATTTCAGAGGTAGAGTACCTTTCTTTCGTAATTGAAAGAGGTAGCAGGTAGAAATACCCCTAAACCTCAAAGTTCATGATTTTATGATCCCTCAGACAGATATGAAAATATTTTAAACTCCTCAGAGTAATGTTGGGGTAGTATGTGATTATGGATATGAATAGTGTGAACTCGTTGAGTACGAGTAGAATCTGAGATGATTGAGTAAAGGTTATTATGACAACCTAGTTTTGCTGAATGTTTAGAAGATGTAAACTCCTAGTGAGTAGTTATGGTGAAATGTGATAATAGATGAGAAATCCTCAAAGGAGAAAATTGTAAAGGTTAAGTTAAAAACCTAGTTTTGATCAAGAGAATAAGCAGAGATTAGTATGCTTTAATTTCGGGGACGAAATTCTTAGAAGAAGGGGTGAATGTGACAACCCGAGAATTTAGATAATTATTAAAATCCTAAAATGATGGATTAAAGGTTATAAGATTAACCTAGACAGAAAATAAGTGTATGGAATTGCCGTTTCTATGAAGAAATTTTAAAGATTTCAAAATTTTTAAGAAGAACCTATATGGTTTCTTAATTGAATGAGAATAAAGAAATATGGGTTACAAAATTTCAAAACCCTAGAAATGAATTAATATGTACTTGAAGGAATAACGAGAATAAGGTATTACAATACTTGTAAATTCGGTGTGAACTGAATAGTCTAAGAAATGTTATATAAGTACATATGGAAATTTTATTAAGGAGATAAGATTTCACATGAAGAGATGTTGTGAGGTTAAACGAAGATGAGTATATGTATAGAAATATATATACTTAGTAAGGTGCTATATATATTTTAGCAAGAGGAATGATGAATTAAGTTATTGATATAAGGATCAAGATAAAACTATGTTAGTAATTAACATAGCTTGAACGTTGGCCTTGACTGGCAAATAAGAATTTGAATAAATATAAAGTCGTTAATTTATACGATTAGCAATATGAAAGGGGTAATTTAAAACTCAAAATTTGAGTTAGAGATAGAATTTTTAAGCATGGACTGCTCGGTTGCGTCCGGAACGTCAAGATTAGTCAGAATGGACAGTAAACACAAAATGTGTAAATGTTGACTTTTGTTCAAAGTCAACAGTTGGCCTTTTATGGAGAAAAGTCAAAATTAGAGTGAGAAGTGAAATATGTTATGATATGATGTTATATGGATAATGATATAATATTTAATATTATACCAATGATGTAAAACTAAAATATGAGATGAGATCCAATATGTAGATATGAATATTGGTATCAAAGTAGTTAGTAAATTAAATTCATATTTGAATAAATGATTGAATATATTAAATTATATATTTAGTAAATAAATAAATTGTTTGAAAACAATTTATGGAGAGGAGGAGGAAATTAAATTAAATTATACAATATAAATTGTATAACTTAAATAAGTTATTATGTATGATAATTAAATAACCTAGATGGTTATTGTTATTTGGTGGTTCTAGTATTTAAATATATACTAGTGACCTAATTTAAGAGATTTGTGGAGCATGTCATAATTTATTTAATGATTATGTGAGTAAGTGAATACGAATATTATGTGATGACAAATAAAAGAAATTAGCATGATCCTAATTATATATTAGGAATGAAGAATTAAATAACTTAAGGGTTATGGGATGAGAGAATTATGGTATATAAAATATATACTAATTTTAAGAGATTTATTTTATACATCTCGGTTAATTAATTTTATAACCTAATTAATGTAAGTCTAATTGGGTTAAGGAAATTAAATGTACTTGGGGTAAGAATTTATATTTAAATTGAGTGCATGGAAACCCTAACTAAATGATTAGGGTAAGATATAATTAAATGTAATGGAACATATTAATTTTTATGGCCCAAACATTTTAGCTAGGAAGTCCAAATATTTTATTTGGAAAAGTCAAAGGAATTAAGTTTTAAGCTGAAGCGAGCCAATTGTTAAGGAACATGTGGGAGAGATAATATTAAAAGTATTGGACCTAATTTATTTTCATGGCCCAAGAAATTAATTTAGAAGCCCAAAGGAATTAAAAGTATAGGAGCCAAACTTGGAGCCCAATTGAAGAAAGGGCACTTTGGACATTATGTACATTAGATATTACATTAAGGAAGCAAGATTTGGAAGATAAGGCCACATGGCCGGATAAGGGAGAGAAGAAAGAGAAGAGAAGAAAGAGAAAAAAGGAAAAGGAGGGGAGATGAATGTGATGATTATTTCACTTTAGTTGGTGACAACTCATTCCATGTGTCACTTGTTTATTTAACCAACACATTAAGCAAAGAGTGCAAGCAACCATGTGATGATTAAGTGAGAGAAAGAGATAAGAAGATGTTGGAGAAATATCTATTATATACATATCTTATATCTATACAAAAATCCTCCAACAAAATCTAACATCATTCTCTTTCATCTTTTATTTTACTTCCTCTTACTTTCTCTTAGACTAACAAAACAAAAGCATAAGAGAGAGAGAGAGAGGGAGAGAGATTCGGTGGAGAGGAGGAGAGAGAGAGGAAGGACCTACACCATTGATGCTCCATAAGTTCATCTCCTACTTTGGAAGAATAAGGAAGGGTAGCCACAAATTAAAGGTATAAACCCCTTTTGTTATGTAATTTTTTTGATTATTCCAAATCAAATCTTGAATCAAGTTTTCTAAACTCAAAAACCATGTATATACTTGTTATTGAGTGTTTAATGTTTAGATCTACCCATATTGGGTGTTTATTTAGTTGGAAATCGAAAATAAAGAAAAGTGATTTTTCTAGTTTTATAAGCTCTAAAATTTCTATGTACTTTGGATTTCCACCGTTTTTGATCTAAACCTTATTTTTGCGATCCGTCAAAGGGATGTGCTAGATATGTAAGTTAACTACTAAACCCAAGTGCTAGCACTCAAAAATGTTGAGTACACAAGTTGTAGTGACTGTTTTTCCAAAAACAGTTTCATTGCTAAAAGTGAAAAATAGACTATTTTGGACAGTCAAAGAGTAGGGGCAGTTTGGTCATTTTTTGGACATGTAAAAATTCTGGAAACATTTGGGAGTATGCTATGATAAGTTATCTAACATCTCCAAGTGGAATCACTGAAAAAGGAGTTGTAGATTTCCGTATGGAAAATATTTAATAAAGCACGAAAAACTGCAAAATGCTATTTTAGCTTCTGCCCAAATTTTTAAAATGGCATTTTCGGCAACTTAAAGTGTGAGAAAAATTCTGGCCTTTTGGGACATGAACATATATGGTATAAAGTACCTACTGTCCAAAAATGAGCTCATTCCGAGTTAAAATGAGCAAGTTATGACCATTTCAATTTCTGTGATTTTCTGACGAAAATGGCTATAACAGGAGTTCTATAACTCCGATGGCCACGAAATTTAAATTGGAGTGTCACGTTAAGACGTATAAGATTGTGCCAAGAGATGGGAATTTCCGGAGTTGTGCACGAGGTAGCTAATTTCTTAAGGAATTAACTAAAAATAATTTTTAAAAAATACCAAAGGAAGTTGGAAAATTTTGAAAAAATACTTTTTGTGTATGAAATATGTGTATACATATTTGTACAAAGGATAGAAAAATAATAAGTTGATTTGGTATTTTCGTGTACGGATATGGAATCCAGCTTGCTGGATTAGAAAATCTGATAAATCCAGCTTGCTGGATTGAAAAGAAGTTTACTGAATTGAAAATATGTTGAATCCATCTTGCTGGATTGCAATCTAGTTGCTGGATTTGTAATCCAGTTTTCTGGATTTGTAATCCAGTTTGCTGGATTGCAGTTTGGCTTGCTGGATTGGAAATTTGTTGAATCCAGGTTGCTGGATTCTGTATCCAGTCTGCTGGATTGACAATTTGGTTGTTAAATTTAGAATCCAGGTTGTTGGATTAGTATTTGACTTATTAGAGTATAAAGAAGAACTTATAATGTATAAGATTAAGTGTTTAATCTTAATGAATATGATACAGTAGTTGAAGAATTATCCAAGAATGATAATAATACCGATGTGTTAGGATGTTATCTAATATTTGATTAAGTGTTAGATAATCTATTGACAAAGTAATTGTATTATGATACAAAGTAGAATATGCTGATTGAAAGACCAATCTTATTATTAATGATAGGTCTTACCAAAAGAAGTTAACTTAAACTGCGTAGCAGTAGTCAACGAATCAAGCAAGTTTTTCCTAACTCAAACTTGAGTTGTATGTTCAAAGCATGTTAATGAATAATTGTTGTTGATTATTCACGTCTATATTGATTATTGATTCGCACGTTGTGCATATTGTAAATGTTTATCAGGTATGAAAGGCTGATCACCTTCATTACCATTTGGTTCAGTTAATCTGTTCATGTTTATGCTTGACCATTCATTTTTATTGACTTGGTCGTTCAGCTAAGAAAATTTGTTCATGCTCTTTCACAATGTTTATATTGTTGAAAGTTAGCTAGCTTATTGTTCAATTCTTTCAATCATGATATATCTTTATTGAATTTAAACTTGCTGGGCAAATTTGATGCTCACCCTTGCTATATCATGATAAAATTTTCAGATTAAGATGAAAGCTTGAGTAAAGACAGAAGCGAAGACAAAGTACAAGATTAAATTATAGTGCAGTTAGAGCTATTAAATTTTCTGACGAAAATATCATTGTAAACCTTTAAGATATTGAAGGTATGTATTAAGTTAAGGTTGTAGACCTTGGGAATGATGTGTAAAAGTTTAATGTATAAACAATTTATGTTTATATCTTCCGCAATAGTTATAGAAATAGTATACCAGATCCTTGGTGATTAGGACCGAGATTTGGGGATGCTACACTTTCTCTCTCCCAATCTTTATATATTGTGATATGAAGTTGCTAGATGTAATGTGCTGTCACTAAGAGGCTGAATTGGCCGAGATTTTAAGTCACAAATGTCAAAATAGTTGGTGACCAACTAAAGTTAAGCCAAAATTGCAAGTTAGCTTACTAAAATAAACAAAATGGCATTTTTGTCATTTCTAGAATACAATCAATGGCATTCTTGTCATTTGTACAAACCCTTAGGGTTTAGGATTTGGGTTTAGGGTTTAGGGTTTGAACCCTTTAGGGTTTAGGGCTTGAACCCTAGGTTTTTAATTTACTTTTCAAAAATTTTGAATTTCGGTTTTCAAAATAGAAAAATTAATTTTCCAAAATTATAATTAGGATTCAATAATTATATTAATATTTTCTAATCCTAAAATTCAATCTTGCTAATTAGGATTAATATCCCTAATTAAAATTGCTTAATTTAGCAATTAGGGTCAAAATGATCATTAGGGTTTATAACCCACGAATTAGGGTTTTAATTAGAAAAATAATTTTTCTAAGTTATAATTAGCGTTTGTAAAATAGAAATTAAAATAACTAAAATATAATTAGGATTTTCTAATCATATTAAAGTTTAATACACATAATAGGCTTGCCAATTAGGATTAGGGTTTCTTAATTTAGGGTTTAGGATTCTCGAATTTAAAATTAGGGTTTTTCGGCTTTCGATTAGGGTTTTCCAACGGTACGTTAGAGTTTCTGATCCTGAGATTAGAGTTTCTAATCTCTTATTATGTTTTATTAATTTTAAACCTTATCCGATCCAAAAATTCTATACAGTATAAACACGTACTCAATAATATAATTATTTTAATTATATTTTTTATCGAATCCTTTTCCAGAAATTAGAATTAGGATTTCTAAAGCTGTTAAGCACAACTCTACTCTAATTTTATTAGTCAATACACAAATTCACTTCCTCGATACACGTACCACCGATACTTGTCACATAAATGATAATTAATATTAATTAATAAAAAAAAATTATTCTCAAATTTTTGATTATTCGAAATCTCGGGTTATCACATTCACCCCTCCTTAAAAAGGATTCCGTCCTCAGAATCACCGCTTTCTAATTCTCTACAATCTTTTAAAGTTGTATCATCAATTCATTTTTATCAACACAATATTAATTTGTGTCTCAAATTCTAACCTGTGACTTGAATCTTTAAAAGAAAACAGTTCACAGAAATATCTAACTCATAATTCTCGCGTAATTAAATTTCTAAAGCGAAATTGTTACCTGCTACCACTTCCTGGGCAGCCACCGTATCCTACGCCGTCATGTTGAATGTACGGGCCGTTGGTCTTCCTGGCTATGCAGGTCCTCGAGTTACCAAGGTTCCGCCACCGGGTCCCTTGTTGACACTTTCCTTTTCTGCATTCTTCCTCGGACAGTTCCGAACGATATGATCAGTCGATCCGCATCCAAAGCAACCTTGAATTTTCTTCGGACTGGGGCAATTGGGTGACATATGCCCCTCTTGTCCGCAGTTATAGCAAACTCCTTTCTTCTTCAGGCAAACTCCAGCATGGTTCTTCCCACAATTCGCACATGGCTCCCTTCCTTTCCTATTATCTTATGTCTTGCCTCCTGATTGGTTACCCTCACTCCATTTTCTTTTATTAGGGTTACTTCCACCACTGCTTCCTCCGTCATTAGTCTTCTTCTTCTTCTCCTGATGGAATCGAGACGCAGCTTCGCTCCCTCCTTCAGCAATCAACGCTTTCTCCATCAATGCCGCGAACGTGTTGATCTGTAATACTGCTACCTTGTTGTATATTCCCGGCTTCAGTCCATTCTCAAATCTTTGCACTTTTCTTGCTTCTGTGTCCACCTGATGAGGTGCAAATCTTGCTAATTCGTTGAATTTAGCAGCGTATTCAGATACCGACATGTTCTCCTGCTTAAGTTCTAGAAACTTGACTTCCATTCTAGATTGCATACTCAGCGAGAAGTAGTTCTCAAAGAACAACTCCTTGAATCTTGTCCACAACACCACTTCTGTACCAGCTCTCGCTTGGTTCATCTCCCACCAGTAATTAGCTTCTCACTTCATTAGATAAGTTGCAAAAGCCGTCTTTTGTTCCTCCGCTACTCTGGCGATAACGAATGCTTTCTCCATCTCCTTCACCCAAGTTTGGGCTTCAATAGGATCTGTGGTCCCTTTGAACTCAGGCGGTCCTACCGCTTTAAAATCCTTGAAATTAGCCAATCTATCAGCTGGCTGATTCCTCACTCTTCCTCTTCCTGCGAGAGCTCTATTCTCCATAGCTTGGGCTATCATATTTGCAAAGTTTTGCATCGGGTCAACTTGACCTCCTTCATTATTCACCGACTGTTCTTCTCGTTTGTTTCGATTCTGTCGTCTAGGCAGCATGATCTGATTTAAATAAAAATCTTATATTAATTCTCTTTCTTTACACAAATTCTTAACACAATAAGAATTCAACACATAATTCTCATATAATTGTATATTTATTTAAATAGCACATAGTACTTACCACATATTACTATCCCTTTTTAAATCATATCAGGATTAACAACACAACTTTACACAAAAAGTGGCTATTCTCTATTTTCACACAGTTATTACCAGTTCGTCAAACTTACCACACTTATGAGTTCAGGAACTTGCCATAATTATATGAGTGTATAAACGTATCCTAGTTAGACATTTGGCGTCCATTCGCTGAGGGGTTCAAAACATTTCATATAATTATGAGTCATTAACTTACCATAAGTATGAGTTTGAAGAACAAACAAATTAATCTTAATCTTATATTCATATAGAAAATAAGAATTTCATTCATGCAAACATATATTTATTTACATATGCTTACACATCATTCTCGATATTACAACACTTAATATCATAAACTTCTACCCAAAAGATACTATTATATATATCTAAGTTATCTACCGACCACTCCCTTCACCAGTCTTCTTCTTGATGGAACACTTGTTGAATCTGTGACCCGTCTTCCCACATGCAAAACACTTCCTCAAATTCGGCTTAGGACAATGCAGAGAAATATGTCCTTCCTGCTTGCAGTTAAAGCACACGTTCTTCCACATCATGCATTCTCCCGCATGAGTCTTCCCACACTTGATACAGGCTTGCTTCTTCTTCGGGCTTGATTTTTCAGATTTAGGGCTGTCTTTTTCCCTCTTTCTCTTCTTCTTGTCCTTCTTGCTGGTTCCTTCAGATGATCCACCACCTTCAGCCTTCATTATGTCCACCTGCGCCTTGAGCTCGTTCCGTTCTTCAGTCATTTTGCGTAATGCTCGCTCCGTCTTCCACAGCTCCTCTAGAAGAAACACTTTGCTCCGGAGTTCTTGAACCTCTGCAGATTCGTGATCTTGTTCTCCAACTTTGGTCTTATTCTTTAACTCCACCTTAGCTGGCTCAGACTCTGCCTCCTCATCTCCACTCAGATACATCTCGGGATAATCATCATGATCGCTCCCCCGATTAACCATTGGTTCATCTTCTCCCACCTTCTCCACTGATTCACTTTGCGCTGGCACCTCGGCTTCTGGCACCGGTGCAACAGCCGCTAGCATCTCCGCACTCTTTTCACCTTCTCCAGACATCCTACAATCAGTTGAAATAACTTGATTAGTACTTCACCAATACAACTCCTCACACTATGTGTCCACATATCTCACTATTGATGCACTCCGGCAATCCCTCACATAGAACTCTAAATGAGTTTTCTCTATCTCGCGTATGGTTATATTCCTAGGGTTTTCTCCCACCCCACTTAAGGTTTATAACCTATAGCTCTTCTACCAACTGGTGACACCTTGGTCACTACAGCTTTGATACCAACCTGTGACACCCCCAAATTCGGGTTACCTGACTCCCGAGTTTGGTGTTCACGATCCATAATATAATAACATCTAACTGCCCATTTAAATATAAATAGGAAATACATAACTCATCAACATAAGTTGTTAATACATAAGTCCCAGGTTTGCTAACCTTAAATTTACAAACATACCCCTTACCTAAACAAAAAGGGTTTACAATACAACATCATAATAATAATGTTCATAACACTATTCCAGCATCTTGCCTTTGCCTTTGTTCTTCTTTGACCCGCTGGCCTCTTCGTTCCTAGCTGAAATGTTTTATTTATAGCAAGGGTGAGCAACTAGTTTGCCCCGCAAGTTAAAATATACAATAAATGTATACGAATCAATATGAACAGACTATCTATTTTGATAGAATGAAACCAAAGTTCGGTGAACTTTGAAATAGCTGAACAAATCGTTATTCAATAATAAATCTTCTCGTATTCTAGGCAACGCAATAATCTGATAATGAAAGAGTATAACGCTTTCAAAGTTTCTACGATATTCTATTAAATAATCAAGAATTAATTCTACGCAATAGCAAAGTGGAATATTTTCCAGATTTATGCTGAGTGATCACACTAGATCTAGAACTTCTTTTCTCGAGTAACTATCAAAGATTGGACTTTGATATACCCAGGTGTATCAGATAATCATAAAGATTAAATCATACCCCTCTGCAAGTACTTAGAGCCGGCCAACTCCTTGTACCCTATATTATGCATAATACTTAACAGCGCGCAATGGTCGAATATACCACCTAAAATGTTTCCTTTATATTAAAGGTTGTCCTTCTCAGTCTCAGAATCAAGATTTTGATTTAACAACGAAATATTGTGATTTCAAATTCTATTTACTTATTGATCTAGCCAAAACAATTGGCATCGATCTATCAATAACAATTGATTTCTCTTCTCGTATTTATCAAGTTCTAACAAATGTTCGTCTAGCCAGAATAATTAGCTAAGACATTTCTCAATATAATTTGACAATAAACAGGAATTATCTGTACTGTCAATATTAGTTTCTACAGATATAAATATCCAACAACAGTAATTCTACGAATATATATTTTCCGAATCAGTAATTCAATTTGAATTTTAATCATGCACTAACTGCGAATAATCAACAATAAATTCCCTGGACATGGTATAATTATCAATAATTAACCATTAAAATAATTGAATGAATATAACTCAAGGTTGAGTTAGGAAACTTGCCTTTCGCGTTGATTACAGCTACACAATATAATTAACTGCGTTCGTAAGACCTATAATCAACAATGTCGGTCTCACAATTAGCATAATCATTTATAACACGTAACACTGTATTCTACAGTCAAACTTTTCCTAGGCACATTATCACATAGCCACATTAGTGTTTATAACCTATATAAACACTTATCCAGTCTAACTATTTCGGTCTGGTTGGATTTCGGTCCATTCTCGGTATTTTGGTTACCCTATCCGACAATTAACACATTGATTGTCAATTAAACTTGGTCTCTAAGCTTCAATATTATTTTAAATAAGTCAAATATCGTTTATAATATTTTTCGGAAGCTTTTAATAATTTATAAACAATTATTATAATTTATAATAATTTTTCAAACACTTAAATCATTTTTAAATGATTTAATTATCAAATAATCTTATCATTATTAATATTTAATAATATAAAAATATTAATAACATACTTGTCAAAATATTAAAGTTATTGATAATAACTTAAAATATTTTTAAATCATCAATATTCTACTTAAATAATTTTTAAAGTAATTAAAATCATTTTTAAATCATTACCAATAATATTTAAATATTAATGTAATTATTATCAAAATATTAAAAGTCATTAATTATAACTTAAAATACTTTTAAATCATTTTTCTCATCTTTAAATGATTTTTAAATCAATAAAATCATTTTTAATTCATTTATTTAAAATCGTAATTAAATAAATCTAATATCATTAATATTAATTTATTAATGATAATTCTCCAAAAATATTGAAAATAATATTTTATAATTTCAAATATTTTCTAACACTTTATTCTGATTTAAAATGATTTTTAAATCATTAAAATTATTTTTATCTTGTTTATTTAATTTAATAATTAAATAAATCTAATATCATTAATATTAAATTATTAATGAAATTTCTCCAAAAATATTAAAAATTATATTTTATAATTCAAAATATTTTTAAATACATTATTCTTATTTAAAATGATTTTTCATAATATTAAATTATTTTTCTCTAATTTATTTAATACATTAATTAAATAAATTAAATAATTTTAATATTTTAATATTTATAAATATTAAAGAAAAATATTCCAATTGGTCAGAAATTATTTTTTATAATTTAAAATAATTTTTAAAACAATTTTTGGTAATTTTTAGAATTTATTTCTAATTTTTAATCATTTTCCGGAAATTCAGAAAATAATTTAATTTAATCCGTCGCTATAGAGCTTTAGTGACAGAAAGCGTCGTTGTTGGTGTTCTTGAGCTCAAGAACACTGACAGTCGGCTTGATAAGGTTCATGGTTTGACCAACCGGTATACACAGCCCAGGCGTGTTTTGGATTAGTTTGAACCTTGATCGTGTAGCTGAAATGTAATACTTCAATAACCAACCTTCATCTAGGTCATAACACAACACATCATGACGATCTGGGCTTTCAAAGTAGATGTCAGACCATGCCTGGGTTTTCTGGGTAACCTAGAAATCCAAGGCAGTTCGAGTGTCACTATTCGAGCTCTATTAGCTAAGTGTTCTGATCATCATTTAGGTAATCTAATGGTCCAAAGGTATACTCCTTGCATCAAGGAACAACACTACATCAAAAGATCAAATAAACAAAAACCACATCACAAGTTAAATCACGGTCAAAGGCTGTCAGAATCAAGGCTCTTACAGTTTCTGGAAAATCCCAGAAATGCAAAGCGTGATCGAATGGTCAGGTTTGACCACTATTTACTTTCCATATGTTTATGATATAAGCGATATTAAAGGATAGATCTATTGTCCACATAACCAGCTATATTTATGATACAACAACAACATAACAACACAAAAACACGGACAGATCAGGAAGATTAAAATCGTTGTCAGACGCTGGTAATGGCCTTCTGGGTTACCCAGATTCGGCCTGGTCATGCCCGGTCAACGGGTTTTGACCGATTATATCTTCCAATCCAGACATCACATGGTACTAATTCCACTTGGAGCTTAAAGACAACATTCCAGGCTACATGTAAAAGCTTTAAAACAACTCATAACATGAACACATGAAGATCTAAGCCAACTGACATTTGCTTGTCAGACAACTTTAGAGCTCAAGAACAGATTTTGTAAAACTCATTTTTAAGCCATTTGATGCTATGGATCCATCATGGATCAACATATAACAACTAAAAACATATTATAACATAAGATTAAACACTAAAACACAAAAATTTTCTAAGCAACAAAGATCAAAATTTAAAATTTGATTTCTACCTTCTAGCTTTTAATTCTTGATCTAAGCTCTCCAATATGTTATTAGATGATCTAGGAACTGAAATTGGGACTGAATTACTTGCTATTTTTGGATATGAAGAGAGAGAGAGAGAGAGAGAGAGAGAGTTGGTGAGAGCTAGGTTGGAAAATAAGGCAAAATATGAACATTTTCTCTCTCCCAATCTTTATATATTGTGGTATGAAGTTGCTAGATGTAATGTGCTGTCACTAAGAGGCTGAATTGGCTGAGATTTTAAGTCACAAATGTCAAAATAGTTGGTGACCAACTAAAGTTAAGCCAAAATTGCAAGTTAGCTTACTAAAATAAACAAAATGGCATTTTTGTCATTTCTAGAATACAATCAATGGCATTCTTGTTATTTGTACAAATCCTTAGGGTTTAGGGTTTAGGGTTTAAACCCTTTAGGGTTTAGGGCTTGAACCCTAGGTTTTTAATTTACTTTTCAAAATTTTTGAATTTCGGTTTTCAAAATAAAAAAATTAATTTTCCAAAATTATAATTAGGATTCAATAATTATATTAATATTTCCTAATCCTAAAATTCAATCTTGCTAATTAGGATTAATATCCCTAATTAAAATTGCTTAATTTAGCGATTAGGGTCAAAATGATCATTAGGGTTTATAACCCACGAATTAAGGTTTTAATTAGAAAAATAATTTTTCTAAATTATAATCAGCATTTGTAAAATAGAAATTAAAATAACTAAAATATAATTAGGATTTTCTAATCATATTAAAGTTTAATACACATAATAGGCTTGCCAATTAGGATTAGGGTTTCCTAATTTAGGGCTTAGGATTCTCGGATTTAAAATTAAGGTTTCCCGGCTTTCGATTAGGGTTTTCCAACGGTACGTTAGAGTTTCTGATCCTGAGATTAGAGTTTCTAATCTCTTATTATGTTTTATTAATTTCAAACCTTATCCGATCTAAAAATTCTATACAGTATAAACACGTACTCAATAATATAATTATTTTAATTATATTTTTTATCGAATCCTTTTCCAGAAATTAGAATTAGGATTTCTAAAGCTGTTAAGCACAACTCTACTCTAATTTTATTAGTCAATACACAAATTCACTTCCTCGATACACGTACCACCGATACTTGTCACATAAATGATAATTAATATTAATTAATAAAAAAAAATTATTCTCAAATTTTTGATTATTCGAAATCTCGGGTTATCACATTCACCACTCCTTAAAAAGGATTCCGTCCTCGGAATCACCGCTTTCTTATTCTCTACAATCTTTTAAAGTTGTATCATCAATTCATTTTTATCAACACAATATTAATTTGTGTCTCAAATTCTAACCTTTGACTTGAATCTTTAAAAGAAAACAGTTCACAGAAATATCTAACTCATAATTCTCGCGTGATTAAATTTCTAAAGCGAAATTGTTACCTGCTACCACCTCCTGGGCAGCCACCGTATCCTGCGCTGTCATGTTGAATGTACGGGCCGTTGGTCTTCCTGGCTGTGCAGGTCCTCGAGTTACCAAGGTTCCGCAACCGGGTCCCTTGTTGACACTTTCCTTTTCTGCATTCTTCCTCGGACAGTTCCGAACGATATGATCAGTCGATCCGCATCCAAAGCAACCTTGAATTTTCTTCGGACTGGGGCAATTGGGTGACATATGCCCCTCTTGTCCGCAGTTATAGCAAACTCCTTTCTTCTTCAGGCAAACTCCAGCATGGTTCTTCCCATAATTCGCACATGGCTCCCTTCCTTTCCTATTATCTTATGTCTTGCCTCCTGATTGGTTACCCTCACTCCATTTTCTTTTATTAGGGTTACTTCCACCACTGCTTCCTCCGTCATTAGTCTTCTTCTTCTTCTCCTGATGGAATCGAGACGCAGCTTCGCTCCCTCCTTCAGCAATCAACGCTTTTTCCATCAATGCTGCGAACGTGTTAATCTGTAATACTGCTACCTTGTTGTATATTCCCGGCTTCAGCCCATTCTCAAATCTTCGCGCTTTTCTTGCTTCTGTGTCCACCTGATGAGGTGCAAATCTTGCTAATTCGTTGAATTTAGCAGCGTATTCAGATACCGGCATGTTCTCCTGCTTAAGTTCTAGAAACTTGACTTCCATTCTAGATTGCATACTCGGCGAGAAGTAGTTCTCAAAGAACAACTCCTTGAATCTTGTCCACAACACCACTTCTGTACCAGCTCTCGCTTGGTTCATCTCCCACCAGTAATTAGCTTCTCACTTCATTAGATAAGTTGCAAAAGCCGTCTTTTGATTGTCCGCTACTCTGGTGATAACGAATGCTTTCTCCATCTCCTTCACCCAAGTTTGGGCTTCAATAGGATCAGTGGTCCCTTTGAACTCAGGCGGTCCTACCGCTTTAAAATCCTCAAAATTAGCCAATCTATCAGCTGGTTGATCCCTCACTCTTCCTCTTCCTGCGAGAGCTCTATTCTCCATAGCTTGGGCTATCATATTTGCAAAGTTTTGCATCGGGTCAACTTGACCTCCTTCATTATTCACCGACTGTTCTTCTCGTTTGTTTCGATTCTGTCGTCTAGGCTGCATGATCTGATTTAAATAAAAATCTTATATTAATTCTCTTTCTTTAAATAGCACATAGTACTTACCACATATTACTATCCCTTTTTAAATCATATCAGGATTAACAACACAACTTTACACAAAAAGTGGCTATTCTCTATTTTCACACAGTTATTACTAGTTCGTCAAACTTACCACACTTATGAGTTCAGGAACTTGCCACAATTATATGAGTGTATAAACGTATCCTAGTCAGACATTTGGCGTCCATTCGCTGAGGGGTTCAAAACATTTCATATAATTATGAGTCATTATCTTACCATAAGTATGAGTTTGAAGAACAAACAAATTAATCTTAATCTTATATTCATATAGAAAATAAGGATATCATTCATGCAAACATATATTTATTTACATATGCTTACACATCATTCTCGATATTACAATACTTAATATCATAAACTTCTACCCAAAAGATACTATTATATATATCTAAGTTATCTACCGACCACTCCCTTCACCAGTCTTCTTCTTGATGGAACACTTGTTGAATCTGTGACCCGTCTTCCCACATGCAAAACACTTCCTCAAATTCGGCTTAGGACAATGCAGAGAAATATGTCCTTCCTGCTTGCAGTTAAAGCACACGTTCTTCCACATCATGCATTCTCCCGCGTGAGTCTTCCCACACTTGATACAGGCTTGCTTCTTCTTCGGGCTTGATTTTTCAGATTTAGGGCTGTCTTTTTCCCTCTTTCTCTTCTTCTTGTCCTTCTTGCTGGTTCCTTCAGATGATCCACCACCTTCAGCCTTCATTCTGTCCACATGTGCCTTGAGCCCGTTCCGTTCTTCAGTCATTTCGCGTAATACTCGCTTCGTCTTCCACAGCTCCTCTAGAAGAAACACTTTGCTCCGGAGTTCTTGAACCTCTGCAGATTCGTGATCTTGTTCTCCAACTTTGGTCTTATTCTTTAACTCCACCTTAGTTTGCTCAGACTCTGCCTCCTCATCTCCACTCAAATACATCTCAGGATAATCATCATGATCGCTCCCCAGATTGACCATTGGTTCATCTTCTCCCACCTTCTCCGCTGATTCACTTTGCGCTGGCACCTCGGCTTCTGGCACCGGTGCAACAGCCGCTAGCATCTCCGCACTCTTTTCACCTTCTCCAGACATCCTACAATCAGTTGAAATAACTTGATTAGTACTTCACCAATACAACTCCTCACACTATGTGTCCACATATCTCACTATTGATGCACTCCGGCAATCCCTCACATAGAACTCTAAATGAGTTTTCTCTATCTCGCGTATGGTTATATTCCTAGGGTTTTCTCCCACCCCACTTAAGGTTTATAACCTATAGCTCTTCTACCAACTGGTGACACCTTGGTCACTACAGCTTTGATACCAACCTGTGACACCCCCAAATTCGGGTTACCTGACTCCCGAGTTTGGTGTTCACGATCCATAATATAATAACATCTAACTGCCCATTTAAATATAAATAGGAAATACATAACTCATCAACATAAGTTGTTAATACATAAGTCCCAGGTTTGCTAAACTTAAATTTATAAACATACCCCTTACCTAAACAAAAAGGGTTTACAATACAACATCATAATAATAATGTTCATAACACTATTTCAGCATCTTACCTTTGCCTTTGTTCTTCTTTGACCCGCTGGCCTCTTCGTTCCTAGCTGAAATATTTTATTTATAGCAAGGGTGAGCAACTAGTTTGCCCTGCAATTTAAAATATACAATAAATGTATACGAATCAATAAGAACAGACTATCTATTTTGATAGAATGAAACCAAAGTTCGGTGAACTTTGAAATAGCTGAACAAATCTTTATTCAATAACAAATCTTCTCGTATTCTAGGCAACGCAATAATCTGATAATGAAAGAGTACAACGCTTTTAAAGTTTCTACGCAATAGCAAAGTGGAATATTTTCCAGATTTATGCTGAGTGATCACACTAGATCTAGAACTTCTTTTCTCGAGTAACTATCAAAGATTGGACTTTGATATACCCAGGTATATCAGATAATCATAAAGATTAAATCGTACCCCTCTGCAAGTACTTAGAGCCGGTCAACTCCTTGTACCCTATATTATGCATAATAACAGCGCGTAATGGACGAATATACGACCTAAAATGTTTCCTTTATATAAAAGGTTGTCCTTCTCAGTCTCAGAATCAAGATTTTGATTTAACAACAAAATATTGTGATTTCAAATTCTATCTACTTATTGATCTAGCCAAAACAATTGGCATCGATCTATCAATAACAATTGATTTCTCTTCTCGTATTTATCAAGTTCTAACAAATATTCGTCTAGCCAGAATAATTAGCTAAGACATTTCTCAATATAATTTGACAATAAACAGGAATTATCTGTACTGTCAATATTAGTTTCTACAGATATAAATATCCAACAACAGTAATTCTACGAATATATATTTTTCGAATCAGTAATTCAATTTGAATTTTAATCATGCACTAACTGCGAATAATCAATAATAAATTCCCTGGACATGGTATAATTATCAATAATTAACCATTAAAATAATTGAATGAATATAACTCAAGGTTGAGTTAGGAAACTTGCCTTTCGCGTTGATTACAGCTACACAATATAATTAACTGCATTCGTAAGACCTATAATCAACAATGTCGGTCTCACAATTAGCATAATCATTTATAACACGTAACATTATATTCTACAGTCAAACTTCTCTTAGGCACATTACCACATAGCCACATTAGTGTTTATAACCTATATAAACACTTATCCAGTCTAACTATTTCGGTCTGGTTGGATTTCGGTCCATTCTCGGTATTTTGGTTACCCTATCCGACAATTAACACATTGATTGTCAATTAAACTTGGTCTCTAAGCTTCAATATTATTTTAGATAAGTCAAATATCGTTTATAATATTTTTCGGAAGCTTTTAATAATTTATAAACAATTATTATAATTTATAATAATTTTTCAAACACTTAAATCATTTTTAAATGATTTAATTATCAAATAATCTTAACATTATTAATATTTAATAATATAAAAATATTAATAACATACTTGTCAAAATATTAAAGTTATTGATAATAACTTAAAATATTTTTAAATCATCAATATTCTACTTAAATGATTTTTAAAGTAATTAAAATCATTTTTAAATCATTACCATTAATATTTAAATATTAATATAATTATTATCAAAATATTAAAAGTCATTAATTATAACTTTAAATACTTTTAAATAATTTTTCTCATCTTTAAATGATTTTTAAATCAATAAAATCATTTTTAATTCATTTATTTAATATCATAATTAAATAAATCTAATATCATTAATATTAATTTATTAATGAGAATTCTCCAAAAATATTAAAAATAATATTTTATAATTCCAAATATTTTCTAACACTTTATTCTTATTTAAAATGATTTTTAAATCATTAAAATCATTTTTATCTTATTTATTTAATTTAATAATTAAATAAATCTAATATCATTAATATTAAATTATTAATGAAATTTCTCAAAAATATTAAAAATTATATTTTATATTTCAAAATATTTTTAAATACATTATTCTTTTTTAAAATAATTTTTCATAATATTAAATTATTTTTCTCTAATTTATTTAATACACTAATTAAATAAATTAAATACTTTTAATATTTAAATAATTATAAATATTAAAGAAAAATATTCCAATTGGTCAGAAATTATTTTTCATAATTTAAAATAATTTTTATAACAATTTTTGGTAATTTTTAGAATTTATTTCTAATTTTTAATTATTTTCCAGAAATTCAGAAAATAATTTAATTTAATCCGTCGCTATAGAGCTTTAGTGACACAAAGCGTCGTTGTTGGTGTTCTTGAGCTCAAAAACACTGACAGTCGGCTTGATAAGGTCCATGGTTTGACCAACCGGTATACACAGCCCAGGCGTGTTTTGGATTAATTTGAACCTTGATCGTGTAGCTGAAATGTAATACTTCAATAACCAACCTTCATCTAGGTCATAACACAACACATCATGACGTTCTGGGCTTTCAAAGTAGATGTCAGACCATGCCTGGGTTTTCTGGGTAACCTAGAAATCCAAGGCAGTTCGAGTGTCACTATTCGAGCTCTATTAGCTAAGTGTTCTGATCATCATTTAGGTAATCTAATGGTCCAAAGGTATACTCCTTGCATCAAGGAACAACACTACATCAAAAGATCAAATAAACAAAAACCACATCACAAGTTAAATCACGGTCAAAGGCTGTCAGAATCAAGGCTCTTACAGTTTCTGGAAAATCCCAGAAATGCAAAGCGTGATCGAATGGTCAGGTTTGACCACTATTTACTTTCCATATGTTTATGATATAAGCGATATTAAAGGATAGATCTATTGTCCACATAACCAGCTATATTTATGATACAACAACAACATAACAACACAAAAACACGGACAGATCAGGAAGATTAAAATCGTTGTCAGACGCTGGTAATGGCCTTCTGGGTTACCCAGATTCGGCCTGGTCATGCCCGGTCAACGGGTTTTGACCGATTATATCTTCCAATCCAGACATCACATGGTACTAATTCCACTTGGAGCTTAAAGACAACATTCCAGGCTACATGTAAAAGCTTTAAAACAACTCATAACATGAACACATGAAGATCTAAGCCAACTGACATTTGCTTGTCAGACAACTTTAGAGCTCAAGAACAGATTTTGTAAAACTCATTTTTAAGCCATTTGATGCTATGGATCCATCATGGATCAACATATAACAACTAAAAACATATTATAACATAAGATTAAACACTAAAACACAAAAATTTTCTAAGCAACAAAGATCAAAATTTAAAATTTGATTTCTACCTTCTAGCTTTTAATTCTTGATCTAAGCTCTCCAATATGTTATTAGATGATCTAGGAACTGAAATTGGGACTGAATTACTTGCTATTTTTGGATATGAGAGAGAGAGAGAGAGAGAGAGAGAGAGAGAGAGAGAGAGTTGGTGAGAGCTAGGTTGGAAAATAAGGCAAAATATGAACACTTTCTCTCTCCCAATCTTTATATATTGTGGTATGAAGTTGCTAGATGTAATGTGCTGTCACTAAGAGGCTGAATTGGCTGAGATTTTAAGTCACAAATGTCAAAATAGTTGGTGACCAACTAAAGTTAAGCCAAAATTGCAAGTTAGCTTACTAAAATAAACAAAAGGGCATTTTTGTCATTTCTAGAATACAATCAATGGCATTCTTGTCATTTGTACAAACCCTTAGGGTTTAGGGTTTAGGGCTTGAACCCTTTAGGGTTTAGGGCTTGAACCCTAGGTTTTTAATTTACTTTCCAAATTTTTCAAATTTCGGTTTTCAAAATAGAAATATTAATTTTCTAAAATTATAATTAGGATTCAATAATTATATTAATATTTCCTAATCCTAAAATTCAATCTTGCTAATTAGGGTTAATATCCCTAATTAAAATTACTTAATTTAGCAATTAGGGTCAAAATGATCATTAGGCTTTATAACCCACGAATTAGGGTTTTAATTAGAAAAATAATTTTTCTAAATTATAATTAGCGTTTGTAAAATAGAAATTAAAATAACTAAAATATAATTAGGGTTTTCTAATCATATTAAAGTTTAATACACATAATAGGCTTGCCAATTAGGATTAGGGTTTCTTAATTTAGGGTTTAGGATTCCCGAATTTAAAATTAGGGTTTCCCGGCTTTCGATTAGGGTTTTCCAACGGTACGTTAAAGTTTCTGATCCTGAGATTAGAGTTTCTAATCTCTTATTAGGTTTTATTAATTTCAAACCTTATCCGATCCAAAAATTCTATACAGCATAAACACGTACTCAATAATATAATTATTTTAATTATATTTTCCATCGAATCCTTTTCCAGAAATTAGAATTAGGATTTCTAAAGCTGTTAAGCACAACTCTACTCTAATTTTATTAGTCAATACACAAATTGACTTCCTCGATACACGTACCACCGATACTTGTCGCATAAATGATAATTAATATTAATATTAATTAATAAATAAATAAAAATTTTATTCACAAATTTTTGATTATTCGAAATCTCGGGTTATCACACAGTTCAAGGTCCCCTCTATATCAATTAGAAAAAAAATCCTCAATAAAGGAAGAGTAAGACTGGGAGTCGTATAGGATTAAAGGTTTAAAACTTAATGTTAAGAAAGAAAATGAGTATAGATAAGTGAACATTGTTGACCTAATTTAAGTATTAGGAATTTGATGTGAGAAAGGATGAATTAAGAAAATTCATATTGAATACTAAGTTAGAGATAATTTCGAGGACAGAATTCTTATAAGCATGAGAGAATGTAATATCCTGAATATTTATAGAACTTATAAATATGATATTAAATGACAAGATGATTATATTATAATTTCGAGTACAAAATTCTTATTAGTAGGGGTGAATGTAATATCCCAATATTTACGAGGCTAGAAAAAAAAATTCCGAAAAGGACGCAAAAACACTATTCATAAAAACACTAAATAACTATTCATAAAATATAAGACCCCAACTTTTATGAATAAAGATTTAATTTTCTCTAAATGTTATTTTGAATAATAAGGTGTGGATTTGATATAATGGTATAGTTGTGGGTAATATTTATAAATTTTGTAAAGTAAGCAAGTTGTCATAAAATATTCGTTTGCTCGGGAAAAATTCGGTTTATCAGGGAATATCCGTGCGACGGCACAATCATTGGTGGACCCCACAACGAAATTACTGTTGGATATAGAAAGCGATAGAAATAACATTTTTATAAAAATAACGGCAAAACTTTTACCGTTAACTGTTGAAATACCCGGTAATAAAATAACAGTAATACGCGTGGTTGCACAGTAGCACACGGTATTGTATAGTATCTCTGATTATTGCTGCTTACGTAAGAAGTCACTCTGTTTTATTTAATTATTGCAATAGTAGTGGCTACATAGTATCTCATATTATTGATTCAATTATTGTCACAGTATCATCTGCACAATATTTTATATTATTAAATCAATAATTGAGACGACACCGTTATTCATATTATTATTTGCATTATTGACAATGTCTAGAAAGTTATGTCGAGGAAAAGGGTTAGGTTATCTAATTGCGCGCCAATAAGGAAAAGTCCTTATCGAAAAGTCCCCTCTTTTTTTAGAATGATCTGGTTGTTAATATTGTGAGTTATAATATTAATGATGAATAATTGTTGAAAGATTAAAAATGTGTTTATTGAAGACAAGTGATTTGTGATAAATAGAGGGGTTTTCATGAAGTATTTGTTGTATGTTTGGCTTATTACATGGACCCCCACTCACTCATTTTTTAAAATCGTCGGTAAAAAGTTATATCAATTTTTGTTTTATTATTATTATAATAGTAATAAAGCAGAAAATTTTTTATATAAAACAGAATACATTTTATATTATATATAAAGTTATTTGTTTTATTAGAATATTTTATTGCATAGTAATGAATAGTGAAAAAAAATCACAGAAATTCAGCCGATCGCCTGTGATTTTTTTTCGTCTGTTCACCCGTGCTTTTCTAATTC
Organism: Panax notoginseng; assembly: GCA_016801055.1. Lineage (NCBI taxonomy): Eukaryota > Viridiplantae > Streptophyta > Magnoliopsida > Apiales > Araliaceae > Panax > Panax notoginseng. The sequence goes on from CM029017.1 coordinate 51,714,157, forward strand.
AAATAGTATTCTGCCATTCTCCTATAAATAGGATGCTTTGTTTAGAAATGAAAATCACACCAGAATCAGAGAATTCTTCTTCTATAATATTGAGTGTATTTCTTTTGAGTTTAAAGAAACTTTGACTGTAGCAAATAGTGCAAGTTTTATTCAAGAATATCCCCGCTATACCAGTCAGAATTACTCTACTTTTAAGGTAAGGAATATTATTTTCGTTTGATATTCGTAAGAAATATTATTTTCTTCCATACTCTATAGTATGTAAGTAATAATATTTCGTTTCATATTCTTAAATCTACACTTATTTTGATAAGTATTGCTTCTATACTCCTTGAAATTAGTAGAATATCCTTGAATTTTGCACTTCATCTAGTATCGTTTCACGAAAATATTTTTCTGAACTTTCTTGTTAAATTTTAAGCTTTTCATTTCGGAGTACTATTCATACATACGGCACTATTCATATATACGGCACTATTTATACATACGAACTATTTATATATATTGTATTATTCACGAGATACTATTCACAAAGTACTATTCACGGAATACTATTCACGACAAAAATTAATTTTTTTTCTGTCTAAATTATTTTTGATACATGAATATTATTCTTGAATTTTACTCCACAAAATAGTTATCATGTTGACAATTTGAACATTCTAAAACTCTTGATAAATTAAATTATAAATCTTTAATATTTATCATTGATCTCACTTGATTGAAATCTTATAGCATTATCATCATCCTCATGCTTATATTGTGGTGAAAGTTAGCTTTGGCCCGTAATGCATAGATGGACTATTGATTGGTATGATTATAACCAGGAATTATGTATCGGTATAATCATAATCTGTAATGTTACATACAAATGATGTGGTGAAAATCTTCATTGGCCCGTAGTGCATTGATAGACAATTGTTTGGCATGATCATAACCACTGGTGATAATAACGAATATCTTTGGCCCGTAGTACATGGGTAATTCGTGGATGTGATACTAACGAATATTCTTGGCCCGTAGTGCACGGATAAATCAATGATGTGGATTATTTATTGAGACAAGTTACAGAGATAAAATATTGATGATGAACTTTTAAATCATAGAAGGTAGTAGACGTCATGCTCTACTTGACTCTTCTAATGGATTGCTTGTTCCGTTGTACTCAAACTTATTGTCTATTGTATTCTATCAGTTTTTACACTGTTGAAGGCTAAGGATAATTTATTCTACAGTATCTTAGTCATAATATTATTTACTGGGCTAGTTGAGCTCACCATTTTCTTTCATTGTTCTCTTCAGAAAATGAAAATATAGCTGAGACTAGTCGGAGAATGGAGTAATGGTCTAAGATGGTGGCTCTAGTAGTCCTCACTATTATATAAAATAGTGTGATAATAATTGTAATGAGGACTTTATTTGAGTTTGGATATTGTCTACGGGACAATATTCGTGTTAAAACTCTCAACTTACGTTTTGTCCTATTTTAGACGACAGTTGATAGTTGTATAAATTAAGTTTGTATTTGAATTTTGTACCATATATTTAGCGACTCAGAATAGGTTGTGTATACCTATTTTGGGGGTGTCACCTAAAACGTAAAGTCAACTTTACGAAAGTCAACATTTTTGACTAACCAAATTAGTTAGGAAACCTAACTAGAAGACTAACTAGAAAGTAAACTAAGTTGGATTAACCAAACTAGGTGGAATTTGATTAGTTGGAAAATAAGACTTTGCTTCTTAAAATGTGTTGTCCAAAATTGTGTGGTGTGTTGTGGCACATGGGTGACTAGGCTTGGTGACTCACCAAGAGTGATGATGATGCATGTGACTCACTATGGTGACTAGCCATGGTGGGGTGGCTTAAGGTCCTAAATTCCCTAAGTTTTTGTTTCCTATAAATAGAACCCTCATTCTTAATAAATCCTCACATATTCACAAGTAATTCAAGAGCAAAAGAGGCTAGAATAATCATAAGAGTGAGTTATATTAGTAATTGAGATAAGAAAGGAAAGTTAAAGTCTTGCGTTCTTAAGTAGCGAAAAACTAGCACTTCAAGAGGTATGTTGTTATAAATTTAGTTTATATTCTTATGTTCATGAGTAGAATTCATGAAATAATACATGTTTAAGTTTATAATTATGTAATACAATGTTATTAAGTCATAAAAGATGAAAACCAGCTAATTAGCCCAAGTGGTAACTAGTTAGAGGGATTGAAAATATGAAATGAGAAACCCTTAATCTGAACAGTTATTATAAAAGTACGTCTTTCTGGTAAAAATGGAAGTTTGATCCTTATAACACTCTTTCGAGTTTTTATTGAACAAAATTGTACGTCTTTCTGGTTAAAATTAATTTCTACATTAGTTACTCATGGTGATTATAACTGCTAAGTAGTTGAAACCTCTCAATATAAGATTTAGATGGGGTGTGATGTATAGATCTAACCCTTTGTGAACTGATGGCAAGCTGAGCCTTGTCGAATAAAACATTTACTGGAAGCATAATCCTTTACAAGTCTCTGTTTTTCTTTTTGTGAATTGATGATGTCCATACCATCCTGACATAAATATGATATATTAATTTTTTATTGATGCTTTTCTTAAAGTACAGACATTAACAAATGTTTAAAAAATTTCCTTTATAATTTTTATAGAAGTGTGCAAGTTCTACCAATGGAATCGAATGAAGATACTAACACTTTTGTTTGGTTGTTTGATGCATGGCTTTTTGCATGTCTAGAAAAACTCCGCACGCCATTATCACCGATCAAGACATAGCGATGAAAAATGCGGTTGAGATTGTTTTTGGGCGGGAATGTCTACGACACAAAGAAGTGAAAGTATGAATGCTTTTTTTGATGGATTTGTCAATGTAAAAACTTACTTAAAAGAATTTGTGGACCAATATGATAATGTGTTAAGGAGTAAAGTGGAAAAAGAAATAGCATCAGACTCTCATTCTTTTACTTCACATGTACCTTGTGTTACACATCATGCCATTGAAAACAATTCCAAGAGGTTTATACCAATTCCAATTTTATTGAGTTTCAAACAGAAGTGACGGATGGAGGAATATATTGTGATACAAGGTTTGTTAAATCTGATGATAAAATATTTCATTACGAAGTGAAACAACTTTGTTACTTTGGAGCAAAAAAAGTTTGGCCAAAAATTGTGAACTTCAAAGTTTGCTTCATTGAAGGGGAAAATGAATCTGAATTTGATGTGAAGTGTAACTATAAATTATTCGAATTTTGAGGAATTTTATGTAAGCATATAGTTAAGGTACTTCATTTTGAAAGGTTTATATTTACTGTTCCAACGAAATACATTTTGAGGAGGTGGAGAAATGACATAAAGCGATACCATACCAAAGCTAAAGTCACTTAAAATGTTTGGAAAGACATGGAACCGGGACAGAGATATGACAAGGTGTGCAATATTTTTTTCGATGTTGCGAACATTGCATATGACACTCAAAAAATATGCGACCAACTTGTGGATCGGCTTCTTGAACTAAAAGTAGAATGGAATACGGGGGATGGAGTTTATGAAAAAACGCATCCTACTCAAAAGTTAAATGCGTGTGAATATGAAAATAACGGCCCAAATGAAAGCCAAAAATTACTTTCACCAAAAAAGAACCGATGCAAGGGGCATCCTCCTACTAAAAGGAATGTAGGTAAGATGGAACAAGTTTCGAAAAAATTCAAACTAAAGGGACAAAAAAAGGTAGAAATAAGTCTGAATCAAGAAACACAAAGAATATGAAAAAGGTATGATTTAATGAAAGCCAAAAATTACTTTCACCAAAAAAGAACCGATGCAAGGGGCATCCTCCTACTAAAAGGAATGTAGGTAAGATGGAACAAGTTTCGAAAAAATTCAAACTAAATGGACAAAAAAAAGGTAGAAATAAGTCTGAATCAAGAAACACAAAGAATATGAAAAAGGTATGATTTTTCTTCTTTGTTATATATATATATATATATATATATATATGTGTGTGTGTGTGTGTGTGTGTGTGTGTGTGTGTGTGTGTGTGTGTGTGCAATCTGTATATTGTAACATTTTTTGTGATTAATATTGTCTTGTAAAATGAGAAATTATGCTTCTTTTATTTCAAGCCTTTGAGCTTGATACGACTATTAATCAGTCACCTGTTTTTCATGAGATATTAGGGAGTAATCATGGAAATATTAACTTGAATGTGAGTAATAATTTTTTTTCTTCATATTATTATGGTTATTATTTTTACTTTATTGGTGAGCATTTTTAAGGGTGCATATATGTTTATAGATTGGTTTAATTTTACCTTTCATAGATCATAAAGTTTAGATATATGAACTCACATAACAACGATGGTTTTTCCGGTAACTTGTAAGAATCCATATAGGGAGATGAACTTCTAAATCTTGGCACGATGTGGAATTTTGGGTCTATAGGTGAAGGCACTTCTAATGTTGGCTAAAGTCATGACTTCGTTACTCCACAATCGTAGAGATTTGTCAATGTAAACTGAATTTGTGTATTAGGATGAATATGACACAATTTGTTTATTGGGATAAAATATATTCACCATTTTAAACTGAATTTGTGTATTGGGATGAATATCGCCATTGTAGACTGAATTTGTATTTTTTATTGACCAATACTTTCAGTGATTGAATATATATCCCATGTATTCATCGAGAAATATATCCCCATATATTCAATCCAATTAAAAGGAGTACCAAAAAGTGACTACAAAGACAAAACAAATGGCACATGTATTCACTCCATAAACAAACACATTTAATCCAATAAAAGGGAGTACCAAAACAGTCCCATATGTGTTATATGTAAACTGTCAAAATATCCCAAAATGGGACTACCAAAAGAGACCAACCACATCTGAAACAAACACATTCATTTCACTATAATAGGTTGTACCAAAAATAGTCAACTTGCTGATACCATATACATAATTATAAATTCATCCAACAACATAACCATTCACTCCAAAAAAACACACCATTCTAAAAATAAACAGAACCATTCCAAAAAAAACTTCATTATCATTGCATCCAAAAATCTCTAAAAATCAGTCATCCAAAATATAAGTACATAAACTGCCTTAAATGACCTTAATATGAACTACCAAACTATATAAAAGTTTTTGAAACACTAAGCAACTACATAAAAGTATTGTAAACTAGCAGGAACAACCAAAAAGTATTACATCTGTTTACCACTCATTGCAGTCATGTACATAATCAGTCATTATAGAATTATATGCCCCAACAATATATATTAACAGTCAAATATTCTTCTTAAGTTATATTCGTCAAATAATATCAATTATCAGTCACAATCTTCTTCAGTTGTCCCCCCAGTTGTATTGTTTCTTCCACCAGTTGAAGTATTTTCTCCATCTCTTTTTCCCCTAGCATTGTCTGCCCTTTTACCTGAGTAAAAAACAAAAAGGACACCAATCAAAAAGTATGTCGTGATGACCTGTAAAGAAAAAAAGCTTCCTATATCGTAGACAAACATCTACAGATAATCACCTTGGAAGAGATTTTGATATTATAATTTTGTGTTCGTGCAGTTACCTCATGCTGGTGTCAGAACAGGTTTACAAGTTGGGAGACTTTGTTGTGTAAATTGATTTACGGCTACAAAATAGCATTATATGCAACAGGAGACATTAGAATTGAAAGTACAAATTACATAATCCTATAAAATTGCATATACTGAAAAGAGTAATCACTGATTTCTATTATGTTATACATGCAAATTATATTACAAGAGAGTCATGGTAGATAATGCAAAGCAATCTTTTGAACAAATCAACTACACCTTCTGTTTTCCCATTCTAGTAAAGGGCACCTTAATGGGACTGACAGTTAAAGTGCCCAAATCAATTCTGACAACATTAAATTATAAAAACAGTAGATAACTGCAATAGTAACTACACTACAACAATAACGATCACCATATTAGTAATTTAGTATAATGGAAATAATGGTTCATCTGGTATTATTTTGGTACAAAGTTTGTCTGGTATTGTAAGACCCCAACTTTTATGAATAAAAATTTATTTTCTCTAAATGTTATTTTGAATAATAAGGTGTGGATTTGATATAATGTTATAGTTGTGGGTAATATTTACAAATTTTGCAAAGTAAGCAAGTTGTCATAAAATATTCATTTGGGCGGGAAATATTCGTTTTATCAGGGAATATCCGTACAACGGCACAATCATTTATGGACCCCACAACGGAATTACTATTAGAGTTAGAAAATGACATAAATAACTTTTTATAAAAATAACGGCAAAACTTTTACCGTTAACTGTTAAAATACCTGGTGATAAAAGTACAGTAATACGCGTGGTTGCATAGTAGCACACGAAATTGTACAGTATCTTTAATTATTGATGCTTATGTGAGAAGTCACTCAGTTTTACTCAATTATTGCAACAGTAGTTGTTGCATAGTATCTCACATTATTTATTCAATTATTGTCATAGTATTATCTGCACAATATTTTATATTATTAAATCAATAATTGAGACGACAAAGTTATTCATATTATTATTTGTATTATTGACGATGTCTAGAAAGTTTTGTCGAGGAAAGGGGTTTAGTCACCTAATTGTGCGCCAATAAGGAGAAGTCCTTATCGGAAAGTCTCATCTTTCCTATGAATGATCTGGTTATTAATATTGTGAGTTATAATATTAATAAATATTATTAAAAATGTGTTTAGTGAAGCCAAGTGAATTGAGATAAATAGAGGAGTTTTTTATGAAGTATTTGTTATAAATTTGACTTATTATTTGAACTCCCACTTACTCATTTTTTAAAATTGTCGGTAGAAAGTTATCTCAATTTTATTTTATTACTTATATATATATATATATATATATATATATATATATATATATATATATAGTAAGGATCAAGAGCATTCCCCTTATCTAGCATGCCTCTTTAAATAACACTACGTCGTTTTGGAGATTTTTAAAAGAGAGTTGTCCCACTTACTTTCCTTTTATTTACAAAAATGCCACCCGCGGTCCCACTTATTTTTTTTAAAAAACTCCAAAACGACGTAGTTTTAATAAAAGAGTGCTATTTAAGAAGGAATGCTAGATAAGGGGAATGCTCTTAATCCTTCCCCTATATATATATATATATATATATATATATATATATATATATATATATATATATATATATATATATATACGGTCCGGATCTTAAGCTCACCCCTTATCCAACTCACCAGAGCTCAGCCCCCTTTAGCGACGGACCCGACAATAGTTTGGTCATACAACCGTCGTCTATACTTTTAGCGACGCTATATGTTGTCCATCGCTAAAAGTATAGACGACGGTTGTATGACCGAACCGTCGCTGGGGTCCGTCGCTAAAGGGGGGTGAGCTCGGGTGAGTTGGATAAGGGGTGAGCTTAAGATCCGGACTATATTATTTTTATTAGTATTATAATAGTAATAAAACAGAAAAAAATTTATATAAAACAGAATACTTTTTATTAAGTTATTCGTTTTATTAGATTATAAATAGAATATATTATATTTTATTTAAATTTTCGTTTTATTAGAATATTTTATTGCATAGTGCTGCATAGTAAATCAGGAAAAAAATTCAGCCGAACGAATTCAGCGCCCATGATGGTTTCACTGTGCAGTCCGTGATTATTTTCCTAAATAGTATCCTGTCATTCTCCTATAAATATGATGCTTAGTTTAGAAATGAAAATCACACCATAATCAAAAAATTCTTCTTCTACAAAATTGAGCGTATTTTTTTGAGTTTAAGGAAGCTTTGAGTGTAGAAAATAGAGTAAATTTCCTTCAAGAATACACCCGCTATACCAATCAAAATTACACTCCTACTAAGGTAAGGGATATTATTTTCATTCAATATTCGTAAGAATTAATATTTTCTTCTATACTCTGTAGTATGTAAGTAATATTATTTCGTTTCATATTCCTAATTCTAAACTCATTTTGATAAGTATTGCTTCTATACTCCTTGAAATTAGTAGAATATCCTTGAAATTTGCGCTTCATCTAGTATCGTTTCACAGAAATATTTTTCTAAACATTCTTGTTAAATTTTAATCTTTTCATGTCGGGATACTATTCATGGGGTACTATTCACGAAGTACTATTCACGGGGTACTATTCACGACAAAATTAATTTCTTTTCTGTCCAAATTATTTTTGATACATGAAAATCATTCTTGAGTTTTACTCCATAAAGTAGTTATCATGTTGATAATTTGGACATTCTTAAACTTTGGATAAATTAAAAATCTTTAATATTTATCCTTGATCTCATTTGATTGATTCTTATATCATTTTTGTCGACGTCGGGATTTTTATTTGTCCATTTTCTATTCTTGTATTTTGGTGTTCTCATGTTAAGTGAGATTTGTTTGAAAAAATAAGTTGTGAAAAGGTCCGACATGTATATGTCGACGAGCAGACTGTAAGAGTCGCCAGTTGGTTTGTTTTTAAATGGTTGTACCAACACAACCGAGAAAAGATTTGTACATTGACCCAGTGATGTGACACTGCTTAACGGGTCTATGAAACCGAGATTCGTTAGGGTCCGGGGACTTGGTTATGCGGATGAAAGGTGTTAGGCACCCCCCGACATCCGTGTTGTCACGGTGACCGCCACTTTTTAATTAAACTGTTATACGAATGTGTGTGTGTGTGGATCAATGTGCAATTATCTAAAAGTAGTGTTATGCCTCGTTCGCACCTATATACAAAGGGTTTGAATTTCTGTATAAAAATTCAATTTTAACAAGATATAGCAGTGAAGTTTTGTAAAAAGAGATTTTTTAAACCCTTATGCTCAATAGTAATTGAGGCCCTTGATACTTCTATTTTATTATATGTTCGGCTTGATTGCTTTTATTTTTGAGATGCAATGCATCTTCGATAAAATAATATACATATCAGTACCGAACTCCTTGTGGGCATGAGAGTCGTCTAAGGAAATTCAAACACCGTGAATAATTTACAAGTCGTGTACAGCTGAAAATGTCCATCACGGGAACTGAATCTAGATTCAGTAGACTGAATCTGTGATCACATGATTCCTAGGCTCACATGATGTAGCAATTTGTATGAAAGTTGTAAACAGTTATATATATATATATATATATATATATATATATACAGATAATCAACCACCACGAAGCACCTCCATGGGGGATTAAAAATTATAAATAAAGCCGTAAAAAACCCAATCAACCACCACGAAGCACCTCCATGGGGGATTGAGAAAATATAAATGAAACAATAAAATGATCAACCACCTCGAAGTAAATTCCAGGTGGGACAAAATGTAAATAAAGTTGTAAAATGCCACGAAGTAAACTCCAGGCTTGACAGAAATGTAAATAAAGTAGTAAAAGGTCACGAAGTAAACTTCAGGCCAGACTAAAATGTAATATATATATATATATATATATATATATATATATATATATAAGCAGTAAACGCTCCGGATGTAAATCCAGGCTCATCGAACAGAGTTCGACCACAGTTTATATATAAGTATATATATATATATATATATATAAGTAATAAACGCTCCGGATGTAAATCCAGGCTCAATCGAGGCATACCTCGATAATGTTAGTGTATATATATATATAAAAAAATAAATAAAAGCCACGGACCGAAGTCCGGGCATACACGCGCAACACGACTCTCAACGTAAAGAACTGTGTGTGCACAGTAGTGGAGAAAGGCTTTAGAAAGTGTAAGAAGGCTTACAGTAGACTGCCAAAGAAGACTTCAACAGCTTTAAATGGATGAACACTCGGCTCCCGCCGGTAAAAATATAGCAATATAGAAGCTTACAAGTGTTTAAAATGAGAAAGCCCTCAATTTATAGTGTGTACAGAGCAAATTGGACAGGGCTTTCTCGCCTTTTTCTCTTACAAAATGGCCACCCCAAGCCCTCTATTTATAGAGGGGGAGCCGCAAATGTACCTGCAGCTTCTCGGGGTGCCCCAGGTAATGTGGGTCCCGCCATCTCGAAGTACATGCACTCGGACAACGCGCTATTCGCTCGAACCTTCATAACTTTCAATCCGGGAGGATGGAAGCGTGCCATACCATTTCTAAAAGCTCTTTTCGAGGGCTATGCAATGACATAGGATTTGCCCTTTTTTGAATCTGGGAAGATGGGTCCATGACCAAAATGGCATTTTTGGGTTTCCGTCAGGCAGTCGTTGAGCTGTTTTGCGTAGTTTGCGCTCAGAAGTTAAGATATGGTTCTTATAGGACTTCTTTTGAAGCAATTTGAGTTGACATGAGTGTATTTGATTTGAGTTAAAGTTGAGTTGGCAAAATAACTATTTTGCCCTTCCCGGAGTTATCTCCAGTTTTCGCACAGTTGTAGCAGTCTTTTTCCAAGGTTATCTCTGTAGTTGGCCTGTTGTTGATCTGACTGTCCTCGGGATTATCTCTAAAGTTGGCTTAACCTCCTGGGGTTATCTCCTGGCTTTGAACTTGATCCCCCGGGGTTGGAACTAATTTTCTTGAGGTTATCTCCGGGGTTAGAAATTAATTTCCCGAGATTATCTCCGGGGTTGGAAACTTGAACTCTCGGGGCTATTTCTAGGTTTGGAATTGATGTTGTGGTCCTCCAAGGTTATCTCTGGAGTATGAAAAAGATGCTTTTGTCCTCCTGCATAGTTAGTAACAGGAAAACAAAATTTTGAGTGTCTACAGATGCCCCTCTTTATCATGTTCATGTAATGCAATGGAATGGACATAATAAAGATTATTAGACACTTGAATATTACAAGGTATTTCTAATGATGCAAATCACAATGTAATGAATGTTTATGATGAATGTTAAAACGTTTTCACAAATCGCAGTTCGTAAATCGCACATCGCATTTCACACTTTGCACTTCACTTTTTGCATTTGGCCAATCGCACTTCGCAACTCGCACATCACAACTCGCACATCGCATTTTGTATATCACAAATTGTAATGTAATGAATGTTAAAATGTTTTTGCAAATCGCTTTACCTTTACCAATCATTATTGATGCTTATGCTGGTGTTGACTCCAACGGTTTGGCTTTTTATCGGTGTTGTCGATGCTTGTTTGATGAAGATAAGTTAAGATATTTTCTACATCTCTATTGGGGATGACGTTCTGAAATCATCGGACCTTCCTGATGCATACGTTGGTAATTTACAACGGTGCCTACCCTGATGGTAGTTTGACAACAGTGCCTACCTTGCTGGTAGTTGACTATGCTTACATCACAAAACTATTTTGGTTCCCACTCAAATGGTGGTATCCCTGAACTGTCTCGATGTTACGTTAAATTGATGCTAATGGTTTAGAATACCAGATCTTCCGATACCTTCACTAAAGTAATATTCCAAGGTTTGTTTCACCAGACTCTGCCTCACCCTTTTTGAGGTGATTTGGAGTTTCCTTTCGTTGTTGGGTGTTTGTGCCCCATTTCCTTGAGTGTTTGATTTGCAACCCGGCTGAACTGATGACCTGAATGCCGCTGACATCCCTAGAGGGTGCAGCTCATTCTTTCGCTGCCCAGATTTAAACTTCAGTGTAGAGGCCTCGACTTGTGAAGACTCGACGTCGGTTGGCACATTTTATGATAAGGATTTCATTCGCTAGACCTTTTGTCATTCGGCTTCTGCTTTTGAGTTAATGACTTTCTTGAGAATTTTCCCCTTCTTTTGTAGGGGCAAGCTAAATTCGTCATGATTTCTTTCAGGAGTTCTCCCCTTTCTTTTGATGAGAGGCTTGATCCCACCTTAAGCTCCTTCCATTTCTTGGAATTGGACAATGCCCCAGTCCTTTTGCATATTGATGTCAAGGGTTCATATGAGAAACTCTCTTTGTTGATGAAGTCGTAAGTTAGTAATATCTAAATCGCCAATGAGATGATGTGAGGGAAGCTCTAATGATGAGGTATCATGCTGATGGTGCTGACTGGCGCATTTTCATCTTTAGGATGGTTGATAAATGCCCCAATGTTGAGTTGTCGTTATTTTCGAGATTGGCCCAATCTTGTTGTAAGGGTTCCAATATTGGGTTGTCGCCAATTTTGAAATTGCCCCAGCCTTTCTTATTGTCTGGGATAGTTGGTTGGATAGATGAACTGATAAGATGCCGAGATCACAAGAGGCTTTTATTTCTATACCAAATGGTGAACAGGTAGTGGATTTGGGCTTTGATTCCCTCAATCATTGTTCCTGACTTGTTCTCGCAATCGGCGTTGATGGTTTTCTTCTGATTTGATGAAGACTTGTGATTGAGGGTGTCGGCTCTTTGAAGGTCCTCACTGCTGGTTATCTTAGTGTATCGCTGTTTCTTCCTTTATGGGATTTGTGCCAGATTTGATGGAATGACATTGAAGTGTTGTTGGGTTCTCTCAACATGAGTCGTTGACTTGGAGGGTTGTTCTTTGGTGTCTTGGAATTTATGTTTGGGTTTGGATATTTCTTTTGAGGGTTCGATCGCACCACTGATGGCTGCCTACGTACTCCTGTATGTGCGGGAGATCAGGTCTGCGTAGTTCCTGCTTGATAAGATACAAGGTTTGAGAAGTGTTCGTTTGGGATTTTTGGGTTTCTTGTTTAGTTTGACCGCACCATAAATGGTTGCCTACGTACTCCCATTGATGAGGGGAGATCAGGTCTTTCGTAGTTCAGGCTTTGGCTTGAAATGCTAAAAATATTTATTGGAGTTTGAGCTTCGTTGAAGGGGTTATTCGATTTTTGTAGTGGTTAGACCGCACCATACATGGCTACATATGTACTCCCATTGATGAGTGGAGATCAGGTCTGCGTAGTTCCAACCTTGGTTTGAAAAGGTTCAAAGTTTTAAATGGTGAGAAGGGTGTATAGATGTTTTTGTTTTTGTTTTTGTTTTTGTTTTTGTTTTTATTTTTGTTTTTGTTTTTTTGTTTTTTCTTTCTTTTTCTTTTTCTTTTTCTTTTTGTTTTTGTTTTTTGTTTTTATTTTTTTTTATTTTTGTCTTTGTTTTTTTTTTTTTTTTTTTTTTTACATGCATGGAAAATAAAAGGCACACTGCGAAGAAAGTGATATCGTCCCAACATTTCCTAGAACTCACAACTGTATCCTCTGGATCTGCATCTTCTTGGCTAGCTGAGGCATGATAGTCCAGTTGTCAGTAGTTATATTGCCTTCAGGGCTCGCTATAGAGGTTGCCTCTTGGTTCTGAATATCTTCACTTATGGCAATAACTTGATCGCTTCCTGATTCTATGCATTCCTCAGGGACGCTTGAATTGGACCCATCGCAAAAAGAGATGAACTCTGGATTCTTCAATGGGTTGGCTTCCCCGACAATCTCACCACCTTTTTCTTCATCTGTTCCTTCGCCTTTTTCATGGGTTTGAGATGATTCGACCATAAAATCTCCCTCGAACTATTATTGCATTTCTCGCAAGGAACTTTCCTTTTGGCTTTTTCTTCTTTGGAAAGGATTAGTATTTCCTCTGCATCATCCAAGGTTATAAAATCAGGAACGTGGTTGCTATCTTTGGACCACATGATGTTTGATGTTGGCGGAGGAATCTTCTTTGGGGATTCCCTAGTCTCCTCTGTCATTCCTTGCATTAGGATTAGTCCACCTTGTGTTCTGTAAGAATTGGTGCTCATAGCCTTCAACTCCTTTGAACTGCCTGTCTCGAGTGAATAGCTTAAGCTTTTTATTTCCTCCTCGCTTATTCTGGTCATGAGTAATTCTATCTTCAGCTCTTCATTTTCAATGAGATCCTGGATTTTATGTCGCAAAGACCAGCATTCCTTACTCGTATGTCCAAGTAAGTTAGAATGATAGAGACATATCTTGGTGCAATCATAACTCTTCGTCTTGGAATTTATAAGAGGCGGCAACTCAGTAATCCTTCCTTCGCTTATCAGAAAGTGTAGCATTTCTTCATTTGATTTGCTCAGAGGGGTGAATTTTTGGGCTCTTTGGGAGGTTGTTTGATCTTTCTTCTTTGGGAAATCGAATTCCCCTGAGCGATTTTTCCGCTGGCAAGATCTTCTAGCAATTTTATCATCCCCCTTTTCTTGTACTCTTAGCCTGCTTTGATATTCTTCATTTAGCTGGCTCATCATAGAGAGATATGGGCTTACATTATGGTTAACCTTCTTTTTCTCTTGGCTTTCTGATAGTTGAGTGAAAAACTGCCTCGTTTCCCGATGTTGGCGCACTATCAGCTTAGCCAGCAGATTTACTTGATTATGGATCGTCTCTAATTTTTGCATTACTGGCATACCCTCCTCCGAGTTTTTCCACTCTAAGATATTTGTTATGTGCCTTTGGGGGTATTCCTCCACCCTTCGTATGTACTTACGATTTGGATACATTTCTGCGCTTCCTGACCCAATCATGTTTACTTCCTCCGTATCATGCTGCAATGGAAGGTTGGTGTTGACATTTTGTTGATCGGGTTGTTGGACTACAATACTGCCACTTTCGATCAAATTTTGAATTTTATGCTTTAAGGACCAACAATCTTGTGTATCATGTCCTGGAGACCCTAAGTGGTAAGCACATCTCTGGCTCAGATTGTAACTTTTGCTCCCTGGTTCCAGAGGTGCAGCAAGTTCGGTAATTTTCTTGTGATCTATTAATATCGCCAAGACATTTTCAAGGGAATCGCCTAGTGGAGTGAACACCGAATTTTCCATTCTTTCAAATTTTATTTTTCTATCCTGGCATTGGTTGAATGCAGCATTTTGTTGAGATAGCAGATTGTCTTGCTTTTTCCAAATGGGGGGACTGTAGTTTGGTCTCCTAGCTTTCCCCTGTACAACAAGGGATACATCTTCATTGTCTTTATCGGTACCCCCTTGGGATCGCTCCTATACTTGTCAGTCTGTATATGTTTGGCGACTGCTTCTAAGGCAGTGAAGTCTTTAATCTTTCCTACCTTCAGGCCCATCACTGCCATTTCACCGTGTTTGATCATTTCTGAGAATGGCTTTCTTATGCCTGCTAGGATTCTCTCATAGTAAGGCGCCTCTTGAATGTCTATGAAAATCATCACCATTTCAGTTTCTGTCATTGATGGAATAACTTGCGCTGCCAGATGTCCCCACCTTTGGGCATATTCTCGGAAAGACTCAGTACTTTGCTTTTTGACTTTAATCACTTGGTATCGATCCGGTGCCATTTGTGACTGAAAACTGTATTGATTTGGAAAGGCGTGGGCCAATTCTTCCTAGTTGTGGATTTTGGCATTGTCAAGTTGAGCATACCAGACTTTAGCCTCTCCAGTGAGACTCTTTTGAAAAATTTGCATTCTAAGGCTTTCATCTTCAGCATAAGACCCCAGTTCGCCAATGTTCACTTTTAGGTGCGTATAAGGATCGCCTGCCCCATCGTATTTTTCAAACTCTGGGATTTTGAATTTGTCAGGATATCGAGCCCCTGGGAATATGCAAAGATCTGAATAGGTGACACTTCCATAGTTTTCAATCCCCTTGATTGATCGGATGGTTTCCTCCATTTGTTGGACTTTCTTTCTTATATCCCCAGTTTCTCGATCATCCCAGAGTTTTGTGATTTCAGGGGTTTTGTTGGTTCCTTTATTGGAATGAGGTTCAGGTATCTGGGTTTTCATCTTTTTGCCAATACCCTGACTGCCCCCTGGTGTGAATGACTCTGGTTGAGTAGGCATTGTCTGGCCCTGAGTATTTTTACTTTGTTCTTTTAAAAAGACAGCCAATTCTGCTATCTGATTCCTTAATCCTTTGAACTCCTCTCGAGAGACGGGAGTAGGATTAGGTGGGCACTTGTAGCCTTGCCTGACTGTGGGCTTAATGCCTTTTTGGACTTTAAACGAAAACCGGGACCAATTGCTTCCCTACAAAAAGACTTAGGTAGTTTAGTTTTAGTGAAAATAGGAATATTACATGCTACTTAATGTGTCCGTTTAGGAGTATTATCCTGCGAAACGGATGTCAGTTGACCAGGTAGCATGGCAAGTTTTGATATGAAAGGGAATGCATGTACACATATTCCTTTATATTTTTCATTACATTAAATTGACATGGAAATGAAATTACAAGTAATTAAAATTACAAGTAATTGAAATGGGAAGGTTGAAGAGACTTCCCTCCACGTTTGGTTAATCAGAGGTTGACCTATCTTAGGTTACTCTCGCAGTTTCTTGGCATGAAAATTCCCAAATCATCGCAATTTACTTGACGAGAAGTTAATCCGGTCTTTCAACTTGAGCGAATTTGGGTGGTGCCTTTCCTGAGCCTCGTTGGAATTAGTCTCCCTCAGGACCGGCCCTGGGCTAAAGCCCAAGGTGCCCGGGCTTTAGGCCCAAAAATTTTTAGGGCCCCCTTAAATAGCATATTGGTCCGATAGTATTAGTCTCCTTCACAGAATCACGTTCGTCTCCTTCAGTCCTTCACAATTGCCTGACGTTAGTTTATCTCCGACTATCCTTCATCTCACTATCTCAGATAGTCTCCTTCACAGACTCAGTTCACACAAATTACAAATAGTTCATCTCCTTCACACAAATCAATCAATCTGAAAAGCAAATAATCAATTGAGCTTCTCCAGCGGACTTCGTCTCCTTCAATTTCAGGTATTAATTCTATTTTTTAGGGTTTTGAAATTAATTGTTTTCTTTATGAGATTTAGAACTAGAAGCATTGTTTAATTTAATTGGGCTTGATGACTGATTGAATAGATTTGTTTATGCTACTGTGGAATATTTTTTTTTGAATGCTATTGGGTATTGATGACTACTGTGGATTTTTGAATGCTACTGTGGAATTTTGAATGCTACTGTGGATTTTTATTTTTTTTTGAATAATTGAATGCTATTGGGTATTGATGACTGATTGGATTTTTGAATGCTCTCGTGTTGAGTGTGGTAGAAGGTCCCCACTTTACTATGCCAAGGTCTGTACTCTGTGGTTGAGTTTCTTAGGGTTGTAGGGCACGAAGAGGGTCTTTAGTCCATGAACAAGTTAGAAACAAGTGGGACTTTATCCTCATTAGCTAGTGGACTGTACTTTGAAAACAAAGAGATAAATTTTTCTTTGAAAACAAAGAGATCAATTTAATCTCTTTTCAAAATATATATATTATGAGAGAAATATTCTATTTGTGAGAGAAATACTTTGGATATATAATGCTAAAATCAGTACCACACTTTACACTACCACAGTCCCCGTAAACAATTGATTATTTACTTTTGAAAAAAAAACATATTAAAGCATGTTGGAATTAATTTATAGATAATCATGAGATTATGTTGGAATTTTGCAGATTTTTAAATTTTAATTCACTATGGCTCCTAAAAAGTATATGTCTGGATCTGAAAAAAGAAAAAGAAAGAAAAAAGCGGATAAATTAGTTCAATCTCAAGCGGGTTCACTTGATAAATTTTTTGGTAGTAAGAAACAAAAGGAGAGTTCTAGTGTGGTTGAATAGTCAGAGAATGAAGAACAAATAGTAGATACGGGGAATGAAGAACAAGAAAATTTAGCGGAAGATACGGAAGTCCTTGCAAAGGAACCAAATGAATGCGTGAATGAGAGAGACCATGAAGATATAAATGATGAGGGTCACAATGAAGGCTTTAATTGTGAATATGGACCTACAGACATTGATGATCCAAGCAACTGGGACACAATTGATCAAAATTTTATTAACTTTGTAGTTGAAAGAGGGCCTTTAAGAAGAGATGGGGATCAATTTCCTAAGGATACAGAGGGTAGGCATTTCACTTCCTTTCATTACATTCGTCGTTTGTCAAACGGAGAGAAGAAAGATAGGAGGTGGCTTGTATATTCAAGTGCTTCCAACAAAGTATTTTGCTTTTGTTGTAAATTGTTTGCGCAAGGCAAAAACAATACTTTGTTGGCTACTAATGGCTTGAGAAATTGGAGAAATATTGGTCAAAGGCTCAAAAGTCATGAAGGTAGTAACGAGCATATTGCTTGCATGAGCAAATGGATTGAATTAGAGAGGAGATTGAAAAAGAATGAAATAATAGACAAAAGTGTGCAAGATCAAATCAACAAAGAGAAAGAGCATTGGAAAGGGGTGCTAGTAAGGATAATTGCTGCTGTGAAAGCACTTGCTAAAGTGAATTTAGCATTTCGTGGAGATAATGAGAAGATTTATAAAGAGAAGAATGGGATTTTTCTAACCATAATCGAAATGGTTGCTATATATAATCCAATAATGCAAGAGCACTTTCACCGGATTTTGAAAGGTGAGATTCATTACCATTATCTTAGCCATAAAATTCAGAATGAATTGATACAAATGCTTGCTGATGATGTCAAAAGTGCAATGATTTGTAAGATAAAAAATGTAAAATATTTTGCCGTGATTCTTGATTGTACTCCAGATATAAGTCACGAAGAACAAATGTCACTTGTAATACGATGTGTGGATGTTTCAATGAGTACACCAAAAGTGGAGGAATTCTTCTTATAATTTTTGAAAGTGGAAGATACAACGGGATCCAGACTTTTTGGTGAACTAGAAGAAGTCTTGTCCACTCTTCAACTCGACATTAGTGATATAAGAGGGCAAGGATATGATAACGGCTCCAATATGAAAGGGAAACACAAAGGTGTTCAAAAAAGGCTTCTCGATAGAAATCCTAGAGCATTTTACACGCCATGTGGTTGCCATAGTCTTAACCTCATGCTTTTCGATATAGCCAACTGTTGTAACAAAGCTACATCTTTTTTTGGAGTTGTACAACGTATCTACTGTTTGTTTGTGGCTTCTACCAAGCGATGGCAAGTTTTGATAAAACATGTTGCAAATCTCACTGTTAAGTCATTATCACAAACGCGTTGGGAAAATCATGTTAAAAGTGTTAGAGCAATAAGATACCAAGCTCCAGAAATCATAGAGGCTTTACTTGAATTGGCTGATTCTCGTGAAGATGCTGGTGCAAAGAGTGAAGTCGATGCCTTAGTAAGATATGCAATTGAGGATTTTGGATTCTTAGTTAGCATGGTTGTTTGGCATACTATTTTATTTACAGTTAACGTTGTCAGCAAGACCTTGCAAAAAGAAGATATGCATATTGATGTTGCCATTGATCAGTTAAATGGGCTTGTTTCCTTTCTTGAGAAATATAGAGAAAGTGGCTTGGCGGAGGCTATTGATGAAGCTAAGGCAATTGCGTCCAAAATGGGAGTTGAACCCGTATTTTATGAGAAGTGTGTCATTCATCGAAAGAAACATTTTGATGAGAATGGGAGTGAAGAGGTGACCCTTTCGGCTGAAGAATCATTTAGAGTTAACTACTTCTTATCTATAGTAGATCAAGCTCTTTCATCACTTAAGAGCCGGTTTGAACAGTTTGAGAAATATGAGGAAATTTGGGGTTTTTTGTTTGATGTGAACAAGTTAAAGTCTACAACCGATGAACATTTAATGATGTATTGCTCCAAGTTAGAAGATGCTTTGAAACATGAAGGAACTTCTGATATCAACGGAAATGAGTTGTTTTCGAAATTGAAAGTCTTCAGAGAAGGTTTACCAAAAGAGATGACAAAACCAATTGAAGTGCTCAATCAATTAAAATTGATGGAGGATTGTTGTCCAAATGTGTGGATTGCGTATCGGATATTATTAACTATTCCTGTTACGGTTGCTTCCGGAGAAAGAAGTTTTTCGAAGTTAAAGCTAATTAAGAACTACTTCCGCTCAACTATGTCACAAGAAAGTTTGAATGGATTATCCATCCTATCCATTGAACATGAGATGGCGGATAAGATTGATTGTGCGGATATTATTAATACTTTTGCTGCTAAAACTGCAAGAAGGATGATATTCAAGTGATGTCTTTGAACTGATTACTTATTTGATTTAGTGATAATGTGATATCTAAATGATGTTTTGGAAATATTGAAATAGTCGGTTATTATATTTAGTATTCTTTTGTATTGATGCTCTTTTGTTCAGTAAAAGTTCTTTATTTTTTTATGTCTATCTTAATAGCAATTCGCAAAAGGCCCATTTTATTGTTGTCCGCTTTAGGCCTTTCAAAACTCTAGGCTGGCCCTTGTTTCCCTACGAGTCCAGTAATCAAACACCAACAGGATAGCTTCCTGGTGGAGGGACCACACAACATACATTCACATACATTGCGTCTCACCGTATATAAATGATGACATGTGCGAAGCACTAATATCACAGACAGATATGGTGTGAAGCACTAAGTACAGTAAGTAAATGCATTAGTACACATTCATTCAAATGTAGATGCAACATCCACACACAAACAGATAAAAGTTTTGAAAAGTTTGTAAATAGCGGCTTAAGCCCTCTTACTGGAGTCCCCAGCAGAGTCGCCACCTGTCGACGTCGGGATTTTTATTTGTCCCTTTTCTATTCTTGTCTTTTGGTGTTCTCATGTTAGGTGAGATTTGTTTGAAAAAACAAGTTGTGAAAAGGTTCGAGATGTATATGTCGACGAGCGGACTGTAAGAGTCGCCAGTTGGTTTTTTTTTTAAATGGTTGTACCAACACAACCGAGAAAAGATTTGCACATTGATCTAGTGATGTGACACTACTTAACGGGTCTGTGAAACCGAGATTCATTAAGGTCCGGGGACTTGGTTGTGCGAAGGGAAGGTGTTAGGCACCCCCCGACATCCGTGTTGCCACGGTGACCGCCACTTTTCAATTAAACTATTATATGAATATGTGTGTGTATGTGTGGATCAATGTGTAATTATCTGAAAGTAGTGCTATGCCTCGTTCGCACCTATATACAAAGGGTTTGAATTTCTGTATAAAAATTCAATTTTAACAAGATATAGCAATGATGTTTTGTAAAAAGAGGTTTTTCAAACTCTTATGCTCAATAGTAATTGAGGCCTTTGATACTTCTATTTTATGATGTGTTCGGCTTGATTACTTTTATTTTCGAGATGTGAAGCATCTTCAAGAAAATAATATACATATCAGTGCCGAACTACTTATGGGCATGAGAGCCGTCTAAGAAAATTCAAACATCGTGGATAATTTACAAGCCGTGTACAGCTGAAAATGTCCATCACGGGAACTGAATCTAGATTCAGTAGACTGTGTGACGCCCCCAAAATAGGTATACATCACCCATCTTGGGTCGCCAAATACATGGTACTGAATACAAATACAAACTTAATTAATACAATTGTCGTGCAAAATACGACAAAACATATACTGTGAGTTTAAATACAAATACTATCTAATAGACAGTATACAAACTCAAAAGGAGTCCTCATTACAATTATTGATACACTATTTTACAAAATAGTGAGGACTGCTAAACAACTATCTTGATCCATCACTCTGTTCCCCGACTAGTCCCAGCTATATTCTCATTTCCTAAAGAGAACAATGAAAGCAAAGGGTGAGCTCAACTAGCCCAGTAAGAAATATTATGACTAAGACAATGTAAAATAAATTATCGTTAGCCTTCAACAGTGTTAAACTGATAAAATATAATAAACATCAAGTTTAACAACAGCGGAATAAGCAATCCATTAGAAGAGTCAAGTAGAGCATGATATTTACTATCTTCTATGATTTAAAAGGGTTATCAACAGTTTTATCGCTGAGACTCAGCTTAATAAATAATCCACATCATCGAATCATCCCTGCACTACGGGCCAAGGAAATTCTTTAGTATCACGACCATGAGTTATCCATGCACTACAGGCCAAGGATAATCGTGTTTTCATTAACGGTCCTGATCATGCCATAAAACAATTCATCTTTGCACCCTTAGCCGAAGAGAACCCATGGTCATGATCATACCAAAAACTGTCCATCAATGCACTACGGGCCAATGAGGACTTTTACCACATCATTTGTAATATTGCGGTCATGATTATACCAAATAATTCTTGGTCATAATCATACCAAGTCCATCTATGCACTACGGGCCAAAGATGACTTTCATAACAATATAATCATGAGGATTATGACAATGATATAAGAATTCAATTAAAAGAAAACAAAGGATAAATTTTTAAAGATTTATAATTTAATTTATCTAGAATTCAATAATGTCCAAATTATCAACATGATACTGCTTTGTGGAGTAAAATTCATGAATAATATTGTACCAAAAATGATTTGGACCGAAAACGAATCAATTTTTATCATAATAGTACCCCGGGTGAATAATAACCGAGTGAATAGTATCTCGTGAATAGTAACTTCGGGAATAGTAACTCTGTGAATAGTACCCCGACATGAAAAAGTTAAAACTTATCAAGAATGCTCAGAATAATATTTTCATGAAAAGATACTGGATGAAGCGTAAATATCAAGGATATTCTACTAATTTCATGGAGTATAGAAGCCAAAACTTTAACAAAATGAGTATAGAATTCGGAATCTGAAACGAAATAATATTACTTACATACTATAGAGTATAGAAGAAAATATCATTTCATATGAATATTGAACAAAAATAACATCCCTTATGAATATTAAACGAAAATAATATTCCTTTCGAATATTGAACGAATATAATATTCCTTACGAATATTAAACGAAAATAATATTTCTTGCGAATATTGAACGAAATAAAATTTCTTACGAATACGAAAATAATATCGTAAGCGAATATGAAATAAATAATATACCCCTTACCTTAAAAAGAAGAGTATTCCGACTGGTAGGGCGGGGATATTCTTGAAGAAAACTTTCACTGTTTTCTACACTCAGAACTTTCTAAAACTCGAAAGAAATACGCTCAATATTATAGAAGAAGAATTCTCTGATTCTGGTGTGATTTTCAATTCTAACTAAGTATCCTATTTATAGGAGAATGGAAAAGATACTATTTAGAAATAATCACGGACGCACAGTAGGATTTAATCAAGGACGAATTCATCGGCTAAAACGTTTGAAAATTTTGATTTACTATGCAGCACTATACAATAAACAATTCTAATAAAACGAAAACTTTAAATATATATATATATATATATATATATATATATATATATATATATATCTAATATTAATACTCCCTCCAGTTCACGTAACCTTCCCCCCACCCATTTCATTTCATTAATTTCTTTCACATGTGGCCCCCACATTTATTATACTAAATAATTTTCTACCGATTATTTTAAAAAATGAGTAAATGGGGGTCCATAAAATAAGTAAAATTTACATCAAATACTTTATAAAAATTCCCTCAATATTTTTAACAACATTTATTCATCATTATTATTATTCGCAATATTTAACAACCAGATCGTTCCCAGGAAAGAGGGGGCTTTCCAATAAGGATTTCTCCCTATTGGCGCGCAATTAGGTGACCAAACCTCTCCTCGATAGAACTTTCTAGACATCGTCAATATTGCAAATAATAATATGAATAACTGTATCGTCTCAATTATTGATTTAATAATATATAAAAATATCGACAATAATTGAATCAAATAACGTGAAATACTATGCAGCAATTACTGTAGAAATAATTGAATTAAACTGAATGACTTCTCACGTAAGCATCAATAATTAATACCGTGTGCTACTATGCAACCACGCGTATTATTGTACTTTTACCACTGGGTATTTCAACAGTTTAACGGTAAAACTTTCATCGCTATTTTTATAAAAAGACATTTCTGTCGTTTTCTAATTCCGATAATAATTTCGTTATGGGGTCCACCAATGATTGTGTCGTCGTACTAATATTTTCTGTTAAAACGAATATTCCCTGACCAATCGAATATTATATGACAACTTGCATACTTTGCAAAATTTATAAATACTACCCACCACTATAACATTATATCAAATCCATACCATAATACTTAAAAAAATATTTTGAGAAAATTAATCTTTATTCACAAAATTTGGGGTCTTATAGACTGAATCTGTGATTACATGATTCCTAGGCTCACATGATGTAGCAATTTGTATGAAAGCTGTAAACAGTTATATATATATATATATATATATATATATATATATATAAGTAGTAAATATATATACATATACATATAATCAACCACCACGAAGCACCTCCATGGGGGATTAAAAATTATAAATAAAGCCACAAAAAACTCAATCAACCACCACGAAGCACCTCCATGGGGAATTAAAAAAATATAAATAAAGCAATAAAACGATCAACTGCCTCGAAGTAAACTCCAGGCGGGACAAAATATAAATAAAGTTGTAAAAGGCCACAAAGTAAACTCCAGTTCTGATAGAAATGTAAATAAAGTAGTAAAAGGCCACGAAGTAAACTCCAGGCCAAACTAAATTGTGTGTGTGCATATATATATATATATATATATATATATATATATATATATATATATATATATATATAAGCGGTAAACGCACTGAATGTGAAATCCAGGCTCAATCAAATAGAGCTTGATAGCAACAACATATATATATATATATATATGTGTGTGTGTGTGTGTGTGTGTGTATATATATAAGCAGTAAACACTCCGAATGTAAATCCAGGCTCATCGAACAGAGTTCGACCACAGTTTATATATAAGTATATATATATATATATAAAAGCAATAAACGCTCCGAATGTAAATCCAGGAACAATCGAGGCATAACTCGATAATGTTAGTGTATATATAATATATAAATATATATATATATATATATACAAAAAGAAATAAAAGCCACGGACCAAAGTCCGAAAATACACACACAACACGACTCTCAACGTAAAGAACTGTGTGTGCACGGTAGTGGAGAAAGGCTTTAGAAAGTGTAAGAAGACTTATAGTGGACTGCCAAAGAAGACTTCAATAGCTTTAAATGGATGAACACTCAGCTCCCGCCAGTAAAAATATAGCAATATAGAAGCTCACAAGTGTTTAAAATGAGAAAGCACTCAGTTTATAGTGTGTACAGAGCAAATTAGACAGGCCTTCCTCGCCTTTTTCTCTGACAAAATGGCCACCCCAAGCCCTCTATTTATAGAGGGGGGAGCCGCAGGTGTACCTACAGCTTCTCGGGGTGCCCCGGGCAATATGGGTCCCGCCGTGTTGAAGTACATGCACTCGGACAACGCGCTGTTCACTCGAACCTTCATAACTTTTAATTCGGGAGTCTGATGGAAGCGTGCCATACCATTTCAGAAAGCTCTTTCTGAGGGCTATGCAATGACATAGGATTTGCCATTTTTTGAATCTGGGAAGATGGGTCCATGACCAAAATGGTATTTTTGGGTTTTCGTCAGGCAGTCAGTTGAGCTGTTTTGCGTAGTTTGTGCTCGGAAGTTAAGATATGGTTCTTAAGGCACTTATTTTGAAGCAATTTGAGTTGACATGAGTGTATTTGATTTGAGTTAAAGTTGAGTTAGCAAAATGACTATTTTGCCACTCCCGGGGTTATCTCCGGTTTTCGCACAGTTGTAGCAGTCTTTTCTCAGTGTTATCTCTGAAGTTGGCACGTTGTTGACTTTGACTGTCCTTAGGGTCATCTCTGAGGTTGGCTTGACCTCTTGGGGTTATTTCCAGGCTTTGAACTTGATCCCCCGGGGTTATATCCAGGGTTAGAACTGATTTTCTCGAGGTTATCTCTGGGGTTGGAAAATGATTTCTCGGGGTTATCTCCGGGGTTGGAAACTGGATCTCCTGGGGCTATTTTCGGGTTTGGAATTGATGTTATGGTCCTCCAGGGTTATCTCTGGAGTGTGAAAATGATGCTTTTGTCCTCCTGCATAGTTAGTAACAGGAAAACGAAATTTTGAGTGTCTACAATTTTCATCATCCTCATGCTTATCTTGTGATGAAAGTCATCTTTGACCCGTAGTGCATAGATGGACAATTAATTGGTATGATTAAGACCAGGAATTATGTATTGGTATAATCATGACCTGTAATGTTACAAATGATGTGGTAAAAGTCTTCATTAACCCGTAGTGCATTAATGGACAGGTTTTGGCGTGATCATGACCACTGGTGATAATAACGAATATCCTTGGCCC
The DNA here is from genome assembly GCA_016801055.1 of Panax notoginseng. Lineage (NCBI taxonomy): Eukaryota > Viridiplantae > Streptophyta > Magnoliopsida > Apiales > Araliaceae > Panax > Panax notoginseng. The sequence goes on from CM029017.1 coordinate 51,740,201, forward strand.
GTAGTGCATGAATGATTTGTGGATGTGATATTAATGAATATCATTGGCCCGTAGTGCATGGATAATTCGGTGATGTAGATTATTTATTGAGATATGTTACAGCAATAAAATATTGATGATGAACTTTTAAATCATAGAAGATAGTAGATATCATGCTCTACTTGACTCTTCTAATAGATTGTTTGTTCCGCTACAGTTAAACTCGTTGTCTATTGTATTCTATCAATTTTACACTGTTGAAGGCTAACGATAATTTATTCTGCATTATCTTAGTCATAATATTAATTACTAGGCTAGTTGAGCTCACCCTTTGCTTTCATTGTTCTCTTCAAAAAATGAGAACATAGCTGGGACTAGTTGGGGAATTGAGTGACGGTTCGAGATAGTGGTTGTAGTAGTCCTCACTATTCTATAAAATAATGTGATAATAATTATAATGATGACTTCATTTGACTTTGGATATTGTCTACGAGATAATATTCGTATTAAAACTCTCAGCTTACGTTTGTCGTATAGTGTAAATTAAGTTTGTATTTGAATTATGTACTATGTATTTGACGACTCAGAATGGGTTGTGTGTACCTATTTTGGGGGCGTCAAAATTGGTATCAAAGCTTAGGGATATGATCCCTGGCGGATATCTGAGGCTAGAACTAGGAGGGGAGAGATGAGTAAATTCTTCGCTAGTGTGACTTACCTAAGCTTATTTGTTATTTAATTGGTCGGTCAAACTATAGGGATAATATGTGGCATGTCAATTAACTTTTGTTTTGTGGAAGTATTTAAGAATGACATCTGAAATTCAAGAGATGAACTCATATAGAGTTTTAAGTGATGAATCGAGGAGATTCATTTAAAGAATAAATATTGGAGTATAATATTTTATTATAACAAAGATTTTATTGGGGAGTACTAATTAAGTTATTAAACTTGATTGTAGGATGTCAGGCGAAGAAGAAATTAGAGATATTCATGTGGTGAGTGAAGAATTAATAGTTGCACCCGAGCTAGTCGCAGAGGTAACAGCTGAGAGTGAGGAAGAAGAGGACCCTGAGGAGGATTTATTAGGAGAAATTTTTGATCAAAATATAGAACAAGTGATAATGGATGATGCATGGGTAAAAGCCACACGACGCGTTGATATTGTAGATGAAATTCAGTAAATATGCACACCTAGAGGGGGGTGAATAGGTGTTTATACTTAAAGTAATAAACAGTGACAACTTTTTCAATTTTCTGCTACAAGATTAATTCAGACAGTTGTGCCTGTCTGTTTTGGTGTCTGGATTAGTGTATCTATAAACTGATATAACACAGAACGCAGAACCTTAAACCAACACAAAGTAAAAGTGCATAAATGTAAAGACACCAAGATTTTTACGTGACTCAGCCCCTATCCTCTATCTAGTAGCCTAATCCACGTCTAATCCCAACTAGGATTGGAGACTCTTTTTATTGCTATTTAAAACTCAATACATAAATTACTCCCTGTTACAAAGAAGCCTCAAATCTGATGTTGGACACCTATGCCCCTGGTTTGCACCTCTGCAACTTGTACACTATTGCACCTTTTCTCACCACTGAGACCCTTGAAGCCTTCTATGAACAGACTAACTAAAACAGGAACCCTCAAGCAAAAACTATGCTTACTTTCGGTTTACAAGGAAAAGAAATTTCCAGCACAAAAGAATATGCTATATAAGAATATATGGCTGGACTAAAACAATATGTAAGCTCTGATGTATTCTCTCAATTTGATTGCTGGTACTTCATGTCCCCTTAACAGCCGAAGAGAGGAGATCTATATATTGCAAGAGAGCAACGGCTATAACATAAGATGGCTAAGATTTCTCAGTCCCGTTTGTAGCCTCTCCATAATTTCGGCAACTTTGAATCAACAGAAAGATAATAAGCATATATGCACCAGTTATTTGATTTTGAAGAGCTGAAATCAAGGAGTGAAATTCTACACCCAATCAACTGAGTTAGACAATAGCAAAGGACATAAATAAGGATTATAGCTTCAGTAGGACTCCTTATCAAAATAAGATACCAAAATATCAATAACTAATGTGGGCTCCACTAAGCAAGACACACTCCTTAATTAACTTATTACCCACGAGCTATACTGATGAAACAGAGGAGCCAATTTGGCCTAGCTTACCTTAAGGACCATAATATATGTTATACCAACATACCTTAATAAGCTCCAATCCAAATTTTTCTTGATATCCTCCAAATCAAATCTTCCATAATATTAATTCAAATCTGAACTGATTTTGAACATATTCGATTTTGAACATATTCTAACTACCAACGAAAAGAAATCAGCAATAATAGTTCATGCAATACCCATGTCTCATGCATATCAACTATAATATTATAACCCATAATTCATGCACATTTAATATAAAAAAAACATCATGAACCATGCACACTTAAATTGGTCATCAATTAAAACATCATATACTCAAAAACTAACATTCTCCCCCTTTTTGATGATGACAATTTATGCACTACTTTAACCACATATGCTCCACCTAAATTTAAGCTCCCCCTAAATTTATGCATATAAGATATCCATAACAGATAGGGAAACAAATAACAAATAGGAGACATATATAATATCTAAATATATAAGCCCATGCATCACATAGATATCATATCCCGAATAAAATAGTTAGAAACCAATAACATCATTAGTAGCATAGTCTAATGTATCCAAAGTAAAGCACTATTCAAAAAAAAACCACAGATATACCATAGTTCCTCTTATCTCTTATACTTCTCCCCCATTGGCATTATCAAAAAGATGGGAGTCAGGCAGCTGGATCTGTAGCAGGTTCATAGAGAACATCATCCAGTTTCTTGTCAAAATCTTTGATTTTAAGCACATAGTCGTTGTGATGGGAGATCAGCACTTCCATCCGTCTGGAGACATAATCAACCTTGGCGTTCAACTCTTGAATTTGATTGGAGACTGTTTGAAAGGCTGAGTCAAAACGAGTGCCCATATCACGGATAAGTTGAAAAAGAGTAGAATTTTGAGCAGTGGAAGGAGGAGGAAGATCAGTAGAAACTGGTACAGTAGAATTAGGTATAGGAGAAGAGTGTGGAGATGGTGGAGTGGAAGTAGGAACCTTCTCAACTTCCCAACATAATGTTCCAGCAGAATTCACAGTTAACTTGGATTGAGACAGGATATATGTATCAATCACATTAGAAACTTTGACGACATCTTCATTGACAAACGAAATACCAAAGTGGGCAAGAATGTTCGTAAGAAAACTCCCATAAGGAAAGCACTTCGTTTTATTTGTCAAACAACTCTCCATGTGCTTAATCATAAGCAACGCAAAATTAAACTTTGTTCTAGAGAGTATTAAGGCAGAAAGAATTAAATCTTGATATGTCATATTGGAACGACCCCCATTCCTAGGAACCAAATTTGCACGAATGAGTTTATGAATGACATTATTCAAGGGGGTAGTTTCCACTACAGTGGGTAAGCCAATAAATTCAGCCGAGGAACACTCTTTCACAATTCGGAACTGTTCAAGGACGGTTAAATTTTCAAATTCTATGGGTCCCTTAAGGGTGAAAGGACAGAATCCAGAACATGGAATATTAAGAATAGAGCCCAGAACAGTAGAATCAAAGACCAGTGTTTTGTTTTTCACAAAAGTTTTTGTAACATCATTGTTAACAGACATATTCCCAAAAAATTGTTTAATGAAAGTGGGATAGGCAGATTTGGGTGGACTCAATATAGCAGAGAGATTCACTTTTTCAAATAAAACTGTGACCCTAATTTGTTACAATAGGGCATGATCAACTGATTTCCCAAACACAATCGTTTTATTGAGCATAATATCTTGAAATCGCAGAGCATAATGAGAGGAAGTAAAAATTAGGGGAGTACCATGTGTTTGAGAGGGCGAGGAAATTACATGGTCCGAGGAGGAGTAATCGGGAATGAGGATGGGGTCGGTGGATTTCCCTTTTAAACGATTTTTTAGAACCCCCAAATCAGTCGATCGGCGTGTGAGAATCCGATTAGAGCGCCGGCGTGAGGAGTGAGTTGGGATAGGCATCTTGCTCAGAATCGCTTCCCTGCCATTGTTGACCACCTGACCGCCATGGGTTTTAGCCATTGGAGAACTCCTTGAAACCCTAGGTTGTGAGAGGAAGGAAGGAAGCCTAGAATAGCAGTAAGGGAAATTTGAAAGAGAGCAAAGCTCTCGTCTCAGGCAATAAGCAGTAGAGTTGTATTCCCGCGCAAGGACTAAATGACATGAAAACCCACTAATATCCTTTATGTTACTTTAATAGATAGTCACACATATTTTCACATATTGCACTTAAACATATAATGGAACTTGACACTCAATAAAAATTGCACATATGTCAAAATAAATTTCTAGAAAATATATAGAATTTGTATTAAGATATATATATATATATATATATATATATATATATATATATATATATATATATATAAAGGCATAAAAATATGATAATTAAGCACAGACAGAGATTCCAAGTTCTCTTCTCAAGGTACAAAAACGTTCCTCACTTAAAGGTTTTGTAAAAATGTCAGCCAATTGATGTTCAGTAGGGACAAATACTAACTTAATTAATCCTTTAGCAACATTATCTCTTAAAAAATGATGTATCACTTCAATATGCTTAGTACGAGAATGAAGTTCAGGATTTTTAGAGATATCAATAGCACTAGTATTGTCACACATAATGGGCACATTTTCACAAATAATATTTAAATCATGTAATGTTTGTATCATCCACAGAATTTGTGAACAACAACTACATGCCGCCAAATATTCACTTCCGTAGTAGACAAGGCAACAGATGTTTGTTTCTTGTTGTGCCAAGCTACAAGGCTTTGACCTAAAAATTCACAAGCACCACTTGTGCTTTTTCTATCAACTTGGCACCCTGCATGATCTGCATCTGAGTACCCAATTAGTTCAAAACTTTGAGATATAGGATAGTATAAGCCTAAATTTATTGTGCCAGCTAAGTATTTAAATATTCGTTTTACCGCTGTAAGATGAGATTCTTTTTGTTGAGCTTGGAATCTAGCACAAAGGCATACACTATACATAATATCTGGTCTTGATGCAATTAAGTATAGTAAATAACCAATTATACCTCGATACATTGTCACGTCAACATCATTACCTGTAGTATCTGCAGTAAGCTTGATAGTAGTACTCATTGGTGTTGACTTTGGTTTGGTATTTTCGAATCCAAATCTCTTCAATAGTTCTTTCACATACTTGGATTGGTGAATGTGAATCCCTTCATTTGATTGATTGATTTGAAGCCCCAAGAAATTATTTATTTCGCCCATAAGGCTCATATCAAACTCATTATGCATACATTGGGAAAACCACTCGCACAAAGAGTTAGTAGTAGCTCCAAATATGATATCATCCACATAAATTTGAACAATTAATAAGTCCTTATTTTTGGTTTTAGTAAAAAGAGTGGAATCAATTTTACCACGATTAAAACCATTGTCTAATAAAAACTTACTTAATCTTTCATACCAAGCTCTTGGAGCTTGTTTTAATCCATACAAAGCATTTTTCAATTTAAACACATGATGTGGATATTTTTCATGTTCAAATCCTGGAGGTTGCTTAACATACACTTCCTCATTTAAATAGCCATTTAAAAATACACTTTTCACATCCATTTGATATAATTTAAATTGTCTAAAGCATGCATAGGCTAACAAAATTCGTATGGCTTCCAACCTTGCAACAGGGTCAAAAGTTTCTTCATAATCTATACATTCTTGTTGATTATAGCCTTGAGCTACCAATCTAGCCTTATTTCTAGTAATTATGCCATTTTCATCAAGTTTATTTTTGAAAATCCATTTTGTACCAATTATAGAAGCATCTTTAGGAGGTTTGACAAGATCCCGTACCTGGCACCTTTCGAATTGGTTTAATTCTTCCTGCATGGCAATAGACCAATTTTCATCATGGATTGCTTCCTTGGCACTCTTTGGTTCTATTTGAGAAAGGGATGCGGAGAATGCACAATAATTCATTGCTTTCCTTCTTGTGTTCATCCAAGTGTCAGGATCACCTATGATCAGATTTGGTGAATGATTTCTCACTGTTCTAGATGGTATAGGAAGCCTTGTTGCAGTCATTTGCTCTTCAGGTTCAGGTTCTACAACGTCAAGCTCTGCTTCAAACTGATCATTTAATTCTTCTTCTAATGCAGACGAGTTAAGCTGTCTGACTTGAGGCATTTGCATGTCTGAGTTTTCAAACGGGGCAGATGACTCAGTTTGTCTAGTTTCGTTTGTTTACTTTCCACATTCATCTGACTTTCCTTTTGATGCAGACGGCTCAGGATGTCTGGGTTAAGCTGTCTATTTTCCACTAATCAGAATGTCTTTTCCTGCAAAAACTTTATTTTCTTCTTTTGATAGGTCACGGTTAAATTCATCAAAAACAACATGCACAGATTCTTCAACTTTAAATTTATCAAGATTATAAACCATGTAAGCTTTACTATGCATTGAATAACCAAGAAAAATAGCTTCGGTTGATTTTGCATCAAATTTTCCAAGATTACTATTAGTATTTAGAATGAAACATTTAGCACCAAACACTTTAAAATAATTAATATTTGGAATTCTGTTGTTTAGCAACTCATATGGTGTTTTCATTAGAATGGGTCTAATTAGTACTCTATTTAAAATGTAACATGCAGTACTAACAGCCTCTGCCCAAAAACTTTTAGGCAATTTACTTTCATGTAGTAAAGTTCTTGCAGTTTCTTAAAGAGTACGATTTTTACGTTCCACCACATCATTTTGTTGAGGCGTTCTTGGTGCAGAAAACTCATGTGTTACACCTTTCTCACTGTAATATGGTATAAAATCTTTTCCAAATTCTCCACCGTGGTCACTCCGTATATTAATTAGCTTGAGGTTGTGTTTTGTTTCAACATTCTTTATAAGCTTTTCAAATTCTGCAAAAGCTTGATCTTTAGTTTTCAAAAATAAAACACATGTAAATCTTGAAAAATCATCAACAATAACAAAGGCATAATGATTATTTCCTAGGCTAGCATATCTCTCGGGTCCAAATAAATCAAGATGCAATAATTGAAGAGGTAAAGAAGTTGATACCTGATTTTTGCTTGTAAAGGAATTTCTTGCTTGTTTACCTAACTGACATGCATCACAAATACCTGTCTTTTCATATTTTAGCTTTGGTAAACCTTTAACAAGGTTCTTTGTAACTAACTTGTTAATCAATTCCATATGCACATGCCCCAACCTTCTATGCCATAGAATAGTTTGATCTTGAACAGCAGCTAAACAAATATCCTCATTTTGATTTTCAAAATTTATAGTATATAAATTACCTTCTCTATTAGCTACTAAAGGAACATTATGAGAGGCATAAATAATAGCACATTTATCTTTTTCAAAAATAACTTTATGACCACTATCCATTAGTTGACTTACACTAATTAAATTATATTTTAACCCTTCAACATGATGGACATTATCAATGTAAACCTTACCATTACCAAATTTACCTTTACCGATGATTTGGCATGTGGTGCCATCTCCAAAAGTAACCGTGCCTCCTTTCTTTGCAACAAGTGAGGTAAATTTAGTTTTATCACCCGTCATGTGTCTAGAGCATCCACTGTCAAGTACCCATTTATGTGGTGGTACTTTAGCTTTTAAGCATACCTATAAAACAAAGAAGGAACTCATCGTTTTGGTACCCAAATCTGTTTGGGTCCAATATTGTTAGTAGCAATTAAATCTCCTTTCTTTACCCAAACTTGCTTTATTTTCATTTTATTACAGTTTGTATCAAAATGTCCTTTTAAACCACATTTTCTGCAAGTAACATAAGGTGAGCAATAAAGAGGCTTGTTCTTTGGTTTATTATTTATTACTCTAATTTTATTAGTCGTGCTTTTTATGTTTTTAACAGGATTATATCCAATTCTTTGTTTATCTAAGTTTGACCTTTGAGCACCCAACATTATATTTAAATTCTCTTCTCCTTGAACAAATTTTGCAAGATCCTTTTTCAAAGATATTATTTCTTTCTCATTATTATTTTGCATGTTTATTATTTTTTCATCATTAAAAGCATCTATACAAGTATCTCTCATTTTTAAGCTTTCTTTTAAATCATCATTTTCCTTTTTAAGGCTATTATTTTCTTCATTTAATTTGTTTGCACGATTATATAAAATTTTATTATAATTATCTAAATATCCAATTTTAGCATTCAACTTAGAAACTTCACATGATGTGTAATCTTTAACTATTTCTTGTTTTTCCTATATTAAAGTTTCTACTTCTTTCATTAAGTCATTTATCCAACTTTTCAAGTGAGCATTTTTCTCTTTCATACGAAGGTTTTCATTTTTTAAAACAAGATAGTTAGAAATAGTAATTTCTCCAAGTTCAGGACTTACCTCAGATGTTTTCTCATTGTGTATTCCGGTGAAGCACAGTTGAGCGATTTCTTCTTCATGATCTTCATGATCAGATTCATCATCACTCCATGTCATTAGAGCCTTCCCTTTTGAACCATTTGCTTTGTTCTTTCTTTTTTGTTGGAAGCAATCTCTTTTGAAGTGATCGGGCCTTCCACATTCGAAACAGGTTTCCTCTTGTGGCTTTTGCTTGAAATCTTTCTTGTTGTTGAAAGCTTTAATTGGTAATTTTGATCTATTCTTCTCTCGGATCAGCTCCCTCAATTTTCTAGTCATTAAAGCTATTTCTTCATCCGAATCTTCTTCATTGCCTTCTATGTAGCTTTCAGCTTGTAGAGCCAAGGTCTTCTTCTTAGGTGCCTCATCTTCTTCATCATACAACTTTAGTTGGTTTTCAAACTCTTCAAGTTCTCCAAATAAGGTAAGAGTTTCCATTGTGCTAATTGTGACTGAGTCTTGAAGTGTAGTGATCTTTGGTGCGAATCGTTTTGGCATGACTCTAAGAAGCTTTCAGTTGATTTCCTTTTGATCAATCTTTCGTCCGAGCATGCTTAGAGAATTCATTAGAGTGAGGAATCTTGCTTGGACATCTCTAATTGATTCATTTTTCTCCAATCTGAATAGTTCGTACTCGTGCATTAGCATGCTCAGCTTGACCTCCTTCACTTTAGTAGTACCTTCGTGGCTCATGATTACTGTGTCCCAAATTTCCTTAGTCGTAGTACAAGAAGAGACCTTATCAATCTCTGACTGAACCATGCCACTTAAAAGTGTATTCATGGCCTTGGAATTATATGATACCATATACGATTTGTTTGAGTCCATTTCCATGAGATTCTTTGGCTTGCCATCACCATGTCGCGGAATGACTGGTCCATTTTCGACCACCCACCATTCCCATGGGTCACGGTTCAGAAAGATCTTCATTCTGAACTTCCAAAAGTTGAAGTTTTCACTTCCGAACAACAGCGGTGGCCTACTTGTGGACTGACCTTCTTGAAAGTTTAGGTGTGCCATAGGATCTTTCCCTACGACCTGCAACGATCAATATTAGTAGAGCCTTGCTCTGATACCTAATAAAATTCAGTAAATATGCACACCTAGAGGGGGGTGAATAGGTGTTTATACTTAAAGTAATAAACAGTGACAACTTTTTCAATTTTCTACTACAGGATTAATTCAGACAGCTGTGTCTGTCTGTTTTGGTGTCTGGATTAGTGTATCTATAAACTGATATAACACAGAACGCAGAACCTTAAACCAACACAAAGTTAAAGTGCAGAAATGTAAAGACACCAAGATTTTTACGTGGTTCAGCCCCTATCCTCTATCTAGTAGCCTAATCCACGTCCAATCCCAACTAGGATTGGAGACTCTTTTTATTGCTATTTAAAACTCAATACATAAATTACTCCCTGTTACAAAGAAGCCTCAAATCTGATGTTGGACACCTATGCCCCTAGTTTGCACCTCTACAACTTGTACACTATTGCACCTTTTCTCACCACTGAGACCCTTGAAGCCTTCTATGAACAGACTAGCTAAAACAAGAACCCTCAAGCAAAAACTATGCTTACTTTCGGTTTACAAGGAAAAGAAATTTCCAGCACAAAAGAATATGCTATATAAGAATATAAGGCTGGACTAAAACAATATGTAAGCTCTGATGTATTCTCTCAATTTGATTGCTGGTAGTTCGTGTCCCCTTAACAGCCGAAGAGAGGAGATCTATATATTGCAAGAGAGCAACGGCTATAACATAAGATGGCTAAGATTTCTCAGTCCCGTTTGTAGCCTCTCCATAATTTCGGCAACTTTGAATCAACAAAAAGATAATAAGCAGATATGCACCAGTTATTTGATTTTGAAGAGCTGAAATCAAGGAGTGAAATTCTACACCCAATCAACTGAGTTAGACAATAGCAAAGGTGATAAAAATAGGATTATAGCTTCAGTAGGACTCCTTATCAAAATAAGATACCAAAATATCAATAACTAATGTGGGCTCCACTAAGCAAGACACACTCCATAATTAACTTATTACCCACGAGCTATACTGATGAAACAGAGGAGCCAATTTGGCCTAGCTTACCTTAAGGACCATAATATATGTTATACCAACATACCTTAATAAGCTCCAATCCAAATTTTTCTTGATATCCTCCAAATCAAATCTTCCATAATATTAATTCAAATCTGAACTGATTTTGAACATATTTGATTTTGAACATATTCATATTCCAACTACCAACGGAAAGAAATCAGCAATAATAGTTCATGCAATACCCATGTCTCATTCATATCAACTATAATATTATAACCCATAATTCATGCACATTTAATATAAAAAAAACATCATGAACCATGCACACTTAAATTGGTCATCAATCAAAACTTCATATACTCAAAAACTAACCATAGAAAGAGACGCGATCCAAAAAGGCCAAAATAGATTATATGGATCTTGCTTTTTGGATAGCAATTGGAAGAATTCAACATCGAGCTTGAAATTATCATGTACAGAGCGGTCAACCCCAATTCGATATGGATCGAAGATTAATGATTCAGATCATGGATCAAGAGTACGGCAAAGCAGTTGAGGGTGGAATGTGCCTTATAGCGCATTTAAATCCAGCTGAAATGGTAACACGAAAAGTTGTCCCGAACAATTCAAAGTCGATGGTTCAAGGAAGAGCATTTTTCATGACTTCCCAAAAAGCGAGCAACCCGAACGAGATTATCACGGGTAAGCTAATCATAAACTCTTGCGAAGTCTATATCTTATGTGATACCGGTTCTACCCATTCTATTATTTCACCTACTTGAGCTCAATGTTTAAATTTGACTCCAGAGAAATTAGACTTTGACTTAACTGTTGAAACTCCATTGGGAGAAACCTTCGTTACATCCACTGTTTATAAATTTTGTTTGATTCAAATCGGCACCCTCACATTACCTGTCGATCTCATTTCTTTGAAAATACTTGCATTTGACGTGATTTTAGGAATCGACTAGTTAACTACTCATTATGCTAAAATTGATTGTTTTCATAAGGTTGTTAGCTTTCATATTCCTAACCAACCTGTTATACGAATTCAAGCAACCAAACCACTAAAGTTAATCACTATCATATCAAGCCATAAATTCATTCGTTTATTGAAAAACGATGTCAAGCTTTCTTAGCCATGTCACAGATTTAAACAAAAATATGTCAGATTTGAATGATATTTCTATTATTAATAAATTTCCTGACGTATTCCCTAAAGACTTCCTGGCCTACTCCCAGAGCGTGAAATCAAATTTTGCATTGACCTTGAACCCATTTCTAAAAACCTCAATTATTTATTCAACCAAAACGAACGTATCATGCGCCAAAGACGTTGGGTCGAGCTGTTGAAAGATTACGATTATACTATTCAATACCATCTTGGAAAAGCGAGTGTGGTAGCTTACGCGTTGAGTAAAAGATCATATGCGAGTACGAGTGCGATATTATCAACGCAAAGGCCCATTTTATATGACTTACAAAAGATGGAGATAGAGTTAAAGACTCCAGGAACCTACGTGATGATGTCAAATATACGAGTAGAATCGACTTTAATCAATAAAGTTAAAGCTGCTCAAGCTACGGACCTGGAGCTGATGCGTATGAAGAATAAAGTGCAAGAAGGTGTTATTCCAGAAGCAAGAATTGATGAAGAAGGAATACTTCGAGTCAACTCCAGACTTTGTGTTCCTAACGACTCTTATTTGAAGTATAAAATCATGATGGAGGCGCACAACACACCGTTTGCAATCTATCATGGGAGTACCAAAATGTATAATGATCTTCGACTTACATTTTGGTGGAGCAATATGAAGAGAGAGATAGCGGAGTTTATCTCAAGGTGTTTATCTTGTCAACGAGTCAAGGCGAAGCATCAAGTACCAAAAGGACTATTACAACCACTTGAAATTCTAGAATGGATGTGGAAGCACATTAACATGGATTTCGTTACTGGTATTCCCAAGGTTTCTCAAGGCATAGATGCAATTTGGATCATTGTCGATAGATTAGCCAAGTCTGCTCATTTCTTACCTATAAGAGAAACTTATTCACTTGAACGTCTTGCTCGTATATATATAAATGAGATTGTAAGACTGCATGGTATGCCAGTATCCATTGTGACAACCCGAGAATTTAGACAATTTAATAAAATCTTAAAAGATTGAATAAAGGTTAAATAATAGACCTAGACAGAAAATAAGTGTATGAATTTGACATTGTTGTGAAGGATTTTTATGAATTTAAAAAATTTTGTGAAGGACTTATAAGGTTAAGTGTATGAGTATATAAGACTCTGTGTATAGGTAATTTTATATGTACAGCATGTGGTTAAGGGCCAAGGGTTGATCAGATAAAATATATCAGTGTGAAACCTTAATGTTATGTTAAGAATTTCAATGATAAGTTAGAAAGCTTTAACGACTGATAAGAAACCCTGGCGAATTGTTCAAAAACCCTAATTTTAGTTCTGAGAATTCGAAACCCTAATCAAGAATTTGGGAACCCTAATGCTAAGACCCTAAGGGTTAAAAGTTATGTGAATAATGAACATGAATATTATGTGTTTGTTTTTATTTGTTTATTATATAAACAAATAAAAGAAACTAAGGTAATCTAATTATATATTAGGAATAAAAAATTGAATAACTTAAAGGTTATGGGGGAGAATAATAGTATTTATAATATATACTAATCCCAAGAGATTTATTTTATACATCTCAATTAATTAATTTTATAACCTAATTATAGCAAGTCTAATTAGGTTAAGAATTAAATGTGCATGAGTAAGGATTTAAATTATAATTGACGAAATGAAAACCCTAATTAAATGATTTGGATTGGATAACAATTAAAGGTATTGGACTATGTAAATTTCATGGCCTAAGTTATTAAGTTAAAAGCCCAAAAGAATTTAATTAAAGCCCAATCTTTTAGCCAATTGAAGAGGGACTTTTTAGACATTTAGCAAAGCTAAATAAGGCATTAAAAATAAATCAAAAAAGGATAGAAAATATGGAGAGATTGGCAGCTAGGATGGGAGAAAAAGGAAGCATGTGATGTAATGATGATAACTAATTTTAGTTTACAAAGTAGTTCACCAACTATGCAAGGTGTCACTAATTAACTTGACCACTTATTTTTTTTATCCAAGAGTGCAAGCAACAATATAATGATTAAGGAAGAGAAGAAGAGATGAGATTGGGGGATGTATGTAGATATACACACAAATAAAACCTATTTTCTCTTTCAACACTTATTTCCTACTTTGCAACTAAAACCAACTAGAGAGAGGGGAAATGTTCGGCAGCCACATGAAGGTAAGGGGAGGAGGTTTTGATCTTCAAGCTACCCAAGATCATCATCTACTTTGAAAGATTAAGAAAGGCTAGCAAAATATCAAGGTATAAACTACATTTTATCTAAGTTATTCTTAGTTGTTTTAATCAAAACATAGATTTATGTTCTTGAACTTCAAAATTCTAGATCTACATGATCTAGAGTGTGTTATGTGTGGATCTATTCATCCTGTGTGTTAAAAGTTACATCTAAAGTATGAAATGGAAAGTACTAGGTTTAATTTTCAAAATATAGAAAATCCTAATTTTCTTAGCCTTGATGGTGTTTAATCCTGTGTTTGATAATTGTTTGATGAAATAGATCATGTATAATGGTAGAATCATGGGTATATGAAGTATTAATAAGTGTTATGATGAGTTATGTTGGTTATTATGTGAAAACATGAAAGTTTCTTAGAAATCACAAAGGGTTAAAAACAGATTTTTGTGAAAACAAAACATGAAATTCAAAAGACCATATCTCCTATTATATTTCAAATTTTTGAATGTGGTCAAGTCCAAGAGTTAGATCTATGAGTTTTCTAACATCTCCAAATAGAATCACTGAAAAAGAAGTTGTAGATTTTCATATGGACTATTTTTGGTAAAGTAGGCAAAACTGTAAAATCTCAAAAACATACTGCCCAGAAATTTGTAGGGTCAGTTTTGGAATTTTAATTAGTGAAATAAATTCTGGCCTTTTGTGACATGAAAATATATGATATAAAATAGCTCCTGTCCAAAAATGAGCTCATTCCGACTTAAAATGACCAAGTTATGACCATTTCAATTTTTAGAATTTTCTGACAAAAATTGTTATAACCGGAGTTCTATAACTTCGATGACCACGAAATTTAAACTGGAGGCTCACATTAACACGTATAAGATTATGTCAAAAGATAGGAATTTCAAAAGTTAAGCAAGATAGGGCTAATTTCTTAAGCTACGAACTAAAAATAATTTTTGGAAAATACTAAAGGGAGTTGAAAAAATGTGGAAAAATTCTTTTTGTGTATGAAATATATGTATATATGTTTGGACAAAAGATAGAAAAATAATAAGTTGATTTGTTACTTTTGTGAAAAAGATAATGAATCCAGCTTGTTGGATTGAAGGAATTAATGAATTCAGCTTGCTGGATTGAAAAGCAGTTTACTGAATTAAAAATATGTTGAATCTAGCTTGTTGGATTGCAATCTGGTTGCTGGATTTGGAATCTAGTTTGCTGGATTGCAATTCAGTTTGCTGGATTGGTCATTTGGTTACTGAATTTGGAATCCAGTTTGCTGGATTGGCCATCTGGTTGCTGGATTTGGAATCCAATTTGCTGGATTGCAATCTGGTTTGCTAGATTTCAATATGGGTTGCTGGATTGGTATGTTTGGATAATCCAAGTTACTGGATTAGTATTTGACTTATTAGATTTTAAAGAAGAACTTATAATATATAAGATTAAAGTATTAAATCATAATGTATATGATATAGTGATTAAAGAATTATCAAATGACGATAATAACAATGATGTTTTGAGGAGTAATCTAATATTTGATTATGTGATAAGTGTTTAAGTTGCATAATGACTGTAATTAATAGTAGTAATTGTGATGATATTATTCTAATTTAGATATTGATATTATTAATATTAGGTCTTCAGACAAAGCTAAATAAATTGCGTAGCAGTAGTCAGCAATAAAGGCAAGTTCTCTATAACTCAACCTTGAGTTATGATTATTCAGATATGCTTGTGGTTAATCATTGTTGATTCGCACTTTGTGCATGTTGCATGTGTTCATCAAGTATGAAAGACTGATCACCTTCATTACCATCTGGTTCAGCTGAATTGTTCATGTTCTTTATCGTTCCGCTATGAAAATTTGATTCATGCTAGTTCACAATTATTATATTGTTGAGCGTTAGCCAGCTTATTGTTCAATTCTTTCAATCATGATATATCCTTTATTGAACTTAAACTTATTGGGCAAACTTGTTGTTCACCCTTGTTATATCATGATAAACATTGCAGATTAGGATGAATACGTCGGATACAGGCAAAGCCAAAGACAATTCCAGATTTGGTTTATAGTACAGATAAGATTTGTAATAGCATTGTATGTTAATTAATGACATTGAATGACAGATAGGATATTGTATTCAGGTAATAAGTTAAGATAATCGACCTTGGGGTTTATGTTGTAAAGTTTAATGTATAAACAATTTATGTTTATATCTTCCGCAATAGTTAGAGAATGAGTGTACCAGATTCGTGGTGATTAGTACCCGGATTTGGGGCTTTCACATCCATAGT
The DNA here is from genome assembly GCA_016801055.1 of Panax notoginseng. Lineage (NCBI taxonomy): Eukaryota > Viridiplantae > Streptophyta > Magnoliopsida > Apiales > Araliaceae > Panax > Panax notoginseng. The sequence continues at coordinate 51,756,411 of CM029017.1, forward strand.
TTCTGATCGAGACCCAAGATTCACTTCACGATTTTAGGTTAGTTTGCAGAAATCTATGGGCACGGATTTACGATTCAGTTCTGCATATCATCCTCAGACGGACGGTGTGACGCCCCCAAAATTAGGTATACATCACCCATCTTGGGTCGTCAGATACATAGTACAGAATACAAATACAATTTACTAATACAACTATCGTGTACAATACGACAAAACATAAACTGTGAGTTTGAATACAAATATTATCTTCTAGAGAGTATTCATACTCAAAAGGAGTCCTCATTACATTTATTAACACACTATTACATAGAATAGTGAGGACTACTAACTAATACTATCATTCGAACCATCACTCAGTTCCCCGACTTGCCCCAGCTACGTTCTCATTTCCTGAAGAGAACAGTGAAAGAAAGGGTGAGCTCAACTAGCCCAGTAAGAAATATTATGACTAAGATAATGCAGAATAAATTATCATTAGCCTTCAACAATGTTAAACTGATAAAATATAATAGACATCAAGTTTAACTACAGTGGAACAAGCAATCCATTAAAAGAGTCAAGTAGAAAATAAACTCTACTATCTTTTATGATTTAAAAGATTTTCCAACACTGTGATCGCTGAGACTCAGCTTAATAAAATAATCCACATCATCGAATCACCCCTTCACTACGGCCAAGGATATTCGTATATTCATTAATGGTCATGATCATGCCAACAACTGTCCATCAATGCACTACGGGCCAATGAGGACTTTTACCATATCATTTGTAACATTACGGTCATGATTATACCGAATAATCCCTGGTCATAATCATACCAAGTCCATCTATGCACTACAGGCCACAGATGACTTTCAACATTTTATAAACATGAGGATGATGACAATGATATAAGAATTCAATAAAACAAGTTCAAGAATTAATTTATCCAGGAATTAACAACGTCCAAATTGTCAACATGATACTGCTTTGTGGAGTAAAATTCAAGAATACTTAGAAGAATATTTTCATGAAAAGATACTGGATGAACCGCAATTATCAAGGATATTTCACTAATTTCATGGAGTATAGAAGTCAAAACTTAACCAATTGAGTATAATAAAGAATGAAATAACAAAAGAAATCACCATGCATGCGATAGACCGCACAGACAGGTTATTCCAACAGAATAATAAATAATGGAACCAGGTCCGGCGTAAACGCACAAACAGGATATTCCGACAGAATAATAAATAATAGAACCAGGTCCGGCGTAAACGCACAGACAGGATATTCCGACATAATAATAAATAATAGAACCAGGTCCGGTGTAAAACACACAGACAGGATGTTACGACAGAATAATAACAAGACGGAACCAGGTCCGGTGTAAAACACACAGACAGGATGTTCCAACAGAATAATAATAAAAACGGAACCAGGTCCGGTGTAAAACACACAGACAGGATGTTCCAATAGAATAATAGAAGAATGTCACCAAGTATAGGGTAGATCGCGTATACAGGTTATTCCAACAGAATAATAAGAAATGGAATAACAACAGTTCTCTTCATGAATAAGAAAGAATAACATCCCTTACCGTTTTAAAGACGAGCTGAAATAAGGAAGTAGTTAAGTACCAGAATACTCTTCTTCTCTCTCTCTATAGTTTCTCTCTATAGTTTCTCTCTCTAGAGTTCAGTGAATTCGTAAGAAATAATGAAGGAATGAGCTGCTATTTATAGAAAAATAGAATGCATAGTAACTAATCCATGAACGGTCCAGATTGATTACTTTAATCTGACGGTCCATATTTAAAGAAAAATCTTTTAAATAAAATATAATATATTCTATTTATAGAATAACTTTAATAAAGTATTCTGTTTTATATAAAAAGATGTTTCTGTTTTATTACGTTAATAATACGAATAAAACAAAACGTCATTATCGCTAAATAATTCATATTATTAACTGACAATAATTGAATCAAACTGAGTGACTTCTCACATAAGCATTAATAATCAATACCGTGTGCTACTATGCAACCACACGTATTACTGTACTTTTACTACCGAGTAGTTCAACAGTAACAATGGTAAAACTTTCGCCGTTATTTTTAAAAAAATATTTTTGTCGTTTTTCTAATCCGACAATAATTCCGTTGTGGGGTCCACCAATGATTGTGTCGTTGTACGAATATTTGTTAAAACGAATATTCCCCGACCAATCGAATATTATATAACAACTTACGTACTTTGCAAAATTTATAAATATTACCCACAACTATAACATTATATCAAATTAACTCCATAATATTCAAAAATGATATTTATAGAAAATTCATCTTTATTTATAAAAGTTGGGGTCTTACAACCTCCCCTTCTTATGAAATTTCGCCCTCGAAATTAGGGTACGTACCTGGTATGTCGAAGAGATAAGGATACCTTGATTTCATTTCAGATTCTAACTCCCAAGTCATTTCCTCAACATCGTGGTTTCTCCACAAAACTTTGACTTGAGGTATAATCTTGGAGCGTAGAATATGTTCCTTTTTATCCAAGATTTGAACAGGAACTTCTTCATACGTCAAATCCTCCGCTATTTCGTCCGGTTCTAACTCAATAATGTGGTTCGGGTCTTCCACATATTTGCATAACATAGATATGTGGAAAACGTTATGAACACGAGACATACTTGGCGGTAAAGCGAGTCTATAAGCCACAGTTCCTACTCGATCGAGGATTAAAAATGGACCGATGAATTGAGGATTGAACTTTTCTCTCTTTCCAAATCTCGTAACTCCTTTCCATGGAGCAACACGTAAGAACACATGATCTCCTACATCAAATTCCACGTCCTTTCGATGATGATCAGCATAACTCTTTTGTCGATCTTGTGAGGTTTTTATACGTTGTCGGATCGTTTGAATCTTTTCTGTAGTCATACGTACCAACTCCGGTCCCAACAACGTTGCTTCACCCACCTCATCCCAGCATACTGGAGAACGACATTTTCTTCCATACAATGCTTCGAATGGAGCCATGCCAATACTTGCTTGATAACTGTTGTTGTAGGAAAACTCCACCAATGGTAAGAACTTGTCCCAACTTCCCTTGAAGTCAAAGACACAGAGTCTTAATAGATCTTCAAGAGTTTGAATAGTCCTCTCTGATTGTCCGTCCGTCTGAGGATGATATGCTGAACTAAATCGTAACTCCGTGCCCATAGCTTTTTGTAAACTAACCCAAAATCGTGAAGTGAATCTTGGGTCTCGATCAGAAACTATGGATACTGGCATACCATGCAGTCTTACAATCTCGTTTATGTACATACGAGCAAGACGTCCAAGTGTATAAGTTTCTTGTATCGGTAAGAAATGAGCAGACTTGGTCAATCTATCAACAATGACCCAAATCGCATCAATACCTTGAGAAACCCTAGGAAGACCGGTAACGAAATCCATGGTAATGTGCTCCCACTTCCATTCTAGAATTTCAAGTGGTTGCAATGGACCTTTTGGTACTTGATGCTCCGCTTTGACTCGTTGACAAGTTAGACACCTTGAGATAAACAACGCTATCTCTCTCTTCATATTGCTCTACCAAAATGTATGACGAAGATCGTGATATATTTTGGTACTTCCAAGATGGATTGCAAACGGTGTGTTGTGCGCCTCCATCATGATTTCATACTTTAAATCAGGGTTGTTAGGAACACAAAGTCTGGAGTTGACTCGAAGTATTCCTTCTTCATCGATTATTGCTTCCGGCATGGCACCTTCTTGCACCTTCTTCCTCATACGCATCAGCTCCAGGTCTGTAGCTTGAGCAGCTTTAACTTTATCGATTAAAGTTGGTTCTACTCATATATTTGTCATCATCACATGGGTCCCTGGAGTCTTTAACTCTATCTCCATCCTTTGTAAGTCACACAAAATGGGCCTTTGTGTTGATAGTATCGTACTCGTACTTGCATATGATCTTCTACTCAACGCGTCAGCTACCACGTTTACTTTTTCACGATGATATTAAATGGTACGATCGTAATCTTTAATAGCTCGAGCCAACGTCTTTGATACGTTCGTTTTAAGTAAAGAAATATTTGAGGGTTTAAGAAATGGGTTTTGTACTGGGGTCAATACAAAATTTGATTTCACGCTCTAGGGGTAGGCTAAGAAATCTTCAAGAATACGTCAGGAAATTTATTAACAATAGAAATATCATTCAAAACTGTGACTCTCATCCCAGACTTGGATAACACGTCACATTGATACCTATCAACTTGCCATCGTCATTTACAACGTCTCCTACGGAAAGTCTGGCTTCGGTGCATTCCACACCAGGAAGTCAACAACGAAGGAACGGGGATCTTTACTTATGGCTTGATATGATAATGATTGACTTTAGTGGTTTGGTTGCTTGAATTCGCATTACAGGTTGATTAGGAATATGAAAATTAACAACCTTACGAAAAGCATAATGGGTAGTTAAGCAATCGTTTCCAAAAATCACATATCGACAGATAACGTGAAAGTGTCGATTTGAATCAAATAAGATTTATAAATAGTGGAGTTAACGAAGGTTTCTCCTAACAGAGTTTCAACAGATAAGTCAAGTCTAATAAATTTTTTATTTTTTTTTTATTTTTTTATTTTTTTTTTTAAGAGCCAAGTTTAAACGTTGAACACAACTAGGTGAAATACAAGAGTGGGTAGAACCAGTATCGAATAAGGTACAAACTTCGCAAGGGTTTATGATTAGCTTACCCGCGATAACTTCATTTGGGTTCCTCACTTGTTGGGAAGTCATGACAACCGCTCTCCCTTGAACTACCCGGCTTTGACTTGTCTGGGGTAGCATTTGATGTCATCTCTATCGTTGGAATTGACTTTATTATAGGACATATTCCACCCTCAACTGCTTCATCGTACTCCTGCTTCATGATCTGAATCATCAATCTTCGATCCATATCGAGTTCAGATTGACCGCTCTGTACAGGGTAATTCAAAACTATATGTTGGGTTCTCCCAATTGCTGTCCAAAAAGAGAAATGTATATCATCTATTTTAGCCTTTTTGGATCGGACATCTCTTTCTACAATATCAACACGTCGTGCGGCTTTTACCAACGCATCCTGCATTCTCACTCGTTCAGTTGTTTCTTCTTTCAGCTGATCCTTGATATTTGAATTCTCAGATTCTAACTTTAATATCTTACACTCTGCCAAAGCGTGATTTTGTTCGAGCATCACATATCGGGTAACATAATTTTGAATCGTTACATCTTTTTGCTCCACGACCGCCTGCCGTTCTTCAGCCTGCTCTTCTAACTCATGAACACGATTTTGTAATTCTAAGTTTTGATCATAGATTTCTTCTAACCAATTCTCCTCAGGTTCCTCTTCTTCCTCTTCTTCCTCTTCTTCCTCACTCTCAGCTGATACCTCTGCCACTAGCTCGGGTGCAACTATTAGTTCTTCACTTATCACGTAGATATCTCTAATTTCTTCTAATTTCTTCTTCGCCTGATATTACATTATCTTGGTTGGTGATTAGAGGTGTCACGATCTCATTCACTCCATTGTTGACATTTCCAGCTGCCATTTTCAAATACTGCCACAAAACAAGGGTTAATTAACATGTCACGTATTATCAATATACTCTGACCAACTAATTAAATAACAAATAAACTTAGGTAGGTCATACTAGCGAAGGAATTCCCCGTCTCTCCCCTCCTAGTTCTATTCTCACATCTTAGCTAGGGATCATATTCCTAAGCTCTGATACCAACTGTGACGCCCCCAAAATTAGGTATACATCACCCATCTTGGGTCGTCAGATACATAGTACAGAATACAAATACAATTTACTAATACAACTGTCGTGTACAATACGACAAAACATAAACTGTGAGTTTGAATACAAATATTATCTTCTAGAGAGTATTCATACTCAAAAGGAGTCCTCATTACATTTATTAACACACTATTACATAGAATAGTGAGGACTACTAACTAATACTATCATTCGAACCATCACTCCGTTCCCCGACTTGCCCCAGCTACGTTCTCATTTCCTGAAGAGAACAGTGAAAGAAAGGGTGAGCTCAACTAGCCCAGTAAGAAATATTATGACTAAGATAATGCAGAATAAATTATCATTAGCCTTCAACAATGTTAAGCTGATAAAATATAATAGACATCAAGTTTAACTGCAGTGGAACAAGCAATCCATTAAAAGAGTCAAGTAGAAAATAAACTCTACTATCTTTTATGATTTAAAAGATTTTCCAACACTGTGATCGCTGAGACTCAGCTTAATAAAATAATCCACATCATCGAATCACCCCTGCACTACGGCCAAGGATATTCGTATATTCATTAATGGTCATGATCATGCCAACAACTGTCCATCAATGCACTACGGGCCAATGAGGACTTTTACCATATCATTTGTAACATTACGGTCATGATTATACCGAATAATCCCTGGTCATAATCATACCAAGTCCATCTATGCACTACAGGCCACAGATGACTTTCAACATTTTATAAACATGAGGATGATGACAATGATATAAGAATTCAATAAAACAAGTTCAAGAATTAATTTATCCAGGAATTAACAACGTCCAAATTGTCAACATGATACTGCTTTGTGGAGTAAAATTCAAGAATACTTAGAAGAATATTTTCATGAAAAGATACTGGATGAACCGCAATTATCAAGGATATTTCACTAATTTCATGGAGTATAGAAGTCAAAACTTAACCAATTGAGTATAATAAAGAATGAAATAACAAAAGAAATCACCATGCATGCGATAGACCGCACAGACAGGTTATTCCAACAGAATAATAAATAATGGAACCAGGTCCGGCGTAAACGCACAAACAGGATATTCCGACAGAATAATAAATAATAGAACCAGGTCCGGCGTAAACGCACAGACAGGATATTCCGACAGAATAATAAATAATGGAACCAGGTCCGGTGTAAAACACACAGACAGGATGTTCCGACAGAATAATAACAAGACGGAACCAGGTCCGGTGTAAAACACACAGACAGGATGTTCCAACAGAATAATAATAAAAACGGAACCAGGTCCGGTGTAAAACACACAGACAGGATGTTCCAATAGAATAATAGAAGAATGTCACCAAGTATAGGGTAGATCGCGTATACAGGTTATTCCAACAGAATAATAAGAAATGGAATAACAACAGTTCTCTTCATGAATAAGAAAGAATAACACCCCTTACCGTTTTAAAGACGAGCTGAAATAAGGAAGTAGTTAAGTAGCAGAATACTCTTCTTCTCTCTCTCTATAGTTTCTCTCTATAGTTTCTCTCTCTAGAGTTCAGTGAATTCGTAAGAAATAATGAAGGAATGAGCTGCTATTTATAGAAAAATAGAATGCATAGTAACTAATCCATGAACGGTCCAGATTGATTACTTTAATCTGACGGTCCATATTTAAAGAAAAATCTTTTAAATAAAATATAATATATTCTATTTATAGAATAACTTTAATAAAGTATTCTGTTTTATATAAAAAGATGTTTCTGTTTTATTACGTTAATAATACGAATAAAATAAAACGTCATTATCGCTAAATAATTCATATTATTAACTGACAATAATTGAATCAAACTGAGTGACTTCTCACATAAGCATTAATAATCAATACCGTGTGCTACTATGCAACCACACGTATTACTGTACTTTTACTACCGAGTAGTTCAACAGTAACAATGGTAAAACTTCCGTCGTTATTTTTAAAAAAATATTTTTGTCGTTTTCTCAATCCGACAATAATTCCGTTGTGGGGTCCACCAATGATTGTGTCGTTGTACGAATATTCCCCGACCAATCGAATATTATATAACAACTTACGTACTTTACAAAATTTATAAATATTACCCACAACTATAACATTATATCAAATTAACTCCATAATATTCAAAAATGATATTTATAGAAAATTCATCTTTATTTATAAAAGTTGGGGTCTTACAGACGGGCAGTCGGAGAGGACTATTCAAACTCTTGAAGATCTATTAAGACTCTATGTCCTAGACTTCAAAGGAAGTTGGGACAAGTTTTTGCCATTTGTGAAATTCTCCTACAACAACAGTTATCAAGAAAGTATATGCATGGCTCCATTTGAGGCGTTGTATGGACGCATGTGTCGTTCTCCAGTATGTTGGGATAAGGTGGGTGAAGCAACGTTGTTGGGACCGAAATTAGTACGCATGACTATGGAAAAGATTCAAATGATCCGACAACGTATAAAAATCTCACAAGATCGACAAAAGAGTTGTGATGATCTTCATCGAAGGGACGTGGAATTCAATGTTGGAGATCATGTGTTCTTAAGTGTTGCTCCATGAAAAGGAGTTACGAGATTTTGAAAGAGAGGAAAGATCAATCCTCGATTCATTGGCCCATTTGAAATCATCAATCGAGTAGAAAATGTGGCATATAGACTCGCTTACCGCCAAGTATGTCTCGTGTTCAGAACGTTTTTCACATATCTATGTTACGTAAATATGTGGAAGACCCGAATCACATTATTAAATTAGACCCAGACGAGATAGCGGAAGATTTAACGTGTGAAGAGGTACCTGTTAAAATCTTGGATAATAAGGAACATATTCTACGCTCAAAGGTTATACCTCAAGTTAAAGTTTTGTGGAGAAACCATGATATTGAGGAAATGACCTGTGAGTTGGAACCTGAAATGAAAATAAGGTATCCTCACTTCTTCGACATACCAGGTACGTACACCAATTTCAAGGACGAAATTTCATAAGAAGGGAGGTTGTAAGACCCCAACTTTTATGAATAAAAATTTATTTTTCTCTAAATATTATTTTGAATAATAAAGTTTGTATTTGATATAATGTTATAGTTGTGAGTAATATTTATAAATTTTACAAAGTAAGAAAGTTGTCATAAAATATTCGTTTGGTCGGGGAATATTCGTTTATCAGGGAATATTCGTTTTATCAGAGAATATTCGTACAACGGCACAACCATTTGTGGACCCCACAACAGAATTATTGTCGGAGTTAGAAAACGACAGAAATAATTTTTTTATAAAAATAACGGCAAAACTTTTACCGTTAACTGTTGAAATACCCGGTGATAAAAGTACAGTAATACGCGTGGTTGCATAGTAGCGCACGATATTGTACAGTATCTTTGATTATTGATGTTTACGTGAGAAGTCACTCAATTTTACTCAATTATTACAATAGTAGTTGTTGCATAGTATCTCACATTATTGTCACAGTATCATCTGCACAATATTTTATATTATTAAATCAATAATTGAGATGACAAAGTTATTTATATTATTATTTATATTATTGACGATGTCTATAAAGTTCTGTCGAGAAAAGTGGTTTGGTCACATAATTGCGCGTCAATAACGAGAAGTCCTTATCGGAAAGCCCCATCTTTCCTGAGAATGATCTGATTATTAATATTGTGAGTTATAATATTAATAAATGTTATTAAAAATATGTTTAGTGAAGCCAAGTGAATGGAGATAAATAGAGAGATTTTTTATGAAGTATTTGTTATAAATTTGGCTTATTATTTAGACCCTCACTTACTCATTTTTCAAAATCGTAGGTAAAAAGTTATCTTAATTTTATTTTTTATATTATATATATATATATATATATATATATATATATATAAAGTGTGTGTGTCGTGCGTGTAAGTGTGTGTGTGTGTGTTATTTTATATATATATTAAGTTTTGTTTTTATTAGTATTATAATAATAATTAAACAGAAATTTTTTTATATAAAACAGAATATTTTTTATAAAGTTTTCGTTTTATTATATTATAAATAGAATATATTATATTTTATTTAAAGTTTTCGTTTTATAAGAATATTTTATTGCATATTGCTGCATAGTAAATCAGAAGAAAAAAAATCAGCCAAACGAATTCGGCGATTGTAATGGTTTCACTGTGTAGTCCGTGATTATTTTCCTAAATAGTATCATGTCATTCTCCTATAAATAGGATGCTTAGTTTAGAAATGAAAATCACACCAGAATCAGAGAATTCTTCTTCTATAATATTGAGCGTATTTCTTTTGAGTTTAAGGAAGTTTTGAGTGTAGAAAATAAAGTAAGTTTTCTTCAAAAATATCTCCGCTATACCATTCGGAATTACTCTCCAACTAAGGTAAGGGATATTATTTTCATTCAATATTCGTAAGAAATAATATTTTCTTCCATACTCTGTAGTATATAAGTAATATTATTTCGTTTCATATTTTTAATTTTACACTTATTTTGATAAGTATTGCTTCTATACTCTTTGAAATTAGTAGAATATCTTTGAAATTTGCGTTTCATCTAGTATCATTTCACATAAATATTTTTCTAAACATTCTTGTTAAATTTTAATCTTTTCATGTCGGGGTACTATTCACGAAATACTATTCACCCGGGGTACTATTCACGATAAAAATTGTTTTCTTTTCTGTCCAAATTATTTTTGATACATAAAAATTATTTTTAAGTTTTACTCCACAAAGTAGTTATCATGTTGACAATTTGGACATTCTTAAACTTTGGATAAATTAAAAATCTTTAATATTTATCATTGATCTCATTTGATTGATTCTTATATCATTGTCATCATCCTCATGTTTATCTTGTGATGAAAGTCATCTTTGGCCCGTAGTGCATAGATGGACTGTTGATTCGTGGATGTGATATTAACGAATATCATTGGACTGTAGTGCATGGATAATTTGGTAATGTGGATTATTTATTGAGATGTGTTACAGCAATAAAATATTGATGATGAACTTTTAAATCATAGAAGATAGTAGATATCATGCTCTACTTGACTCTTCTAATGGATTGCTTGTTCCGCTACAGTTAAACTTGTTGTCTATTGTATTCTATCAATTTTACAATGTTGAAAGCTAACGATAATTTATTCTGCATTATCTTAATCATAATATTCTTTATTGGGCTAGTGGAGCTCACCCTTTGCTTTCATTGTTCTCTTTAAGAAATGAGAACATAGTTGGGACTAGTTGGGGAATGGAGTGACAGTCCGAGATGGTGGCTGTAGTAGTCCTCACTATTCTATAAAATAATGTAATAATAATTGTAATGAGGACTTCATTTGAGTTTTGATATTGTCTACGAGACAATATTCGTATTAAAACTCTCAGCTTACGTTTGTCGTATTGTATAAATTAAGTTTGTATTTGAATTATGTACTATGTATTTGACGACTCAAAATGGGTTGTGTATACATATTTTAAGAGAGTCACATATATATAGTACACGACACTAACAATTAAACACGACAAAATTTATCAGTTTATAGCAGTCCTAAAACATAGAAGTGCACAAATACTTCTTTTTTGTCGGTCACAAATCCTTCTTTAGTAAACATAGACGAAACAGTGAGCTTAATATTCAAACTTTATTTTATTTAATTTCCTTCTAAGAAAACAAACTCATTTTCTTGCAGGTCGTTTTTTAGAGTCACATGTCATCACATTCTTAAAACCAAAATTTTCACACAGAAATACATCCAAAATATTACAAAGGTGACGATCCATCTTTTTTCACCGGTTACCATCTAACGATCAAGCATCGAGGTGTCATGACTTAACCATGAAGTACAACAAAAAATCTCTTCAGGCATGTATGTCCATTTCAATGTGATAAGCACATACAAATTTTCATCTCCTCCCTAATATTATTTCAACCACCTTAACACATTAATGAACTCATAAAGCAATATTTTTACAAATTCAAACAACAAAATCAAAGGTAAATATTTCAACCTGAAACTTAGAAAGACCAATAACTTAACTTTTTTCTAACCCGATAGAACCCGGGTCGATTGAGCTTCCATTTCAGCTGGTGGGGTATTCCCCACATCCACCTCCACATCCATCCAATCTAAATTCTCAACCTTTTCAAATCTAAACTAGCCCTTAAAATACCTTCTGCAGCAAGTACAACCAAACAACAATTCAACACAAAATAGAACCTAAATTAACAAACACAGTCGACCAATTTCACATATTTGAATATAAATTTCTTATAATGAATTACAATTTAAAAAAAAAGACTACATTAACACTCAAAACCAAACCCTTGGTCCAATTGACAATCAAAACAAATCCCACCTAAATTAACAAACACATTCAACCAATTTCACATATTTGAATATAAATTTACTATCATGAATTACAATTAAAAAAAAGAGAGACTACAATAACACTCAAAATCAAACCCTTAGTCCAATTGACAATCAAAACAAATCCCACCTAAATTAACAAACACATTCAACCAATTTCACATATTTGAATATAAATTTACTATCATGAATCACAATTTTAAAAAAAAGACTACAATAACACTCTCAAAACCAAACCCTTGGTCCAATTGACAATCAAAACAAATCCCATCTCCAAAAATTGGAACTTTAAGCTGATTTAAAGAATAAGAGTACATAATTACTGGAAACAAACAGTGCAAATGAAAATCAAATTCGAATTTTGGAATCATAAGTAGGAAGAATACTTGGATAATTAAACTTCACAAGCTAATAAAAAGACGAAGAATACTTGTCCGGATTGAAGAGAAAGAATCAAATGGTGGAGTGTTTGTAAACCTTTTCTTCAAATCGACGGAAAGGGGAAAGTTTCGAAGGTGAACATGGCGCAAGATAAACTCTATTATGCTAATTTGCGCTTAAATGTATAAACAGATCAATTGTACGGAGGTTCTAGGAGGAAAGAGAGGGATTAATTGGAGATGTTGAACACAAAAGGAGTTTAATCGGATAGAGAGTGAAAGAGTTTTTGGGTGGGAGTTGTAGGAGAGTAGAGACTTTGTAGCAGAAGGGGAAAGAATTAAAACATAAAAAACTCAAAACGACGTCAAAAGTTGCGCATTGGGAGGGAGTTAGTAAAGTACTAAAGTAGATGTATATATAGATTTACTCGAAAAGAAAACTACTGAAACTAATGCCTTAGTATTCCAAAATGAAGTATATAAAAATGGCAAGACACTCAAAAAGTAATAATTGTCAAAAAAAAAAAAAAAAAAAAAAAGATATCAGCAAAATCAAAATGTCAAAAATTCTGGAACAGTAAAACAAGATGGAACTGGATTATATGCTCCCTCGGCACACAATTCTTTTAACTTTTCCCTAAAAAACATTTATGAAATAAAACAAGAAAGAAATGGAATAAAAAACTTCCGAGATCAAGTCATTATATACTCAGACAAGTAAAGAGTGTACAACTAATTCACTGGATTTCAAGGTTTCAATTAAAAAGATTCATTGGATTTCAAGGTTTCAATTAAAAAGGTCTCAAGTTTCAAGTAAATAATTAAGTTCCATTCGCACGATCTTTGTTCTGCAGCATTAATATAATATTTAGCACTCAAACCGGAATTCAGAAAAGCATACACAAGTATAGCTATAATTTCATGTCAAACTATAATAACCTGCGCACTTGCAATTGTGCCAGCTTCCCAAAAATTTGGCTACCAAACCGGTGCAATGCTAAACTTGAGGAAAAAACATAAAATAGGGGACAGCGGTGCAGAATTGGATCACTGATATGACAAAGATGGCCCAGCAAAAGAGTATGAAACTGGTGCATGGGAACGTTCAGGCATTGTCCCCTTATAATTATGGTTCCTATTATAGTCAGATACTTCACACGAAGCATAGGTTGAATATAACCTCTCCGCACCATCACTTTCTCCCCTTGAGGGATCAATATCAGTTGGGTAAATTCCTCGCCTGCTCAAATGGTTGGTCTCAGTCAAGTAAATTCCTTTCATCCGTAAATGATCCGTCTCAACAGGGTATGTTTCTCTGTTCCCACTGAGAATATGCGAACCTGAGGGGACTTCATCTCTCCTTGATATTGGTGCATATGGGTCCACGGATAAAGTGCCATAATGAGAGGAGTAGCATCGATACCTTGGGTAAGAGTCTAGAGTCAAACCAGCAGCTGCAGTCGCAGAAAGAATTGACTGCCGTAGTTCCTGGTTAGTACCGAAACCATAATCTTGATACTCCCTTTCATTCATTAGAAGCTGACGATGACGAGATAGAAGCTGACGATGACGAGATGGTTCTCTACGAAGACCATACGTTCGATATTCCTTTTCAGTAAGTAAAGTATTTTGATGTAACTCATCTTTTTCTGTTAATGGGACCTCTCTATGTGGTATACGCTGATGATCTTCATGAGGCCGCACAGTATACCTCCTGACTTCATCATACGAATGCAGAGATGGTTCTTTATATGAATACAGCCTTGATTTTCTTGCCTTCTCAATGACTTCCCTATTCTGAACACTCACAATTGGCTCGGGGTCAATGGCAAGTGATTTCGAACGCAATTCAACAGGCTTGAAAAGTTCAATGAGCTTCTTAACCTGAAAGTGAAGAGCAGTTATTGTCAAAGCAGAACAATGATGAGAATTGTAGACTACCTAATGGATGAAGTGTCTTCTCACTTGCTTAACATTAAGTTGCATATCAAACTTCTGCTTTTCATTATAGTTGTCCTTGATTGCCTTTCTAAAAATATCCTCAGTCAGGCAATAGCAATCCTCCTGAACATTGAAGCGAACCTGAAAACTAGATAATCAGCAGAAATTCAACTAGGGCAAAACTAAAAACATAAGAGCATTTCCAAAGAGACATTGCCAGATTCAAAGCTGACCTGAACAGGGAAAGCACCATTGAAAGCTGCTGGCTCAAGTTTCAGACCCCGAGAAGATGATGCTCTGTAGATCCCATACATAAGCCTTAGCTCAAAGTCATAAAGGAAAAGCTTAAGTCCAGGTCAAGACAAGTTCTTTCTTGCTCATTGGATCGCCCATCACACCATAACGAAAACAATCAGGTTTTGTCTTTGCACTAGGGGTGAGCATGGCAGGAGGTGATCTCTTTCTCTACGTGTCAGCAATACATTGGTCACATGACCAACTCACCATGAAGTTAACTTCATGGTAACCAAATCCATCTTTTGTAGTATATCCAAATAATAGATAGAAGCATAAACTAAAATATTATTGAGCTACAAAGTAAACCAACAGTACTAAAAAATTAGCCTCAATAAAGATAGTAACATATCATTTTATTTTTTCTTTGGCTCAAAACCACCAATTATTCATCATTGAGCAACTATGTGAAACATTAATTAAGCGAACATAAAACTATAATTTGCAGCACTAAGAATTTCACAATTAAAAATTTTGTCACTTGCAGAGTTTTAACTTTTTAAAAAATGGCGATACAACAGATTTGGGGTACGGTTTTGTGGCAAGACACGAGAGAATGTTCTCAGGTTGTTCGATCCACAGTTTATGAGCAATGCCACCAGCTATGAGCTTCTCTGATAAGTTTCGTATCTGGGGTTCTCCACTTACTTCAAGAGTAACCTGCATCATCAAGGTGAACTATCAATCATTATCATTACCACTATACCATGTACTTCTTGATAAGGTAATACACCCGAAATTCCAATTTATTAGTCGTTAAAACACATATTAAGAATATCATTACTTCATAATTAATATAGGATTCAATTTCCATACTTGCCTCTTTATGTTTTTATTGGAAATCGTTAAAAAAGATAGAGAAAAGAGAATAGTGTTTTTATGGGAATAAATGCCCTTGAAAAGAGGAGAGAAATTAGGAGTATCATAGGAATGTAGATAACTTTCTATCCTAGATAAGAGAAAACGATTAATATATTGGAAGAGAAAAAGTCCTAAAACGCATAATATATCGGAATGGAGGGAGTAAATACTACATCAGCTTCAAAATATAAAACCACTTGGCTTTTGTATTTATATTAAAGAAATCTACCTGGAGGGGGCACTCATCTACATCTAGGCACCCAACCGAAATTCCACTAAAGAATAATAAATAAACGATATAATAGCTCTTTGAAAACCTTGATCGACAAATAACAAAAATAATAATAAAAATAATAATAAACTCAATACAGAAATTAGATCTGTCCAACTGAACTGTCCTTCACTTGAAGGCACCGGATATACCAAGTAATATCAACATTACTGATCAAAAAACAAAAACAGTGAATATTTTGAAGTATTACAGTTCTCCAAGTCAACTACCTGAGTAAAGGGAAAGCTTATGTTGATTCAACCAACCAGGATTGGAGCTTCGTGGAATGCACTACACATTTTCAGGGTGTTACACAAGCAACTTAGGTACTACGGACACAAGGATTGTGCTAATTTTGCATTTGTAGCACATAACGATGTAATTAATTAATTGACATGGTGGGTGTATTCCAGATGCAGGATGCCAGGTTAAAATACATTAGTCGTGATATATGAAGCATGGATTAGGTTGTCGGGATTCGTGTTCGCCCCCGCGGTTTGGCAATTTCAAAAAATGGAGATTAGGGAATTCGGCACATATTTGAATATTAGATAAATTTAAGTCATACGCTTGAATATTTCTGAGATGATTAATTAACGATCCAAGTCGTATATAATATATGTGAGAAATATGATAACGCCAAATAAATAACTATAAACTGGTTAATGGTCACACACTTTCAAATATATAAGATCATTGTTGACTTTTTGAAGTTAATATGAAACATTTTCAAACTCGAAATGACATAGATTCAAATAATTTAATCAATAGAATGATGAATAATAGAAACTATCTAAAAAGTATTATTAATTATAATATTTCTTGTTTCTTAATTCCTAACAAATCTTATTAATTTGAGTTTGAAATGTCTCAAATTAACTTTCAAAATTCAATAATAATGTTATAATTTGGAAGGGAGGAAGTTCTATATTAGTTATCATAATAAATCAATTAACATTTAACATCAAAAAACATTTATCATTAATATTATTATAATACTGTATTCATATATTTTTCCTATTACATGAAGGTTATAACTGACTTAAAATATTTTCGAGAAAAAATAGAATGAAAAAAAAAATTGTACAAAGAAGCAACATGTGCGGAACGAAATAAGACAGCCCAGACTTCAATTATTGCAAACATTGCATATATATAGAGAGAGAAGATAGAACAGAAAAAAAAATAGAGAAAAATCAATCTGAGAAGAAGAGACAGATCTCACCAGTTGCGTCGCCTCCAAGATCCCCCACTATTGACTATTGAGTTAGATTTCTTGGCAAAAATTTGGGTAATTGATGTAATTTCGATATTTTTTTGTTTTACATAGATTAAAAAAGTTTCCCTTCATGAATCTCCCTCATGAACATACGTCGAATCTAACCCTCACGAACAAGAACATAGAACTGATAAGAGAATTTTGATCAAGATTCACTCCTTCGGCATTGGCCAAATCTCACAGCTGAATCAAGATGAATTTTGCCCCTCCCGAATCGGCGATTCTTCACTGTTGAATCCCTGCTTTCTAGATATAGTCAAATACTAATATCCTTCAAAGCATATTACTAACTTATTAAGAAATGACATAGTTACGAGGTCTGAGGAAGGAGTGGCGTCCTTTAAGTATCGAAAAGCTAGCACTTCAAAAGGTATGTTGTTATAAATTATGTTTATGTTCTTATGTTCTTGAGTAGAATTTATGAAATAATACATGTTTAGGTTTATGATTATGTAATACAATGTTATTAAGTACTAAAAGATGAAAACTAGCAAATTAACCCAAGTAGTAACTAGTTAGAGAGATTTAAAGTATGAAATGAGAAACCCCTAATCTGAATAGTTATTGTAAAAGTTATATAAAATCATATGTTTGGAATTTGGTTATGAAATACAAAGCAAGTTATAGAGGGGGAAGTTACAAAGACATGGGTGAAAGAATCACTCAAAAATTCATTAAAATAAATTAGTTATGAATTAAATAATGAGCCAAGGTACTGCTGAAAATATTTTGCTATTGAACAGTAAAAAGAGGGTTGTCTGGAACTTTTTGAGAACGAGAATTTTGGGGTTCGTGCCAACTTTGGGGGGTAGTTAGACCATGTTATACATAGGTCACTGTCCAAAGAAGAGTCAATTCCGAGTTGATATGAATTAGTTATGAATTAAACAAGTTTTGAAATCAATTATCGTAAAAGTTAAAAATACAAGTTAGGTTCATGTTTAAAGGTTAGTTAAGGTGAACTAGAGTAAGAGTCATGTGGTGACTAAATTGTATGTTGATCTCATAAATTATATAGGTTGATGAGAGACGCAAAATTAGCGTAAACGGTAAAGGAGAAAAGGCAAGTTTTCTATTCTAAACATATGTGCAACTATTGTTAAGCTTGTTTATATGCGAAAGTATATGTACGAAAGCATTCTGCGATTTTAAGTAGGATATGATGATTGAATGTTAAGCGTTTAATGACATGTTATGTCATATATGATTATGTTCTATCATTAAGTAGGAGTTAACATGATCATTAACTGAAAGTTATGTCAAGTCAAACATGTTAAAATTTATATGAAAGCATAAACTGTTAGATAGACTTACTGAGTCGTAGTGCTTAGTCTTGCGAATAAAACTTTATTTGCAGTTATAGAAGAATGATAAGATCATGAACATAAAGAAGAAACGTAGATTAGGTTTCATGTTTTATTTACTTATATTTGTTTTTAAGTTATAATGACTTCTGTAATACGAATAAGCAAACCATGTAATCGAACATTATATTAATAATATCGTGTTATTATCATCAGCATGGTATTATGTCTTTAATTTGATACAACTTAGAATTGTTAAAGATCTATTAATCTGAGTGAAGGTATTTGTAATATGGAATGATCATGTTATATCGATACTCTGAACTTTAGATAGATAGTAAAACATTAATACAATGTTGATAAAGAACTATATATCTGAATGAGGATATTGAATAACATTGTGAGCGCTATAAGAATAGAGATTTAGCACCGATGAATAAACCAAATTCATCGCAAGGTTCCTCTTTTCCAAGTACAAATGTGTTATTAATATTGTGAAATTCAGATAAATAGGAAATATTGATATGAAGAGATGTATCTATAAAGATATATGCCTAAGTGAGGGTATTGAATGATAATGGGAGTTCTGTAAGCATTGAGGTTACACTAATGAACGCCGGTAAGATGCCAAAATTACCGGAATGCGCCCCTCTGTTGCCAAGAACGATCTTATCATTAATACTGTGAAACTTGAAATATTTAAGTATAGAATGTTTAAATCATAAGGCTAAAAATTTACAAGTTGATACTTGTGAAAAGAATGAGATCGAGAACAAGTTAAGATTCAGGGATGAAGCTAAGGAAATTTATAATTTTATAGTCTGTAATAGACTAATTCAACCAATATGATTATGGGATCATTGGTTAAGTAATGAAAGATGTTGAATTAACGTCGACCCTTGTTCGGGCTCGGGCGGCCAGAGCTCGAATTTGGGGGCATTACAGCTGGTATCAGAACAATGGGTTACAGTTTCGAGGAAATGAGTACCTTGGGGTATAATGTGATGGGTTAAGATTAAATACTTGTGAAGAATATAGATAATTAAAAGATATGAATAAATCTTATTAAATCTTGATGCATAAAAATTTTATGTGAAAGAAATATATTGAATAAAGCTAAACTCTTTACGAGAAATGGCTGGAGATAAATGAACTCGAGTTCCCAAGCAAGTAATAAGAAAAAATCTTAAATATTTTTGTGTGAAACTGTTTCATCCAAATGAAATGATGTGTTTGGAATTATGTTTAAATTATATTATTTTGCATAAAACTCGAGTAAGTAGAGGAGTAAACTCATAGAGAAATGTAAGTAATATGGATTAAAGAAATTCGTAAGATAGTTAAGAAATGAGTAGTGATTTCAATTGAAAACTTATGTTGTTAGCCGAGTTGAACGACTCTCTTGAATGGGCAGGAGTTTAATATGCATAAGTAAACCGATCTAACTAGACTGTTGGTATGAATGATTCATGGTTAGTGTTTTCAAAGCGGATTACACAGTGAATGAGATCATTTGGGGATAGTGTGGATGAGACGCGGTACTGATTCATTAGTTCTAGGTGGAGGAAACAATCACCTGATTATGATAATAGATTGAAATCTTGTGTCAAACTATTCCTTGTATATATTCTGAGAAGGTGATTCTTTTCTCATATGTATATTAATTAGTTATTAGTTGTTATTTCCAACTATAGTTTTAAAGATATTTGTATGTTAGTTACTGAGTGAAAGAACCCTTGTATGGGAAAGGGATATGATATGTCAGTCGAACCGACTTATGAGATGCGGCTACGATATTGTTATAAAGTGGTGTATTACAAAATGATTAATATGCACCGAGACATTTTCATCCCCGTGTTGATAAGAAGGGGAATTAATATATTTGTTTTCAGTTTAAACAACCAATCAGTTTACTATATTACTATATTTGCAAAACTTGTGTTAAGGTTAGAGGAAAGTGGAAATGATAAAGGATTAAGGGTGTTCCAAAATCTTCTAGTTATGTTAGACATTCATGTGTATATTTGCACTTGGGTACCTTCGAAAAGAATTGTTCAATCATTGAACTCGAAAATTTTGAAATTTTAGCTAGATGGAGTTAATTTGAAAATTAAAAATGAATTTTTCATACATACACCAGAGAACTTGGTATGAATGTGATATATGATGGAATCATCAAAACAAAGTAAGACGGTGTGGCTATGGTCAGAGGGCCATCAATGCACTGTTATATGTTGTGGATATGATAAAGTCATAAACCTGATTTTCAAAATGGAAAATTTTGAGCTATGTTATTCATGTCTATGCTAATTGTTCAAGCTAGACAAAATTAAATTGAAAAATAGAAATGAATTTTTCATCAACGCACAATGGAACCTGGTGTGGGTGTGATAAAATGACGAGTCATCAACGCAATTTGCAAAGTGTGGTATACATTCGTAAAATTGATTATCAAAAGTTTTTAGAATGGTTTAAAAATGAGTGAGTCAATACTAATTGTTTCGGCTAGACACCTTTGGTTATAAAGTAAACGAGCATATGATTCCGGCACGTACACGCAACATACCGCGTCTTTAAGACTATTATGTTATCCGTAACATGTAGTACGATAGGTTGATCACCTAGAGTACTTACTGATTGTGTTTTTCAATCATGGTGATTGTTAAACTTGAGGGTCGAATAGCACCCATAGAATATGAAACAATTCAAGGTCTTGGTTGACCCTCTGTATCAATTAGAAAAAAATCCTCAATAAAGGAAGACTAAGACTGGGAGTCATATAGGATTAAAGGTTTAAAACTTAGTGTTATGAAAGAAAATGAGTATAGATAAGTGAACATTGTTGACCTAATTTAAGTATTAGGAATTTGATGTGAGAAAGGATGAATTAAGAAAATTCATATTGAATACTAAGTTAGAGATAATTTCGAGTACAGAATTCTTATAAGCAGGAGAGAATGTAATATCCTGAATATTTATAGAACTTATAAATATAATATTAAATGACAAGATGATTATACTATAATTTCGAGTACGAAATTCTTATAAGTAAGGGTGAATGTAATATCCTAATATTTACGAGGCTAGAAAAAAATTTCGAAAAAGACGCAAAAACACTATTCATAAAAACGCTATATTACTATTCATAAAGCGTAAAGTCAACTTTGGAAAAGTCAACATTTTTGACTAACCGAATTAGTTAGAAAACCGAACTAGAGACTAACTAGAAAGAAAACTAAGTTTGATTAACCAAACTAGGTGGAATTTGATTAGTTGGCAAATGAGACTTTGCTTCCTAAAATGTGTTGTCCAAAATTGTGCGATGTGTTGTGGCACATGGGTGACTAAGCTAAGTGTGATGATGATGCATGTGACTCACTATGGTGACTAGTCATGGTGGGGTGAATTAAGGTCCTAAATACCCTAAGTCTTGGTTTCCTATAAATAGAACCCTCATTCTTAATAAATCCTCACATATTCACAAATAATTCAAAAGCAAAAGAGGCTACAGTAATCATAAGAGTTATACTGGTAATTGAGAGAAAAAAGGAAAGTTAAAAGTCTTGCGTTCTTAAGTATCGAAAAACTAGCACTTCAAGAGGTATGTTGTTATAAATTTAGTTTATGTTCTTATGTTCATGAGTATGAAATAATACATGTTTAGATTTATGATTATGTAACAGAATGTTATCAAGTCATAAAAGATGAAAACTAGCTAATTAACCCAAGTGGTAACTAGTTAGAGGGATTGAAAGTACGAAATGAGAAACCCCTAATCTGAACAGTTATTATAAAAGTTATATAAAATCATATGTTTGAAATTTGGTAATGAAATACAACGCAAAGTTGTAGAGGGGGAAGTTACAAAGATATGGGCGAAAGAATCACTCAAAAAATCATTAATATGAATTAGTTATGAATTAAATAGTGAGTCAAGGTACTCCTGAAAATATTCTACTAGTGAAGAGTAAAAAAGGGATGTCTGGAACTTTTTGAGCACGAGATTTTTCAGGTTCGTGCCACTTATGGGGATAGTTAGACCATGTTATACATAGTCACTGTCCAAAGATGAGCCAATTCCGAGTTGATATTTATTAGTTATGAATTAAACAAGCTTTGAAATCAATTATCGCAAAAGTTAAAAATACGAAGTTAGGTTCATGTTTAAAGGCTAGTTAAGGTGAACTAGAGTAAGAGTCATGTGGTAACTAAATTATATGTCAATCTCATAAATGATATAGGTTGATTGAGAGACGCAAAATTAGCGTAAACGGTAAAGGCGAAAAGGCAAGTTTTCTATTCTAAACCTATGTGTAACCATAGTTGTCATGGCGTCGCCATAGCGTCGTCTAGGCGTCCTGGCACTAGAGAAGAACAAGGCAACGCCTTGGGCGTAGTTGGTCCAAGTTAAGTAATTAAGTCATTTCATGGACTAGCTTATATCATGTAATTTTTATTATTTATTAGACTTGTAATATATGATGATTGTTGACTTGGTTGATCCTTTATTCTCTACATAGTGTTTGTTAACTTGTTCTACTAGTTTTCAATGTCAAGTGTTTTATTTTTGAATTTTAATTGTGAAGTATTCATATAATTATGTTTTTAATTGTATTACATAGTGTTAATTATTATGTTTTGAGTTTTAATGCATATAATATTTTTTTGTCGAATATGCTTTTTAAGTTAAACAAATAATATATAAATTGTACATTGTTAACGACTTGTCGCCATATGGACGCCGTGGCGGGCGCCTTATCGCCTAGGCGTCCTGGCGGTCAACTACCGCCGCGTCTCGCCGTGACGCCATGACAACTATGTGTGTAACTATTGCTAAGCTTGTTCATATGTGAAAGTATATTTATGAAAGTCTTATGTGATTTTAAGTAGGATATGATGATTGAATGTTAAGTATTTACAGATATGTTGTCATATATGATTATGTTCTATCATTAAGCAAGAGTTAACATGATCATTAACTGAAAGTTATGTCAAGTCAAACATGTAAGTTTATATGAAAGCATAAACTGTTAGATACTTGCTGAGTCGTAGTGCTCATTCTTGCGAATTAAAGTTTATTTGCAGTTATAGAAGAATGATAAGATCATGAACGTAAAGAAGAAGCGTAGATTAGGTTTCATGTTTTATTTACTTGTATTTATATTAAATCATAATGAATTCTGTAATACGAATAAGCAAACCAAGTAATCGAAGATTATATAAATAATATCATGTTATTATCATCAAAATGGTATTATATCTTTATTTTGATATAATTTAGAATTGTTAAAGATCTATTAATCTGAGTGAGGATATTAGTAATATGGACTCATCATGTTATGTCAATACTCTGAACTTCAAATAGATAGTAAAACATTAATACAATGTTAATAAAGTATTAAATGACATTGTGAGTGCTGTAAGAACAGAGATTTAGCACCGATGAAGAAACCAAATTCATCGCAAGGTTCCTTTGTTCCAAGTACAAGTGTGTTATTAATATTGTGAAATTCAAATAAATAAGAAATATCGATATGAAGAGATATATCTATAAAGATATATGTCTAAGTGAGGGTATTGAATGATATTGCGAGTTCTGTAATACCCTAATGAACGCCAGTAAGACGCCAAAATTACCGGAATGCGCCCCTCTGTTGCCAAGAATGATCTTATCATTAATACTTTGAAACTTGATATATTGAAATATAGAATGTTTAAATCATAAAGTTAAAAATTACTACAACTTGATACTTGTGAAAAGAATGAGATCGACATCGAGATCGAGTTAAGATCCAAGGATGCAGTTAAGAAAATTTATAATTTTATAGTCTGTAATAGACTAATTCAACCAATATGATTATGGGATCATTGGTTGAGTTAATGTCGACCCTTGTTCAGCGCTCGAATTTGAGGGTGTTACAGAAACCAAGTTGAGGACGACAAGGAGCCATTCTTATTTTGGGGTTATAGGAAACAGGTGGTTTACTTAATTGCTAGCACATGATATCCTCGAAATGTGGATATATGAAGTTATGTTTGAGGGTGAGAAATCAACTTTGGACATGAACATCAAACTCTTTTTAGTTTGTGCTAATTAAAAAAGGAAACCTCAACTTGAGAGGGAGACGAGGAGTTTCGAAAAAATCAAATAATTTTTTGTCGTGGTATAAGACTTCCAATTAGAAGAGGAATGTTAAGAGGCGGAGTGTTAAGAGGATTCTAGGATTTTGATTTGATTGATATAATCTTAGAATTGATTTGATTGACATAATGAATAGTGTTAGGATAATTCTAGATGCATGATCGGTGATATACTAATTTCCTTTCTATGTTTAGCTTTAAGTCATATTTAACTTATTTAACGCTCTCTATTGTACACTTTATAATATTGAGATTGTCTTCTATCATTCACACAAACATCGTATGTAAAGAAAAAACAATACACCAAATTTGGGTCCATTTTTTCTAGAACATCTCCTATGCTAGACCTCAAGATTCAAATCTAAATCCATCTACTTCAATATCACCTAAGAAAACAAAGACAACAATCCAAATAGCCCTCACAATGGCCAATGCAACAGAAGGTGATTACCAATTTTCTCTGCACTTCTTCACATAGAACACCAACAACTTATGTCCAAGCCAACTTACACGCAAAACATCACTTTTCTTCTCTCAATTATTAATAATCATGATGTCAAACCCATAATCTACCAATTTATACAAGCAGTAAAATAAATATACTGATTTTCTCTCTTAGAACTCAGAAAGAGCATGTGAAAGTTAAAAACAATGGAGAGAAAATGTAAAGTGAAGTAAGTTATTAACGGATACTAATGACACTAATATGCTACAACAAAACCTAAACCCAAATAAATAATTGTAATAATATCAAGTGCAATGGATCTATTATTGTCTGAGATGGATCTGATTATAACTATGGAACTTTTTGGGAAATCAAACAGATATTACAGACAGAGAAAGAATCATAAGAAAGGAGAGAGAAACAGAGAAAAAGAAAGAATATAATTGCACCACTGAGATCCTTCAGTTCTTTATAGCTCATTTATGTAGTCACTGCAAATCAATTCAGTTACATAGAAAACCTCTATCTCTAACACTGAACTAACTGAAACAGAGCACTAATCAAACTAACAATACAAAGGAAACTCATGAATTCTCTAGTGGTCCATTGCTTGTCATCAAGGATTTTACTTTGAGAGGAGGCCTGGAGGAGGAAAGAGGCTGACTGAAGCTTTGGTATGCTCCCAGATCAGAGACAAACTTAATTGCACACGAATACAAAGGCCACTGCCCAAGTAATACAGTCTCATATGCAACAAAATAATGAACTGAAATTTCTGCTAAGGCTACAAAATCCAGGCTTCATTGCAGATTTTCTAAGGACTAATTTTCGGGCCTATGAGATTATTGAATTATTTTTAAAATAAATTCCCGTGTCAAATTATTTAGTGATCCCATCCCAATTCCTCCAATACATGTGTTGCGCTAATTCACCAGATGAAGAATTGGACCGTCTGGTGTTCCTCAATTTCAATGAAATCCTTTGATCTGTAAATGGTGGTGCATCCATGATAGACAATTTCTTATCTCTTTTTCTTGAACTGGAGATCAAATGATCTGAATTTCGACTCCTCCCAACTGGTTCCAACCCTTCACTATTAAGTAATTGATTGACCATTTCTAATAGTCGCCCATGGATAACAAGTGTCACAAGTTTCCATTCGTTCGGTCCTGTTTTGCAGTCTATATCAAACGATTCATATGAATCTTGATTACAGAAGCATACTTTCTCTCCACGTTAGATGATCTACATAAGCCAAAAAAGTTTGAGGAAGCTAAGAAAGGTTGATAATTTTATTAACAAAAAAGAGATTGAGAATTGTAGGGTAAATCAGAAAGAAATGAGGAAACTAAAATGAATCAAGTAGAGGAAGAATTTTCAGAATTAGTTTTAGCAAAAAACAAGGACAGAGAAAATACGCAAAGGAAAGATTAGAAATGTAGGAGAAAGAAAAATAATTAATATATCAGATTTGCTATGATAGAAGCCTGGATATGATTTTAGTTGTCATAACTTAAAAATTTTCTTGGTAACTAAAACTGATTATAAAGATAGGAGCAAGACTCAAAGCAGAGAGAACAAGAGTCAATAAGAGAAGAGACTAAATTGTTATTACTCCAAGGAGAGTTACAATTACAGAGAGAGAATACAATCACTGCTCAAAAAGGACCAAGAAAAAGAGAATAGTGAGCTTGAGCGAAAGCAGATCAATGCAGCACTATTGGAAAGCTCCGAAACACAATTTCAATTAATTTACCATGTAAGCCACTTGGAAGCTTTGGAGTGGCCGTGCTTTCAAGCACCTTAGAGGTTTGCTAGTCGCTTTTTACATTTGTTTCATTCAGTTTGTGTGAGGTCAGTAGAGAGAGTAGAGACTAGAGAGAGCATATAAAGATGTAATCAGATACATTCCAGGACATTGGGACATGAAATATTGAAATTCTCTCTGAGCAAAACTCTCATCTAGTCATCTTCTTCTCTTCTCTAGGTCACCATAGTTGCCTCTGCAACTGGTGACTTTCTCTTATTCTGTGTTTAATTCTTATCTATCCTCTGTTTGTGACTAAGTGATCACCCACTTGCAACTCAAAGATCCTTCAACTATTTATACCTGATTCCAAAAATGCAAAAGACAATACAGTTATGTATAAATCTTCTCAACTATTGTGTTTGTAAGAATCCATAAACAGCCTTAAACAATTGTGTTACATTTAGATATTCAATTTTATTAAAATATTGAAAGTGAATTTTATTTATGTATTTAATTATAGGAAGATGGGTGTAGTGGGTCACTATCATATTCAGTTATAAATATGTAGTTAACTATGTGAAATGGAAGATAACAGAATTATTATCAAAGAAGCTTTAAGCTTTTTCAATGGAGGTACTGGTTTTCCTCGAATTAAACCACCAAAAGACCAGTTCACGTCCATATGAACCATCATACCAAGAGAGCAAATCAAACATAGATAACAAATGCCACATGATGTAAATTAACTTAAAACTGAATTTACACTAAAACATATAATTCCACCAACAATACATGAATTCAATGAGAAATCAAAAAATCTTTACAAAAATGAGAAGAAGAAAAAAGGGTAAAGAGAGTGAACTTACTTTGTGCATAGAATCAATATTAGTAGCGCTACAGTATTCAAGGGTGTGAGCATCGTCCTTATGGGACCAGATGGCTGCCACGGCGGCATGGCATCCCTGTGTAACCACGCTCCCAAGAGGCCACGTATTGATTAGGTCTCGCCGGAGGACCACGTACTGAACCAGCACGTCATTGGAGATGTCTGAGTTTCCGGCGACCTCTCCGGCGTCCGAAGAAGCCATCCGACCTAAACTGCGGCGGCGATTGCTTGGATGGACTAAAAGTAAAACCCTAGACCGAGTAGTTGAAGGTTTGAAGTAGAAAAGGGAGGCTGTGATACAATGCGGTGATGGTATAGTGGCCATTAGTGGATGCACTTGGATTTGTTATTTAAGATGTTGAATAATTTTTAAAATTTATT
Source organism: Panax notoginseng (assembly GCA_016801055.1). Classification (NCBI taxonomy): domain Eukaryota; kingdom Viridiplantae; phylum Streptophyta; class Magnoliopsida; order Apiales; family Araliaceae; genus Panax; species Panax notoginseng. The sequence continues at coordinate 51,784,522 of CM029017.1, forward strand.
TAAGCTTCTTTCGCATTTAACCATTATCATTACCACTTAAATAACTAGTGTAAAGCGCGGGGCTTAATATATAAATATACTAGCAACAGTCCAATGCTTCGGACACTACAAACGGTGGGATTTATCTCAAACTTTAAATGATTTAAATAATTTATTATAATGAGCGAGAAATTCAAAATTATTTATATTTTATTATATATATATATATATATGTACCCAAATACTTTTTATAAAATAAAATACTACTTCCGTCCCACAATAAGTGATTTTTTAGGCTTAATATTTTTTTCCAAAATAAGTGATGTGTTAGAACTCCAATGCAATTTTTACAATATTTTCTCATATATGCCCTTATGCAACCAATGGTATTTATTGTATCATGCAATCACTACAATTAAATGACACTCATTAACTCTTCAACTTCAAATAAAATATATTAAAGGTATTTTTGTCATTTAAATTTGTGTATTGATATGTGTGATTTAAGCTAAAAAATTATTTATTATGAGACGGTAGTATAATGAACTAAGCTCTCATATCCGAAGGAAAATATTAAAATATATATAGTAAAATGAACAAAACAAGGTCACTTCTGTTTCTTATATAGTTGTTTGAGATGTCTCTTTTTATATTCAGATCTCAACAATACCAGTTGAAATTGCTAAAGATAAATTCTAATATATTTTTTGTCGCAGTGGGATTTCCATTAGTTTTAAAAAATTAATACTACCTCCATCCCATAATAAGTGATTTTTTAGATTAAATCACACATACCAATACACAAATTAAAATGGCAAAAATACCATTAATATATTTTCTTTGAAGTTGAAGAGTTAACTAGATACAAACCCGCGCTTTGCGGCGGGATTATTCATTTTGTTAATAATAAATTTATACATGCAATTAATAAATTAAAATATAATTAGAAGATGGTAGATTGTTGTGCAATTATCAAATTTTAATAGCATATGTTATATAGTGTTGCATAAAAAATTTGTGTGCAAATACATATCCAAGCATATAATTAATTTGATCACCAAACCCCAGAACATTACATAACAGTTGTGTGTGTGTGTGTATGTGTGTGTGTGTGTATATATATATATATATATATATATATATATATATATATATATATTAATGTCTTGATAAATATGTTTATAATGTAACCAATATGGTTAAAAATGGGTAACTCTTTCATTCTAAAGCACTAACAAATATTTAGAAAGTGTCATGCACAATGCCATCGAATTGTTATATTGATATGATTGCTAGTGGTATATTTGAAGTGTGTTACACATTACACAAACATCACCAAACCTCAAATATCTGACACATGTACTTGATGCATTTTGAAGAGTTCATGTCTCGTATGCGCTTACTTGCACCAGAATTCTAACATCCAAACGAAAGGAAAAACAGTGAAATAATGTCTTAGTTTCAGTCCTCAGACATGAAGAAAAAACACATGTTACATGCGAAAACTGAAAAGCACGAGAATTAATAATTATGTTGGATTTTCATGTCAAACAAACACCATGTCCAAAAACATAGCAGTATAGCACCGTGTCATACATAACACAATGTTATAGTTAAAGAACAAATACATTGCCTCATTAGTTTTTTTTTGTCAATTTTTAACAATTGTATAGGCACTCATAATATTACCATAATGTCAAAAAAAAATATTAATGATGATGAAAATAATTTACCGGATGCTAGTACTTAACAAATCATGCAAAGCCACAATCCATATAATAGAATGCAATAAATGAAGAAGCCATGAATATAAACACCGCGGGATATAGTCCATAAAATGAAGCCATAGCCCTTCCCATTGAATGCACTGTCCCATAATCTGAAGGTCTTCATATAACTCCTTTGCACTTTCAACAGTATTTAGAATTATAGGGTGCAAAATTTTGTTGTGCTAAGCAGAATAAAATTCATGATGCACCTGAAATAATGCAAGAAGCATGACAACAAAAATTTAACTCTTCCAAGAACTGCATACACCAAATTAATTATCACGTTACCATTGAACCATAGGTACCAGGATTATCACATTTAATCTTCTTTCAGTTTAGGTCTTCAATCCAGTTATATTTATTGAATGTGCAATATATTCACACAAACAAAAATTAGCACTTAAATGATCTTTTTAACAGTCGTTGCAATCTTATAAATATTTGCGACAAGAATCTGGACAATAGTGAGAAATAAGAATTTAGACATACTTAATAGTTGATTTTAACATTGCATAAACTATCAACCAAATAAATAATTATCTTTCCACAACTCTTTTATAGGAAATAGTATTGTCCGAGATAAAAAAAAAGTCTCACATTTAGCTAAAAATTCATGTGTTTGTCAGATTGAAAACTAACAAAACATAAAAGAATTTAGCTCCTATATTAAATAAAAACAAAAAGAATTAGAGTAAAACACATACGAAATGGACTTACATAGAATTTCAAATACTGTCATCCAAAAAGTAAAAGACAAACCTATTATACTCTTATTTAAAAGTTTTTCAATGGTTATACATGAATATATATACACAGACAAAAAAATGAATATACATAAATTCGACTCAGTACATGTATTAACAAAATTTTAAGTTGAAGGTATAATAAAAACTAAACAATTTTGTAGGGAGTAGTGTTGAGAGTTTATCGGTTTATTTTTGTCTTTGCAACTGGAATTTGGCTCGATCGAGATAGCTTTGTAAATGCAGATCATAGATTTACTTAAAAGATTCAAATAGATTATAGTAAAAATTTCATGAGATATAATTATAAAATAATCATGATTTACACTAATAATGAGCAGCAAAAAGATAATAACCAGAAACAGTCAAACCTTTCTATATTAAATTATGAAAAACTTTCTGAAAAACTACATTTTTTGTAGTATTGCATGTTTGTCCATCTTTGTCACAAATTAGTATTTTTACTCCACTCTTGCTTGTAACTCTTGATACTGCTACATACAATTGGTCATGGCTAAAAACTGGACGTGATAGATACAGTCCAATATGTGAGAGAGATTGCCCCTGGCTCTTATTAATTGTCATGAAAAAGTAAACAACCTAAGAAAATTGTCTTTGTTCAATTTTAAAGGTAATCTAATGTTTAACGGTGTTAAGACCAAGCGATGTATGAAAACTTTGTGTCCAAAATTGCTAACTGAAATTACTTGTGCTTCTATCGGATGTTTTCCCAATTGAGTTACTATTAATCTCGTGACATTGCACAAACCAGATCGCTGATCTATATTTCGGAGCAACATTACAGGAACCCCAATCTTTAACATTATCTTGTGATTTGACATTCCAGAAGATGTAATGCTATTCAAAAATTATAGGGTGTAAATGCCTTCATAGCTGTTTAAGTTTTCATCAACCTTACATAGGACATCTTAGATATGGTACTTCATCACCTAGCCATAAATACATCACATATTCGTTCACCTTATTTATAGCATCAAGTGTAGGAGCAATGATGGATTGGTCTTGGAAATAAAAGCCATTGTCAAAAATTTTCAATAAATTAGAATATGTAATATCAACAATTGCTGCAAGGGTATTGATCGGATATTTGATAAGAAAATTAGGATAAATAACGGAGATAAATGATAATAGTTCAGTAATGATAATATCATAAAGTAGTGATTTTAGGAGATACTAATTAAATTAGAAAGTATAATATCAGAACAATTTACATTACCAAAATAGTTTAGATTTGTAGTGATTCAGATGATTATACATTTAAAATATTAATTTAGGATTGAAAAAAGTAGTGATCTTAGTAGATAATAATTAATCTAGTAATGATAATATTAGAACAGTTAACATTATTAGAATAATTTAGATGTATAGTGATTTAGGAAATTATAAAATCAAAATAATAATGTAGGATTAAAAAGTAATGATTTTAGAAGATAATAATTACGTTATGATAATATAAAAATCGTTTAAATTGAAAAAGTAGTGATTTAGTGGATTATAAAATCAACATAGTAACTTATGATTTATATTATTTGTTATTTTAATTTTGTTTTAAATTGTATAATATTATTTTATAATATAATTATAAATGGTATAATATTATGTTGTAATATAATTAAATTAGTAATGATAATATCTGCACAGTTTAGATAGGTAGTGATTTTATTATATACGTGTATTATAATATTATACCATATATGTATGATATAATGTATGGTATAATTATGAATGTTATAATATTAGAAAAGTAATTATTTTAGGATATAATAATTATGTTTTAACATAATTAAATTAGTAACAGTTTAGAAAAGTAGTGGATTTTAGGGTTTATAAAATAAACATATTAGTGCAGGATTATATATATGTATGATAATGTATGGTATAAGATTATAAATGGTATATAATACTGTAAAATTCTAAAAAAATGAATTTATTGGGTTGTCACTGTTAGTAATGTTGGAACTTATATATATGCATGGTATAATATTATAAAAGGTATAATATTATAAAATTCAAAAATCAGTGTAATTATGTAACAGTTGACATTACCAAAACAGTTTAGATTGTAGTGATTTAGTAGATTATAAATTCAAAATATTAACTTGAGATTAAAAAAATAGTAATTTTAAGAGATAATAATTAAATTAGAAAGGATAATATCAGAAAAGTTGACATTATCAAAACAGTTTAGATTTGTAGTGATTCAGGGGATTATAAAATAAAAATATTAACTTGGGATTAAAAAAATAGTGATTTTAGGATATAATAATTAAATTAAAAAGGATAATATCAGAATAGTTGACATTACCAAAATAATTTAGAATTATATTGATTTAGTAGATTATAAATTCAAAATATTAATTTGGGATTAAAAAAGTAGCGATTTTAGGAGATAATAATTAATTTAGTAATGATAATATTAGAACAGTTAACATTATCAGAACAATTTAGATTTGTAGTAATTTAGGGGATTATAAAAATAAAATATTAATTTGAGATTAAAAAATAGTAATTTTAGGAGATAATAATTAAATTAGAAAGGATAATATCAGAACAGTTGACATTACCAAAATAGTTTAGATTTGTAGTGATTTAGTGGATTATAAATTTAAAATATTATTTTAGAATTAAAAAAGTAGTGGTTTTAAAAGATAATAATTAATTTAGTAATGATAATATTAGAACAGTTAACATTATCAGAACAGTTTAGATTTTGTAGTGATTTGGGGGATTATAAAATCAAAATAATAATAATAATATAAAAACCGTTTAGATTGAAAAAATAGTGATTTATGAGATTATAAAATAAACATAGTAAGTTATGATTGATATTATTTGTTATTTTAATATTATTTTAAATGTTTTAAACTGTATAATAGTATGTTGTAATATAATTATAAATGGTATAATATTATGCTGTAATATAATTAAATTTGTAATGATAATATCCGCATAGTTTAGATAGGTAGTTATTTTGTTATATACGTGTATTATAATATTATACCATACATGTATGATATAATGTATGGTATAATTATGAATGGTATAATATTAAAAAATTAGTGATTTTAGGATATAATTGTTTTAAATATTTTAAACTGTATAATATTATGTTGTAATATAATTATAAATGGTATAATATTATGTTGTAATATAATTAAATTAGTGTGGGATGCACATTAATTATATAGAACATGTGTTACAATGTGGGAAAGGCACATGTCATTCAATGATGTTATGTACTGCAATTTAGTACAGATAACAAATAACAGATAACAGATAATAGATAATAAATAATAGATAAATTCCATTCAAAATCTTACCACATCAGCACAGCCTCATATGAGCTCACGTAAAATGTTCATTCCATTTTAATAAAATAATTAAACCAATTTCAAGTTTCATGACAAAATTAATTATACTTCTAGTATCCCATAAAAAAACCACAGTTTAGATTCTTTTACTAATCAATTAGTGAAAATTACAATTTAAATTCATGTAAATTAATTTGATAATGTAATATAGTTGATTTCTTGAACTACTTTAAAAAATATTAGTTACTACAAAATTATTATTTCAAAGATAAAAATAAATATTCACATGAATTTTAAAATTTTAAAAATTAACTATAATGAAAGTTAGATACACTCATTTTGTTAAACATAAGAGTTTATATGAAAGAAAAATGTTAATAAATTCTATATATGAAAAAATTATATACAACTTACGTGTAAATTTCATTAGCTAGCTCAATTAATGCTTGAACCAAATATAATGAAAAATTTTAACCTTAATGGTTCATAATATGGAATTATTTAATTGGTATATTAAAATAAATATGGAAATATCAAAATCTTAATTGAGCCTAAGTTTACTTTCAAACTGTCCTATTCAATTTGCAATTGGTCTAATTAATTAATTAATTAATAGATCATATTTCATGATTTAAGAATGAAATGGTAATGAGTTGTCCATCCGAGTTGTTAAAAGAGATTAATTTTTTATTCATTTCGTTCCATTTTAAAAGTTCCTATTATTTAGTGAATTGTGTTTGAATCATTTCCTTAAAAACCATGACTTCTTTATTGGAATAAATCAATTTGTAATAAGCTGATTGAATGTTATATTCCATAAAAATTATAAAAAGTTATCGATTACTTTGTTGATTGAATTCTTCAAAGATTTATTTTTTAAGTAGCATGATTCAATTGGATGAAAAAGTGTTGGTTGCGTAATTGGCACAAAGAATAAAATAATAAATATGAAAATATTTTAAAATGTTGATTTTTAATACTTCCAATAATTGATGAAGTTGGTTAGAAAATAAGTTTTTAAAAGATTTATTATCTTTCATATATCTAACCAATATTATTTTCATAAATCTTGGGATGAGTTTTATATTATTTAAGTATTTCATAATTTATTAATTGATTAAGTTTTCCATAAATTGGTTAAGCAAATAAATTTTCATATCTTTAGAATCAATTAGCGTGGTTCAAATAATTGGAAGAATTTTTGAAAGCTAATAGATTGAAGTTTTAAAATGAATATGGAAATAATTTTTAATTGCATGGAACTATGAAAGTAATTAATTAATCATAGAATAAATTTATTAGGCACATGAAAAGTAGGTAAAATAAATAAAAGTCTAATATTAAATGAAATTTACTTTTCAAATAATTAAAACTAATTTTTTATAAAAAGCAAGTTTGCACTATCGTGTTTAAATTGATCAAATCTGGTTGTTGACTAAGAGAGTTATCTAATTAATGAATTCTAAAATAACGTGATTATTGATAATATCCATAAAATAAGGTGATCAGTATATATATCAAAGTAATTATCAAGGGTATTTTTGTCAAGGGCAATAAGAAGCATTAATTAGGATGGACATGTGTTGATTTTGTAGAATGACATGTGTCAATTTATTGTGTTATGTACTGTGATTTAATATATATAATAGATGAGTGTTATTTAATTGTAGTGATTGCAAGATGCAATAAATACCATTGGTTGCATAAGGGCATATATGAGAAAATATTGTAAAAATTGTATTGGAGTTCTAATACATCACTTATTTTGGGAAAAAATATTAAGCCTAAAAAATACTTATTGTGGGACGGAGGTAGTATGTTATATGATGTTTATGACAAATGGATTTTTACTATGACTGAATTAGAATATTTAATTTTATTGCGTGAATGACCAAAATTTTAAAGAATTGTCAACAAGTAAAGTTTTACTCCATTTGTTTCAAAATTAGATATACAGTTTGACTTTTGAGATCAAATAACGGCATATTAAATTTCAAATTGATGTAAATTTATTTAATTTTAATTGATACAATTATTATAATTGTATAGTCTATAACAAAAACTATTAATCACAAAATTTATTTCATTCTAAACTTTTATGAGTCATACAAATTTTAAAATTTAATATAATATCGTTTGACCTCAAAAGTCAAATTATATCTCTAATTATGAAATGGTAAAATAAATTAATGTATCAACTCATCCGAAGAAATGACTGGTGTTTGAGCACCATTTATAGAATTATTTGGAGATCCTAAGGCAAAATATTTAGATGATATTTGAGTAGATAGGAATTTCTTCATTAGAAACGGTAAGAATTTGATAGACATGGGGTAACGGTTGAGGAAAGTTTTCAAGGTTGAGTTGAGCAAATTCCTTTTCAAAGTCGACAAGATAGTGATTTAAGATCGTATTTGGAGGATCTGTGACTTCAACGAATTGAGTGGTACTGAATGAATCAGATGAGTGAGGATTCCAGACATTAGAAACAGAGATTATACGATAACGACAATATCTTTCATACAAAGGCTTATCATAGATCAAGAGAGTTGCAAGAATTAATTCTTATGGAAAAACTTCAGACACTAAGCGAATAAGTAAGGTTTCCATGCTTAGTCTTATTATATTGATAGTGATCTTAGCATGTATGCATAAGTAAGGTTTTATTATTTATTTTTTTAAAAACTAATTAAGAAAATTATATATCATTATCTCAATTGTGAAGGAAAATAATATGCATTTATAATGTGTGTATGTGTATATATATTCTCTTTTTAATTTCTAGCTATTCCACCAAATTAAGCATTTAAGAAAAAAATACAGATAAATAGTAATACAGAAAGTAATGAGAAATAAGAGTAAATCTATATATACATATACTTTACTAACTCTCTCCCGATGTGCAACTCCTGATGTCGTTTTGAGTATTTTATTTTTTTAATTATTCCCCCTTCTACTACAAAGCCTCTACTGTAACACCCCCTTTCCGAAATAGAAAGAGAGGTTACGCACAAAACATAACAAAACGAAATGAAAAGGTTTATGCCACAAAAGAATGGTCTCATAATGATTAAATATCACAAGACAAACTATAATAAATGTCACATTGGCTCAAACCATAATCTAAGGTAATTATTACAATTTCAAATAAACTGACATATCAAGCCTAAACATAATATCTCTAAACCATTGGAATGAAGGGAGCTCTCATCACACTTGCCCTTGATCCCCCTGATTACTTGCCGGAAGAAAAATACAACATGAGCCAAATGCCTAGTACGGATATAGAATACAAATAATGAACCAAAATAACTAACTCAATTTAATGAATTGAACTGAAACGAACAAAACTAACACAACAAAATAATAGGCTGAATCAAATGGCTGGGTTTTATTTCATACCGAGCTCAAAACAAAACAGAAATATACCTTGCCACACAGGCAAGTCAAATAATGTCACACAGGCAAATCAAATAATGTCACACAGGCAAGTCACACACATTGGACCGCGAATCCAAATGTATGTAAATCGGAAGGTGTGTTTGGCACAAACATCACCAATCCGCAGAACAGAATAGAACAAAAAACTAGGGTCGACCCATACGCCTCCCACAACAAAACACCAAATGGCCAACTCCCACCAGAGCACAAAACGGGGACATCGTGGATAGATCACACTGCCATGGAAGGTGTCATGCCTCGGTGCTAAGAGGACATGCATGTGGTACCCCCACATGTGGTTATAACTTAGGTATACCCTACTGTATATTCTAACAAAAATATCATGTCACAACACATGCAACACAATATCAACACAAAAGGGGTTCTAACGTATATATGTTAAATCAAACGAATCATTAACACAAGTCTCCAAAAATACACTAACGTGTACATCACTACAAAAATCGAAATAAATATTAAACATGATAAACGAGTTCAAAGAGTACAAGTTATGATATTCTAAAGATCAAAATAAACTGTTGTATGAACTTCACTAAGATCAAGGTATCGAGACAATATCCGAAATCAAAACAAGAAGCAAAACGAACACACTAAAATTAAAGAGTATCGCTGAATTAGTACGAAATTCGTACCTAGAATCGATAATGCAATACCTAAATTTATATTCGAAATATACTTCTTAAATTCCCTCCGTCCGATCTAATAAAATAATAATAATACAATTATAAGTTACTTAATAATTATAATTTATATTAATATGAAATTAATTCCTCCAATTACATCAATTTTACAACACAACACAACCCAAATTAAATTATAATTTATCTTCTAATCATTTTTTTATTATATTTTAACAAATTAGAACCTTAATATATATATATATATATATATATATATATATATATATATATATATATATATATATACGGTCCGAATCTTAAGCTCACCCCTTATTCAACTCACCCGAGCTCAACCCCCCCTTTAGCGACGGACCCGGCGACGGTTCGGTCATACAACTGTCGTTTATACTTTTAGCGATGGACAACATATAGCGTCGCTAAAAGTATAGACGACGATTGTATGACCGAACCGTCGCCGAGTCCGTCGCTAAAGGAGGGTGAGCTCGGGTGAGTTGGTTAAGGGGTGAGCTTATGATCCGGACTATATATATATATATATATATATATATATATATATATATATACATACATACATACATCCTGATTCATTTATAAGCATGAATACCATATATAATAAAGAATCTATTAATTGTGATTCATATTCACTTTATTAATACATCAATGGCATCATTCACATAATAACATCAATGAAATTATTTATGATGGATGCCCAAAATAGCAACATAATCTTATAACTTCCACCACGTGAGTATTCTTTTATTAACTAAACTCAATAATTTTGTATGTATTCTGATCATTCTCCCATTTCAACTGCAGAACATAATTATATCAATCACAATAAATTACTTATCGGACAAATTTAGTTCTCAGAATAACGCTGCCCCTTTTTTCTCTGTCCTTTTCCCTTTAGTCAATTCGTGTTAGACGTAATGTTGAGCAAATTAGGTTTTAGACATTTATTTAATAACATATCTTATTAACTCTCTTAATTTTAATAGGATTTATTATTACCCACATATAAATTAAACCCAAATAAATTTTAAGGCCCAAAATTGTACTAAATTAATTTAGGGTTCTTTACACTACTATACAACAATTATAAATTAATTATAAGATTAGTGCATTTACAAAATAATTACATAAAGAGTACAACACAATAACCAAACATATTAAACCCTACATCTCTCATATGTCATTCTCTCACCGTCTCCTCTCTCCTCCCCTTCATCCTCCTCCTCTGCCGCATTCTCTCTCCTCCCCTTCATCCTCTTCCTCTGCCGCCCCTTCATCCTCCTCCTCTGCCGCCTCCTCTCTCCTCCCTTTCATCCTCCTCCTCCTCTCTCCTCCCTTTCATCCTCCTCCTCTAACCTGAAATCTCAGCTGAATTACAAAACTCGCTTTTTAATCCATGTGATCTGGATCAAGTTTTGGAATCCATTGATGGCATACCTGACACCTAAGCATGGCCTCCCAAGACTTGCTATTGTTGTTCTTGGTTTCGTCCAAGTTACCAGTTTCATAAACTTGTTGCTGCAACCAATCATTTCCCACCATCTTCATTTCTACAAATTGAATGCTCCTCGACACTTATTCTACAATTCAAAACTATAGATTTCTCTTCTTTACTCCGAGATTGTGTTACATAATATTGAATAATATTTTGCATTTTTTTTCTTACATTAAGTAAGAGAAAAATCACACGACTACTCTCTGATTCCATCATGGTTTAACAAGATAAAGAAAACAAATACATTTAACACTTGAATTATTCTGAATTTTTTTATTAACTATTTGGTTGCCCACAAAAACTAAAATGGTTACATTTGTATGAAGGTTTGGCTACCAACTGCACCTTTTTGTTGATGTAAGATAACCGAGATTGTGTTACACAATATTCAATAATATTTTGCATTTTTTTCTTCTTACATTAAGTAAGAGGAAAATCACGCGACTACTATCTGATTTCATCATGTTTAACAAGATAAAAAAAACAAATACATGTAACTGTTCTGAAATTTTTTTATGACTATTTGGTTACCCACATAAACTAAAATGGTTACCTTTGTTTGAAAGTTTGGCTACCAACTGCACCTTTTTTGTTGATGTAAGGTAACTGAGATTGTGTTACACAATATTGAATAATATTTTACATTTTTTTCTTCTTACATTAAGTAAAAGGAAAACCACGCGACTACTCTCTGATTTCATCATGGTTTAACAAGATAAAGAAAACAAATACATGTAACACTTGATAACTATTTTGAATTTTTTTATGACTATTTGTTTACCCACATAAACTAAAATGGTTACCTTTGTATGAATGTTTGGTTACCAACTGTACCATATACAGAATGTATGACTACTCGAGTTTGGCATGCAATTCAAATTGTAACAGTGGAGAGAAACAACCGGGAACAATTACATAATTACAAAACTGATTTGCCACATCAGCAACCCATTAAAACACCCAACTAAATTAAAGGGATACTAAATGCACTAATTTTGTAAATAAAATATTGAAAATATATTAATTCTGTAAATATTTTCTGGATGCATTTTTGTTGTAATTTTTTCATAAAATATACTAGAAAGTGTAAATGTTTCATTAATTTCCCCATCACTTATTAATATTTATTAGCCCACATAATTTAAATAAAACTTGACCCAACATAATAAAATCCCAATTAAAATATTTAAAAAATATATAATTTTTAAATGTTATTTATTTATACTGGATATTACATCACCTACCCCTTAAAAGGATTCCGTCCTTGGAATCAAAAGAATAGAATGTACCTAATTTTCAAAGAGATTCAGATACTCCGCTCGAATAGACTCCTCCATCTCCCATGTAGCTTACTGCTCCGAATAGTTCTTCCACAAAACCTTAACAAACGGATTTGTCTTCCTCCTCATAATCCTTTCTTGACGATCCAAAATTGCCTCAACTTGCTCCTCACAAGTAAGATCCTCCTGAATCTTATCGAATGGATATTGCACCACGTGCAACAGATGATAATGATAACTCATCAACACCAACACATAGAACACATTGTGCACATGAGCTAGCTGTGGAGGCAAAGCTAACCGATTTGTAACCTCACCAACCCTCTCCAGAATCTGAAATGAGCCAATATAACGCGGACTAAGTTTTCCTTTCAACCCAAATCGCCGAATGCCCTTCCAAGGAGAAACTTTTAGAAACACATACTCACCAAGTTCAAACTCTAAAGTCCTCCTATGCTTATCAACATAACACTTCTGCCGTGATCGAGCCGACTTCAATTTCTCCTTAGCCACCGTTTCTTTCTCCGTAGTGATTTAAACTAACTCAGGCCCTTCTATGGCCCTTTCGCTAACCTCATCCCAACAAGTCGATGCCCAACACTTTCTACCGTACAATACTTTAAAAGGAGCCATCCCAATACTTGCATGCCAACTGTTGTTATAAGTAAACTCAACTAGGCTCAAGTAATCATCCCAATTACCCGACCACTCAAGTGTACAAGACCTCAACATGTTCTCTAACGTCTGAATAGTTCGTTCGGATTTCCCATCAGTTTGTGGATGGAAAAAAGTACTAAAGTTGAGCTGAGTTCCCTAAGCTCGTTGAAACCCTTTCTAAAACCGTGAAGTGAACCGTGAGTCTCGATCTGAAACAATAGACACCGGAGTACTATGAAGTCTAACAATCCCCTACTGAAAGATTTGTGCCAACCTATCCACCGAGTAACCCTCATGGATAGCTAAAAAGTGTGTCGATTTGGTCAGTCATTCCACCACTACCCAAATGGCATCATTCTTCCTGAAAGTTTTCGACAAACTAGTCACAAAATCCATTGTGATATCCTCCCACTTCCACACCGGAATGTCTAACTGTTGCAGCAGACCACTAGCTCGTTGATATTTTATCTTCACTTATTGACAAGTGAGGCACTTGCCCACATATTTAGCCACATCTCGCTTCATCCCATTCCACCAAAAATTCTTCTTCAAATCCCTATAAATCTTCATAGAGCCTGGATGAATAGAGAATGGTGAACTATGAGCCTCAACCAACAGAGCCTCCCGAATGATTGGATCTGACGGTACACACAACTGCTCACCCAACCAAATTATACCATGGTCATTAATACGAAACTCGGGCTGCTTGCCCTCCTCTAGATTTTGCGTCATACCCCACAATTCTCCATCTTCCTTTTGAGCTTCTTTAACTTGCGAGATAAGAGAGGGCTCCACTCTCATGCCTGCCAAATACCCATCTGAACCTTGCACATACAACTCCAACTCTAGCCGCTCTATATCCAAAATCAGTTGAGGTTGTGTAATAAGGGCTGCTACACTCCCAAAATTCTTTCGGCTAAGAGCATCTGCAACCACATTTGCCTTCCCCGGGTGATACTGAATCCTCGCATCATAATCTTTTAGAAGCTCCAACCAACGCCTATGCCTCATGTTGAGTTCCCTCTGAGTGAAAATATATTTAAGACTTTTGTGATCGGTGAAGATATCATAAGTCTCTCCATACAAATAATGCCTCCAAATCTTTAGGGCAAAGATCACCGCTGCCAACTCTAAATCATATGTAGGGTAATTCACCTCGTAAGGTTTAAGTTGTCTAGAAGCATAAGCAATCACCTTACCATGCTGCATTAAAACACACCCCAAACCCTTCTTAGAAGCATCACTATAAATCTGGTAACCTCTTGTCCCCGACGACAATGCAAGTATAGAAGATGTCATAAGTCGTTTTTTTAACTCCTCAAAACTTTTCTCGTGCTCCTCATTCCACACAAACTTCGTGCCCTTTCTCATCAACTGAGTCAATGGTAAGGCAAGCAAAGAGAATCCTTCCACAAATTGCCTATAGTACCCTGAGCTAGCTACTTCATGAACTTACCAAGTATTAAAGTTTGTTCTCTTGTACTTAAATTTATATATGTACTCATCATCATGTTGCTCAATTTTAGCCATTACTCCTCTAGCTAGTTTGTTTTCTTTCTTATATGGTTTTTCTTACTAAAGCAGGCAAGCAGCAGAGTTCTATCTCTCCTAATATTCAAATCAGCTTTTAGTTGTTCTTTATGTTCATGTCGAGTTAATGGAAAACTTGAAGTTATGGCTTTTAGCATGTCTAGAAAACTAACTCAACTACGACTAACCTTAAAATAAGCCATCCCAACTACTTATATATAAGTAAAGGCACATAAAGGGAGGGGAGCAATTGCAGATTTTTTTTTCACTTGCAGAGGTTGTTCATTGATTTGATTCATATAATGGATTGATTTGCACCATAATAAAGGTTGTTCATTGATCTGACAACATAACTATTGTATATAGTCTTCGATTTTTTTGTATCAAGGAATGTGTGCAATTGCTTTTGAGAACTAAAACCTATGTTTTGCTACTTTAGGTCAGGGAGTTGGGATGGAGCGGAAAACACCGCCACAGGGCTATATATGCCACAAGTGCAAGGTGTCTGGTATGTTCACATTCTTAATAATTGTTATCCTTGTAGTTTTGCTTTGCTTTGTTTTGTGGTTTTACATCACTAATTTTGTGAAATTATCTTATTTAGGGCATTTTATTCACGGGATAAATCAACTTTTGGTACCTGTAATGGGACACGACTTACAATTTGGTACCCGAAGTGAAAAAAGTTACAAACTGGTGATTGTACTCGAAAAATATTACACTCCGTTAAACATTAGGGACACGACTTACAATTTGGTACCCGAAGTAAAAAAAGTTACAAACTGGTGATTGTACTCAAAAAATTTTGTAATCTGGTGCTTGTCCAATTTTTAAATAATCGTTAAAATTGATCCAACGGGAGAGACAAACATATAGAGAGAGAAGCGAAGTCGACGCGAAGAAGGTCCTCGATGTTTTGTTCCATCTTTTCTTGTCTCCTACATTCATACCATTGCTCCACAGTGGCACCGACTTGAGAACTCTGGTGTAATCCATTAATTCATTTTTGTTGCATGAACTACAATCTTCTTCCTCGATTTCATTTACGATTCCACTCCAAGATGAGCTCGTCCTTTCAATTAAACACTGAAAACCCTTTAATAAATATATGGGAACCAGTAATCAATGGAGAATCAAGACAAGAAGAATGAGAGAAAAAGAAGGACAGAAGAAGAGAATCCTAATTTTCAAACAGAATAAAGATGAAACCCTACTGTTTAACGGAGTGTAACATTTTTCGAGTACAATCACCAGTTTGTAACTTTTTTCACTTCGGGTACCAAATTGTAAGTCGTGTTCCTAATGTTTAACGGAGTGTAACATTTTTCGAGTACAATCACTAGTTTGTAACTTTTTTCACTTCGGATACCAAATTATAAGTCTTGTCCCGGTACATGTATCAATAGTTGATTTATCCCTTTTATTCACCACTGCCCATCTAATGGAGACCCAACTTTTGACATCAAAAGAGTGAAACCTCCAACTGGGATTCCAAAATCTATATTAATGGCTACCCCAGATGGCTCATATGCATTACCTAGTGGTGTTGTTGCTATTCTGAAACCAAATGATTAAGCTGACTTTTTTCTTCTACTAGTAGTCTTGCTACTCGTACTTCTAAAGGAAATTCTTTTACAAAATGAATAAGGTAAAGGTGTCTGGATCATTCATGCCTACTGATAGTGGAGGAACGAAAAGCAGAACTGGTGGGATGAGTGTCTCTTTGGCAGGCTCAGATGGACGCATTTTGGGCGGAGGACTTGCTGGTCTGTTAGTAGCTGTTGGTCCTGTTCAGGTTAGATATTATCCTTTGAAATTGTAAAGAAAGGGTTAGGTTGTGTAACTTGGCCAAGGTATTGAATAAACGGATGTGGGAATTACCCTCATCCGGAGTATTTTCGATTAGTGGCATTGGGAAAAGGGGGTGGGGGAGGGAGGAGTTTGTGTATGGGAATAGCTACCCCATTGTGTTGAACACAAGGTCTAACCAAAAGTTAAAAAGAAGACAAAAAAACAGGTTCCCTTTAGGAATGAAAATTGTAATGCTAGATATTATTGCTAATGAGGCCATGCAAGAAGAAAAATATCACTGCTAGTTATAACAATGTTTTATACACCCGCAATCCTATTTGTGAGTCATCCTTTCCTTATATGGGAGACCTAATATGTGTGCTCTGATTGCAAAATCAATGTAATTTCAATGTAATGTAAAAATGGAGACAAATCATGTCAACCCTACCACGGTGATGTGATAGATATACTTGGTTAGGTCTTAGGAGTTAAGACTTTTTCCTTAAAATTGATCGTAACACTCAAATTGAGTTGTAGGGAGCATAATATATCAATATGATTTTTACAGTTAGTTTTGATTTCCAAACAAATATATGTGAAAGTATGGGGAAAACGGTAAGGAGTTCTATGGTGTTCAACATTACTAATTT
The DNA here is from genome assembly GCA_016801055.1 of Panax notoginseng. NCBI lineage: Eukaryota > Viridiplantae > Streptophyta > Magnoliopsida > Apiales > Araliaceae > Panax > Panax notoginseng. The sequence goes on from CM029017.1 coordinate 51,801,863, forward strand.
TTTTAAATGTATCAGGTTGTGATTGGCAGCTTTCTTCTTGGCCATCAACAGGAGCATAAGCCCAAGAAGCAGAAATTTGAACTTGCAGCAGCTTTCTCCCCCTATTTGAACAAGGTAAAGGTGACTCCCTGATTTGCTCATAAAAATCTCTGATTGTTTACAGCTTTTCACTAACCAAATTTTGGAATTCCTGAAGGAGCTTGGTGAATTAGCTTTTAGTTTCGGAGTTTGTTTCCATGTTGACCTTTGCCTTGGCGATTTTGTGTTGCCATTTGCTCATAAACTTGGGTATGTCTCGTTGTTTTCACTGATATTTTGTTCCTTTGACTTTCATTAATACTTCAAGCTATCATAGGCTGCAGTTTCCTAGTTGTATGGCATATGCTTATCATTTGCCAATGTGTTGACTTTTAATCTCGCTATTTATCTTGATACACACCTTTACCTTGTTCTTTTATTTCAGTGGGATAAGACAAATGGATTTAACGTACACACAAGAACAAATTGATGAAGTGTGGGATAAGTGGACAGCGTATATGAGCAACTACATGTAGAGCCTCGAGTTAATGGTGGATATTAGTAATTTATATTGAAAAGTGAATTTGAGATGTATATATGGATAGTTTGGTAAATATTTTGTGGATATAGTAATTTGAAACTATAAACAAATGGTATTATTGGGATGTATTTTGAATGGTTGATACATTTTGGCTTTAAATTTAAATGAGAATTTAGACCTTTTGTATTTTGAACGGTTGATACAGTTGTTATATGTATGTATTACAACATTTTTAATTCACACTACAACGTTTGTAAAACGTTATATAAATTTGTCTAAATAGATAACACATTCTAAACGTTGTGTAAATGTGTCTAAACGTTGTCTGATATATTAAACTACAATATTTTTAGCCAGAAAACGTTATGGAATCATACCATCTACAACGTTTTCAAGCATCTAATAATTTTTGGACAACAAATCTACAATATTTTTTAGAAAAAAATGTTGTATAATGTGTCAAACTACAACGTTTTAAAAACGTTGTATAAAGGGTGTTAAATAGATGACACCCTTAACCACGACGTTTCTGGGATAACAACCACAACGTTTTTACGCGTTATCTATTTACTGTTTTGGAAAAGTTTCTGGCATGGGTTGAGAAGGGTTTGCTGCTTGACTAGACATATAAGGAGGATAAACAGCAGGTAATGTGGGCCTAACCTGAGCCTGCAAAGATGTCTGTTGCGGTGGTTGACACTGCTGAGGCAACTGCTGGGACTACTAAGCCTTATACTGCGGTAACAAGTGATTTTGTGGAGTCAGATTTACTTGAGATTGTGTAAGCCTTATAAGTTATGCTTGAAACTAGAAAACCAAGATACTTAAGCCTTAATTCATGTTTCTTGTACAGAAAATTATACAATAATGCTCTCGTTATTAATTATTCTAATTTAATTTTCAGGGAGATTCAATTGAAGGTTACAAGAGCACACATCAGAAAAAGGAAACAAACGACTGGATACAACCTGAAAATGAAGCTGCATACATAAGTTATACAAACCTTTATCTTGTTTTTGAATTTGGGATTATGTAATGAATTAGTTGCATTTGTTGTTAATTTCTCATAATGAAATGAAATTACTTAAGTCTGAATGCACCTCTGAGATGAACACAGAATCTGGAAATTTTGACAATAATGATAAAAGGGAGATTATGACTTGAGTGTTGGGTAAGAAGGCAGGGAGATTGATTGGCTTTGGATTTGGACCTCGAGCAGGGAAGTCTTCGTCTATCGATAAAGAAAAAGTTGCATTGGCAACAGAGTTAGAAGCGTCTCACAAAAAAAATGAAGAGCTTGAAGCAACCATTCAGGCACAAGGAAAACAGATAGACAATCTTGAGAATTTACTTAACAAGTTAGCCGACAATCCATAATTTCTATAGTTGATTCAAAGCAACAACAGCTTAGGGACAGAAAGAGCTGGAAACAACTCTTGATCGATATTTATGGACATTCAAAACTGTTAGAACTTTTGTTGTGGACACTACAAAATCTTGGATATTAATGTTGAACTTTATGTTAGACTTAGTAAATCAGTAATTTGTAGTATAATGGATGGTATTTGGATTTTGATTTTCCAATTTTGGTTAAATATGATGGAAAGATTTGATTTAGCTAATATATTGTTGTAGTTGATGGTTTTCTATTGTTACAGTTCTTAACTTGTTTCAGACCAAAAATTGGTTGGTTTTGTCTATGTTTTCTGTTGTTTGGACTGTCTTGCTCTGAATTTGTTAACTTGTTTGGACTGTCTTAACTTGTGCCTTTTGGGTCCCATAAATGTTCAAATTCAGCATTGCTAGAATATGGGTTCATCAACATTACTATGTATCATATTTCAGGCAAGTTTAAAGGAGAACTCACATGTGATTCGTGCTAAGGCATTACGAGCAGTAAGTAGAAGTGTCAATGAATTCTCAAATCACTTGCTATTGCGGTGACCACTTACTATCTTTCTTTTTGTGGACTTACTTCGTGTGCTCCTTGTTTTTTATGAGAGCATGTTAGTATTATTGTTGAAGTTGATCCGGAGGCTTTGCGTGATAAGCTTGTTCAAACTGATGTTGAAGGAAGGTTCTGCGATTCTTCTATATCTGTTACAGAAACAACTCTCGAACTTGTTGGTTGACATATTACCTCACATCCTGATGTTGGTTTGAAGGTATTTACAAAGTATTGGGAAGTTGTATCATCTGCACTAGTAATTGGCTGGCTTGATATTGTGGTATGTATTGCGTCCCGGTTATAAATTATATTTAACATCTCACTAGCAATTGGCTGGCTTCAACTCTAGTTGCCTACAGTTGTTTGATGAATTGATTATGTCAAAACACTCACCTATTCTTCTCAAAATTTCTCAATCTCAGTCTTCTACTCATGTCTCCAATTTCATCATAGCCTGTTGCTGCAGATTGGGTCTAGCTGGTGCTGTTGTGTTTTGTTATTAATTTGCAGGTTGCTATTGGGCTTTGTTTTTGAGGGGCTGGTGTTTGGTATGGCTGAGATTTTTGTCTCTGAGCTTCAGGTTGCAGCTGGGGGCGTTTTATGGCCACCTATCTGCAGTTTGGGGTACTGGTGTTGTAGGTGCTGCTGTTGTCAGTGGTTGCTGCGTTGTCTACTGTTAGCACTCTTCTGCTGCTGTTGGTTCCGCGTCTGGATACCACGCTACAAATTGGTGCTGCAGGTGTGGTGCTAACGTGCCACTTGTCGATTATTTATATATTTCTATTATGCTAGTACGAACACACAATGCATCACATTGACATAGAACGCTAATCATACAACTCATGGAGTTTCACTCTGTTCAATTTATATATATATGGTGTACATATACAATTATACATACAGTCAACTAACCACGTCATTTACCCCTTTCAAACTAGAATTTTCATTGTAATATTTAGTTCTTATATTTTAGCGAATTTTGAAGGTTTCTAATTGTTCTTATTGTTGGATTGGAAATTGGGTTCAGTAAATCTATTTAATTAATATAAGCCACCCTCTTTATCATTTAATGTTTCTCAGTAAAGTTGGGTTTGATACTGCTTGATTATCTCTGATTTACAGAGCTAGAACAGAGTTCAAATAAGAAAACTTGATCCGTTTCGCCCATTATAAAAAGTGGCGAATATGGGAGCTTGTGGATCGAAATCGATAGGCTGTGGAATGGGTATTCGAAGGAATAATAGAAGCCGTAGAAGAGTAACAAAGACACCCTCTTTATCTCACAAGCTCAATAAAGTGGATCCTTCTTCTGTTTCAATAGATCGCAAATACTGCAATCCTGCATATCAAGGTAATCTATTTAATTCAGTTTCTGGTAAATGATACTGGGTGATATAGTTTGTATTTGCTTGAAGGTAAATGTTATCCAAGGAATCACCTTGTTGGATGCTATAAAATTTGGTAAAGTTTTTGGAGGACAGTTTATTGGACAGGCATGATTTTGCTCAATTTATTTCCTAGTCTTTTACTGCTGCCAGTTTTTACCAAGAAAAATATGGTGCTAAATATGTGACATGTAGTTAAAGTACACTGTAGAAACAATGGTTCCCTTTACTTGCATGCACGAGGACATACTCGACAACCCAATATGGAGAGAGTTTTAAATTCAAACTAGAAAGGAAAATGCTGTACAATCAGTGATAAATTTTTAGATATACTAAATGAATATTCTTTACTGGAATTTGCAGTACACTTGATATTTTAATGTTAAGGTAATCATAATTGTCATGTTTTTCATGGACTGTAATGGCCAACTTACTAATTTTCTTGAAGCTTTTCCTTTTCTTTTGTCTGTCAGACATGTTGTTGCATGTACGTTACTTGAAAATTTCCAAACTAGTCCTATTCTTCAGTTTGTGACTTTAAAGTATCTCGAATTAATTACTCATCTATTTTTAAAGAAAGTTCCCATATCCCTTGATATTCGTGTCAGTACCATTTTAGTTCTTGTTTATGACCTGACAAGTTGATAGAAGTTGCATTCGGTAGTCAATGATCTTACCACTTGAAGGGTAGTTTGTTGTCTCACTTGTTATTCATGAGATGCTTGCAGAGTTGGAGTTATTAAAAATGTCTATTCCTTTAGCCTCAGTTTCTTAAACACTTAAGATGAAACTTATACCAAGTTCTTCAGAATATTTATAGCTATGATGGTCTTGACTCTACAGGCACTGGCTGCAGCATCAAAAACTGTTGATTGCCTTAAGATTGTTCACAGTTTGCATGCTTACTTTCTACTTGTTGGTGATTTTTATAGTAAGTACTTCTCTATTTGATCAAGCGGAATGAACTAACTATATCCAATTAAATATATATATAATTTTTTACCCCTTATTTCTTCCTCTTGATAATAATATCTCGTAAATTTGGCGTGGAAGTATCTATATACTGTAAGCCTTTATGTTTTTCCGGGCGTAAGTATCTTTCCCAGACATAGTTTGGATTTCAGACATGAAACATATCATTTGTCACATCCAGAGGTCATCACCCAATATCATTTGTTCGATCTTGTGATGGTGCTCGACTCTGATGGAGATGATGATTTTTATAGCATTCAAGATGGTAAGCAGAATGTTTGACATCTGGTCATATATTATTGCTCGTCGATTTGATTTCTGTATTTTGGATTTCAGATTTTCTTATTTTTATCATTTATAATCTCAGATGTATCTCAAAATGGCTCTGTGTCAACTGTTGTAACTCCAAGAGGTTCCAATTACGTAAATCATAATGGCAGTGTTCCATCTTTTGCTACCTCGGATCCCCTAAGATAACCGAGTACAGAATCAGAAGAAAATTCAGAATATAGCTTGGTCAGAGATCTTGCAGATAATGTAAATACCCTGACTGGCTCTCAATTGAAATCTAGTGATCCTCAAAGTGAGGGAAACACTCAAGTTAAGGTGAATGTTATCTCTATTGAATGTGTTGATGAAAGAGGTAGTGGGGAAGATATGGGAATGTTACACAATTGTGGACTTCTCCCAAATAATTGTTTGCCTTGTCTTGCTAGTACTACCTCCTCCTCTGATGAAAAGAGAAAATCTCTAACCTCAAGTCCAAGGAAAAAACCAGCCTTAAGGCTTTCCTTTAAATGGAAAGACGGACATGCCAATCCGACATCATGTAAGCGCCATTACTAAGTCCATATTCGACTCTTTTCTGTTTATATGCACAAATTGTTATCTATTTAAGCTGTGGTGTTGATATAAACATAACTTTTAGGATGTTATAACCGATGGAAAAGTTTACTTACAGTTGCTATATGGGATCTTTAAAAGTGTCAAGTAAACTATCTACAATATTATTCATGCATTGCAAAAATAAGACTATAAAGGCAAATAGTATATTTGTACTTAAAATGATACATAATTTGTTATCTTACCAAGTGATGGCGTTTGGAAGGTTGATTTATCCTACTCCATTGCATGATCTATCTTATTGGTCATACTATTTTACGGGGTGACTTTGTTCATTATTATTATTATTTAAGTCAACATTTTAATAGTCGTTGTAAAAAGTTGTATAAAATATGCAACGAAAATAAAAATTGTTGCCAATGAATGTGGTTCATATTAGGTAATGAAATATAGCAACAAAAAAACTTTCGTTGCCCACGATGAGGAGAAATCAAGTGGTTAGAAATTTTGCAACGATTTTTTAACGAATTTTATTTTCAAATTTTGCAACTACTTATGAATTTTATTGCAAAAAGTTAAAGCCTGACACAATCTGCAACGAAGGATAAGTTTGGTTGCTAAACATACACTTTTAACAACGATTTATAAATTCATTGCCTGAAAAATCGTTGCTAAAGTTCCATTTTTAACAACAAAAAAACTTTTGTTGCCAACAATGACGGGAAATCAAGTGGCCGAAAAGTTTGCAACGAATTTCTAACGAAATTTTTTTCCGCCAATGAATTAGCAACGAAATTTTGCAACCACTTATGAATTTCATTACAAAAAGTGAAAGCCTGACACAATCTGCAACGAAGGACAAATTTCGTTGCTAAACATATACTTTTAGCCTGAAAAATCGTTGCTAAATGCCCATTTTTTTGTAAAGGAGGTAATTATGTGATTTGCTGGTTTTGTTATTATTGACCAAACGGGCAATTAATAGGATTAATGAGCAATTAATTGCTATTGGTTCACATGCAAATTACTGTTGGTTCACATGTATGGAACTATTGGTTCACATGCATGTACTATTAGGGGAGGTGGTGCAAGATTGATAATACTTGTAGTACTAAAATAAAAAAAGAGGTAAAGATGAAGGTATTATACAGTAATAATTCGAGCCCCTAAACGTGCAATTATCGAAACTATGTTTTCCTATAAATAGAAGCTCATTTCTTCTTTCATTATCACCAATTCACTATGACTTACAAGAGCAACTATAGAGAAAGAAACTATAGAGAGGAAGAATAAGAGTATTATGCTACTTCACTACTCCAGTATACAGTCTTCTACTAAGGTAAGAGATATTATTTTTGTTCAATATTCGTATGAAATAATATTTTCTTCCATACTCTGTAGTATGTAAGTAATATTATTTGGTTTTGTATTCCTAATTCTACACTCATTTTGTTAAAGTATTGCTTCTATACTCTATGAAATTAGTAGAATATCCTTAAAATTTGCGTTTCATCTAGTATCGTTTCACAATGATATTTTTTGAATATTTTTATTAAATTTTAAGCTTTTCATGTAGGAATACTATTCACGAGGTACTATTCACAAAGTACTATTCACAAAATACTATTTATGGGGTACTATTCATAGAGTACTATTCTCGAAGTACTATTCATAAAGTACTATTTACGGAATACTATTCACTCAGGTACTATTCACCCGGAGTACTATTCATGACAAAAATTACTTTCTTTTCTGTCCAAATTATTTTTGATACAATATTATTCTTGAATTTTACTCCACAAAATAGTATCATGTTGACAATTTGGACATTATTAAATTCTGGATAAATTAAATTATAAATCTTTAAAAATTTATCCTTTGCTTTCTTTTAATTGAATTCTTATATCATTGTCATCATCCTCATGCTTATATTGTGATAAAAGTCATCTTTGGCCCGTAGTGCATAGATGGATTGTTGATTGGTATGATTATGACCAGGGATTATCCGGTATAATCATGACCTGTAATGTTACAAATGATGTGATAAAAGTCTTCATTGGCCCGTAGTGCATTGATGGACAGTTGTTGGCATGATCTGGACCATTGGTGATTACACGAATATCCTTGGCCCGTAGTGCATGGATAATTCGTGGACGTGATACTAATAAATATCCTTGGCCCGTAGTGCATGGATAATTCAGTGATGTGAATTATTTATTGAGCTGAGTCTCAGCGATAAAGTTGATGATAAACTTTTTAAATCATAGAAGATAGTAGATATCATGCTCTATTTGACTCTTCTAATGGATTGCTTGTTCCGCTGCAGTTAAACTTGTTGTTTATTATCAGTTTAACACTGTTGAAGGCTAACGATAATTTATTCTACATTATCTTAGTCATAATATTTCTTACTGAGCTAATTGAGCTCACCCTTTTGCTTTCATTGTTCTCTTCAGGAAATGAGAACGTAGCCGGGACTAGTCGGGAGACGGAGTGATGGTCCGAGATGGTGGCTATAGTAGTCCTCACTATTATATGAAATAGTGTGATAATAAATGTAATAAAGACTCCATTTGAGTTTGGATATTGTCTAGAAGATAATATTCATGTAAAAACTCTCAGTTACACTTTTGTCGTATTGTATAAAATAAGTTTGTTTTTAAATTCGGTACCATATATTTGGCGACTCAGAATGGGTGATGTATACCTATTTTGGGTGCGTCACATGGATTATTGATTTGTATGATTATGACTAGAAATTATGTATTGGTATAATCATGACTTGTAATGTTACAGACAAATGATGTGGTGAAAGTCCTTTTTGGCCCGTAGTGCATAGATGGACAGTTATTTGGCATGATTATGACCACTGGTGATACTAACGAATTATCCTTAGCCCGTAGTGCATAGATAATTCAGTGATGTGGATTATTTATTGAGTTATGTTACAGAGATAAAATATTGATGATGAACTTTTAAATCATAGAAGATAGTAGACATCATGCTCTACTTGACTCTTCTAATGGATTGCTTATTCCACTGCAGATGTTGATCTAAGCTTGTTGTCTATTGTATTCTATCAATTTTTACACTGTTGAGGACTAAGGATAATTTATTCTATATCATCTTAGTCATAATATTCTTTACTGGGCTAGTTGAGCTCACCCTTTTCTTTCATTGTTCTCTTCAGGAAATGAGAATATAGCTGGGACTAGTCGGAGAATGAAGTGACGGTCCAAGATAGTTACTATAGTAGTCATCACTATTCTATAAAATAGTGTAAAAATAATTGTAATGAGGACTTTATTTGAGTTTGGATATTATCTACAAGATAATATTTGTATTGAAACTCAGCTATTGTGTTGTCGTATTTTACACGATAGTTGTATAAATGAAGTTTGTATTTAAATATCAACATCTATCCCCTAATATCACAAAAGATGGGGAAAAACTAATATACTACCCCTCTAACATGAACCTACTCGGGGTTTACATAACTATCTCATATCTCACACAAAAGATTGGGATTACATAACCTTCATAACAAACCTATACTACTAGACACTTAACCACAAGTTATCCCAACATTCTGCGCTCCACTACGCTCTTGTACTCAACCCGTGTCATGTGAGCCATCATTTCTCTGCTCAAAGTGTGACGGGTCTTGTGACGAACGAGACTTTTGTAGATAATAATAAATATTTATTGAATTGAATAAATATTTTTATTGATTTATTTATTGAGTTAAATAAATATTTGATGGAATTGTGGTAGATTAATTTAATTAAATGTGTTACATTGATTAAATTAATGTGAAATAAATTTATAGTTCAAAGTATGAATTTAATTGAGATAATTAAATTAAATGAGTTGTTAAATAATTTTAATGTTGTTCTAATTAATTAAATAATTAATTATAGTTTTATTGATTTGTTATAAATAATAAATGAGAATATAAATTATGTGTTATATTTAATAAATAAGAATTTTAATTATGTGATGATTTGATTTAATAAGAAATTTTGCCTTTTATTTAATTGAGTTTAAATAATATTATTTGATTAATTAAAGTGTGACAAATAAACTATATAATAAACAAGTTAATTAAAATAAACTAAAAGGAGTTTTTAAAAGCTAAAACAAAACATGGCCTTAAGAACATGGGATCAGTTAAAGCCATGATGCGCTTAACTGATACCCATGTTGTGCCAGTTATCAGTATGCGCAATATGCCAGTCTTATTTTTACTTACGTACTTTATTTCCTAAGACCTAAACTTGAGAAAACAAAGAGAAAAAGAGAGTGTTTTGAGAGAATTGAGTTTGGGGAAGAAGATTTGAAGAATCATAGGAAGGCTTCTTATCATCTAAACACGAATCAAAGGGTGAGAATTCAATTTACAATCCTTGTTTTTATGTTCTTGAGTTTCCCATGAAAATATATTTTTTGTTTTCTGTAATTGAAATTTTCATGAGTAATTGCTGAAAAGTTGTTATTAATTGTTTATATGCATTAATAATCTAATATATGACGTTTATAAATAATTTTGGGTGAATTAATCTATGAACTTTGGTTTGAAAAGGGAGTTTTAAGTTTATAGTGACAATATATGATTTTGAAGTTAAAATTTGAGTTTTGGTTGATGATTTGTTAGAATGATGGATGTTTATGTTGTTAAATAGATATAATTTATTATATGTGGGTTGAAAACGATTTTTTGTATGAATTGATTCATGAAACCATGTTTTACAAAAGAAGTTTGAGTTTTGTTATAAAAGTACAAAAAGGTTGATTTTAGAACCAAAATTTGTGTTCAATCCATGTTGTAATTTGTAAATTGACGATTGATTGTGTTAATATGTTTAAATACAAAAACAATGCATGTTATACGAACTGATTTGGTCAAGAAACGAATATGTGGTGAGATGATTCGCTAAGGAGGTCTAAAATGAAGTTTTTAGTAAAAACATGAATTTAAAGGGGTTAAATATGATGAATATCGTTGTTTTGTTGTTTAAAATCGATGTATACATGCTCGGTAACAATAATGTGAAGTTTATATCTTTTGGTTTTGTTAAATTTACTGATTGCATGTATAATTCACGAATTTTGGTCTGATGAACAGTGTAGTCGCGAACTGTAGAAACTAAACCTGGGTAACCCCGCCCTGGCGGGTGTTATCAAGCTAAATTCCCTCGCCCCAGTGGGCACCCTGCCCCCGGTGGGCATTCCTTCAACATAAAGTGTAAGAACCCAACTTTTATGAATAAAGATGAATTTTCTATAAATATCATTTTTGAATATTAAGGAGTGAATGTGATATAATATTATAGTTGCGGGTAATATTTATAAATTTTGCAAAGTACGCAAGTTGTTATATTAAATTCGATTGGTCGGGAAATATTCATTTTAACAGGGAATATTCGTACGACGACACAATCATTGGTGAACCCCACAGTGGAATTATTGTCGGAGTTAAAAAACGACAGAAATATCTTTTTATAAACGTAACGGCGGAAGTTTTACCGTTAACTGTTGAAATACCCAGTGTTAAAAGTACAGTAATACACGTGGTTGCATAGTAGCACACGGTAATGATTATTGATGCTTACGTGAGAAGTCACTCAGTTTTGTTCAATTATTGCTATAGTAATTGCTGCATAGTATCTCACGTTATTTGATTCAATTATTGTCGATATTTTATATATTATTAAATCTATAATTGAGATGACAAGTTATTTATATTATTATTTGTATAATTAACAATGTCTTGAAAGTTCTGTCGAGGAGAGGTTTTGTCACCTAATTGCGCGCCAATAGGGAGAAATCCTTATCGGAAAGCCCCCACTTTCCTGGGAACGATCTGGTTGTTAATATTGTGAGTTATAATAATGCTGAATAAATGTTGTTAAAAATATTGAGGGAATTTTTATGAAGTATTTGTTGGACACCCATTTACCAATTTTTTAAAATAATCGGTAGAAAATTTTTCAGTATTTTTTTGGCCCATATGTGGGGGCTACATGTGGGGCCCACATGTGACTTTGGAAATTTGACTTTGGGGGGGGGGGAGTCACGGGAGTTGGCGTATATATATATATATATATATATATATATATATATTATATAATAAATTTTATTTTTTTATAAAAAATAAAATATATTATATTTTATTATGCATAGTATTTGCATAGTGCCTGCATAGTAAATCAAAAATTTTTTAGCCGATCAGTTTTTCGTCCGTGACATCCCTACTGTGCGTCCGTGATTTCTAAAATTCAAATAGTATCCTTTCCATTCTCCTATAAATAGGATGTTTAGTTAGAATTGAAAATCACACCCGAATCAGAGAATTCTTCTTCTATAATATTGAGCGTATTTCTTTCGAGTTCTAAAAAGCTTTGAGCGTGGAAAACAGTGAAAGTTTTCTTCAAGAATATCCCCGCAATACCAGTTGAAATACTCTTCTTTTTAAGGTAAGGGATATTATTTTTGTTCGGTATTAGTATAAAATAATATTTCCTTCCATACTCTGTAGTATGTAAGTAATATTATTTCGTTTCAGATTTCGAATTCTATACTCGTTTTGTTAAGTTTTGGCTTCTATATTCCATGAAATTAGTAGAATATCCTTGATATTTACGCTTCATCCAGTATCTTTTCATGAAAATTTTATTCCGAGCATTGTTGATATGTTTTAACTTTTTCATGCTGGGATACTATTCACAGGGTTACTATTCCAAAAGTTACTATTCATGGGATACTATTCACTCGGTTACTATTCACCAGGGATACTATTCATGACATAAAATTTATTTCTTTTCGGTCCAAATCATTTTTGATATAATATTATTCTTGAATTTTACTCCACAAAGTAGTATCATGTTGACAAATTGGGACATTATTGAATTCTAGGTAAATTAAATTATAAATTTTTAAAAATTTATCCTTTGCTTTCTTTTAATTGAATTCTTATATCATTATCATCATCCTCATGCTTATATTATGTTGAAAGTCATCTGTGGCCGTAGTGCATAGATGAACTTGGTATGATTATGACCAGGGATTATTCGGTATAATCATGACCGTAATGTTACAAATGATGTGGTAAAAGTCCTAATTGGCTTGTAGTGCATTGATGGACAGTTGTTGGCATGATTATGACCATCGGTGAAAACATGAATATCCTTGGCCCGTAGTGCATGGATAATTTATGGTCGTGATACTAATGAATATCCTTAGCCGTAGTGCAGGGGTGATTCGATGATGTTGATTATTTATTCAGCTGAGTTTCAGCGATAAAAGTGATGAAAAACCTTTTAAATAATAGAAGATAGTAGATATCATGTTTTACTTAACTCTACTAATGGATTGCTTGTTCGGCTGCAGTTAAACTTGATGTTTGTTATATTTTATCAGTTTAACACTGTTGAAGGCTAACGATAAATTATTTTACATTATCTTAGTCATAATATTTCTTACTGGGCTAGTTGAGCTCACCCTTTTACTTTCATTGTTCTCTTCAGGAAATGAGAACATAGCTGGGACTAGTCGGGAAACGGAGTGATGGTCCAGATGTTTGCAATAGTAGTCCTCACTATTCTATGAAATAGTGTGATAATAAATGTATTGAGGACTCCATTTGAGTTTGAATACTGTCTAGAAGATAATATTCGTATTAAAACTCTCAGTTTATGTTTTGTCGTATTTTACATGACAATTGTATTATTAAGTTGTATTTAATTTTTGTACCATGTATTTGGCGACTCAGAATGAGTGATGTATACCTATTTTGGGGGCATCACAGTTGGTATCAAAGCTTAGGGATATGATCCCTGGCTGAGATGTGAGACTAGAACTAGAGGAAAGAGACGGGTAATTCCTTCGCTAGTATGAGCTACCTAAGTTTATTTGTTATTTAAATGGTCGGCCAGAATATAGGAATAATGTGTGGCATGTCAATTAACCCTTGTTTTGTGGCAGTGTTTAAAAATGACATCCGATAATGTTGAGAATAGCAATGGAGCAAAGGAGACCGTTGAGTCACCACAGATCAACACCCAGGATAATGTGCATCAGGAAGGCAATAATCCTCAGGTGAACAACAACACCGACCAAATGGCGAACGACGGAATGTTTAAGAGCTTTCTGCAATTTGTACAACATCAGGCAAGAGAGACTCCTGTCCAAAATGTAGGTGAAAACACTGGCAACTCTCAGACGGTCACCGCTAAGCAGTTCAAGGAGCTGGGACCACCGGAGTTTATTGGAGAGCCAAAACCACTTAAGGCGGAGACGTGGATAAAACATATCACCAAGATATTTGATGTCTTAGGATGCTCTGAAGAGCAAAAGGTTCCATTTGCCACCTTTATGTTGCGAGGAGAAGCATATTACTGGTGAAAATCGGTAAAGCGTACAATATGACCGTGTTGTAGTACGAAGCTAAGTTTGCCGAGTTGTCCCGTTGCGTCCCACTTGGTTTATAATGAGGAGAGAATGACGCGAATATTTCTAAGAGGTTTGAAACCCGAGATACATCAATATCAAATTTATCACAAACTATGTTTGTATTCAGATGTTGTAAATAGGGCTCAGTTATTGGAGTACAATAACGAGTCAACCCAACCAGGAGAAAGCAACCGGCAAAATGATAATACCAGTGATAGCAGTCATCGAAGCGGTGACAACAAACGTGGAGAGAATCAAGATGCCAGAAATGGTAACCACTTCGGTGGTAATCATGGCCAAGACAGCAAAAGTGGACATTTCAAGAAGAGGAGATTCAACAATGATGGAAAGACGTCAGCACTAACACCCGTTGTTAAGGAAGGAGAACGACCATCTATCATATACTTCAAATGCGGAGGGGAGGGACACATCAGTCCAAACTGTGTGCAGCAATCCAAAACGTATTACAATTGTGGAAGAGAAGGTCACCTAGCTATATTTTATCGTACAGGGAAGCCAAGTCCAGTTGGAACGGAGACACCAAATACCGTCCCAGACAAGTCAAAACCAGTAGTTCAAGGGAGAGCGTTTGTTGTGACCTCCCAGAAAGCAAGGAACCCGAATGAGGTTATCATGGGTAAGCTAATCATAAACTCTAGCATAGTATATACCTTATTTGATACCGGTTCTACCCATTCTTTTATTTCTCCTACTTGCGCTCAACGTTTAAATTTGACTTCGGAGAAATTAGACTTTGACTTATCTGTTGAAACTCTGTTGGGAGAAACCTTCATTACACCCACTGTTTATAAGTCTTGTTTGGTTCAAATCGGTATCCTCACATTACCTATCGATCTTATTTCCTTAAAAATACTTGCGTTTGACGTAATTCTAGGGATTGATTGGTTAACTACTCATCATGCAAAAATTGATAATTTTTGTAAGGTTGTTAGCTTTCATATTCCTAACCAACCTATTATGCGAATTCAAGCGACCAAACCATTAAAATCAATCACAGTCATCTCAAGCCATAAAGCTATTCGTTTATTGAAAAACGGATGTCAAGCTTTCTTAGCTCATGTCACGGATTTAAACAAAAATAAGTCAGTTTTGAATGATATTTCTATTATTAATAATTTTCCTGACGTATTCCCTGAAAAATTTGCTGGCTTGTCCGAGAGCGTAAAATTAAATTTTGTATCGACCTTGAACCCGGTACAAAACCCATTTCCAAAGCCCCATATCGAATGGCTCCTATTGAACTTCAGGATTTAAAAATCCAACTACAGGAATTGTTAGACATCAGTTTTATTCATCCTAGTATGTCTCCTTGGGGTGCTCCTGTTCTATTCGTGAAGAAGAAAGATGGGAGTATGCGACTATGTATTGATTATCGGGAGTTGAATCATGTCAACATCAAAAATAGGTACCCATTACCACGTATTGATGACCTGTTTGACCAGTTGCAAGGCGCCAAATTCTTTTCAAAGATTGATCTTCGTTCTGAAACTTGGTATGGGCATTACGAATTCCTAGTCATGTCTTTTGGATTGACTAATGCTCCTGCGGCCTTCATGGATATGATAAATCGAGTATTCAAGGAATATTTAGATCATTTCGTGGTTGTCTTTATTGATGACATCCTCATATACTCCAAAAGCAGTGAAGATCATGAGCAACACTTGAGGCTGATACTCCAAAAGCTTCGTGAAAACAAGTTTTATGCCAAGTTGAAGAAATGCGAGTTCTGGCTTGAGGAAGTAGCATTCCTTGGTCACGTAGTATCAAGTTATGGAATATCTGTTGACCCGACAAAGATTGAAGCAATACAAAGCTGAGAGCAACCTAATTCAATGACCGAAGTACGTAGCTTTCTAGGCTTAGAAGTTTATTATCGAAGATTTGTAGAAGGGTTTTCTCGAATCGTTACTCCATTAACTTAGCTGACTCGGAAAGATACAAAATTCAGTTGGAGCGAGGAATGTGAAAAGAGTTTACAAGAACTCAAGAGGAGACTCATTTCCGCACCTGTTCTGACAATACCATCTGGTTCAGAGGGATTTGTCATCTACAGTGATGCTTTAGGCAAAGGGTTAGGATGTGTTCTCATGCAATATGAGAAAGTCATAGCCTATGCTTCTCGATAACTCAAAAAATATGAGAGGAATTATCCAACTCATGATCTAGAGTTGGCAGCTGTTGTCTTTGCACTTAAAATTTAGAGGCATTACCTGTATGGGGAGAAAGTGGAGATCTATACGGATCATAAAAGCCTCAAATATTTCTTCACTCAAAAGGAACTCAATATGCAGCAATGACGTTGGCTCGAACTGTTGAAAGATTATGATCATACCATTCAATACCATCCTGAAAAAACGAACGTGGTAGCTGACACATTGAGTAGAAGATCATATGCGGGTACGAGTGTGTTATTGTCAACACAAAGGCCCATTTTGTATGACTTGCAAAGGATGGAGATAGAGTTAAAGACTCTAGGGACCCACATGATGATGGCAAACATTCGAGTAGAACCGACTTTAATCGATAAAGTTAAAGCTACTCAAGCTACAGACCTAGAGCTGATGCGTATGAGAAAGAAAGTGCAAGAAGGTGCTATCCCGAAAGCAAGAATCGATGAAGAAGGAATACTTTGAGTCAACTCCAGACTTTGTGTTCCTAATGATTCTGACTTGAAGTATAAAATCATGATAGAGGCGCACAACACACCATTTGCAATCCATCATGGGAGTACCAAAATGTATCATGATCTTCGACATACATTTTGGTGGAGCAATATGAAGAGAGAGATCGCGTAGTTTATCTCAAGGTGTTTAACTTGTCAACGTGTCAAGGCGGAGCATCAAGTGCCATAAGGTCCATTGCAACCACTTGAAATTCTAGAATGGAAGTGGGAGCACATTACCATGGATTTCGTTACTGGTCTTCCCAAGGTTTCTCAAGGCATAGATGCAATTTGGGTCATTGTTGATAGATTGACCAAGTCTGCTCATTTCTTACCTATACGAGAAACTTATACACTTGAACGTCTTGCTCGTATGTACATAAATGAGATTGTAAGACTGCATGGTATGCCGGTATCCATAGTTTCTGATTGAGACCCAAGATTTACTTCACAGTTTTGGGTTAGTTTGTAAAAAGCTATGGGCATGGATTTGCGATTCAGTTCGGCATATCATCCTCAAACAGACGGGCAGTCGGAGAGGACTATTCAAAATCTTGAAGATTTATTAAGACTCTGTGTTCTTGACTTCAAAGGAAGTTGGGACAAGTTCTTGCCATTGGTGAAATTTTCTTACAACAACAGTTATCAAGCAAGTATCGGCATGGCTCCGTTTAAGGTGTTGTATAGAAGAAAGTGTCATTCTCCAGTATGCTGGGACGAGGTGGGTGAAACAATGTTTTTGGGACTAGAATTAGTACGTATGACTACAGAAAATATTCAAATAATCCGACAACGTATAAAGACCTCACAAGATCGACAAAAGGGTTATGCTGATCTTCATCGAAAGGACGTGGAATTCAATATTGGAGATCATGTGTTGTTACGTGTGGCACCATGGAAAGGACTTATGAGATTTGGAAAGAGAGAAAAGCTCAATCCTCGATTCATTGGCCCATTTGAAATACTTGACTGAGTAGGAACTGTGGCTTATAGACTCGCGTTACCGCCAAGTATGTCTCGTGTTCATAACATTTTTCACATATCCATGTTACGTAAATATGTGGAAGACCTGAACCACATTATTGAGTTAGATCCGGAAGAAATAGCGGAAGATTTAACGTATGAAGATGTTCCTGTTAAAATCTTGGATAAGAAGGAACATATTCTACGCTCCAAGGTTATACCTCAAGTCAAAGTTTTGTGGAGAAACCACGATGTTGAGAAAATGACCTGGGAGTTAGAATCTGAAATGAGATCAAGGTATCCTCATCTCTTCATCATACCAGGTATGTACCCTAATTTTGAGGGCAAAATTTCATAAGAAGGGGATGTTGTAAGACCCCAACTTTTATGAATAAAGATGAATTTTCTATAAATATCATTTTGAATATTAAGGAGTGAATGTGATATAATGTTATAGTTGTGGGTAATATTTATAAATTTTACAAAGTACGCAAGTTGTTATATTATATTCAATTGGTCGAGAAATATTCGGTTTAACAGAGAATATTCGTACGATGGCATAATCAATGGTGGACCCCACAGTGAAATTATTGTCGGAGTTAGAAAATGACAGAAATATATTTTTATAAAAGTAACGGCAGAAGTTTTACCGTTAACTGTTGAAATACCCAGTATTAAAAGTACAGTAATATGCGTGGTTGTATAGTAGCACACAGTATTGATTATTGATGCTTACGTGAGAAGTCACTCAATTTTGTTCAATTATTGCTATAGTAATTACTGCATAGTATCTCACGTTATTTGATTCAATTATTGTCGATATTTTATGTATTATTAAATCAATAAATGAGATTACAAGTTATTCATATTATTATTTGCATAATTAACAATGTCTAGAAAGTTCTGTCGAGGAGAGGTTTGGTCACTTAATTGTGCGCCAATAGGGAAAAATCCTTATCGAAAAGCCCCCTCTTTCTTGGAAACGATCTGGTTGTTAATATTGTGAGTTATAATAATGATGAATAAATGTTGTTAAAAATATTGAGAGGATTTTTATGAAATATTTGTTGGACCCCCATTTACCCATTTTTTAAAATAATCGGTAGAAAATTTTTCAGTCTTTTTTTAGGCCCACATGTGACTTTGGAAATCTGAATTTGGCGGGGAGGGGGGGGGGAGTCACGGGAGTTGGTGTATATATATATATATATATATTATATAATAAATTTTGATTTTTTATGAAAAATAGAATATATTATATTTTATTATGTATAGTGTTTGCATAGTGCCTGCATAGTAAATCGAAAATTTTTTCAGTCGATCAGTTTTTCATTCGTGACATCCCTACTGTGCATCTGTGATTTTTAAAATTCAAATAGTATCCTTTCCATTCTCCTATAAATAGGATGCTTAGTTAGAATTGAAAATTACACCAGAATCAGAGAATTCTTCTTCTATAATATTGAGTGTATTTCTTTCGAGTTTTAAAAAGCTTTGAGCGTGAAAAACAGTGAAAATTTTCTTCAAGAATATCCCCGCTATACCAGTTGGAATACTCTTCTTTTTAAGGTAAGAGATGTTATTTTTGTTCAATATTCATATGAAATAATATTTTATTTCATACTCTGTAGTATGTAAGTAATATTATTTCGTTTCAGCTTTCGAATTCTATACTCATTTTGTTAAAGTTTTGGCTTCTATACTCCATGAAATTAGTAGAATATCCTTGATATTTACGCTTCATCCAATATCTTTTTATGAAAATATTATTTTGAGCATTCTTGATAAGTTTTAACTTTTTCATGTCGGAGTACTATTTACGAGGTTACTATTCCTAAAGTTACTATTCACGGGGTACTATTCACTTGGGTACTATTCACCCGGGGTACTATTTATGACAAAAAATTGATTTCTTTTAGATCTAAATCATTTTTGATACAATATTATTCTTCAATTTTACTCCACAAAGTAGTATCATGTTGACAAATTGGGACATTATTGAATTCTGGACAAATTAAATTATAAATATTTAAAAATTTATCCTTTGCTTTCTTTTAATTGAATTCTTATATCATTGTCATCATCCTCATGCTTATATTGTGTTGAAAGTCATCTGTGGCCGTAGTGCATAGATGGACTTGGTATGATTATGACCAGGGATTATTTGGTATAATCATGACCGTAATGTTACAAATGATGTGGTAAAAGTTCTCATTGGCCTGTAGTGCATTGATGGACAGTTGTTGGCATGATCATGACCATCGGTAAAAACATGAATATCCTTGGGCCACAGTACATGGATAATTTATGGTCGTGATACTAATGAATATCCTTAGCCGTAGTGCAGGGGTGATTCGATGACGTTGATTATTTATTCAGCTGAGTCTCAGCGATAAAAGTGATGAAAAACCTTTTAATCATAGAAGATAGTAGATATCATGTTCTACTTAACTCTTCTAATGGATTGCTTGTTCCGCTGCAGTTAAACTTGATGTTTGTTATATTTTATCAGTTTAACACTGTTGGAGGCTAACGATAAATTATTCTGCATTATCTTAGTCATAATATTTCTTACTGGGCTAGTTGAGCTCACCCTTTTGCTTTCATTATTCTCTTCAGAAAATGAGAACATAGCCGGAACTAGTCAGGGAACGGAGTGACGGTCCAGATGTTTGCAATAGTAGTCCTCACTATTCTATGAAATAGTGTGATAATAAATGTATTGAGGACTCCATTTGAGTTTGAATACTATCTAGAAGATAATATTCGTATTAAAACTCTCAGTTTATGTTTTGTCGTATTTTACACGACAGTTGTATTATTAAGTTGTATTTAATTTTTGTACCATGTATTTGGCGACTCAGAATGGGTGATGTATATCTGTTTTGGGGACGTCACATAAAGTCTCGCCCCGACGGGGGTATTAGAGTTGGACAATTCAGTTTTCGTCGTGTACAATCCATTACATGCTAGTTTAACCTAGTTTAATGAACATGATAATGTGTTGGACGTGTAATTAGATGTCATATCAGATTGTTAACATACATGTGATTAAATTGCATAGTAACTTGATAAGTTGTATAAGGGCTAAACGTATATTAATGAGAGGATGTAATGATATTCAAACTTAAGATGTGAGATTTCAGTCTTGTATATAAGATTGATGGTAATCAGCAGAACCTAAACTAAGTTAACAAGTTATACTAAAAGAGGGAACTAAACCTGTAAGGTTAATATGAATGTAACTAATGAATATTGTGAATGCATATGGTATATGTGTAGGACTTGTGGTGAACGTGAGTAATAATTGTTTAGCTTACATACGAGGTAAGTTTCTGAACCCTACTCTTATGTTAAACAAGTTTCCAAACCCAAATTTTACATTGAGCAAAATTCTTATTCTATATCATGTTATGATTGATCAAGTTTTCTGATTCTAAATTCCATTGAGCAAGTTATTAAGCTTTATTATCGATAAGTAAACTTCGTATTCATGTTTCAAATTGTTCAGAACTTACTCACTCAAGTTCATGATTCCTAATGGAATGTTCTAACTCTTTTAAAATATTACTCTTGTTGTACTATGTTCATTCAATTGTATAGAGTTGAGATTCAATCTTTGATTTGAGTATTGATTTTATTATTGCATTAAACCTTGAATAGATAGTGAATCCTTATTGATTCAACTAATCCTTAGTTGATGATTATTGAACTCTAAATTACCCTTAAGATCAATCCAAACCAAACTTCCTTTGGTGCGGACTCTAATGACAAAGTTGAGTTGAACAACCCTGCGACAGGGGATTATTTTACACGATATCTTTATGATGTTGTGCACATACTATAGACACTCGAAATTTTACATTCCTATTTCTAACCCTACAGGAGGGCAGAATCATCTTCCAGAGATAACCCTGGAAGTCAACTCAGTTCCAACCCCGAACACAACCCCGGGAGATCCCGTTCAATCTCGGAGATAACCCCGAGAGACTCAGTTTCAACCCCAGAGACAATCTCGGGAGGTCCAGTTCTCAATCTCAGAGATAACCCTGAGAGACTCAGTTTCAATCCCGAAGACAACCCCGGGAGATTCAATTCCAACCTTCGAGATAACCCTGAGGGATGCATTCCAAGTTCCGAAGACAACCCCGAAAAAGTCAGTTTCAAACCTCGAAGATAACCCCGAGACACTCAGTCCCAACCCCGAAGATAACCCCGGGAGGTCAAGCACACCTTAGAGATAACCCTGAGGCCATTCAGCATCCACAGCAGCCCAATTTTAGAGATAACCCTGAGCAACGATTGCTACATCTGCGCAAAAGCTGGAGATAACCCCGGTGAGGGGAAAAATCATCATTTTGCCACCTTGATACTACATTCACATCGTCTCAACATATTTCAATCAACACTGCATATTGAAGTGTCCCATAAGAACCATAGCTAAAATCTCGAGTGACTACTACACAAGACAACAAACCGGATAGAATTTGAAAACTTGAAGATATGGTTATGGACCCATCTTCCCGACTTCGTACAACCTCTAATCCCATATTGTAAGACCCCAACTTTTATGAATAAAGATGAATTTTCTATAAATATCATTTTTGAATATTAAGGAATGAATGTGATATAATGTTATAGTTGTGGGTAATATTTATAAATTTTGCAAAGTACGCAAGTTGTTATATTATATTCGATTGGTCGGAGAATATTCGTTTTAACAGGGAATATTCATACGACGACACAATCATTGGTGGACCCCATAGTGGAATTATTGTCGGAATTAGAAAACGACAGAAATATCTTTTTATAAAAGTAACGGCGGAAGTTTTACCGTTAACTGTTAAAATACCCAGTGTTAAAAGTATAGTAATACGCGTGGGTGCATAGTAGCACACGGTATTAATTATTTATGCTTACGTGAGAAGTCACTCAGTTTTGTTCAATTATTGCTATAATAATTGCTGCATAGTATCTCACGCTATTTGATTCAATTATTGTCGATATTTTATATATTATTAAATCAATAATTGAGATGGCAAGTTAATCATATTATTATTTGCATAATTAACAATGTCTAGAAAGTTCTGTCAAGGAGAGGTTTGGTCACCTAATTACGCGTCAATAGGGAGAAATCCTTATCGAAAAGCCCCCTCTTTCATGGAACGATCTGGTTGTTAATATTGCGAGTTATAATAATGATGAATAAATGTTGTTAAAAATATTGAGAGAATTTTTATGAAGTATTTGTTGAACCCCCATTTACCCATTTTTCAAAATAATCGGTAGAAATTTTTTTAGTATTTAGGGTCACATGTGGGGCCCACATGTGACTTTGGAAATCTTAATTTGGGGGGGGGGGGAGTCACGGGAGTTGGCGTATATATATATATATATATATATATATATATATATATAATAAGTTTTGTTTTTTTTTTTAAGAAAAATAGAATATATTATATTTTATTATGCATAGTGTTTGCGTAGTACCTGCATAGTAAATCAGAAAATTTTTCAGCCGGTCAGTTTTTCGTCCGTGACATCCCTACTGCACGTCCGTGATTTCTAAAATTCAAATAGTATCCTTTCCATTCTCCTATAAATAGGATGCTTAGTTAGAATTGAAAATCACACCAGAATCAGAGAATAATTTTTCTATAATATTGAGCGTATTTCTTTCGAGTTTTAGAAAGCTTTAAGCGTAGAAAACAGTGAAAGTTTTCTTCAAGAATATCTCCGCTATACCAGTTGGAATACTCTTCTTTTTAAGGTAAGGGATATTATTTTTGTTCAATATTCATATGAAATAATATTTTCTTCCATACTCTGTAGTATGTAAGTAATATTATTTCGTTTTAGATTCTGAATTCTATACTCATTTTGTTAAAATTTTGGCTTCTATACTCCATGAAATTAGTGGAATATCCTTGATATTTGCGCTTCATCTAGTATCTTTTCATGTAAATATTATTTTGAGCATTCTTGACAAGTTTTAACTTTTTTATGTCGGAGTACTATTCACGGGGTTACTATTCCCGAAGTTATTATTCACGGAGTACTATTCACTCGAGTACTATTCACCCGGGAAACTATTTATGACAAAAAATTGATTTCTTTTCGATCTAAATCATTTTTGATACAATAATATTTTTGAATTTTACTTCACAAAGTAGTATCATGTTGCCAAATTGGGACATTATTGAATTCTGGATAAATTAAATTATAAATCTTTTAAAATTTATTCTTTGCTTTCTTTTAATTGAATTCTTATATCATTGTCATCATCCTCATGCTTATATTGTGTTGAAAGTCATCTGTGGCCGTAGTGCATAGATGGACTTGGTATGATTATGACCAGGGATTATTCGGTATAATCATGACCGTAATGTTACAAATGATGTGGTAAAAGTCCTCATTGGCCCGTAGTGCATTGATGGACAGTTTTTGGCATGATCATGACCATCGGTGAAAACACGAATATCCTTGGCCCGTAGTGCAAGGATAATTTATGGTCGTAATAGTAATGAATATCCTTAGCCGTAGTGCAGGGGTGATTCGATGATGTGGATTATTTATTAAGCTGAGTCTCAGCGATAAAAGTGATGAAAAACCTTTTAAATTATAGAAGATAGTAGATATCATGTTCTACTTGACTCTTCAAATGGATTACTTGTTCCGCTGCAGTTAAACTTGATATTTGTTATATTTTATCAGTTTAACACTGTTGAAGGCTAACGATAAATTATTTTGCATTATCTTAGTCATAATATTTCTTACTGGGCTAGTTGAGCTCACCCTTTTGCTTTCATTGTTCTCTTCAGGGAATGAGAACATAGCCGGGACTAGTCGGGGAACGGAGTGACGGTCCAGATGTTTAAAATAGTAGTCCTCACTATTCTATGAAATAGTGTGATAATAAATGTATTGACGACTCCATTTGAGTTTGAATACTGTCTAGAAGATAATATTCGTATTAAAATTCTCAGTTTATATTTTGTCGTATTTTACGTGACAGTTGTATTATTAAGTTGTATTTAATTTTTGTACTATGTATTTGACGACTCAGAATGGGTGATGTATACCTATTTTTGGGGCATCACAGTTGGTATCAATGTTTAGAGATATGATCCCTGGCTGGAATGTGAGACTAGAACTAGGAAGGGAGAAACGGGTAATTCCTTCGTTAGTATGACCTACCTAAGTTTATTTGTTATTTAAATGGTCGGTCAGAATGTAGGGATAATATGTGGCATGTCAATTAACCCTTATTTTATGGTAGTGTTTGAAAATGACATCCGATAATGTTGAGAATAGCAATGGAGCACAGGAGACCGATGAGTCACCACAGATCAACACCCAGGATAATGTGCATCAGGAAGGCAATAATCCTCAGGTGAACAACAACACCGACCAAATGGCGAACAGCATAATGTTTAGGAGCTTTCTGCAATTCGTACAACATCAGGCAAGAGAGACTCCTGTCCAAAATGCAGTTGGAAACACTGGCAACTCTTGGACGGTCACCGCTAAGCAGTTCAAGGAGCTGGGACCACTAGAGTTTATTGGATAGCCAAAACCACTTAAGGCGGAGACGTGGATAAAATAGATCACCAAGATATTTGATGTCTTGGGATGCCCTGAAGAGCAAAAGGTTCCATTTGCCACCTTTATGTTGCGAGGAGAAGCAGATTACTGGTGGGAATCGGTAAAGCGTACTCAGCCTGCCGCACTGAAGATGCCTCGAGAGAAGTTTCAAGAACTATTCAACGACAAGTACTTTCCTGAAAGTATTCGTCACATAAAGGAGGTAGAGTTCATCAAGCTGGAGCAGAACAATATGACCGTGTCGCAGTACGAAGCTAAGTTTGCGAGTTGTCCCGGTTTGCATCCCACTTGGTTGATAATGAGGAGAGAATGACGCGGATGTTTCTAAGAGGTTTGAAACCCGAGATATGTCAGTATCTAATTTCTCACAAATTGTGTTTGTATTCAGATGTTGTAAATAGGGCTCAGTTATTGAAGCGCGATAACGAGTCAACCCAACCACGAGAAAGCAGCCGACAAAATGATAATACCAGTGGTAGCAGTCATCGAAGCGGTGACAACAAACGTAGAGGGAATCAACATGCCAGAAATGGTAACCACTTCAGTGGTAATCATGGCCAAGACAACAAAAGTGGACATTTCAAGAAGAGGAGATTCAACAATGATGAAAAGACTTTAGCACTAACACCCGTTGTTAAGGAAGGAGAACAACCACTTATCATATGCTTCAAATGCGGAGGGGAGGGACACATCAGTCTAAACTGTGCGCAACAGTCCAAAATGTGTTACAATTATGGAAGAGAAGGTCGCCTAGCTAGATTTTGTCGTACAGGGAAGCCAAGTCCAGTTGGAACGGTGACACCAAATGCCGTCCCAGACAAGTCAAAACTAGTGTTTCAAGGGAGTGCGTTTGTTGTGACCTCCCAGAAAGTAAGAAACCTGAACGAGGTCATCACGGATAAGCTTATCATAAATTCTAGCGAAGTATATACCTTATTTGATATCAGTTCTATCCATTCTTTTGTTTCTCCTATTTACGCTCAACGTTTTAATTTGACTCTGGAGAAATTAGACTTTAACTTATCTGTTGAAACTCTGTTGGGAGAAACCTTCATTACATCCACTATTTATAAGTCTTGTTTGGTTCAAATCGGTACCCTCACATACCCCGTCAATCTTATTTCTTTAAAAATACTTGCGTTTGACGCAATTCTAGGGATTGATTAGTTAACTACTCATCATGCAAAAATTAATTATTTTCGTAAGGTTGTTAGCTTTCATATTCCTAACCAACCTATTATGCGAATTCAAGCGACCAAACCATTAAAATCAATCACTGTCATCTCAAGCCATAAATCTATTCGTTTATTGAAAAACGGATGTCAAGCTTTCTTAGCTCATGTCACGAATTTAAACAAAAATACATCAGTTTTGAAAGATATTTCTATTGTTAATAAATTTCCAGACGTATTCCCTGAAGAACTTCCCGACCTGCCCCCAGAGCGTGAAATTAAATTTTGTATCGACTTTGAACCCGGTTAAAAACCAATTTCCAAAGCCCCATATCGAATGACTCCTATTGAACTTCAGGAGTTAAAAACCCAACTGCAGGAATTGTTAGACATCGGTTTCATTCGTCCTAGTACGTGTCCTTGGGGTGCTCCTATTCTATTCGTGAAGAAGAAAGATGGGAGTATGCGACTTTGTATTAATTATCGGGAGTTGAATCATGTCACCATCAAAAATAGGTACCCATTGCCACGTATTGATGACCTGTTTGACCAGTTGCAAGGCGCCAAATTCTTTTCAAAGATTGATCTTCGTTCCGGATATCACCAATTGAAGATTAAAACCAATGACATTCCAAAGATGACTTTAAGAACTCGGTACGAGCATTACGAATTCCTAGTCATGTCTTTTGGATTGACAAATGCTCCTGCGGCCTTCATGAATATGATGAACAGAGTATTCAAGGAATATTTGGATCATTTCGTGGTTATCTTTATTGATGACATCCTCATATACTCCA
This sequence comes from Panax notoginseng, assembly GCA_016801055.1. Classification (NCBI taxonomy): domain Eukaryota; kingdom Viridiplantae; phylum Streptophyta; class Magnoliopsida; order Apiales; family Araliaceae; genus Panax; species Panax notoginseng. Next base: position 51,829,241 of record CM029017.1, read on the forward strand.
AAAGCCGTGAAGATCATGAGCAACACTTGAGGCTGATACTCCAAAAGCTTCGTAAAAATAAGCTTTATGCCAAATTGAAGAAATACGAGTTCTAGCTTGAGGAAGTAGCATTCCTTGGGCATATAGTATCAAGTCATGGAATAGCTGTTGACCCGGCAAAGATTGAAGCAATAAAAAGCTTGGAGCAACCTAAATCAGTGACCGAAGTACGTAGCTTTCTCGGCTTAGAAGTTTATTATCGGAGATTCGTAGAAGGGTTTTCTCGAATTGCTACTCCATTAACTCAGCTGACTCGGAAAGATACAAAATTAAGTTGGAGCGAGGAATGTGAAAAGAGTTTTTAAGAACTCAAGAGGAGACTTATTTCAGCACCTGTTCTGACAATACCATCTGGTTCGGAGGGATTTTTCATCTACAGTGATGCTTTAGGCAAACGGTTAGGATGTGTTCTCATACAACATGGAAAAGTCATAGCCTATGCCTCTCGACAACTCAAAGAATATGAGAGGAATTATCCTACTCATGATCTAGAGTTGGCAGCTATTGTCTTCGCACTTAAAATTTGGAGGTATTACCTGTATGGGGAGAAAGTGGAGATCTATACGGATCATAAAAGCCTTGAATATTTCTTCACTCAAAAGGAACTCAACATGCGGCAACGACGTTGGTTCGAACTGTTGAAAGATTATGATCATACCATTCAATACCATCCTGAAAAAGCGAACGTGGTAGCTGACGCATTGAGTAGAAGATCATATGCGGGTACGAGTGCGTTATTGTTAACGCAAAGGCCCATTTTGTATAACTTGAAAAGGATGGAGATAGAGTTAAAGACTCCAGGGACCCACGTGATTATGACAAATATATGAGTAGAACCGACTTTAATCAATAAAGTTAAAGATGCTCAAGCTACAGACCTAGAGCTAATGCGTATGAGAAAGAAAGTGTAAGAAGGTGCTATCCCGGAAGCAAGAATCGATGAAGAAAGAACACTTCGAGTCAACTCCAGACTTTGTATTCCTAACGATTCTGACTTGAAGTATAAAATCATGATTGAGGCGCACAACTCACCGTTTGCAATCCGTCTTAGGAGTGCCAAAATGTATCGTGATCTTTGACATACATTTTGGTGGAGCAATATGAAGAGAGAGATCGCGAAGTTTATCTCAAGGTGTTTAACATGTCAATATGACAAGGCGGAGCATCAAGTGCCAAAAGATCCATTGCAACTACTTGAAATTCTAGAATGAAAGTGGGAGCACATTACCATGGATTTCGTTACTGGTCTTCCTAAGGTTTCTCAAGGCATAGATGTAATTTGGGTCATTGTTGATAGATTGACAAAGTCTGCTCATTTCTTACCTATACGAGAAACTTATACACTTGAACGTCTTGCTCGTATGTACATAAATGAGATTGTAAGACTGCACGGTATGCCATTATCCATAGTTTCTGATCGAGAGCCAAGATTCACTTCACGGTTTTGGGTTAGTTTACAAAAAGCTATGGGCACGGATTTGTGATTTAGTTTGGCATATCATCCTCAAACAGACGGGCTGTCGGAGAGGACTATTCAAAATCTTAAAGATTTATTAAGACTCTGTGTCCTTGACTTCAAAGGAAGTTGGGACAAGTTCTTGCCATTGGTGGAATTTTCGTACAACAACAATTATCAAGCAAGTATCGGTATGGCTCCATTTGAGGCGTTGTATGGAAGAAAGTGTCGTTCTCTAGTATGCTGGGACGAGGCGATTGAAGCAACATTGTTGGGACCGAAATTGGTACGTATGACTACGGAAAAGATTCAAATAATCCGGCAACGTATAAAGACCTCACAAGATCGACAAAAGAGTTATGTTGATTTTCATTGAAAGGGCGTGGAATTCAATGTTGGAGAGCATGTGTTGTTACGTGTGGCACCATGGAAAGGAGTTACGAGATTTGGAAAGAGAGAAAAGCTCAATCCTCGATTCATTGGCCCATTTGAAATACTTGACCGAGTAGGAACTGTGGCTTATAGACTCACGTTACCGCTAAGTATGTCTCGTGTTCATAACTTTTTTCACATTTCCATGTTACGTAAATATGTGGAAGACCCGAACCACATTATTGAGTTAGAACCGGACGAAATAGCGGAAGATTTAACGTATGAAGAGGTTCCTGTTAAAATCTTGGATAAGAAGGAACATATTCTACGCTCCAAGGTTATACCTCAAGTCAAAGTTTTGTGGAGAAACCACGATGTTGAGGAAATGACTTGGGAGTTAGAATCTGAAATGAGATCAAGGTATCCTCACCTCTTCGTCATATCAGGTATGTACCCTAATTTTGAGGGCAAAATTTTATAAGAAGGGGAGGTTGTAAGACCCCAACTTTTATGAATAAAGATGAATTTTTTATAAATATCATTTTTGAATATTAAAGAGTGAATGTGATATATTGTTATAGTTGTGGATAATATTTATAAATTTTACAAAGTACGCAAGTTGTTATATTATATTCGATTGGTCAAGGAATATTCATTTTAACAGGGAATATTCGTACGACCACACAATCATTGGTAGACCCCACAGTGGAATTTTTGTCGAAGTTAGAAAAAGACAGAAATATCTTTTTATAAAAGTAACGGCGAAAGTTTTACCGTTAACTGTTAAAATACCCAGTGTTAAAAGTACTGTAATACGCGTGATTGCATAGTAGCACGCGTGATTGATTATTGATGCTTACGTGAGAAGTCACTCAATTTTGTTTAATTATTGGTATAGTAATTACTGCATAGTATCTCACGTTATTTGATTCAATTATTATCGATATTTTATGTATTATTAGATCAATAATTGAGATAACAAGTTATTCATATTATTATTTGCATAATTAACAATGTCTAGAAAGTTCTGTCGAGGAGAGGTTTGGTCACCTAATTGCGCACCAATAGGAAAAATCCTTATCGGAAAGCCCCCTCTTTCCTGAGAACGATCTGGTTATTAATATTGCGAGTTATATAATGATGAATAAATATTGTTAAAAATATTGAGGGAATTTTTATGAAGTATTTGTTGGATACCCATTTACCCATTTTTCAAAATAATCGGTAGAAAATTTTTCAGTATTTTTTTAGGCCCACATGTGGGGCCCACTTGTGAATTTGGAAATCTGAATTGGGTGTGGGGGGGGGGGGAGTCACGGGAGTTGGCGTATATATATATATATATATATATATATATATATTATATTATATAACAAGTTTTGTTTTTTTTATGAAAAATAGAATATATTATATTTTATTATGCATAGTGTTTGCATAGTGCCTGCATAATAAATCAGAAAAATTTTCAGCCGATTAGTTTTTCGTTCGTGACATCCCTACTGTGCGTCCGTGATTTCTAAAATTCAAATAGTATCCTTTCTATTCTCCTATAAATAGGATGCTTAGTTAGAATTGAAAATCACACCAGAATGAGAGAATTCTTCTTCTATAATATTAAGCGTATTTCTTTCGAGTTTTAGAAAGCTTTGAGCGTAGAAAACAGTGAAAGTTTTCTTCAAGAATGTCCCCGCTATACCAGTTGGAATACTCTTCTTTTGAAGGTAAGGGATGTTATTTTTGTTCAATATTCATATGAAATAATATTTTCTTCCATACTCTGTAGTATGTAAGTAATATTATTTCTTTTCAGATTCTAAATTCTATACTCCTTTTGTTAAAATTTTGGCTTCTATACTCCATGAAATTAGTAGAATATCCTTGATATTTGCACTTCATCCAGTATCTTTTTATGGAAATATTATTTTGAGCATTCTTGATAAGTTTTAACTTTTTCATGCCGGAGTACTATTCACGAGGTTACTATTCCCAAAGTTACTATATACGGGTACTATTCACCCGGGGTACTATTTATGACAAAAAATTGATTTCTTTTCTATCTAAATTATTTTTGATACACTATTATTCTTGAATTTTACTCCACAAAGTAGTATCATGTTGACAAATTGGGACATTATTGAATTCTGGATAAATTAAATTATAAATCTTTAAAAAATTATCGTTTGCTTTCTTTTAATTGAATTCTTATATCATTGTCATCATCCTCATGCTTATTGTGACGCCCCCAAATTCGGGTCTCTTTCAACCCGACAAATGGTGCTACACGGTACTACCATTCATTTATTCATTTCATTGAATAGTCTCAAAAGGACTAATATATCTCTTATATATTCAAAACAATATTACATTCCCCAGGTTCTTTATAACCTATTCGTTTGTTCTTGTCATAATATCAAATTTATTGCAATCATTCATCTATACTATTACATAAGAACTCTTAAGGGTTCGTCTTCGCTTTGCCCTTGTCTTTGCCTGAGCCTTCTGTCCGCTCGATCTTAGCTGTGTTCATATGGTTTAAGCAAGAGTGAGCATGACTAGCTAGCTCAGCAAGTACTACAATTCTAATAAACAACATGCTTGAAACATAGAACTCATATACCTTCAATAACTGAACAATAGTTACGAAGTACTATCGATAATTCAAAATAGCACTTCTTTTCATTCAAAATGTTTTCCAACAACAATATTCAGTAGAATATCAACTAAGGCTCGAGACTATGAGCAATTCATAATTTCTTTTGAAAAGGACAACTCGGCACTAAGTCCGTAAGTCCGGCATAGCTTACGAGCACGTCTAGGTGATCAGCCTATAGTACTCTATGCTGATCAATACTACATCCCTTAAACGTATGTACGTTTAAGTTTTGGCAACCTCACGTGCCCATTGAATAATTGATGAAAATACATTTATTTGTTCATAGACAAACTTACCTTTGAATCCGTAACAAATACTTGGCATAGGATAGCGTTAATAGTTCTATATTGAAAGACTTATAAATCAATCAATCTATCACGATTAGTCTAGCCGAGTTAAAACTGGCAGCGACTTTTTCTTTAAAACCATACATGCATCTCATAACTTGAATCGTTTGAAAACCTGGCTAACACGAAGGTTAGACAAGCGTTTAAGAAAAACTTGCCTTCAGCGTCTGCTACAGTATAATAACTTTTCCTTTGAGTCTTTACGGTCTCTAAAACACATAATCACATAACATACCACATTAGGTCATGAATGAACATACATAGTTCCTAAAGAATCTTACCCTTCTTCTCAATCTAATCATATATTAGATTTGTTATTTATTAGTTCCGTCTTTCCGTTACGTCGTTCTTACGTCCATATGTAATTGACTTTCTTTAACCCTAAGTGATCATGTTTAAGGCTCAAACATATCTTAACAAAGTTACATTAAGATCTTTAGTTAGGTGTTTATCATTTACTCTTCATGCTCAACATGTAAACAATTTTTATTGTCTATGTTTTAGAACTGGCGCTACGGTGCCGGCTTTTACACTCTATGCCGCGCTGCGGCGTCACATGTTATGCCTAGAAATCGGACTCGACGCTGCGGCGCGAGTCCCTTCGTTATGGGTCGCGCTGTGGTGCCAATTAGTAGAAGCTGAGCCTCACTTTGGCGCTGCGGCGCCGGGATTTTGGTTTGGAGTCGCGCCGCGGCACGGACTCTGTGCCACAGATAATTTTGACAGTTTTTGAAATTTTGTGAAACTCCCGGACTCGTAACTTCTTCGTTATAAGTCCGAATTGGCTCGTTCAAGAGCCTACGGTTCATAAATTACATGCTCAATGCGTTCATGCAAGAATTTTATCTATTTTACTTCGTTTGCTAAAATTTCACCTATTAGTTCATTTTAACGAAAACGATAAACGTTCGTGAACGTTCAACGCTCGTTTCTTCGTTCTAAGTCGAAATCTGGCTATTTTCGAGTCTGCAACTCTATAATGCCAAATATGACTTGTCTCCATCGAAAACCAACGTTTCTGACTTCAAACACAAAATACGACTTCCATTCCGAGAATTTCACGAATTCGACGATAATCGTCCAATCGTGTGAATTCCGGCAAAGCTTCATTACTAAACGTTCTAAATGGATTTTTACCAACACATGAGCATTTCAAATTACTTATTACACCAACTTATTATCAAAGTAGATTTTGACTTATTCAACTTATTAACTACAAATTCTCATACTTATGACTTACCATGAATTTAAGTCCATCAATCAATATTCTCATACTATATTGAATATACTAACATCATATGACACACATGACAAGTTTTTCATGATTCTATCAACTTATTAAAGTTCAAGTTGCTTATTCAACTTATTCAGCTTAAGTTTATTCATTAATGACTTATGACATGTTCTTAGCAAACCATCCCCCCTTCTCTATCAATCCTATCATAGAAGAGATGAAGATAAAAGGTATGAGTCTTACCCTTGAAGACTATTACTTCACTTCACTTTGGAAAATCTAGCAAAGGTTGAAGTGGCTTATAAGTGCTTATGTGGCTTATTCTCTCTACCAAATAAGTTGTTTATCTTGAGAGAAGTTGGATGAAATTTGAACAACCAACAAATGAAATGAAGCTTGGTATTTATAGGCAACATAAAGTGAGGGTATTATAAACATTAAGCCATCCCACCTCCTTTAATCCACCTCCTTAATAACCTCCTCACTTTCCACCTCCTTGCTATTCATTACTTTGTGATTAAGTTAACTTGGCCATCACACTTACTTAATCATTAAGTATACTTGTTAATCACACATAACCAATTTGCTTGCCCACCACAACACTTGCTCACCACTTCTGTTTCTTGGTCACCAAGATCACCCATGTGATGATGGGTTGCTTCATGGATCGTCCTAATCCATTGGACCTTAGCTTGGGCTTAGATTTAATTAGATTAGCTTAAGCTTTGAGCTTGCAATTAAACAAACGTTGGGCTTGTTTATTACTTTAAATGAGACTTAACCATTCTTATATTTGGACTTTATCAAATCCCATTGGACTTTAATATTTCCTACACAATCCTACAAATTCAATACATTTGGCTTAAAGCCTTATAACGTATAATTTACGTATTAATTCTCGTATTCTAACTCGTATACTTATTTAATATACGACATTCCATCATTCATACTTGCTCATATAATACCTCGTATTATACTCTTATTCATTATCTCGTACAATACTTATGTATCATACAATCATTGATTTATTTTATTAATCACATTAAATTTCTTCTCGTAAATCATTTTCCCTAATCGTTAGGTTTTAAGTCCGCAGGCGAAAAACTGCGTTTTTCATAACTAAAATATTATTGGATATTCCATCTCACCTTGATATTCTATCATTGCGTATTTCTCGGAAGTTCAAAAATAATTCCCGAGTGTAAATCGATGAATAGTATTTTTCGAAAAATTTCACGAAAAACTTTTATTTTTGTTTTAGAAATTCAAACACTTTAATTCTCCTACGTAGTTAAAATACTACAACCTTTCAATGTTTCTAGGTTATAGAACAACATTCATCTTATCAACACACAATAATAATAAATAATATTATTTTATTCATTATTAAAAGTATTTACAAAGGTTCGATTTTCCGGGGCGTTACACTCTATCCCCCTTATAAGGATTCTGTCCCCAGAATCTCGCTATATTTATTTATGCCAATGAGTAAAAGTTTTCTTTATTTTAATCTCGAGTTCCCACAATGCTTCTTGGATATTGTGGTTCTTACATTTCACCTTCACCGAAGGTATTATCTTACTTTACATGACTTGTCACTTCCTATCAATAATTTGAGTTGGAAGTTAAACACTTACCAATATTTACGCTATCTTCCTTTTTATTAGTTCTTCTTTTAACTTTAAAATTATTTGGAACTCAAATTCCCCCTTCAAAACAAGACTATACTTAGTCTTCTATTTATCTTGTGTTCTCTTCTTCATTCGCTTATACTCCTCGTTACCTAGTTGTATTTACTTAACTCGTTCCATTCTCGTGAATTGGGTCTACGTTGTGAATAACATTTCTACCGCTTCATTCCATAATTTAACTTCTCACTCTGTTCTTGCCATCTCCGTTATTAACTCATCTTGAGTCGTTAACATCGATAGCTTTTCCCTACCCTTCCTTACTTAACACGTTGGCTTCTACGTTTACCTTTCCTGAATGATATAAGATATCACAGTCCTCTCTCTACCATATTTTCAACTTCTTTTGTGTGGAGATATATTTCAGACTCTTAGAGTCCGTGTATATCTCACACTTCTCCCCGCATAAATACTGTCTTCAGATTTTTAACTCAAAAACTACCACTGCCAATTCTAGATCATAAGTAGGATAGACCTCCACATAATCCTTAACTGGCGTGATGCATTACACAATGACCTTGCCATGCTATATGAGCACGTAATCATGTTATTACAAAATTCCTCGTATTATCTGATAAAGACAATACAGGTGCCTCATTTAACCTTCCTTTTAATTCCTGAAAACTATTTTCTCACACTATCTTCAAATGTTAAACGTGATCTTTCGGCGTCTTAAATAGACTAGAATATCACTAATGATCTTTACAACACCCTCGTCCAAATATTATTCGAACATTCTGTGACGCTAATGGTACTTGCAACCACAGCATCTCACCAGAGAACCTATCTGTTTACCACCGACTTGCTCGGTGCCCTTTACAGAAAGTCTAACTTCCGCACATTAGTTAACCCAAATGACGTAGCCAGAAACTTGTCATAACTATAACGAGTTCTGAACGTCATCTTAGGTACCTCCTCCTTCTTTCTTACGCTCAACCGACTATACCCCGTACGAAAATCTATTTTAGAAAAATTCTTTGCCCTCTTCAACTGATCAAATAGATCATCAATCCTGGGCCATGGGTATTTACTCTTAACTACTAATTTACTCCTCGTACGATAGTCGATACACAACCGTAACAATTCATCTTCTTCCTTAACATCCTCCTAATTGCTTCATGGTCAGACAACAAGCGCATTGCGGTGTTTTATTACCGTAAATTACTACCTCGGGTTTCTTAGAAAACCAAAGATTTATACTTTTCCTTACACAATTTATTAAGGTTCTATGGTTAATCAACCCATTCATACCTAGAATTACTTCAAATTCTCTTAACTTTATCGGTAGCTATCTACCGATACTTGCTTACCTTTATTATTCATGAAGCAATTTCCACGAATACTCAATGAGAGCTATGTTCTTCTTCTCTACCTTAATGCTTAAATGTATTTATAATCCCCTTCGGGAATGAGGTTAATCACTTAGCAAATTCACATGCTATAATAGAAAAGTAGCACTCCAACCAAATAGCACATAGGCATTCATTGTATTGACAGAAATGATACCCGCTACTACATCCGCTGATGCAACCGCATCTTGGACCGTCATATTAAAAGTACGGGCCATAGGTCTACCCGATAATAGTGGTTCAGTAATGGTTAACTTACCACTACTAACAATCCTACTCTCCTCCCTTCTTTGAGCAATTTCTTACCATGTGGTCCAACGACCCACATACAAAACAGTCATGGTTTTTTTAGGGTTAGGACAGTTGGGTAATATATGACCCTCCTGTCCACAGTTATAACTAATCGCTTTCCTTATCAGACAGACTCCTAGATGAGTCTTTCCACATGTCTTACACGCTCTGATCCTACGCTTAGGATCCCCTTGACCCACTCCAGTATTCCCAAAGTTAAAATTCTTTCTTTTTAGCATACTGCCATTGGCATTTTCTGCCTTGATTCCTCCCTCTCCCTTCCTCTCATTCTTCCTTTCTCTGTGGTATTGAGTCAACGCCTCACTACCACCCTCTGCTATAATCACCTACTCCAGAATGGTCCCATAGGAAACATTCTGGAACATCGAAATCCTACTATAGAGGTAGGGTTTCAGGTGCTGCTCAAACCTACGAGCCTTCCTCTCCTCAGTGTCCACTTGGTGTAGAACAAACCTTGCCAATTCATTGAATTTGGCCGCGTACTGGGGAACCGCTGTGTCCCCTTGTTTAAGTTCTAAGAACTCAGTCTCTCTCCTCCCTTGCAGGCTTGTAGGGAAATAATTCTCGAAGAAAACCTTCTTAAATTGTTCCTATGTTACTGCATCTGTTCTAGCCCCACCCTGGTGAGCCTCCCACCAAAAGTTGGCTTCCCCTTTCATCATGTAAGCTGCAAAAGAAATCTTTTGCGCCTCACCTACACTTGTAATAACAAACGTCTTCTCTATTTCCTTTACCCAGGTCTGGGCTTCTAATGGTTCCGTCATTCCTTTGAACTTCGGCGGACTTATGCTTTTAAATTCTTTAAAGGTAGTCACTCTAGCTACTTTAGGTTCCACGAATATTCTACCCCCGGTTTGGTTAAATGCAGTTTGTTAATAAATTAACGAACTCTTGCATAGGGTTGTTTTGACCCCATTAATTATCATTATGTGATTCTGCTTCCTAATTACATTGTCTTCTCCTTTGCGGCATTTTCTAATAAAATTTCATTATTATCTATTTACGTACTTCGTTATTATTCGCCACATACCAACTCATACCATAACAAATCATCTCAATGAAAACTTCATTATATTCATATGCTTCTTTATCGTTGAAACTATTTACAATTTGTTTTCATAGCCAAAAGCTATTACATTTTTATCCTGCAATTGAACTTTACAAAAGTTGAGATTTACAAAAAGACTACCTTGTTATACAAAAGAGGGTTTTACGTCACTACACACATATTTATAACTCTAACATTCTAATAATGCATAACAGCATCCTCGTGTTTTTCATTCGCAATCGCCACTACAGTATTCTGACTAATAGTATGACGGGTTTGTCCTGACTCATTGGAATAACAAGCAACTTTCAGCTTGAAATCCGTATGAGCACTCTCATGGATGTAAGACATCCGGTCTATCTTCTGATCCTTCTCCCCTAGTTCTTTATGAAGCTCATCGACCTCCTGCTTAAAATCTCTAGCCTTGTTTATCATGAGCACCTTCTCATCATGCTCCGACTCAAAATCTGCTTCTGCAGACTCCTTCGTTACATAAAGAGCACTAATCTCTTCATTCTGATTCTGCACAACTGCACTCAGATGCACATTCTTGTCAAGCGCTGCCAGATACAATGTTCTCATTGCATCTGGAGGTGACGACTCTTGTATAGGTACCATCGTAGTAACCGATGTTATCTCTCTTTCTTCCTTCACATCGTTCATCATACTAAGGTATGATGATATATCCATTTCTCCATCGGAGTAGTCTTCCTCAGAAAAATACTCCTCTGTCTCCGACTCTATAATCACTAATGGTACCTCCGCCACTAGCATAGGTACAAGCTCTACTTAGTTCACAAGCTCTTCGCTCACCACGTGTATATCTCTATACATCAAGCTATCGATTGACATCCTACAATAACACATAACATTTTGATTAGTACATAACAAATAGTATAAGCACAAATCACATTTAATTTATTTAGGGTTACTTTCCATCTTTTAAATCTCTTGGTACTGAGTTTCCTCAATACTTTATTAACTCATTCGACTTAAGTAAAGTTCGAGTTTACTTCTTTCGGACTTTTCCTTCCTTAGCGAGGTTATTAGCCTAAGGTTCTTCCCCCCTTAAGTTTTATAACCTAATGCTTTGATACCAACCTGTGACGCCCCCAAATCCGGGTCTCTTTCAACCCGACAAATGGTGCTACACGGTACTACCATTCATTCATTCATTTCATTGAACAGTCTCAAAAGGACTAATATATCTCTTATATATTCAAAATAATATTACATTCCCCAGGTTCTTTATAACCCATTCGTTTGTTCTTGTCATAATATCAAATATATTACAATCATTCATCTATACTATTACATAAGAACTCTAAGGGTTCGTCTTCGCATTGCCCTTGTCTTTGCCTGAGCTTTCAGTCCGCTCAATCTTAGCTGTGTTCATATGGTTCCAGCAAGAGTGAACATGACTAGCTTAGTAAGTACTACAATTCTAATAAACAACATGCTTGAAACATAGAACTCATATACCTTCAATAACTAAACAATAGTTACGAAGTACTATTGATAATTCAAAATAGCACTTCTTTTCATTCAAAATGTTTTCCAACAACAATATTCAGTAGAATATCAACTAAGGCTCGAGACCATGAGCAGTTCATAATTTCTTTTAAAAGAACAACCCGGCACTAAGTCCGTAAGTCCGTCATAGCTTACGAGCACGTCTAGGTGATCAGCCTATAGTACTCTATGTTGATCAACACTACATCTCTTAAACGTATGTACGTTTAAGTTTTGGCAACCTCACGTGCCCATCGAAGAATTGATGAAAATACATTTGTTTGTTCATAGACAAACTTACCTTTGAATCCGTACCAAATACTTGGCATATGATAGCGTTAACAATTCTATATTGAAAGACTTGTAAATCAATCAATCTATCACGATTAGTCTAGCCAAGTTAAAACTGGCATCGACTTTTTCTTTAAAACCATACATGCATCTCATAACTTGAATCATTTGAAAACCTGGCTAACACGAAGGTTAGACAAGCATTTAAGAAAAACTTGCCTTCAGCGTCTACTACAGTATAATAACTTTTCCTTTGAGTCTTTACAGTCTCTACAACACATAATCACATAACATATCACATTAGGTCATGAATAAAAACATACATAGTTCCTAAAGAATCTTACCCTTCTTCTCAATTTAATCATGTATTAGATTTGTTATTTATTGGTTCCGTCTTTCCGTTACGTCGTTCTTACGTCCATATGTAATTGACTTTCTTTAACCCTAAGTGATCATGTTTAAGGCTCAAATATGTCTTAACAAAGTTAAATTAAGATCTTTAGTTAGGTGTTCATCATTTACTCTTCATGCTCAACATGTAAACAATTTTTATTGTCTATGTTTTAGAACTGGCGCTGCGGCGCCAGCTTTTACACTCTGTGCCGCGCTGCGGCGTCACATGTTATGCCTAGAAATCAGTCTCGACGCTGCGGCGTGTGTCCATTCATTATGGGTTGCGCTGCGGCGCCAATTAGCAGAAGCTGAGCCTCACTTTGGCACTGCAGCTCCGGGATTTTGGCTTGGAGTCGCGCCGCGGCGCGGACTCTGTGCCACAGATAATTTTGATAGTTTTTAAAATTTTGTGAAACTCTCGGACTCGTAACTTCTTCGTTATAAGTCCGAATTGACTCGTTCAAGAGCCTACAGTTCACAAATTACATGCTCTATGCGTTCATGTAAGAATTTTATCTATTTTACTTCGTTTGCTAAAATTTCACCTATTAGTTCATTTTAATGAAAACGATAAACGTTCGTGAACGTTCAACGCTCGTTTCTTCGTTCTAAGTCGAAATCCGACCATTTATGAGTTTGCAACTCTATAATGCCAAATATGACTTGTCTCCATCAAAAACCTACGTTTCCGACTTCAAACGCAAAATACGACTTCCATTTTGAGAATTTCACGAATTCGACGATAATCGTCCAATCGTGTGAATTCCGGCAAAGCTTCATTACTAAACGTTCTAAATGGATTTTAACCAACACATGAGCATTTCAAATTTCCTATTACACCAACTTATTATCAAAGTAGATTTTGACTTATTCAACTTATTAACTACAAATTCTCATACTTATGACTTACCATGAATTTAAGTCCATCAATCAATGTTCTCATACTATATTGAATATACTAACATCATATGACACACATATGACAAGTTCTTCATTATTCTATCAACTTATTAAAGTTCAAGTTGCTTATTCAACTTATTCGGCTTAAGTTCATTCATTAATGACTTATGACATGTTCTTAGCAAACCATCCCCCCTTCTCTATCAATCCTATCATAGAAGAGATGAAGATAAAAGGTATGAGTCTTACCCTTGAAGACTATTGCTTCACTTCACTTTGGAAAATCTAGCAAAGGTTGAAGTGGCTTATAAGTGCTTATGTGGCTTATTCTCTCTATCAAATAAGTTGTTTATCTTGAGAGAAGTTGGATAAAATTTGAACAACCAACAAATGAAATGAAGCTTGGTATTTATAGGCAACATAAAGTGAGGGTATTATAGACATTAAGCCATCCCACCTCCTTAATAAACTCCTCACTTTCCACCTCCTTACTATTCATTACTTTGTGATTAAGTTAACTTGCTCACCACATAAACTTGGCCATCACACTTACTTAGTCATTAAGTATACTTGTTAATCACACATAACCACTTTGCTTGCCCACCACAACACTTGCTCACCACTTCTGTTTCTTGGTCACCAAGATCACCCATGTGATGATGGGTTGCTCCATGGATCGTCCTAATCCATTGGACCTTAGCTTTGGCTTAGATTTAATTAGATTAGCTTAAGCTTTGAGCTTGCAATTAAACAAACGTTGGGCTTGTTTATTACTTTAAATGAGACTTAACCATTCTTATATTTGGGCTTTATCAAATCCCATTGGACTTTAATATTTCCTACACAATCCTACAAATTCAATACATTTGGCTTAAAGCCTTATAACGTATAATTTACGTATTAATTCTCGTATTCTAACTCGTATACTTATTTAATATACGGCATTCCATCATTCATACTTACTCGTATAATACCTCGTATTATACTCTTATTCATTATCTCGTACAATACTTATGTATCATTCAATCGTTGATTTATTTTATTAATCACATTAAATTTCTTCTCGTAAATCATTTTCCCTAATCGTTAAGTTTTAAGTCCGCAGGCGAAAAACTGCATTTTTCATAACTATAATATTATTGGATATTCCATCTCACCTTGATATCCTATCATTGCGTATTTCTCTGATGTTCAAAACATAATTACCGAGCGTAAATCGATGAATAGTATTTTTCAGAAAATTTCACGAAAAACTTTTATTTTTGTTTTAGAAATTCAAACACTTTAATTCTCCTGCGTAGTTAAAATACTACAGCCTTTCAATGTTTCTAGGTTATAGAACGACATTCATCTTATCAACACACAATAATAATAAATAATATTATTTTATTCATTATTAAAAGTATTTACAAAGGTTCGATTTTCCGGGGCGTTACACTTATATTGTGTTGAAAGTCATCTGTGGCCGTAGTGCATAGTTAGACTTGGTATGATTATGACCAGAAATTATTCGGTATAATCATGACCGTAATGTTACAAATGATGTGGTAAAAGTCATTATTGACCCGTAGTGCATTGATGGACAGTTGTTGGCATGATCATGTCCATCGGTGAAAACACGAATATCCTTGGCCCGTAATGCGTGGATAATTTATGGTCGTAATACTAATGAATATTCTTAGCCGTAGTGTATGGGTGATTCGATGATGTGGATTATTTATTAAGCTGAGTCTCAGCGATAAAAGTGATGGAAAACTTTTTAAATCATAGAAGATAGTAGATATCATGTTCTACTTGACTCTTCTAATGGATTGCTTGTTCCGCTGCAGTTAAACTTGATGTTTGTTATATTTTATCAGTTTAACACTGTTGAAGGATAACGATAAATTATTTTGTATTATCTTAGTCATAATATTTCTTACTGGGCTAGTTGAGCTCACCCTTTTGCTTTCATTGTTCTCTTCAGAAAATGAGAACATGGTCGGGACTAGTCGGGGAACGGAGTGACGGTCCAGATGTTTGCAATAGTAGTCCTCACTATTCTACGAAATAATGTGATAATAAATGTATTGAGCACTCCATTTGAGTTTGAATACTGTCTAGAAGATAATATTCGTATTAAAACTCTCAGTTTATGTTTTGTCGTATTTTACACGACAGTTGTATTATTAAGTTATATTTAATTTTTATACCATGTATTTGGCGACTCAGAATGAGTGATGTATACCTATTTTGGGGGCGTCACACATGTCATTGTGTAGCTCTCGACAATAGCATCCCGAAAAGGTGCAACACGCCTTTATCGGATGCCTGGATTGAAATTTATGAAGGTTCAAGCGGACAATGTGTAACCAAGGTACACGTACTTCGAGACGACGAGACCCGCATGGCCTGGGGTAACCCGGGCAGCCTCAGGTAGACCCACGGCCATCGGGTCTTTAAATATGAGCTCTTGGCAGCTCATTTGAAAAAAAAGAGAAAAGGAGAGAAAACTATGTCCATTTCAGTTTGTAAACACTTCTAGATTGCTCTAAATTAAGTGATTCTTCTTTCTAAACAAATGTGAGCTCGTGTTTTGCTACATATTGAAATTTAACCCGTGGAAACCGAGTTTTTAGGCGTTTAAAGCTATCTGAAGTCTTCTTGGCAGTCCACTGTAAGATATTTCAGATTTTTAAGCTTTTTTCTACTTCCACATATTTATATCTACTAACGTTGAGTCACATTGTGTGAGTATGCCCGGATCGTAGATCCGTGGCTTTTATTGCTTATATATATATATATATATATATATATATATATATATATATATATATATATATAGGGAATCCATCCATGGCAACCGGGTGCCATGGACACTGTGCCAACAATCCCTTTTCGGACCGTTGATTAATTGATTTTAAGGCTGAGATTGAAATATAAATTGACAAAGCCGGCATAGGTTGTTGTGCCTAAATATCAAGTTGTACTGACTTCTATTTTAATAAGAGGGCCCCACATATTCAACATATTGGCAGTATAGTTAAACAAAACTAATTTTTAATATTAAAAAAGTCCAGCCGGCACAGTTTGTACCGGCCGGGTATTTTTTTTTTTACGTATTTGTCCATTAAATGTCATGACTCAGCACATGACTAATTTTTAATATTAAAAAAGTCCAGACGACATAGCTTGTACCGGTCGGGTATTTTTAATTTTTTTTTACATATTTGTCCATTAAATGGCATGACTCAGCACATCAAAATCAATTAAAAAAATTCAAATATAGGCCGACCGGTACAAGCTGTACCAGCTGAGAATAAAAAATATATAAAATGCCTAGCCGGTTCAAGCTGTCACAGCTTGGAATAAAAAATTGAAAAATAATCCCTTGGCCTTTAAAAGAATTGTTTCCTACTATTCGCTGCTAAACAAATTCGAACTCACAACCTCTAGCTTCAACCCCTCGTCATATGACCACCCGAGCACCACGTGCCTAGCTGTTTATTTCTCACAAGGATTTGTCTTTATATTAAAACTTTACATTCCCCCAAAATCTCATTTTCGCTTGTATTACGATCTATTTTTATATTAATATATATTATTAATTGGGTTTGTTAAAATAGAAAAAAGTTAATTTTTATATTTATTATTATCCCTTTTAATATTTTTTCTAATTTTTGTAATAATATTAATAATACTATTATTAATATAAAAATAAATATTATTATTAATATAAAAATAAATATTAGTCTTTAATAAATTATATTATTATCATTATATTCCATCTTGCATTATTATTATTATTAATTTTATTATTAAGCAATTCTTATTATTATTATTATTATTATTTTATAAATTATTAATATTGTTGTTGTTTCGATGATAGGAAATGAATGCCATATCTATTTATGAAAGTTGTAGTAAATTGGTAGAGTGAAATTTAAATGATGGAAGATTATAATAATTTATTTTATTAATCTTAATATTTATTTTTATATTAATATTAATAATTAAGCCATATTCTTTTATGAAGCCATGTTCGTTTATGAACTCTGTCCATTGAATATTATGAAATCAATTTTCTCCTAAGTTCTAACTTTGAAAATGTATCAAGTTCAATTAGTTTAATGAGTAATGATGATAATTTTTCAGGACATTTCAGGAAATTATTTTACTTATTTCAATTTATAAAAGTAGTTATGTATAATAATAATAATAATAATAATAATAATAATAATTATTATTATTATTCTTGTTATTATTACTATTAATGTTATTATTATTATTATTATATAAATTATTATTATTATTTGAGTATGAGAGTATGATATTCATGTATTAATTTTACAAAATATAATATTAATATTAATATTAATATTAATATTAAATAATAATAATAATAATAATGTGATTATCAATATTAGAAGTACATATTATACCAATACTACTACTGCATAACATTAACATGAATAGTACAGATTACATGTTCATTTTCATAAAATTATAAAACATAGCATAAATAATACAACCGACGCTTATTTTTTTTGGCTCAGGAATCCCTAGCACTCGATAGTGATTTCGCTTATCGTGGTCGGTTTCAAAGTCACAAATTGCACATTTTCGATGAGGCTTAGAAGGAATTATTTTCTCGAGTGCACTCTTGAATCTAGATTATTTTTTGCGGCCCTTTGTCTGAGAAATAATAGGTGGCAAAAACTATTCTTCTGCTTCCACCTCTGCATCTTCATCGACATTATCGTATCCCATATCATGGTTTGGATCTCCAACCGTGCAATCAATGTCGTCATCTGACAATTCAGTAATATTCTCATCTGGATCATACTGGTCAACCAACGCTTTTCCTCGTGCATTCAGTTTAAGAACAGTTTTGTAACCTCGAACTGAGCAAGCCGCTTTGCTCGCTAACTCTTGGTAATCACTCATCAAATGATTATAGCGCATTGCTTGATCTTGTTCGAAGTCAGCAGATGTGGAGTTAAAGAGTAAGTCTTCACCATTGATTTTGTTCGCGTCTCTTGTCCACCGATGAAGAATCATATCGCTCGGTATTTGCGAAATACTATTTGCTATGAAATATCTCAAGATGTGCCTACATAATTCACCAGAGTGAGAAAACATTTGGCAGTTACATGTTACAAATCCCAGTTGACGATTGTTGACAATTTCTTTATATCTTCCATCACTTTCAGCTGCATCTGCATTATACACTACATAAACCTTAGTATCAGTAACACACAACTCACTAAGTTTATGAACATTGTATTTCATGGAATCGACGAGTCGATGTTAGAAATGTCTAAACATCTCTTTTATGTACACTTGTGCAGCATGAACTTCTAAAGATGAACCGAGTACCATAATCCTTTTACGATGTTTTGTTATGTAGTCGACCTTCCTCTCTTTGATAAATTATTTTTCTATAGCCTTCTGACTCTGCAGTACAAAACATAGCATATCTGTTGATGCATTAAAGTACTCATCAAAAAAACTATTCATGCTCTCGCTTCTTCCGGTGGTAGTCATTCCAACGGTAAAATATCTCTTTGTATATGCTGGAAACCATTTCTGTCGTACATTATACAAACTTCCAAGCCATTCATTGGTATACGATTTATAGAAACTTATCAGAATATGCCAACGCTCTTCAAATTCCCCAATGGACAATGAATTATACACACAGTTGTTAAAATTATTTTTGAATGATGGGTGCTCAGAATAAACATGATGTAATTTTTTAGGAAATTTATTGCTAATATGCCAAGAACACAATAAATGATAACTAGAAGGAAGTACCGTAGAAATAGCATTACTCGTGGCTCTGTCTTGATCAGTGATGATGGTTGTAGGTGCCTTGTAGTCCATGGCTTCAAGCCATGTCTGTAATACCCAAATAAAAGTGTCCTCTGTCTCTTCTCTTAACAATGCAAATCCAAATAATATAGACTGATAATGGTGGTTGACCCCAGAAAATGGAACAAACGGCATGCCATATTTATTTGTTCGGTATGTACTATCAAATGTCACAACATCTCCGAACCATTGATACATAAACCTTGATCGGGTGTCAACCCATAAAATACAAGCTATGCGATTGTTTCACCGGGTTTCACTCAGAATTTTTTTTACTTGCACTTCCGGATGCAAGTTTTTTTAAATAATTGACAGCAACTTGTGCATCATTTTCATCTGCAGAATCACGCCTTAAATCTCGCACCACATTCTCAACATTTACATTAGAGAAAGGAACATTTTACAACCCACCTCCAATTGTTCTCAAAACATTCATCATCTTACTAGGACCAATACCAGACTTATTTAAAGTGTCAATTAATTTTCTTGCAACAGGAGTAATATTTCTATGTGTCTCTATCAAATCTACTTTGGTGGGGGTCACTAACTGATGATTGTGCTCTAATTCAACAGTAGCAATACGCCAATTGTCTTCTTTCTTATTGTGGACAACATATATTCTAGTTTTACACAATGTTCGTCCTATAGAGTCTCTCTGTCTAGTTATTTTATTACTACCATCTTCATCATCAGGTAAACTCTTGCCAACAATTGGTGTACCAGCTTTTTTACATACATACATCCTAGATCTTACATCATTCGTATTAGCATGTTTATGATTAGTTGCAATTCTAAAAGGGCAAAAAGACCACCCGCTACATGTTGTAGCGGCTAATGCTCAATGCATCAAACTTATTTACTTTACCCATTCCTAATATCAGCTTTTCCCATTCCCATAGTGTACATGATAGTCAGTATCATTATTATGTTTGACCACGTTGGTATACACAAAAAATGTTCAATGCATCAAGGACATATATTTCAATATTTAGTACAATAATAAAATAATAACAAATGAACAGCTACTATAATAAAATAATAATAATATAATAATAATATTAAAATTATAAGCCGCTACAATATGTAGCGGTTTTGTTCTGTATAATAAAATAATAATAATTATAATAATGAAATAATAATAATAAAATAATAATAAACAAAACAATAAAAGATGGCGAAAATAATAATAAACTAATAAAATGTTGAAGAGCCGCTACAATATGTAGCGGTTTTGTTTGTATAATAAAATAATAATAATAATAGAATAATAATAATAAAATAATAATAATATATGTCTGGGGGGGGAATGTATTTTTTATAATTTTTTATTGCAAGCCAGTATAGCTTGTAGCCACCGAGCACATCCGAATTTTTTTTAATTTTTTATTGTAAGCTGGAACAAGCTGTCACGACTTTACTTATTATTATTATTATTATTATTATTATTATTATTATTATTATTATTATTATTATTATTATTATTATTATTATTATTATTATTATTATAATATATTATTATAATAATAATAATACCGACCGGAACAAGCTGCCACAGCTGGGCTTATAAATATTATTATTATTATTATAAGTATTATTATTATTATTATAATAATAATACTGACCGGAACAAGCCCGAACAGCTAGCTTTAGCTTCTTTGACTAATTTTTCTGCCACATCGCCTAGGGAAAGAACACAGGCAACATTGAAAAGGTAAAAAGCTGAAAAGTTGACATTGGAAAACTAAAAAGCTGAGCTTGGGTTTGAATTTTGTCCAGAAAAAGAGCTTGTACCGGCTTAGAAGAGCTTATTTAACCATCTAAAAGGAGATGAGTATTTCTAAAGTTCAGTAACATAAAGCTAGAGAAAAATCGTACAGAGAGGAAGAGAGAAGAGCAAATTAGGATACAAGTTGAGCCGGCTGGAGGACATACACCCATTTTGAAGACACAAAATTATTTGTAAGATATTGTTATTGGTATTTAATCTAGTTTTTAATATTATTGTTATTGTTTGTATTATTGGCATTATTATTATTGGCATCGTAAATAATAATAATATTTATTAGATATTGATATTGTTATTGGTATTAATATTATATTATTGTTATTGCTCAGTTTTTAATATTTTTTATTTTATTATTATTTTCGTATAATAATAAAATAAAACTATTAAATTATATAAATTATAATAACTCATTACACTCAAACACTAGATACCTACTGTTTTGCTCATCACACGCAATAACAGTTTGTAACATGCATGTTAATCCTGTTTTTGCCGCTGCATGTTATTATTATTATTTTGTCATGCATGCTGTATTATGGTTTTATAATATAAATAATAATTATTATTGTTGTTTTTGTCAAGACAGTCAATATACTGTTTTTGTCATGCATTTTATTATTTATTATTTTATCCTGCATGTTATACTATTAAATTATATAATAAATAATAATTATTATTGTCGTTTTTGGCATTCATGTTCATCCTGTTTTTGTCATGCTTGTTATTATTATTATTTTGTCATGCATGTTATTATTTTATTTTTGTCATGCATGTTATTATTATTATTTTGTTATCTAGATCTTAATACTAATAATGGATTGATGTTGTATTTTTAGGTAAAAGATGGACATATGGGAATATGGGCCAATTATCCAAGTGTTCTTCATGATCAATAAGATCATGTATCAGATGACATATATCATGGGAAAGATAGGGGAAAACTAGGCTCCAGTCAATATACTGATCAAAAATATAATCAATGGAATTTGACAAAAGAACAAAAAATCCTTTTAGATCTACGTGGTTATGGAGTTTTTAGTTTTCAAGGTGTTGTACACCAAATTGACCTTGGTCTCATATCTGCTCTTGTCGAGAGATGGTGCCCGGAGACCAATACTTTTCATTTAAACTGTGGAGAAATAACAATCACGTTAGAGGAGGATGTTCACTTTATTTTTAGGTTACCGGTGGTGGGAAAGCCCTTAACGGGTCCCTTTGCTGTCACCAATTTGAATTATTTTAGGGATTGTTTTGGAGATAAATTAGCTGGTGAATATTTTAGTTCAAAAAAGCGCAGTGCAATTTCATTAGTGTGGTTGCACGAACATTTTAATAATTGTCCCGAGAATGCAAGTAAAGATGTTGTAGGGCGACACACAAAGGTCTACATGTTGTGGTTGTGTGGGGCAATATTATTCCCGAATAGGAATAGGAATAGTGTGCACCCAAGGTATATGTCTTTTATTGCCAACGCTGAAGATTGTGTATCTTATTCTTGGGGCGCGACAATGTTAGCATATTTGTACATGTCTTTATATACTGCTACTAGGAAAGGAGTTAAATGCATTAATGGTTGTGTAACATTGTTACAAATTTGGGCCTATGAGCGTGTAAATATTGGAAGGACAAACCATTGGCCACAATCATCCGTATGGTTACCTAGGGCTTTAACATGGTCATATTTTGGAGCCCACAATTACCTTGGTAGACGTGAGAATCCCCATCACCATTTGTCATTTTATTGAGGGGAGTTAGATATTAAGTCTATGTGGGATGTGGTTTGGCGGCCTTACATAATGTGGGATGATGATATCAGTGGATTTAATTTTGAAGGCAGGTTGTTGGGATCTGGTGGGGTCCCCTTGATCCACTTTGATATTGTGGAATTCCAGATGCCGGACCGTGTGATGAGACAGTTCGGGTTCATGCAAGACATACCATCACCAGCCAAAAACCACGGTGACCTTAGGAAGGAGAAAAACTTTAAATTTATTGATGTCGAGGATTGCATGGCCTTGAGAGGGGAATACATTTCGATTTGGGAGGCATACATGGACCATCTCGAAGGACAACAATATGAAATTTCTAATTATGTATCAGTAGATGATTACATGACCTGGTATAGGAAAATTGCACGTTGGAAAATCCACCGACCTCGACAGGCAAGGGACCTCGACAGTTGTTATGAGCCTCGGGCCATTTACAACCAACAACACCTTATTAAAATGGTAGAAAATTATATTCTTCTTTAATTTATCATGTATTAAAGTAAATACTTAATATTACATTTATTCATATTTAGTGTTATTAATATTTATTTGTGTTCATCTTACATTACAGGTTGAGAGTGCAAAGTATTTGCACTATAATATTAATAATATAGTGTAATAATAAAATAAATTATTATAATCTAACTCCATTTAAATTCCACTACCAATTTACTACCACTTTCATAAATATATAAGGCATTCATTTCCTATCACCGAAACTTAATATAATAACAACAACAACAACAACAACAACAACAACAACAATAATAATAATAATAATAATAATAATAATAATAATAATAATAATAATAATAATAATAATAATAATAATAATAATAATCTAGAATTGCTGAATAATAAAAATAAATCGCAATATAATAATAATATATAGATTTTGGGGGAATGTAAAGTTTTAATATAAAGACAAATCCTTATGAGAAATGAAGAGCTAGGCCCGTGGTGCTCGGGTGGTCATATGACGAAGGTTTGAAGCTGGAGGTTGTGAGTTCGAATCTATTTAGCAGCGAATAGTTGAAAACAATTCTTTTAAAGGCCAAGGGATTATTTTTCAATTTTTTTATTCTAAGTCGTGACAGCTTGAACCGGCTGGGCATTTTATATATTTTTTTATTCTCAGCCGGTATAGCTTATACCGGCTGGCCTATATTTGAATTTTTTAATTGATTTTGATGTGCTAAGTCATGACATTTAATGGACAAATACGTAAAAAAAAATTTAAAAATACCCGGCCGGTACAAGCTGTGCTGGCTGGACTTTTTAAATATTAAAAATTAGTTATGTGCTGAGTTATGACATTAAATAGACAAATACGTAAAAAAATAAAATTAAAAATACCCGGTCGGTACAAGCTGTGCCGGCTGGACATTTTTAATATTAAAAATTAGTTTTGTTTAACTATACTGACAATATGTTGAATATGTGGGGCCCTCTTATTAAAATTGAAGCCGGTACAACTTGATATTTAGGCAAAACAACCTGTGCCGACTTTGTCAATTTATATTCCAATCTCAGCCTTCAAATCAATTGATCAACGTTTCGAAAATGGGTTGTTGGCACAGTATTCATGACAACCGGTTGCCATGGATGGATTCCCATATATATATATATATATATATATATATATATATATATATATATATATACATATATTTCTGTTAGGCCTGGAGTTTACTTCGTGGCCATTTAACGCTATATATATATATATTTACATTCATGTCTAGCCTGGATGAATAAAGATTTATATTATATATTTATATTTATGAATAAAGATTTAATTTTCTCAAAATATCTTTTTGAATAATAAGGTGTGGATTTGATATAATGTTATAGTTGTGGGTAATATTTATAATTTTTTCATAGTAAGCAAGTTGTTATAAAATATTTGTTTGGTCGGGAAATATTCATTTTATCAGGAAATATTCGTACGACGACACAATCATTGGTGGGCACGACAACGGAATTACTGTCCGAGTTAGAAAATGACAGAAATAACTTTTTATAAAAATAATGGCAAAAGTTTTATCGTTAACTGTTGAAATATCCGATGATAAAAGTACAACAATACACATGGTTGCATAGTAGCACACGGTATTGTATAATATCTTTAATTATTGATGCTTACGTGAGAAGTCACTCAGTTTTATTCAATTATTGTCACAGTAATTGCTGTATAGTATCTCATATTATTGATTCAATTATTATCATAGTATCATCTGCACAATATTTTATATTATTAAATCAATATTTGAGACGACAAAGTTATTCATATTATTATTTGCATTATTGACGATGTCTAGAAAGTTCTATCGAGAAAAGGGGTTTGGTCACCTAATTACGCGCCAATAAGGAGAAGTCCTTATCGGAAAGCTCCCTCTTTCCTAGGAATGATCTGGTTGTTAATATTGTGGGTTATAATATTAATGATGAAAAAAAAATATTATTAAAAATGTGTTTTGTGAAGCCAAGTGAATTGAGATAAATAGAGGAGATTTTTATGAACTATTTGTTTTAAGTTTGACTTATTACATGGACTCCCACTTACCCATTTTTTTAAAATCGTCGGTAGAAAGTTATCTCAGTTTTGTTTTTATATATATATATATATATATATATATATATATATATATATATATATATATATACACACACACACATTACTCCCTCCGTCCCAAATTAATTGTTCAGTTTTTACTTTTTTTAGAATTAATAATTAAGCATATATAAATATATTTCTAAAATTTTAAAAATTGGGATTAGTAATAAATTGTATATACTTTCTTTTGATTATAATCTGTTCACCTATATTTTAGCAAAAATAGTAAAAAGATTAGTTTTAAAAATGGTCAATTTGACTTTAAAAAGTCAAAATCGAGCAATTAATTTCGAACGGAGGGAGTATATTTTATTTGATTGCATAGTACTGCATAGTTGTTGTATAGTATTGCATAGTACAGCACAGTACTGCATAGTGCAACATAGTGCTGCATAGTAAAAATCATGTGAAATTTGAAAATTCGTCGGTGAAGAATTCATTCGTGATTTTCTTTACTGTGCACCCGTGATTTCCCTAAATAGTATCATGCCATTCTCCTATAAATAGGATGCTTAGTTTAGAATTGAAAATCACACTAGAATCAGAGAATTCTTCTTTTATAATATTGAGCGTATTTCTTTTGAGTTTAAGGAAGCTTTGAATGTAGAAAATAATACAAGTTTTCTTCAAGAATATCCCCTCTATACCATTATGTAGTATGTAGGTAATATTATTTCGTTTTAGATTCTGAATTCTACACTCATTTTGTTAAGTATTGCTTCTATACTCCTTGAAATTAGTAGAATATCCTTGAAATTTGCGCTTCATCGAGTATCTTTTCATGGGAATATTTTTCTGAACATTCTTGTTAAGTTTTAACCTTTTCATGTCGGAGTACTATTCATGGAGTACTATTTACTCGGGTACTATTCACCCGGGATACTATTCATGACAAAAATTGATTTTTTTATGTCCAAATTATTTTTGATACAATATTATTCTTGAATTTTACTCCACAAAGCAGTATCATGTTGATAATTTGGACATTCTTGAACTCTGGATAAATTAAATTATAAATCTTTAAAATTTATCCTTGCTCTCATTTAATTGAATTCATATATCATTGTCATCATCCTCATGCTTATATTGTGATGAAAGTCATCTTTGGCCCATAGTGCATAGATGGACTGTTGATTGGTATGATTATAACCAGGAATTATGTATCAGTATAATCATGACCTGTAATGTTAGAAATGATGTGGTAAAAGTCATTGGCCTGTAGTACATCGATGGACAGTTGTTAGAATGATCATAACCACTGGTGATACTAACGAATATCCTTGGCCCGTAGTGCATGGATAATTCGTGGATGTGATAATAATGAATATCCTTGGCCCGTAGTGCATGGATAATTCATAGATGTGATACTAACGATTATCATTGGCCTGTAGCGCATGGATAATTCAATGATGTGGATTATTTATTGAAAGCGATAAAATATTGATGATGAACTTTTAAATCATAGAAGATACTCCCTCCGTCCCAAATTATCTGTTATTTTAGCAAATAAATTTTGTCCCACAATATCTGCTTTTTCAAGATTTCAATGCATTTTTCCCTTTGTTTTCTAAGTTTGTCCCTTTACCCTAATTAATGATAGTCATTACTCTCATTCATGTCTCTCCTCTTTTTTAAGCATCTTTTCATCTTCCCACCAATAAGGATTCATGCGCAGAAAATAAAAACGTCAGCACATAAGGGTATTTTAGTATTTTTATCACACATATTGGTATGTGTGTGAAACTATAGAAGAGCAGATAATTTGGGACGGAGGGAGTAGTAGATATTATGCTCTACTTGACTCTTCTAATGGATTGCTTGTTCTACTGCAGTTTGACTTGTTGTCTATTATATTCTATAAGTTTTACACTGTTGAAGGCTAACGTTAATTTATTCTGCATTATCTTAGTCATAATATTCTTTACTGGGCTAGTTGAGCTCACCCTTTGCTTTTATTGTCCTCTTCAGAAAATGAGAATATAGCTGGGACTAGTCGGGGAATGGAGTGACGGTCCGAGATGGTGGCTATAGTAGTCCTCACTATTCTATGAAATAGTGTGATAATAAATGTAATGAGGACTCCATTTGAGTTTGGATATTGTCTACGAGATAATATTTGTATTGAAACTAAGCTACTGTGTTGTCGTATTTTGCACGACAGTTGTATAAATTAAGTTTGTATTTAAATTGTGTTCCATGTATTTGGCGATTCAGAATGGGTTGTGTATACCTATTTTGGGGGAGCCACACTAGAGATCACTTCATAACCTTTTACTGCTTATATATATATATATATAACTATTTTATCTTCTTTCATAGTGCAGATATTTTATCTTTCAGCATGCGGGCTATATTTGTCTAAATCTGGCTATTTCCCACTTTAACTGATTCATGGTGATTAAACTGGAACCGTTGATGGAATCGTTGAAGCTAGAATAGTTTAGATTTACTCAAATCTAGTTCTTTTTCTAGCTTTTGTATATATTCCTTTCTCATGTGAGCCTAGGAATCCTGTGATCACAGATTCAGTTTCTGAATCAAGATTCGGTTCCCGTGATGGACATTTTCAGCTGCAGCCAGCTTGTAAATTATCTACGGTGTTTGAATTTCCTTAGAAGGCTCTCATTGTGACGCCCCCAAAATAGGTATACATTACCCATTCTGAGTCGCCAAATACATGGTACAAAAAAAACTACAACTTCATTATTACAATTGTCGTGCAAAATACGACAACACATATACTGTGAGTTTAAATACAAATATTGTCTAATAGACAGTATTCAAACTCAAAAGGAGTCCTCATTACAATTATTATCACACTATTTTACAAAATAGTGAGGACTGCTAAAACAACTGTCTAGACTCATCACTCTACACCCTGACTAGTTTTCTCTATATTCTCGCCTCCTGAGAAGAAAAATGGAACAAAAAGAAAAAGGGTGAGCTCAACTAGCCCAGTAAAAAATATTATGACTAAGACAATGTACACCAAATTATCGTTAGCCTTCAATAAATCAGATAAAATATAATGGACAACAAGTTTTAGAGCAATATTCGCAACGAAAATAACAATTCATTAGAAGAGTTAAGTAGAGAATGAAATCTACTATCATCTATGAATTTAAAAGTCCATCATCAATATTTTATCCCTGTAACATCAATCAATATACATCTTAAACCAAATATTCATCTTTGCACTACAGGTCAAAGATATTTATTTGTATCACCAGTTGGTCATGTTCATCTCAACACCTATCCATCTTTGCACTACGGGCCAAAGATATTCATCAGGTAATTATTCATCTTTGCACTACAGGCCAAAGATATTCATTTATATCATCATTTAGGACCGAGGATGATGAAAAATATTTAAAAGAAACGAATCCAGTGAGATAAAAAGACAAAGATTAGGGATTCGTACAAAAATACTCCATAATAAACCATAGTGTAGTGAAATTCAAGAATGAAGATCAAAACATGGATACAATCAAAGATAGTAACCATAATAGACAACTTGGATAAAGTAGAGAAAATTTCATTTTTTCGGTGAATAGTGCCATATTCGTGAATAGTGCTGTATACGTGAATAGTAACCCCGACACAAAAAGATAGAAATTCCACAAGAAAAATCATGCTTCGTGAATAGTACTCGTGAATAGTATCGTATACGTGAATAGTATCATATACGTGAATAGTAGCGTATACGTGAATAGTAACCTCGACATGAAAAGATAAAAATTTCATAATAAAATTCATACGAATATTTCAGTATAATGATATTGAAAGAAATAATATCATTTATGAAGAAAATAACATTCTTTACCTCAAAAAAATAGTACTTCTGACTGGAATATCGGATATAGTTCTGAAGAAAACTTGTACTGAATAACAACTCTCAAAATATCTAAATACTCACAAAATACACTTGATAATAAAGAGAGAGAAAGCTTATGATTCTCGTGTGATTTTCAATTCTAACTAAGCACCCTATTTATAGAAAAACGTTAGAACGCCAAAGCAGACTAAATTAATAAAATAATATTTTTTCAAAAATTTTCTACGCACACCTCTTGGACCAAAATTCAGCCACCACCAGTAGGGCCCACCAAAATTCAGATTTTCCATACTAACCAAAAGTGGGGTCCACCCATGTTTTTAATAAAAAATATTTATTTTTGAAACTTCAATAATTCATAATAAATAGCTCATTTATAAGAAAAACTTGAATCTCATGTCTATTCCATAGAAAATTTAATTCTCTACAACTTTATAGAAGAAAGTTTTTTCAAATTCCAATCAGAAAATATTCGAAATCCACATACGGATGATTTTTAACACCTCTATTCTGACAAAATACTGATAAAACACCTCAACATTAATTCCTTCATTTATATCCACATAAAAATAAATATTTTCTTATCATATAAATTAATAATTAATTATTCACAAATAATATTATAGAATCACATTTATGACAACCAGGTCGTTCCTAGGAAAGATGGGGCTTTCCGATAAGGATTTCTCCTTATTGGCACGCAATTAGGTGACCAAACCCCTTTTCTAGACAGAATTTCCTTAGATATTGTCAATAATGCTATCTAATAATATTATTCAAATAATATGAATTATTGATCTGATAATGGGAAATACTGTGTAGTGACAATTATTGAAATAACAATAATATAAAATATCAACGTAGCAATTATTGAAACAATAAAATTAAATATTAAACAATAATTACTGTAGCAATTATTGAGTAGTGCCATCTTACGTAAGAATCAATAATTCAAAAAAAAAACTGTGCAATACCGTGTGCTACTGTGTAATCACACGTATTACTATATTTTAACCATTGGGTATTTTAACAGTGTTAACGGTAATAATTACGACATTATTTATAAAAACTCAAACTTGTCATTTTCTTACTCCGACCGTTTTCTGTTATGGGGCCCACAAATGGCTACGCCATCGTATGAATATTCCACGACCAAACAAATATTTCCCGACAACAATGAATATTTTAAAACCACTTGCTTATTTTGTAAAATTTACACATTTCACCCACAACCAAAGCATTATATCAAATTAACACCTTATTATTCACAATGATAATTAGAGAAAATTTGATTTTATTTATATAAAATTGGGGTCTTCCAACCTCCCCTCCTTATGAAATTTCATCCTCGAAATTGACGTACGTACCTAGTGTTTCAAAAAGGTAAGGGTACCTCGCTTTCATTTCTAATTCTAACTCCCAGGTCATTTCCTCAATAGCATGGTTTCTCCGCAAAATCTTGACTGGTGGTATAACCTTTGTGCGTAGGACATGCTCCTTTTTATCCAAGATCTTGACATGTACCTCTTTGCATGTTAAATCTTCGGCTATCTCGTCTGGTTCTAACTCAATAATGTGGTTCGGGTCTTTCATATATTTACGAAGCATAGATATGTAAAAAATATTATGAACACGAGACATGCTTGGAGGTAATGCGAGTCTATAGGCCACATTTCCTATTCGGTCAAGAATCTCAAATGGACCAACAAATCGTGAATTAAGCTTTCCTCTCTTCCCAAATCTTGTAATTCCCATCCACAGAGCAATACGTAACAATACATTGTGACGCCCCAAAAATAGGTATAAATCACCCATCTTGGGTCGCCAAATACATGGTACATAATACAACTACAAACTTCTTTTATACAACTATCGCGTAAAATACGACAAAACATAGCTGAGAGTTTTAACACGAATATTATCTTCTAGACAATATCCACACTCAATGGAGTCCTTATTACAATTATTATCACACTATTTCATAGAATAGTGAGGACTACTATAGCCACTTATCCTGGACCATCACTCCATTCCTCTACTCGTCCCAGCTACGTTCTCATTTCCTGAAGAGAACAATGAAAGCAAAAGGGTGATTTCAACTAGCCTAGTAAGAAATATTATGACTAAGATAATGCAGAATAAATTATCACTAGCCTTCAACAGTGTTAAACTGATAAAATACAATAAACATCAAGTTTAACTGCAGCGAAACAAGTAATCCATTAGAAGAGTCAAGTAGAGCATGTTATCTACTATCTTCTATGATTTAAAAAGTTTATCATCAATTTTATCGCTGAGACTCAGCTTAATAAATAAACCATATCATCGAATCATCCATGCACTACGAGCCAATGATATTCATGTAATCACCAATGGTCATGATTATATCGAATAATCCCTGGTCATAATCATACCAACAATTGTCCATCAATGCACTACGGGCCAATAAGGACTTTTACCATATCATTTGTAACATTACGGTCATGATTATACCGAATAATCCCTAGTCATAATCATACCAATTAATAGTCCATCTATGCACGTAACCCACATATGACTTTTATCATAATATAAGCATGAGGATGATGACAATGATATAACATTAATCAAACGAAATCAAGGATGAATATTAAAGACTTTAAATTCATCCAGAATTTAAAAATATCCAAATTGTCAACATGATACTGCTTTGTGGAGTAAAATTCAATAATAATATTCATGTATCAAAAATAATTTTGACAGAAAAAAAATATATCTTCCGGGTGAATAGTACCCCGTGAATAGTACTTCGAGAATAGTACATCGTGAATAGTATCCCGGCATGAAAAGTGTCCCAAATACCCGAATGAATAATATTTAAGTGAATAGTAACTGGGTGAATAGTAACCCGTAAATAATACTCCAACACGAAAAGTGCCCCAAATACCCGAGTGAATAGTAACCGGGTGAATAATAACTCGTGAATAGTATTTCGGCATTAAAAGATCAATAATTATCAAGAAAACTCAGAATAATATTTTTATGAAAAGATACTAAATGAAGCGCAAATATCAAGGATATTCTACTAATTTCACCGAGTATAGAAGCAATACTTCAACAAAATGAGTATAGAAGTAGGAATACGAAACGAAATAATATTACTCACATACTACAGAATATGGAAGAAAATATTATTTCATGCGAATATTGAACGAAGATAATATCCATACGAATACGAAAAATAATATCTCTTCTAAATATAAAATAAATAATACCCCTTACCTCAGAAGAAGACTGGATACTGGAATAATGAAGTAGCAGACTTCTTTTCAACTTTCTCTTTAAAGCTTCTCTCTCTATAGCTTCTCTTTCTATAATTGTTCTTGTGAGTCTTTGTGAATTGGTGAGAATGAAAGAAGAATGAGCTTCTATTTATAGAAAAATATAGTTTCAATAATTGCACGTTTTGGGGCTCGAAATATTACAGCATAATACCTTCAACTTTTCTTTTATTTTTAATTTAGTCCTACAAGTATTATCAAACTTGCACCACCTCCCCTAATAGTACATCATGTGAATCAATAGTTCTATACATGTGAAAAAATAATTACAGTATAGTACCTTCATCTATACCTCCATTTTTAATTTAGGCATGTAAGTATTATCAATCTTGCACCACCTCCCCTAATAGTACATGCATGTGAATCAATAGTACACACATGTGAACAAATAGTTATAAGCATGTGAATTAATAGTAATTAATTGCTCATTTATCCGATTAATTACCCGATTGGTCAATATAACCTCTAGACATCAATTATTATCGAAATAAATGTCGATTTTCACTAACACTAATAATTTCAACAAAATGGAAATATCAATTTCATCTTTAATCAACACGAATTTATTCATCATTAAAATTATTACTCACAATATTTAACAACCATATCATTCCTAGGAAAGAAGGGGCTTTCTGATAAGAATTTCTCCCTATTGGCGCGCAATTAGGTGACCAAACCTCTCCTTGACAGAACTTTCTAGACATCGTCAATATTACAAATAATAATATGAATAACTTTTGTCGTCTCAATTATTTATTTACTAATAATAAATATTATGTCGATGATACCGTGACAATAATTGAATCAATAATATGAGAGATATTATGCAGCAATTACTGTAGCAATAATTGAGTATAACTGAGTGACTTCTCACGTAAGCATTAATAATCAATACCGTGTGCTACAACGTAACCACGCGTATTACTGTACTTTTACTACCGGGTAGTTCAACAGTTTTAACAGTAAAACTTTCGCCGTTATATTTATAAAAAGATAATTCTGTCATTTTCTAACTCCGACAGTTATTCCGTTGTAGGGTCCAACAATGATTGTGCCGTCGTACGAATATTCCCTGTTAAAACGAATATTCCCCGACGGATCAAATATTTTATGACAACTTGCATACTTTGCAAAATTTATAAATACTACCCACAACTATAACATTATATCAAATCCACACCATAATACTTAAAAAAAATATTTTGAGAAAATTAATCTTTATTCACAAAATTCGGGGTCTTACAATCTCTCCTCCTTATGAAATTTTGCCCTCGAAATTTATGTACCTAGTAGTTTGAAGAGATGATAATACCTTGATTTCATTTCAAATTCTAACTCTTGAGGTATAACCCTAGAGCATAGAATATGTTTTTTCTTATCTAAGATTTTAACAGGTACCTCTTCATACGTTAAATCTTTCGCTATTTCGTCCGGTTCTAACTCAATAATGTGGTTCGGGTCGTCCACATATTTACGTAACATTGATACGTGAAAAAAATATTATGAACACGCGACATACTTGGCGGTAAAGCAAGTCTATAGGTCATAGTTCCTACTCGAGGATTTCAAATAGACTAATAAAATCGAGGGTTGAGATTTCCTCTTTTCGTCGATTCTTGCTTCTAGAGTAACGCCCTCTTGAACCTTCTTCTTCACATTTATCAGCTCTGAGTCTGTAGCTTGAGCGGCTTTAACTTTATCAATTAAAGTCAATTCTTCTCGTATATTCGCTATCTTCACGTAGGTTCTTGGAGTCTCTAACTCTATCTCCATCATTTGTAAGTTATACGAAATGGATCTTTGTGTTAGAAATATCGCATTCGTAAACGTATATGATCTTCTACTCAACACGTCAGCTTCCATGTTCACTCTTCCACGATGTTATTGAATGGTATGGTCGTAATCTTCAACAACTTGAGCCAACGTCTTTGGCACATGTTACGTTCATTCTAAGTGAAGAAATATTTGAGGGCTTTAGAAATGTGTTTTGTACTGGGGTCAATACAAAATTTGATTTCACGCTCTGGGATAGGCCATGAAGTTCTTCGAGAATACGTTAGGAAATTTATTAATGATAGAAATATCATTTAAAAATAGTGACTCTCATCCAAGACTTGGATAACCCATGTAATGAAGGTTTCTCCTAACGGAGTTTCAACAGATAAGTCAAAGTCTAATTTCTCCAGAGTTAAATTTAAACGTTGAGCGCAAGTAGGAGAAATAAAAGAATGGGCAGAACGGGTATCAAATAAGGTATAGACTTCGTAAAAATTTATAATTAACTAACCATGCTAACTTCGTTCGGGTTACTCATTTTTTGAGAAGTCACAAAAAATGCTCTTCCTGAAACCACTGACTTTATTTTGTCTGTATCCGCCTTTGGTGCCACCATCCCAGTTGGATTTGATTTCGTTATAGGACAAAATCGAGCTACGTGACCGTCTTTTCCACAACTAAAACATACCTTGGAAGGCTGTGAATAGTTTGGACTTATGTGTCCCTCATCTTCGCATCTGTAGCATCTAACTAGCGGTCGTTCTCCTCCCCTAGAATATGCTGCTGGTGCTGGTGCTACTACCGACGTCTTTCCATCATCGTTAAATCTTCTATTCTTAAATTTTCCATTTGAATCATTTCTTCTATTATCTTGGCCATGATTACCACCGAAGTGGTTACCATTTCAAGCATGATAATTTCCCTCACGATGGTTATCATTGTTCCGATGACCGTTGCCACTGGTATGATTATTATCGTGTTGTTGCTCGTTATCTTTTGGTTGGGCTGGCTCATTATTGCGCTCCAATAACTGAGCCCTATTCACTACATCTAAATACAAACATAATTTGTGAGAAATGAGATATTGACGTATTTCGGGTCTCAAACCTCGCAGAAACATTCGCGTCATTCTCTCCTCATTATCAACCAAATGGGATGCGAACCGGGACAACTCAGAAAACTTAGCCTCATACTGCGACACGGTCATATTATTTTGCTCCAACTTGATAAACTTCACCTTCTTCACGTGATGAATACTTTCGGGAAAGTGCTTGTCGTTGAATAGTTCTTGGAACTTTTCCCAAGACATTTTGAGTGCGGTAGGCTGAGTACGTTTCACTGATTCCCACCAGTAATCTGTCTCTCCTCGCAACATGAAGGTGGCAAAGGGAACCTTTTGCTCCTCAGAGCATCCAAGGACATCAAATATCTTGGTGATCTGCTTTATCCACGTCTCTGTCTTAAGTGGTTTCGACTCTCCCAAAAACTCAGGTGGTCCCAGCTCCTTGAACTGCTTAGCGATTACCATCCGAGAGTTGCCATTGTTTCCACCTATATTTTGAATATGAGTCTCTCTCGCCTGATGTTGCATGAATTGCATAAAGCCTCCAAACATCCCATCATTCATCATCTGATCGGTGTTGTTGTTTACTTGAGGATTATTGTCTTCCTGTTGCACATTATCCTGAGTATTGATCGTTGGTGACTCAACGGTCTCATGTGCTTCATTGCTGATCTCAACATTTTCAGATGCCATTTTCAAACACTGCCACAAAATAAGGGTTAATTGACATGTCAAATGTTATCCCTATACTCTGACCGACCAATTAAATACCAAATAAACTTAGGTAGGTCATACTAGCGAAGGAATTCCCCGTCTCTCCCCTCATAGTTCTTGTCTCACATCTCAGCCAAGGATCATATCCCTAAGCTTTGATACCAACTGTGACGCCCCCAAAATAGGTATAAATCACCAATCTTGGGTCGCCAAATACATGGTATATAATACAACTACAAACTTCTTTTATACAACTGTCGTGTAAAATACGACAAAACATAGCTGATAATTTTAACACGAATATTATCTTCTAGATAATATCCACACTTAATGGAGTCCTTATTACAATAATTATCACACTATTTCATAGAATAGTGAGGACTACTATAGCCACTTATCCTGGACCATCACTCCATTCCCCGACTCGTCCCAGCTACGTTCTCATTTCCTGAAGAGAACAATGAAAGCAAAAGGGTGAGCTCAACTATCCCAGTAAGAAATATTATGACTAAGATAATGCAGAATAAATTATCATTAGCCTTCAACAGTGTTAAACTGATAAAATACAATAAACATCAAGTTTAACTGTAGTGGAACAAGCAATCCATTATAAGAGTCAAGTAGAGCATGATATCTATTATCTTCTATGATTTAAAAAGTTTATCATCAATTTTATCGCTGAGACTCAGCTTAATAAATAAACCACATCATCGAATCATCCCTGCACTACGAGCCAAGGATATTCACGTACTCATCAATGGTCATGATTATACCGAAATAATCCCTAGTCATAATCATACCAATAATTGTCCATCAATGCACTACAGGCCAATGAGGACTTTTACCACATCATTTATAATATTACGATCATGATTATACCGAATAATCCCTGGTCATAATCATACCAATCAATAGTCCATCTATGCACATAAGCCACAGATGACTTTCATCACAATATAAGCATGATGATGATGACAATGATATAACATTAATCAAACGAAATCAAGGATAAATATTAAAGACTTTAAATTCATCCAGAGTTTAAAAATATCCAAATTGTCAACATGATACTGCTTTGTGGAGTAAAATTCAAGAATAATATTCATGTATCAAAAATAATTTGGACAAAAAAGAAATATATCTTCCGGGTGAATAGTACCCCATGAATAGTACTTCGAGAATAGTACCTCGTGAATAGTATCCCGGTATAAAAAGTGCCCCAAATACCCGAATGAATAATATTTGAGTGAATAGTAACTGGATGAATAGTAACCCGTGAATAGTACTCCAGCACGAAAAGTGCCTCAAATACCCGAGTGAATAATATTTCAGTGAATAGTAATCGGGTGAATAGTAACCCGTGAATAGTAACTCGTGAATAGTATTCCAGTATGAAAAGATCAATAATTATCAAGAAAGCTCAGAATAATATTTTCATGAAAAGATACTGGATGAACCGCAAATATCAAGGATATTCTACTAATTTCACCGAGTATAGAAGCGATACTTCAACAAAATGAGTATAGAAGTAGGAATACGAAAAGAAATAATATTACTTACATACTACAGAGTATGGAAAAAAATATTATTTCATACGAATATTGAACGAAGATAATATCCATACGAATACGAAAAATAATATCTCTTCTGAATATGAAATAAATAATACCCCTTACCTCAGAAGAAGACTGGATACTGGAATAATGAAGTAGCAGACTTCTCTTCTACTTTCTCTTTAAAGCTTCTCTCTCTATAGCTTCTCTTTCTATAATTTCTCTTGTAAGTCTTAGTGAATTGGTGAGAATGAAAGAAGAATGAGCTTTTATTTATAGGAAAATATAGTTTCGATACTTGCACATTTTGGGGCTCGAAATATTACAGTATAATACCTTCAACTTTTCTTTCATTTTTAATTTAGTCCTACAAGTATTATCAAACTTGCACCACCTCCCCTAATAGTACATCATGTGAATCAATAGTACAATCATGTGAATCAATAGTTCTATACATGTGAAAAAATAATTACAGTATAGTAACTTCATCTATACCTCTATTTTTAATTTAGTCATACAAGTATTATCAATCTTGCA
The DNA here is from genome assembly GCA_016801055.1 of Panax notoginseng. Classification (NCBI taxonomy): domain Eukaryota; kingdom Viridiplantae; phylum Streptophyta; class Magnoliopsida; order Apiales; family Araliaceae; genus Panax; species Panax notoginseng. The sequence goes on from CM029017.1 coordinate 51,867,655, forward strand.
CCACCTCCCCTAATAGTACATGCATGTAAATCAATAGTACACACATGTGAACAAATAGTTATAAGCATATGAATTAATAGCAATTAATTGCTCATTTATCCGATTAATTACCCGATTGGTCAATATAATCTCCAGACATCAATTATTATCGAAATAAATGTCGATTTCCACTAACACTAATAATTCCAACAAAATAGAAATATCAATTTCATCTTTAATCAACACGAATTTATTCATCATTAATATTATAACTCACAATATTTAACAACCAGATCATTCCCAGGAAAGAGGGGGCTTTTCGATAAGGATTTCTCCTTATTGGCGCTCAATTAGGTGACCAAACCTCTCATTGACAGAACTTTCTAGACATCGTCAATATTGTAAATAATAATATGAATAACTTTTGTCGTCTCAATTATTGATTTACTAATAATAAATATTATGTCGATGATACTGTGACAATAATTGAATCAATAATATGAGAGATATTATGCAGCAATTACTGTAGCAATAATTGAGTATAACTGAGTGACTTCTCACGTAAGCATCAATAATCAATACCGTGTGCTACTATGCAACCACGCGTATTACTGTACTTTTACTACCGGGTAGTTCAACAGTTTTAATGGTAAAACTTTCGCCATTATATTTATAAAAAGATAATTCTGTCATTTTCTAACTCTGACAGTTATTCTGTTATGGGGTTCATCAATGATTGTGCCGTCGTACGAATATTCCCTGTTAAAACGAATATTCCCCGACGAATCGAATATTTTATGAAAACTTGCATACTTTACAAAATTTATAAATGCTACTCACAACTATAACATTATATCAAATCCACACCATAATACTTAAAAAAAATATTTTGAGAAAATTAATCTTTATTCACAAAATTCGGGGTCTTACATACATGATCACCAATATTAAATTTCACGTCCTTACGATGAAGACCCGTATAACTCTTTTGTCGATCCTGTGCTGTTTGTATACGTTGTCGAATTATTTGGATTTTCTCTGTAGTCATACGTACCAACTCTGGTCCCAATAACGTTGCTTCTCCCACCTCATCCTAACATACTAGAGAGCAACACTTTCGTCCATATAACGCCTCGAATGGAACCATGCCTATACTTGCTTGATAATTGTTGTTGTAAGAGAATTCCACCAATGGTAGGTACTTATCCCAACTCCCTTTGAAATCTAGGACACATATTCTTAATAGATCTTCAAGAGTTTGAATAGTCCTTTCTGATTGCCCGTCCGTTTGAGGATGGTATGCCAAACTGAATCATAAATTCGTGCCCATAGCTTTCTGCAAACTAACCCAAAATCGTGAAGTGAATCTTGGGTCACGATCTAAAACTATAGATATTGGCATGCCATGCAATCTCACAATCTCATTCATGTACATACGAGCAAGACGTTCAAGGGAATAAGTCTCCCGTATAGGCAAGAAATGAGCAGATTTGGTTAATCTATCAATGATAACCCAAATCGCATCTATGCCTTGAGAAACCTTGGGAAGACCCGTAATGAAATCCATGGTAATGTGTTCCCACTTCCATTTCAGAATCTCAAGTGGTTGCAATGGACCCTTTGACACTTGATGCTTCGCCTTTACACGTTGACAAGTTAAACACCTCGAGATAAACTCCGTGATCACTCTCTTCATATTGCTCCACCAAAATGTATGTTGAAGATCATGATATATTTTGGTACTCCCAGGATTGATTGCAAACGGTGTAGTGTGCCTCCATCATGATTCTATGCTTCAAGTCAAAATTATTAGGAACGCAAAGTCTGGAGTTGACTCGAAGTATTCCTTCTTCATCGATTCTTGCTTCTGGATTAACACCTTCTTGTACTTTCTTCTTCATATGTATCATCTCTGGGTCTGTGGCTTGAGCAGCTTTAACTTTATCGATTAAAGTCGGTTCTACTCATATGTTTGATATCATCACGTGGGTACTTGGAGCCTTTAACTTTATCTCCATCCTTTGTAAGTCGTACAAAATGGGTCTTTGTGTTAACAACATCATACTCGTACCCGCATACGATCTTCTACTTAATGTGTCAGCTACTATGTTCGCTTTTCTAGGATGGTATTGAATGGTATGATCATAATCTTTCAACAGCTCGAGCCAACGTTGTTGCCGCATGTTGAGTTCCTTTTGGGTGAAGAAATATTTGATGCTTTTATGATCCGTATAAATCTCCACTTTCTCCCCACACAGGTAGTGTCTCCAGATTTCAACGCGAAAATGACTGCTGCCATCTCCAGATCATGAGTAGGATAATTCCTCTCATATTCTGAGTTATCGCGAGGCATAGGCTATGACTTTCCTATATTGCATGAGAACACATCCTAATCCTTTGCCTGAAGCATCGCTGTAGATAACAAATCCATCCAAACCAGATGGTATTATCAGAACAGGTGCCAAAATGAGTTTCCTCTTGAGCTCTTGGAAACTCTTCTCGCATTCCTTGCTCAATACGAGTTTTGTATCTTTCCAAGTTAGCTGAGTTAACGGAGTAGCAATTCAAGAAAATCCTTCCACGAATCTCCGATAATAACCAGCTAAGCCCAAAAAGCTACGTACTTCGGTCACCGTCTTCGATTGCTCCCAACTTTGTGTTACTTCAATCTTCGCCGGGTTAACAGATACTCCATATTTTGACACCACCTGCACAAGGAATGCTACTTCCTCAAGCCAGAACTCGCATTTCTTTAGCTTGACATATAGCTTGTTATCATGAAGCCTTTGAAGGACCAGCTTCAAATGGTGCTCGTGATCTTCACGGCTTTTAAAATAGATGAGGATGTCATCAATAAAGACAACAACGAACTGATCTAAATATTCTTTGAACACACGGTTCATCATATCCATGAAAGCAGCACAAGCATTAGTCAATCCAAAAGACATGACTAAGAATTCATAATACACGTACCGAGTTCTGAAGGCAGTCTTTGGAATATCCTCAGTTTTAATCTTCAGCTGATGATATCCAGAACGAAGATCAATCTTTAAAAAGAATTGTGCTCCTTGCAACTGGTTGAACAGGTCATCAATGCGAGGTAGCGGATACCTATTCTTGATGGTGACATGGTTCAATTCCCGGTAGTTAATACAAAGTCACATACTCCCGTCTTTCTTCTTTACGAATAAAATAGGAGTACCCCAAGGAGATGTACTAGGACGATTAAAACCGATGTCTAACAAATCCTGTAGTTGTACCTTTAACTCCTGAAGTTCAATAGGAGCCATTCTATATGGGATTTTAGAAATGGGTTTTGTACCAGGTTCAAGGTCAATAAAGAATTCAACTTCACGTTCTGGGGGTAGACCGGGAAGTTCTTCAGGAAATACGTCAGGAAATTCACTAACAACAGAAATATTATTCAAATCTGACATATTTTTGTTCAAGTCCATGACATGGGCTAAGAAAGCTTGACATCCATTTTTCAATAAATGAATGACTTTATGGCTTGATATGACAGTGATTGATTTTAGTGGTTCGGTTGCTTGAATTCACATAACAGGTTGGTTAGGAATATGAAAACTAACAACCTTACGAAAATAATCAATTTTAGCATGATGAGTGGTTAACTAATCAATCCCTGAAATCACATCAAATGCAAGTATTTTCAACGAAATAAGATCGACAGGTAATGTGATGGTCCTACTTGAATCAAGCAAGATTTATAAAAGTGGATGTAATTAAAGTTTCTCCTAACAGAGTCTCAACAGATAAGTCAAAGTCTAATTTCTCCGGAGTCAAGTTCAAACGTTGAGCACAAACAGGAGATATAAAAGAATGGGTAGAATCGGTATATAGTAAGGTATAAACTTCGCAAGAGTTTATGATTAGCTTACCCGTGATCACCTCGTTCGGGTTTCTCGCGTTTTAGGCAGTCACGACAAACGCTCTTTCAGGAACCACTGACTTTAACTTGTCCGGGACAGCCTTTGGAGTCACCATCCCCATTGGACTTGGTTTCGCTAAAAGGTAATCTCTAACTATATGACCTTCCTTTCCACAATTATAACACACCTTGGATTGTTGTGGGCAGTTTGGGCTGATGTGTCCCTCTTTCCCGCATTCATAACATACCACCGGTGATCGTTCTCCTCCCCTAGAAACAGTTGATATTGGTGTTGACGTCTTCACATTCTCATTATTGTACCTTTTCTTTTTGAAATCTCCCCCCGACTTGTTAGGTTTGTAACATTCATGAACGCAATCAAATTGCACAAAATAAGCGGAAACGTGATAAAATAGAGTTTTAAAATTTTACAAACCATATACCTGGATCATTCTTTATACACAATTATTAATTAGACGAAAAGATAAAGAACAAGAATCATACCCTTGAAGATTCGAGCTTCCTCAGGTACAAGTTCACCTCCAAATCCTTTTTGCGTTCAACTTGAATCCAACGGGTTTGGTTCCTTTCTTTGATCAACGTTAGGCACCCAAGTGTTTGGCCTCTAGAGGTGATCCACCAAGGAAGAAGAAAAATTCAAGAAGATGGGTATTTGGCAAAACCTTAGTTTTTCTATCTCTCATACAAAAGGGCGTACTATCCCATTTATTAGAATTTCGTATTCACGTGTTTTGTGAAAGTGTCAAAACCACCTAACCCATAATAAGACTCCTCTTATTTATAAATGTAGGTAAACCTCCTTAACAATTAAGAAATTAGATTTTATTTTAATTAATTAAACTCTTTTAATTAATTAGGCTCCCAATCTTATTAGGAATAATTAATTAAACTCTTTTAATTAATTAACCTCCTTAACTTGTTAGAAATATATGAGAGTACTTTTATTAATTATTTTCAAGCTCCTTTAGGAATTAAATAATAATAATAGTAATAATAATAATAATAAGACTCCTCTTATTAATTTATATTTAATATTTCTAAAATATTAAAAAAATAAATATTAAGTTATTTAATTTATTCTATCACCATAGATTAAATTAAATATACTTAACTTATTATTACGATTATGCCATTTACTTTTTAAATAATTATTCTTCCTTTTATGGTGTGACCCTTTAGGTTCTCCATATTAAACCGGTTGTGAATAAATCAATTAGAACAATTCTAATCTTATTTAAATAAATAAATTAAACTATTAATTTATTTAAATAAATAATATTTATTCTACAATAGGGATAAGTCTCCCTAGTGATTAACGACTTTCTAGATAATATAGATTTCAACATTAATCATAAAATAACCTTTGAGTAAATAGTTACCGTACAATTCAATCCTTCTACCATACAATGTCTCAATTAAATATAAGATATGGAATTATTGTCAAGTCTTATTTTATTTAATTATATATTTTTCTATTCTTAAATGCACAACACCAAATAATACAAATTAGAAACTCCTTTCTAATTTTATTATGCCTTAGCCAAGGACTACTGGATTGTCATTTATCGAATCACATAGGACATTTCTTTTCTTTTACTAGAAGCGATAGATTCTTTATTGATCATACATTATCTCCATGTATAACTTATTATACCCAAGCATACCCTTTGATATACCCTAAGGGTCTTAAGGAATAAGTCAAAGTATAACTCATCATACACAAGATACTATGATGATCTCAAGTCTAAGGATCACTTGTACTACTATCACTACAGGAATTCCTATTGACAGGCAAGTAAAACTCCATTAGGTATTCCTTAGCGAGCCACGTTCAGTGTACTTATTCTTCAATAAGCACCTACATACTTACTTTAGTGTCTCTACACAAATGATCATGAGATAAATCATCCTCATCCAATGAGTAAGCAACGTATATACCAATCTATCTAGATTTACTAATCCCCAATTTAGTAATCCAACGATTGGGAACTATTTTAGTTTTAAGCTTTCTAAGAATTTAGATCTCATTAGAATGATCATCATCATTATTCTAAAAGCATTGCTTAAAACTATGTGTTTATCACATATTATAAAGCAGCATCATGTAGATAATTAAAAGCCTTCAATAAATTAATACCTTTTATTAATAAATGAATAAGATTGTTACAAAGTATATGCTTTATCATCAAACATGATTGGCTTGTGTGCATACTACTTTCAATCTCCCACTTGCACTAAAGCAAATCGCCATGGCATCTCATACCCTTCTTCTCTAAGTGATGATTATCCTGTTGTTGGATAAGCTTTAGCTAATGGATATGTAATGTTGTTCTTGAGAGTCCACTATCTTTATAGTGATTTCCCATCTTTCAATGATTCCTATAATCAAATGAAAGTGCCACAACATATGTTTAGATCCAAGATGACACTTAGGAACTATTCCTAGTTCTGTGATGAACTTTTTATCCAAGCAATCAACTTACAGCTTTATTTATAGCTATATACTTTGTCTTTATTACTAAACCAGCAACTCTTTGCTGTTTAAAACTTTTTCAATTCACTGCACCACCGTTCAAGGTAACGCTTTACCTTAAAGTGGATTTTCTGTCGTCTTGGTCTGTCTGAATAACTTGAGTCTATTAAGCCCTCTAGTTTTAATTCAGACCCACCATAAATTTTAATCACATCCTTAGTGCCGGTTAAGTACTTTAAGATATTTTTCACTGTCTTACAGTGATCTTCTCCAGAATATGATCGATTAACATCAGGTCTCGTATATTTCATTGTATACATAATTGTCACTCATGCGATCTCTCTTTTCAGGAGTCTATGGGGACTATTAAGAGAGATACACTCCATGACTCATCAACAAGAGACATCTCTTGGAGTTTGCCATGCTAAACTACTTTAACATCAAATGAATATACGTTCCTTAAGTTAAGTCGAGCATCCTCTTGAATCTATCTATATAGATTTGTATCCCCAATTAAGATACTCTTCCCAAATCATTCATGGAGGAATGTTTAGAACTTTACCTTTACTGATTGTAGCATTGGTATGTCATTCCTTATCCGTAGTATATCAACATATAATACTAGGAACGTCAAGACGCTCTCACTGACCCTTTTGTACACACTAGGTTCATTCTTATTTTTGATAAAATCAAACTCTTTTTGTAAGACCCCAACTTTTATAAATAAAGAAGAATTTTCTATAAATATCATTTTTGAATATTATGGAGTTAATTTGATATAATGTTATAGTTGTGGGTAATATTTATAAATTTTACAAAGTACGCAAGTTGTTATATAATATTCGATTGGTCGGAGAATATTCGTTTTAACAGGGAATATTCGTACAACGACACAATTATTGGTGGACCCCACAACGGAATTATTGTCGGATTGAGAAAACGACAAAAATATTTTATTAAAAATAACGGCGGAAATTTTACCATTGTTACTGTTGAACTACTCGGTAGTAAAAGTACAGTAATACGTGTGGTTGCATAGTAGCACACAGTATTGATTATTAATGCTTATGTGAGAAGTCACTCAGTTTGATTCAATTATTGTCAGTTAATAATATGAATTATTTAGCGATAATGACGTTTTGTTTTATTCGTATTATTAACGTAATAAAACAGAAACATCTTTTTATATAAAACAGAATACTTTATTAAAGTTATTCTATAAATAGAATATATTATATTTTATTTAAAAGATTTTTCTTTAAATATGGACCGTCAGATTAAAGTAATCAATCTGGACCGTTCATGGATTAGTTACTATGCATTCTATTTTTCTATAAATAGCAGCTCATTCCTTCATTATTTCTTACGAATTCACTGAACTCTAGAGAGAGAAACTATAGAGAGAAACTATAGAGAGAGAGAAGAAGAGTATTCTGCTACTTAACTACTTCCTTATTTCAGCTCGTCTTTAAAACGGTAAGGGGTGTTATTCTTTCTTATTCATGAAGAGAAGTGTTGTTATTCCATTTCTTATTATTCTGTTGGAATAACCTGTATACGTGGTCTACCCTATACTTGGTGACATTCTTCTATTATTCTGTTGGAACATCCTGTCTGTGTGTTTTACACCGGACCTGGTTCCGTTTTTATTTTTATTCTGTTGGAACATCCTGTCTGTGTGTTTTACACCGGACCTGGTTCCGTCTTGTTATTATTCTGTTGGAACATCCTGTCTGTGTGTTTTACACCGGACCTGGTTCCATTATTTATTATTCTGTCGGAATATCCTGTCTGTGCGTTTACGCCGGACCTGGTTCCATTATTTATTATTCTGTCGGAATATCCTGTCTGTGCGTTTACGCCGGACCTGGTTCCATTATTTATTATTCTGTTGGAATAACCTGTCTGTGCGGTCTATCGCATGCATGGTGATTTCTTTTGTTATTCCATTCTTTATTGTACTCAATTGGTTAAGTTTTGACTTCTATACTCCATGAAATTTGTGGAATATCCTTGATAATTGCGTTTCATCCAGTATCTTTTCATGAAAATATTCTTCTAAGTATTCTTGAATTTTACTCCACAAAGCAATATCATGTTGACAATTTGGACGTTGTTAATTCTTGGATAAATTAATTCTTGAACTTGTTTTATTGAATTCTTATATCATTGTCATCATCCTCATGTTTATAAAATGTTGAAAGTCATCTGTGGCCTGTAGTGCATAGATGGACTTGGTATGATTATGACCAGGAATTATTCGGTATAATCATGACCGTAATGTTACAAATGATGTGGTAAAAGTCCTCATTGGCCTGTAGTGCATTGATGGACAGTTGTTGGCATGATCATGACCATTAATGAATATACGAATATCCTTGGCCGTAGTGCAGGGGTGATTCGATGATGTGAATTATTTTATTAAGCTGAGTCTCAGCGATCACAGTGTTGGAAAATCTTTTAAATCATAAAAGATAGTAGAGTTTATTTTCTACTTGACTCTTTTAATGGATTGCTTGTTCCGCTGCAGTTAAACTTGATGTCTATTATATTTTATCAGTTTAACATTGTTGAAGGCTAATGATAATTTATTCTGCATTATCTTAGTCATAATATTTCTTACTGGGCTAGTTGAGCTCACCCTTTCTTTCACTGTTCTCTTCAGGAAATGAGAACGTAGCTGGGGCAAGTCGGGGAATGGAGTGATGGTCCGAATGATAGTATTAGTTAGTAGTCCTCACTATTCTATGTAATGGTGTGTTAATAAATGTAATGAGGACTCCTTTTGAGTATGAATACTCTCTAGAAGATAATATTTGTATTCAAACTCACAGTTTATGTTTTGTCGTATTGTACACGACAGTTGTATTAGTAAGTTGTATTTGTATTTTGTACTATGTATCTGACGACCCAAGATGGGTGATGTATACCTAATTTTGGGGGCGTCACAGTTGGTATCAGAGCTTAGGGATATGATCCCTGGCTAAGATGTGAGAATAGAACTAGGAGGGGAGAGACGGGGAATTCCTTCGCTAGTATGACCTACCTAAGTTTATTTGCATGGTATTTAATTGGTCGGTCATAATATAAGGATAATATATGACATATCAATTAACTTTTATTTTGTGGCAGTATCTGAAAATGGCATCTGAGAATGTTGAGAATAGAAATGGAGCACAGACGATTATTGATTCACCACATATCAATAATCAGGATAATGTTCATCAGGAAGGTGACAATCCTCATGCAAACAACAACACTGACCAGATGATGAATGATGGAATGTTCAGAGGTTTTATGCAATTCATGCAACAACAGGTGAAAGCGGCTCCTGTCCACAACGTAGGTGGAAATACGGGAAACTCTCAGGCGGTCACCGCTAAACAGTTTAAGGAGCTGGGACCTCCGGAGTTTAAAGGAGAACCCAAACCACTTGTAGCTGAAACATGGATAAAGCAGATCACCAAGATATTTGATGTCTTGGGTTGCTCCGAGGAGCAAAAGGTTCCCTTTGCCGCCTTTATGTTGCGAGGAGAGGCAGATTACTGGTGGGAATCGATAAAGCGTACTCAACCTGCCGCACTGAAGATGTCTTGGGAGAAGTTCCAAGAGCTGTTTAGCGACAAATACTTTCCCGAGAGTATTCGTCACATGAAGGAGGTGGAGTTCATCAAATTGGAGCAGAATAATATGACCGTGTCGCAGTACGAGGCAAAATTTGCGGAGTTATCCCGGTTTGCGTCCCACCTGGTGGATAATGAAGAAAGAATGACGCGGATGTTTTTAAGAGGTTTGAAGCCGGAGATACGTCAACATCTTGTTTCTCATAAACTGTGTTTGTATTCAGATGTTGTAAATAGGGCTCAGTTGGTGGAGCGCGATAACGAGACAACGCAACCAAAAAAGAGCAGCCGGCAAAATGATAATACCAGTGAGAGCAGTCATCGAAGCGGTGACAACAAGCGTGGAGGGAATCAACAGGCCAGAAATGGTAACCACTTCGGTGGTAATCAGGGCCAAAATAATAAGAATGGGCATTTCAAGAAGAGGAGATTCAACAATGATGGAAAGACGTCAGCACCAGCACCTGTCGTTAAGGAAGGAGAACGACCACCTATCATATATTTCAGATGCGGAGGGGAGGGGCACATCAGTCCAAACTGCGCGATGCCGTCCAAAGCATGTTATAATTGTGGAAGAGAAGGTCATTTAGCCCGATTTTGTCGTTTACCGAAGACAAATTCAGCTAGGATGGAGGCACCAAAGGCCGTCCCAGAAAAGTCAAAACCGGTTGTGCAAGGGAGAGCGTTTGTTGTGAACTCCCAGAAAGCAAGGAACCCGAATGAGGTCATCACGGGTAAGCTTATCATAAACTCTAACGAAGTCTATACTTTATTTGATACCGGTTCTACCCATTCTTTTATTTCTCCTACTTGCGCTCATCGATTAAATTTGATTCCGGGAAAATTAGACTTTGACTTAGCTGTTGAAACTCCATTGGGAGAAACCTTCATTACATCCACGGTTTATAAGTCTTGTTTGGTTCAAGTTGGTACCCACACATTACCTGTCGATCTGATTTCATTAAAAATACTTGCATTTGACGTGATTCTAGGGATTGATTGGTTAACTACTCATCATGCAAAAATTGATTATTTTCGTAAGGTTGTTAGCTTTCATATTCCTAATCGACCTATTATGCGAATTCAAGCAACCAAACCATTAAAATCAATCGCTGTCATCTCAAGCCATAAAGCTATTCGTTTATTGAAAAACGGATGTCAAGCTTTCTTAGCTCATGTCACAGATCTAAACAAAAATACGTCAGCTTTGAATGATATTTCTGTTGTTAATAAATTTCCTGACGTATTTCCCGAAGAACTTCCTGGCCTACCCCCAGAGCGTGAAATTGAATTTTGTATCGACCTTGAACCCGGTACAAAACCCATTTCCAAAGCCCCATATCGAATGGCTCCTATTGAACTTCAGGAGTTAAAGACCCAACTGCAGGAATTGTTAGACATTGGTTTTATTCGTCCTAGTACTTCTCCTTGGGGTGCTCCTGTTCTGTTCGTGAAGAAGAAAGATGGGAGTATGCGACTTTGTATTGATTATCGGGAGTTGAATCATGTCACCATCAAAAATAGGTACCCATTGCCACGTATTGATGACCTGTTTGACCAGTTGCAAGGAGCACAATTCTTTTCAAAGATCGATCTTCGTTCTGGATATCATCAGCTGAAGGTTAGAACTGAGGATATTCCAAAGACTGCCTTCAGAACTCGGTATGGGCATTATGAATTCTTAGTTATGTCTTTTGGATTGACTAATGCTCCTGCTGCCTTCATGGATATGATGAACAGGGTATTTAAGGAATATTTGGATCACTTTGTGGTCGTCTTTATCGATGACATCCTTGTTTATTCCAAAAGTCGTGAAGATCATGAGCAACACTTGAGGCTGGTACTCCAAAAGCTTCGTGAATACAAACTTTATGCCAAGTTGAAGAAATGCGAGTTCTGGCTGGAAGAGGTAGCATTCCTTGGGCACGTAGTATCAAGTCGTGGAATATCGGTTGACCCGGCAAAGATTGAAGCTATTCAAAGCTGGGAGCAACCTAAATCAGTGACCGAAGTACGTAGCTTTCTTGGTTTAGCTGGTTATTATCGGAGATTTGTGGAAGGATTTTCTCGAATCGCTACTCCATTAACTCAGCTGACTCGGAAAGATACAAAGTTCGGTTGGAGCGAAGAATGTGAGCAGAGTTTTCAAGAACTCAAGAGGAGACTCATTTCAGCACCTGTTCTAACAATACCATCTGGCTCGGAGGGATTTGTCATCTACAGTGATGCTTCGAGCAAAGGGTTGGGATGCGTTCTCATGCAACATGGAAAAGTCATAGCCTATGCATCAAGACAACTCAAGGAATATGAGAAGAATTATCCTACTCATGATCTAGAGTTGGCAGCTGTTGTCTTTGCACTTAAAATTTGGAGGCATTACTTGTATGGGGAGAAGGTGGAGATCTTTACGGATCATAAAAGCCTCAAATATTTCTTCACTCAAAAGGAACTCAACATGCGACAACGACGTTGGCTTGAACTGTTGAAAGATTATGATCATACCATTCAATATCATCCTGGAAAAGCGAACGTGGTAGCTGACGCATTGAGTAGAAGATCATATGCAAGTACGAGTGCGATATTGTCAACACAAAGACCCATTTTGTGTGATTTGCAAAGGATGGAGATAGAGTTAAAGACTCCAGGGACCCATGTGATGATGACGAATATACGAGTAGAACCGACTTTAATCGATAAAGTTAAAGCTGCTCAAGCTACAGACCTGGAGCTGATGCGTATGAGGAAGAAAGTGCAAGAAGGTGCTATGCCGGAAGCAAGAATCGATGAAGAAGGAATACTTCGAGTCAACTCCAGACTTTGTGTTCCTAACAACCCTGATTTAAAGTATGAAATCATGATGGAGGCGCACAACACACCGTTTGCAATCCATCCTGGAAGTACCAAAATGTATCATGATCTTCGTCATACATTTTGGTGGAGCAATATGAAGAGAGAGATAGCATTGTTTATCTCAAGGTGTCTAACTTGTCAACGAGTCAAAGCGGAGCATCAAGTACCAAAAGGTCCATTGCAACCACTTGAAATTCCAGAATGGAAGTGGGAGCACATTACCATGGATTTCGTTACCGGTCTTCCTAGGGTTTCTCAAGGTATTGATGCGATTTGGGTCATTGTTGATAGATTGACCAAGTCTGCTCATTTCTTACCGATACGAGAAACTTATACACTTGAACGTCTTGCTCGTATGTACATAAACGAGATTGTAAGACTGCATGGTATGCCAGTATCCATAGTTTCTGACCGAGACCCAAGATTCACTTCACGATTTTGGGTTAGTTTACAAAAAGCTATGGGCACGGAGTTACGATTTAGTTCAGCATATCATCCTCAGACGGACGGACAATCAGAGAGGACTATTCAAACTCTTGAAGATCTATTAAGACTCTGTGTCTTTGACTTCAAGGGAAGTTGGGACAAGTTCTTACCATTGGTGGAGTTTTCCTACAACAACAGTTATCAAGCAAGTATTGGCATGGCTCCATTCGAAGCATTGTATGGAAGAAAATGTCGTTCTCCAGTATGCTGGGATGAGGTGGGTGAAGCAACGTTGTTGGGACCGGAGTTGGTACGTATGACTACAGAAAAGATTCAAACGATCCGACAACGTATAAAAAGCTCACAAGATCGACAAAAGAGTTATGCTGATCTTCATCGAAAGGACGTGGAATTTGATGTAGGAGATCATGTGTTCTTACGTGTTGCTCCATGGAAAGGAGTTACGAGATTTGGAAAGAGAGGAAAGCTCAATCCTCGATTCATCGGTCCATTTTTAATCCTCGATCGAGTAGGAACTGTGGCTTATAGACTCGCTTTACCGCCAAGTATGTCTCGTGTTCATAACGTTTTTCACATATCCATGTTATGCAAATATGTGGAAGACCCGAACCACATTATTGAGTTAGAACCGGACGAAATAGCGGAAGATTTGACGTATGAAGAAGTTCCTGTTCAAATCTTGGATAAAAAGGAACATATTCTACGCTCCAAGGTTATACCTCAAGTCAAAGTTTTGTGGAGAAACCACGATGTTGAGGAAATGACTTGGGAGTTAGAATCTGAAATGAAATCAAGGTATCCTTACCTCTTCGACATACCAGGTACGTACCCTAATTTCGAGGGCGAAATTTCAAAAGAAGGGGAGGTTGTAAGACCCCAACTTTTATAAATAAAGAAGAATTTTCTATAAATATCATTTTTGAATATTATGGAGTTAATTTGATATAATGTTATAGTTGTGGGTAATATTTATAAATTTTGCAAAGTACGCAAGTTGTTATATAATATTCGATTGGTCGGGAATATTCGTTTTAACAGGAAATATTCGTACAACGACACAATCATTGGTGGACCCCACAACGGAATTATTGTCGGATTGAGAAAACGACAAAAATATTTTATTAAAAATAACGGCGGAAGTTTTACCATTGTTACTGTTGAACTACTCGGTAGTAAAAGTACAGTAATACGTGTGGTTGCATAGTAGCACACGGTATTGATTATTAATGCTTATGTGAGAAGTCACTCAGTTTGATTCAATTATTGTCAGTTAATAATATGAATTATTTAGCGATAATGACGTTTTGTTTTATTCGTATTATTAACGTAATAAAACAGAAACATCTTTTTATATAAAACAGAATACTTTATTAAAGTTATTCTATAAATAGAATATATTATATTTTATTTAAAAGATTTTTCTTTAAATATGGACCGTCAGATTAAAGTAATCAATCTGGACCGTTCATGGATTAGTTACTATGCATTCTATTTTTCTATAAATAGCAGCTCATTCCTTCATTATTTCTTACGAATTCACTGAACTCTAGAGAGAGAAACTATAGAGAGAAACTATAGAGAGAGAGAAGAAGAGTATTCTGCTACTTAACTACTTCCTTATTTCAGCTCGTCTTTAAAACGGTAAGGGGTGTTATTCTTTCTTATTCATGAAGAGAACTGTTGTTATTCCATTTCTTATTATTCTGTTGGAATAACCTGTATACGTGGTCTACCCTATACTTGGTGACATTCTTCTATTATTCTGTTGGAACATCCTGTCTGTGTGTTTTACACCGGACCTGGTTCCGTTTTTATTATTATTCTGTTGGAACATCCTGTCTGTGTGTTTTACACCGGACCTGGTTCCGTCTTGTTATTATTCTGTTGGAACATCCTGTCTGTGTGTTTTACACCGGACCTGGTTCCATTATTTATTATTCTGTCGGAATATCCTGTCTGTGCGTTTACGCCGGACCTGGTTCCATTATTTATTATTCTGTCGGAATATCCTGTCTGTGCGTTTACGCCGGACCTGGTTCCATTATTTATTATTCTGTTGGAATAACCTGTCTGTGCGGTCTATCGCATGCATGGTGATTTCTTTTGTTCTTCCATTCTTTATTGTACTCAATTGGTTAAGTTTTGACTTCTATACTCCATGAAATTTGTGGAATATCCTTGATAATTGCGTTTCATCCAGTATCTTTTCATGAAAATATTCTTCTAAGTATTCTTGAATTTTACTCCACAAAGCAATATCACGTTGACAATTTGGACGTTGTTAATTCTTGGATAAATTAATTCTTGAACTTGTTTTATTGAATTCTTATATCATTATCATCATCCTCATGTTTATAAAATGTTGAAAGTCATCTGTGGCCTGTAGTGCATAGATGGACTTGGTATGATTATGACCAGGAATTATTCGGTATAATCATGACCGTAATATTACAAATGATGTGGTAAAAGTCCTCATTGGCCTGTAGTGCATTGATGGACAGTTGTTGGCATGATCATGACCATTAATGAATATACGAATATCCTTGGCCGTAGTGCAGGGGTGATTCGATGATGTGAATTATTTTATTAAGCTGAGTCTCAGCGATCACAGTGTTGGAAAATCTTTTAAATCATAAAAGATAGTAGAGTTTATTTTCTACTTGACTCTTTTAATGGATTGCTTGTTCCGCTGCAGTTAAACTTGATGTCTATTATATTTTATCAGTTTAACATTGTTGAAGGCTAATGATAATTTATTCTGCATTATCTTAGTCATGATATTTCTTACTGGGCTAGTTGAGCTCACCCTTTCTTTCACTGTTCTCTTCAGGAAATGAGAACGTAGCTGGGGCAAGTCGGGGAACGGAGTGATGGTCCGAATGATAGTATTAGTTAGTAGTCCTCACTATTCTATGTAATGGTGTGTTAATAAATGTAATGAGGACTCCTTTTGAGTATGAATACTCTCTAGAAGATAATATTTGTATTCAAACTCACAGTTTATGTTTTGTCGTATTGTACACGACAGTTGTATTAGTAAGTTGTATTTGTATTTTGTACTATGTATCTGACGACCCAAGATGGGTGATGTATACCTAATTTTGGGGGCGTCACACTTTTGATTGTTTCATCAAAACGAATGTTCTAATTTTGAGAAGCTTGCTTCAATCCATTTTTCTGAGTGTCTACAACTCTTACCTCATCGTATGTAATTGGATCATCATCTTCTATGATGTGTACCTCATCATCATCATCTATGATGAATCTATACCTCCCAGGTATCTTCGGTACTATTTTAGATTTACGATTCGGTTGTGGTACAATAAGTCTATCTATAAGTTCCTCTTATTTGACTTATAGTGTTTTGTGGTTCTTGAACTCTTCAAGATTCTATTATCCTCCCATTAGCCCCTTCAATGATAAACACCTTTATCTTAGAAGGTAGCATGTTTCGCAATAAACACCTTTTGCTAAGTAGGATTATAGAACATATATCCTAAACTTACTTTAGGATGTCCCATAAATCTGTACTTGTCAAATCTGATCCCAAGCTTATCCTTTGAAACCTTTTCACATAAGCTGGACAACCCCTTACCTTAACATACTTAAAATTAAGAATCATTCTTGTCCATAACTTTTATGGAGTCTTGTGGCCAGATTTTGAGGTTACCTTTTCGTAGATATGTTGCCATTTCTAGGACATTACCCCAAAAGGATACTGGAATGTCGGTAAAATCATTATGGACCGCACCATGTCCAACAACGTACGATTTTTCATTTCAGATACATCAATCAATTATTTCGTATCAGGAAGCGTCCATTGTGAGAAAACCTTTTGAGATGATCTAGAAACTCATTGAATAAGTATTCATTCCTTGATTCGATCAAAGAATCCTAATACTTTGCCAATTTGTTTCACTTCTGAATTCTTTGAACCTTTCAAATAATTCACACTTGTATTTCAGCAAATACACACATTCAACTCTTTGAATGATCATCTCCTTTTCTTATACTAATTTGTTCAATATGCAAAATTATTTTCACGTAAGCAAGTATACAAAATCCATTAAGTAATATTTCAGTTCTATACAAAATATTATTATTATAAATAGAACAAAAATTGTTCTTAAATATAATACCAAAGATTTCATTGTCCAACAGTAAAATGGAAATAATATTTCTAACAAGAACTGGAATACAATAACAACTTATTGACTTAATAGATTTGCCCGTAGGCATTGCTAAACTATAAGTTTCTATAGCTAATGTAGCAACCTTTTTCCACACATAGGATTACTTATCTTTGTTTAACTATTTACTTTTGATTAAACTAGAACCGTTGATGGAACCATTGAAGCTGGAATAGTTTTGATTTACTCAAATCTAGTTCTTTTTCTAGCTTTTGTACATATTGCTTTCTCATGTGAGCCTAGGAATCATGTGATCACAGATTCAGTTTGTGAATCTAGATTCGGTTTCCGTGATGGACATTTTCAGCTGCAGCTAGCTTGTAAATTATCTATGGTATTTGAATTTCCTTAGATGACTCTCATTGTGACGCCCCCAAAATAGGTATACATCACCCATTCCGAGTCGCCAAATACATGGTACAGAAAACAACTACAACTTCATTATTACAATTGTCGTGCAAAATACGACAACACATATGCTGTGAGTTTAAATACAAATATTGTCTAATAGACAGTATTCAAACTCAAAAAGAGTCCTCATTACAATTATTATCACACTATTTTATAAAATAGTGAGGACTGCTAAAATAACTGTCTAGACCCATCACTCCACACCCCGACTAGTTTCCACTATATTCTCGCCTCCTAAGAAAAAAATGGAACAAAAAGGAAAAGGGTGAGCTCAATTAGCCCAGTAAAGAATATTATGACTAAGATAATGTACAACAGATTATCGTTAGCCTTCAATAAATTAGATAAAATATAATGAACAACAAGTTTTAGATCAATATTCGCAGCGGAAATAATAATTTATTAGAAGAGTTAAGTAAAGAATGAAATCTACTATCATCTATGAATTTAAAAGTCCATCATCAATATTTTATCCCTGTAACATCAATCAATATACATCTTAAATCAAATATTCATCTTTGCACTACGGGCCAAAGATATTCATTTGTATCACCAGTTGGTCATGTTCATCTCAACACCTGTCTATCTATGCACTACGGGCCAAAGATATTCATAAGGTAATTATTCATCTTTGCACTACAGGCCAAAGATATTCAGTTATATCATCATTTAGGACTGAGGATGATAAAAAATATTTTAAAGAAAAATCCAGTAAGATAAAATGACAAAAATTTTGGATTCGTACTTTAGATAATCCAAGTTCCAAAATACTCCATAATAAACCATAGTAGAGTGAAATTCAAGAATGAAGATCAAAATATGGATTCAATCAAAGACAGTAACCATAATAGATAACTTGGACAAAATAGAGAAAATTTTATTTCTTCTATGAATAGTGCCATATTCGTGATTAGTGCCGTATACGTGAATAGTGACGTATACGTGAATAGTAACCTTGACACAAAAAGGTAGAAATTTCACAAGAAAAATCATACTTCGTGAATAGTACTCCTAAATAGTACCGTATTAGTGAATAGTGCCGTATACGTGAATAGTGATGTATACGTAAATAGTAACCTCGACATGAAAAGGTAAAAATTTCACAATAAAATTCATACCAATATTTTGGTATAATGATATTAAAAGAAATAATATCATTTACAATGGAAATAACATACCTTACCTCAAAAGAACAGTATTTCTAACTGGAATATCTGATATAGTGCTGAAGGAAACTTGTACTGAATAGCAACTCTCAAAGTATCTAAATACTCACAAAATACTTTCGATAATATAGAGAGAGAAAGCTTATGATTCTGGTGTGATTTTTAATTTTAACTAAGCACCCTATTTATAGGAAAATATTAGAACGCCAAAGCAGACTAAATTAATAAAATAATATTTTTTTTAAAAATTTTCTACCACACCTCTTGAACCAAAATTCAGCCACCACCAGTGGGGCCCACCAAAATTTAGATTTTCCACACCAACCAAAAGTGGGGCCCACCCATATTTTTAATAAAAACTATTTAGTTCCGAAACTTCAATAATTCATATTAAATAGCTTATTTATAAGAAAAATTCTAATCTCATATCTATTCCATAGGAAATTTAATTCTCTACAACTTTTTAGAAGAAATGTTTTCCAAATTTCAATCAGAAAATGTCCGAAATCCACATACGGATGATTTTTAACACCTTTATTTCGACAAAATACTGATAAAATATCTCAACATTAATTCTTTCATTTATATCCACATAAAAATAAATATTTCCATATCATATAAATTAATAATTAATTATTCACAAATAATATTACAGAATCACATTTATGACAACCAGGTCATTCCTAGGAAAGAGGGGGCTTTCTGATAAGAATTTCTCCTTATTGGCGCGTAATTAGGTGACCAAACCCCTTTCTTAGACAGAACTTCCTTAGATATTGTCAATAATGCTATCTAATAATATTATTCAAATAATATGAATTATTGATCTGATAATGGGAAATATTGTGCAGTGATAATTATTGAAACAACAATAATAAAAAATATCAACGTAGCAATTATTGAATCAATAAAATATAATATTGAACAGTAATTACTGTAACAATTATTGAGTAGTGTTTTCTTACGTAAGAATCAATAATTCAAAAAAAAAAAAATTGTGCAATACCGTGTGCTACTGTGCAATCACGCGTATTACTGTATTTTAACCACCGGGTATTCCAACAGTGTTAACGGTAACTATTACGCCATTATTATAAAAACTCAAACTTGTCGTTTTCTTCCTCCGACCGTTTTCCGTTATGGGGACCACAAATGACTGCGCCATCGTACGATTATTCCCCGATAGCAAGAATATTCCACGACCAAACGAATATTGCCCGACAACAATGAATATTTTATAAGCACTTGCTTATTTTGTAAAATTTACACATTTCACCCATAACCAAAGTATTATATCAAATTAACACCTTATTATTCACAATAATAATTAGAGAAAATTCGATTTTATTTATAAAAAGTTGGGACTTATAGTCATGCCCACAAGGAGTTCGGCATTGCTATGTATCTTATTTTCTCGAAGATGCTTCGCATCTCGAAAATAAAAATAATCAAGCCAAATAAATAATAAAATGGAAGTATCAAAGGCCTCAATTACTATTGAGCACAAGGGTTTAAAAAACCTGCTTTACAAAACATCACTGCTATATCTTGTTAAAATTAAAATTTTATACAAAAGTCAAACCGTTTGTATATAGGTGCAAATGAGGCATATCACTACTTCCAAACAACCGAACATAGACCTAATCACACACACACACACACACACACACACACACACTTTCACAGATAAATTTTTTAATGAAAAGTGGCAGTAATCGTGTTATCACGGAAGTCAGGGGTGCCTAACACCTTCCATCCACTTAATCAAGCCCCCGGACCCTAATGAATTTTGGTTTTACAGACCAGTTAAACAGTGTCACGTCATTAGGTCTTTGTGCAAACCTTTACTCGGTTGAGTTGGTGTAACCATTTAAAAATACCAACCGGCGACTCTTACAGTCAAATCGTCTACATAAACATGTCGGGCGTTTTCAAACTTATTTTTTCAAACAAATCTCACCTAAAATTAGAACACCAAAAGACAAGAACAGAAAGGGACAAATAAAAATCTCGACGTCGACACATACATGGTACTAAGGGCTGATCCCACTAGGTACGAGAAGTAAGGTCCATATAGTCTTACGACTGTTAAAGGTTCAAAGTAGAAATACTTGGTGACCTAAGACATAGTTTATGCTCTTGTGACCCTCAGATGTACTTTTGATTCCTGTTCTAATCTTGATTCAAAAACTGAGACTTCTTTTGGTTCAATATCCATTGTTTATTCGCATGTAATTATTATTATTCTATTGTTAAACTTGTGGGCAATTGTTGCTCACTCTTGCATAATAACATTGCAGCTACGATTGAAAGAGTTGATGAGCCATCCACAAGTAAGGGCAAGGGAGAAGCAAGTAAATGATGAAGACTCATTTAATATTTGAGAATGTTTATATTAAGACTTATGATGTAATATTTAAGACTTATTTGTTTATGATGTTTCTACATTTGATGTATTAAGGTTAGATAGCCTGGGATTACTTTGTTTTAGATGTTGTAACCCTTTATTGGGAAGATCCTATTTAAATTTTATTGTTGACATTATTATGGGTAGTTAGATATTAATTATTTTTAGTGAGTGAACACCAAATCTGTGGGAAGTTCGAGTACTCGGATTTGGGGGTATTACATGTTGGTATCAAAGCTGTAGGTTATGAACCTTAGGTAGGCAAAAAACCTTAGGTAGTAGCCTTAGAGGAGATTGAGAACATAGTGGTGATAAACTCTTATCGAGTTCTAAGAAATGAATTCCTTAATTCATTAAAGATAATAAAAGACTTTATGTGCTTATGTGATAAACTTATGTGCTCGCGAGTATCGATTAGTAACTAAAACTTAAAACTATGATGTCAGGATGTCGGATGTTGGAGGATCTAATCGAGCTGGGGAGGAGGAACCCCAAGTGCCTAAAGAAGAGGAGCCCCGAGACATTCATGTCATCCAGGAGCAGTTGGTACAGAGAGAGCCATCTCCATTAATCACTGTTGTGGGTTAGGAGAATGAGCCTTAGACTAATTCGGAGGAGGACCTTGAGGAGGAAGATGAGTTCCCACCGAACTCTATTGTAGCTCAGATGTATGACAAGATGTATGACCGTAATATTGAGCTTCAGGATAGAAACATAGAATTGGAGGAGCTGGTAGATGAATGTCAGACCACTATAGGTAAGAAAAATGAGGAAATCCAAGGTCTTGATGTACGCCTTGGAAATGTGGAGTGGAAATTAGTTCACTTAGAGGGTGAAAATGAGCGACTGATGGCAGAGGTTGTAAATCTGAAGGATGATCTGAAAGAAGAGTTTGCCAAGAGAGCAAGGGCTGAAGATGCTTATGAGGAGGCTTCCTAGCGTGCAGATGTAGCCGAGGAAGAGGTGCAGACAAAGAAAGTTAAGATTGGGGAGATGGATTGTGCATTCCACACTGCGATGAACAGAGCTCATGATCGAGTTATGTACTATCCAGTCCAGTTAGAAGACCTACCTTGGTACATGCTAGATCGTAGGACGATGTTCCATATCATGGAAGAAGAACACAGAGAAGATGTTCGACGTCTTAATAGGCCGTGATAGGAACAGTATGAGTTATGTGAATATATATGGTAGTTAATGATGTAAATTCCAGTGTAAATATAAGTAATGGAATATGATGATTTAGTCTTGAAGATTCTTTATCTCGGGATAGTTGATGTAAATAGCAGTGATGCTATCTCTCTATGTTTAGAAAGTTATTAATGAATAAAATATCAATGCTTATTCAAGATGTTATGTGTTAAGTGATAATCTTAAAATGTTTAAGTTAAGTCTTAAATACTTAAGAGATTGAGAAATGATCAAATAAACGTATATCTTAAACAGAAAATGCCTCCAAGAAGACGCCCAGCATGTCAACAAGCTCAGGAAGGATCCACGAACATCAACAATAACAACAACAACGACAATGCCCACGCCAATCATGTTCAATAGTTGGAAACCTTGTTAGCTGGAGCACTTGTGAATCAGCCGCAAGCTCAAGCTACGTACTTCGTTTAAGGATTTCAAGGCGATAGGACCGCCAAAGTTTAGATGATCCATGAATCTGGTCGAAGCTCAGACCTGGGTTATGGAAATAGAGAAGGTATTTAACGTTACAAGGGTTAACAATGATCAGAAGACTGCCTTTGTAACGTTTATGCTGAAATCAGAGGCCAGCTACTGGTGGCAGGTGAACAAGGTTAGAGGAGGATAGGGTGTGGTCACATGGGATAGATTCAAGGAGATGTTCTTTAAGATGTATTTCCCAACGAGCTCTTAGAACCAGATGGAGGTTTAGTTTTTGGAGTTGAGACGCGATGTATGTGAATGTATGTTGTGTGGTCCCTCCACCAAGAGGCTATCCTGTTGGTGCTTGATTAATGGACTCGTCAGAAGACTAATTCCACGAGGATCAAGAAAGGCACCACCCATATTTGCTCCAGTTGAAAGATCGGATTAACTTCCCATCGAGTAAATTGCGATGATCTAGGGACCTTCATGCCAAAAAGTCACGAGAGTAGCCTAAGATAGGTCAGCCTCTGATAAACTAAATGCGAAGGGAAGTCTCTTTATACCTTCCCATTTTAATTACTTGTAATTTTATTTCCATGTCAATCTCAATGTAATGGTAAATATAAAGGAGTATGTGAACATGCATTCCTTTTCATATCAAGACCTGTCATGTTATCCTGTCATCAAACAACTGACATCCATTTTGCAGGATAATATTCCTGAAAAACAGACACATTACATAGCATGTAAACATTTCCACGTTTCTCCAAACTAAACTACATAAGTCCTTTTGTAGGGAAATGATTGGTCCAGTGACCCGTTCTAAATCTAAAAAAGCACTAAGCTTACAGTTAGACATGGCTACAAGTGCCCAGCCTAATCCCAATCCTCTCTCTCGCGAGGAGTTTGAAGGATTAAACAATCAAATAACAGAGTTGGTTGATCTGCTCAAAGAATTACACAAATCAACTCAGGGTCCATAAATACCCATCCACACAGAACCCTCTGCACATGGAGGAATCCAAGGTCCGTACAGAGAAGTCTTAGCACCTGAGTCTCACAAAGAGAAGTCCAACAAAACCCTTGAAATCACCCATCTTAAAGAAGATCAAGACACTGGTGATATTCGGAAGAATGTTCTACAAATGGAAGAGACCATTCGATTCATCAAAGTGATTGGGACACACAGAAGTGTTTCATATTCAGACCTTTGTATCTTCCCCGGGGTTCATTATTCGGAGAAATTCAAGACTCCCGATTTTGAGAAATATTATGGATTGGGAGATCCCTACACCCACTTAAAAGTGTTCATTGGAGAGCTCGGATCCTATGTCGAGAATAAAAAGCTCAAAATGAAGCTATTTCAGAAAAGTTTGACTAGAGAAGCTAGAACATGGTACACCAGATTGGATAACTCTAAAATATACAACTGGAAGGAGTTAGGCCATGCTTTCCTCAGTCAATACAGCTTTCAGACTCAGATGGCTCCAGACAGGTATCAAATTACCAAAGTTAAGAAGCAAGTCAATGAGTCATTCAGAGAGTATGCCCAAAGATGGAGGAGTCTGACTGCTCAAGTTATCCCATCTATGACAGAGTCTGAAATGGTGATGACCTTCATAGATATTCAAGAAGCTCCATTTTATGAGAGGGTCCTAGCTGGAATAGGAAAGCCTGTCTCAGAAATGATCAAGCACAGAGAAATGGGATTGAAGTCTGGGAAGATTCAAGACCTCGTCGCTTTAAAAGCCGTAGCTGATTATATCCAATTTGGAAGTTATGGGAACAACCCCCAGAGGGTCCATAAGAAGAAAGAAGATGATGTTTCCTTGATACTGCAAGGACAAAAAGGCAATCAAAATTTGCCTATTCAAAGGAGAAACTACTCCCTTTTTTAAGCACAGTCTTCAAATCCTCCCTTGCCACGGGGTGGAGAAGTCAAATGTTCAAGAGTGTTCACACCCCTAGGGGATTCACTTGAAAACATTTTCAAACTTCTGACAACTCAGAAGAAAATCACCCATCTCCTTCCACCAGTAAATCCAAGTGGAAAGGGCTTCAATACAAGCAAGAAGTGTGCTTACCATTCTGGAGCTCCATGCCATGACACTCAGGATTGTTGGGCCCTCAAACATAAGATCAAGGACTTAATTGATAGTGGTGAGATCGTGGTAACCAAGCCTGAGCAACCACATGTACATGATAACTCTCTCCCTCAACATATGGAAAAGGAGGTTAACATGATCAACATGGTAGTGGAGAGAGCTCCAAGTACCTCAAATATCTGGGTGGTTCTTCCCAAACTAACAAGGATAATGACAACAAGTGAGATTATTCAGAGTTCCAGTTCATGATAGAACGAGAGTTAAAGTCTCTTGATGAACAGGTTAATCAACTGGCAGAACTGGTGATACACCAACACCAAGTCACACGGCAGTTGTTTAGTTACGAGCATGCTAGCCTCCTTTCCCTTATCACAAGGACTCCACCACTCACCTAAGAAAGTGAAACCTTGGAGGAAAAGCTTGCTAGAAAAGCAAGAGCTAAAGCCCGTCGGGATTTTATCAATAAAAGGGAATTCACTTATTTAGGCCAACCGATGGAAGAAATATTGAAGATGCTGATCAATGAAGGAAAGATCACTGCATTGCTACCTCTAGTCAATCCTCGCTCAAAAAAATTTAATGCTACTAGAGTATGTCAATACCACTCTCATTCTTGCGGTCACAGCACTGAGGAATGTTGGGCACTCCGCCATCTCATTCAAAATCTGATTGACAGTGGTGACCTGTAAATGGCAGACGATGACACCATATCACTTGAGAGTGGACATACATTTCCTCCAAGATCATAAAGATGGAAGGAAATTGTAGCAGTTCCTCTGAGGGAGATGTGGCTACCACTTCATTTGTAATTCAACCAATCAAGCTCAAAGGAGTTAAAAATCCTTTGAAGGTGGTTGCACCAAAGCCAATCATATTGCCATTCAGGTCGCATTATCCTGTCATCAGCCTTAAGCAAGTCCCATAGAACTATAGGGAGGTTGAAGGATCAACATCAAACACAACTACTGTGGTGTCTAAGGAAAATTCGTTGTATCTCCCTCAATGAGTGATGAAGCCAATCATCAGATCTAAGGGAAAAATGCCCAAGGAGAAGATTTAAGAATTCCTCCACACCATGGGACACAATAAAGACAAGGTGGTGCAAAGCTTGAAAGAAGCACCTCAACAGATCTCTATTCTGGACTTAGTTTTCTATTCAGAAGATCACCAGAATATCTTACTGAAGGTATTGGAAGAAGCATACTTGCCAAAGACAGTGGACGTTGAAAAGTTTCATCATCTGGTAGATCATATCTTCAATAGTAATGTGATATCCTTCACTGATGATTACATACCTCCCGAAGGGATGAGAAATTACAAGCCACTGCACATAGGAGTGATGTCT
This sequence comes from Panax notoginseng, assembly GCA_016801055.1. NCBI lineage: Eukaryota > Viridiplantae > Streptophyta > Magnoliopsida > Apiales > Araliaceae > Panax > Panax notoginseng. Next base: position 51,894,175 of record CM029017.1, read on the forward strand.
TCCGAATATGTGGTCGGAGGAGTGTTGATAGATAGAGGATCATCCCTAAACATCTACCCTTATGCCACATTAGAAAAAATGAAGATCAATCTCAACAGGATTCGAAGCAGCCACACAATCATCAAAGCTTTTGATGGATCTCGGCGAAATGTTGTCGGAGAGATTTAATTACCCGTGGAAATCGGTCCACATACATTCAATATATCCTTCCAAGTGCTCAAAATCATTATAGGATATAATTTACTGTTGGGAAGACCTTGGATCTATATGGCGGGAGCCGTCCCATCCACTCTTCATCAACAACTCAAGTATATCATCAACAGTAATCTGGTCACTGTCAATGTTGAGCCAAAGTATCCTGTCCAAAGTGATATACCTCTTATCAGTTTTAATGAAGAAGTTGAGCATGTCAGCTTCCAAGCCCTTGAGGTGAGTAACACTCACTATCAACCCATTGGGGCTCCACCTCTGAAACCTAGAGTTTTCATTGAGGTAATGTCGACCAGTCAAGAGATGATATCCTTGGGTTTCCAACTAGGACAAGGGTTAGGAAAGAATCAGCAAGGAATCAAATGCCCAATTCAAGTTCCCAATTAGATAGGGAAAGCCAAACTAGGCTACTCCTTTGGGTCCAGTCACAGGAACCCACACAAGCATACACCGATTCCTTCATCTACAAGGATGTTGCCTAAACCTACAGATGTAGATTCTGTACAGCCTCTAAGGACAATTCCTGCCTCTGTGGCAGGTATGCTATTTCCTAAGCTGAGAACGATTAAAGGGAAGGAAGACCTGATTCCAGACCCAGACATTGAGGAAAGGAATCAAAGGCGCAAACAAGAGATAAAGAGACATTTATCAAACATGCGCGTCCTGATTCATACATAGGGTATGAATAGAGACATTCCGGATGATGATTGTCCAGACATCATGGTCATTATTCGAGAGGAAGAGGATGATAACAACCCCTTCATCACAGCTGTCCACCAGGACTTGACCCTTGGTAATTGGAGCAGCACTCCTTGCATTTGTCGAAAAGGGTAAAAAGGGCAAAAAATCCCTTTGCCCTGTAGATAGCAATAACTGCTTATTTTTGTTGCATTGTATTAGCAGTTATTTTTGTCATGTCATGATAACACTCTGTATGATTGAACAGTTTCATATATTAAGGGAAAGCATTTTGTTTCAGGACTCTAAAGTTAGATATGCCTAAACTTACTGATGGAATGCCAATTCTTCACAAGAACTAGAACTTTGATGAAAAGTTGGACTCTGACTTGATGGATATTGGGCAAGAGGACTATGAGGTGCTTCAGGAGATCAAAGAATGGGTCAAAGACAAACCTAAGCCAAATCTTGATCAAACCACCTCTTTTAACCTCAGAACCTCAAAAAACCCCAAACAAATTCAGATTGATACGGACCTTACTCTAAGCTAAAGGAATGATATGGTTACTCTATTAACCCAATTCTAGGATGTGTTTGCATGGTCTTACAAAGAGATGATCTGTTTGTCCACTGACGTCGTCATTCATCGTCTACCCATTAAAGAGGGATTCAAGCCAGTCAGAGAGAAACTCAGGCGATTAAAACCTGAGTGGAGTTTAAAAGTCGAGGAAGAAATTATGAAACAATTTCAAGCTGACATCATCATGGTATCAATATACCCTGAATGGCTATCCAACATAGTCCTCGTACCTAAACTCGGAGGAAAGGTGCGAGTTTACGTGGATTACAGGGATCTGAACAAAGCTTGTCTCAAAGATAGCTTTCCCGTGCCATTCATCCACATACACATTGACAATACAGCCGAGTATGGCATGTACTCCTTTGTTGACTACTTTGCTGGGTACCATATAATTATGGTTGTTAAAGAGGATCGTGAGAAAACTGTATTCATCACTCCTTGGGGAACCTTTTGCTATGGACGATTGTCATTCAGCATCATCAATGCCAGAGCTACCTATCAGCGAGCCATGATGGCTCTTTTCCACGATCTAATGCATAAAGAGATAGAAGTCTATGTGGATGACATCATTGTCAAATCTCGAAGGGAGGAAGACCACCTAGATCATCTCAAAAAGCTCTTCAACCGGTTATGTAAGTATAACTTGAAGTTAAATCCAGTCAAGTGCGCCCTTGGCGTCAAGTCAGGCAAGTTACTGGGATTCCTAGTAAGCCATAAAGGTATTGAGATGGATCCTACAAAAATCCAAGCTATTACTGAAATTCCCGTGCCCCAGATAGAGAGGGAAATACAGGGATTTCTGGGAAGAATTAACTTCATTAGCCGATTCATCTCCCAACTCATAGCAACCTATGAACCCATCTTCAAGTTGTTAAGGAAGAACTCCAAGAAATGGAACGAAGAGTGTCAAAAAGCCTTCCTCTCAATCAAAGAGCAACTAGTAAAAGCTCCTATTTTGGTACCTCCTAGGGATGATGTTCTCATGTTTATGTACCGGTCAATCAATGACAATGCCATGGGCTGCATGCTGGGACAGAAAGATGATAGAGGCCAAGAAAGAGTTATCTATTACCTCAACAAAAGATTCAGCATCAGTGAGCATAAGTATACTCTGACTGAGAAAACTTGATGTGCTTTAGCATGGGGTTCCATGAGATTACAGCATTATCTCCATGGTCACACAACCCATCTCATATCCCGCATGGATCTTCTCAAGTACGTGTTCAACAAACCATGTTGAATTATCGACTATCCAGATGGCAGTTGATCCTCCAACAATTTGACGTCATCTACGCGAATCAAAAGTCTATCAAAGGTCAAGGAATTATGGATCAAGTGGCCGCCGCACCTTCAGGGAATTTCAAACCTTTGAAAACATATTTCCCTGATGAAGGGGTAATGACAATTCAACAACACCATCAGGATAATACAATCCAATCATGGAGAATGTATTTTGATGGAGCTATAAACATGGAAGGTGCTGGAGCTGGGGCAGTTCTAGTATCTAGCTCGGGAGAACAGTATCCCATTGCCATCAAATTGCAGTTTATCAGCACCAACAACACAGTTGAGTATGCAAGCTACATCATGGGGTTGAAACTAGCCCAATCCTTGGGCGTTAAACGATTAACTGTCATTGGAGATTTTGAACTGGTAATCAAACAAACCACTGGGGTATATCACACCAAAAAATTATATTTGCTGCCTTACCATCAGCAAGTTATCCAGATGGCTTCCGAGTTTGAAGAAATATCCTTCCTCCACATTCCTCAGAACAGGAATGACTTTGCTGATGCACTAGCAACTTCAATCTCTCCAACAACATTTCATCGAGATCCATTAAAGGTTTTGATGATTGTATAGCTGCTTCGAATCCTGTTGAGATTGATGTTCATTTTTTCCAATGTGGCATAGGGGCAGATGTTTAGGGATAATCTTCCATCTATTAGCACTCCTCCAACCATATATCCGAAAGACATAATCGCTATGTGCAATGGTTTACAATGACCCGTCCCTTCGGGAGGTATGTCATCATAGGTGAATGATATCACATTACTGTTGAAAATGTGATCAACTAGATGATGGAATTTTTCAACATCTAGTGTCTTTGGCAAGTGGGCTTCTTCTAATACTTTTAGTAAGACCTTCTTCCGATCTTCTGAATAGAAAACCAAGTCCAAAATAGAGACCTGTTATGGAGCTTCTTTCAAGCTTTGAGCCACCTTGGCTTCATTGTGTCCCATCTTGCGGAGGAATTCTTTAATTTTTTCCCTGGGCACTTTCCCCTTTCACCTGATGATAGGCTTCATCACCCGTTGAGGAAGATACAGTAGATTTTCTTTAGACAATGCATCAGTTGTGTTGCATCGTTATCTGCCATGTATAGGTCACAGCTGTCAATCATGTTTTGAATAAGATGGCGGAGTGTCCAGCATTCCTCAGTGTTGTGACCGCGAGAGTGGGAGTGGTATAGACATACTCCATTAGCATCAAACCATTTTGAGCGTGGATTAACTGGAGGTAGCAGTGTTGTGATTTTTCCCTCATTAATCAGCATCTGCAATATCTCTTCCATCGGTTGGCCCAAATAGGTGAATTCCCTTTTGTTGGCGAAGTCCCGACGTGCTTTTTCTTTTGTTTTTCTTGCAAACTTTTTCTCTAGTGTTTCACTTTCTTGAATAAGTGGTGGAGTACTTTTAATAAGAGGAAGGAGGCTAGCATGCTCCTGACTGAATAATTGACATGTGACTTGGTGTTGGTGAATCACCAGTTATGTCAATTGACTGACTTGTTCGCCAAGAGACTTTAACACACATTCCATCGTGAACTGGAACTATAAATAATCCCACTTTTCAGCATTATCCTTGCTGGTTTGGGATGAACCCCTCACATATTTGAGGTACTTGGAGCTTTCTCCACTGCCCATGTTGATCATGTTAACCTCCTCTTCCTTGTGTTGGGGGAGAGAGTTGTCTTGAACATGTGGTTGGTCGGGCTTGGTCACCACTATCTCACCACTATCAATTAAGTCCTGGATCTTATGCTTAAGAGCCCAACAATCCTAAGTGTCATTGGCTGGAGCTCCATCATGGTAAGCATATTTCTTATTTGTATTGAAACCCTTTCCACTCGGGTTGGCTGGTGGAAGGAGATGAGTGATTTTCTTCTAAGTTGTCAGAAGTTTGAGAATGTTTTTGAGTGAATCCCTTAAGGGTGTGAACACTCTTGTACGTCTGACTTCTCCACTCTTTGGCAAAGGAGGGTTTGAAGATTGTGCTTAAAAAGGGGAGTAGTTTCTCCTCTGAATAGACAAGTTTTGATTACCCTTTTATCATTACAGTATCAAGGAAACATCCTCTTCTTTCTTCTTATGGACCCTCCGAGGGTTGTTCTCATAACTTCTAGATTGGATGTGCTCAGCTACGGTTTTCAATGCGGTGAGGTCTTGAATCTTTCCTGATTTCAATCCCATTTTAGCCATTTTTCCATGCTTGATCATTTTTGCGAACGGCCTGCCTATTCCAGCTAAAACCCTCTCATAAAATGGAGACTCTTGAATATCTATGAAGGTCATCACCATTTCAGACTATGTCATGGATGGGATAACTTGAGAAGCCAAACGCCTCCATCTTTGGGCATACTCTCTTAATGACTCATTGACTTGTTTCTTGACCTTAGTAATTTGATACCGGTCTGGAGCCATCTGAGTTTGAAAGATGTATTGATTGAGGAAAGCATGGGCTAACTCCTCCTAACTGTGAATTTTTGAGTTATCCAATCTGGTATACCATGCTCTGGTTTCTCCAGTCAGACTTTTCTGAAATAGCTATATTCTGAGCTTTTTATTCTCAGCATAAGATCCGATCTCTCCAATGAACACCTTTAAGTTGGTATAAGGATCTCCCAATCCATCATATTTCTCAAAATCAAGAGTCTTGAATTTTTCCGGATAATGAACCCCGGGGAAGATACAAAGGTCTGAATATGAAACTTTCCCTTGTGTTCCAATCCCTTTGATTGATCGAATGGTCTCTTCCATTTGTAGAACCTTCTTCCGAATATCACCGGTGTCTTGAGCTTCTTTAACATGGGTGATTTTAGGGGTTTTGTTGGTCTTATCAGACTAAGACTCAGGAGTTGGAACTTCTTTATCTGGACCCTGGATTCCTCCATGTGCAGAGGATTCTGTGTGGATGGGTATTTATGGACACTAAGTTGATTTGTATAATTTTTTGAGTAGAACAACCAACTCTATAATTTGATTGCTTAATCCTTCGAACTCCTCGCGAGAGACAGGAATAGGATTAGACTGGCCAGATGTGGCCATGTTTGGATGTAGGCTTAGTGCCTTTTCGGACTTTGAACGGGTAATAGGACCAATTGTTTCCCTACAAAAAGACTTATGTAGTTTAGTCTTAGGGAAACGTGGAAATGTTACATGCTATGTAATGTGTCCATTTTTTAGGAATATTATCCTGCAAAATGGATGTCATTTTTTTAATGACAAGATAGCATGACAGGTTTTGATATGAAAAGGGAATGCATGTTCACATATTCCTATATATTTTCCATTACATTGAGATTGACATGGAAATGAAATTACAAGTAATTAAAATGGGAAGGTATGAAGAGACTTCCCTCTGCGTTTGGTTTATCAGAGGTTGACCTATCTTAGGCTACTCTCGCGACTTTTTGGCATAAAGGTTCCCAGATCATCGCAATTTACTCGATGGGAAGTTAATCCGATCTTTCAACTGAAGGTAATCTGGGTGGTGCCTTTCTTTAGCCTCGTGGAATTAGTCGCTCGACGAGTCCAGTAATCAAACACCGACAGGATAGCCTCCTAGTGGAGGGATCACCCAACATACATTCACATACATCGCGTCTCACCGTATGCAAATGATGACATATGCGAAGCACAAATGTGACGCCCCCAAAATAGGTATACATCACCCATCTTGAGTCGCCAAATACATGGTACAGAAATCAAATACAAACTTCTTTTATACAATATGACAAAACGTAGCTGAGTGTTTTTACACGAATATTGTCTAAAAGACAATATTCAAACTCAAAATGGAGCCCTCATTACAATTATTATCACACTATTTTAAAAAATAGGGAGGACTACTATAGCCACCATCTTGGACCATCACTCCGTTCCCCGACTAGTCCGGCTACGTTCTCATTTCCTGAAGAGAACAATGAAAGCAAAAGGGTGAGCTCAACTAGCCAAGTAAGAAATATTATGACTAAGATAATGCAGAATAAGTTATTGTTAGCCTTCAGCAGTGTTAAACAATAAACAACAAGTTTAACTGCAGCGGGACAAGCAATCCATTAGAAGAGTCAAGTAGAGCATGATATCTACTATCTTCTATGATTTAAAAAGTTTATCATAATCTTTATAGCTGAGACTCAGCTTAACAAATAATCTACATCACAGAATTATCCATGCACTACGGGCCAAGGATATTCATTAGTATCACAACCACGAATTATCCATGCACTACGGACCAAGGATATTCGTGTAATCACTAATGATCATTGTGACGCCCCCAAAATATGTATACATCACCCATCTTGGGTCGCCAAATACATGGTAAAAAATACAAATACAAACTTAAATAAACAACATGAGCTATGAGTTTTAATACAAATATTGTCTTCTAGACAGTATTCAAACTCAAAATAAGTCCTCAATACTATCACATTATTTCACAGAATAGTGAGGACTACTAATGCACCATCTCGAACCATCACTCCGATCCCCGACTAGTCTCGGCTATGCTCTCATTTCCTGAAGAGAACAATGAAAGTAAAGGGTAAGCTCAACTAGCCTAGTAAGAAATATTAAAACTAAGATAATGCAGAATAAATTATCGTTAGCCTTCAACAATGTTAAACTGATAAAATATAATAAACATCAAGTTTAACTGCAGCGGAACAAGCAATCCATTAGAAGAGTCAAGTAGAGCATGATATCTACTATCTTCTATGAATTAAGAGTTTATCATCAATTTTATCGCTGAGACTCAGCTCAATAAATAGTATCATAACCACGAATTATCCATGCACTACGGGCCAAGGATATTCGTGTTTTCACCAATGGTCATGATCATACCGAATAATACCTGGTCATAATCATACTGACAACTGTCCATCAATGCATTACGGGCCACTGAGGACTTTTATCACATCATTTGTGACATTACGGGTCATGATTATACCTAATGATTCCTAGTCATAATCATACCAATCAACAGTCCATCTATGCACGTAAGCCAAAGATGACTTTTATCATAATATAAGAAGTATGAGGATGTTGACAATGATATAAGAATTCAATTAAATGAAAGCAAATGATAAATTTTAAAGATTTATAATTTAATTTATCCAGAATTTAATAATGTCCAAATTGTCAACATGATACTGCTTTGTGGAGTAAAATTCGAGAATAATATTCTATCAAAAATGATTTGGACAGCAAAGAAATCAATTTTTGACATGAATAATTTCTCGGGTAAATAGTACCAGAGTGAATAGTATCCCGTGAATAGTATTTCAGGAATAGTATTATGTGAATAGTACTTTATGAATAGTATCCCGTGAATAGTACTTCGTGAATAGTATCGTATAAATGAATAGTACTTATGGACAGTACTCCGGAATAAAAAGCTTAAAATTTAATAAGAATGTGTAGAAAATATCCTTGTAAAACGACACTAGATGAAGCGCAAATTTCAAGGATATTCCACTAATTTCACGGAGTATAGAAGCAATACTTTAATAAAATGAGGGTATAATCAGGAATACGAAACGAAATAAGATTACTCACATACTATAGAGTATGGAAGAAAATATTATTTCTTATGAATACTGAAAAAATAATATCACTTACCCCAGAAGAAAACTGGATACTGGAATAGTGAGGTAGCAGACTTCTCTTCTTCTTTCTCTCTATAGCTTCTTTCTTTATAATTGCTCTTGTGAGTCTTAGTGAATTGGTGAGAATGAAAGAAGAATGAGCTTCTATTTATAAGAAAATGTAGTTTCGATAATTGCACGTTTTGAGGCTCGAAATATTACAGTACAATACCTTCATCTTTTCCTTCATTTTTAATTTAGTCCTACAAGTATTATCAAATTTGCACCACCTCCCCTAGTAGTACATCATATGAATCAATAGTACATTCATGTGAATCAAAAGTTCTATACAGGTGGAAAAAATAATTATAGTATAGTACCTTCATCTATACCTCTATTTTTAATTTAGTCATGTAAGTATTATCAATTTTGCACCACCTCCCCTAATAGTAATGCATGTGAATCAATAGTTCCACTCATGTGAGCAAATAGTTATATGCATATGAACTAATAGCAATTAATTGCTCATTTATCCGATTAATTACCCGATTGGTCAATATAACATCCAGAAATCAATTATTATCGAAATAAATGTCGATTTCCACTAACATAAATAATCCCAACACAATGGAAATATTAATTTCATCTTTAATTAATTCGAACTTATTCATCATTAATATTATAACTCACAATATTTAACAACCAGATCATTTTTAGGAAAGAAGGGGCTTTTCGATAAGGATTTCTCCCTATTGGCGTGCAATTAGGTGACCAAACCTCTCCTTGACATAACTTTTTAGACATTGTTAATATTACAATTAATAATATGAATAACTTTGTCATCTCAATTACTGATTTAATAATAATAAAAATTATGCAGATGATACTGTGGCAATAATTGAATCAATAAAATGAGAGATATTATGCAGCAATTACTGTAGCAATAATTGAGTATAACTGAGTGACTTCTCATGTAAGCATCAATAATCAATACCGTGTGCTACTATGCAATCACGCGTATTACTGTACTTTTACCATCGGGTAGTTGAACAGTTTAACAATAAAACTTTCGCCGTTATTTTTATAAAAAGATAATTCTGTCATTTTTTAACTCGACAATATTTCGTTGTGGGGTCCACCAATGATTGTGACGTCGTACGAATATTTCCTTTTAAAACGAATATTCCCCGACCAATCGAATATTATATAACCACTTGCTTACTTTGCAAAATTTGTAAATAATACCCACAACTATAACATTATATCAAATCCACACCAAAAATATATTTCGAGAAAAAAAATAATATTTTTTCATAAAAGATGGGGTCTTACAACCTTCCCTTCTTATAAAATTTTATCCTCAAAATTAGGGTGTGTACCTGGTATGTCGAAAAGGTGAGGATGCCTTGACTTTATTTTAGATTCTAACTCCCAAGTTATTTCCTCAACATCGTAGTTTCTCCACAAAACTTTGAGTTGAGGTATAATCTTGGAGCGTAGAATATGATTCTTCTTATTCAAGATTTTAACAGGTACCTCTTCAGAGGTTAAATATTCCGCTATCTCGTCCGGTTCTAATTCAATAATATGGTTCGGGTCTTTCACATATTTACGTAACATAGATATGTGAAAAACGTTATGAACACGAGACATACTTGGCGGTAAGGCGAGTCTATAGGCCACAGTTTCTACTCGATCGAGGATTATAAATGGGCCAATGAATCGAGGATTGAGCTTTCTTCTCTTTCTAAATCTCTTAACTCCTTTCCATGCAGCAACACGTAACAACACATGATCTCTAATATTGAATTCCACGTCCTTTCGATGAAGATAAAACATAACTCTTGTGTCGATCTTGTGAGGTTTTTATATGTTGTCGGATCGTTTGAATCTTTTCCGTAGTCATACGTACCAACTCTGATCCCAATAACATTGCTTCACCCACGTCATCCCAGCATACTGGAGAACGACACTTTCTTCCATACAACGCCTCAAATGGAGCCATGCCAATACTTGCTTGATAACTATTGCTGTAGAAAAACTCCACCAATGGTAAGAACTTGTCCCAACTTCCTTTGAAATCAAGGACACAGAGTCTTAATAAATCTTTAAGAGTTTGAATAGTCCTCTCTGACTGTCCATCCGTTTGAGGATGATATGCCGAACTAAATCGTAAATCCGTGCCCATAGCTTTTTACAAACTAACCCAAAATTGTGAAGTGAATCTTGGGTCTCGATCAGAAACTATGGATACTGGCATACCATGCAATCTTACAATCTCATTTATGTACATATGAGCAAGACGTTCAAGTGAATAAGTTTCTTGTATTGGTAAGAAATGAGCAGACTTGGTCAATTTATCAACAATGACCCAAATCACATTAATGCCTTGAAAACCTTGGGAAAAACAGTAACGAAATCCAAGGTAATGTGCTCCCACTTCTATTCTGGAATTTCAAGTGGTTGCAATAGACCTTTTGGCACAAAATGCTCTACCTTGACTCGTTGACAAGTTAGGCACCTTGAGATAAACCCCACTATCTCTCTCTTCATATTGCTCCACCAAAATGTATGTCGAAGATCATGATACATTTTGGTACTCCCAGGATGGATTACGAACGGTGTGTTGTGCGCCTCCATCATGATTTTATACTTCAAGTCATAATCGTTAGGAACACAAAGTCTGGAGTTGACTCGAAGTATTCCTTCTTCATCGATTCTTGCTTCCAGAATAGCACCTTCTTGCACTTTCTTCCTCATACGCGTCAGCTTCAGGTCTGTAGATTGACCAGCTTTAACTTTATCGATTAAAGTTGGTTTTACTCGTATATTTGCCATCATCATATGGGTCCCTGGAGTCTTTAACTCTATCTCTATCCTTTGTAAGTCATACAAAATGGGCCTTTGCGTTGACAATATCGCACTCGTATCCGCATATGATCTTCTACTCAATGCGTCAGTTACTATGTTCGCTTTTCCTGGATGGTATTAAATGGTATGATCGTAATCTTTCAACAGCTCAAGCCATCGTCGTTGCCGCATGTTGAGTTCCTTTTGAGTGAAGAAATATTTGTGGCTTTTATGATCTATATAGAACTCCACCTTCTCTCTATACAGGTAATGCCTCCAAATCTTAAGCACAAAAACGACAGCTGCCAACTCTAGATCATGAGTAGGATAATTCCTCTCATATTCTTTGAGTTATCGAGAGGCATAGGCTATGACTTTCCCATGTTGCATGATAACACAACCTAAACCTTTGCCTGAATCATCGCTGTATATGACAAATCCCTCCGAACCAGATGGTATTGTCAGAACAGGTGATAAAATAAGTCTCCTCTAGAGTTCTTGAAAACTCTTCTCATATTCCTCGCTCCAACCGAATTTTGTATCTTTTCGAGTCAGCTGAGTTAATGGAGTAGCGATTCGAGAAAACCCTTCTACGAATCTCTGGTAATAACCAGCTAAGCCGAGAAAGCTACGTACTTCAGTCACTGACTTAGGTTGCTCCCAGCTTTGAATTGCTCCAATCTTTGCTGGGTCAACAGATATTCCATGATTTGATATCACGTGCCCAAGGAATGCTACTCCCTCAAGCCAGAACTCACATTTCTTCAACTTGGCATAAAGCTTGTTTTCACGAAGCTTTTGGAGTATCAGCCTCAAGTGTTGTTCATGATCTTCACGGCTTTTAGAATATATGAGGATATCATCAGTAAAGACGACCACAAAGTGATCCAAATATTCCTTGAATACTCGGTTCATTATATCCATAAAGGCAACATGAGCATTAGTCAATCCAAAAGAAATGACTAGGAATTTGTAATGCCCGTACCGAGTTCTGAAAGTAGTCTTTGGAATGCCATCAGTTTTAATCTTCAACTGATGATATCCATAACGAAGATCGACCTTTGAAAAGAATTTGGCGCCTTGCAATTTGTCAAACAGATCATCAATACGAGTGGAAACGGGTACCTATTTTTGATGGTGGCATGATTCAACTCCCGATAATCAATACAAAGTCACATACTTCCATCTTTCTTCTTCACGAATAGAACATGAGCACATTAAGGAAACGTACTAGGACGAATGAAATCGATGTCTAATAATTCCTGCAGTTGGGGTTTTAGCTCCTGAAGTTCAATAGGAGCCATTCGATATGGGGCTTTGGAAATGGGTTTTGTACCGGGTTCAAGGTCGATACAAAATTCGATTTTATGCTCTGGGGGTAGGCCAGGAAGTTCTTCAGGGAATACTTTAGGAATTTATTAACAATAGAAATATCATTCAAATCTAAAGTATTTTTATTTAAATCCGTGACATGGGCTAAGAAAGCTTGACATCCGTTTTTCAATAACTGAATAGCTTTATGGCTTGATATGACAGTGATTGACTTTAGTGATTTGGTTGCTTGAATTCGCATAATAGGTTGGTTAGGAATATGAAAGCTAACAACCTTACGAAAATAATCGATTTTAGCATGATGAGTACTTAACCAATCAATCCTTAGAATCACATCAAATGCAAGTACTTTCAAAGAGACAAGATCGACAAGTAACGTGCGGTTACCGATTTGAATCAAACAAGACTTATAAACAGTGGATGTAATGAAGGTTTCTCCCAATGGAGTTTCAAAAGATAATTCAAAGTCTAATTTCTCTGGAGTTAAATTTAAACGTTGAGCGCAAGTAGGAGAAATAAAAGAATGGGTAGAACCGGTATCAAATAAGGTATAGACTTCACTAGAGTTTATGATTAGCTTACCCGTGATGACTTCGTTCAGGTTCCTTGCTTTTTGGGAGGTTACGACAAACGCTCTCCCTTGAACTACCGGTTTTGACTTCTCTGGAATAACCTTTGGTGCCTCCATCCCAGCTGGACTTGGCTTTACTGCACGATAAAATCAGGTTAGGTGACCTTTTCTTTCACAATTATAACATGCTTTGGATTGCTGTATACCGTTCAGACTGATATGTCCCTCTCCTCCGTATTTGTAACATACGATTGGCTGTTGTTCCCCTTCCTTAACAACAGGTGCTGGTGATGACGTCTTTTCATCATTGTTGAATCTCTGCTTCTATAAATTTCTACTTCTATTATCTTGGCCATGATTTCCACCGAAGTGGTTACCATTTCTGGTATGTTGATTCCCTCCACGTTTGTTGTCACCGCTTCGATGACTGCTACCACTGGTATTATCATTTTGCCGGCTGCTTTCTCTTGGTTGGGTTGACTCGTTATCGCGCTCCAATAATTGAGCCCTATTTACAACATCTAAATAAAAACATAGTTTGTGAGAAATTAAGTATTGACGTATCTCGGGTTTCAAACCTCTTAGAAACATCCGCGTCATTCTCTCCTCATTATCAACCAAGTGGGACGCAAACTGGGACAACTCAACAAACTTAGCTTCGTACTGCGATACGGTCATATTATTTTGCTCCAGCTTGATAAACTCCACCTCTTTCATGTGACGAATACTTTCGAAAAAGTACTTGTCTTTGAATAGTTCTTGGAACTTCTCCCAAGACATCTTCAATGTGGTAGGTTGAGTACGCTTTACAGATTCTCACTAGTACTTTGCCTCTCCTCACAACATGAAGGTGGCAAAGGGAACCTTATACTCCTCGGAGCATCCCAAGACATCAAATATCTTGGTGATTTACTTTATCCACATCTTTACCTTAAGTAGTTTTGGCTCTCCAATAAACTCCGGTGGTCCCAGCTCCATGAACTGTTTAGCCGTGATCATCCGAGAGTTGCCAGTGTTTCCACCTGCATTTTGAATAGGAGTCACTATCGCCTGATGTTGCATGAATTATATAAAGCCTCTGAACATCCCATCGTTAATCGTTTGGTCAGTATTGTTGTTTTTCTGAGGATTATTTCCATCTTGATGCACATTATCCTGGGTATTGATCGTTGGTGACTCAACGGTCTCATTTGCTTCATTGCTTAGCTCAACATTTTCGGATGCCATTTTCAAATACTGCCACAAAATAAGGGTTAATTAGCATGTCACATATTATCCCTATACTCTGACCGACCAAATAAATACCAAATAAACTTAGGTAGGTCATATTAGCGAAGGAATTTCCCGCCTCTCCCCTCCTAGTTCTAGTTTCACATCTCAGCCAGGGATCATATCCCTAAGCTTTGATACCAACTGTGACGCCCCCAAAATAGGTATACATCACCCATCTTGGGTCACCAAATACATGGTACAGAATACAAATATAATCTTAAAAATACAACATGAGGTGTGAGTTTTAATACAAATATTGTCTTCTAGACAATATTCAAACTCAGAATAAGTCCTCAATATTATCACACTATTTCACAGAATAGTGAGGACTACTAATGCACCATCTCGAACCATCGCTCCGTTCCCAGACTAGTCTCGGCTATGTTCTCATTTCCTGAAGAGAATAATGAAAGCAAAGGGTGAGCTCAACTAGCCCATTAAGAAATATTATAACTAAGATAATGCAGAATAAAATATTGTTAGCCTTCAACAGTGTTAAACTGATAAAATATAATAAACATCAAGTTTAACTGCATCGGAACAAGCAATCCATTAGAAGAGTCAAGTAGAGCATGATATCTACTATCTTCTATGAATTAAGAGTTTATCATCAATTTTATCGCTGAGACTCAGCTCAATAAATAGTATCACAACCACGAATTATCCATGCACTACGGGCCAAGGATATTCGTGTTTTCACCAATGGTCATGATCATACCGAATAATACCTAGTCATAATCATACCAACAACTGTTCATCAATGCACTACGGGCCACTGAGGACTTTTACCACATCATTTATAACATTGCGGGTCATGATTATACCGAATGATTCCTGGTCATAATCATACCAATCAACAGTCTATCTATGCACGTAAGTCATAGATGACTTTCATCGCAATATAAGTATGAGGATGATGACAATGATATAAGAATTCAATTAAATGAAAGCAAATGATAAATTTTAAAGATTTATAATTTAAATTATCTAGAATTTAATAATATCCAAATTTTCAACATGATACTGCTTTGTGGAGTAAAATTCAAGAATAATATTATATCAAAAATGATTTGGACAACAAAGAAATTAATTTTTATCATTAATAATTTCTCAGGTGAATAGTACCCGAGTGAATAGTACCCCATGAATAGTACTTCGAGAATAGTATCTCATGAATAGTACTTTATGAATAGTATTCGTGAATAGTACTTCATGAATAGTACTTTGTGAATAGTATTTTATGAATAGTACCGTATAAATGATTAGCACTCATGGACAGTACTCCGACATGTAAAGCTTAAAATTTAACAAGAATGTGTAGAAAATATCCTTGTGAAACGATACTAGATGAAGCGCAAATTTAAAGGATATTCCACTAATTTCACAGAGTATAGAAGCAATACTTTAATAAAATGAGGGTATAATCAGGAATACGAGACGAAATAAGATTACTCACATACTATAGAGTATGGAAGAAAATATTATTTCTTATGAATACTAAAAAACTAATATCCCTTACCTCAGAAGAAGACTGGATACTGGAATAGTGAGGTAGCAGACTTCTCTTCTTCTTTCTCTCTCTATAATTGCTCTTGTGAGTCTTAGTGAATTGGTGAGAATGAAAGAAGAATGAGCTTCTATTTATAGGAAAATATAGTTTCGATAATTGCACGTTTTGAGGCTCGAAATATTACAGTACAATACCTTCATCTTTTCCTTCATTTTTAATTTAGTCCTACCAGTATTATCAAACTTGCACCACTTCCCCTAATAGTACATCATGTGAATCAATAGTACATTCATGTGAATCAATAGTTCTATACATGTGAAAAAAATAATTACAGTATAGTACCTTCATCTATACCTCTATTTTTAATTTAGTTATGCAAGTATTATCAATCTAGCACCATCTCCCCTAATAGTAATACATGTGAATTAATAGTTTCATTCATGTGAGCAAATAGTTATATGCATGTGAACTAATAGCAATTAATTACTCGTTTATCCGAATAATTGCCCGATTGGTCAATATAACCTCCAGAAATTAATTATTATCGAAATAAATGTCGATTTCCACTAACATAAATAATCCCAACACACTGGAAATATTAATTTCATCTTTAATCAACTCAAACTTATTCATCATTAATATTATAACTCACAATATTTAATAACCAGATCATTCCCAGGAAAGAGGGGGCTTTTCGATAAGAATTTCTCCTTATTGGCGCGCAATTAGGTGACCAAACCTCTCCTTGACAAAACTTTATAGACATTATCAATATTGAAATTAATAATATGAATAACTTTGTAGTCTCAATTATTGATTTAATAATAATAAATATTATGCAGATGATACTATGACAATAATTGAATTAATAATATGAGAGATATTATGCAACAATTACTGTAGCAATAATTGAGTATAACTGAGTGACTTCTCACGTAAGCATCAATAATCAATATCGTGTGCTACTATGCAACCACGCGTATTACTGTACTTTTACCACCGGGTAGTTCAACAGTTTAACGGTAAAACTTTCGCCGTTATTTTTATAAAAAGATAATTTTGCCGTTTTCTAACTACGATAATACTTTCGTTGTAGGGTCCACCAATAATTGTGTCGTCATATGAATATTCTCCGACCAATCGAATATTATATAACCACTTACTTACTTTGCAAAATTTGTAAATAATACCCACAACTATAACATTATATCAAATTCACACCATACTATTCAAAAATATATTTCGAGAAAAAAATTAATCTTTATTCATAAAAGTTGGGGTCTTACAGTCATGATCATACAAACAACAGTCTATCAATGCACTACGTGCCAATAAGGACTTTTACCACATCATTTGTAACATTACAGGTCATGATTATACCGACTGATCCCTAGTCATAATCATATCAATCAAAAGTTCATCTATGCACGTAAGTCAAAGATGACTTTCATCACAATATAAGCATGAGGATGATGACAATTATATAAGAATTCAATTAAAAGGGAACAAAGGATAAATTTTTAAAAAATTATAATTTAATTTATCCAAAATTCAATAATGTCCAAATTGTCAACATGATACTGCTTTGTGGAGTAAAATTCAAGAATAATATTGTATCAAAAATGATTTGGACCGAAAAGAAATTAATTTTGTCATGAATAGTTGTCCGGGTGAATAGTCCCCGAGTTAATAGTATCTCGTGAATAGTACTTTATGAATAGTACTTATAAATAGTACTTCGTGAATAGTAATTTGTGAATAGTACATATGAATAGTACCGTATAAATGACTAGTACTCATGGACAGTACTCCAGCATGAAAAGCTTAAAATTTAACAAGAATGTGCAGAAAAATATCCTTGTGAAACGATACTAGATGAATTGTAAATTTCAAGGATATTCTACTAATTTCACGGAGTATAGAAGCAATACTTTAACAAAATGAGAGTATTATCAGGGATACAAGACAAAATAATATAACTTACATACTACAGAGTATGGAAGAAAATATTATTTCTTATGAATATTGAACAAAAATAATATTCCTTACCTTAGAAGAAGACTGGATACTGGAATAGTGAAGTAGCAGAATACTCTTCTTCTTTCTCTCTATAGCTTCTCTCTTTATAACTTCTCTCTCTATAATTATCTTGTAAGTCTTAGTGAATTGGTGAGAATGAAAGAAGAATGAGCTTCTATTTATAGGAAAACATAGTTTCGATAATTGCACATTTTGGAGCTCGAATTATTACAGTATAGTACCTTCATCTTTTCCTCCATTTTTAATTTAGTCCTGCAAGTATTATCAATCTTTCACCACCTCCCCTAATAGTAATGCATGTGAACCAATAGTTCCATTCATGTGAGCAAATAGTTATATGCATATGAACTAATAGCAATCAATTACTTATTTATCCGATTAATTACTCGATTGGTCAATTTAACCTCCAAAAATCAATTATTATCGAAATAAATGTCGATTTCCACTAACACAAATAATCCCAACACAATGGAAATATTTTTATCAACAATTTCAGCTTTAACACGAACTTATTCATCATTAATATTATAACTCATAATATTTAACAACCTGATCATTCCTTAGAAAAAGGGGGCTTTCCGATAAGGATTTCTCCCTACTGGCGCATAATTAGGTGACCAAACCCCTTTCCTCGACAAAACTTTCTAAACATCGTCAATATTGTAAATAATAATATGAATAACTTTGTCGTCTCAATTATTGATTTAAAAATATAAAATATTATGCAGATGATATTATGACAATAATTGAATCAATAATATGAGAAATATTATGCAGCAATTACTGTAGTAATAATTGAGTATAACTGAGTGACTTCTCACGTAAGCATCAATAATCAATACCGTGTGCTACTATGCAACCATGCGTATTACTGTACTTTTACCATCAGGTAGTTCAACAGTTTAACGGTAAAACTTTCGCCATTATTTTTAGAAAAAGATATTTTTGTCGTTTTCTAACTCCGACAATACTTTCGTTATAGGGTCCACCAATGATTTTGCCATCGTATGAATATTTCCTGTTAAAATGAATATTCTCCGACCAATCGAATATTTTATAATAACTTGCTTACTTTACAAAATTTGTAAATAATACCCATAGCTATAATATTATATCAAATCCACACCATAATATTCAAAAATATATTTCGAGAAAAATTAATCTTTATTCATAAAAGTTGGGGTCTTACAACATTCCCTTCTTATGAAATTTCATCCTCGAAATTAGGGTAAGTACCTGGTATGTCGAATAGGTGAGGATACCTTGACTTCATTTCAGATTCTAACTCTCAGGTCATTTCCTAAACATCGTGGTTTCTCCACAAAACTTTTACTTTAGGTATAACCTTGGAGCGTAGAATATGATCCTTCTTGTCCAAAATTTTAACAGGTACCTCTTCATACGTTAAATCTTCCGCTACCTCGTTCGGTTCTAATTCAATAATGTGGTTCGGGTCTTCCACGTATATACGTAACATAGATACGTGGAAAACGTTATGAACACGAGACATACTTAGCGGTAAGGTGAGTTTATAGGCCACAGTTCCTACTCGATCGAGGATTTCGAATGACCCAATGAATCGAGGATTAAGCTTTCATCTCTTTTCAAATCTTGAAACTCCTTTCCATGGAGCAACACATGATCTCCAACATTGAATTTCACATCCTTTCGATGAAGATCATTACAACTCTTTTGTCGATCTTGTAAGGTTTTATACGTTGACAGATCATTTAAATCTTTTCTGTTGTTGTAAGACCCCAAATTTCATGAATAAAGATTAAATTTTTCTCAAAATATATTTTTGAATATTATGGTACGGATTTGATATAATATTATAGTTGTGGGTAATATTTATAAATTTTGCAAAGTAAGCAAGTTGTTATAAAATATTCGACTGGTCGGGGAATATTCGTTTTAACAGGGAATATTCGTACGACGGCACAATCATTGGTGGACCCCATAACGGAATTATTGTCGGAGTTAAAAAACGACAGAAATATCTTTTTATGAAAATAACTGTTAAAGTTTTTCGTTAACTGTTGAAATACCCGGTGGTAAAAGTACAGTAATACGCGTGGTTGCATAGTAGTACACAGTATTGATTATTGATGCTTACGTGAGAAGTCACTCAGTTATATTCAATTATTGCTACAGTAATTGTTGCATAGTATCTCACGTTATTTGATTTAATTATTATTAATATTTATATATTATTAAATCAATAATTGAGATGACAAGTTATTCATATTATTATCTACATAATTAACAATGTTTAGAAAATTCTGTCTAGGAAAGGGGTTTGGTCACTTAATTGCGCGCCAATAGGGAGAAATCCTTATCGGAAAGCCCCCTCTTTCCTGGGAACGATATGGTTGTTAATATTGCGTGTTATAATAATGATGAATAAATGTTGTTAAAGATATTGAGGGGATTTTTATGAAGTATTTATTGTAAATTTTGCTTATTATATGGACCCCGACTTACCCATTTTTCAATATAATCGGTAGAAAATTATATTATTATATATATATATATATATATATATATATATATATATTATAATATGTTTTATTTTTTATGAAAAATAGAATATATTATATTTTATTGAATATTATATTAATAATTAAAAAAAACGGGTGTCTGAGTTATTTTTCTTCCGCCCGTGAATTATCATCTGATATCCCACTGTGCATTTGTAATATTTTTTTTTCTAAATAGTATCCTTCCATTCTCCTATAAATAAGATGCTTAGTTTAGAATTGAAAATCATACCAGAATCAGAGAATTCTTCTTCTATAATCTTGAGCGTATTTCTTTAGAGTTTAAGAAAGTTTTGAGTGTTGAAAGTAGTGCAAGTTTTCTTTAAGAATATCCCCGCTATACCAGTCGGAATACTCTTCTCTTTAAGGTAAGGGATATTATTTTTGTTCAGTATTCGTATGAAATAATATTTTCTTCCATACTCTGTAGTATGTAAGTAATATTATTTCGTTTCAGATTCCGAATTCTACACTCATTTTGTTAAGTTTTGACTTCTATACTCCATGAAATTAGTAGAATATCCTTGATATTTGCTCTTCATCCAGTATCTTTTCATGAAAATATTATTCTGAGCATTCTTGATAAGTTTTAACATTTTCATACCGAAGTACTATTCACGGGGTACTATTCACTCGGTTACTATTCACCCGAAATATTATTCATGATAAAAATTGATTTCTTTTCGGTCCAAATTATTTTTGATACAATATTATTCTTGAATTTTACTCCACAAAGCAGTATCATGTTGACAATTTGGACGTTTTGAATTATGGATAAATTAAATTATAAATCTTTAAAAATTTATTATTTGCTTTCTATTAATTGAATTCTAACATCATTGTCATCATCCTCATGCTTATATTATGATGAAAGTCATCTGTGGCCCGTAGGGCATAGATGGACTTGGTATGATTATGACCAGGGATTATTCGGTATAATCATGACCGTAATATTACAAATGATGTGATAAAAGTCCTCATTGGCTCGTAGTGCATTGATGGGCAACTGTTGTCATGATCATGACTGTGACGCCCCCTAAATAGGTGTACATCACCCATCTTGGGTCGCCAAATACATGGTACAAAGTTCAAATACAACTTAATTATACAACAGTCGTGTAAAATACGACAAAACATTAGCTGTGAGTTTTAATACAAATATTGTCTTCTAGACAATATACAAACTCAAATTCAATATTATTACATTTATTTTTTGACTATTCACAAAATAGTGAGGACTACTAAGGCAGACATCTGGACTGTCACTCCGTTCCCCGACTAGTCCCGGCTACGTTCTCATTTCCTGAAGAGAACAATGAAAGCAAAAGGGTGAGCTCAACTAGCCCAGTAAGAAATATTATGACTAAGATAATGCAGAATAATTTATCGTTAGCCTTCAACAGTGTTAAACTGATAAAATATAACAAACATCAAGTTTAACTTCAGCGGAATAAGCAATCTATTAGAAGAGTCAAGTAGAACATGAAATCTACTATCTTCTATTATTTAAAAAGTTTATCAACAGTTTTATCGCTGAGACTCAGCTTAATAAATAATCCACATCATCCCTGCACTATGACCAAGGATATTCATTAGTATCATGACCACAATTTATCCATGCACTACGGGCTAAGGATATTCATGTTTTCATCAATGATCATGATCATGCCAACAACTTTCTATCAATGCACAACGGCCCAATAAGGACTTTTACCACATCATTTATAACATTACGATCATGATTATACCGAATAATCCCTGGTCATAATCATACCAAGTCCATCTATGCACTACAGACCACAGATGACTTTCAACATAATATAAGCATGAGGATGATGACAATGACATAATAATTCAATAAAACAAGTTCAAGATAAATTTGAAAGATTTATAATTTAATTTATCCAGAAATCAATAACGTCCAAATTATCAACATGATACTGCTTTGTGGAGTAAAATTCAAGAATGCTCAGAAGAATATTTCCATGAAAAGATACAGGATGAAGCGCAAATATCCAGGATATTCTAACAGAATAATAAAGAATGGAACCAGGTCATACGTAATTCGCACAGACAGGATATTCCAACAGAATAATAAAGAATGGAACCAGGTCATGCGTAATCCGCACAGACAGGATATCCCAACAGAATAATAAAGAATGGAATAACAACAAAATTCACCAGACATGCGATAGACCGCACATACAGGTTATTCCAATAGAATAATAAAGAATAGAATAACAGAAGAATTTCATCATGTATGCGGTACTTTGCATAGACATGTTATTCCAACAGAATAATAAAGAATGGAATAACAACCCTTACAAGTATTGAAAGAAAATAACTCTCTTCATGAATACGAAAGAATAATACCACTTACCTCAGAAGAAACTGGATGCTGGAATAGTGAGGTAGCAGACTTCTCTTCTTCTTTCTCTCTATAATTTCTCTCTATAATAATTGCTCTATAGCTTTAGTGAATTGGTGAGAAATGAAGGAAGAATGAGCTTCTATTTATAGGAAAATATAGTTTTGATAATTGCACGGGTTGGGGCTCAAAATATTACAGTATAATACCTTCCCCTTTTTCTTCATTTTTAATTTAGTCCTGCAAGTATTATCAAACTTGCACCACCTCCCCAAATAGTAAATAATGTGAATCAATAGTTCAATCATGTGAATCAATAGTTATAATCATGTGAAAATACGAATTACGGTATAATACCTCCATCTATACCTCTATTTTTAACTTAGTCATGCAAGTATTATTAATCTTGCACCAACTCCCCTAATAGTACAAGAATGTGAATCAATAGTACACACATGTGAACAAATAGTTATACTCATGTGAATTAATAGCAATTAATTACTTATTTATCCGATTAATTACCCGACTGGTCAGTATAACTTCCAGACATCAATTATTATCGAAATAAATGTCGATTTCCACTAACACAAATAATTTCAACACAATGAAAATATCAATTTCATCTTTAATCAACACGAACTTATTCATCATTAATATTATAACTCACAATATTTAACAACCCGATCATTCTCAAGAAAGAGGGAGCTTTCCGATAAGGATTTCTCCCTAATGGCGCGTAATTAGATGACCAAACCTCTCCTTGACAGAACTTTCTAAATATTGTCAATATTGTAAATAATAATATGAATAGCTTTGTCGTCTCAATTATTGATTTAATAATATAAAATATTATGCAGAAGATAATGTGATAATAATTGAATCAATAATATGATGCAGCAATTACTGTAGCAATAATTGAGTATAACTAAGTGACTTCTCACGTAAGCATCAATAATCAATACCGTGTGCTACTATGCAACCACGCGTATTACTGTACTTTTACTACCGGGTAGTTCAACAGTTTTAACGGTAACACTTTCGCCGTTATTTTTATAAAAATATAATTCTGTCATTTTCTAACTACGACAATACTTCGGTTGTGGGGCCCATCAATGATTGTGCCGTCGTACGAATATTCCCTGTTAAAACGAATATTTCCCGACCAATCGAATATTATATAACCACTTGCTTACTTTGCAAAAATTGTAAATATTACCCACAACTATAACATTATATCAAATTCACACCATAATATTCAAAAATATATTTCGAGAAAAAATATTCTTTATTCATAAAAGTTGGGGTCTTACAATCCCCCCTTCTTATGAAATTTCGTCCTCAAAATTAGGGTGCGTACCTGGTATGTTGAAGAGGTGAGGATACCTTGACTTCATTTCAAATTCTAACTCCTAGGTCATTTCCTCAACATCGTGGTTTCTCCACAAAACTTTGACTTGAGGTATAATCTTGGAGCTTAGAATATGATCCTTCTTATCCAAGATTTTAATAGGTACCTCTTCATAAGTTAAATCTTCCGCTATCTCGTCCGATTCTAATTCAATAATGTAGTTTGGGTCTTTCATATATTTTCGTAATATAGATATGTGAAACACATTATGAACACGAGACATACTTGGCGGTAAGGCGAGTTTATAGGCCATAGTTGCTACTCGATCGAGGATTAAAAATGGGCCAATGAATCGAGGATTGAGCTTTCCTCTCTTTCCAAATCTCGTAACTCCTTTCCATGGAGCAACACGTAACAACACATGATCTCCAATATTGAATTTCACGTCCTTTCGATGAAGATCAACATAACTCTTTTGTCGATCTTGTGAGGTTTTTATACGTTGTCGGATCGTTTAAATCTTTTTCGTAGTCATATGTACCAACTCCGGTCCCAATGTTGCTTCACCCACCTCATCTCAACATACTGGAGAACAACACTTTCTTCCATACAACGCCTCAAATGGAGCCATGTCAATACTTGCTTGATAACTGTTGTTGTACGAAAACTCCACCAATGGTAAGAACTTGTCCCAACTTCCCTTGAAGTCAAGGACACATAGTCTTAATAGATCTTCAAGAGTTTGAATAGTCCTCTCTGACTGCCCGTCCGTTTGAGGATGATAAGCCGAACTAAATCGTAAATCTGTGCCCATAGCTTTTTGCAAACTAACCAAAAATCTTGAAGTGAATCTTGGGTCTCGATCATAAACTATGGATACTGACATACCATGCAATCTTATAATCTCGTTTATGTACATACGAGCAAAACGTTCAAGTGTATAAGTTTTTCGTATAGGTAAGAAATGAGCCGACTTGGTCAATCTATCAACAATGACCCAAATCGCATCTATGCCTTGAGAAACCTTGGAAGGACCGATAACAAAATCCATGATAATGTGCTCCCACTTCTATTTTAGAATTTCAAGTGGTTGTAATGGACCTTTTGGTACTTGATTCTCCGCCTTGACTCGTTGACAAGTTAGACACCTTGAGATAAACTCCGCGATCTCTCTCTTCATATTGCTCCACCAAAATGTATGTCGAAGATCATGATACATTTTGGTACTCCTAGGATGGATTGCAAATGGTGTGTTGTGTGCCTCCATCATGATTTTATACTTTAAATCAGGGTCGTTAGGAACACAAAGTCTGGAGTTGACTCAAAGTATTCCTTCTTCATCCATTCTTGCTTCTGGGATAACACATTCTTGCACTTTCTTCCTCATACACATCAACTCCAGGTCTGTAGCTTGCGTAACTTTAACTTTATCGATTAAAGTCAGTTCTACTCGTATATTCGCTATCATCACATGGGCCCTTGGAGTCTTTAAATCTATCTCTATCCTTTGCAAGTCATATAAAATAGGCCTTTACGTTAACAATATCGCACTTGTACCCGCATATGATCTTCTACTCAATGCGTCAGCTACCACGTTTATTTTTCCAGGATGGTATTGGATGGTATGATTATAATCTTTTAACAGTTCAAGCCAACGTCGTTTTCGCATGTTGAGTTCTTTTTGAGTAAAGAAATATTTAAGACTTTTATGATCCGTATAGATCTCTACCTTCTCTCCATACAGGTAATGCCTCCAAATCTTTAGTGCAAAAACGACTGCTGCCAACTCTAGATCATGAGTAGGATAATTCCTCTCATATTCTTTGAGTTGACATGAGGCATAGGCTATGACTTTCTCATGTTGCATGAGAACACATCCTAACCCTTTGCCCGAAGCATCACTGTAGATGACAAATCCCTTCGAGCCAGATGGTATTGTCAGAACAGGTGCTGAAATGAGTCTCCTCTTGAGTTCTTAAAAACTCTTCTCACATTCTACGCTCCAATCAAATTTTGTATCTTTTCGAGTCAGCTGAGTTAATGAAGTAGCGATTCGAGAAAACCCTTCTATGAATATCCGATAATAACCAGCTAAGCCGAGAAAGCTACGTACTTTGGTCACTAATTTAGGTTGCTCTCAGCTTTGAATAGCTTCAACCTTTGCCGGGTCAATAGATATTTCATGACTTGATACTACATGTCCAAGGAATGCTACTTCCTCAAGCCAGAACTCGTATTTCTTTAACTTAGCATAAAGCTTATTTTCACGAAGCTTTTAGATTATCAGCCTCAAGTGTTGCTCATGATCTTTACGACTTTTGGAATATATGAGAATGTCATCATTAAAGACGACCACAAAATGATCTAAATATTCCTTGAATACTCTGTTCATCATGTCCATGAAAACAGCAAGAGCATTAGTTAATCCAAAAGACATGACTAATATTTTATAGTGCCCGCACCGAGTTCTGAAGGCAATCTTTGGAATATCCTCAGTTTTAACCTTCAGCTGATGATATCCCGAATGAAGATCGATCTTTGAAAAGAATTGTGCTCCTTGCAACTGGTCAAACATGTCATCAATGCGAGGTAACGGATACCTATTCTTGATGGTGACATGGTTCAATTCCCGATAGTCAATACAAAGTCGCATACTCCCATCTTTCTTCTTCACAAATAGAACAGGAGCACCCCAAGGAGACGTATTGGGACGAATAAAACCGATATCTAACAATTCTTGTAGTTAGGTTTTTAACTCCTGAAGTTCAATAGGAGCCATTCGATATGGGGCTTTGGAAATGGGTTTTGTACCGGGATCAAGGTTAATACAAAATTCAATTTCACGCTCTGGGGGTAGGCCAGGAAGTTCTTCAGGGAATACGTCAGGAAATTTATTAACAATATAAATATCATTCAAAACTGATGTATTTTTGTTTAAATCCATAACATGAGCTAAGAAAGCTTGACATCCATTTTTTAATAAACGAATAGCTTTATGGCTTGGGATGACAGTGATTGATTTTAATGGTTTGGTTGCTTGAATTCGCATAATAGATTGGTTAGGAATATGAAAGCTAACAACCTTATGAAAATAATCAATTTTTGCATGATGAGTAGTTACCCAATCAATCCCTAGAATCACATCAAATGCAAGTATTTTTAATGAAATAAGATCAACGGGTAATGTGAGAGTACCGATTTAAACCAAACAAGACTTATAAACAGTGGATGTAATGAAGGTTTCTCCCAACGGAGTTTCAACAGATAAGTCAAAGTCTTATTTCTCTAGAGTCAAATTTAAATGTTGAGCGCAAGTAGGAGAAATAAAAGAATAGATAGAACCAGTATCAAATAAGGTATATACTTCACTAGAGTTTATAATTAGCTTACCCGTGATCACCTCGTTCAGGTTCCTTGCTTTCTGGGAGGTCACGGCAAACGTTCTCCCTTGAACTACCAGCTTTAACTTTTCTTGGACGGCCTTTGGTGCCTCCATCCCAACTGGACTTGTCTTCGGTACACGAAAAAATCGGGCTAGGTGACCTTCTCTTCCATAATTGTAACATGCTTTGGACTGCTGCGTATAGTTTGGACTGATGTGTCCCTCCCCTCCGCATTTGTAACATACGACCGGCAGTCGTTCTCCTTCCTTAACAATAGGTGCTGGTGCTGACGTCCTTCCATCATTATTGAATATCCTCTTCTTGAAACTCCCACTTTTATTATCTTGGCCATGATTACCACCGAAGTGGCTACCATTTCTGGCATATTGATTCCCTCCACGTTTGTTGTCACCGCTTCGATGACTGTTACCACTGGTATTTTTATTCTGCTGGCTGCTTTCTCTTGGTTACGTTGACTCGTTATTGCGCTCCAATAACTGAGCCCTATTTATAATATCTGAATACAAACACAGTTTATGAGAAATAAGATATTGACGTATCTCTGGTTTCAAACCTCTTAAAAACATCCGCGTCATTCTCTCCTCATTATCAACCAAGTGGGATGCAAATCGGGACAACTCGATAAACTTAGCTTCGTACTACGACACGGTCATATTATTTTGCTCCAACTTGATGAACTCTACCTCTTTCATGTGGCGAATACTTTCGAAAAAGTACTTGTCATTGAATAGTTCTTGGAATTTCTCCCAAGACATCTTCAGTACGGTGGGTTGAGTATGCTTTACCGATTCTCACCAGTAGTCTGCCTCTTCTCGTAACATAAAGGTGGCAAAGGGAACCTTTTGCTCCTCGGAGCATCCCAAGACATCAAATATCTTGGTGATTTACTTTATCCATGTCTCTGCCTTAAGTGGTTTTGGCTCTCCAATAAACTCCGGTGGTCCCAGCTCCTTGAACTGTTTAGCGGTGACCGTCCGAGAGTTTTCAGTGTTTCCACCTATATTTTTGACAGGAGCCACTCTCGCCTGATGTTGCATGAATTGCGTAAAGCCTCTGAACATTCCATCGTTCATCATTTGATCGTTGTTGTTTACCTGAGAATTATTGTCTTCCTGTTGCACATTATCCTGGGTATTGATCTGTGGTGACTCAACGGTCTCTTGTGCTCCATTGTTATTCTCAATATTCTCATATGTAATTTTTAAATACTGCCATAAAATAAGGGTTAATTAATATATCACATATTATCTTATACTCTGACCGACCGATTAAATACCAAATAAATTTAAGTAGGTCATACTAGCGAATGAATTCCCCGTCTCTCCCCTCCTAGTTCTAGTCTCACATCTTAGCCAGGGATCATATCCCTAAGCTTTGATACCAACTGTGACTGTGAGACCCCATATTTTATGAATAAATATTTAATTTTTTTTTTCGAAATAATTTTTTTATGGTGTGGAGTTGATATAATGTTATAGTTGTGGGTAGTATTTATAAATTTTTCAAAATATGCAAGTTGCCATATTATATTCGATTGGTTGGGGGAATATTCGTTTTATCAGGGAATATTAGTACAACGGCACAATCATTGGTGGACCCCGCAACGGAATTATTGTTGGATTGAGAAAACGACAAAAATATTTTTTATGAAAATAACGGCGGAAGTTGTACCGTTAATTGTTGAAACACTCGGTGTTAAAAATACAGTAATACGCGTGATTGCATAGTAGCACACAATATTGATTATTAATGGTTACGTGATAAGTCACTCAGTTTTGTTTTATTGATATTATTAATGTAATAAAATAGAAAAGCTTTTTATATAAAATAAAATACTTTTATAAAGTTATTCTATAAATAGAATATATTATATTCTATTATGCATAGTATTTTGCATAGTAAAATCTTTTTATATAAAACATAATAATTTTATAAAGTTATTCTATAAATAGATTATATTATATTTTATTATGCATAGTGTTGCATAGTAAAATCTTTTTATATAAAACAGAATACTTTTATTAAGTTATTCGTTTTATTAGATTATAAATAGAATATATTATATTTTATTTAAAATTTTTTGCTTTAAATATGGACCGTCCGATTAAAAGTAAATCAATCTGGACCGTTCATGAATTAGTTACTATGCAGTCCATTCTTCTATAAATAGAAGCTCATTCCTTCATTATTTCTTACGAATTCACTGAAACTCTAGAGAGAGAAACTATAGAGAGAAAGAAGAAAAGTGTTCTACTACTTCACTACTTCTATATCCAATACTCTTCTTTCTAAGGTAAGGGATAAGGTAAGGGATATTATTTGTTGTACCCGTAAGGGGTATTATTTCTTTTGTATTCATGAAGAGAACTTCTGTTATTCCATTCTTTATTATTTTGTTGGAATAACCTGTATATGCGGTCTACCCTATACTTGGTGAAATTCTTCTGTTATTCCATTCTTTATTATTATGTTGGAATAACCTGTTTATGCGAAGTACTGCATACATGGTGAAATTCTTCTATTATTCCGTTCTTTATTATTCTGTCAGAATATCCTGTCGGTGCGTATTACGCCTGACCTGGTTCCATTATTTATTATTCCGTTCTTTATTATTCTGTCGGAATATCCTGTCCGTGCGTTTACGCCGGACCTGGTTCCATTATTTATTATTCTGTCAGAATATACTGTCTGTGCGTTTACACCGAACCTGGTTCTATTATTTATTATTCTGTTAGGAATAACCTGTCTGTGCAGTCTATCACATTGGGAATCTTCTGTTATTTTATTCTTTATTATTTTGTTAGAATAACTTGTCTATGTGGATTACCACATGCATGGTGAATGATCTTTTGTATCCATTCCTTATTAAATTGTGGACATGATCTGTTTAAGAGGACTGCCGCATGGTGGCAAAAATCCATTTACAGTTTTATATATTCTATTATACTCAGTTGGTTAAAGTTTTGGCTTCTATACTCCATGAAATTAGTGGAATATCCTTGATATTTGCGCTTCATCCAGTATCTTTTCCTGGAAATATTCTTCTGAGCATTCTTGAATTTTACTCTACAAAGAAGTATCTTGTTGACAATTTGGACGTTATTGGTTCCTGGACAATTAATTCTTGAACTTGTTTTATTGAATTATTATGTCATTGTCATCATTCTCATGTTTATATTATGTTGAAAGTCATCTGTGGCCTGTAGGTCATAGATGGACTTGGTATGATTATGACCAGGGATTATTCGATATAATCATGACCGTAATGTTACAAATGATGTGGAAAAAGTCTTCATTGACCCGTAGTTCATCGATGGACAGTTTTTGGTATGATTATGGCTATGGATTCTCTTCGGCCAAGGGTACAAAGATGTATTATTTTATGGCATGATCAGGACCGTTGATGAAAATACGATTATCTTTGGCCCGTAGTGCATGGATAATTCGTGGTCATGATACTAAAGAATATCTTTGGCCTGTAGTGCAGGGATGATTTAATGATGTGGACTATTTATTAAGACGAGTGTCAGCGATAAAAGTAATGAAAAACTTTTTAAATCATAAAAGATAGTAGATGTTATTCTCTACTTGACTCTTTTAATGGATAGCTTGTTCCGCTGCAGTTAAACTTGATGATTGTTATATTGTATCAGTTTAACACTGTTGAAGGCTAATGATAATTTATTCTGCATTATCTTAGTCATAATATTTCTTACTGGGCTAGTTGAGCTCACCCTTTCTTTCATTGTTCTCTTCAGGAAATGAGAACGTAGCTGGGGCTAGTCGGGGAACAGAGTGATGGTCCTAGATGCTGAATTAGTAGTTCACACTATTCTATGAAATAGTGTAATAATAAATGTAATGAGGACTCCATTGAGTATGGATATTGTCTAGATGGCAATATTTGCATTAAAACTCACATCATATATTTTGTCGTATTTTACACGACTGTTGTATAATTAATTTGTATTTATAATCAGTACCGTGTATATGGCGACTCAAGATGGGTGATGCATACCTATTTTGGGGGCGTCACAGTGACGCCCTCAAAATAGGTATACATCACCCATCTTGGGTCGCCAAATACATGGTACAAAGTTCAAATACAACTTAATTATACAACAGTCGTGTAAAATACGACAAAACATAAGCTGTGAGTATTAATACAAATATTGTCATCTAGACAATATACAAACTCAAATTCAATATTATTACATTTATTTCTGACTATTCACAAAATAGTGAGGACCACTAAGGCAGACATCTGGACTGTCCCTCTGTTCCCCGACTAGTCCCGGCTACGTTCTCATTTTCTGAAGAGAACAATGAAAGCAAAAGGGTGAGCTCAACTTGCCCAGTAAGAAATATTGTGACTAAGATAATGCAGAATAATTTATCGTTAGCCTTCAACAATGTTAAACTGATAAAATATAACAAACAACAAGTTTAACTACAGCGGAATAAGCAATCGATTAGAAGAGTCAAGTAGAACATAAAATCTACTATCTTCTATGATTTAGAAAGTTTATCAACAGTTTTATCGCTGAGACTCAGCTTAATAAATAATCCACATCATCCCTGCTCTATGGCCAATGATATTCATTAGTATCACAACCACAATTTATCCATGCACTACGGGCCAAGGATATTCGTGTTTTCATCAATGGTCATGATCATGACAACAACTGTCTATCAATGAACTACGGGCCAATGAGGACTTTTAGCACATTATTTGTAATATTACGGTCATGATTATACCGAATAATTCCTTGTCATAATCATACCAAGTCCATTTATGCACTACAGACCACATATGACTTTCAATATAATATAAGCTTGAGGATGATGACAATGACATAATAATTTAATAAAACAAGTTCAAGATAAATTTTAAAGATTTATAATTTAATTTATCCAGAAATCAATTACGTCGAAATTGTCAACATGATACTGCTTTGTGGAGTAAAATTCAAGAATTCTAAGAAGAATGTTTCCATGAAAAGATACTGGATGAAGCGCAAATATTCAGGATATTCTAACATAATAATAAAGAATGGAACCAGGTCATGCGTAATCCGCATAGACATGATATTCCAACTGTGACAACCCCAAATTCAGGTACTTGAAACCCGCGAAACCTTCAAACATTCGTTTCATTAGATGATAATTAATATATATCATCATTACCCTAACAAAGTCTAGTTATTACAAAAGATAGCCTTATCATTCATTCAGCGACCTTCCCTTTCCCTTTATTCTTAGAAGAGCCTCCAGGTTGTTCACATTTAGTTGAAAATATTTAAATTTAAGCAAGGATGAGTATTTGAGTGCCCAACAAGTAATAGCAACAATAATAGTTAGTTGAACGAATTAAATATTTTCTTTGAACGATACTTTTACAACGAATCAACAGTTGTAAAGTAAACTGAACCGATAATAAACAACATATCATTTCGATTTCAAATTTTTGAAACTACGTACTGACTATAAATGAGGATCAGTTGACAAACTATGAACATTATTTTCTATTTTCGAAAAGGTTAAACAGAACTTCATCTGTAAACCGTCATTACTTACGGGCACGGGGGGTGATCAGCCCGTTATGCCCTGTATTGATCAATACTATATTAAAGGGCGATATTTTTGTCCAGCATTCCCGCCTTAGGCGCATAAAAGTTTCCCATATTTGGGATGTTTATACCAGTCTTGAATCCAAACCAAAACAATTTAGTTGGATAAAGTTTTATCTTGTTCAACAACAACTTTAAATATATGTCTAGCTGGATCAAATAGCTTAGACGACTTTTAATTAAGCTTATACATACTAAACACCAATAAGTATGTATCAACATGTGATAAAATATAATGATTATCCAAGTGGGGACACTTGTATAACCATGTTTTAGAAATTAACGATCAGAATATATAATTTGATCAATAATAACAGAATAAAGGAACTTGTACAACAATTATAGTTTAATAACTTACTTATATAGAATCATTGCATAAGTATATACAAAAGTTGAAATATTTGAACAATTGAAATGAACAATTCAGATATTATCTTACGCATGTCCGTTGCATAAAGTAAATGCAAAGAGTTAGATACTTGCCTTGTTTGCTGCTTACACAACTTAGATTTATCTTTTCTATCAAGCCCTATCATTAAATAGATCATTTGTCTGATTAGAATAACATATCATATCATATAATACTGCTTATTGCAGTCAGCACATTCCCTAATCACATTGGCACATAGGTTTAACAACCATTGAATCACAAATAATCAGTTATCTAATCACATTATCTAAGTCCAGATCAATTTCTGAAACATGTCGGTGTACCGACAACTTTATCGGGTAATTATCGAGTCTAAGACTCTGTACTGTAACTTAATATCAGTCGTATTATTTTTAAATGACTTATAATAGTTTTTAAACATTTAATATTATTTATCATGAATTTTTAAACCTCGAAATCATTATTAAATGATTTAAATACTAAATAATTCTATTATCATTAATATCTAATTAATATTAAACTATTAATGAAATCATTTCCAAAATATTAAAATTATTTGTAATAACTCAAAATATTTTTAAAGTATTAATATTACCCTTAAATGATTTTTAAAACATTTAAAATCATTTCTAAATAATTACCATTAATATTAAGGTATTAATGTTCTATTTATCAAAATATTAAAAGTCATTATTCATAACTTAAAATATTTTTAATTCATTTATATCCTTTTAAATGATTTTTAAATTAATAAAATAATTTTTAAACTATTTATTTAATATAATTATTAAATAAATTTACTATTTTTAATAATAAGTTAATAATCATTAATATTAATTATTAATGAAATTATCCTTTAAATATTAAAAGTTATATTTTATAACTTAAAATATCTTTAAACACTTTATTTTCATTTAAAATAATTTTTCTAATATTAAAAAAAATCATTTTTAAACTAATTTATTTAATAATATTATTAAATAACCTTAATATCATTAATAATAATTAATTAATAAAATTTATCTTTAAATATTAAAAGTTATATTTTATAACTTAAAATATTTTTTCTAAATACCTTATTATTATTTAAAATGATTTTTAATATAATAAAATTATTTTTAATTAATTTATTTAATTCTTTTAGTAAATAAATTAATTACCATTAATATCAATTTATTAATAAAATTTATCACAAAATATTAAAAGTCATTAAAAATAACTTAAAAAATTTTCTTATATCATAATATAATTTTTAATGATTTTTCCAATATTAAAATCATTTTTAAATAATTTATTTAATATTATAATTAAATAAATTAAATACTTTTAATATTTTCAAAATATTAAATATTTATGAAATATATTTAAAATAATTAAAAATTAATTTTTAGAATTTAAAATAATTTTTAATAATTTATTTTGTATTTTTAATAATTTAAAACTAATTTTTCTATTTTTTTATTAATTTCCAGAAAAATAAATAATATCTGTCGCTAAAGACCACCTATAGCGACAGAACCGTCGCTATAGGTGTTTTTCATGTTCTTGGCCAACCCAAAAAATCATACACAGCCTCGAGATGCCTTATTTGACCAAGAATTGTGAACTGTGTCATGTGTTTTTGGATATGCTATTGGTCAGATCGTGTAAAGCTAATGCAAAACTACAATATCCAACAATAACCAAGTTCATAACACATAACCAACGAGATTTAAGCCTTGAAAGGGACTGTCAGACCTGTTCTTCATTTTCTGGGTTACCCAGAAATGAAGAATAGTTAGACCTGTCCATTTTGGGCTTCCACAACTTGCAATCCTGTTGATGTTTTAGTGATTTAAGAGGTCCAGTGCTTAGCTAACATGTAAGGCTACAAATATATTACACAATATCAACAAAACATCAACATAATCGACCTATACAGATCGGTCAAACCTTGTCATAAATACATGATCATACGTTTTCTGGGTTACCCAGAAAATGTATTTCATGTTCTTCCTGCTCGGTTTGACCGTTTATGAAATCCAACACAAATGATGTTTAGACTATATAAAAGTTTTAATCAACAGTTAACATAACATACTACAATATGGTTTCAACAAAAAACTTGAAACATTTACAATCGGACCGATCCATGACCAACAAATACTTGTCAGACTCTAGTTCTCGGTTTTTGGGCTACCTAGAAAGTTTGCAAGTCATGGCCGGTCAACGTAGTTTGACCTTCCATAACTTGTACTCTACATATGATCTAAGACTGATTTCAAGCTCAGATCAAAGTTGATATATCTGACTACAGTTACAAAGTTTCAAAACACAAAACGCATTAAAGATCACAGAGATAAAAGGCCTGACATTTCTTGTCAGACACCAAAACAAAAATTTTCCAGATTTTGTAGATCTTCAAATCCGAGCCTCTAGATGTTATGGATCTAACATCTAGCAACCCAGATCATCCTTAGACACTACTAACAACATATTCTAACACTTAAACATAACATCTATCAACAGATTTTTGGACATAAATTCTAGAGTTTATTTATACCTTTAAATGAGCAATTCTTGATTCTATGTTTCTGATTTGGTTATGTTAAACGTGGGGCTTCAATATATGACTGATATACTATAGTTTTTCGTTGGTTTTAGAGAGAGAGGATCAAGGATGAGAGTTGGGTAAAAATGGCTAACAAATGAATTTCTCTCTCCTTCAATCTATAAATAGTCCAACAAGGTGCATGAATTGGCTAAGTTAGAGGCTTGTTGCTGTCAATTATGAGCATGTGGAGTTGTTAGGGTTAGTAACAAACTCACCACAATTGTCAAAACCTAGTCTAGCATTTAATAATTCAATTAGGGGCACAATGGTCTTTTGATAAATCATTTAATGGCAAAATTAGAACTTGTCAAACCCTTAGGGTTTAACCCTAAGGTTTAGCACAAATTATAGGATTTAGCAATTAGGGTTTGCACAAAAAAAATTAAATAAAAAGTAAATAACTTTTAGTTTCTAAAATTTTAAAATTAGGGTTTTCTAATTATGATTAATTTTCTAATTACCTTATACAGTAACATTAGGGTTTAGGTCATATAATTATCATTAACCTTGCTAAAATAACAATTAGGGTTTAAGATTTTGATAATTAGGGGTAACGATTATAATTAGTTTTTTCTAATTATCAAATTAAGGTTTAAAATTTTAGGGTTTCCAAAATTAGCAATTGAAATTATAAAACTTGCTAATTAATCACATTATCACAATTACTACCAATCTCGAACTCTAATTTAAATTTCAAATTAGGGTTCCTCATTTTCAAAAATTATTTAGGGTTTCTAGATTATAATTAGGGTTTACCTAATTAATCAAATCATTATATAATACACATCATAAAATATATAACACCGTTATAACAGTCTTAAACTCACAGTTGATTTTCAAATTAGGGTTTCCCCTAGTAAAAGTAGGGTTTAACCAAATAATATTAGGGTTTCGAAATTAAACACCATAATTGACCAATCATTTATCAATACGTACATACAGTACATATTTATAACACTGAAAAATTAAAATATAATTAATATTATATTATTATTCTTATACCTTGACAATAATCCAAAATTTGGGTTTGGATTCCATATCTGATTTATTCTTCATATTTAACGTTAATAATTAAGGTAAAATAATTCACTTAATATCTTGTACTAAAATTCATGTAATAAAATAATTATTATATTTATTCTAAAAATCACTCCATATATTATTTAAATAATATATGATTACATTTTCATGGAAAATAGTTAATAAAGCATTTCTACTATAAATTAATTATTATAGGAATATACTTTATAAAAATCAATAATTCTAAAATAAAATTATTTGTAAATATTTATGTAATAAATATATTTTTATTTACCACATAAATACACATACACATTATCTTGTACAAATCCTAATCCTTAAATAAATAAATAAAAAAATTTATACGCAAAATTTCTTATTTATTTATGTAGAAAATATCGGGTTGTTACATTCACCCTCCCTTATAAAGATTTCGTCCCCGGAATCACCGTTTTAAAACCTATACATACACGGCACATAGCATACATAATCATTGCAAGTAGATCTCGATCAACTTTGATCGAACTGATCTTTAACTATTCACATAAAGCTTGTCTTTCTGGTTAAACTGAAAAATGGGTTTCTAAAAGAACTAAAATTCCTCCTCAAACTTTCTTTATAAAATAATTTACTATATATTGGAAAATCAAGCATAATAAAATAAAAGTTATACGAATAATTACCTGGAGTTCTATTGCCAGCTGTTGCCGTATCCTGGACTGTCATGTTGAAGACCCTTGTAGTAGATTTTGTCGGCTTGCTAGATGATGTTGGTCCTGTGATTGCCAAAGTTCTGCCGCTTTTCCCCATGTTCCCTCTTTCTGCCTCCGTCCTCCTTTTCGGACAGTCCTTCACCTTATGCTCCTTTGATCCGCACAGAAAACACCCATTAATAGTTTTAGGATTGGGACAGTTGGGAGAGATATGGCCCTCCTGCCCACACTTAAAAACATACAAATTTACCTTTCAGGCATTCCCCCAAATGGTTCTTGCCACAATTCCCACATTGTACTAGCGGCTTCTTCTTTGTACCTTCCTGCTTCACCTGTATACCCCCAAAGTTGTTTCCCTTCCTCTTTTCACTCCTATTTCCACTGTTTATTTCCACCTTCCCAGATCCCTCAACCTTACCCTTATTCCTTCTTTCTTTGTTTTATAGGCTCATGGCCTCACTCTCCTCCTCAACAATAATAGCTTTCTCCATGAGTGCTGCAAATGTAGGGATTTGCAACACTGCCACCTTGTTGTAGAGCTAGGGTTTTAATCCCAGCTCAAACCTTTGTGCTTTTCTAGCCTCCGTATCAACTTGATACGGAGCAAACCTAGCCAACTCATTAAACTTAGCGGCATATTCGGACACCATCATATTTTCCTGTTTTAATTCAAGAAATTTTACTTCCATCCTAGCCTGCATACTAGATGAAAAATAGTTTTCGAAAAATAAAGTTTTGAATCTTTCCCAAGCAACTACACCTACACCTGCTCCAGCCCTCGCCTGATTCGCTTCCCACCAAAAATTTGCCTCACCCTTCATCATGTAGGTGGCAAAAGCGGTTTTTTGCCCCTCAGCTACCCTAGCTAATATAAACGCCTTTTCAATTTCTTTAACCCAAGTTTGGGCTTCTACAGGGTCAGTTGTACCTCTAAATTCGGGCGATCCTACAGCTTTGAAGTCCTTAAAGTTTGCCAAGCGATTGTCCTGCTGGTTCCCTACGACTGGCATTCTTTGTTGCATGGCCTGAGCTACCATGTTGGCAAAGTGCTGCATTGGGTCGGCTTGTTGTTGTCCCTCAACATTGTTGACAGATTCTTCTGCCCTTTGATTGCGAGTTCGACGTCTTGGCGGCATTATCTGATTAAATAAAATCATACATTTAACTTACATTCTAAACCTTATCATATAAGTTTAATATTTTAAACTTGTTTCATCACTCAAACATAAATTCATTTTCATTAAGTCGTAGTAATTTACATAACATAGCACATACTGCTATCCCTTTGTGACTACAAAAGTCAGAATTTACAAACTTGATCATTACAAAAGTTGAGAACATAACCTTAAAAAGACATACTAAGCACATATTACATTAAACACACCTACACAACAGAACCTATACTGCCTATTTATTACACCTTATCCTTGGATAACTTGTTGCCTGATGACCTTCTATTCCACAATTAAAACAGACACATTGAATTGGATTGGGACAATGAGGAGAGAAATGTCCCTTCTGTCTGTAATTGTAGCAAACATATTCCCCTTTTCTGCATACACCTTCATGTTTCTTGTCATAATTTGCACACCTTTCTATTCGATTAATTTTTCCTTTGTTGTTATCAGGATTTCTAATATCACGGTCTTTCATCTTTCTTTTCCCCTTCTTGCTCGGAGCTGCGCATGCTTTGTTGCTTTTAGTTCCAATTTGGTCAATTTGGATTTTAAGCTTATCTTGTTCTTCCATTGTTTCTATTAATGCTTTCCGCAGTTGGCTATTTAGCAGCTTTTCTATTTCCCACAACTGTTCCAAAGAGGAAACCTGGTTCCGCAGATTCTGTACTTCGGTTGATGCTTGATCAGCTCCAACTTCAGTGTCTGAATCACTATCGGTTAGTTCTACTATTTTCGGATCTGGTACGATATTTTCCACAATAACCACCTCATCGAGGTTGCTTTCACTCTGAGCCTCTATTTCAGCTATTGGCTTTGATATCGGCTCCTTCTTTACGATTCGAGGGTATCCTAATCCTTTTTCACCTGACATCTACACACATAAATTATCTTGATTAGTATATAATATACATATAACACATAATAGTTTTATATAAGTTATCTTTTAGTTTGTTTGACGATGAATTTATCCAAAGCATCTATTTTTAAACTCTATATGAGTTATTTATATTTTCAACGTTTCTCTCTGTTCTAAGGTTATAGCCTGAGGTCTATCCCACCTAAGGTTTCTAACCCTATAGCTCTGATACCATGATGT
The DNA here is from genome assembly GCA_016801055.1 of Panax notoginseng. NCBI lineage: Eukaryota > Viridiplantae > Streptophyta > Magnoliopsida > Apiales > Araliaceae > Panax > Panax notoginseng. Next base: position 51,934,366 of record CM029017.1, read on the forward strand.
GACGCCCCCAAATTCAGGTACTTAAAACCCGAACTCAGTGCTTCACGATACCATTTCTATGAGCGGAATAATACTAATAATAATAACAATAATCTAGATTATCAAATTTAATTTACATATTATCAGAGTTTTCAATCCCAAGTACGAAACCTTCAAATATTCGTTTCATTACATGATAATTAATATATATCATCATTACCCTAATAAAGTCTAGTTATTAAAAAAGATAGCCTTATCATTCATTCAGCGACCTTCCCTTTCCCTTTGTTCTTAGAAGAGCCTCCAGGTTGTTCACCTTTAGCTGAAAATATTTAAATTAAAGCAAGAATGAGCATTTGAGTGCCCAACAAGTAATAGCAACAATAATAGTTAGCTGAACGAATTAAATATTTTCTTTGAGCGATACTTTTACAACGAATCAACAGTTGTAAAGTAAACTGAACCGATAATAAACAACATATCATTTCGATTTCAAATTTTTGAAACTACGTACCGACTATAAATGAGGATCAGTTGACAAACTATGAACATTATTTTCTATTTTCGAAAAGGTTAAACAGAACTTCATCTATAAACCGTCATTACTTACGGGCACGGGGGGTGATCAGCCCGTTATGCCCTGTATTGATCAATACAACATTAAAGGACGATATTTTTGTCCAGCATTCCCGCCTTAGGCGCATAAAAGTTTCCCATATTTGGGATGTTCATACCAGTCTTGAATCCAAACCAAAACAATTTAGTTGGATAAAGTTTTATCTTGTTCAACAACAACTTTAAATATATGTCTAGCTGGATCAAATAGCTTAGACGACTTTTAATTAAGCTTATACATACTGAACACCGATAAGTATGTATCAACATGTGATAAAATATAATGATTATCCAAGTAGGGACACTTGTATAACCATGTTTTAGAAATTAATGATCAGAATATATAATTTGATCAATAATAACAGAATAAAGGAACTTGTACAACAATTATAGTTTAATAACTTACTTATATAGAATCATTGCATAAGTATATACAAAAGTTGAAATATTTGAACAATTAAAATGAACAATTCAGATATTATCTTACGCATGTCCGTTGCATAAAGTAAATGCAAAGAGTTAGATACTTGCCTTGTCTGCTGCTTACACAACTTAGATTTATGTTTTCTATCAAGCCCTATCATTAAATAGATCATTTGTCTGATTAGAATAACATATCATATCATATAATACTGCTTATTGCAGTCAGCACATTCCCTAATCACATTGGCACATAGGTTTAACAACCATTGAATCACAAATAATCAGTTATCTAATCACATTATCTAAGTCCAGATCAATTTCTGAAACATGTCGGTGTACCGACAACTTTATCAGGTAATTATCGAGTCTAAGACTCTGTACTGTAACTTAATATCAGTCGTATTATTTTTAAATGACTTATAATAGTTTTTAAACATTTAATATTATTTATCACGAATTTTCAAACCTCGGAATCATTATTAAATGATTTAAATACTAAATAATTCTATTATCATTAATATCTAATTAATATTAAACTATTAATGAAATCATTTCCAAAATATTAAAGTTATTTATAATAATTCAAAATATTTTTAAAGTATTAATATTACCCTTAAATGATTTTTAAAACATTTAAAATTATTTCTAAATAATTACCATTAATATTAAGGTATTAATGTTCTATTTATCAAAATATTAAAAGTCATTATTCATAACTTAAAATATTTTTAATTCATTTATATCCTTTTAAATGATTTTTAAATTAATAAAACCATTTTTAAACAATTTATTTAATATAATTATTAAATAAATTTTCTATTTTTAATAATAAGTTAATAATCATTAATATTAATTATTAGTGAAATTATCCTTTAATTATTAAAAGTTATATTTTATAACTTAAAATATCTTTAAACACTTTATTTTATTTAAAATGATTTTTCTAATATTAAAAAAATCATTTTTAAACTAATTTATTTAATAATATTATTAAATAACCTTAATATCATTAATAATAATTAATTAATGAAATTTATCTTTAAATATTAAAAGTTATATTTTATAACTTAAAATATTTTTTCTAAATACCTTATTATTATTTAAAATGATTTTTAATATAATAAAATTATTTTTAATTAATTTATTTAATTCATTTAGTAAATAAATTAATTACCATTAATATCAATTTATTAATAAAATTTATCACCAAATATTAAAAGTCATTAAAAATAACTTAAAATATTTTCTTATATCATAATATAATTTTTAATAATTTTTCTAATATTAAAATTATTTTTAAATAATTTATTTAATATTATAATTAAATAAATTAAATACTTTTAATATTTTAAAAATATTAAATATTTATGAAATATATTTAAAATAATTAAAAACTAATTTTTGGAATTTAAAATAATTTTTAATAATTTATTTTGTATTTTTAATAATTTAAAACTAATTTTTCTATTTTTTTATTAATTTCCGGAAAAATAAATAATATATGTCGCTAAAGACCACCTATAGCGACAGAACCGTCGCTATAGGTGTTCTTCATGTTCTTAGCCAACCCAGAAAATCATACACAGCCTCGAGATGCCTTGTTTGACCAAGAATTGTGAACGGTGTCATGTGTTTCTGGATATGCTATTGGTCAGATCGTGTAAAGCTAATGCAAGACTACAATATTCAACAATAACCAAGTTCATAACACATAACCAACGAGATCTAAGCCTTGAAAGGGACTGTCAGACATGTTCTTCATTTTCTGGGTTACCCAGAAATGAAGAACAGTTATACCTGTCCATTTTGGGCTTCCACAACTTGCAATCCTGTTGATGTTTTAGTGATTTAAGAGGTCCAGTGCTTAGCTAACATGTAAGGCTACAAATATATTACACAATATCAACAAAACATCAACACAATCGACCTATACAGATCGGTCAAACCTTGTCATAAATACATGATCAAACGTTTTCTGGGTTACCCAGAAAATGTATTTCATGTTCTTCCTGCTCGGTTTGACCGTTCATGAAATCCAACACAAATGATGTTTAGACTATATAAAAGTTTTAATCAACAGTTAACATAACATACTACAATATGGCTTCAACAAAAAACTCAAAACAATTACAATCGAACCGATCCATGACCAACAAATACTTGTCAGACTCTAGTTCTCGGTTTCTGGGCTACCCAGAAAGTTTGCAAGTCATGGTCGGTCAACGTAGTTTGACCTTCCATAACTTGTACTCTACATATGATCTAAGACTGATTTCAAGCTCAGATCAAAGTTGATATATCTGACTACAGCTACAAAGTTTCAAAACACAAAACGCATTAAAGATCACAGAGATAAAAGGCCTGACATTTCTTGTCAGACACCAAAACAAAAATTTTCCAGATTTTGTAGATCTTCAAATCCGAGCCTCTAGATGTTATGGATCTAACATCTAGCAACCCAGATCATCCTTAGACACTACTAACAACATATTCTAACACTTAAACATAACATTTATCAACAGATTTTTGGACAGAAATCCTAGAGTTTGTTTATACCTTTAAATGAGCAATTCTTGATTCTATGTTTCTGATTTGGTTATGATAAACGTGGGGCTTCAATATATGACTGATATACTATATTTTTTCGTTGGTTTTAGAGAGAGAGGCTCAAGGATGAGAGTTGGGTAAAAATGACTAACAAATGAATTTCTCTCTCCTTCAATCTATAAATAGACCAACAAGGTGCATGAATTGGCTAAGCTAGAGGCTTGTTGCTGTCAATTATGAGCATGTGGAGTTGTTAGGGTTAGTAACCAACTCACCACAATTGTCAAAACCTAGTCTAGCATTTAATAATTCAATTAGGGGCACAATGGTCTTTTGATAAATCATTTAATGGCAAAATTGGAACTTGTCAAACCCTTAGGGTTTAACCCTAAGGTTTAGCACAAATTGTAGGATTTAGCAATTAGGGTTTGCACAAAAAAATTTAAATAAAAAGTAAATAACTTTTAGTTTCTAAAATTTTGAAATTAGGGTTTTCTAATTATGATTAATTTTCTAATTACCTTATACAGTAACATTAGGGTTTAGATCATATAATTATCATTAACCTTGCTAAAATAACAATTAGGGTTTAAGATTTTGATAATTAGGGGTAACGATTATAATTAGTTTTTTCTAATTATCAAATTAGGGTTTAAAATTTTAGGGTTTCCAAAATTAGCAATTAAAATTATAAAACTTGCTAATTAATCACATTATCACAATTACTACCAATCTCGAACTCTAATTTAAATTTCAAATTAGGGTTCCTCATTTCTAAAAATTATTTAGGGTTTCTAGATTATAATTAGGGTTTACCTAATTAATCAAATCATTATATAATACACATCATAAAACATATAACACCGTTATAACTGTCTTAAACTCACAATTAATTTTCAAATTAGGGTTTTCCCTAGTAAAATTAGGGTTTAACCAAATAATATTTGGGTTTCAAAATTAAACACCATAATTGACCAATCATTTATCAATACATACATACAGAACATATTTATAACACTGAAAAATCAAAATATAATTAATATTATATTATTATTCTTATACCTTGACAATAATCCAAAATTAGGGTTTGGATTTCATATCTGATTTATTCTTCATATTTAACCTTAATAATTAAGGTAAAATAATTCACTTAATAACTTGTACTAAAATTCATATAATAAAATAATTATTATATTTATTCTAAAAATCACTCCATATATTATTTAAATAATATATGATTATATTTTCATGAAAAATAGTTAATAAAGCATTTCTACTATAAATTAATTATTATAGGAATATACTTTATAAAAATCAATAATTCTAAAATAAAATTATTTGTAAATATTTATGTAATAAATATATTTTTATTTACCACATAAATACACATACACATTATCTTGTACAAATCCTCATCATTAAATAAATAAATAAAAAAATTTATATGCAAAATTTCTTATTTATTTATGTAGAAAATATCGGGTTGTTACACCAACAGAATAATAAAGAATGGAATAACAACAGAATTCACCAGGTATGCGATAGACCACACAGACAGGTTATTCCAACAGAATAATAAAGAATGAAACCAGGTCATGCGTAATTCGCACAGACAGGATATTCCTACAGAATAATAAAGAATGGAACCAGGTCATGCGTAATCGGCACAGACAGGATATCCCAACAGAATAATAAAGAATGGAATAACAACGAAATTCACCAAACATACGATAGACCGCACAGAAATGTTATTTCAACGGAATAATAAAGAATGGAATAACAGAAGAATTTCACCATGTATGCGGTACTTTGCATAGACATGTTATTCCAGCATAATAATAAAGAATGGAATAACAACCGTTACGAGTATTGAAAGAAAATAACTCTCTTCATGAATACGAAAGAATAATACTCCTTACCTCAGAAGATACTGGATGCTGGAATAGTGAGGTAGCAGACTTCTCTTCTTCTTTCTCTCTATAATTTCTCTCTATAATAATTGCTCTATAGCTTTAGTGAATTGGTGAGAAATGAAGGAAGAATGAGCTTCTATTTATAAAAAAATATAGTTTTGATAATTGCATGTTTTGGGGCTCAAAATATTACAGCATAATACCTTTCTCTTTTTCTTCATTTTTAATTTAGTCCTGCAAGTATTATCAAACTTGCACCACCTCCCCTAATAGTAAATAATGTGAATCAATAGTTATAATCATGTGAAAATACGAATTACAGTATAATACCTCCATCTATACCTTCATTTTTAACTTAGTCATGCAAATATTATTAATCTTGCACCAACTCCCCTAATAGTACAAGAATGTGAATCAATAGTACACACATGTGAACAAATAGTTATACTCATGTGAATTAAAATCAATTAATTACTTATTATCCGATTAATTACCTGACTGGTCAGTGTAACTTCCAGACATCAATTATTATCGAAATAAATGTCGATTTCCACTAACACAAATAATCCCATTACAATAAAAATATCAATTTCATCTTTAATCAGCACGAACTTATTCATCATTAATATTATAACTCACAATATTTAACAACCAGATTATTCTTAGGAAAGAGAAGGCTTTCTGATAAGGATTTCTCCCTATTGGCGCGCAATTAAATGACCAAACCTCTCCTTGACAGAACTTTCTAGACATTGTCAATATTATAAATAATAAAATGAATAACTTTGTCGTCTCAATTATTGATTTAATAATATAATATATTATAAAGATGATACTGTGACAATAATTGAATCAATAATATGATGCAGCAATTACTGTAGCAATAATTGAGTATAACTAAGTGACTTCTCACTTAAATATCAATAATCAATACCGTGTGCTACTATGCAACCACGCGTATTACTGTACCTTTACTACTGGGTAGTTCAACAGTTTTAACGGTAACACTTTTGCCGTTATTTTTATAAAAAGATAATTCTGTCATTTTCTAACTACGACAATACTTCGGTTGTAGGGTCCACCAATGATTGTGCTGTCGTACGAATATTCCCTGTTAAAACGAATATTTCCTGACCAATCGAATATTATATAACCACTTGTTTACTTTACAAAATTTATAAATATTACCCATAACTATAACATTATATCAAATCCACACCATAATATTCAAAAATATATTTTGAGAAAAAATATTCTTTATTCATAAAAGTTGGGGTCTTACAATGACCATTGGTGAAAACATGAATATCCTTGGCCCGTAGTGCGTGGATAATTCGTGGTCATGATACTAATAAATATCCTTGGCCCGTAGTGCATGGATAATTCAGTGATGTGGATTATTTATTAAGCTGAGTTTCTGTGATAAAATTGATGATAAACTTTTTAAATCATAGAAGATAGTAGATATCATGCTCTACTTGACTCTTCTAATGGATTGCTTGTTCCGCTGCAGTTAAACTTGATGTTTATTATATTTTATCAGTTTAATATTGTTGAAGGCTAATAATAATTTATTCTGCATTATCTTAGTCATAATATTTCTTACTGGGCTAGTTGAGCTCACCTTTTTGCTTTCATTGTTCTCTTTAGAAAATGAGAACGTAGGCGAGACTAGTCGGGGAACGGAATGATGGTTTGAGATGGGGGCTGTAGTAGTCCTCACTATTTTTATAAAATAGTGTGATAATAATTGTAATAAGAACTCCATTTGAGTTTGAATACTGTCTACTAGACAATATTCATGTAAAAACTCTCAACTACGTTGTTTGTTGTATTGTGTAAGAAGTTTGTATTTGATTTTTGTACCATGTATTTGGCGACCCAAGATGGGTAATGTATACCTATTTTGGAGGCGTCACAGTTGGTATCAAAGCTTAGGGATATGATCCCTGGCTGAGATGTGAGACTATAACTAGGAGGGGAGAGACGGGTAATTCCTTCGCTAGTATGACCTACCTAAGTTTATTTGTTATTTAATTGGTCGGTCAGAATATAGGGATAATATGTGGCATGTCAATTAACCCTTATTTTGTGGCAGTGTTTGGAAATGACATCCGAGAATGTTGAGATCAACAATGGAGTACATGAGACCGTTGAGTCACCAACAATCAATACCCAGGATAATGTGCATCAAGAAGGTAATAATCCTCAGGAAAACAACAACACTGACCAAATGATGAACGATGGGATGTTCAGAGGCTTTATACAATTCATGCAACATCAGGCGAGAACGACTCCTATTCAAAATGCAGGTGGAAACACTGGCAACTCTCGGATGGTCACCGCTAAGCAGTTCAAGGAGCTGGGACCACTAGAGTTTTTGCGAGAGCCAAAATCACTTAAGGCGAAGACGTAGATAAAGTAGATCACCAAGATATTTAATGTCTTGGGATGCTCTGAGGAGAAAAAGGTTCCCTTTGCCACCTTCATGTTGCGAAGAGAAGCAAATTACTAGTGGAAATCTGTAAAGCGTACTCAACCTGCCGCACTGAAGATGTCTTGGGAAAAGTTCCAAGAACTGTTCAACGATAAGTACTTTCCCAAAAGTTTTCGTCACATGAAGGAGGTAGAGTTTATCAAGCTAGAGTAAAATAATATGACTGTGTCGTAGTACTAAGCTAAGTTTGCCGAGTTATCTCGGTTTGCGTCCCAATTAGTTGATAATGAGGAGAGAATAACGCGGATGTTTCTAAGAGGTTTGAAACTCGAGATATTTTAATACCTAATTTCTCACAAACTGTGTTTGTATTTAGATGTTGTAAATAGGGCTCAGTTATTGGAGCGCGATAATGAGTCAACCTAACCAAGAGAGAGCAGCCAATAAAATGATAATACCAGTGGTAGCATTCATCAAAGCGGTGACAACAAACGTGGAGGAAGTAATGGTAACCACTTTGGTGGTAATCATGGCCAAGGCAATAAAAGTAGAAATTTTAAGAAGAGGAGATTCAATAATGATGGAAGAACGTCATCACCAGCACCCGTTGTTAAAGACGGAGAATGATCACTGATTGTATGCTACAAATACGGAGGGGAGGGACACATCAGTCTAAATTGCATGCAACAGTCCAAAAACTATTATAATTATGGAAGAGAAGGTCACCAAGCTCAATTTTATCGTGCAATAAAACCAAGTCCAGCTGGGATGGAGGCACCAAAGGTTGTCCCTGAGAAGTCAAAAATAGTAGTTCAAGGGATAGCGTTTGTCGTGACCTCCCAGAAAGCAAGGAACCCGAACGAGGTCATCACGAGTAAGCTAATCATAAACTCTTGCGAAGTCTATACCTTATTTGATACCGGTTCTATCCATTCTTTTATTTCTCTTACTTGCGCTCAATGTTTAAATTTGACTCCAGAGAAATTAAACTTTAACTTATCTGTTGAAACTCTGTTGGGAGAAACCTTCATTACATCCACTATTTATAAGTCTTGTTTGGTTCAAATTGGTATCCTCACATTACCTGTCGACCTTATCTCTTTGAAAATACTTGCATTTGATGTGATTTTAATGATTGATTGGTTAACTACTTATCATGCAAAAATTGATTATTTTCGTAAGGTTGTTAGCTTTCATATTCCTAACCAACCTATTATGTGAATTCAAGCAACCAAACCACTAAAGTCAATCACTATCATATCAAGCCATAAAGCTATTCGTTTATTGAAAAACGGATGTCAAGCTTTCTTAGCCCATGTCACGAATTTAAACAAAAATACGTCAGATTTGAATGATATTTCTATTGTTAATAAATTTCCTGACGTATTCCCCGAAGAACTTCCTGGCCTACCCCCGGAGCGTGAAATCGAGTTTGGTATTGACCTTGAACCCGGTACAAAACCCATTTCCAAAGCCCCATATCGAATGGCTCCTATTGAACTTTAAGAGTTAAAGACCCAACTGCAGGAATTGTTAGACATAGGTTTCATTCGTCCTAGTACGTCTCCTTGGGGTGCTCATATTCTATTCATGAAGAAGAAAGATGGGAGTATGCGACTTTATATTGATTATCGAGAGTTGAACCATGTCACCATCAAAAATAGGTACCCGTTGCCTCGCATTGATAACCTGTTTGACCAGTTACAAGGCGTTAAATTCTTTTCAAAGATCGATCTTCGTTTCGGATATCATTAGTTAAAGATTAAAACTGATGACATTTCCAAGACTGCTTTCAGAACTCGGTACTGGCATTACGAATTCCTAGTCATGTCTTTTGGATTGACTAATGCTCCTGCTGCCTTCATGGATATGATGAACCGAGTATTCAAAGAATATTTGGATCATTTTGTGGTTGTCTTTATTGATGACATTCTCATTTACTCCAAAAGCCGTGAAGATCATGAGCAACACTTGAGGCTGATACTCCAAAAGCTTCGTGAGAACAAGTTATATGCCAAGTTAAAGAAATGCGAGTTATGGCTTGAGGAGGTAGCATTCCTTGGGTATGTAATGTCAAATCACAGAATATCTATTGACCCAGCGAAGATTGAAGCAATTCAAAGCTGGGGGCAACCTAAATCAGTGACCGAAGTACGTAGCTTTATAGACTTAGCTAGTTATTATCAGAGATTCGTGGAAGGTTTTTCTCGAATCGCTACTCCATTAACTCAGCTGACTTGAAAAGATATAAAATTCGGTTGGAGCGAGGAATGTGAGAAGAGTTTTCAAGAACTCAGGAGGAGACTCATTTCAGCACGTGTTCTGATAATATCATCTGGTTCGGAGGGATTTGTCATCTATAGCGATGCTTCAGGAAGAGAGTTAGGATGTGTTCTCATGTAACATAGGAAAGTCATAGCCTATGCCTCACAACAACTCAAAGAATATGAGAGGAATTATCCTACTCACGATCTAGAGTTAGTAGTTGTCGTGTTCGCACTAAAGATTTGGAGACATTACCTGTATGAAGAGAATGTGGAGATCTATACGGATCATAAAAGCCTCAAATATTTATTCACTCAAAAGGAACTCAACATGCGGCAATGACGTTGGCTTAAGCTATTGAAAGATTACGATCATACCATTCAATACCATCCTGGAAAAGCGAACGTGGTAGCTGACGTATTGAGTAGAAGATCATATGCGAGTATGAGTGCGATATTGTCAACGTAAAGGCTCATTTTGTATGACTTGCAAATGATAGAGATAGAGATAAAGACTCCAAAGACCCACGTAATGATGACAAATATGCGAGTAGAACCGAATTTAATTGATAAAATTAAAGTTGCTCAAGTTATAGACCTGAAACTTATGCGTATGAGGAAGAAAGTACAAGAAGGTGTTATTTCAAAAGCGAGAATCGATGAAGAATGAATACTTCGAGTCAACTCCAGACTTTCTATTCCTAACGACTCTGACTTGAAGTATAAAATCATGATGGAGGCACACAACACACCGTTTGCAATCCATCCTAGAAGTACCAAGATGTATCATGATATTCGACATAAATTTTGGTGGAGCAATATGAAAAGAGAAATCGCAGAGTTTATTTCAAGGTGTTTAACTTGTCAACGTGTCAAGGCGGAGCATCAAGTTCTAAAAGGTCCATTACAACCACTTGAAATTCCAGAATAGAAGTGGGAGCACATTACCATGGATTTCGTTACTGGTCTTCCCAAGGTTTCTCAAGGCATAGATGTGATTTGGGTCATTGTTGATAGATTGACCAAGTCTGCTCATTTCTTACCTATACGAGAAACTTATTATCGACGTCGGGATTTTTATTTGTCCTTTTCCGTTTCTTGTTCTTTGGTGTTCTCATGTTAGGTGAGATTTATTTGAAAAAACAAGTGAAAAAGGTCCGACGTGTATAATGTCGACGATGGACTGTTAAGAGTCTCCAGTTGATTTTTTATATGGTTGTACCAACACAACCGAGAAAAGGTTTGCACATTGACCCAGTGATGTGACACTGCTAAACGGGTCTGTGAAATTGAGATTCATTAGAGTCTGGGGACTTGCTTATGCGGAGGGAAGGTGTTAGGCACCCCCTGACATCCGTGTTACCACGATGACCACCACTTTTCAAGAAATTGTTATATGAATGTGTGTGTGTGTGGGTCAATGTGTTGTTATTTGGAAGTGGTGTGAGACCTCGTTCACACCTATATACACAGAGTTTGAATTTATGTAAAAATTCAGTTTTAAACAGGATATAGCAATGAGATTTTGTAAAAAGAGGTTTTTCAAACCCTTATGCTCAATAGTAATTGAGACCTTTGATACTTCCATTTTATTAAAATGTTCGGCTTGATTGCTTTTAATTTTCGAGATGCGAAGCATCTATGAGAAAATAATGTACAAAGCAGTGCCGAACTCCTCGTGGGCATGAAAACTATCTGAGAAAATTCAAACACCGTGAATAAATTTATAAGATACTTACAGCTAAAAATTTCCATCATGGGAACCGAATCTAGATTCAGTAAACTGAATCTGTGATCACATGATTTCTAGGCTCACATGATGTCGCAATTGATATAAAAGCAGTAAGCATATATATATATATAAAAGCTATAAATATATATATACAGACATGATCAGCCACCACGAAGCACCTCCATGGGGGATCAGAAATGTAAATAAAGCTGTAAAAGTTATCAACCACCACGAAGTAAACTTCAGGTGGGACGAAATGTAAAGAAAGCTATAAAAGCGATCAACTGCCACGGAGTAAACTCCAGGAGGGACGAAATGTGTGTGTGTGTGTGTGTATATATATATATATATATATATATATATATATATATATATATGTGTGTGTGTGTGTGTGTGTGTGTGTGAAAGCAAATAAACGCTCCAGATATAAGTCTAGGCTCATCGAACAGAGTTCGACACACAATTCATTTATATAAGTATTTATATATATACAAAAGCCATTAAACGCTCCAGACATAACTCTAGGTTCAATCGAGGCATAACTCGATAATGTTAGTCTATATATATATATATATATATATATATATATATATATATATTTTGTAAGACCCCGAATTTTATGAAATAAAAGTATTCAATTTTTCTTATAGTTACAATTCATTAAATGGTTAAATTGATAAAAAGTTAAAGTTATTGGTGAAATATGAAAATTTTTCAAAATAAACAAGTGGTTATAAAATATTCATTTTTGGTCGGTGAATATTCGTTTGGTCGTGGAATATTCTTGCTGTTGGGGAATATTTGTACGACGGCGCAGCCTTGTGTAGGCCCCATAACGGAAAGCGATTGGATGAAGATAACGACAAAAATTGAGTTTTTATAATTAACGACGTAGTTGTTACCGTTAACACTGTTGGAATACCCGGTGGTTAAAATACAGTAATACACGTTATTGCACAGTATTTTTGAAATTATTGATTCTTACGTAAGAAGGCACTACTGAATAATTGTCACAGTAATTACTGTTCAATATTTTATTTTATTGATTCAATAATTACTGCGTTGATATTTTATATTATTGTTGTTTCAATAATTGTTGCTGCACAGTATTTCCCATTATCAGATCAATAATTCATATTATTTGAATAATATTATTAGATAACATTATTGGCAATGTCTAGAAAGTTCTGTCTAAGGAGAGGTTTGGTCATCTAATTGCGCGCCAGTAAGAAGAATTTCTTATTGAAAAGCCCCCTCTTTCCTAGGAATGGCCTAGTTATCATAAATGTGATTCTGTAATATTATTTGTGAATAATTAATTATTGATTCATATGATAAGGAAATATTTATTTTATGTGGATATAAATGAGGGATATATTTTTGTGGTTAAAAATGAAGGAGTTAATGTTGAGGTTTTTACCAGTATTTTTGTCGAAATGGAAGTATTAAAAATTAGGATTTTTGAGATATTTTACGGAGGTTATAATTTTTAATCCGACTGTTGGATCGTTGTGACTTTTGGATATGTTATACATATATAAGTTGAGTATATGTCCATAAATTTTGAACCGTTAAAAATGAACGAATGATTTGTTATGAATTTTACGAGATGACTGGTTCAGAAATTGTTGAAGTTTCGGAATTTATCATTTTGGTGGAAAATTCTAGAATTGAGTGGGCCCCACTTGTGGTTGGTGAAGAAATGTGCTGAATTATATTTCAAATGTGGTGGGTGGAAATAGTAGCAGGTAAAGCCATCAGGTTACAGGTCAAGCCTACTAAAATTTTTCTATAAATAGAGGGCTAAGTTAGAATTGAAAATCACACCAGAAACAAATTTTCTTTCTTTCTCTCTCTATATTATGAAGCATATTTTGTGAGTATTTAGATACTTTGAGAGTTGCTATTCAGTGCAATTTTCCTTCGGCTTTGCATAACAATCAGAAGTACTGCTATTTTGAGGTAAGTGATTGTAAGGGATAGTAAGGGATTTTAAGGGTTGTTATATTTTTCAGTTTCATAATTTTTCTGACCTTCAAAAATTCTGGAAAAATTTGAAATGATATTTTGATGAGTTTTCTTGATTGTGTCTAAAAATGGTGATTTTTGGATGTATAGATTAAGAGTTATGAATTTTATGAGAAAAGACTATTTTAAAAGTAACCGCTTATAACTCCTTGTGGTTAACTTCAAAATTGATAAAATTTTTATTGGGAGTACATGTATATGATAGGAGTATACTCTGTAAATTTCAAAATATTTGGACAAGAGTATAATTTTTGATAAATGGCTAAATATTCGGCTGTTTTGGCCATATGAAAAATAGTAAATGACTTTTAAAAATTCTGAGAAAAATATATGTTCACTATGAGAATATATTATGCTAAATCCCAGAAAAAAAATATTTTTAGAAATGATTTGGTATTTTTTATGAAAATAGACAAGTTATGAGAAAATGAATTAAATATGTTATGTGAAGTAAGAAAATTAGAAAATAGGATTTTATGGCTTGAGAATCCTATATGAGGTATATGCAGATTTTTGATGAGGGTTTTGGTTATTGGTAATGAACTCTTATAAGTTTGGCATTTTAGGATGATTAAATACATTATTTAGTAAAGTGTAAATAATTAAAATAAATTGTTTATAAATTTAAGAAATGTTATTCTTTCAATATCATTATACCGAAATATTGGTATGAATTTTATTGCAAAATTTCTACCTTTTTCATATCGGAGTTACTATTCACGAGTTACTATTCATGAGTTACTATTCACGAGTTACTATTCACAGAAAAATTAGTTTCTTTTTCTGACCAAATTATCGTTGATTTATGAATATTACTCTTGAGATTAAAACTATATGTTGATCATATTATTTTTATTATCATATATAACATTTTTATAACCCTAATGATGATATTTCTATTTGATTTGAGTGTAAAGATGGATAAATTTTTGGTATGATCATGACTATGTGTTCTCTTTGGCCAGTAATGCAAAGTTGAATTGGTGACTGGTATGATCATGATCATTGAATTTATAAGTGAATATCTTTAGCTTAAGTGCAAAGGTGAATTGATCAACATGGTTATAATTATTGTTTATATAAATTCTGAAATGATTATATATTTCTTTGAGATATGAATATATTTGGCCTGTAGTGCAAATATGAACTGTTGATGAATATCTTTGGCCTGTAGTGTAAAGATGAATTATTGATGAATATCTTTGGCCTGTAGTGTAAAGATGAATTATTGATGAATATCTTTGGCCTGTAGTACAAAGATGAATTGTTGATGAATATCTTTGGCCCGTAGTGCAAAGATGACATGTTATTGAATATCTTTGGCCAGTAGTGCAAAGATGAACAGGTGTTGAGATGAACATGACCAACTGGTGATACAAATGAATATCTTTGGCCGTGGTGCAAAGATGAAGTTATTAGTATGATTATGAACATGAAATGTGATTTGGTGTAACCATGATCTTTGATATTTCAGGTAAAGATAGGTGATGAAAATTATCTTCGTCCTAGATAAGAAGAGGAATTTAGAACTACAGTTATGATTATGAGTTATTCATATGATTGTGGACCAGAATTGTTGATTGATATTACAGGGATAAAAACATTGTTGGTGGATTTTTAACATAGAGAAGATAACAGACTTTATAGTCTATTTGACTCTTCTAATGGATTGCTCGTTCCGCTGCAACTATAGTTGAAATTTTTATTATCTACCATATGTTCTAAATCTCTGATTTATTACTGATGAAGACTATTGATAATTTATTTATCTTTAGTCATAATATTCTTTACTGGGCTAGTTGTGCTCACCCTTTTGCTTCACAATTCCTTTCAGGTAATAAGAGTGTAGCTGGGTCGAGCGAGGGTAACGGGGAAATAGAACGGTGGTCTCTAGCTGTGGATGTTCTTCCGAAGCAGTATAGAAAAGTTCATTTAGAAGTTTTATTTGGTGAATCCAATAGGGTAAGGTGTACCCAACGTTGGAAGGGTGGTTTGCCACTATCATACAAGATGTCTAACGACATACAACCTCGTGTCATCATAAGACATGGATGTGTTCATCCACTTGCTGAGTATATCTACGAGCACTACCTATATAATCTTGGTGTTTGTTTGAAGTATAATTCTCAATTAGAGACAGTGGAGATAATGATAAGTCAAGAGAAGACTCACCATTGGGAAGAATATGATTGTAATCTTCTCGTTTTTCTTTGGGGTCTATTGGGTCAACCAAGAATAATTCTGTGGCCATATGATATCTATCATAACCTAGACGCATGGCCTCCCATGTACGAAGGATTCTTTGAGCACTTCCCAAATATTCTAATTTCTAAAACAGTTTTTGACTATACCTTTATGTAAGGTGTCATTGTGAGGTGATGTCCACGGTTGGAACATGAGTCACATTTGGTATATATTTGTATCCAAACTCACATCATATGTGTTGTTATATTTTGCACGACAATTGTTGTAATAAAGTTGTAGTTGTTTTCTGTACCATGTATTTGGCGACTCAGAATAGGTTGGATGGAATGGACCTATTTTGGGGTTGTCACATTTGGTATCAGAGCTTAGGGATATGTTCTTTGGCGGAGATCGGGAAATAGAACTAGGAGGGGAGAGATGAGTAAATCCTTCGCTAGTGTGTCCTACCTAAGCTTGTTTGTTGGTCAGTCATAATATCGGGATATTATGTGATATGTTAATTTGTTCTATTAACCCTTGTTTTGAAGCTGTATTCTAGAATGATATCTGAAATACAGGAGATGAGCAATGGAGAAATCATGATGACAGAGAAGATGGAATCTGAAATGAAAGCAAGGTATTCTCAACTCTTTGAATTACCAGGTACGTAAATTTCGAGGACGAAATTTCATAAGGAGGGGAGATTGTAAGACTCCGAATTTTATGAAATAAAAGTATTCAATTTTTCTTATAGTTACAATTCAGTAAATGGTTAAATTGATAAAAAGTTAAAGTTATGGGTGAAATGTGAAAATTTTTCAAAATAAACAAGTGGTTATAAAATATTCATTTTTGGTCGGTGAATATTCGTTTGGTCGTGGAATATTCTTGCTGTTGGGGAATATTCGTACGACGGTGCAGCCTTGTGTGGGCCCCATAACGGAAAGCGATTGGATGAAGATAACGACAAAAATTGAGTTTTTATAATTAACGGCGTAGTTGTTACCGTTAACACTGTTGGAATACCCGGTGGTTAAAATACAGTTATACACGTTATTGCACAGTATTTTTGAAATTATTGATTCTTACGTAAGAAGACACTACTGAATAATTGTCACAGTAATTACTGTTCAATATTTTATTTTATTGATTCAATAATTGCTGCGTTGATATTTTATATTATTGTTGTTTCAATAATTGTTGCTGCACAGTATTTCCCATTATCAGATCAATAATTCATATTATTTGAATAATATTATTAGATAACATTATTGGCAATATCTAGAAAGTTCTGTCTAAGGAGAGGTTTGGTCATCTAATTGCGCGCCAGTAAGGAGAAATCCTTATTGAAAAGCCCCCTCTTTCCTGGGAACGGCCTGGTTGTCATAAATGTGATTCTGTAAATTATTTGTGAATAATTAATTATTGATTCATATGATAAGGAAATATTTATTTTATGTGGATATAAATGAGGGATATATTTTTGTGGTTAAAAATGAAGGAATTAATGTTGAGGTTTTTACCAGTATTTTTGTCGAAATGGAAGTATTAAAAATTAGGATTTTTGAGATATTTTACGGGGGTTATAATTTTTAATCCGACCGTTGGATCGTTGTGATTTTTGGATATGTTATACATATATAAGTTGAGTGTATGTCCATAAATTTTGAACCGTTAAAAATGAACGAATGATTTGTTATGAATTTTACGAGATGACTGGTTCAGAAATTGTTGAAGTTTCAGAATTTATCATTTTGGTGAAAAATTCTAGAATTGAGTGGGCCCCACTTGTGGTTGGTGAAAAAATATGCTGAATTATATTTCAAATGTGGTGGGTGAAAATAGTAGCAGGTAAAGCCATCAGGTTGCAGGTCAAGCCTACTAAAATTTTCCTGTAAATAGAGGGCTAAGTTAGAATTGAAAATCACACCAGAAACAAGTTTTTTCTCTTTCTCTCTCTATATTATGAAGCATATTTTGTGAGTATTTAGATACTTTGAGAGTTGCTATTCAGTGAAAATTTCCTTCGGCTTTGCATACCGATCAGAAGTACTGCTCTTTTGAGGTAAGGGATTGTAAGGGATAGTAAGGGATTTTAAGGGTTGTTATATTTTCCAGTTTCGTAATTTTTCTGACCTTCAAAAATTCTGAAAAAATTTGAAATGATATTTTGATGAGTTTTCTTGATTGTGTCCAAAAATGGTGATTTTTGGATTTATAGATTAAGAGTTATGAATTTTATGAGAAACGACTATTTTAAAAGTAACCGCTTATAACTCCTTGTGGTTAACTTCAAAATTGATAAATATTTTATTAGGAGTATATGTATATGATAGGAGTATACTCTGTAAATTTCAAAATATTTGGACAAGAGTATAAGTTTTGATAAATGTCTAAATATTCGGCTATTTTGGCTGTATGAAAAATAGTAAATGACTTTTAAAAATTCTGAGAAAAATATATGTTCACTATGAGACTATATTATGCTAAATCCCAGAAAAGAAATATTTTTAGAACTGATTTGGTATTTTTCATGAAAATAGACAAGTTATGAGAAAATGAATTAAATATGTTATGTGAAGTAAGAAAATTAGAAAATAGGATTTTATGGCTTGAGAATCCTATATGAGGTATATGCAGATTTTTTATGAGGGTTTTGGTTATTGGTAATGAACTCTTATAAGTTTGGCATTTTAGGATGATTAAATGCATTATTTAGTAAAGTGTAAACAATTAAAATAAATTGTTTATAAATTTAAGAAATGTTATTCTTTCAATATCATTATACCGAAATATTGGTATGAATTTTATTGCAAAATTTCTACCTTTTTCATATCGGAGTTACTATTCACGAGTTACTATTCATGAGTTACTATTCACGAGTTACTATTCACAAAAAAATTAGTTTCTTTTTCTGACCAAATTATCGTTGATTTATGAATATTACTCTTGAGATTAAAACTATATGTTGATCATATTATTTTTATTATCATATATATCATTTTTATAACCCTAATGATGATATTTCTATTTGACTTGAGTGTAAAGATGCGTAAATTTTTGGTATGATCATGACTATGTGTTCTCTTTGGCCAGTAATGCAAAGTTGAATTGGTGACTGGTATGATCATGACCATTGAATTTATAAGTGAATATCTTTAGCTTAAGTGCAAAGGTGAATTGATCAACATGGTTATAATTATTGTTTATATAAATTCTGAAATGATTATATATTTCTTTGAGATATGAATATATTTGGCCTGTAGTGCAAATATGAACTGTTGATGAATATCTTTAGCCTGTAGTGCAAAGATGAATTATTGATGAATATCTTTGGCCTGTAGTACAAAGATGAATTGTTGATGAATATCTTTGGCCCATAGTGCAAAGATGACATGTTATTGAATATCTTTGGCCAGTAGTGCAAAGATGAACAGGTGTTGAGATGAACATGACCAACTGGTGATACAAATAAATATCTTTGGCCGTGGTGCAAAGATGAAGTTATTAGTATGATTATGAACAGGAAATGTGATTTAGTGTAACCATGATCTTTGATATTTCAGGTAAAGATAGGTGATGAAAATTATCTTCGTCCTAGATGAGAAGAGGAATTTAGAACTACAGTTATGATTATGAGTTATTCATATGATTGTGGACCAGAATTATTGATTGATATTAAAGGGATAAAACATTGTTGGTGAATTTTTAACATAGAGAAGATAATAGACTTTATAGTCTATTTGACTCTTCTAATGGATTGCTCGTTCCGCTGTAACTATGGTTGAAATTTTTATCATCTACCATATGTTCTAAATCTCTGATTTATTACTGATGAAGACTATTGATAATTTATTTATCTTTAGTCATAATATTCTTTACTGGGCTAGTTGTGCTCACCCTTTTGCTTCACAATTCCTTTCAGGTAATAAGAGTGTAGCTGGGTCGAGCGAGGGTAACGGGGAAATAGAACGGTGGTCTCTAGCTGTGGATGTTCTTCCGAAGCAGTATAGAAAAGTTCATTTAGTAGTTTTATTTGGTGAATCCAATAGGGTAAGGTGTACCCAACGTTGGAAGGGTGGTTTGCCACTATCATACAAGATGTCTAACGACATACAACCTCGTGTCATCATAAGACAGGGATGTGTTCATCCACTTGCTGAGTATATCTACGAGCACTACCTATATAATCTTGGTGTTTGTTTGAAGTATAATTCTCAATTAGAGACAGTGGAGATAATAATAAGTCAAGCGAAGACTCACAATTGGGAAGAATATGATAGTAACCTTCTCGTTTTTCTTTGGGGTCTATTGGGTCAACCAAGAATAATTCTGTGGCCATATGATATCTATCATAACCTAGACGCATGGCCTCCCATGTACGAAGGTTTCCTTGAGCACTTCCCAAATATTCTAATTTCTAAAACAGTTTTTGACTCTACCTTTATGTAAGGTGTCATTGTGAGGTGATGTCCACGGTTGGAACATGAGTCACATTTGGTATATATTTGTATCCAAACTCACAGTATATGTGTTGTTATATTTTGCACGACAATTGTTGTAATAAAGTTGTAGTTATTTTCTGTACCATGTATTTGGCGACTCAGAATAGATTGGATGGAATGGACCTATTTTGAGGTTGTCACATTTGGTATTAGAGCTTAGGGATATGATCTTTGGCGGAGATCGGAAAATAGAACTAGGAGGGGAGAGATGAGTAAATCCTTCGCTAGTGTGTCCTACCTAAGCTTATTTGTTGGTCAGTCATAATATCGGGATATTATGTGATATGTTAATTTGTTCTATTAACCCTTGTTTTGAAGCTGTATTCTAGAATGATATCTGAAATACAGGAGATGAGCAATGGAGAAATCATGATGACAGAGAAGATGGAATCTGAAATGAAAGCAAGGTATTCTCAACTCTTTGAATTACCAGGTACGTAAATTTCGAGGACGAAATTTCATAAGGAGGGGAGATTGTAAGACCCCGAATTTTATGAAATAAAAGTATTCAATTTTTCTTATAGTTACAATTCAGTAAATGGTTAAATTGATAAAAAGTTAAAGTTATGGGTGAAATGTGAAAATTTTTCAAAATAAACAAGTGGTTTTAAAATATTCATTTTTGGTCGGTGAATATTCGTTTGGTCGTGGAATATTCTTGCTGTTGGGGAATATTCGTACGACGGCGCAGCCTTGTGTGGGCCCCATAACGGAAAGCGATTGGATGAAGATAACGACAAAAATTGAGTTTTTATAATTAACGACGTATTTGTTACCGTTAACACTGTTGGAATACCCGGTGATTAAAATACAGTAATACACGTTATTGCACAGTATTTTTGAAATTATTGATTCTTACGTAAGAAGGCACTACTGAATAATTGTCACAGTAATTACTGTTCAATATTTTATTTTATTGATTCAATAATTGCTGCGTTGATATTTTATATTATTGTTGTTTCAATAATTGTTGCTGCACAGTATTTCCCATTATCAGATCAATAATTCATATTATTTGAATAATATTATTAAATAACATTATTGGCAATGTCTAGAAAGTTCTGTCTAAGGAGAGGTTTGGTCATCTAATTGCGCGCCAGTAAGGAGAAATCCTTATTGAAAAGCCCCCTTTTTCCTTGGAACGGCCTGGTTGTCATAAATGTGATTTTGTAATATTATTTGTGAATAATTAATTATTGATTCATATGATAAGGAAATATTTATTTTATGTGGATATAAATGAGGGATATATTTTTGTGGTTAAAAATGAAGGAGTTAATGTTGAGGTTTTTACCAGTATTTTTGTCGAAATGGAACTATTAAAAATTAGGATTTTTGAGATATTTTACGGGGGTTATAATTTTTAATCCGACCGTTGGATCGTTGTGATTTTTGGATATGTTATACATATATAAGTTGAGTGTATGTCCATAAATTTTGAACCGTTAAAAATGAACGAATGATTTGTTATGAATTTTACGAGATGACTGGTTCAGAAATTGTTGAAGTTTCGGAATTTATCATTTTGGTGGAAAATTCTAGAATTGAGTGGGCCCCACTTATGGTTGGTGAAGAAATGTGCTGAATTATATTTCAGATGTGGTGGGTGGAAATAGTAGCAGGTAAAGCCATCAGGTTGCAGGTCAAGCCTACTAAAATTTTCCTATAAATAGAGGGTTAAGTTAGAATTGAAAATCACACCAGAAACAAGTTTTCTCTCTTTCTCTCTCTATATTATGAAGCATATTTTGTGAGTATTTAGATACTTTGAGAGTTGCTATTCAGTGAAATTTTCCTTCGGCTTTGCATACCGATCAGAAGTACTGCTCTTTTGAAGTAAGGGATTGTAAGGGATAGTAAGGGATTTTAAGGGTTGTTATATTTTCCAGTTTCATAATTTTTTTGACCTTCAAAAATTCTGGAAAAATTTGAAATGATATTTTGATGAGTTTTCTTGATTGTGTCCAAAAATGGCGATTTTTGGATGTATAGATTAAGAGTTATGAATTTTATGAGAAAAGACTATTTTAAAAGTAACCGCTTATAACTCCTTATGGTTAACTTCAAAATTGATAAACTTTTTATTGGGAGTACATGTATATGATAGGAGTATACTCTGTAAATTTCAAAATATTTGGACAAGAGTACAATTTTTGATAAATGTCTAAATATTCGGCTGTTTTGGCCATATGAAAAATAGTAAATGACTTTTAAAAATTCTGAGAAAAATATATGTTCACTATGAGACTATATTATGCTAAATCCCAGAAAAGAAATATTTTTAGAACTGATTTGGTATTTTTCATGAAAATAGATAAGTTATGAGAAAATGAATTAAATATGTTATGTGAAGTAAGAAAATTAGAAAATAGGATTTTATGGCTTGAGAATCCTATATGAGGTATATGCAGATTTTTGATGAGGGTTTTGGTTATTGGTAATAAACTCTTATAAGTTTGGCATTTTAGGATGATTAAATGCATTATTTAGTAAAGCGTAAATAATTAAAATAAATTATTTATAAATTTAAGAAATGTTATTCTTTCAATATCATTATACCGAAATATTGATATGAATTTTATTGCGAAATTTCTACCTTTTTCATATCGGAGTTACTATTCACGAGTTACTATTCATGAGTTACTATTCACGAGTTACTATTTACAGAAAAATTAGTTTCTTTTTCTGACCAAATTATCGTTGATTTATGAGTATTACTCTTGAGATTAAAACTATATGTTGATCATATTATTTTTATTATCATATATAACATTTTTATAACCCTAATGATGATATTTCTATTTGACTTGAGTGTAAAGATGGGTAAATTTTTGGTATGATCATGACTATGTGTTCTCTTTGGCCAGTAATGCAAAGTTGAATTGGTGACTGGTATGATCATGACCATTGAATTTATAAGTGAATATCTTTAGCTTAAGTGCAAAGGTGAATTGATCAACATGGTTATAATTATTGTTTATATAAATTCTGAAATGATTATATATTTCTTTGAGATATGAATATATTTGGCCTGTAGTACAAATATGAACTGTTGATGAATATCTTTGGCCTGTAGTGCAAAGATGAATTATTGATGAATATCTTTGGCCTGTAGTGCAAAGATGAATTATTGATGAATATCTTTGGCCTGTAGTACAAAGATGAATTGTTGATGAATATCTTTGGCCCGTAGTGCAAAGATAACATGTTATTGAATATCTTTGGCCAGTAGTGCAAAGATGAATAGGTGTTGAGATGAACATGACCAACTGGTGATACAAATGAATATCTTTGGCCGTGGTGCAAAGATGAAGTTATTAGTATGATTATGAACAGGAAATGTGATTTGGTGTAACCATGATATTTGATATTTCAGGAAAAGATAGGTGATGAAAATTATCTTCGTCCTAGATGAGAAGAGGAATTTAGAACTACAGTTATGATTATGAGTTATTCATATAATTGTGGACCAGAATTGTTGATTGATATTATAGGGATAAAATATTGTTGGTGGATTTTTAACATAGAGAAGATAATAGACTTTATAGTCTATTTGACTCTTCTAATGGATTGCTCGTTCCGCTGCAACTATGGTTGAAATTTTTATCATCTACCATATGTTCTAAATCTCTGATTTATTACTGATGAAGACTATTAATAATTTATTTATCTTTAGTCATAATATTCTTTACTGGGCTAGTTGTGCTCACCCTTTTGCTTCACAATTCCTTTCAGGTAATAAGAGTGTAGGTGGGTCGAGCGAGGGTAATGGGGAAATAGAATGGTGGTCTCTAGCTGTGGATGTTCTTCCGAAGCAGTATAGAAAAGTTCATTTAGTAGTTTTATTTGGTGAATCCAATAGGGTAATGTGTACCCAACGTTGGAAGGGTGGTTTGCCACTATCATACAAGATGTCTAACGACATACAACCTCGTGTCATCATAAGACAGGAATGTGTTCATCCACTTGCTGAGTATATCTACGAGCACTACCTATATAATCTTGGTGTTTGTTTGAAGTATAATTCTCAATTAGAGACAGTGGAGATAATGATAAGTCAAGAGAAGACTCACAATTGGGAAGAATATGATAGTAATCTTCTCGTTTTTCTTTGGGGTCTATTGGGTCAACCAAGAATAATTCTGTGGCCATATGATATCTATCATAACCTAGACACATGGCCTCCCATGTACGAAGGTTTCCTTGAGCACTTCCCAAATATTCTAATTTCTAAAACAGTTTTTGACTATACCTTTATGTAAGGTGTCATTGTGAGGTGATGTCCACGGTTGGAACATGAGTCACATTTGGTATATATTTGTATCCAAACTCACAGCATATGTGTTGTTGTAATAAAGTTGTAGTTGTTTTCTGTACCATGTATTTGGCGACTCAGAATAGGTTGGATGGAATGGACCTATTTTGGGGTTGTCACACACACACACACACACACACACACACACATATATATATATATATATATAAGTATATATATGTATATACAAACTAAAATGAAACCACAGACTGAAGTTCGGGCAAACACACGCAACACAACTCTCAACGTGAAGAATGGTGTATGCAAAGATGAAGAGAAAGGCTTTAAAGTGTGTAAGAAGGCTTATAGTGGGCTGCCAAAGAAAACTTCTATAACTTGAAGTGGATGCACACTCGGCTCCCGCTGGTACAAAAGAGTAGCTATATGTGAGCTTACAAGTGTTTAAAATGTGAAAGCACTTAGTTTATAGGGTGAGTACAATGCAAATTGGACAGGGCTATCTCGCCTTTTTTCTCTTACAAATGGCCACCCAAGCCCTCTATTTACAGAGGGGGGAACCGCAGGTACCTGCGGCTAGAGGTAGGTAGCCACAGATGTATCTGCGGCTGCCCGGGGTGCCCCGTGCTCCGCGGGTCCTGCCGTCTCGAAATATATGCACGCATGCAACATGATGTCCGCTCGAACTTTTAGAATTATAATCCGGGCATTCGACTGAGGTATGTGAGACCTATTTCGGACCGTCGTTGTCGAGAGTTACGCAATGACATGGGATTAGGGGTTGTACGAAGTCAGGAAGATGGGACCATGCCCTCCGGTCTTCAAGCTTCAAATTCTATCCGTTACCCTGCGTAATAGTCAATCGGGATTGAACTTCATTGGTTCTTGTGGGACATTGTTGTGTAAAAATGTATGTATGAGATGTTGAGACGGTACGGTGTGGCGTCAAGGTAGCAAGATGATGACTTTTGCCCCTCACCGGGGTTATCTCCGATTTGGGCTGATAAAGCAGACGTTGCTCAGGGTTATCTCTGAGATTGGACTGCTGCAAGTGTTGAAGGTCCTCAATGTCATCTCTGAGGTGTGCCTGTCTTTCCGGTGTTAGCTCTGGGTCTTATACTGAGTACCTCGGTGTAACTACCGAGGTTGAAGCTGATTGCATGCATTTGAAACAATCATTTTCGGGGCTATCTCCGGAACTGCAACTGCATTCCTTGGGATTATCTCCAAGGTTGGTAACTGATACTCCCAGTGTTGGGACTTGGACTGAATATCTCGGGGTTATCTCCGAGATGAATCGGCCTTCTCCGGTGGAATTTCTGGTAGTTGAACTGCATGCCTCGGGGTTATATCCGAGGTTGGACCTGATACTCCCGATGTGTGTTCCAGGGTTGAGGATGAACTCCTGGTAGTATCCGAACTGGATATGAGCTATTTTCTAGGGTTATCTCTGAAAGACGAATCTGCCCTCCTATAATGTCAATAACAGGTGTGCAGAAAATTTTGAGTGTCTACACTTATACACTTGAACGTCTTACTCATATATACATAAATAAGATTGCAAGACTGCATGGTATGCCAGTATCCATAGTTTTTATCGAGACTCAAGATTCACTTCACGATTTTGGGTTAGTTTACAAAAAGCTATGGGCATGGATTTACGATTTAGTTCGGCATATCATCCTCAAACGGACGGACAATCAGAGAGGACTATTCAAACCCTTGAAGATCTATTAATATTCTGTGTCCTTGACTTCAAAGGAAGTTGGGACAAGTTCTTACCATTGGTGGAATTCTCCTACAACAACAGTTATCAAGCAAGTATTGGCATGGCTCCATTCGAGGTGTTGTATGGACACAAGTGTCGTTCTCCAGTATGTTGGGATGAGGTGGGTGAAGCAACGTTGTTAGGACCAAAATTGGTACGCATGACTACCGAAAAGATTCAAATGATCTGATAATGTATAAAAATCTCACAAGATCGACAAAAGAGTTATGCTGATCTTTTTCGAAAGGACGTGGAATTCAATGTTGGAGAACATGTGTTGTTACATGTTGAGCTATGGAAAGGAGTTACGAGATTTGGAAAGAGATGAAAGCTCAATCCTCGATTCATTGGCCCATTCAAAATCCTCGATCGAGTAGGAATTGTGACTTATCGACTCGCCTTACTGCCAAATATGTCTCGTGTTCATAACATTTTTCACATATCCATGTCATGTAAATATGTGGAAGACCCGAACCACATTATTGAGTTGGAACCAGACCAGATAGTGGAAGACTTAACGCATGAAGAGGTGCCTGTTAAAATCTTGGATAAGAAGGAACATATTCTACGCTCTAAGGTTATACCTCAAGTCAAAGTTTTGTGGAGGAACCACGATGTTGAGGAAATGACCTGGGTGTTAGAATCTGAAATGAAATCAAGGTATCCTCACCTCTTTGACATACCAGGTACGTACCCTAATTTCGAGGGCAAAATTTCATAAGAAGAGGAGGTTGTAAGACCCCAACTTTCATAAATAAAGATTAAATTTTTCTCGAAATATATTTTTGAATATTATGGTATTGATTTGATATAATGTTATCGTTGTGGGTAGTATTTATAAATTTTGCAAAGTAAGCAAGTTGTTTAAAATATTCGATTGGTCCTAGAATATTCGTTTTAACAGGAAATATTCGTACGACGGCACAATTATTGGTGGACCCCACAATGGAATTATTGTCGGAGTTAGAAAACGACAGAAATATCTTTTTGTGAAAATAACGACAAAAGTTTTACCGTTAACTGTTGAAATACCCGGTGGTAAAAGTACAGTAATACACGTGGTTGCATAGTAGCACACGGTATTGATTATTGATACTTACGTGAGAAGTCACTCAATTATATTCAATTATT
This sequence comes from Panax notoginseng, assembly GCA_016801055.1. Lineage (NCBI taxonomy): Eukaryota > Viridiplantae > Streptophyta > Magnoliopsida > Apiales > Araliaceae > Panax > Panax notoginseng. The sequence goes on from CM029017.1 coordinate 51,962,165, forward strand.
GCTACAGTAATTGCTGCATAGTATCTCACGTATTTGATTCAATTATTGTCAATATTTTATATATTATTAAATCAATAATTGAGATGACAAGTTATTCATATTATTATCTGTATAATTAATAATGTCTAGAAAGTTCTATCGAGTAAACGGGTTTGGTCACCTAATTGCGCGTCAATAGGGAGAAATCCTTATCGAAAAGGCCCCTCTTTCTTGGGAACGATTTGGTTGTTAATATTGCGTGTTATAATAATGATGAATAAATGTTGTTAATGATATTGAGGGAATTTTTATGAAGTATTTATTGTAAATTTTGGTTATTATATGGACCCCCACTTACCTATTTTTCAATATAATCGGTATAAAGTTATTCAGTATATATATATATATATATATATATATATATATATGGGAGCCACATTTTGAAAATGACATTGAGGGGGAGAAATTTTGTGTTGTCACGGGGGAGTTTGTAAGAAAAGAAAGTAACGGGTATATATATATATATATATATATATATATATATATATATTATAATAAGTTTTATTTTTTATGAAAAATAGAATATATTATATTTTATTCAATATTATATTAATAATTGGAAAAAAAGGGTGTCTGAGTTAATTTTCTTCCGCCCGTGAATTGTCATCTGATACTCCACTGTGCGTCTATGATATTTTTTTCTAAATAGTATCCTTCCATTCTCCTATAAATAGAATGCTTAGTTTAGAATTGAAAATCATACCAGAATCAGAGAATTCTTCTTCTATAATCTTGAGTGTATTTCTTTAAAATTTAAGAAAGCTTTGAGTGTAGAAAGCAGTGCAAGTTTTCTTCAAGAATATCCTTACTATACCTGTCAGAATACTCTTCTATTTAAGGTAAGGGATATTATTTTTGTTCAGTATTCGTATGAAATAATATTTTCTTCCATACTCTGTAGTATGTAAGTAATATTATTTCATTTCAGATTCTGAATTCTACACTCATTTTGTTAAGTATTGACTTCTATACTCTATGAAATTAGTAGAATATCATTGATATTTGCGCTTCATCCAGTATCATTTCATGAAAATATTATTCTGAGCATTCTTGATAAGTTTTAATATTTTCATGTCGGAGTACTATTCACGGGATACTATTCACTCGAAATACTATTCATGACAAAAATTAATCTCTTTTTTGTCCAAATCATTTTTGATATAATATTATTCTTGAAGTTTACTCCACAAAGCAGTATCATATTGACAATTTGGACGTTTTGAATTCTGGATAAATTAAATTATAAGTCTTTAAAAATTTATCCTTTGCTTTTTTAAAATTGAATTCTAATATCATTGTCATCATCATCATGCTTATATTATGATGAAAGTCATCTATGGCCCGTAGGGCATAGATAGACTTGGTATGATTATGACCAGGGATTATTCGGTATAATCATGACCGTAATATTACAAATGATGTGATAAAAGTTCTCATTGGTCCGTAGTGCATTGATGTACAGTCGTTAGCATGATCATGACCGTTGGTGAAAACACGAATATCCTTGACCCGTAGTTCATGGATAATTTGTGGTCGTGATACTAATAAATATCATTGGCCCGTAGTGCATAGATAATTCAGTGATGTGGATTATTTATTAAGCTGAGTCTCAGCGATAAAATTGATGATAAACTTTTTAAATCTTAGAAGATAGTAGATATTATGCTCTACTTTACTATTCTAATTGATTGCTTGTTCCGCTGTAGTTAAACTTGATGTTTATTATATTTTATTAGTTTAACACTGTTTAAGGCTAACGATAATTTATTCTGCATTATCTTAGTCATAATATTTCTTACTGGGCTAGTTGAGCTCACCCTTTTGCTTTCATTGTTCTCTTCAGGAAATGAGAACGTAGCCGGGACTAGTCGGGGAACGGAATGATGGTCCGAGATGGTGGCTGTAGTAGTCCTCACTATTTTATAAAATAGTGTGATAATAATTGTAATAAAGACTCTATTTGAGTTTAAATATTGTCTGCTAGACAATATTCGTGTAAAAACTCTCAGCTATGTTGTTTGTCGTAGTATATAAGAAGTTTGTATTTGATTTCTGTACCATATATTTGGTACCCAAGATGGGTGATGTATACCTATTTTGGGGGCGTCACATTTATGATCCGTATAAATCTCAACTTTCTTCCCATATAGGTAGTGTCTCCAGATTTTAAATGTGAAAACGACTGCTGCCAATTCTAGATCATGAGTAAGATAATTCCTCTCATATTCTTTGAGTTATTGCGAGGCATAGGCTATGACTTTCCTATGTTGCATGAGAACACATCCTAACCCTTTGCCTGAAGCATCGCTGTAGATAATAAATCCATCTGAACTAGATGATATTGTCAGAACAGGTGCCGAAATGAGTCTCCTCTTGAGCTCTTGGAAACTCTTCTTGCATTCCTCGCTCCATACGAATTTGTATCTTTTCGAGTCAGCTAAGTTAACGGGGTAGCAATTCAAAAAAATCCTTCCACGAATCTCCGATAAATAACTAGCTAAACCCAAAAAGCTACGTACTTCGGTCACCGTCTTCGGTTGCTCCCAACTTTGTATTGCTTCAATTTTTGTACTTGTTATCACGAAGCCTTTGAAGGACCAGCTTCAAATGGTGCTCATGATCTTCACGGCTTTTGGAATAGATGAGGATGTCATCAATAAAGACAATAATGAACTGATCCAAATATTCTTTGAACACACAGTTCATCATATCCATGAAAGCAGCAGTAGCATTAGTCAATCCAAAAGACATGACTAAGAATTCATAATGCATGTAATGAGTTCTGAAGGCAGTCTTTGAAATATCCTCAAGTTTAATCTTCAGCTAATGATATCCAGAACGAAGATCGATCTTTGAAAAGAATTATGCTCCTTGCAACTGGTCGAACATGTCATCAATGCGAGGTAGCAGATAGCTAATCTTGATGGTGACATGGTTCAATTCCCGGTAGTCAATACAAAGTCGCATACTCCCGTCTTTCTTGTTTACGAATAAAACAGGAGAACCCTAAGGAGATGTACTAGGACGAATAAAATCGATGTCTAATGTGACGCCCCCAAAACAGGTATACATCACCCATCTTGAGTCACCAAATACATGGTACAAAATTCAAATACAACTTAATTATACAACAGTCGTGTAAAATACGACAAAACATAATCTAAGAGTTTTAATAAGAATATTGTCATCTAGACAATATCCACACTTAATGGAGTCCTTATTACATTTATTGTCACAATATTTAACAGAATAGTGAGGACTACTAATACTATCATCTGGACCGTCACTCCATTCCCCGACTAGTCCCGGCTACGTTCTCATTTCCTGAAGAGAACATTGAAAAAAGGGTGAGCTCAACTAGCCCAGTAAGAAATATTATATCTAAGATAATGCAGAATAAATTATCATTAGCCTTCAACAATGTTAAACTGATAGAATATAATAGACAACAAGTTTAACTGCAGCGGAACAAGCAATCCCTTAGAAGAGTCAAGTAGAGCATAAAATCTACTATCTTCTATGATTTAAAAAGTCTTTCATCAACTTTATCGCTGAGACTCAGCTTAATAAATAAAATCGAATCATCCCTGCATCACGGCCAAGGATATTCATGTAATCATCAATGGTCATGATCATACCGAATAATCCCTTGTCATAATCATACCAACAACTGTCCATCAATGAACTACATGCCAATGAGGACTTTTACCACATAATTCGTCACATTACGGTCATGATTATACCGAATAATCCCTAGTCATAATCATACCAAGTCCATCTATGCACGTAAGCCAAAGATGACTTTAATCACAATATAAGCATGAGAATGATGACAATGACATAATAATTTAATATAATAAGTTCAAGGATAAATTTTAAAGATTTATAATTTTAATTTATCCAGAAATCAATAACGTCCAAATTGTCAACATGATACTTCTTTGTGGAGTAAAATTCAAGAATGCTTAAAAGAATATTTTCATGAAAAGATACTGGATGAAGGGCAAATATCAAGGATATTCCACTAATTTCATGGAGTATAGAAGCCAAAATTTTAACCAACTAAGTATAGTAGAATATATGAAACTGCAAATAGATTTTTGCCCGCCATGCGGTAATCCACGTAGACCGATCATTTTCATAATTTAATAAGGAATGCATACGAAGGATCATTCACCATGCATGCGGTAGTCCACATAGACAGGTTATTCCAACAAAATAATAAAGAATGGAACTAGGTCATGCGTAATCCGCACAGACAGGATATTCCAACAGAATAATAAAGAATGGAACCAGGTCATGCGTAATTCGCACAGACATGATATTCCAACATAATAATAAATAATGGAATAACAACATAATTCACCAAGCATGCGATAGACCGCACAGACATGTTATTTTAACAGAATAATAAAGAAGGGAATAACAGAAGAATTTCACCATGTATGTGGTACTTCGCATAGACAGGTTATTCCAACATAATAATAAAGTTGGAATAACAACCCTTACGAGTATTGAAAGAAAATAACTCTCTTCATGAATACGAAAGAATAATACCCTTACCTTAGAATAAAACTGGATACTTGAATAGAGAGGTAGCAGACTTCTCTTCTTCTTTCTCTCTATAATTTCTCTCTACAATAATTGCTCTAAAGCTTTAGTGAATTGGTGAGAAATGAAGGAAGAATGAGCTTCTATTTATAGAAAAATATAGTTTCAATAATTACACGTTTTGGGGCTCAAAAAATTACAGTATACTACCTTCATCTTTTTCTTCATTTTTAATTTAGTCATGCAAGTATTATCAAACTTGCACCACCTCCCCTAATAGTAAATAATGTGAATCAATAGTTCAATCATGTGAATCAATAATTATAATCATGTGAAAATATGAATTACAGTATAGTACCTCCATCTATAACTCTATTTTTAACTTAGTCATGCAAGTATTATCAATCTTGCACCAACTCCCCTAATAGTACAAGAATGTGAATCAATAGTATACACATGTGAACAAATAGTTAAAAGCATGTAAATTAATAGCAATTAATTGCTCATTTATCCGGTTAATTACCCGATTGGTCAACATAACCTCCAGACATCAATTATTATCGAAATAAATGTCGATTTTTCACTAACACTAATAATTCCAACACAATGGAACTATCCATTTCATTTTTAATCAACACGAACTTATTCATCATTAATATTATAATTCACAATATTTAACAACCAAGTCGTTCCTAGGAAAGAGGGGGCTTTCCGATAAGGGATTCTCCTTATTGGCGCGTAATTAGGTGACCAAACCTTTCCTTGATAGAACTTCTAGACATTGTCAATATTACAAATAATAATATGAATAACTTTGTCGTCTCAATTATTGATTTAATAATATAACATATTATGCAGATGATACTATGACAATAATTAAATCAATAATATGAGAGATATGATGCAGTAATTACTGTAGCAATAATTGAGTATAACTAAGTGACTTCTCACGTAAGCATCAATAATCAATACTGTGTGCTACTATGCAACCACGCGTATTACTGTACTTTTACTACCGGGTAGTTCAACAGTTTTAACGGTAAAACTTTTGTCGTTATTTTTATAAAAAGATAATTCTGTCATTTTTTAACTACGACAATACTTCCGTTGTGGGGTCCACCAATGATTGTGCCATCGTACGAATATTTCCTGTTAAAACGAATATTCCCCGACCAATCGAATATTATATAACCACTTGCTTACTTTGCAAAATATGTAAATATTACCCACAACTATAATATTATATCAAATCCACACCATAATATTAAAAAATATAATTCGAGAAAATTATTCTTTCTTCATAAAAGTTGGGGTCTTACAACCTCCTCTTCTTATGAAATTTTGTCCTCAAAATTAGGGTACGTACTTGGTATATCGAAGAGGTAAGGATACCTTGATTTCATTTCAGATTCTAACTCCCAGGTCATTTTCTCATTATCGTGGTTTCTCCATAAAACTTTGACTTGAGGTATAACCTTGGAGCGTAGAATATGTTCATTCTTATCCAAGATTTTAACAGGAACCTCTTCATACGTTAAATCTTCTGCAACTTAGTTCGGTTCTAACTCAATAATGTGGTTCGGGTCTTTCACATATTTAAGTAACATGGATATGTGAAAAACGTTATGAATACGAGACATACTTGGTGGTAAGGCGAGTCTATAGGCCACAGTTCCTACTCGATCGAGGATTAAAAATGGTCCAATGAATCGAGGATTGAGCTTTTCTTTCTTTCCAAATCTCGTAACTCCTTTCCATTGAGCAACACGTAACAACACATGATCTCCAATATCGAATTCTACGTCATTTTGATGAAGACCAGCATAACTCTTTTGTCGATCTTGTGGGGTTTTTATACGTTGTCGGATCGTTTGAATCTTTTCTTTAGTCATACATACCAACTCCGGTCCTAACAATGTTGCTTCACCCACCTCATCCCAGCATACTGGAGAACGACACTTCCTCCCATACAACGCCTCAAATGGAGCCATGCCAATACTTGATTGATAACTGTTGTTATAGGAAAACTCTACCAATGGTAAGAACTTGTCCCAACTTCTCTTGAAGTCAAGGACACAGAATCTTAATAGATCTTCAAGAGTTTGAATAGTCCTCTCCGACTGCCCGTCTGTTTGAGGATGATAAGCCGACTGGCATACCATGCAATCTTATAATCTCAATTATGTATATACAAGCAAGACGTTCAAGTGTATAAGCTTCTCATATAGGTAAGAAGTGAGCAGACTTGGTTAATCTATCAACAATGATCCAAATTGCATCTATGCCTTGAGAAACCTTGGGAAGACCAGTAACGAAATCCATGGTAATGTGCTCCCACTTCTATTTTGGAATTTCAAGTGGTTGCAATGGTCCTTTTGGTACTTGATGCTCCACCTTGACTCGTTGACAAGTTAAATACCTTGAGATAAACTCCGCTATCTCTCTCTTCATATTGCTCCACCAAAATGTATGTCAAAGATCATGATATATTTTGGTACTCCCAAGATAGATTGCAAACGGTGTGTTGTGCGACTCTATCATGATTTTATACTTTAAATCAGGGTCGTTAGGAACACAAAGTTTGGAGTTGACTCGAAGTATTCCTTCTTCATCGATTCTTGCTTCCGACATAGTACCTTCTTGCACTTTCTTTCTCATACGCATCATCTCCAGGTCTGTAGCTTGAGCAGCTTTAACTTTATTGTTTAAAGTCGGTTCTACTCGTATATTCGCCATTATCACATGGGTCCTTAGAGTCTTTAACTCTATCTCCATCATTTATAAGTCATACAAAATGGGCCTTTGTATTGACAATATTACACTCGTACCCGCATATGATCTTCAACTCAATGCGTCAGCTACTACGTTCGCTGTACCTGGATGGTATTGAATGGTATGTTCATAATCTTTCAACAGTTAAAGCCAACGTCGTTTCCGCATGTTGAGTTCCTTTTGGGTGAAGAAATATTTGAGGCTTTTATGATCCGTATAGATCTCTACCTTCTCTCCATACAGGTAATGCCTCCAAATCTTAAGCATAAAAATGACTGTTGCCAACTATAGATCATGAGTAGGATAATTCCTCTCATATTCTTTGAGTTGTCGTAAGGTATAGGCTATGACTTTCTCATGTTGCATGTGAACACATCCTAACCCTTTGCCTGAAGCATCACTGTAGATGACAAATCCCTCCGAGCCAGATGGTATTGTCAGAACAGATGCTGAAATGAGTCTTCTCTTGAGTTCTTGAAAACTCTTCTCACATTTCACGCTCCAACCGAATTTTATATCTTTTCGAGTCAGCTGAGTTAATGGAGTAGCGATTCGAGAAAACCCTTCTACGAATCTCTGATAATAACCAGCTAAGCCGAGAAAGCTAAGTACTTTGGTCACTGATTTAGGTTGCTCCCAACTTTGAATAGCTTCAATCTTTGTTGGGTCAACAGATATTCCATGACTTGATACCACGTGCCCATGGAATGCAACTTCATCAAGCCAGAACTTGCATTTCTTTAACTTGGCATATAGCTTATTTTCACGAAGCTTTTGGAGTATTAGCCTCAAGTGTTGCTCATGGTCTTCACGAGTTTTGGAGTATATGAGGATGTCATCAATAAAGACGACCACAAAGTGATCCAAATATTCCTTGAATACTCGGTTCATCATGTCCATAAAGGCAGCAGGAGCATTAATCAATCCAAAAGACATGACTAAAAATTTATAATGCCCGTACCGAGTTCTGAAGGCAGTCTTTGGAATATCCTCCATTTTAACCTTCAGCTGATGATATCCAGAACGAAGATCAATCTTTGAAAAGAATTTTGCTCCTTGCAACTGGTCAAACAGGTCATCAATTCGAGGTAACGGATACCTATTCTTGATGGTGACATTGACTATCCAAGTCGCATACTCCCATCTTTCTTCTTCACAAATAGAACAGGAGCACCCCAAAGAGACGTACTGGGATAAATGAAACCGATATCTAACAATTCTTGTAGTTAGGTTTTTAACTCCTGAAGTTCAATAGGAGCCATTCGATATGGGGCTTTGGAAATGGATTTTGTACCGGGTTCAAGGTCAATACCAAACTCGATTTCACGCTCTGGGGATAGGCCAGAAAGTTCTTTAGGGAATGCGTCAGGAAATTTATTAACAATAGAAATATCATTCAAATCTGACTTATTTTTGTTTAAATCTGTGACATGAGCTAAGAAAGCTTGACATCCATTTTTCAATAAACGAATAGCTTTATGGCTTGAGATGACAGTGATTGATTTTAATAGTTTGGTTGCTTGAATTCACATAATAGGTTGGTTAGGAATATGAAAGCTAACAACCTTACAAAAATAATCAATTTTTGCATGATGAGAAGTTAACCAATCAATCCCTAGAATCACGTCAAATGCAAGTATTTTCAATGAAATAAGATCGACAGGTAATGTGAGAGTACCGATTTGAACCAAACAAGACTTATAAACAATGGATGTAATGAAGGTTTCTCCCAACAGAGTTTTAACAGATAAGTCAAAGTCTAATTTCTCCAGAGTCAAATTTAAACGTTGAGCGCAAGTAGGAAAAATAAAAGAATGGGTAGAACTGGTATCAAATAAGGTATAGACTTCGCTAGAGTTTATGATAAGCTTACCCGTGATCACCTCGTTCGGATTCCTCGCTTTTTGGGAGGTTACGACAAACGCTCTCCCTTGAACTACCGATTTTGTCTTATCTGGGACACCCTTTGATGCCTCCATCCTAGCTAGACTTGACTTTGGTGCTCGACAAAATCGGGCTAGGTGACCTTCTTTTCCATAATTGTAACACGCTTTGGACTGCATCACACAGTTTGGACTGATATGTCCCTCCCCTCAGTATTTGTAACATACGACCGGCGGTCGTTCTCCTTCCTTAACAACAAGTGCTGGTGCTGACGTCTTTCCATCATTGTTGAATCTCCTCTTCTTGAAATTTCCACTCATATTATCATGACCATGATTACCACCGAAGTGATTACCATTTCTGGCATGTTGATTCCATTCACGTTTGTTGTCACCGCTTTGATAACTGTTACCACTGGTATTTTCATTCTGTCGGCTGCTTTCTCTTGGTTGCGTTGACTTGTTATCGCGCTCTAATAAATGAGTTCTATTTACAACATCTGAATACAAACACAGTTTATGAGAAATAAGATATTGACGTATCTCCGGTTTCAAACCTCTTAAAAACATCCACGTTATTCTCTCCTCATTATCAATCATGTGGGATGCAAACCGGGATAACTCGGCAAACTTAGCTTTGTACTGCGACACGGTCATATTATTCTGCTCTAACTTGATGAACTCTACCTCTTTCATGTGACGATTACTTTCGGGAAAGTACTTGTCGTTGAATAGTTCCTAGAACTTCTCCCAAGACATCCTCGGTGCGGCAGGTTGAGTACGCTTTACTGATTCCCACCAGTAATCTTCCTCTCCTCACAACATAAAGGTGGCAAAGGGAACCTTTTGCTCCTCGGAGCATCCCAATACATCAAGAATAGTGAGGACTACTAATACTATCATCTGGACCGTCACTCCGTTCCCCGACTAGTCTCGGCTACGTTCTCATTTCCTGAAGAGAACATTGAAAGAAAGGGTGAGCTCAACTAGCCCAGTAAGAAATATTATATCTAAGATAATGCAGAATAAATTATCATTAGCCTTCAACAATATTAAACTGATCAATGGTCATGATTATACCGAATAATCCCTGGTCATAATCATACCAACAACTGTCCATCAATGAACTACATGCCAATGAGGACTTTTACCACATCATTCGTCACATTACGGTCATGATTATATCGAATAATCCCTGGTCATAATCATACCAAGTCCATCTATGCACGTAAGCCAAAGATGACTTTAATCACAATATAAGCATGAGGATGATGACAATGACATAATAATTCAATAAAACAAGTTCAAGGATAAATTTTAAAGATTTATAATTTTAATTTATCCAGAAATCAATAACGTCCAAATTGTCAACATGATACTTCTTTGTGGAGTAAAATTCAAGAATGCTCAGAAGAATATTTCTATGAAAAGATACTGGATGAAGCGCAAATATCAAGGATATTCCACTAATTTCATCGGAGTATAGAAGCCAAAACTTTAACCAACTGAGTATAATAGAATATATGAAACTGCAAATACATTTTTGCCCGCTATATGGTAATCCACGTAGACAGATCATTTCCACAATTTAATAAGGAATGAATACGAAGGATCATTCACCATGCATGCGGTAGTCCACATAGACATGTTATTCTAACAGAATAATAAAGAATGGAACCAGGTCATGCGTAATCCGCACAGACAGGATATTGTAACAGAATAATAAATAACGGAACCAGGTCATGCGTAATCTGCACAGATAGGATATTCCAACAGAATAATAAAGAATGGAATAACAACAGAATTCACCAGGCATGCGATAGACCGCATAGACAGGTTATTCTAATAGAATAATAAATAATGGAATAACAGAAGAATTTCACCATGTATGCAGTACTTCGCATAGAAAGGTTATTCCAACATAATAATAAAGAATGGAATAACAACCCTTACAAGTATTGAAAGAAAATAACTTTCTTCATGAATACGAAAGAATAATTGTAACAACCCAATATTTTCTATATAAATAAATCCAAAATTTTGCGTATAAATTTTTATTTTATTTTATTTAAGGATGAGGATTTGTACAAGATAATGTGTATGTGTATTTATGTGGTAAATAAAAATATATTTATTACATAAATATTTACAAATAATTTTATTTTAGAATTTTTGATTATTATAAAGTATATTCTTATAATAATTAAATTATGGTAGAAATGCTTTATTAACTATTTTCCATGAAAATATAATCATATATTATTTAAATAATATATGGAGTGATTTTTAGAATAAATATAATAATTATTTTATTATATGAATTTTAGTACAGGATATTAAGTTAATTATTTTACCTTAATTATTAAGGTTAAATAGGAAGAATAAATCAGATATGGAATCCAAACCCTAATTTTGGATTATTGTCAAGGTATGAGAATAATAATATAATATTAATTATATTTTGATTTTTCAGCGCTATAAATATGTACTGTATGCACGTATAGATGATGATTGGTCAATTATGGTGTTTAATTTCAAAACCCTAATATTAATTGGTTAAACTTTAATTTTACTGGGGGAAACCCTAATTTGAAAATCAACTGTGAGTTAAGACTGTTATAACGGTGTTATATGTTTTACAATGTGTATTTTATAATGATTTGATTAATTAGGTAAACCCTAATTATAATCTAGAAACCCTAAATAATTTTTGGAAATGAGGAACCCTAATTTGAAATTTAAATTAGAGTTCGAGATTGGTTGTAATTGTGTTAATGTGATTAATTAGTAAGTTTTATAATTTCAATTGCTAATTTTGGAAACCCTAAATTTTTAAACCCTAATTTGATAATTAGAAAAACCTAATTATAATCGGTGACCCTAATTATCAAAATCTTAAATCCTAATATCTATTTTTAGCAAGGTTAATGATAATTATATGATCTAAACCCTAATGTTACTGTATAAGGTAATTAGATAATTAATCATAATTAGGAAACCCTAATTTCAAAATTTTAAAAACTAAAATTTATTTAATTTTTATTTATTTTTGTGCAAACCCTAATTACTAAATCCTACAATTTGTGCTAAACCTTAGGGTTAAACCCTAAGGGTTTGCCAAGTTCTAATTATACCATTAAATGGAAAATACAAATGACCATTTTGCCCCTAGTGTATTATTTTGGCTATCATGTAGGTTTTGACAATAGGTTGAGTGGGTGAACCACTTCAACCAAAATAACAGCAGCAAGCATTATACATCAACCATTCCATGCATCTAGTTTGCTTATATATAGATTGGAGAGAGAAATAATTCATTTGTTACTTACATTTTGCCCAACTCTCAAACTAAGCTCTCTCTTTCTCTAACCTCCGAAATATACAAGTATATCAGTCCTAAATCAAAGCCCCACGATCAACCATAACATAGCATAAGCACAAAATCATCAATTGATCAAAGAAGGTATAAAACCCTAGCATAATTTCTGTCCATAGATTCTGTGTTAGATGTTAGTTTTTATTGTTAAAATATGTTGGTTGTAGTCCATTTTGACGATCTAGGTTACTAAATGTTGGATACATAACATTTAGAAGCTCGGATTTGTGTTTTTCAAAAATCTAGAAAATTTGTTCTTGGTGGTCTGACAACGAATGTCAGACCTTTTATCTCTGTGATTTGTTACGAATTTTGTGTTTTGAAACTTTGTAGTTGTAGTCTGATATGTTCTCTTGGATCTGGGCTTGGAATCAGGCTTAGATCGTATGTATATTGCAAGTTATGGAAGGTCAAACTGCGTTGACCGACCATGACTTGCAAGGTTTCTGGGTAACCTAGAAATGGGTTTTCAGCGCCTGACAGCATGCTTGAAGGCAAAGATATGTCAGATTATTGAAGCTTTGATGATGTTTTTATAACTGGATTTTAGACTATAATCTGGACTTTGAATCCTGACCTTTAGATCCCTTAAATACCCAACTGTTAGAACGTAGTGAGTGGTCAAATCAGGCCACTCGGTCACAATTTCATTTTCTGGAATTTCCAGAATAGTGAAGAACACAAATTCTGACAGCCTTTGACCGGCTTGTATCTGCTTAATCTGTTGTTGTTATTGTTATGTTTTGTGATAGATCTACTCTTTGACATGTTGGGTAGACACTGCAGCTTATAGATCACAAAAACAACACTTAGATCACAAGTTGTGTAGGCCCAAATATGAACAGTCGAACTGTTCTTCATTTCTGGGTAACCCATAAATGAAGAACAACCTTTGACAACACTTTTGGAGGCTCAGATCTCTTTGGTTATAGGTGTAATGAATATTTTTGTTGCTGGATCTTGTAGTCTTACAGTAACACTACACAATCCGATCAACAAATTGCCCAGAAACACATCACACATGAATTTAATCTCGGTCAAAGTAGCTAGCCCGGTCTCTGACTTGATTTCTGGGTTTTGCTTGAAGAACACCAAGAACACCTATAGTGACGATTCTGTCGCTATAGGTGGTCTTTCGCAACAGATATTATTTATTTTTTCAGAAATTAAGTATTAAATAGAAAAAAATAGTTTTTAATTATTAAAAATACAAATTAAATTATTAAAATTTATTTTAAATTCTGAAAATTAGTTTTTAATTATTTTAAATATATTTCATAAATATTTAATATTTTTGAAATATTAAAAGTATTAAATTTATTTAATTATAATATTAAATAAATTAGTTAAAAATGATTTTAATATTGGAAAAATCATTAAAAATTATATTATGATATAAGAAAATATTTTAAGTTATTTTTAATGACTTTTAATATTTTGTGATAAATTTCATTAATAAATTGATATTAATGATAATTAATTTATTTACTAAATGAATTAAATAAATTAATTAAAAATAATTTTATTATATAATAATAAGGTATTTAAAAATATTTTAAGTTATAAAATATAACTTTTAATATTTAAAGATAAATTTCATTAATTAATTATTATTAATGATATTAAAGTTATTTAATAATTTAGTTTAAGAAATAATTTTAATATTATAAAAATCATTTTAAATAAAAATAAAGTGTTTAAAAATATTTTAAATTATAAAATATAACTTTTAATATTTAAAGGATAATTTCATTAATAAATTAATATTAATGATTATTAACTTATTATTAAAAATAGGAAATTTATTTAATAATTATATTAAATAAATTGTTTAAAAATGGTTTTATTAATTTAAAAATCACTTAAAAGGATAGAAATGAATTAAAAATATTTTAAGTTATTAATAATGACTTTTAATATTTTGATAAATAGAACACTAATATCTTAATATTAATGGTAATTATTTAAAAATGATTTTAAAATGTTTTAAAAATCATTTAAGGATAATATTAATACTTTAAAAGTATTTCAAGTTATTATAAATAACTGTAACATTTTGGAAATGATTTTATTAATAGTTTAATATAAATTAAATATTAATGACAATAAAATTGATTAGTATTTAAATCATTTAAAAATGATTTTGATGTTTGAAAATTCATGATAAATGTTTTAAAATTATATTAAGTCATTTAAAAATAATATGACTGACATTAAGTTACAGTACAGAGTCTCAGACTCGATAATTATCCGATAAAGCTGTCGGTAGACCGACATGTTTCAAAAATTGATCTGGACTTAGATAATTTAATTAGATATGTGATTATTTGTGATTCAATGGTTATTAAACATATGTGCCAATGTGATTAGGGTATGTGCTGACTGCAATAAGCAGTGTTATGTGTTATAGTATATTATTCTAATCGAACGGACAATCTTATTAATGATAGGTCGTGAGATAAGCGATAAATCTAAATTACAAATTGTAAGCAGCGCTTCAGGCAAGTATCTTACCTTTGCATTTTTTTTATGCAATGGACATGAGTAAGAATATTTACGAATTATATTATTACTGTACAAATTATTAACCTTATATTATATACGCTCATTGCTTATCAACATGTTAGTATATGGTAATTCAGATATATATATATTCTGTTCGATAATTTCTTTATATGGTTATACAAGTGTCCCCACTTGGATAATCATTGTATTTAATCACATGTTGATATATATATATATATATATATATATATATATATATATATATATATATATATATATATATATATATATTTAAGCCGTCTAAGCTATTTGACCAGCTAGACAGAGATTTATAAATATCGTTGAATATGATAAAACTTCTTTGTATCCAATCAAATTGTTTTGATTTGGATTCCAGACTAATATGAACATCCCGATCAAGGGAAAACTTTTATGCGCCCAAGGCGGACAGAGTGAACGATACCCTCGTTCTTGCATATAGTATTGATCAATGCAGGGTACAACGGGCTGATCACCCCCGTGCCCGTAAGTTATGACGGTTTACAGATGAAGTTCTGTTTAACCTTTTCGAAAATGAAAATAATGTTCATAGTATGTCACATTAACCTTATTTATAGTCAGTACGTAGTTTCAAAAATATGGTATAGAATTGATATATTATTATCATTGGTACAGATTACTTCACAACTATTGAATCATTGTAGAAGGGTAGTATAAAGAAAATATTTAAATTTTTTCAGCTTATATATATAATTATTATTACTTGTTGGGCACTCAAATGCTCATCCTTGCTTAATTTAAATGTTTTCAGCTAAGTGTGAACGACCAGAGAGCTCTGCTAAGACCAAGGGAAAAGGAAAGGGTGCTGATTGAATGCAAATGTTATCTTATGTAATAGTTTGATATTAATATTAAGACAATTATGATATATATTATCTATCATGGGTTGTAATGAATGTTTAAAGGTTACGTACTTGGGAGCTAGACCCTGATAATTATGTAAATTAAATTTGATATTTATATTATTGTTATTATTATTAGTATTATTCCGCTCATAGAAATGGTATCGTAAAGCACCGAGTTCGGGTTTCAAGTACCCGAGTTTGGGGTCTTTACAATAATACCCCTTACCTTAGAATAAAACTGGATACTGGAATAGAGAGGTAGCAGACTTCTCTTCTTCTTTCTCTCTATAATAATTGCTCTAAAGCTTTAGTGAATTGGTGAGAAATGAAGAAAGAATGAGCTTCTATTTATTAGAAAATATAGTTTCAATAATTGCACGTTTTGGGGCTCAAAAAATTACAGTATAATACCTTCATCTTTTTCTTCATTTTTATTTAGTCATGCAAGTATTATCAAACTTGCACCACCTCCCCTAATAGTAAATAATGTGAATCAATAGTTCAATCATGTGAATCAATAGTTATAATCATGTGAAAATTTGAATTACAGTATAGTACCTCTATCTATACCTCCATTCTTAACTTAGTCATACAAGTATTATCAATCTTGCACCAACTCCCCTAATAGTACAAGAATATGAATCAATAGTACACATATGTGAACAAATAGTTATAAGCATGTAAATTAATAATAATTAATTGCTCATTTATCCGGTTAATTACCCGATTGGTCAACATAACCTCCAGACATCAATTATTACTGAAATAAATATCGATTTTTCACTAACACTAATAATTTCAACACAATGAAACTATTCATTTCATCTTTAATCAACACAAACTTATTCATCATTAATATTATAATTCATAATATTTAACAACCAGTTCGTTCTCAGGAAAGAGGGGGCTTTCCGATAAGGATTTGTCCTTATTGGCACGTAATTAGGTAACCAAATCTCTCCTTGACAGAACTTTTAGACATTATTAATATTGCAAATAATAATATGAATAACTTTACCGTCTCAATTATTGATTTAATAATGTAACATATTATGCAGATGATACTGTGACAATAATTGAATCAATAATATAAGAGATATGGTGCAGCAATTACTATAGCAATAATTGAGTATAACTAAGTGACTTCTCACGTAAGCATCAATAATCAATACCGTGTGCTACTATGCAACCACGCATATTACTGTACTTTTACTACCGGGTAGTTCAACAGTTTTAACGGTAAAACTTTTGTCGTTATTTTTATAAAAAGATAATTCTGTCGTTTTTTAACTACGACAATACTTCCGTTGTGGGGTCCACCAATGATTGTTCCGTCATACGAATATTCTCTGTTAAAATAAATATTTTCCGACCAATCGAATATTATATAACCACTTGCTTACTTTGCAAAATTTATAAATATTACCCACAACTATAACATTATATCAAATCCACACATAATATTAAAAAATATAGTTCGAAAAAATTATTCTTTATTCATAAAAGTTGGGGTCTTAGATCTAACAACTCCTGTAGTTGGACCTTTAACTCCTGAAGTTCAATAGGAACCATTCGATATGGGATTTTAGAAATGAGTTTTGTACCAGGTTCAAGGTCAATAAAGAATTCAGCTTCACGTTCTGGGGGTAGATCGGGAAGTTCTTAAGGAAATACGTCAGGAAATTCACTAACAACAGAAATATTATTCAAATCTAATGTATTTTTGTTCAAGTTAATGACATGGGCTAAGAAAGCTTAACATCTATTTTTCAATAAACGAATGGCTTTATGTGTAAGACCCCAACTTTTTAATGAATAAAATCAAATTTCCTCTATTTATTATTGTGAATAATAAGGTGTTAATTTGATAAAATACTTTGGTTATGGGTGAAATGTGCAAATTTTGCAAAATAAGCAAGTGGTTATAAAATATTCATTGTTGTCAGGGAATATTCATTTGGTCGTAGAATATTCTTGCTATCGGAGAATATTCGTACGACGGCGCAGTTGTTGATCTAAAACTTGTTGTCTATTATGTTCTATCAGATTTTTCTCTGTTGAAGACTAATGATAAATTTTTGTATATTATCTTAGTCATAATATTCTTTACTAGGCTAGTTGAGCTCACCCTTTTCCTTTTTGTTCCATTTTTATTCTCAGGAGGAGAGAATATAGCAGGAACTAGCCGTGGTATGGTGTGATAGTTCTAGAAAGTTGTTTTAGCAGTCCTCACTATTTTTGTAAAATACTGTATCAATAATTGTAATGAGGACTTATTTGAGTTTGAATATTGTCTATAAGACGATATTTGTATATAAACTCACAGCATATGTGTTGTTGTATTTTGCACGACAATTGTATTACTGAAGTTGTATTTGTTTCTGTACCATATATTTGGCAACTCAGAATGGATGATGTATACCTATTTTGGGGGCGTCATAGTTGGTATCAAAGCTTAGAGATATGGTCTCTGGCAGAGATCGGGGAATAGAACTAGGAGGGGAGAGACGAGTAATCCTTCGCTAGTGTGTCATACCTAAGCTTATTTGGTTGGTCAGTCGGAGCATATGGTTAATATGTGATATGTTAATTTGTTAATTAACCCTTGTTTTGTGGCAGTATTTAAGAATGGCAGCTGGAAATATTAATAATGGAGTGAATGAGACCGTAGAGACACCTTTAATCACCACCTAGGGGAACGTGCAACAAGAAGGCAATATTCCTCCTGTAAACAACACTCCCAAACAAATGATGAATGATGGGATGTTTAGAAGCTTTTTACAGTTCATGAAAAATCAGACGAGGGAGACTCATGCACAACATACGGGTGGAAATGATAGTAATGCGCGGCTTATCACAGCCAAGCAGTTTAAAGAGTTAGGACCACCAGAATTTACGGGAAAGCCAGATCCGATCAAGGTGGAAACGTGGGTCAAGTAAATTATCAAGATATTCGATGTCTTGGGATGCACGGAGGAACAGAAGGTTCCATTCGCCACCTTTATGTTCCACGGGCAGATTATTGGTGGGAATCTGTGAAGCGTACCCAGCCTGCCGCACTCAACATGTCTTGGAAAACATTTCAGAAACTGTTTAATAATAAGTACTTACTTGAAAGTATTCGGCATATAAAGGATGTAGAGTTTATTAGACTAGAACAAAATAACATGACGGTGTCCCAGTACGAGGCAAAGTTCGTAGAGTTATCTTGGTTTACACCTCATTTTGGTAGAGAATGAGGAACGAATGACGATGATGTTTCTGAGAGGTCTAAAACCCGAGATTCGGCAATATCTTATTTCTCATAAATTTTCTTTATATTCAGATATTGTAAGCAGGGCTCAATTATTAGAGCGAGATAATGAGTATGTTCAACCGAGGGACAACAACCAGTGTCATACGCATGGTACCAGTCATCGGAGCAATGACAACCAGCGGGGAGGAAAGAATACAGACAAAAACGGTAACCACTCTAGTGGTAATCGTGGCCATGATAATAGAAGGAGCGAGTCGGGAGGAGATTTCAAAAGGAGAAGGTATAACAATGATAACGTGAAGACGTCAGCACCAACATCCACTATTTTTAGGGGAGGAGAATGAGCACCGGTCGTTTGTTATAAAAGCGGGAAAGAGGGACACATCAGTCCAAACTTCTCACAACAATCCAAGGTATGTTATAATTGTGGAAAGGAAGGTCATAAAGCTAGAGATTATCTAGTTGTGAAACCAAGTTCAACGGGGATGGTGACTCTAAAGGCTATCCCGGACAAGTCAAAGTCGGTGGTTCCTGGAAGGGCGTTTGTCGTGACTGCCCAAAACGCGAGGAATCCGAACGAGGTGATCACGGGTAAGCTAATCATAAACTCTTGCGAAGTTTATACCTTATTAGATACCGGTTCTACCCGTTCTTTTATCTCTCATGCTTGTGCTCAATGTTTAAACTTGACTCCGGAGAAATTAGACCTTGACTTATCTGTTGAGACTCCGTTAAGAGAAACTTTCATTACATTTACTGTTTATAAATCTTGCTTGATTCAAGTTGGTACCATCACATTACTTGTCGATCTTATTTCGTTGAAAATACTTGCATTTGATGTGATTTTAGGGATTGATTGGTTAACCACTCATCATGCTAAAATTGATTGTTTTCGTAAGGTTGTTAGTTTTCATATTCTTAACCAACCTATTATGCGAATTCAAACAACCAAACTGCTAAAATCAATCACTGTCATATCAAGCCATAAAGCTATTCATTTATTAAAAAATGGATGTCAAGTTTTCTTAGCCCATATCACGGACTTGAACAAAAACACGTCAGATTTGAATAAAATTTCTGTTGTTAGTGAATTTCTTGACGTATTTCCTGAAGAACTTCCCGGTCTACCCCCAGAACGTGAAGTTGAATTCTTTATTGACCTTGAACCTGGTACAAAGCCCATTTCTAAAATTCCATATCGAATGGCTCCTATTGAACTTCAGGAGTTAAAGGTCTAACTACAGAAGTTGTTGGACATCAATTTTATTCGTCCTAGTACATCTCCTTGGGGTGCTCCTGTGTTATTCGTAAAGAAGGAAGACAGGAGTATGCGACTTTGTATTAACTACTGGAAATTAAACCATGTCACTATCAAGAATAGATATTCGCTACCTCGCATAGATGACTTGTTCGACCAGTTGCAAGGAGCACAATTCTTTTCAAAAATCGATCTTCATTCTGGATATCATCAGCTGGAGATTAAAACTGAGGATATTCCAAAGACTGCCTTCAGAACTCAGTACGGGCATTATGAATTCTTAGTCATGTCTTTTGGATTGACTAATGCTCATGCTGCTTTCATGGATATGATGAACCGTGTGTTCAAAGAATATTTGGATCAGTTCGTTGTTGTCTTTATTGATGACATCTTCATCTATTTCAAAAGCCGTGAAGATCATGAGCGCCATTTGAAATTGGTACTTCAAAGGCTTCGTGATAACAAATTGTATGCCAAGCTGATGAAATGCGAGTTCTGGCTTGAGGAAGTAGCATTCCTTGGGCACATGGTGTCAAAACATGGAGTATCTATTAACCCGGTGAAGATTGAAGCAATACAAAGCTGGGAGCAACCGAAGTCGGTGATCGAGGTACGTAGCTTTCTGGGCTTAGCTAGTTATTATCGGAGATTCGTGGAAGGATTTTCTAGAATTGCTACTCCGTTAACTCAGCTGACTTAGAAAGATACAAAATTCGTATGGAGCGAGGGATGCGAGAAGAGTTTCCAAGAGCTCAAAAGGAGACTCATTCTGACACCTGTTCTGACAATACCATCTGGTTCGGATGGATTTGTTATCTACAGCGATGCTTCAAGCAAAGGGTTAGGATGTGTTCTCATGTAACATGGGAAAGTCATAGCATATGCCTCGCGACAACTCAAAGAATATGAGACGAATTATCCTACTCATGATTTGGAGTTGGCAGCAGTCGTTTTTGCGTTAAAAATCTGGAGACACTACCTGTATGGGGAGAAAGTGGAGATCTATATAGATCAAAAAAGCCTCAAATATTTCTTCACCCAAAAGGAACTCAACATGCGGCAACGACGTTGGCTCGAGCTGTTGATAGATTACGATTATACCATCCAATACCATCTTGGAAAAGCAAACGTGGTAGCTGACACATTGTGTAATAAACGTGAATTTTAAGTCGCTATATATAGGTACATTATTGATATAACAAAAAAATTTTTTGTGTTATATAGTGATTTAATATGTGACAGCATATGTGAAGTGGTGCATGGATCAATAATCATATATACTATAGTTATGGATATATACATTTATAGATTTCTTTAAAAATGAACGCTTCGTAACCTAATTATACATTAGGTGATACAATTAAATAACCTAAGGGTTATGGTAATAAGAAAATGTTAGTATTTAATATGTATACTAGCTTAAGTGGATAATCTTTTTATTTCAAGTGACTAATAATTTTAAACCTATTTCTAGTAAACCTAAATTGGTTATGAGCTAAAGTCACATGTATAAGTAATTAAATTTCATAAGATTGGGAATGGAAACCATAAATAAACAATTTGGGTAACATATATTAAAATTGTTAGACTATGTTTATTGCATGACCCAAAACAATTAAAGGACAAGCCCAAAAGAAATAAAATGTAAGCCCAAACATAGCCCACTTGATTAAGGGTATTTTAGACTTTTGATTTATCTAATTTATGCATTAAAATAAAAGCTAAATAAAGAAATTAGTGGACATATATATGGCTGGCCACATTAGCATTTTTAAGGCAAGAATATTAAGCTAATCATGTTCCATAAGTAGAAATCTTACACACAAGGACAAGTGTGTCATGCTCCCATTGGTAGAAAATCCACTTAGCACCCTTAATCACATGATTAGGCTTAATTGGAAGAGATAAGGTGAAGTCTTTTATCCATGGGACAACCAAAGTATAGGGGATAATAGTTTTATCACACATTCATTTGCTAGACATTTTCATTTCTCTTATCATTCTTCTTCTTTTTTTTCTCCCAAGCTTGCAAAAGAAAACCAAAGAGAGAGAAACAAGAGGGAGGGCCGAATTTTAGGAGTGCAAGAAAGGGAGTGAGATTTGGTTCATGCATCCTAAGTTCATTACTTACTTTGGTAGATCAAGAAGGATAGCAACCAAATCTAGGTGAGGTTCTCATCTTTTTTTTTATTTCTTATTCTTCTTCTATTTCGGTTCTTACCTCATTATATATGGGGGTTATGGTCTAATACTCAAAGTACCCTAGTTCTAAATATCATCATGTATGGAACTAAGTATCTTGAGTGTTAGATCAAAGGTTTAGAGGAAGAAAATGAGCATATGTTCTCCAAGGGGTGAAACCCTTGTTTTTCTTCCACTAAATCTGGTGTAACTCAAGTTTTACAACTTGGATTTGTGATCCATCGAAGGGGGGGGGGGTGCTAGATACATGAGTTATCTAGTAAATTCAAGTGGTAGAACACAAATCTAGTAAGTTTTGAAACTTTTGGGGCTGTTTTCCCCAAAACAGTCCACTTTGATTGTTAAGGGTTCAAAACCCTAAAATAGTTATTGTTCTTATTTTTCTTGGGACTGTTTCGGACAGTTGCATATCTTTTAAAAATTTGAGAAAAATCACAAAAGTACCTTGAGAAGTTGTCTACATGTACGAAAAATAACAGACACGTTTCGATTTATAGGTTATGCGTAATGGCTATTTCCGTCAAGGACTCCGAAATATTAACCTTCGAATATCTCACTGTGTATACACTAGAAAATTCCGAAATTTTTACAGTAGGTTCATATATGTTATGAGAGTATACCCTGAAAATTTCAGATTTTTCTGAGCAGAACTCAATTTATGAAAAATGAAGCAAGATCCGAGTGTTTTGGGCACTTTAAAATTAGTAAATCATTTTTTAAAATTTCAGAAAACTTTGGGGATCATTGTTGGTTCATATACTGCCCAAATCTAGAAAATGAGAATTTTTGGAATCAGTTTACTATTTTTCCTAAAAATGATTAAGTTATGGATAAAAGGAAATAAATAGTTAAATGATGTCTTAAATAAGAAAAATATAATTTTAATGCTTGAATACTCTTAATATATAATATTATGACTATTTTAGGATATTTTGGTAATTTATAATAAGAAATATTATTTATGACCTTTTATGGATATTAAATAAGAGGTTTAATAAAGGGTGAGCAATTAGAATAAATTATTTATTAATCCAATAAATTATTAAAAATATTATTATGATATTAATAATATTAGTTTATGATATTGTTAAGTAGATAAAAATATTAAGATTAAAATTTTATTAAAATATTATTAAATGGTTAATAATATTTGATTTTAGCATTAATAAATGATTAAAGTATTATTAAATGATTAATAATATTAGATTAAAATATTAATATTAGACTAAAATATTATTAAAATATTATTAATATTAAATTAAAGTATTATTATTGAGTAAATAATAATATTCGAGATTAAATAAAATATTATTAAAAATGTAATAACATTAGTAAAGGAATAAAATATTATTAAATGATTAATAATATTAGTAATGGAATAAGATATTATTAAATGATTAATAATATTAACAAATGAATAAAAGTATTATTAGTGAACTAATAATATAACGAGATGAATTAAATATTATCAAGATTAATAATATTAAGTGAATTAAAGGTAGTTGTTAATTAATAGTAACATTATCGAGGCAGGATAATATTTCTAAGAACTACATATAATATATAATATTTATGTGATTACATAATCTAATGTTATACTATGGCTAATTAAAAGATTAACTATAGGTCTTTCAAAGGAAGATAATTAAACGGCATAGTGGATAGAATTTAATTGTGTAGCCGTAACCTACAAACGAGACAAATTCCCTAACTCAAACTTGAGTTATTATTTTCAAAACATATTAGTGAATAATTATTGATGATTATTCACCTCTATAATGATTATTGTGATTCGCACTTGGTGCAATTGAATTCCTGTTCTATTATTATTGAACTGCGAATTAAATTAAAGTTCTTCATTCATGAACTGTTTATGAGATAGATCTATGCTAATTGCATCAGCTAGATCAAGCATATTTAAATTTGTTAAATCAAATGTGTTTTAAAAAGCTGTTCTTATTAGATTGATATGATAAGAATTCTTGACTGAGACAAAGGACGAATTTGATTAAGGCATGATATCGATGCTGGATTATTAAGTGTTTATGCATAAATTACGGGGTATGAAAGCCTGATCCCCTTGAATACCAAAACTTATTAAGAGGTCCAGTTTAAATGACTGAGAACCTTGACAAATGTTCATGGTTATTTCAAAACCACTCAGTACACGTTATTCAATTATTCGAATATTCAATTGTTGATTATTAATTCATGTTCCTTCACAATCTTATACTATTGTAGAACATTGAAAACAAAACCTCTTTCTGGTCATGATATATCTCACTTGTATATAAACTTGCTAAGCAAATTAGTTGCTTACCCTTGCTATATCATGACATTTATTTCAGTCAAGCCTGAAGGATCCAATGCGAAAGACAAAGGTAAGGGCAAGATCCAGGAATAGTTTAGAATGAATATTAATTATTATTATCTGATGGAATTTCTTATGTAAACCTTTTGTAATATGAATGGTGTGTTTAAGATAAGGTTAAGAAGACCTTGGGACCATGTTATGGAACTTTATTATAATGAACAATGTATGTTTATTATTTCATAATAGTTATAGAATGCTTATGATGATGATAGATCGTGAGCACCGGATCTGAGGTTAGAGAACCTGGATTTGTGGGCGTCACAGGTTGGTATCAATGTCGTAGGTTATAAACATTAGAAATGTGAAACCTAGGTTATAACCTTAGTAGAAAACTCTTATAGAGTATGTTAGGAGATGAATTATGGAAATTCATCGAGAATGTGTTGTACTTAATAAAATATTGTTTCATTTCATCAATGAATATATTTTATTGTAGTGCTGATGTTGTATCCTTATTTTTATAGGATGCCGAGTGATAGTCAGGGGAGCCATTCCGTAGGCCAGGAGGAGGTCGTTCCAAAGGAGGTGACGGACACCTCGAAGGATGTGATGATCAGTAACTTGCTAGAGAAAAACTATGCTCAGGAGCAGAGGATTTTAAAGTTGGAGGCAGAGAATATGACTCATCAGTACATGGAGCAGCAATATAAAGATGATGCGAATCAGGTACTGATTGAACTAGTAGAGAAGCGAGTCCAGCTAGAGCATGAGAAGGCGAAGTTCGCAGCACTGAGCGTAGAGCATCTGGCGATGTGGGGTGAGTTTGACGTGGAGATTACTGATAAGATACGTGTGGAGGAGGCATTTCATGAGCTAGCCAAGCGGGTGGACCAATTAGAGATAGCACTGTAGGCCATGAAGGTCAGGGTCGAGACTTTAGGACTGGCACTAGACGCAGCATATGAGGGCCAGCGTAGTGGGGCTAGGAGGGCACATTTTGAGATAGACAAGTCGAGTCGATCCATTAGGTGTAGAGTTATGGAGGGGTTATTTCCCCAAGAGTCTGTTCAGGTGACCCAGCAGGGCCACTAGTGATGATTATGCTATGGACCAGTTGTAGATAGATGCATTAGTACCCCTTTTGTGTAATAGGGTTTTATGTTGATGTAAACCTCAGCAGGTGTGAGGTAGTAGGTAGTTAGGTAGTATCCCTATTTGTGTTTGTAGGAAAGTATCATTTTGAGTTAATCCCATCTTTTGTGTTTAAAATGGGATAGTAGCATTTATAAAAATATACCTATATTGAACATGTGAGCACCGAAGATTGGTATATGAATATAAATGCATTATTATGATATGTGTTGGAAAAATTAAATAGTAAATTGTCTATTTAATGTTATGTGAATCCAGTAAACTGATTTGGAAAAATTTTCTTTAAAAATAAACTTAACCCACTAATCAAGGAGAAAGACTTCCAAATCTTGGTAATTTAAAACTCTCACTGATTGTTGGAATACAATAGCGTGTTACATGCTAAGTACTTATATGATAATAGAACCCGAGTAATGTGTTAGAATTTTGTTTCATTAGATAATGCCGCCCAGACGTGTACTAAGGAACCAAGAGATCGAAGAGTCAGTTAATAATGCAGCGGGAGCTCAACCAAACCCAATGCAAGACTTTATCAACATGATGATTGACGCTATGAGGAATCAACCTCAACCTGCAGGAAATCAGGCGGGAAACCAACTAGCCAACTTTAAGGACTTCAAGGCAGTAGGACCGCCTGAGTTTAGAGGAACAGTAGACCTGATAGAGGCCCAGATGTGGATGAAGGAAATTGAGAAGGCCTTCATTATTGCTAGAGTAGCAGAAGAGCAAAAAACAATTTTTGCTACCTACTTAATGAAGGGTGAGGCTAACTATTGGTGGAAGGCCAACCAGAACAAAGCCGGGACTAGAATCGTGACTTGGGAAGTGTTCAAGACGTTGTTCTTTGGAAACTACTTCCCTTAGAGTACACAAGCAAGGATGGAGATCAAGTTTTTGGAATTAAAACAGGAGAATATGTCAGTGTCAGAGTACGCTGCGAAGTTTAATGAATTGGCCAGATTGGCTCCACATTAGGTGGACACGGAGGTGAGGAAAGCAAGAAGATTTGAAAATGGACTAAAGCCGTGGATTTACAGTAAGGTAGCGGTTTTACAAATCACGTCATTCTCAACTCTGTTGGAGAAAGCACTCATAGCGGAAGGTGGAAGCGAAGCGGTCTCAAAGTATAATCGGGAGAAGAATAAGAAGAAAGTAGAAGGTGGAAATTAGAATGTTAGCAATGGCGGTAGCAACAACAAGAAGCGGAAATGGAGCAGTGGGGGTAGTAATTTGGAGAGTCAGCAAGGAAGTGTGCAACAAAAGAAGTTGGTGTGTGGAAACTGTGGAAATAGTCACCCGGGAGAGTGCATGAAGGGAAAAATAGTATGTTATACTTGTGGACAAGAAGGACATATCTCACCTAATTGTCCTAAGGTGAAGAAGGGAGGTTGTTTTAACTGTGGTGAAGCGGGACATCGGATCAAGGATTGCCCAAAGAAGAAAAGCACGGATGGTGGATACGGCAACAGGGGCAATAACACTAGGACAACCAGTGGAGGACCAGCCCAGCCAAACAAGCAGACAGCGAGGACGTTCAATATAACAGTGCAAGATGTCGTGGCATCCAGGGAGGTGGTGTCAGGTATAATTTCGATCAACGATATAAATGCCTATGTGTTATTCGATTCGGGAGCTTCATGTTCTTTCGTATCTGATGAATTTGCTCAAAGATTAAGTTTACTTTATGAACTATTAGAACACCCAATGAATGTAGAAGTAGCAAACAAAGAAAATATCTCTGTAGACTACATCCTTAGGAACTGTTGTACTGATGTAAGAGGGTTTAAGCTTAACGTGGATTTGATACCGATTCGTCTTGGTGAGTTTGATGTAATCCTCGGGATGGATTGGTTATCGAGTCACGGAGCGATTATTGAGTGTAAGAAAAAGTACGTATACCTAAAGACTCCGAATAAGTCAAAGGTGGTATTTCATGGCAGTAAATCGCCAAGATAATCTTGTTGTCTGACGATGGTGCAAGCAAATAAATTGCTTAAGAAGGGTTGTATAGGTTATTTGGCTCACGTTGTGGATACCTGCAGAGTCGAGGGCGAACTGGGTCAGATACCTATTGTACGGGAATTCATTGATGTCTTCCTAGATGAGATTTTGGGATTGCCACCAGATAGAGAGGTAGAGTTTGTTATCGATTTGGCACCAGGGACAGCACCAGTATCCAAAGCGTCGTATCGTATGGCTCCGGTAGAAATGAAGGAACTGATGGTTCAACTACAAGAGTTGTTAGATAAGGGATACATTCGACCGAGCGTATCACCATGGGGAGCACCAGTCTTATTCGTAAAGAAGAAGGATGGGTCATTAAGGCTTTGTATCGACTACCGAGAGTTGAATAAGGTCACCATTAAGAACAAGTACCCGTTGCCCAGGATTGACGATTTGTTTGATCAGTTGAAGGGGGCTAAATACTTTTTAAAAATTGACTTGAGGACCGGTTATCACCAACTAAAGGTGAGGTAGGAGGATGTTCCAAAGACGGCATTCAGAACTCGGTATGAGAGTTTCTGGTAATGTAAGACCCCGATTTTTATAAATAAAGATGAATTTTTTATAAATATCATTTTTGAATATTATGGAGTTAATTTGATATAATGTTATAGTTGTGGATAATATTTATAAATTTTGCAAAGTACGCAAGTTGTTATATAATATTCGATTGGTCGGGGAATATTCGTTTTAACAGAAAATATTCGTACAACGGCACAATCATTGGTGGACCCCACAACGGAATTATTGTCGGATTGAGAAAACGACAAAAATATTTTGTTAAAAATAACGGCGGAAGTTTTACCATTGATACTGTTGAACTACTCGGTAGTAAAAGTACAGTAATACGTGTGGTTGTATAGTAGCACACGGTATTGATTATTAATACTTATGTGAGAAGTCACTCAGTTTGATTCAATTATTGTCAGTTAATAATATGAATTATTTAGCGATAATGAAGTTTTATTTTATTCGTATTATTAACGTAACTAAACAGAAATATCTTTTTATATAAAACAGAATACTTTATTAAAATTATTCTATAAATAGAATATATTATATTTTATTTAAAAGATTTTTCTTTAAATATGGACCGTCAGATTAAAGTAATTAATCTGGACTGTTCATGGATTAGTTACTATGCGTTCTATTTTTCTATAAATAATAGCTCATTCCTTCATTATTTTTTACGAATTCACTGAACTCTAGAGAGAGAAACTATAGAGAGAAATTATAGAGAGAGAGAAAAAAAGTATTCTGCTACTTAACAACTTCTTTATTTCAGTTCTTCTTTAAAACGGTAAGGGGTGTTATTCTTTCTTATTCATGAAGAGAACTGTTGTTATTCTATTTCTTATTATTCTGTTAGAATAACCTGTATACGCGGTCTACCCTATACTTGGTGACATTCTTGTATTATTCTGTTGGAACATCCTATCTGTGTGTTTTATACCGGACCTGGTTCCGTCTTGTTATTATTCTGTTGGAACATCCTGTCTGTGTGTTTTACACCGGACCTGTTTTCATTATTTATTATTCTTTCGGAATATCCTGTCTGTGTGTTTACGCCGGACCTGGTTCCATTATTTATTATTCTGTCGGAATATCATGTCTGTGCGTTTACGCCAGACCTGGTTCCATTATTTATTATTCTGTTAGACTAACCTGTCTGTGCGGTCTATCGCATACCGGGTGATTTCTTTTGTTATTCCATTCTTTATTATACTCAGTTAGTTAAGTTTTAACTTCTATACTCCATGAAATTAGTGGAATATCCTTGATAATTGCGGTTCATCCAGTATCTTTTCATGAAAATATTCTTCTAAGCATTCTTGAATTTTACTCTACAAAGCAGTATCATGTTGACAATTTGGACGTTGTTAATTCTTGTATAAATTAATTCTTGAACTTATTTTATTGAATTCTTATATCATTGTAATCATCCCCATGTTTATAAAATGTTAAAAGTCATCTATGGCATGTAATGCATAGATGGACTTGGTATGATTATAACCAGGGATTATTCGGTGTAATCATGACCGTAATTTATAAATGATGTGGTAAAAGTCCTCATTGGCCTGTAGTGCATTGATGAACAGTTGTTGGCATGATCATGACCATTAATGAATACACGAATATCCTTGGCCGTAGTGCAGGGGTGATTCGATGATGTGAATTATTTTATTAAGCTGAGTCCCAGCGATAACAGTGTTAAAAAACCTTTTAAATCATAGAAGATAGTAGACTTTATTCTCTACTTGACTCTTTTAATGGATTGCTTGTTCCGCTGCAGTTAAACTTGATATTCGTTATATTTTATCAGTTTAACACTGTTAAAGGCTAATGATAATTTATTCTGCATTAACTTAGTCATAATATTTCTTACTGGGCTAGTTGAGCTCACCCTTTCTTTCACTGTTCTCTTCAGGAAATGAGAATATAGCTGGGACGAGTCGAATAACGGAGTGATGGACCAGATGATAGTATTAGTAGTCCTCGCTATTCTATTGAATAGTATGACAATAATTGTAATGAGGACTCCTTTTGAGTTTGTATAGTCTCTAGTAGACAATAATTGTATTCAAACTCACAGTTATGTTTTATCGTATTGTACACGACAGTTGTATTAGTAAGTTATATTTGTATTCTGTACAATGTATCTGACGACCCAAGATGGGTGATGTATACCTAATTTTGGGGTCGTCACAGTTGGTATCAGAGCTTAGGGATATGATCCCTGGCTAAGATGTGAGAATAGAACTAGGAGGGGAGAGACGGGGAATTCCTTCGCTAGTATGACCTACCTAAGTTTATTTGCATGGTATTTAATTGGTCGGTCATAATGTAAGGATAATATATGACATATCAATTAACTTTTGTTTTGTGGCAGTATCTGAAAATGGCATCTGAAAATGTTGAGAATAGCAATGGAGCACAGGCGACTGTTGATTCACCACATATCAATAATCAGGATAATGTGCATCAGGAAGGTGACAATCCTCATGCAAACAACAACACTGACCAGATGATGAATGATGAAATGTTCAGAAGCTTTATGCAGTTCATGCAACAGCAGGCGAGAGTGGCTCCTGTCCAAAATATAGGTTGAAACACTGAAAACTCTCGAACGGTCACCGCTAACCAGTTCAAGGAGCTGGGACCACCGGAGTTTAAGGGAGAGCCAAAATCACTTATAGCAGAAACATGGATAAAGCAGATCACCAAGATATTTGATATCTTGGGATGCTCCGAGGAGCAAAAGGTTCCCTTTGCCGCCTTTATGTTGCGAGGAGAGGCAGATTACTGGTGGGAATCGATTAAGCGTACTCAACCTGCCGCACTGAAGATGTCTTGGGAGAAGTTCCAAGAGCTGTTCAATGATAAATACTTTCCTAAAAGTGTTCGTCACATGAAGGAGGTGGAGTTCATCAAATTGGAGCAAAATAATATGACCGTGTCGCAGTATGAGGCTAAATTTGCTGAGTTGTCCTGGTTTGCGTCCCACTTGGTGGATAATGAATAGCGAATGACGCGAATGTTTTTGCGAGGTTTGAAACCTGAGATACGTCAACATCTTATTTCTCATAAACTGTGTTTGTATTCTGATGTTGTGAATAGGGCTCAGTTAGTGGAGCGCGATAACTAGTCAACGCAACCAAAAGAGAGCAGTCGGCAAAATGATAATACCAGTGAGAGCAGTCATCGAAGCGGTGACAACAAGCGTGGAAGGAATCAACAGGCCAGAAATAGTAACGACTTCGGTGGTAATCAGGGCCAAAACAATAAGAATGGTCATTTTAAGAAGAGGAGATTCAACAATATTGGAAAGACGTCAGCACCAGCACCCGTTGTTAAGGAAGGAGAACGACCACCTATCATATGTTTCAAATGCAAAGGGGAGGGGCACATCAGTTCAAACTGCGCGATGCCGTATAAAGCATGTTATAATTATGGAAGAGAATGTCATTTAGCTCGATTTTGTCGTTTACCAAAAACAAGTTCAGCCAAGATGGAGACACCAAAGGCCGTCCCAGAAAAGTCAAAACCGGTAGTGCAAGGGAGAGTGTTTGTTGTGACCTCCCAGAAAGCAAGGAACCCGAATGAGGTCATCACGGGTAAGCTTATCATAAACTCTAACGAAGTCTATACTTTATTTGATACCGGTTCTACCCATTCTTTTATTTCTCCTACTTGCACTCATCGATTAAATTTGACTCCGAAGAAATTAGACTTTGACTTATCTGTTAAAACTCCATTGGGAGAAACCTTCATTACATCCATGGTTTATAAGTCTTGTTTGGTTCAAGTTGGTACCCACATATTACCTGTCGATCTTATTTCATTAAAAATACTTGCATTTGACGTGATTCTAGGGATTGATTGGTTAACTACTCATCATGCAAAAATTGATTATTTTCGTAAGGTTGTTAACTTTCATATTCCTAATCGACCTATTATGCGAATTCAAGCAACCAAACCATTAAAATCAATCGCTGTCATCTCAAGCCATAAAGCTATTCGTTTATTAAAAAATGAATGTCAAGCTTTCTTAGCTCATGTCACGGATCTAAACAAAAATACGTCAGTTTTGAATGATATTTCTATTGTTAATAAATTCCCTGACGTATTCCCTGAAGAACTTCCTGGCCTACCCCCAGAGCATGAAATTGAATTTTGTATCGACCTTGAACCCGGTACAAAATCTATTTCCAAAGCCCCATATCAAATGGCTCCTATTGAACTTCAGGAGTTAAAGATCCAACTGCAGGAATTGTTAGACATTGGCTTTATTCGTCCTAGTACTTCTCCTTGGGGTGCTCCTGTGCTATTCGTGAAGAAGAAAGATGGAAGTATGCGACTTTGTATTGATTATCAGGAGTTGAATCATGTCACCATCCAAAACAGGTACCCATTGCCACGTATTGATGACCTGTTTGACCAGTTGCAAGGAGCACAATTCTTTTCAAAGATCGATCTTCGTTCTGGATATCATCAGCTGAAGGTTAGAACTGAGGATATTCCAAATATGGCTTTCAGAACTCAGTATGGGCATTATGAATTCCTAGTCATGTCCTTTAGATTGACTAATGCTCCTGCTGCCTTCATGGATATGATAAATCGGGTATTCAAGGAATATTTGGATCACTTTGTGGTCGTCTTTATTGATGACATCCTTATTTATTCCAAAAGCCGTGAAGATCATGAGCAACACTTGAGGCTGGTACTCCAAAAGCTTCGTGAATACAAGCTTTATACCAAGTTGAAGAAATGTAAGTTCTGGCTGGAGGAGGTAGCATTCCTTGGGCACGTAGTATCAAGTCGTGGAATATCAGTTGACCCGACAAAGATTGAAGCTATTCAAAGCTGGGAGCAACCTAAATCAGTGACCGAAGTACGTAGCTTTTTTGGTTTAGCTGGTTATTATCGGAGATTCGTGGAAGGATTTTCTCGAATCGCTACTCCATTAACTCAGCTGACTCGGAAAGATACAAAGTTTGGTTGGAGCGAAGAATGTGAGAAGAGTTTTCAAGAACTCAAGAGGAGACTCATTTCAGCACCTGTTCTAACAATACCATCTGGCTCGGAGGGATTTGTCATCTAAAGTGATGCTTCGAGCAAAGGGTTGAGATACGTTCTCATGCAACATGGAAAAGTCATAGCCTATGCATCAAGACAACTCAAAGAATATGAGAGGAATTATCCTACTCATGATCTAAAGTTGGCAGCTGTTGTCTTTGCACTTAAAATTTGGAGGCATTACTTGTATGGGGAGAAGGTGGAGATCTTTACGGATCATAAAAGCCTTAAATAGTTCTTCACTCAAAAGGAACTTAACATGCGACAACGACGTTGGCTTGAACTATTGAAAGATTATGATCATACCATTCAATACCATCCTGGAAAAGCGAACGTAGTAGCTGACGCATTGAGTAGAAGATCATATGCAAGTACGAGTGTGATATTGTCAACATAAAGGCCCATTTTGTGTGACTTGCAAAGGATGGAGATAGAGTTAAAGACTCCAGGGACCCATGTGATGATTGTGAATATACGAGTAGAACCAACTTTAATTGATAAAGTTAAAGCTGCTCAAGCTACAGACCTGGAGCTGATGCATATGAGAAAGAAAGTGCAAGAAGGTGCTATGCCGGAAGCAAGAATTGATGAAGAAGGAATACTTCGAGTCAACTCCAGACTTTGTGTTCCTAACAACCATGATTTAAAGTATGAAATCATGATGGAGGCGCACAACACACCGTTTGTAATCCATCCTGGAAGTACCAAAATGTATCATGATCTTCGTCATACATTTTGGTGGAGCAATATGAAGAGAGAGATAGCGCTGTTTATCTCAAGGTGTCTAACTTGTCAACGAGTCAAAGCGGAGCATCAAGTACCAAAAGGTCCATTGCAACCACTTAAAATTCCAGAATGGAAGTGGGAGCACATTACCATGAATTTCGTTACCGGTCTTCCTAAGGTTTCTCAAGGTATAGATGCGATTTGGGTCATTGTTGATAGATTGACCAAGTCTGCTCATTTCTTACCGATACGAGAAACTTATACACTTGAACGTCTTGCTCGTATGTACATAAACGAGATTGTAAGACTGCATGGTATGCCAGTATCCATAGTTTCTGATCGAGACCCAAGATTCACTTCACGATTTTGGGTTAGTTTACAAAAAGCTATGGGCACGAATTTACGATATAGTTCGGCATATCATCCTCAGACGGACGGACAATCAGAGAGGACTATTCAAACTCTAGAAGATTTATTAAGACTCTGTGTCCTTGGCTTCAAAGGAAGTTGGGACAAGTTCTTACAATTGGTGGAGTTTTCCTATAACAACAGTTATCAAGCAAGTATTGGCATGGCTCCATTCGAAGCATTGTATGGAAGAAAATGTCGTTCTCCAGTATGCTGGGATGAGGTGGGTGAAGCAACGTTGTTGGGACCGGAGTTGGTACGTATGACTACAGAAAAGATTCAAACGATCCGACAACGTATAAAAACCTCACAAGATCGACAAAAGAGTTATTCTGATCTTCATCGAAAGGACGTGGAATTTGATATAGGAGATCATGTGTTCTTATGTGTTGCTCCATGGAAAGGAGTTACGAGATTTGGAAAGAGAGGAAAGCTCAATCCTCGATTCATCGGTCCATTTTTAATCCTCGATAGAGTAGGAACTATGGCTTATAGACTCGCTTTACTGCCAAGTATGCCTCGTGTTCATAACGTTTTTCACATATCCATGTTACGTAAATATGTGGAAGACCCAAACCACATTATTGAGTTAGAATCGGACGAAATAGCAGAAGATTTGACGTATGAAGAAGTTCCTGTTCAAATCTTGGATAAGAAGGAACATATTCTACGCTCCAAGGTTATACCTCAAGTTAAAGTTTTGTGGAGAAACCACGATATTGAGGAAATGACTTGGGAGTTAGAATCTGAAATGAAATCAAGGTATCCTTACCTCTTCGATATACCAGGTACGTATCCTAATTTCGAGGGTAAAATTTCATAAGAAGGGGAGGTTGTAAGACCCCAACTTTTATAAATAAAGATGAATTTTCTATAAATGTCATTTTTGAACATTATGGAGTTAATTTGATATAATGTTATAGTTGTGGGTAATATTTATAAATTTTGCAAAGTATGCAAGTTGTTATATAATATTCGATTGGTCGGGAATATTCGTTTTAACAGGGAATATTCGTACAACGGCACAATCATTGGTGGACCCCACAACGGAATTATTATCGGATTGAGAAAATGATAAAAATATTTTATTAAAAATAACGGCGGAAGTTTTACCATTGATACTGTTGAACTACTCGATAGTAAAAGTACAGTAATACGTGTGGTTGCATAGTAGCACACGGTATTGATTATTAATGCTTATGTGAGAAGTCACTCAGTTTGATTCAATTATTGTCAGTTAATAATATAAATTATTTAGCGATAATAAAGTTTTGTTTTATTCGTATTATTAACGTAATAAAACAGAAACATCTTTTTATATAAAACAGAATACTTTATTAAAGTTATTTTATAAATAGAATATATTATATTTTATTTAAAAGATTTTTCTTTAAATATGGACCGTCAGATTAAAGTAATCAATATGGACCGTTCATGGATTAGTTACTATGCATTCTATTTTTCTATAAATAGCGGCTCATTCCTTCATTATTTCTTACGAATTCACTGAACTCTAGAGAGAGAAACTATAGAGAGAGAGAAGAAAAGTATTATGCTACTTAACTACTTCCTTATTTCAGTTCTTCTTTAAAACGGTAAGGGGTGTTATTCTTTCTTATTCATGAAGAGAACTGTTGTTATTCCATTTCTTATTATTCTGTTGGAATAACCTGTATATGCGGTCTACCCTATACTTGGTGACATTCTTGTATTATTCTGTTGGAACATCCTGTCTGTGTGTTTTACACCGGACCTGGTTTCGTCTTGTTATTATTCTGTTGGAACATCCTGTCTGTGTGTTTTACACCAGACCTGGTTTCATTATTTATTATTCTGTCGGAATATCCTGTCTGTGCGTTTACGCTGGACCTGGTTCCATTATTTATTATTCTGTCGGAATATCCTGTCTGTGCGTTTACGCCGGACCTGGTTCCATTATTTATTATTCTGTTGGAATAACCTGTCTGTGCGGTCTATCACATGCCGGGTGATTTCTTTTGTTATTTCATTCTTTATTATACTCAGTTGGTTAAGTTTTAACTTCTATACTCCATGAAATTAGTGGAATATCCTTGATAATTGCGGTTCATCCAGTATCTTTTCATGAAAATATTCTTCTAAACATTCTTGAATTTTACTCCACAAAGTAGTATCATGTTGACAATTTGGACGTTGTTAATTCTTGGATAAATTAATTCTTGAACTTGTTTTATTGAATTCTTATATCATTGTTTTCATCCTCATGTTTATAAAATGTTGAAAGTCATCTATGGCATGTAATGCATAGATGGACTTTGTATGATTATAACCAGGGATTATTCGGTGTAATCATGATCGTAATGTACAAATGATGTGGTAAAAGTCCTCATTGGCCCGTAGTGCATTGATGGACAGTTGTTGGCATGATCATGACCATTAATGAATACACGAATATCCTTGGCCGTAGTGCAGGAATGATTCGATGATGTGGATTATTTTATTAAGCTGAGTCCCAGCGATAACAGTGTTGAAAAACTTTTTAAATCATAGAAGATAGTAGATTTTATTCTCTACTTGACTCTTTTAATGGATTGCTTGTTCCGCTGCAGTTAAACTTGATGTTCATTATATTTTATCAGTTTAACACTGTTGAAGGCTAATGATAATTTATTCTGCATTATCTTAGTCATAATATTTATTACTGGGCTAGTTGAGCTCACCCTTTCTTTCACTGTTCTCTTCAGGAAATGAGAATATAGCTGGGACGAGTCGGAGAATAGAGTGATGGACCAGATGATAGTATTAGTAGTCCTCACTATTCTATTAAATAGTGTGACAATAATTGTAATGAGGACTACTTTTGAGTTTGAATAGTCTCTAGTAGACAATAATTATATTCAAACTCACAGTTATGTTTTGTCGTAATGTACACGACAGTTGTATTAGTAAGTTGTATTTGTATTCTGTACCATGTATCTGACGACCCAAGATGGGTGATGTATACCTAATTTTGGGGGCATCACAGGTAATGTCTTTTGGATTGACGAATACGCCAGCAGCATTCACGGACTTGATGAACAGAGTGTTTAAACAGTATTTGGATAAGTTTGTTGTCGTGTTTATCGATGACATTCTGGTATATTCAGAGACAGAGGAAGAGCACGCCGAACATCTAAGGATAGTGTTGGAGGCGTTAAGGAGGGAGAAGTTGTATGCAAATTTCTCCAAGTGTGAGTTTTGGTTGTAGAAAGTGTAATTTTTGGGTCACGTTATCGACAAGGATGGTGTTTCGGTGGATCCAGCAAAAGTAGAAGCAGTTATCAACTGGGAATAGCCAAAGACGCCGACAGAAATTAGGAGTTTCTTGGGATTAGCAGGATACTATCGGAGATTCATCCAAGATTTTTTAAGATAGCATCGCCGTTGACCAACTTTACTAGAAAGACGGTGAAGTTCGTTTGGACGGAGAAATGTGAAGAGAGTTTCATGGAATTGAAGAAGAGGCTCAGTCAAGCACCTGTGTTGGCTTTACCAGACAACACGAGAGGATTTGTAGTGTATAGTGATGCGTCACACAAGGGTCTTGGCTATGTACTGATGCAGCATGGCAAGGTCATTGCATACGCTTCACGTCAGCTGAAGGACTATCTTCGGTTATCCGACTCATGACCTGGAGTTAGCAGCAGTAGTTTTTGCCTTGAAGATTTGGAGGTACTATTTGTATGGCGAAAAGTGTGAGATATTTACAGATCATAAGAGTATGAAGTATATCTTTACGCAGAAGGAACTAAATATGAGGCAGCGCCGATGGCTAGAATTAATCAAGGATTATGATTATGAGATTTTGTACCATCCAGGCAAAGCAAATGTAGTGGCAGATGCCCTGAGCAGAAAAGGCAGAGAAAAGTTACTGAAGTTGACCATTCAAGAGTAATTGGTTAAAGATTTCTAACGACTTAACTTAGAGGTTAAGTATCCGATGGAGACCAATGAGAAATTATTTATAGTGGCAGCGAGCTCGACTTTATTAGATAAGGTTAAAGAGGCTCAAGAGAAGGACGAAGATTACGACAACATCAAGAAGCGGATAGCTGAAGGGGATGAATTGAAATATAAGATTGATGGCACCGGACTGCTGAGATTCGGAGGACGAATTTGGGTACCGTTAGTACCAGAACTAAGAGAAGAGATTTTGCAAGAAGCGCACAGTACGAGGTACTCGATACACCCAGGAAGCACAAAGATGTATCAAGATTTACGTCAACACTTTTGGTGGCCAAACATGAAGAGGGAGGTTACAGAATGCGTTAGCAGATGTTTAACTTATCATATAGTCAAGGTAGTGCATCAACGACCGAGTGGATTACTACAGCCTTTAGAGATTCCAGAGTGGAAATGGGAGCACATTACGATGGATTTTGTGGTGGGACTTCCAGCAACGGAAAAAGGGCACGACGCCATATGGGTGATTGTAGATCGTCTTACGAAGCCAGCTCACTTTTTGCTGATCAAGATCAGGTATAGTTTGAACTAGCTAGCCCAATTATATATCAAAGAAATTATCTCGAGACATGGCGTACCAGTATCTATTGTATCGAATAGGGATCCACGTTTCACGTCAAACTTCTGGAAGAGTCTTCAAGAAAGAATGGGGACGCAGCTACGGATGAGCACCGCGTATCATCCGCAGACCGATGGACAAAGCGAGAGAACGATTCAAACGCTTGAAGACATGCTTAGAGCTTGTGTGATGGACTTCAAGGGTAGCTGGGAGGATCATCTTCCATTAGTAGAGTTCACATACAACAATAGCTATCACGCCAGCATCGAAATGCCGCCGTACGAAGTACTGTATGGGAGGAAATGTAGAACACCCTTATGCTGGGATGAAGTGGGTGAACGTCGACTATTGGGACCAGAACTGGTGCAGCAAACTGTAGAGATCATCAAGGTGATAAGAGCCCGGCTGGTAGCAGCTTAAGATCGCTAGAAGAAGTATGCAGACTTACATCTCCAGAAGAGAGATTTTGAAGTAGGAAGCTATGCATTTTTGAAAGTATCTCCTTGAAAAGGGAAGATAAGGTTTGGAAAGAAAGGTAAACTGAGTCCGAGATTTATTGGACCCTTCGAGATCTTGAGGAAGATAAGCGAAGTGGCGTACGAGGTAGCTCTACCTCCTGAACTGGAACATATTCATAATGTGTTTCATGTGTCAGTGCTATGACCATATAAGCCTGATTACAAGCACGTGATATCATACGAGCCAATTCAGGTCGAAAAGGATTTGTCGTACGAGGAAATTTCGGTTGAAATTTTTGATAAAAAAGAGCAGAAATTACGAAATAAGGTTATACATTCTGTAAAAGTTCTTTGGAGGAACCACAATGCTGAATAAACTATGTGGGAAGTCGAAGAAAAGATGAGAGAAAATTATCCATACCTTTTTGAGTAACCATATATGTAATTCCGGGGACAAAATTCTTATAAGGGGGGAGGATGTAATAACCGTGAATTTTAAGTCGCTATATATATAGGTACATTATTGATATATAAAAAAAACTTTGTGTTATATAGTGATTTAATATTTGACAACATATGTGAAGTGGTGCATGGATCAATAATCATATATACTATAGTTATGGATATGTACATTTATAGATTTCTTTAGAAATGAACGCTTCGTAACGTAATTATACATTAGGTGATACAATTAAATAACCTAAGGGTTATGGTAATAAGGAAATGTTAGTATTTAATATGTATACTAACTTAAGTGGATAATCTTGTTATTTCAAGTGACTAATAATTTTAAACCTATTTCTAGTAAACCTAAATTGGTTATGAGCTAAAGTCACATGTATAAGTAATTAAATTTCATAAGATTGGGAATGAAAATCATAAATAAATAATTTGGGTAACATATATTAAAATTGTTAGATTATGTTTATTGCATGGCCCAAAACAATTAAAGGAGAAGCCCAAAAAAAATAAAATGTAAGCCCAAACTTAGCCCACTTGATTAAGGGTATTTTAGACCTTTAATTTATCTAATTTATGCATTAAAATAAAAGCTAAATGAAGGAATTAATGGGCATATATATGGCTGGCCACATTAGCCTTTTTAAGGCAAGAATATTAAGCTAATCATGTTCCATAAGTAGAAATCTTACACACATGGACAAGTGTGTCATGCTCCCATTGGAAGAAAATTCACTTAGCACCCTTAATCACATGATTAGGCTTAATTGGAAGAGATAAGGTGAAGTCTTTTATCCATGGGACAACCAAAGTATGGGGGATAATTGTTTTATCACACATTCATTTGCTAGACATTTTCATTTCTCTTATCATTCTTCTTCTTTTTTTTCTCCCAAGCTTGCAAAAGAAAACCAAAGAGAGAGAAACAAGAGGGAGGGCCAAATTTTAGGAGTGCAAGAAAGGGAGTGAGATTTGGTTCATGAATCCTAAGTTCATTACTTACTTTGGTAGATCAAGAAGGATAGCAACCAAATCTAGGTGAGGTTCTCATCTTTTTTTTTATTTCTTATTCTTCTTCTATTTCGGTTTTTACCTCATCATATATGGGGGTTATGGTCTAATACTCAAAGTACCCTAGTTCTACATATCATCATGTATAGAACTAAGTATCTTGAGCGTTAGATCAAAGGTTTAGAGGAAGAAAATGAGCATATGTTCTCCAAGGGGTGAAACCCTTGTTTTTCTTCCACTAAATCTTGTGTAACTCAAGTTTTACAACTTGGATTTGTGATCTGTCGAAGGGGTTGCTAGATACATGAGTTATCTAGTAAACCCAAGTGATAGAATACAAATCTAGCAAGTTTTGAAACCTTTGGGGTTGTTTTCCCCAAAACAGTCCACTTTGATTGTTAAGGGTTCAAAACCCGAAAATAGTTACTGTTCCTATTTTTCTTGGAACTGTTTTGAATAGTTTCATGTCTCTTAAAATTTTGGGAAAAATCACAGAGGTACTTTGAGAAGTTTTCAACATGTAGGAAAAAGAACAGACGCGTTTCGATTTATAGGTTGTGCGTAATGGCTATTTCCGTCAATGACTCTGAAATATTAACCTTCAAATATCTAACTGTGTATAGACTAGAAAATTCCGAAATATTTACAGTAGGTTCATATATATTATGAGAGTATACGCTGAAAATTTCAGATTTTTCTGAGCAGAACTTAATTTATGAAAAATGAAGCAAGATCCGAGTGTTTTGGGCACTTTTAAAATTAGTAAATCATTTTCTAAAATTCCAGAAAAATTTGGGGATCACTGTTGGTTCATATGCTGCCTAAATCCAGAAAATGAGAATTTTTGGAATCAATTTACTATTTTTCCTAAAAATGATTAAGTTATGAATAAAAAAAATAAATTGTTAAATGATGTCTTAAATAAGAAAAATGTGATTTTAATGCTTGAATACTCCTAATATATAATATTATGACTATTTAGGGCATTTTGGTAATTTATAATAAAAAATATTATTTATGACCTTTTATGGATATTAAATAAGAGGTTTAATAAAGGGTGAACAATTAGAATAAATTGTTTATTAATCCAATAAATTATTAAAAATATTATTATGATATTAATAATATTAGTATATGATATTGTTAAGTAGATAAAAATATTAAGATTAACACTTCATTAAAATATTATTAAATGGTTAATAATATTGATTTTTGCATTAATAAATGATTAAAGTATTATTAAATGATTAATAATATTAGATTAAAATATTAATATTAGATTAAAATATTATTAAAAGATTATTAATATTAAATTAAAGTATTATTATTGAGTAAATAATAATATTCAAGATTAAATAAAATGTTATTAAAAATGTAATAACATTAGTAAAGGAATAAAATATTATTAAATGATTAATAATATTAGTAATGGAATAAGATATTATTAAATGATTAATAATATTAGCAAATGAATATAAGTATTATTACTGAACTAATAAT
Source organism: Panax notoginseng (assembly GCA_016801055.1). Lineage (NCBI taxonomy): Eukaryota > Viridiplantae > Streptophyta > Magnoliopsida > Apiales > Araliaceae > Panax > Panax notoginseng. The sequence continues at coordinate 52,005,061 of CM029017.1, forward strand.
ACTACAAGATAAATTAAATATTATCAAGATTAATAATATTAAGTGAATTAAATGTAGTTGTAAATTAATAGTAACATTATCGAGGCATGATAATATTTCTAAGAACTACATGTAATATATAATATCTATGTGATTACCTAATCTAATGTTATGCTATGGCTAATTGAAAGATTAACTATAGGTCTCTCAAAGGAAGATAATTAAACTGCATAGTGGATATAATTTAATTGCGTAGCCGTAACTTACAAACGAGGCAAGTCCCCTAACTCAAACTTGAGTTATTATTTTCAAAGCATGTTAGTGAATAATTATTGATGATTATTCACCTCTATATTGATTATTAAGATTCACAGTTAGTGCAATTGAATTCATGTTCTATTATTATTGAACTGCGAATTAAATTAAAGTTCTTCATTCATGAACTGTTTATGAGATAGATCTATGCTAATTGTATCAGCTAGATCAAGCATATTTAAATTTGTTAAATCAAATGTGTTTTAAAAAACTGTTCTTATTAAATTGATATGATAAGAACTCTTGATTGAGAAAAAAGACGAATTTGATTAAGGCATGATATCGATGCTGGATTATTAAGTGTTTATGCATAAATTACGGGGTATGAAAGCCTGATCCCCTTGAATACCAAAACTTATTAAGAGGTCCAGTTTAAATGACTGAGAACCTTGGCAAATGTTCATGGTTATTTCAAAATCACTCAGTACACGTTATTCAATTATTCGAATATTCAATTGTTGATTATTAAATCATGTTCCTTCACAATCTTATATTATTGTAGAACATTAAAAATAAAACCTCTTTCTGGTCATGATATATCTCACTTGTATATAAACTTGCTAAGCAAATTAGTTGATTACCCTTGCTATATCATGACATTTATTTCAGTTAAGCCTGAAGGATCCAATGCGAAAGACAAAGGCAAGGGCAAGATCCAGGAATAGTTTAGAATGAATATTAATTATTATTATCTGATGGAATTTCTTATGTAAACCTTTTGTAATATGAATGGTGTGTTTATGATAAAGTTAAGAAGACCTTGGGACCATGTTATGGAACTTTATTATAATGAACAATGTATGTTTTTTATTTCATAATAGTTATAGAATGCTTATGATGATGATAGATCGTGAGCACCGAATCTGAGGTTAGAGAACCTGGATTTGGGGGCGTCACATATTGAGTAGAAGATCATATGCGGGTGCGAGTGCAGTATTGTTAACACAAAGGCCCATTTTGTATGACTTGCAAAGGATGGAGATAGAGGTAAAGGCTCCAAGTACCCACGTGATGACGTCAAGCATACGAGTAGAACCGACTTTAATCGATAAAGTTAAAGTTGCTCAAGCTACGGATATGGGGCTGATGCGTATGAAGAAGAAAGTGTAAGAAGGTGCTATTCCAGAAGCAAGAATCGATGAAGAAGGAATACTTCGAGTCAACTCCAGACTTTGTATTCCTAACGATTCTGACTTAAATTAAAGAATCATGATGGAGGCATACAACACACCGTTTGCAATCTATCCTGGGAGTACCAAAATGTATCATGATCTTTGACATACATTTTGGTAGAGCAATATGAAGAGAGAGATCGCGGAGTTTATCTCGAGGTGTTTAACTTGTCAACATGTAAAGGCGGAGCATAAAGTGCCAAAGGGTCCATTGCAACCACTTGAGATTCCGAAATGGAAGTGGAAACACATTATTATGGATTTCGTTACGGGTGTTCCTAAGGTTTCTTAAGGCATAGATACGATTTGAGTTATTGTTGATAGATTAACCAAGTCTGCCCATTTTTTGCCTATACGGGAGACTTATTCCCATGAACGTCTTGCTAGTATATACGTAAATAAGATTGTGAGATTGCATGGCATGCCAGTATCCATAGTTTCGGATCGTGGCCCAAGATTCACATCACGATTTTGGGTTAGCTTGCAGAAAACTATGGGCACGGACTTACTATTCAGTTTGGCATACCATCCTCAAATGGACGGGAAATCAGAGAGGACTATTCAAACTCTTGAAGATCTACTAAGACTCTGTGTCCTAGATTTCAAAGGGAGTTGGGATAAGTACCTACCATTGGTGGAATTCTCCTATAATAACAGTTATCAAGTAAGTATAGGTGTGGCTCCATTTGAAGTATTGTATGGATGAAAGTGTCGCTCTCCAGTATGCTAGGATGAGGTGGGATAAGCAACATTGTTGGGACCAGAATTGGTATGCATAACTACAGAAAAGATCCAAACGATTCGACAACGTATACAAACGGCATAGGATCGACAAAAGAGTTATGTGGATCTTCATCAAAAAGACGTGAAATTTAATATTGGGGATCATGTATTGTTACGTGTTGCACCATGGAAGAGAGTTACAAGATTTGAAAAGAGAGGAAAGTTCAATCCACGATTTGTTGGTCCATTTGAGATTCTTGACCGAATAGGAAATATGGCCTATAGACTCGCATTACCTCCAAGCATGTCACGTGTTCATAATATTTTTCACATATATGTGCTTCATAAGTATGTGAAAGACCCGAACCACATTATTGAGTTAGAACCAGACGAGATAGCCGAAGATTTAACGTACGAGGAGGTACCTGTTAAGATCTTGGATAGGAAAGAGCATGTCCTACGCACCAAGGTTATACCACAAGTTAAGGTTTTATGGAGAAACTATGCTATTGAAAAAATGACCTGTGAGTTAGAATCAGAAATGAAAGCTAGGTATCCTCACCTTTTCGAAACACCAGGTACGTACGTCAATTTCGAGGACGAAATTTTATAAGGAGGGGAGGTTGTAAGACCCCAACTTTTTAATGAATAAAATCAAATTTCCTCTATTTATTATTGTGAATAATAAGGTGTTAATTTGATATAATACTTTGGTTATGGGTGAAATGCGCAAATTTTATAAAATAAGCAAGTGGTTATAAAATATTCATTGTTGTCAGGGAATATTCGTTTAGTCATGGAATATTCGTACGACGGCGCAGCTATTTCTGGGCCCCATAACGGAAAACGGTCGGATGAAGAAAATGACAAGTTTGAGTTTTTATAAATAACAGCATAGTTGTTACTGTTAACACTGATGGAATACCTGGTGGTTAAAATACAGTAATACGCGTGGTTGCACAGTAGCACACGGTATTGCACAATATTTTTGAATTATTGATACTTACGTAAGAAGGCACTACTCAATAATTGTTACGTTGAAATTTTATATAATTGTTGTTTTAATAATTGTCACTACACAGTATTTTTCATTATCAGATCAATAATTCATATTATTTGAATAATATTATTAGATAACATTATTGACAATGTCTAAGAAAGTTCTGTCTAGGAAAGGGGTTTGGTCACCTAGTTGCGCACCAATAAGGAGAAATCATTATCGGAAAGCCCCTCTTTCTTGGGAACGACCTGGTTGTCATAATTATGATTATGTAATATTATTTATGAATAATTAATTATTGATGTATATGATAAGGAAATATTTATTTTATGTGGATATAAATAATGGATATATTTATTTTATGTGGATATAAATGAAGGAATTAATGATGAGTTATTTTATCAGTATTTTGTCGAAATGGAGGTATTAAAAATCGTCTATATGTGGATTTCAGGCATTTTTCGTTGGAATTTGAAAAAACTTAAGGCTACAAAGTTGTATAGAATTTAATTTCCTATGGAATGGATATGAAATTCGTATTTTTCTGATAAAATGGCTATTTATTATGAATTATTAAAGTTTCGAAAATAAATATTTTTATTTAAAATATAGGTGGGCCCCACTTTTGGTTGGTGAGAAATGAAATGTGCAGAAATTTAATTTTAAAAGTGGTGGGCTTGAATAGTAGCAGGTAAAGCCATCAGGTAGCAGGTTAGTCTGCTATGGCGTTCTAAGCATTTTCCTATAAATAGGGTGCTTAGTTAGAATTGAAAATCATACCAGAAACACATTTTCTCCCTTTTTCTCTCTATATTATCGAGCGTATTTTGTGAGTATTTAGATACTTTGTGAGTTGCTATTCATCAGTGCAAGTTTTCTTCAGCCTTATACCTGATATTTTCTATCATAAGTACTGTTATTTTGAGGTAAGGGATATTATGTTCTCCATAATGATGTTATTCTTTCAATATCATTATACCGAAATATTAGTATAGATTTTATTGTGGAATTTTTACCTTTTTTGTGTCGGGATTACTATTCACGTATACGGCACTATTCACGAATACGACACTATTCACAGAAAAAATAAAATTTTCTTTTCTTTGTTCAAGTTGTCTATTGTGGTTACTATCTTTGATTTTATCCATGTTTTGATCTTTATTCTTGAATTTTGCTCCACAATTGATTATTATAAGGTATTTTTGAACTTGGATAAACTAAAGTACGAATCCCTAATCTTTGAACTTTTATATCACTGGATTCATTTTTTAAGATATTTTTCATCATCCTCAGTCCTAAATGATGATATTACTGAATATCTTTGGCCTGTAGTGCAAATATGAATGATTAACTGATTAATATTTTTGGCCCGTAGTGCAAAGATGAACAGGTGTTGAGATGAACATGACCAACTGGTGATACAAATGAATATCTTTGGCCTGTAGTGCAAAGATGAATATTTGATTCAAGATATATATTGATTGTTGTTACAGGCATAAAATATTGATGATGGACTTTTAAATCTTAGAAGATAGTAGAATTCATTATCTACTTGACTCTTCTAATGGATTGTTATTTCCGCTGCAGTTGTTGATCTAAAACTTGTTATCTATTATGTTCTATCAGATTTTTCCCTGTTGAAGACTAATGATAAATTGTTGTACATTATCTTTGTCATAATATTCTTTACTGGGCTAGTTGAGCTCACCCTTTTCCTTTTTGTTCCATTTTTCTTCTCAGGAGGAGAGAATATAGTAGGAACTAGCCGGGGTATGGAGTGATTGTTCTAAAAAGTTGTTTTAGCAGTCCTCACTATTTTTATTAAATAGTTTATCAATAATTGTAATGAGGACTTATTTGAGTTTGAAGATTGTCTAGAAGATAATATTTGTATTTAAACTCACAGTATATGTGTTGTCGTATTTTGCACGACAATTGTATTACTGAAGTTGTATTTGTTTCTGTACCATGTATTTGGCGACTCAGAATGGGTGATGTATACCTATTTTGGGGTCGTCACATTATGGCTTGATATGACAGTAATTGATTTTAGTGGTTCGGTTGCTTGAATTCGCATAACAGGTTGGTTAGGAATATGAAAACTAACAACCTTACGAAAATAATTAATTTTAGCATGATGAGTGGTTAACCAATCAATCCCTAAAATCACATCAAATGCAAGTATTTTTAACGAAATAAGATCGACAGGTAATGTGATAGTCCCTACTTGAATCAAGCAAGATTTATAAACAGTGGGATGTAATGAAAGTTTCTCCTAACGGAGTCTCAACAGATAAGTCAAAGTCTAATTTTTCCAGAGTTAAGTTCAAACGTTAAGCACAAACAGGAGAGATAAAAGAATGGGTAGAACCGGTATCTAGTAAGGTATAAACTTCGTAAGAGTTTACGATTAGCTTATCCGTGATCACCTCGTTCGGGTTCCTCTCGTTTTGGGCAGTCACGACGAACGCTCTTTCAAGAACCACTGACTTTGACTTGTCCGGGACAGCCTTTGGAGTCACCATCCCCATTGGACTTGGTTTCGCTACAAGACAATCTCTAGCTATATGACCTTCCTTTCCACAGTTATAACATACCTTGGATTGTTGTGGGCAGTTGGGGCTGATGTGTCCCTCTTTCCCGCATTTATAACATACGACCGGTGATCGTTCTTCTCCCCTAGAAATAGTTGATGTTGGTGCTGACGTCTTCACATTATCATTGTTGTACCTTCTATTTTTGAAATCTCCCCCCGACTCGCTTCTTCTACTATTATGGTCACGATTACCACCAGAGTGGTTACCATTTTTGTCTTTATTCTTTTCTCCCCGCTGGTTGTCATTGCTCCGATGACTGATGCCACTGGTATGACCCTGGTTGTGGTCCATTGGTTGAACATACTCATTATCTTGCTTTAATAATTGAGCCATGTTCACAACATCTGAATATAGAGAAAATTTATGAGAAATAAGATATTGTCGAATTTCGGGATTCAGACCTCTCAGAAACATCCGCGTCATACGTTCCTCGTTCTCTACCAAATGAGGTGTAAACCTGGATAACTCTGCGAACTTAGCCTCGTACTGGGACACAGTTATGTTATTTTGTTCTAGTCTAATAAACTCTACCTCTTTCTATGACGAATACTTTCAAGAAAGTACTTGTCATTGAATATTTTTTGAAATGTTTCCCAAGACGTATTGAGTGCGGCAGGCTGGGTATGCTTCATAGATTTCCACCGGTAATCTGCCTCACCACGGAACATAAAGGTGACGAATGGAACCTTCTGTTCCTCCGTGCATCCCAAGACATCAAATATCTTAGTAATTTGCTTAACCCACGTTTTCGCTTTGATCGGATTCGGCTTTCCCACAAATTCTGATGGTCCCAACTCTTTGAACTGCTTGGCTGTGACAAGATGCGCATTGCTATTATTTCCACCTGTATTTTGTACATGAGTCTCCCTTGTCTGATTTTGTATAAACTGCAAAAAGCTTCTAAACATCCCCTCATTCATCGTTTGTTCGGTAGTGTTGTTTACGGGAGGAATATTGCATTCCTATTGCACGTTCCCCTGGTTAGTGATTAAAGGTGTCTCCACGGTCTCATTCACTCCATTGTTAACATTTTCAACTGCCATTCTCAAATACTGTCATAAAACAAGGGTTAATTAAAGAAATTGACATGCCACATAATATCCCTATATTATGACCGACCAAACAAATAAGCTTAGGTAGGACACACTAGCGAAGGATTTACTCGTCTCTCCCCTCCTAGTTCTATTCCCCGATCTCTGCCAGAGCCCATATCTCTAAGCTCTAATACCAACTGTGACGCCCCCAAAATAGGTATACATCACCCATTCTGAGTCGCCAAATACATGGTACAGAAAACAGCTACAACTTCATTATTACAATTATCATGCAAAATACGACAACACAAATACTGTGAGTTTAAATATAAATATTGTCTAATAGACAGTATTCAAACTCAAAAGGAGTCCTCATTACAATTATTATCACACTATTTTACAAAATAGTGAGGACTGCTAGAACAACTGTCTGGACCCATCACTCCACACCCCGACTATTTTCCGCTATATTCTCGCCTCCTTAGAAGAAAAATGGAACAAAAAGGAAAAGGGTTAGCTCAACTAGCCCAGTAAAGAATATTATGACTAAGATAATATACAACAAATTATCCTTAGCCTTCAATAAATCAGATAAAATATAATGGACAACAAGTTTTAGATCAATATTCGCAGCGAAAATAACAATTCATTAGAAGAGTTAAGTAGAGAATGAAATCTACTATCATCCATGAATTTAAAAGTCCATCATTAATATTTTATCCCTGTAACATCAATCTATATACATCTTAAACCAATATATTCATCTTTGCACTAAGGGTCAAAGATATTCATTTGTATCACCAGTTGGTCATGTTCATCTCAACATATGTCTATCTTTGCACTACGGGCCAAAGATATTCATCGGGTAATCATTCATCTTTGCACTACAGGCCAAAGATATTCAGTTATATCATCATTTAGGACTGAGGATGATGAAAAATATTCTAAATAAACCAATCCAATGAGATAAAATGACAAAGATTAGGGATTCGTACTTTAGATAATCTAAGTTCAAAAATACTCCATAATAAACCATAGTGGAGTGAAACTCAAGAATGAAGATCAAAACATAGATACAATCAAAGATAGTAACCATAATAGATAACTTGGACAAATTAGAGAAAATTTCATTTTTTGTGAATAGTGTCGTATTCGTGAATAGTGGCGTATACGTGAATAATAACCTCGACACAAAAAGGTAGAAATTCCACAAGAAAAATCATACTTCGTGAATAGTACAGTATTCGTGAATAGTGTTGTATACGTGAATAGTACCGTATACGTGAATAGTAACCTCGATATGAAAAGGTAAAAATTTTACAATAAAATTCATACCAATATTTCGGTATAATGATATTGAAAGAAATAATATCATTTACGAAAAAATAACATCCCTTACCTCAAAAGAACAGTACTTCTGACGGGAATATCGAATATAGTGCTGAAAGATACTTGTACTGAATAGCAACTCTCAAGGTATCTAAATACTCACAAATTACGCTCGATAATATAGAGAGAGAAAGCTTATGATTCTAGTGTGATTTTTAATTCTAACTAAGCACCCTATTTATAGAAAAATATTTGAACGCGAAAGGAGACTAAATTAATAAAATAATATTTTTTCAAAAAATTTCTACGCACACCTCTTGGACCAAAATTCAGCCACCACCAGTGGGGCCCACCAAAATTCAAATTTTTCACACCAACCAAAAGTAGGGCGCAGCCATGTTTTTAATAAAAAATATTTATTTTCAAAACTTCAATAATTAATAATAAATACCTTATTTATCAGAAAAATTCGAATCTCATGTCTATTCCATAAGAAATTTAATTCTCTACAACTTTGTAGAAGAATGTTTTTCCAAATTCCAATAAAAAAATGTTTGAAATGTACATACGGATGATTTTTAACACCTCTGTTCTGACAAAATACTGATAAAATATCTCAACATTAATTCCTTTATTTATATCCACATAAAAATAAATACTTCCTTATCATATAAATTAATAATTAATTATTCACAAATAATATTATAGAATCACATTTATGACAACCAGGTCGTTCCCAGGAAAGAGGGGGTTTCCGATAAGGATTTCTCTTTATTAGCGAGCAATTAGGTGACCAAACCTCTTTTCTAGACCAAACTTTCTTTGACACTGCCAATAATGCTATCTAATAATATTATTCAAATAATATGAATTATTGATCTGATAATGGGAAATACTATGAAGTGATAATTATTAAAACAACAATAATATAAAATATCAACGTAGCAATTATTGAATCAATAAAATAAAATATGGAATAGTAATTAATGTAACAATTATTGAGTAGTGCCTTCTTACGTAAGAATCAATAATTCAAAAAAATTGTAAAATACCGTGTGCTACTGTGCAATCACGCGTATTACTGTATTTATCCACCGAGTATTCCAACAATGTTAACGGTAACAATTACGCCGTTATTTATAAAAACTCAAACTTGTCGTTTTCTTCCTCTGACCGTTTTCCGTTATGGGGCCCATAAATGGCTGCGCCATCGTACGAATATTTCTCGATAGCAAGAATATTCCACGACCAAACGAATATTTCCCGACAACAATGAATATTTTATAACCACTTGCTTATTTTATAAAATTTGCACATTTTATCCATAACCAAAATATTATATCAAATTAAACCCTTATTATGCACAATAATAATTAAAGGAAATTCGATTTTATTTATAAAAACTTGGGGTCTTACATAGAGGGTGTTGTGAGGGTATGAATTTATAGAGAGGAAGTGATGTAGAGAGTTGTGGGTTGAAGAATTGGTCTAATGAAGTGGGGAGGTGGGGATTAATTGTTAATTCGTGGGTAGAGAGTGGAGAAGTGGGGTTTTAGTTGGGTTACAAGTAGAAGAAATTGGAGGAAGATGGTATGAGTGCTCTAAAACTGCCAAAACTGCCTCTTCAGATTCCGTACCCCCGCCCCGGCGGGGGGTATTTAGTTGTAAACGCCCACCCCGGCGAGCATATGTTCTGTTAATGAGATCAAGACCCCCGCCTCGGCGAGCTTTTGTAGGTCAAATAGTCCACCCCGGCGGGCATGCTTACTGTTTTTAAGAATAATACCCCCGCCCCGGCGGGCATGTAGTTTGCTAGTTCACTTGAATTTTCCTATTCCTTGCATCCTTAACATAATCATGAGCCTTTTAGTTACCTGAAACATCATTAAACATGACTATAAGTCAATATTAAGCAAATTAAGAATGGAAGGTAAGATTATCTAAAAAATATAACTTAACTAACTACTTAATGAACTTATTCTATACTATTTATTATTCTAAACTACAATTTGACTAGCATAAATAAAAATATTGAGAATAAAAGTAAACTTGGGTTGTCTCCCCATTAGCGCTTGATTTTAAGTCTTTCAGCTTGACTACTCCCTATTTATGGTGCGTCGGCAAGTGTGATTGTGATGACATCCTTGTTGGATTCATCACCCCAATAATATTTTAACCGCTGACCGTTGACCTTGAACGTCTCCAAAGGATTCCTACTATATAGCTCAACGGCGCCATGTGGGAAAACCCTGTTGATAGTGAATGGACCCGACCACCTCGATTTTAGTTTTTTTGGGAACAACCGCAGTCTTGAGTTGAACAATAGTACTGATTGCCCTAGTTTGAACGTTCTCTGCATGATTTTCTGGTCGTGCCATTTCCTGATCTTTTCTTTATACAACTTCGAGTTCTCATAGGCTTGTAGTCTGAATTCATCGAGTTTGTTCAATTGAAGTAGCCTCTTTTCACCTGCTGCTTTTTGATTGAAGTTGAGCTTCTGAATTGCCCAGTAGGCTTTATGTTGTAACTCCACAGGTCAGTGACATGCTTTCCCGTAAACCAACTGATATGGTGACATCCCAATTGGCATTTTTTAAGCAGTCTTGTAAGCCCATAATGCATCATCCAATCTGAGAGACCAGTCTTTTCTGTTAGGGTTTACTACCTTCTCTAAGATTTTCTTCACCTCCCTATTTGAAACCTCAGCTTGCCCACTTGTTTATGGGTGATATGTTGTAGCCACTCGGTAATTGACCCCATAATTTGCCAAAAGAGCTGTAAACAATCTGTTGCAGAAGTGACTACCCTCATCACTTATAATAGCTCTTGGCGTGCCAAATCTTGTAAAAATATTCTTTTGCAAGAACTTAAGAACCACTTTGGCATCGTTTGTGGGGGAGTGCTACGGCTTCAACCCATTTTGATACATAGTCAACCCAAGCAAGATGTACAGATTATTGAACGATGAAGGAAATGGCCCCATAAAATTTATGCCCCATACATCAAAAATTTTAACTTCCAGTATAGTTTGTAGTGGCATCTCATTCTGCTTTGATATGTTACCCACCCTTTGACATCTGTCATAGCTTTTCACAAACTGGTGGGCATCCTTAAATATTGTAGGCCAATAGAACCCTGCTTAAAGAACTTTCATCGATGTTCTCTTACTTCCATAATGTCCCCCGTATGTAGACGAATGACACTCATGCGATATATTCTTCACCTCATTGCATGGCACACACCTTCGAATCATCTTGTCGGCACACTGTTTAAATAGGTATGGCTCATCCCACCTGTACCACTTGACGTCATGTAGGAATTTCTTTTTCTATTATCGTGTAAGATCAGGGGGAAGGATGTTGCTCACCAAATAGTTAGCAAAATCCGCATACCGTGGAAATTCCGCATTAACTCCAAACAGCCGCCGTAAGACCCCGAATTTTATGAAATAAAAGTATTCAAATTTTCTTATAATTACTATTCAGTAAATGGTTAAATTGATAAAAGGTTAAAGTTAAGGGTGATATATGTAAAAAAAATTTAAATAAGCAAGTGATTATAAAATACTCATTGTTGTCGGAGAATATTCATTTGGTCGGGGAATATTCTTGTTGTCGGGGAATATTCATACGAAGGCGTAGCCATTTGTGGGCCCCATAACAGAAAAACTGTCGGATGAAGAAAACGACAAATATGAGTTTTTATAAATAACGGCGTAGTTGTAACTGTTAACACTGTTGGAATACCCGGTTGTTAAAATACAGTAATACGCGTGGTTGCACAGTAGCACATGGTATTTGTGACACTCCCAAATCCCGGTACTTCATTACCTCAATATTTGGTGTTCACTTAAATCAAAATATTCATATCTAACTACCCAATCATAATAAAAATTGAATAATAAACCTTCCCTTAAGGGATTACATTAATAAAATCTCCCAGGTTTCTAACCTTTAAATAAAATCATTCAAATGCAGAATTTAAATAAGTTCATTATAATAATTCAAATAAAGTCTGATCATAAAATATCAAAAGATTACAAATATTCAGTACTTGTTCATCCTTCCCTTTACCTTACTGGTGCTAGGTACATCGACCTTCTCATCCTTAGCTGTAATGGTTATATAAGCAAGAGTGAGCAAACAAAGCTCACTTGAAATAATAATGGATAAACTTTACAACATTTGCCAAATAATAGGCTCAATAGAACTGAACAATAGGTTCTATTAATGAAAATCATAACATTCAACTTAGGGTCTAATGACCACGAACCATGTCCACAGTTATAAGTAATCTTTCAACTTTAACTTTAACAGTCATAAGACTATAAGGACTCCACGTACTTAGGGGGGATCAATCCTTCGTACAATGTATTGTGCACAAACATTTCAACGCTAAGCGTAAACCCCTAATAATAGGGTTGTTCATCTCAGTATTTAGATTACAAGTCCGCACCAAAGTAAGTTTGGTTTGGATACATTTCAAGGCTATTTGAAATTCAACGAACATCAACTAAGGATTAGTTGAATAAAAGGATAATAACTCTAGGTTACGAAATAAACCATAATCGAATCAACATTGTATACTAAGTTCATGCTTTAGGAATAATCTAATAGCATGAAGATTGAATAATATGTCATACCTTTCTTTGAGCAACATTAAGCTAAGGTTAAATCTTGGAATTGAATATTAAGCATGCATAATAAGTAATAACTTGAACGATAAACTTGTTCATCAGAATAAAGATACTTGCATGCTAAAAATAACAAGTTTTGGTTTAGAAAAACATATGCAACATAATAATAGAACTAGCTCAACGAAAGTGTTGAGTTAGGAAAACTTGCATAATTGTAATTGAATTAGAAGCAATAACTTGCTCAACGAAATTAAACTTGCACAACGAAGTTTTAGGGTTAGATGAACTTGCTCAAAGAGAGTTTAGATACTTGCACAATTAAAAGTAGAGTTAGAGAACTTGCTCAAAGAGAGTTTAGATACCTGCACAATTATAAAAGTAGAGTTAGAGAACTTGCCTCGTGCGTAGGTTAAACAATCACTACTCACATTCACCATAAGTCCTACACATACCATATGTATTGACAATACACATTAGTTATACTAATATTAGCTTCATATAGCTCACTAATAACATCACATCTTTTCATGAACATCACTATTTAGCTTTATTACAACCACTTAAGTGATCAAGTCATTGCACCACATGCACATTAACAACTTGATACAACATCTTATTACATGTCCAACATGTTACCATTAGGTTATACTAATACACAAAGGATTGCACTTGCATCCGCGCATCCCTACGCCCTCCAATGGCCTCCAAATACACAATAGTCTTAAAGATAGTCATTTTGACCCTTTAAAATGATTTCAAATTGAAAACCTTAAAGAATAAAGTTATAGGCCTATTCTTCGTCGTTCCGAATCATCTTGAATCGCATCAATCGGAGTTTGTATGAAAAAGTTATGTTCATTTTAGTAAACTATGTCCGGTCAGTTGTGTTTTTTCAAAATTTCGGCTTGAAAGAACACCCCCCCCCCCCCCGCCGGGGCAGGGGTTTTTACACTGGGGGGGCCAGCCGGGGTGGGGGTCCCTACTGCGATTTTGCGATTTCAGCTCTAGAACACTACGGAAAGCCAAATTAGGCCTCCAAGCTCCTTTCTAACAACCATACCAACCTACGCAATGTGTAATAGGTTTACAGAAACATAATCTAATGTTTTCTAACGCGTTTCTAGCCATCTAAACAATATAAACATCGAATTTACAACACTCAATTTCACTATTTTTGATAAAACTTCTCTTTTTGACATTTTTAATGAAAATCATCACTGCAACTTTGTTTTTCAATCAAAACAGTTAATTCAAAAATATCATGTTTATGTTTATTCATCCTCTTTCAAATTCAATAGCTAATTTATGAATTAAACAACTAGTTAAACCTTAATTTTACTTTAAACTAAGCCATATTCATATATTTTCATATAAAGACACTATAATATGGGTTTCTTCACAAATTACAAACATACATGAATTAATTGACTAATCACATATATAACTTATGAAAACAATCTTATAACAAACAATTATCATATAAAACTATATACACAAGAAATTCATCTTCTACCAAGATTTTATAGAGAACTTTTTGGAAGAAGAAGACAACTAAAACTTTTAGAAAAATAGAAGCAAGATGATACCTTAATTTAGAAGAAGATGATGGCTATCTTTGATTCTCAAGCTTCTTTTCCCAATTTCTTTCTTAAAATCTCTTTAGGATTCCCTCAAGTTATCTCTCACTTTTTCTCTGTATTCTTCTTCTTCTCCTCTATTCTTCTTCTGAGTCTCTCTTCTCCTAACTCTAACTTACGTACTAATATATAACGTATGATAATAATATATGTATTAATTATATAATATTAATATATGTATAACTGACATCAGTTATCTAACTTTTAAAAATCAAAAGCCATAATGCTTGTTTGGCTAGTTAATAAAAAAATAACCCATTAAATCTTACACCTTGTTTGGTAAAACATAATTAGATTAAAGACTTAATATGCATTAAGCCTTGTTTGACAAAACTAAATTAAACTTTTTTAATTTATTTTAATAACTCCTTTATAGTAAGGTTATTTGTCACGCTTTTATTTAATTAACTTTTAATAACCAATTTATTTAATTCTAATAACAATTTATTAAATTCCTTTAACACATAAATCAATACCACATAATTATAATTTTCTTTATAATTATAACTTTATTTAATCAACTAACACTTCAGTTTAACTACAAATTTAATTTAAAATATAATAATTCATTTAATTATTATAAACTCTCTAACTTAATTATTAAATTAAATTAGTATATTATCTCATAACAATTAATTTTCTTAACTCCTTAATTATTTAACAAATAATTAACTAAATTAAATCAAATTAAATTGAATAAATATTATTCAACGATAAACACATCCATTAAATATTTATATAATTCGATAAATATTTAAACATTACAATTAAAATCTGGAATATTACATCATTCCCTCCTTACAAGGATTCTATCCTCAGAATCACAACTCAAACAAATCTTTCGCTACAACATTGCACAATATTTTTTTGAATTATTGATTTTTACGTAAGAAGTGACTACTCAATAATTATTACAATAATTACTATTCAATATTTTATTTTATTAAGTCAATAATTGTTACGTTGATATTTTATATTATTGTTGTTTTAATAATGATCACTGCACAGTATCTCCATTATCAGATCAATAATTCATATTATTTGAATAATATTGTTAGACAGCATTATTGGCAATGTCTAAGGAAGTTCTGTCTAGGAAAAGGGTTTGGTCACCTAATTGCGCGCCAATAAGGAGAAATCCTTATCGGAAAGCCCCCTCTTTCTTGGAAACGACCTGGTTATCATAAGTGTGATTCTGTAATATTATTTATGAATAATTAATTATTGATTTATATGATAAGAAAATATTTATTTTATGTGGATATAAATGATGGATAGGGAAATATTTATTTTGTGTGGATATAAATGAAGGAATTAATGCTGAGGTGTTTTATCAGTATTTTGTTGAAATGGAGGAATTCTTAGAAAAGTGTCAACTGTTGAAAATTGATATTTTATCTTTTCTGATAAAATAATTCATTCAAATATATTATTATATTACATTATAAATATATAGTGTGATAATATAATAGTATAATAATGGTGATATTTTTTGCACTAAATTCACGGTGCATGAAATAAATGAGAGAAATCTAGAAATCAAAAGAAGAATAAATATGGAGATTTTCAAACAAATTAGTTTATTACTTGATTTTGTAAAATCCATAACTCTTTGTGTATAATGAGTTAGGGGATGAGCCATATATCAAAAGAAATCCCTGTAAGTAAGCTAATCATAGAAATTTGAATCACTCAAATTTTCTTTGTGAATTTTTCGTGGTGACTGTTTGAGTGAAACTGGTACGAGGGACTTATAGTTCGAAAATCAAATCAGTATTCTTAAAGCTCTATTGCGTGAGTTATAATTTTAATCCGACCGTTGGATCATTGTAATTTTTGGATATGTTATACATGTATAAGTTGAGTATATGTCCACAAATTTTGAACCGTTAAAGATTAACGTGTGATTTGTTATGAATTTTAAGAGGTGTTGAAAATCGTCCATATGTGGATTTTGGTCATTTTTTGTTTGGAATTTGGTAAAATTTTCTTCTACAAAGTTGTAGAGAATTCGATTTCCTATGGAATGGACATAAAATTCGTATTTTTCTGATAAAAGGCTATTTATTATGAATTATTGAAGTTTTGGAAAATAAATATTTTTATTAAACATATGGGTGGGCCCCATTTTTAGTTGGTGTGGAAAATTACTGAATTGGTGGGTCCCACTTGTGGTGGCTGAAGTTTGGGCAAAGATGGTGGGCATAGAATTTTTTAATAAAATATTAATTTATTAAATTTTAGTCTACAATGGCGTTCTAGCATTTTCCTATAAATAGGGTGCTTAGTTAGAATTGAAAATAACACCAGAAACAAGTTTTCTTTCTCTCTATATTATCGAGCGTATTTTGTGAGTATTTAGATACTTTGAGAGTTGCTATTTTGTACCATTTTTCTTCGGCATTACATCCAAAATTTCAGTCAGAAGTACTGTTCTTTTAAAGTAAGAGATAGTTGTGACGCCCCCAAAATAGGTCCACGCGACCCATTCTGAGTCGCCAGATATCGCACTATAAAAATTAAATATAAATTTTATTTATACAACTGTTGAACTGTCGTGTAGAGTACGACAACAGATAAGCTGTAAGTTTTAATACAAATATATATAACCCTCGTGGTGCCTTGACAACAAGACCTTACAATGGTACTTTACATAAAAGTACAGTCAATAATTATTTTAGAAATTAAAATCTTTGGAAAATACTCAAAGAAACCTTCGTACATGGGAGGTCATGCGTCTAGGTTATGATAGATATCATATGTCCACAGAATTATCCTTGGTTGACCCAAAAGTCCCCAAAGAAAAATAAGAAGATTACTATCATCTTCTTTCCAATGGTGAGTCTTCTCTTGACATATAATTATCTTCGTTGTCTCCAAGTGAAAATTATATTTCAAATAAACTCCAAGATCATATAGGTAGTGCTCGTACATATACTCAGCAAGTGGATTTGCACAACCATATCTTATGATAACACGAGGTTGTATGTCATTAGACATCTTGTATGACAGTGGCAAAATACCCTTCCAAAGTTGGGTTCACCTCACCCTATTCGGTTCACCAAAATTAAACATCAAATAACGTATACAATACGACACACTTATCTAAAGTTCTCAACAAAATTATTTTCATACTATTTAGGGAGAACCTCAGCAGCTATAGACCACCGTTCTATTCCCCTGTTATCCTCACTCGACCCGGCAACACTCTTATTACCTGAAAGGAACTGTGAAGCAAAAAGGGTGAGCACAACTAGCCCAGTAAAGAATATCATGACTAAAGATAATTTACATCATCAATAGCCTTCATCAGTAATAAATCAGAGATTTAGAACATATGGTAGATGATAAAACTTTTCAACCATAGTTGCAGCAGAACGAGCAATCCATTAGAAGAGTCAAATAGACCATCAGGTCTATTATCTTCTCCATGTTAAAAGTCCACCAATAATATTTTATCCATGTTACATCAATCAACAATTCCTGTCCACAATCATATGAATAACTCGTAATCATAATTATGATTCTAAATTCCTCTTTGTACCCAGGACAAAGATAATTTTCATCACCTATCTTTACCTGAAACATCAAAAATCATGAATATACCAAATCATAATTCCTGCTCATAATCATACTAATAAATTCATCTTTGCACTACGGCCAAAGATATACAACTGTATTTTAGAAGAGTCAAGTAGAGCATGATATCTACTATCTTCTATGAATTAAAAGTGTATAATCAATATTTTATCGCTGAGACTCAGCTTAATAAATAATCTACATCATCGAATCATCCCTGCACTACGGCCAAGGATATTCATGTAATTATCGATGGTCATGATTATACCGAATAATCCCTAGTTATAATCATATCAATAACTGTCCATCAATGCACTACGGGCCAATGAGGACTTTTACCACATTATCTATAACATTACGGGTCATGATTATACCGAATGATCCCTGGTCATAATCATACCAATAAGCAGTTCATCTATGCACATAAGCCAAAGATACTCATCAATCAATAGTTCATCTTTGCACGTAAGCCAAAGATATACAACTGTAAAACCAATAATCAACAGTCCATCTTTGCACGTAAGCCAAAGATATACAACTATAAAACCAATAATCAACAATCCATCTTTGCACGTAAGTCAAAGATGACTTTCATTACAATATAAGCATGAGGATGATGATAATGACATAATAATTCAATAAAACAAGTTCAAGGATTATATTTTAAAGATTTATAATTTAATTTATCCATAAATCAATAGCGTCCAAATTGTCAATATGATATTGCTTTGTAAAGTAAAATTCAAGAATAATATTAATGTACCAAAAATAATTTGGACAGAAAAGAAATATATTTTTCGGGTAAATAGTATCTCGTGAATAGTACCCCATGAATAGTACTTTGGGAACAGTACCTCTTGAATAGTATCCCGACATGAAAAGTACCCCAAATACCCAAGTGAATAATATTTGGGTGAATAGTAATTTGGGTGAATAGTAACCCGTAAATAGTAACTTGTGAATAGTACTCTGACACGAAAAGTGCACCGAATACTCGAGTGAATAATACTAGAGTGAATAGTAACTGGGTAAATAGTAACCCGTGAATAGTAACTCATAAATAAAATATCAAATAAAATGATATTTCATGACGATTACAAAAGAAATGATATCTCATACGAGTATAATAGAATATACAAAACTGCAAATGAATTTTCATCCGCCATGCGGTAATCCACGTAGACAGATCATTTTCACAATTTAATAAAGAATGAATACGAAAGGTCATTCACCATGCATGTGGTAGTCCGCGTAGACAAGTTATTCTAACAGAATAATAAAGAATGGAATAACAGAAGAATTCATCATGCATGCGATAGACCGCACAGACAGGTTATTCCAACAGAATAATAAAGAATGGAACCAGGTCATGCGTAATCTGCACAGACAAGATATTATAACAGAATAATAAAGAATGGAACCAGGTCATGCGTAATCCGTATAGACAGGATATTCCAACAGAATAATAAAGAATGGAATAACAACATAATTCACCAGGCATGCGATAGACCGCACAGACAGGTTATTCCAACAGAATAATAAAGAATGGAATAATAGAAGAATTTCACCATGTATGCGGTGCTTCGCATAGACAGGTTATTCCAACATAATAATAAAGAATGAAATAACAACCCTTACGAGTATTGAAAGAAAATAACTCTATTCATGAATACGAAAGAATAATACCCCTTACCATAATAATAATATCCCTTACCTCAGAAGAAAATTGGATACTAGAATAGTGTGGTAGCAGACTTCTCTTCTTCTTTCTCTCTATAATTTCTCTCTATAATAATTGCTCTATAGCTTTAGTCAATTGGTGAGAAATGAAGAAAGAATGAACTTCTATTTATAGAAAAATATAGTTTCGATAATTGCACGTTTTAGGACTCAAAATATTACAGCATAATACCTTCCTATTTTTCTTCATTTTTAATTCAGTCCTGCAAGTATTATCAAACTTGCACCACCTCCCCTAATAGTAAATAATGTGAATGAATAGTTCAATCATGTAAATCAATAGTTATAATCATGTGAAAATACGAATAATAGTATAGTACCTCCATCTATACATCCATTTTTAACTTAGTCATGCAAGTATTATCAATCTTGCACCAACTCCCCTAATAATATAAGAATGTGAATCAATAGTATACGCATGCGAACAAATAGTTATAAACATGTGAATTAATAACAATTAATTGCTCATTTATCCGGTGAATTACCCGATTGGTCAATATAACCTCCAAACATTAATTATTATGGAAATAAATGTCGATTTCCACTAAGACTAATAATTCTAACACAATGGAACTATCAATTTCATCTTTAATCAACATGAACTTATTCATCATTAATATTATAACTCATAATATTTAACAACCAGGTCGTTCCCAGGAAAAAGGGAGCTTTTCGATAAGGATTTCTCCTTATTGACGCGCAATTAGGTGACCAAACCTGTCATTGACAGAACTTCTAGACATTGTCAATATTGTAAATAATAATATGAATAATTTTGTCGTCTCAATTATTGATTTAATAATATAACATATTATGCAGATGATACTGTGACAATAATTGAATCAATAATATGAGAGATATGATGCAGCAATTATTGTAGCAATAATTGAGTATAACTGAGTGACTTCTTACATAAGCATCAATAATTAATACCATGTGCTACTATGCAACCATGCGTATTACTGTACTTTTACCACCGGGTAGTTCAACAGTTTTAACGGTAACACTTTCGCTGTTATTTTTTATAAAAAGATAATTCTGTCATTTTCTTACTACGACAATACTTCTATTGTGGGGTCCACCAATGATTGTGCCATCGTACGGATATTTCTCGACCAAACGAATATTTTATAACAACTTGTATACTTTGCAAAATTTTCACATATCGCCCTTAGCTTTAACCCTTTCTCAATTTAACCATTTACTAAATAAAATAATAATTATAAGAAAATTAAATACTTTCATTTCATAATTTCGGGATCTCACAATAGTAAGAGATGTTATTTTTTTAGTAAATGATATTATTTTTTTCAATATCATTATGTCGAAATATTGATATGAATTTTATTATGAAATCTTTACCCTTTCGTGTCGGGGTTACTCTTCACGTATACGACACTATTCACGTATACATAACTATTTACGTATATAGCACTATTTATGTATATGATATTATTTACGTATACGGTACTATGTACGAATATGAGTTAATATTCACGAGTTACTATTTATAAGTTACTATTCATGAGTTACTATTCATGAGTTACTACTATTCATAAGTTACTATTCATGGGGTTCATGAAAAAATTGGTTTCTTTTTCTGACCAAATTATCGTTGATTTATGAATCTTACTCTTGAAATTAAATGCAGTTATTGATCATATTATTTTTATTATCATATATAATATTTTTATAATCCTGGTGATGCAATTTCTCTTTAACTTGAGTGTAAAGATGGGTAGATTATTGGTATGATCATGACTATGGGTTCCCTTTGGCCAGTAGTGCAAAGATGAATTGTTGACTGGGATGATCATGACTATTGAATTTATAATTGAATATCTTTAGCTTAAGTGCAAAGGTGAATTGATCAACATAGTTATAATTATTGTTCTAAAATGATTATATATTTCTTTGAGATATTAATATCTTTGGCTTGTAGTACAAAGATGATCTATTGTTAAATATCTTTGGCATATAGTGCAAAGATGATCTGTTGTTGAATATATTTGGCCTGTAGTGCAAAGGTGACCTGTTATTGAATATATTTGGCTAGTAGCGCAAAGATGAACTGTTGACGAATATCTTTGGGCCGTAGTGTAAAGATAAATTTATTAGTATGATTATGAATAGGAACTATGATTTGGTATAACCATGATCTTTGATATTTCAAGTAAAGACAGGTGATGAAAATTATCTTCGTCCTGGATGAGAAGAGAAATTTAGAACCACAATTATGATTATGAGTTATTCATATGATTGTGAACCAGAACTGATGATTGATGTTATAGGGATAAAACATTGTTGGTGGACTTTTAACATGGAGAAGATAATAGACTTTATGGTCTATTTGACTCTTCTAATGGATTGCACATTCCGCTGCAACTATAGTTGAAAAGTTTTATCATCTACCATATGTTCTAAATCTCTGATTCATTACTGACGAAGGCTATTGATAATTTAATTATCTTTAGTCATGATATTCTTTACTGGGCTAGTTGTGTTCACCCTTTTGCTTCACAATTCTTTTCAGGTAATAAGAGTGTAGCTGGGTCTAGCGGGGGTAACAAGGGAATAGAACGGTGGTTTCTAGCTGTGGAGGTTCTCCCTAAACAGTATGAAAATTATTTTATTGAGAACTTTAGAATAGTGTGTTGTATTTTATACATCATTTAGTAGTTATATTTGGTGAATCAAATAGGGTGATGCAACCCCAATGTTAGAAGGGTGTTTTGCCACTATCATACAAGATATCTAATGACATGCGACTTCGTGTTATCATAAGACATGGTTGTGCACATCCACTTGCTGAGTATATCTACGAGCACTACCTATATAATCTTAGAGTTTGGATGAAATATAATTCTCAATTAGAGACAATGGACATAATTATATGTCAAGAGAAGACTCACCATTAGAAAGAATATGATAGCAATCTTCTCATTTTTCTTTGGGGTCTATTGAGTCAACCAAGGATAATTCTTCAGTCTTATGATATCTATTATAACTTAAATGCATGGCCTCCCATGTACGAAGGTTTCCTTGAGCATTTTTCGAAGATTTTAATTTCTAAAACAGTTATTGATTGTACCTTTATGTAAGGTGCTATTGTGACGTCCTATCAAATGTTGGGATGTAAGTCACAGTTGGTATATATTTGTATCAAAACTCACAACATATGTGTTGTTGTATTTTTCACGACAATTGTAATAATAAAGTTGTAGTTATTTTCTGTACCATGTATTTGGCGACTCAGAATGGGTTGGGTGGATTGGACCTATTTTTGGGGTGTTACATTTGGTATCAGAGCTTAGGGATATGGTCTCTGGCGGAGATCGAGGAATAGAACTAGGAGGGAAGAGACGAGTAATATCCTTCGCTAGTGTGTGTCCTACCTAAGCTAAATTTTCTTACTTAAGTTGACAAATTTTATATGTCAATTAACCTTTGTTTTAAAGCTGTATTCTAGAATGATATCTGAAATACAGGAGATGAACAATGGACAAATCATGATGACCAGGGAGATAGAATCTGAATTGAAAGCAATGTATTCTCAACTCTTTGAAATACCAAGTACGTAAATTTCGGGGGCAAAATTTCATAACGAAGAGAGATTGTAAAACCCCAAATTTTATGAAATAAAAGTATTCAATTTTTCTTATAATTACTATTCAGTAAATGGTTAAATTGATAAAAGGTTAAAATTAAGGGTGATATATGTAAATTTTTTTTAAATAAGTAAGTGGTTATAAAATACTCATTGTTGTCGGGGAATATTCGTTTGGTCGTAGAATATTCTTGTTGTCGGAGAATATTCGTACGACGGCGCAGCCATTTGTGGGCCCCATAATAGAATAACTGTCGGATGAAGAAAATGACAAATATGAGTTTTTATAAATAACGCGTAGTTGTTACTGTTAACACTGTTGGAATACCCGGTGGTTAAAATACAGTAATACGCGTGGTTGCACAGTAGCACACGGTATTGCACAATATTTTTTTGAATTATTGATTCTTACGTAAGAAGTGACTACTCAATAATTGTTACAGTAATTACTGTTTAATATTTTATTTTATTGAGTCAATAATTGCTACGTTGATATTTTATAATATTGTTGTTTCAAAAATGATCACTGCACAATATCTCCATTATCAGATCAATAATTCATATTATTTGAATAATATTGTTAGATAGCATTATTGGCATTGTCTAAGGAAGTTCTGTCTAGGAAAGGGTTTTAGTCACCTAATTACGCGCCAATAAGGAAAAATCCTTATCGGAAAGCCCCCTCTTTCCTGGGAATGACCTGGTTGTCATAAGTGTGATTCTGTAATATTAATTGTGAATAATTAATTATTGATTTATATGATAAAGAAATATTTATTTTATGTGGATATAAATGATGGATAGGGAAATATTTATTTTGTGTGGATATAAATGAAGGAATTAATGCTGAGGTGTTTTATCAGTATTTTGTCGAAATGGAGGAATTCTTAGAAAAGTGTCAACTGTTGAAAATTGATATTTTATCTTTTCTGATAAAATAATTCATTCAAATATATTATTATATTACATTATAAATATATAGTGTGATAATATAATAGTATAATAATGGTGATATTTTTGCACTAAATTCACGGTGCCTGAATCAAATGAGAGAAATCTAGAAATCAAAAGAAGAATAAATATGGAGATTTTCAAACAAATTAGTTTATTACTTGATTTTGTAAAATCCATAGCTCTTTGTGTATAATGAGTTAGGGGATGAGCCATATATCAAAAGAAAGCCCTGTAAGTAAGCTAATCATAGAAATTTGAATCACTCAAATTTTCTTTGTGGATTTTTCGTGGTGACTGTTTGAGTGAAACTGGTACGAGGGACTTCAAGTTTTAAAATCAAATCAGTGTTCTTAAAGCTCTATTGCGTGAGTTATAATTTTAATCCGACCGTTGGATCATTGTAATTTTTGGATATGTTATACATGTATAAGTTGAGTATATGTCCACAAATTTTGAACCGTTAAAGATTAACGTATGATTTGTTATGAATTTTAAGAGGTGTTAAAAATTCTCCGTATGTGAATTTCGGTCATTTTTCATTTGAAATTTGGAAAAACTTTCTTCTACAAAGTTGTAGAGAATTCGATTTCCTATGGAATGGACATAAAATTCATATTTTTCTGATAAAAGGCTATTTATTATGAATTATTGAAGTTTTAGAAAATAAATATTTTTATTAAAAATATGGATGGCCCCCACTTTTGGTTGGTGTGAAAAATTGCTGAATTGGTGGGTCCCACTTGTGGTGGCCGAAGTTTGGACAAAGATGGTGGGCGTAGAATTTTTTAATAAAATATTAATTTATTAAATTTTAGTCTACAATGACGTTCTAGCATTTTTCTATAAATAGGGTGCTTAGTTAGAATTAAAAATAATACCAGAAACAAGTTTTCTTTCTTTCTATATTATCGAGCGTATTTTGTGAGTATTTAGATACTTTGAGTGTTGCTATTCAGTGCAAGTTTTCTTTGACATTAATCCGAAATTCCAGTCAGAAGTACTGTTCTTTTGAGGTAACGGATAGTAAGGGATGTTATTTTTGTGAGATCCCAAATTTTATGAATAAAGATTTAAATTTCTCAAAATATTTTTTTAATATTAAGGTGTGAATTTGATATAATGTTATAGTTGTGGGTAATATTTATAAATTTTATAAAGTAAGCAAGTTGTTATATAATATTCGATTGGTCGGGGAATATATTCTTTTTGTCAAGAAATATTCGTACGAAGGCACAATCATTGGTGGACCCCACAACGGAAGTATTGTCGTAGTTAGAAAACGACAGAATTATCTTTTTATAAAAATAACGGCGAAAGTGTTACCATTAAAACTATTGAACTACCCGGTAGTAAAAGTACAATAATAAGTGTGGTTGCACAGTAACACATGGTATTGATTATTGATGCTTACGTAAGATGTCACTCTGTTATACTCAATTATTGCTACAGTAATTGCTGCATCATATCTCTCATATTATTAATTCAATTATTGTCACAGTATCATCTGCATAATATGATAATTAAGACGGCAAAGTTATTCATATTATTATTTGCAATATTGACAATGTCTAGAAGTTCTGTCAAGGAGAGGTTAGATAATCTAATTGCGCGCCAATAGGGAGAAATCCTTATTGGAAAGCCCCCTCTTTTCTGAGAACGACCTGGTTGTTAAATATTGTGAATTATAATATTAATGATGAATAAGTTCGTGTTGATTAAAGATAAAATTGATAGTTCCATTGTGTTGGAATTATTAGTGTTAATGAAAATCGACATTTATTTCGATAATAATTGATGTCTGGAAGTTATCGGGTAATTAATCGGATAAATGAGCAATTAATTGCTATTAATTTACATGCTTATAATTATGTGTTCACATGTGTGTACTATTGATTCACATGATTTACTATTAGGGGAATTGATGCAAGATTGATAATACTTGCATGACTAAATTAGAAATGGAGGTATAGTTGAAGGTACTATACTATAATTAATTTTTTCACATGTTTAGAACTATTAAGTCACATGATTTACTATTGATTCACATGATTTACTATTAGGGGAGGTGGTGCAAGTTTGATAATACTTGCAGGACTAAATTAAAAAAAAAAAAAAGAGGAAGGTATTATACTGTAATATTTCGAGCCCCAAAATGTGCAATTATCGAAACTAAATTTTTTCCTATAAATAGAAGCTCATTCTTACTTCATTTCTCACCAATTCACTAAAGCTATAGAGCAATTATTATAGAGAGAAATTATAGAGAGAAATAAGAAGAGAAAACTGCTACCTCACTATTTCAGTATCCAATTTTCTTCTAAGGTAAGGGGTATTATTCTTTTGTATTCATGAAGAGAGTTATTTTCTTTCAATACTCGTAAGGGTTGTTATTCCATTTTTTATTATTATGTTGGAATAACCTGTCTATGCGAAGTACCGCATACATGGTGAAATTCTTCTGTTATTCCATTCTTTATTATTCTGTTGGAATAACCTATCTGTGCGGTCTATCGTATGCCTGGTGAATTCTGTTGTTATTCCATTCTTTATTATTCTGTTGAAATATCCTGTCTGTGCGGATTGCGCATGACCTGGTTCCGTTCCTTATTATTCTGTTGGAATATCCTGTCTGTGCGGATTACGCATGACCTGGTTTCGTTCTTTATTATTCTGTTGGAATATCCTGTTTGTGCGGATTACGCATGACCTGATTCCATTCTTTATTATTCTGTTGGAATAACCTGTCTATGTGGATTACCGCATGCATGATGTAATATCTGAGATTTTCTATGTAATTTAAGAATTATCAATAAACGAATTTATATGAAACTTTTGGGTGATTTCATTTATTAGATTTATATGTGTTGTACTTATATGTGTTATTTCAAGATATGTGATGAAATGTATTTATATGATGGATTTAGTTTTATTTAACAATTTAAATTGATTAATTAGGGAATTATTCTATTTATTACGTGGGATTGTATTAAATCATGAGATGGAGTTCGGAGCAGAATTTAGAGACGCGGACTGCGTATTCGAGTACAGAACGCCGAAATTAGTCAAGATAGACTGTAATCACAAAAAGTGTTACGGGTGACTTTTTGGTCAAAGTCAACCAGTTGACTTTTAGAGGAAAAAGTCAACTACAAATTTCAGAGGTGAATTTGACTAAACAGAAAGTCCCATGACGTCCCGAATGTCGACTTTAGTAAGAATCAATATAAGTTTCGCAACGTTCGGCTACGAAGGGCAAAATGGTCAAAGTAATTTATTAATTAGTTAATTGATTATTATAATGTTTTGTTTAAACAAGTCAACAGCTGGTGGAACCCTTGTGACTCACGAATTGGGACAAGGGAGGGAGTATAAGTATATTACATAATAGCTAAGGTGGGAGTACTTTATTTTATTCCTCAAAACCAAATTCCTTTCATTTTCTCTAACTCCCACATTCATTTTCTCTAACTCCCACATTCTTCCTATTAATTAACTAAATTATTGTATTACTAAGTATTATAAGTAACTAATAAATAGAGTTGGGGGTTATGGGAGTTGGGGGTTATGGGAATCAAAAGACTCAAACATATATCCATCAAGCTATACATATATACATATCACTCAAAAATCTTTTTCTTTTAAGAAAATTCCACCAAGTGAGTAAACATAGAGAGAAATTGAGAGTGATAGATAGTGTGGTAATATTCTGGAGTTTTGGGGAGTTTAAACAAGCAAGTGAGGAGGATTTTCAGAAGCTAAACAAGAAGAAATTCGCATCAAGTAAGCAACTCATGAACCTTTATATGTTTTCAATGGAAATAGCTAGAAAATACCTCTTAGTTGCTAATTTATTCAAATCATGGTAATTTAGTGAGTTTGTTTGTTGTAATATGTTCATATATGTTAGTAGATGAGATCTGGACAGTAGGAATCGAATCCATGCATGCTAGAATCAAAATCACAAAATTTTTCAAAGTTGGTTGAATGTGAAATCTGTGATTTTTGTGTTTTTCGGAGCCTCGGAATCATGGTTTATATGACTCGATTAGCGTATGTAATAATTTTATAAAATAGTATGTAGTATGAAGTCTAATCTGGCCCAAATTTCGTTTGAATCGGAGTTATAATGATCAAGTTATGAAAATCGTAAGCAAGTATGTTCATAGCAAAATCTGCAGAAAATCTAGAATTTCCAGATTTTTCCAAGTATAGAACCAGTGCTGGTACGTTTTTCTATACAGTTGGTTTGTGGTCTTAGCATGCTAGTTTCATGAATGTTATGTTTTTGTAAAATACTATAAAGTTTATTGTGTCCAAGTATCATGGTCATATCATCTGTAGATTAGTAGGAATAAAATCGCAAAAGTGGCTACAAGAAACAAAAATTTAATGTCTTTCTTGGGACTGTTTGGATCAGTCTGTTTCGGGGGCATTTTTGTCCACTATTTTGTACTATAAAAATTCTAGAAAAATTGGGAGTATTAATATAAGAAGATATGAAGGTCCTGTAAAAATTTGAGAATTTTTGGTCATACAGTTTGAGAGTTATGGATTTTACGGCTAAGGGCTCTATTTGAAAAGATACCCGAATAACTCTCTGTGTATAAGTCCAAAAATTACAAAATTTTTACTGGAAGTACATATGTATAACAGGAGTTAACCCTGAAAATTTCAGAATTTTTGGAGCTAATCTCGATTTATGAAAAATCTGAGAATGGTTGGATATTATGGACTATTTAAAAATAGTAGATGGATTTTAAAAATTCCGGGAAAAATATATGTTCAATGTGGGACTATATTCTACAAAATACCAGAAAAGAAATATTTTTGAGATTGATTTGGTATTTTTCATATAAATGATATTTTATAGATAAATGAATTTAATTATGTATGTAATGTCATAATTATGGAAAATGAGATTTTCCGACTTGAGACCCTTAAGCATATTTTATGCAGATTTTTGGTAGAGTTTTGGTCCGAAAAATGTCACAAATTTATGTTTCCCAATTTCTTTTATTTAACCACATGGCCTATACGTAGCAATGTGTTATGTAATTGAATTGTATTTGAATACGTGTGAGTTTAATCGTCTTATTAAAATAAAAGGGAACCATTAGACTTCAAAGTGGTGTTCGAGAACCAAATTGCTTAACGTGTCACATGTGAATAGATTACGTGAAGGGCTAGTAGATAGCAGTAATTGTAGAAGACGTATCAGGCAAGTTTCCTAACTTTATTCACTTTATTGCAGTGAATGTAAGTTCCCTTAACTTGTACAATTTATCATTGTGTACAAGTCTCGTATGTTGCAAGTTATAACTCGTACAAACTTATATATAGTGCAAGTTCTATTGATGATTACTCAATTATTAATTCAGTTGTTTATGTCTTAAAGTCTTAATTATTTATGAACTGCTTCCAAGAATGAGATCTGGCCATTTGTTTCGGTTAGATATTATAGATGAGAGATGTTGTATTATTTAAACTATTTCAAATTTATTGTAGCTATTTAAGTCTACCAATCCAAATTGCTTTGGTGCGGTCTCGCATGAAACTAAGATGAACAACTCGGATAACGGGGTAACTAATGTCGGGCATATAGTCCCATTTACGCTTATGTGTTTAAACTTTATACTTGTGCACAATGTAGGGTACGATAGGCTGATCACCTGGACTACTTGCAGAGAGTGTTTACAATCTATTTGATTATTAAACCGTCTGATGGTTTTCGATGAAACAAAGTAATGTTTAGGGTATCTAACACCCCTTAGTATTCTATTGAGAATTCCAAACTCTTATCTTGATATTCCAGTTTATCTCTTGATATTTATTTCAACTTTTGAGAAATATTCATACTAATGCTTTTACTTCTGATGTATGTTCTCAAGCTACTTTATATACTTGCTGGGTAATTTGTGCTCATTCTTGCTTAAACCTTTCAGTTAAGGCTGATAACGTTGAGGGCTCGGGTAAGGACAAAGGAAAGTCTAAGATGAAATGATGAGAGTTATATAAGTAATAATTATATTTTCGCATATGATGTAATGTAGAGATAAACACTAAGTTTAAGTTTCAGTTTATTAAAGGTTGTAAAGACTTGGAACTTTATTTTGAATAAGTATGTAATAGTTAACATTATTATTATTATTAGAGTTACTTAGATAGATGATGATGTATGTTGTATCGTGAGCACCATGTCCTGTAATCGATGTTACACAGATTTAGGGGCGTCACAGGTTGGTATCAGAGCAATAGGTTATAAACCTTAGGTGGGGAACCTTAGACTATAACCTTAGGGAAGTTAGTGGAGAAAATAAGGAGATGAACTCACGTAGAGTTCTAGGGGTTGTGTCAAATCTATTTTTCTAAAAACAAAATCATCTATTTTAAACTACTAACTGAGTTATTTTGTCTTGTTTGAAGGATGTCAGGAGAAGAGGAGGTTAGAGATATCCACGTTGTGAGCGAGCAACTGGTGATGGTTGTACCTGAGCCGATAGCTGAGGCAGCAGCTGAGTCAGACCCAGAGGAGTATCCTGAAGAGGAAGAGGAGCCCGAGGAGGACTCCAAGGAAACTACTATTGATGGTCTACTGGACGAGTTAATGGATAGGATTACGAAGTTGGACGACAAGGTCCATGGGTTGGAGGAGCTATATCAGGGGGAGCAGCAAGCTGCAGCATTGCTTGAGGCATTGGTGCACCACCTGATAATTAGGAACGGGGATTTGGTTGACAAGCTACGGGCATCAGACCAGATGGCGGATAGGTTAGAGGAGGAGAAAGAAGCTATTAGGACCCACTTGGGGCATACCATTAATAGGTTAGAGTCGAGGATTCAGAGTCTCCAAACTGACAAGCAGATTATTACTACATTCTGGGGAGATGAGATGAGAGGAGAGACCGTGTTCTGGCCGAGAAGCTAACTGGTGAGTTAGAAGGAGAGGTGAGAGATAAAAAGGTTTAGATAGACAAGATGAAGTACGCGTTTAAGTCAGCACATGGATGGTTCCAGCATAGGGTGCATCACTTTCCAAGTGAGGAGCACCAGTCTAGATGTGTTATAAGCCGAGGGCTGGTACTGGAGATAGCAGATGAGGAGCATAAAGACGCCATTAGGCGGGGCTTTTAGTTTATTGTGATGAACTTTTACTACTAGCATATAAAACACTTATCTATGAATAAAAAGCTTGGTTTCAGTTTTTACCAAGTATGTTGGTGTAAAGTGATGTAAATGGCTTAATGCCATAAGACGATGAAATACCTTGGGTGTTATGTTTATAAATAAATATGCTTTTATTTATGCATGTGATGTGATGACTAAGTTCTCTTTTTATGAATGATATATTCTGTAGAGTAAGTGATAAGATAATAACATTAAGTTCATTTTAAATAGATAGATGGCTAGAGGAAGACGTCATCAAACACCCGAGGGGTCAGGCGGTAATGCTGGGGATCCACCGAACCCTATGCAGCAGTTTATAGACATGTTAGTGGGGGTACTTCAGAATCGAACCCCGAATGCCAATAACCCTCCAGTGGCTCAAGTGGCACACTTTAAGGACTTCAAGAGCACGGGACCCCCTGAGTTCACAGGAACCACTGAACCCATCGAAGCTCAAACTTGGGTCAAGGAAATTGAAAAGGCGTTCGCTATCGCCCGAGTAAGTGATGATCAGAAAACAATCTTCGCCACTTACATGCTGAAGGGTGAAGCCAACTTCTGGTGGGAGGCAAACCAGACCAGGGCTGGAGAAGGTGTGATACCTTGGGAAGGGTTTAAGAAAATCTTTTTCGAGAACTATTTTTCAATTAGTATGCAGAGTCGCATGGAGATGCGATTCCTGGAGCTGAAGCAAGAAGACATGACGGTTCCTAAATATGCCGCAAAATTCAATGAGCTGGCGAGGTTTACGCCTCACCAGGTCGACACTGAGGAGAGAAAAATGAGGAGGTTTGAGCAAGGTCTCAAACCATGGCTATATAGCAGACTCTCGGTGTTACAGATGAATAGCTTCGCGACTCTCCTAGAGAAAGCTATAATCGCTGAGGTAGGAAGTGAGGCCCTGATGAAATTTAACAAGGAGAAAAAGAAGAAGAATGAAGAACGGAATCGTGGGGAAGGTAGCAGCAGTAGTGGTGCAAACAAGAGGAAGTGGAACAATAACAACAGTAGCAACAACAATTTCAAATCGGGAAACTCTAGGGGCAAACTAGGGGAAGCAAAGAAGAGAACTAAGGCATGCAAGGAGTGTGGGAGGAATCACTCGGGGCATGTCTAAAAGGAAAGAATGTATGTTTCAACTGCGGACAGGAGGGCCACATCTCTCCCAATTACTCTACACCAAAGAGAAATGGATGCTTCAACCGTGGAGCATTGGATCATCAGGAAAGGAATTGCCCAAAGAAGAACACAACATGAGGAAATGGAGGAAGGGGACCAAGCGATGGGAATCTCATGATTAATGGACCACCAACTTAGAATTGACCAACAACAAGGACTTTCAACATGACGGTTCAGGATGCGATCGCATCCAGGGACGTGGTTTCAAGTATCATTCCGATCAATGATATATCTGCTTATATATTATTTGATTCGGGTGCTACTTGTTCCTTCGTAACGCATGAATTCTCCCAACGATTAAACTTACCCCAGGAAGAATTAGAATATCCTATGAACATAGAAGTTGCTAATAAGGAAATAATTTCCGTTAGCCATGTCTATAGAAATTGTGTTGTAGACATCAGGGGATATAAGTTACATGTGGATTTAATTCCAATTCAATTAGGAGAATTTGATGTAATTCTAGGAATGGATTGGTTATTTAACCATGGAGCGATGATAGATTACCAAAAGAAGTGTATAAACCTTAGGACTCCAGATCAGTCTAAGGTAGCATTCTATGGAAGTAGGTTGCCAAGACACTCAAGTTGTCTGACGATGATGCAAGCGAGGAAGTTTCTAAGAAAGGGATGTGTAGGATATTTGGCCCATATCGTCGATACGCAAAAAGCAGGGATAGAGATGGGACAAATACCAATAGTGAACGAATTTTTGGATGTATTTCCAGAGGAATTATCAGGACTTCCGCCGGATCGGGAGGTCAAATTTGTTATAGATTTAGTACCGGGAATGACACCAATTTTGAAAGCCCCGTACAGAATGGCACTGGTAGAAATGAAGGAGCTGATGGTACAATTCTAGGAGTTATTGGATAGGAAGTATATTCATCTGAGTGTGTCTCCTTGGGGAGCACCAGTTTTATTTGTGAAAAAGAAGGATGGATCGATGAGACTATGTATCGACTATCGAGAGTTGAACAAGGCGACTATTAAGAACAAGTACCCATTACCTAGGATAGATGATCTGTTCGATCAACTGAAGGGAGCAAAATATTTTTCTAAGATAGACTTGAGGAAGGGATATCACCAGTTAAAGGTGAGGAAGGAGGATGTACCTAAGACAGCGTTCAAGACACGTTACAGTTACTACAAGTTCCTGCTGATGTCGTTCGGGTTAACAAATGCGCCAGCAGCGTTTATGGACATGATGAATCGGGTATTCAAGCAATACTTAGATAAATTCGTAGTTGTGTTCATAGTTGATATCCTGATCTATTCCAAGACTCAGGAAGATCATGCTGAACACTTAAGGTTAGTGTTGGAGGCGTTGAGGAAGGATAAGTTATACGCAAAATTCTCGAAGTGTGAATTCTAGTTGGAGAAAGTTCAATTTCTGGGACACGTGATCAACAAGGACGGAATTTCTATGGATCCATCAAAGGTGGACGTGGTTCAGAATTGGGAACAACCAAAGTCACCGACTGAAGTAAGAAGTTTCTTAGGATTGGCAGGCTATTATAGACAGTTTATCTAAGATTTTTCAAAGATAGCGGGAACGTTGACGAATTTAACGAAGAAGTCGGTAAAATTTGTCTGGACGGAGAAGTGTGAAGAGAGTTTTAAGGAACTCAAGAAAAGACTGAGTGAAGTACCAGTGTTATCTTTACCTGACGATACAGGTGACTTTGTGATTTTCAGTGATGCGTCACACAAAGGACTTGGCTGTGTGCTTATGCAACATGGTAAAGTTATTGCGTACGCATCACGTCAATTGAAGGATTACGAGAAGTGATATCCTACCCATGACCTAGAATTGGCGGCTGTAGTATTTGCCTTAAAGATATAGAGGCACTATTTATATGGTGTAAGGTGTGAAATATACACGGACCATAAAAGTCTGAAGTATATCTTCACGCAGAAGGAGTTGAATATGAGACAAAGAAGATGGTTGGAACTTATAAAGGATTACAATTGCGACATCTTGTAACATCTGGGGAAAGCGAACGTGGTAGCAGATGCGCTAA
Organism: Panax notoginseng; assembly: GCA_016801055.1. Taxonomy (NCBI): domain Eukaryota; kingdom Viridiplantae; phylum Streptophyta; class Magnoliopsida; order Apiales; family Araliaceae; genus Panax; species Panax notoginseng. The sequence continues at coordinate 52,039,729 of CM029017.1, forward strand.
GCAGAAAGGGCAGTGGTAGATTGGTAATGCTAACAGCTCAAGAGGAGTTAATTAAGGAGATGGCTAGATTGGAACTCGAGATAAAAAGTCCAAGGGAGCCAGAGGGGAAATTATTCGCAATGGAGGCTCATCCGACTCTATTGGACAAAATCAAGGAAGCACAAGGCAGCGATGAGGAATGTGTGAAGGTGAGGAAAAGAATTTCAGATGGAGAAGAGCTTAAATTCAGTATGGGGGGTGATGGACTATTAAGATTTGAGAAGAGAATTTGGGTGCCAGCGGTGTCTGAATTAAAGGAAGAAATCTTGCGGGAAGCTCATAGCTCAAGTTACTCAATCCACCCGGGAAGCACAAAGATGTATCAGGATCTTCGCTAACATTATTGGTGGCCCAATATGAAAAGAGAAGTCGCAGAGTGCGTCAATAAGTGTTTAACATGTCAGCGAGTTAAGGCGGAACATCAGAAATTGAGCGGGTTACTTCAACCTTTAGAAATTCTAGAATGAAAGTGGGAGCATATCAGGATGGACTTCATGGTAGGACTTCCAACTACGCAGAAGGGTTACGATGCAGTATGGGTGATCGTTGATCGATTGACCTAGTCAGTGCATTTCTTGCCAATCAAGATTAGATATACCTTGGATCAGTTGGTAAAGCTTTACATCAAAGAGATTGTTTTCAGGCATGGGGTACCTGTATCAATTGTGTCAGATCGCGATTCGCGGTTCACAGTAAATTTCTGGAGAAGTTTTCAAGAACGCATGGGAACGTAACTGAGGTTGAGCACGGCGTATCATCCTCAAACAGATGGGCAGAGCGAGAGAACTATTCAAACGTTAGAGTACATGCTGAGAGCATGTGTTATGGATTTCAAAGGGAGCTGGGATGACCACCTACCGTTGGTAGAATTTGCGTACAATAACAGTTATCACGCGAGCATCGGTATGCCACCTTATGAAGCTTTATATGGAAGAAAATGCAGAACGCCATTGTGCTGGGATGAAGTGGGAGAACGACAATTGCTAGGGCCAAAATTGGTTCAATAAACTGCAGATGTGATCAAAATAATACGAGCGAGGCTAGTGACGGCTCAGGATCGACAGAAGAAATATGTAGATCAACATCGGCAACAACGAGATTTCGACGTCGGCACTTATGTGTTTTTGAAAGTGTCGCCTTGGAAAGGGAAAATGAGATTTGGGAAGAAGGAAAAACTCAGTCCCAAATTCATAGGACCCTTCGAAGTATTGAGGCGAGTGGGTGAGGTAGCTTATGAAATAGCTTTACCTCCGGAGTTAGAACATATACACAACGTGTTCCACGTTTCAGTCCTACGACCCTGTAAGCAGGATTACAAGCATGTCATAGAGTATGAACCTATTCAGTTTGAAAAGGACTTAACCTATGAAGAGGTCCCATTACAGATAATCGATAGAAAAGAACAAGTGTTAAGGAATAAGATAATACCTTCTGTTAAGGTAGTATGGAGGAACCACAACGCCGATGAGGCTACGTGAGAACTTGAGGAGAAAATGATGAAAAATTACCCAAATCTTTTTGTTTGATGTGTAATGATTCTGGGGACGAAATCCTTATAAGGGAGGGTGAGTGTAATATCCGAGATTTTCTATGTAATTTAAGAATTATCAATAAATGAATTTATATGAAACTTTTGGGTGATTTCATTTATTAGATATATATGTGTTGTACTTATATGGGTTATTTCAAGATATATGATGAGATATATTTATATGGTGGGTTTAGTTTTATTTAACTATTCAAATTGATTAATTAGGGAATTATTCTATTTATTACGTAGGAAGGTATTAAATCATGAGATGGAGTTCGGAGCAGAATTTAGAGACGCGGACTGCGTATTCGAGTCCGGAACGTCAAAATTAGTCAAGATAGACTGGAATCACGAAAAAGTGTTACGGTTGACTTTTTGGTCAAAGTCAACCAGTTGACTTTTTAAAGGAAAAAGTCAACTACGAATTTCAGAGGTGAATTTTACTAAACGAATAGTCCCATGACGTCTAGAACGTCGACTTTAGTAAAAATCAATATAAGTTTCACAACGTTCAGCTACGAAGGGCAAAATGGTCAAAGTAATTTATTAATTGGTTACTTGATTATTATAATGTTTTATTTAAACAAGTCAGCAGCGGGTGGAACCCTTGTGACTCACGAATTGGGACAAGGGAGGGAGTATAATTATATTACATAATAGCTAATGTAAGACCCCATATTATTAATAAATAAAATTTAATTTCCTCTATTTATTATTCTGAAATAGTAAGAGTTGATTTGATTAATGTGGTTAGTTATGGGTAAAATGCGCAAATATTTTAAATAAGAAAGTGGTTATAAAATATTCATTGTTGTCGGGGAATATTTGTTTGGTCGTGGAATATTCTTGTTGTCGGAAAATATTCGTACGACGGCGCAGCCTTGTGTGGGCCCCATAACAGAAAGCGATTGGATGAAGAAAACGACAAAAATAAGTTGTTTATAAATAACGGCGTAGTTGTTACCGTTAATACTGTTGGAATACCCGATGGTTAAAACACAGTAATACGCGTTGTTGCACAGTAGCACACGGTATTGCACCAATTATTGATTCTTACGTAAGAAGACACTACTCAATAAATGTTACAGTAATTACTGTTCAATATTGTATTTTATTGATTCAATAGTTACTGTGTTGATATTTTATATTACTGTTGTTTTAATAATTGTCACTACACAGTATTTTCTATTATCGGAACAATAATTCATATTATCTGAATAATATTATTAGATAACATTATTGGCAATGTCTAGAAAGTTCTGTCTAAGGAGAGGTTTGGTCATCTAATTGCGCGCCAGTAAGGAGAGATCCTTATTGGAAAGCCCCCTCTTTTTTGGGAACGGCCTAGTTGCCAGTACTGTGATTCTGTAATGTTATTTGTGTATAATTAATTATTGATTTATATGATGAGGAAAATATTGATTTTATGTGGATATAGATGGAGAAAATTTTTAATGTGACAATTGTTGAAAATTAATATTTTATCTTTTTCTGATAAAATAATTCATTTAAATATATTATTTTAATAATATATTGATGGTGGTATTTTTACAATGAATGTGGGATATATGAGTATATGAGGAGTAAGAGTATTTTTGTGGCATTAAATGATTAACACATGTTTTGTGTGTTGGTGGACATAATTCTTGACCGAAAATTTATTATTGACTGTAAAATCATCCGTTTGTGGATTTCGGTCAATTTCTGTTTGGAATTTGGAAAAACTTTCTTCTGCAAAGTTGTAGAGAATTGAATTTCCAATAAAAACTCGCTAGATTCGAATTTTTTGATCAAAGGGCTATTTATTATGAATTATTGAAGTTCCGAAGTTCCGAAATAATTGATTTTTGGAAGTTTTAATTATTATTTTAAAGAAAAACGTTTTTTTCAATTGAGGGGAATGTGTTAAATGGTTGAAATCAGCTGGTGGTGTGCTTAGGAATTTTGTTTATAAATAATATTATTATATTTAATTTTCTGCTTTGGTGTTCTAAGCATTTTCCTATAAATAGGGTGCTTAGGTTAGAATTGAAAATCACACCAGAAATACAAGTTTCTCTCTATTTCTCTCTCTATATTAGTGAGCGTATTCTTGTGAGTATTCTAATACTTTGAGTATTGCTATACGGTGCAAGTTCAAGTCATAGCCTATATCCGGTGTTTCAACTAGAAGTACTGTTTTTGCTAAGGTAAGGGATGTTATTTCTTCTTAAATGATATTATTTTCTTCAATATCATTATGCCGAAGTATTGATCTGAACTTTTTATCAAATTTGGAACTTTTCATGTCGGGGTTACTATTCATGAGTTACTATTCACGAGTTACTATTCACCGAAAAATGAAATTTTCTTCTTTTCGTCCAAATATCTATTCTGGATACTAGCTTTGATTGTATCCATATTTTGATCATTCTTGAATTTTACTTCACTATGATTATTTATAAGGTATTTTTGGACATGGATAAATCGAAATACGAATCCTTAATATTTGTTATTTTGCTTCACTGGATTCGTTTTCTTTAAAATATTTTTCATCATCCTCAGTCTTAAATGATGATATAATTGAATATCTTTGGCCTGTAGTGCAAAGATGAATGATTTCTGATGAATATCTTTGGCCCGTAGTGCAAAGATGAACAGGTGTTGAGGTGAACATGAACAACTGATGAATATCTTTGGCCTGTAGTGCAAAGATGACTATTTGATTCAAGATGTTTATTGATTGATGTTACAGGGATAAAATATTGATGATGGGCTTTTAAATTCGTAGATAATCGTAGATTTCATTCTCTACGTAACTCTTCTATGAATTATTATTTTCCGCTGCGAATATTGATTTAAAAGTTGTTGTCTATTGTATTCTATTAGATTTTTCCCTGTTGAAGACTAACGATAATTTGTTGTATATTATCTTAGTCATAATATTCTTTACTAGGCTAGTTGAGCTCACCCTTTTCCTTGTTGTTCCATTTTTCTTCTCAGGAGGCGAGAATGTAGCGAGTACTAGTCGGGGTGTGGAATGATGGTTCAAGATAGTTGTTTTAGTAGTCCTCACTATTTTGTAAAATAGTGTATCAATAAGTATAATGAGTTCTTAATTGAGTATGAATACTGTCTAGATGACAATATTTGTATTTAAACTCACAGTATATGTGTGGTCGTATTTTGCACGACAATTGTAATAATAAAGTTGTAGTTATTTTCTGTACCATGTATTTGGCGACTCAGAATGGGTGTTGTATACCTGTTTTGGGGGCGTCACAGTTGGTATCAGAGCTTAGGGATATGATCTCTGGCGGAGATCGGAGAATAGAACTAGGAGGGGAGAGACGAGTAAATCCTTCGCTAGTGTGTCCTACCTAAGCTTATTTGTTGGTCGATCATAATATAGGGATATTATGTGATTTGTTAATTTGTTAAATTAACCCTTGTTTTATGGCAGTATTTGAGAATGTCGACTGAGAATGTTAACAGTGGAGTAAATGAAACCGTGGAGACACATGTACTCACCAACGAGGAGAACGTGCAACAGGCTGGCAATGTTCCTCCTGTGAACAACACCACTGAGCAGACGGTGAACGATGAGATGTTTAGAAGCTTTTTGCGATTCATGCAAAACCAGACGAAGGAGATTCCTGTTCAAAATATAGGAAGAAACAATGGCAACGCACAGCTGGTCACAGCCAAGCAGTTCAAAGAGTTGGGACCACCAGAATTCTGGGGAAAGCCGGATCCGATTAAGGCGGAGACATGGTTCAAGCAAATTACCAAGATATTTGATGTCTTGGGATGCACGGAGGAACAGAAGGTTCCATTTGCCACCTTTATGTTCCGTGGCGAGGCAGACTACTGGTGGGAATCTGTGAAACGTACCCATCCAGCTGCACTCAACATGTCTTGGGAGACATTTCAGAAACTATTCAATGACAAGTACTTTCCTGAAAGTATTCGTCATATGAAGGAGGTAGAGTTTATTAGACTGGAGCAGAATAACATGACGGTGTCCCAGTATGAGGCGAAATTTGCAGAGTTGTCCAGGTTTGCACCTCATTTGGTGGAGAATGAGGAACGTATGACGCGGATGTTTCTAAGAGGTTTGAAACCCGGCATACGTCAATATCTCATTTCTCATAAATTTTCTCTCTATTCAGATGTTGTCAACAGGGCTCAATTATTAGAGCGAGATAACGAGTACGGTCAATCGAGGGACCACAACCAGGATCATACCGGTGACAGCAGTCATCAGAACAATGATAACCAGCGGAGAAAGAAGAATACGGACAAGAACGACAACCACTCTGGTGGTAATCGTGGCCATGAATATAGAAGAAGCGAGTCGGGAGGAGATTTTAAAAAGAGGAGATTCAACAATGATAATACGAAGACGTCAGCACCAGCAGCAACTGGGTCCAAGGGAGGAGAACGACCACCGGTCATATGCTATAAGTGCGGAAAAGAAGGACATATCAGCCCAAACTGTCCACAACAGTTCAAGGTATGCTATAACTGTGGAAAGGAAGGACATATCGCTCAAGATTGCACTGTAGCGAAACCAAGTCCAACGGGGGTGGTGACTTAAAAAGTTGTCCCAGAAAAGTCAAAGTCAACGGTTCCTAGAAGAGCATTTTTCGTGACTGGTCAGAATGCGAGGAACCCGAACGAAGTTAGCACGGGTTAGTTAATTATAAATTTTTACGAAGTCTATACCTTATTAGATATCGGTTCTACCCATTCATTTATTTCTCCTGCTTGTGCTCAACGTTTAAACTTAACTCCGGAGAAATTAGACTTTGATTTATCTGTGGAGACTCCGTTAGAGGAAACTTTCATCACATCCACTGTTTATAAATCTTGTTTGATCCAAGTTAGCACCATCACATTACCTGTTGATTTTATCTCTTTAAAGATACTTGCTTTTGATGTGATTTTAGAAATTGATTGGTTAACTACTCATCATGCCAAAATTGATTGCTTTCGTAAGGTTGTTAGTTTTCATATTCCTAAGCAACCTGTTATTCAAATTCAAGCAACCAAACTATTGAAGTCAAACTCTTTCATATCAAGCCGTAAAGTCATTCGTTTATTGAAAAACGGATGTCAAGCTTTCTTAGCCCATGTTATGGATTTGAATAAAGACACGTCAAATTTGAATAATATTCCTGTTGTTAGTAACTTTCCTGACGTATTTCCTGAAGAACTTCCCGGTCTACCCCCAGAACGTGAAGTTGAATTCTTTATTGATCTTGTACCTGGTACAAAGCCTATTTCTAAAACCCCATATCGAATGGCTCCTATTGAACTTCAGGAGTTAAAAGTCCAACTACAAGAGTTGTTGGACATCGGTTTCATTCGTCCTAGTACATCTCCTTGGGGTGCTCCTGTTTTATTTGTAAAGAAGAAAAACGGGAGTATGCGACTTTGTATCGATTACCGGGAATTAAACCATGTCACCATCAAGAATAGGTATCCGCTACCTCGTATTGATGACCTGTTTGGCCAGTTACAAGGAGCAAAATTCTTTTCAAAAATCGATCTTTGTTCTGGATATCATCAGCTGAAGGTTAAAACTGAGGATATTCCGAAGACTGCCTTTAGAACTCGGTACGGGAATTATGAATTCTTAGTCATGTCTTTTGGATTGACTAATGATCATGCGGCTTTCATGGATATGATGAACCGAGTATTCAAGGATTATTTGGATCAGTTCGTTGTTGTCTTTATTGATGACATCCTCATATATTCCAAAAGCCGTGAAGATCATGAGCACCATTTGAAGCTGGTACTCCAAAGGCTGCGTGAAAACAAGTTATATGCTAAGTTGAAGAAATGCGAGTTCTGGCTTGAGGAAGTAGCATTCCTAGGGCACGTGGTGTCGAAACATGGAGTATCTGTGGACCCGGCGAAGATTGAAGCAATACAAAGCTGGGAGCAACCGAAGACGGTGACCGATGTACGTAGTTTTCTGGGCTTAGCTGGTTATTATCGGAGATTCATAGAAGGGTTTTCTCGAATCGCTACCCCGTTAACTCAGCTGACTCGGAAGGATATCAAATTCGTATGGAGCGAAGAATGCGAGAAGAGTTTCCAAGAACTTAAGAGGAGACTCATTTCGGCACCTGTTCTGACAATACCATCTGGTTCGGATGGATTTGTTATCTACAGCGATGCTTCAGGCAAAGGGTTAGGATGTGTTCTCATGCAACGTGGGAAAGTCATAGCCTATGCCTCGCGACAACTTAAAGAATATGAGAGGAATTATCCTACTCATGATCTAGAGTTGGCAGCAGTCGTTTTCGCGCTAAAGATCTGGAGGCACTATCTATATGGGGAGAAGGTGGAGATATATTCAGACCATAAAAGCCTCAAATATTTTTTCACTCAAAAAGAACTCAACATGCGGCAACGACGTTGGCTCGAGCTGTTGAAAGATTACGACCACACTATTCAATACCATCCTGGAAAAGCAAACGTGGTAGCTGACGCGTTGAGTAGAAGATCATATGCAGGAACGAGTGCGATGATGTCAAGTATACGCATAGAACCAACTTTAATCGATAAAGTTAAAGTTGCTCAAGCTACAGACCCGGAGCTGATGCGTATGAAGAAGAAAGTGCAAGAAGGTGCTATTCCAGAAGCAAGAATCGATGAAGAAGGAATACTTCGAGTCCACTCCAGACTTTGTGTTCCTAACGATTCTGATTTAAAGTACAAGATCACGATGGAGGCACACAATACACCATTTGCAATCCATCTTGGAAGTACTAAAATGTATCGTGATCTTCGACATACATTTTGGTGGAACAATGTGAAGAGAGAGATTGCAAAGTTTATCTCGAGGTGTTTAACTTGTCAACGTGTAAAGGGGGAGCATCAAGTACCAAAGGGTCCATTGCAACCACTTGAGATTCCGAAATGGAAGTGGGAACACATTACCATGGATTTTGTTACGGGTCTTCCCACGGTTTCTCAAGGCATAAATGCTATTTGGGTTATAGTTGATAGATTAACCAAGTCTGCTCATTTCTTGCCGATACGGGAGACTTATTCCCTTGAACGTCTTGCTAGTATGTACGTGAATGAGATTGTAAGGTTGCATGGCATGCCAGTATCCATAGTTTCGGATCGTGACCCAAGATTCACTTCAAGATTTTGAGTTAGCTTGCAAAAAGTTATAGGCACAGATTTACGATTTAGTTCAGCTTACCATCCTCAAACGTACGGACAATCAGAGAGGACTATTCAAACTCTTGAAGATTTATTAAGACTTTGTGTCCTAGATTTCAAAGGAAGTTGGGATAAGTACCTACCATTGGTGGAATTCTCTTACAACAACAGTTATCAGGCAAGTATAGGTGTGGCTCCCTTTGAAGCATTGTATGGACGAAAGTGTCGCTCTCCAGTATGTTGGGATGAGGTGGGAGAAGCAACGTTGTTGGGACCAGAGTTGGTACGAATGACTACAGAGAAGATCCAAACGATTCGACAACATATACAAACGGCAAAGGATCGACAAAAGAATTATATGGATCTTCATCGAAAGGACGTGGAATTTGACATTGGGGATCATGTATTATTACGTGTAGCTCCATGGAAAGGAGTTACAAGATTTGGGAAGAGAGGAAAGTTCAATCCACGATTTATTGGCCCATTTCACATTCTTGACCGAGTAGGAAATGTGGCCTATAGACTTGCGTTACCTCCAAGTATGTCTCGTGTTCATAATGTTTTTCATATATCTGTGCTTCGTAAATATGTGAAAGACCCGAACCACGTTATTGAGTTAGAACCGGACGAGATAGCCGAAGACTTAACGTACGAGGAGATACCTGTCAAGATCATGGATAAGAAGGAGCATGTCCTACGCACGAAGGTCATACCACAAGTTAAAGTTTTGTGGAGAAACCATGCTATTGAGGAAATGACCTGGGAGTTAGAAACGGAAATGAAAGCGAGGTATCCTCATCTTTTCAAAACACCAGGTACGTATGTCAATTTCGAGGACGAAATTTCATAAGGAGGGGAGGTTGTAAGACCACAAATTATTAATAAATAAAATTTAATTTCCTCTATTTATTATTCTGAAATAGTAAGAGTTGATTTGATTAATGTGGTTAGTTATGGGTAAAATGCGCAAATATTTTAAATAAGCAAGTGGTTATAAAATATTCATTGTTGTCGGGGAATATTTGTTTGGTCGTGGAATATTCTTGTTGTCGAGAAATATTCGTACGACGGCGCAGCCTTGTGTGGGCCCCATAACAGAAAGTGATTGGATGAAGAAAACGACAAAAATAAGTTGTTTATAAATAACGGCGTAGTTGTTACCGTTAATACTGTTGGAATACCCGGTGGTTAAAACACAGTAATACGCGTTGTTGCACAGTAGCACACTGTATTGCACCAATTATTGATTCTTACGTAAGAAGATACTACTCAATAATTGTTACAGTAATTACTATTCAATATTGTATTTTATTGATTCAATAGTTACTGTGTTGATATTTTATATTACTGTTGTTTTAATAATTGTCACTACACAGTATTTTCTATTATCGGAACAATAATTCATATTATCTGAATAATATTATTAGATAACATTATTGGCAATATCTAGAAAGTTCTGTCTAAAGAGAGGTTTGGTCATCTAATTGCGCGCCAGTAAGGAGAGATCCTTATTGGAAAGCCCTCTCTTTCCTGGGAACGGCCTGGTTGCCAGTACTGTGATTCTGTAATGTTATTTGTGTATAATTAATTATTGATTTATATGATGAGGAAAATAATAATTTTATGTGGATATAGATGGAGAAAATTTTTAATGTGACAATTGTTGAAAATTAATATTTTATCTTTTTCTGATAAAATAATTCATTTAAATATATTATTTTAATAATATATTGATGGTGGTATTTTTACAATGAATGTGAGATATATGAGTATATGAGGAGGAAGAGTATTTTTGTGGCATTAAATGATTAACACATGTTTTGTGTGTTGGTGGACATAATTCTTGACCGAAAATTTATTATTGACTGTAAAATCGCCCGTTTGTGGATTTCAGTCAATTTCTGTTTGGAATTTGGAAAAACTTTCTTCTGCAAAGTTGTAGAGAATTGACTTTCCTATAAAAACTCGCGAGATTCGAATTTTTTGATCAAAGGGCTATTTATTATGAATTATTGAAGTTCTGAAATTCCGAAATAATTGATTTTTGGAAGTTTTAATTATTATTTTAAAGAAAAATGTTTTTTTCAATTGAGGGGAATGTGTTAAATGGTTGAAATCAGCTGGTGGTGTGCTTAGGAATTTTGTTTATAAATAATATTATTATATTCAATTTTCTGCTTTGGTGTTCTAAGCATTTTCCTATAAATAGGGTGCTTAGGTTAGAATTGAAAATCACACCAAAAATACAAGTTTCTCTCTATTTCTCTCTCTATATTAGTGAGCGTATTCTTGTGAGTATTCTAATACTTTGAGTATTGCTATACGGTGCAAGTTCAAGTCATAGCCTATATCCGGTGTTTCAACTAGAAGTACTGTTTTTGCTAAGGTAAGGGATGTTATTTCTTCTTAAATGATATTATTTTCTTCAATATCATTATGCCGAAGTATTGATCTGAATTTTTTATCAAATTTGGAAATTTTCATGTCGGGGTTACTATTCATGAGTTACTATTCACGAGTTACTATTCACCAAAAAATAAAATTTTCTTCTTTTCGTCCAAATATCTATTCTGGATACTAGCTTTGATTGTATCCATATTTTGATCATTCTTGAATTTTACTTCACTATGATTATTTATAAGGTATTTTTGGACATGGATAAATCGAAATACGAATCCTTAATATTTGTTATTTTGCTTCACTGGATTCGTTTTCTTTAAAATATTTTTCATCATTCTCAGTCTTAAATGATGATATAATTGAATATCTTTGGCCTGTAGTGCAAAGATGAATGATTTTTGATGAATATCTTTGGCCCGTAGTGCAAAGATGAACAGGTGTTGAGGTGAACATGAACAACTGATGAATATCTTTGGCATGTAGTGCAAAGATGACTATTTGATTCAAGATGTTTATTGATTGATGTTACAGGGATAAAATATTGATGATGGGCTTTTAAATTCGTAGATAATCGTAGATTTCATTCTCTACGTAACTCTTCTATGAATTATTATTTTCCGCTGCGAATATTGATTTAAAAGTTGTTGTCTATTGTATTCTATTAGATTTTTCCCTGTTGAAGACTAACGATAATTTGTTGTATATTATCTTAGTCATAATATTCTTTACTGGGCTAGTTGAGCTCACCCTTTTCCTTGTTGTTCCATTTTTCTTCTCAGGAGGCGAGAATGTAGCGAGTACTAGTCGGGGTGTGGAATGATGGTTCAAGATAGTTGTTTTAGTAGTCCTCACTATTTTGTAAAATAGTGTATCAATAAGTATAATGAGTTCTTAATTGAGTATGAATACTGTCTAGATGACAATATTTGTATTTAAACTCACAGTATATGTGTGGTCGTATTTTGCACGACAATTGTAATAATAAAGTTGTAGTTATTTTCTGTACCATGTATTTGGCGACTCAGAATGGGTGTTGTATACCTGTTTTGGGGGCGTCACAGCTAAGGTGGGAGTACTTTATTTTATTCCTCAAAACCAAATTCCTTTCATTTTCTCTAACTCTCACATTCATTTTCTCTAACTCCCACATTCTTCCTATTAATTAACTAAATTATTGTATTATTAAGTATTATAAGTAACTAATAATTAGAGTTAGGGGTTATGGGAGTTGGGGGTTATGGGAATCAAAAGACTCAAACATATATCCATCAAGCTATACATATATACATATCACTCAAACATCTTTTTCTTTTAAGAAAATTCCACCAAGTGAGTAAACATAGAGAGAAATTGAGAGTGATAGATAGTGTGGTAATATTCTGGAGTTTTGGGGAGTTTAAACAAGCAAGTGAGAAGGATTTTCAGAAGCTAAACAAGAAGAAATTCGCATCAAGTAAGCAACTCATGAACCTTTATATGTTTTCAACGGAAATAGCTAGAAAATGCCTCTTAATTGCTAATTTATTCAAATCATGGTAATTTAGTGAGTTTGTTTGTTGTAATATTTTCATATATGTTAGTAGATGAGACCTGGACAGTAGGAATCGAATCTATGCATTCTAGAATCGAAATCACAAAATTTTTCAAATTTGGTTGAATGTCAAATCTGTGATTTTTATATTTTTCGGAGTCTCAGAATCATGGTTTATATGACTCGATTAGCGTATGTAATAATTTTATAAAATAGTATGTAGTATGAAGTCTAATCTGGCCTAAATTTCGTTTAAATTGGAGTTATAATGATCAAGTTATGAAAATCATAAGCAAGCATGTTCATAGCAAAATATGCAAAAAATCTAGAATTTCCAGATTTTTTTTCCAAGTATAGAACCAGTGCTGGCACGTTTTTGTATGCAATTGGTTTGTGGTCTTAGCATGCTAGTTTCATGAATGTTATATTTTTGTAAAATACCTTGATGTATGAAGTTTATTGTGTCCAAGTATCATGGTCATATCATCTGTAGATTAGTGGGAATAAAATCGCAAAAGTGGCTACAAGAAACAAAAATTTGATGTCTTTCTTGGGACTGTTTGAATCAGTCTATTTCGGGTGCATTTTCTTCCACTATTTTGTACTATAAAAATTCTAGAAAAATTTGGAGTATTAATATAAGAAGATATGAAGGTCCTGTAAAAATTTGAGAATTTTTGGCCATACGGTTTGAGAGTTATGGATGTTACGGCTAAGGGCTGTATTTGAAAAGATACCCGAATAACTCTCTGTGTATAAGTACAAAAATTACAAAATTTTTACTAGAAGTACATATGTATAATAGGAGTTAACCCTGAAAATTTTAGAATTTTTGGAGCTAATCTCGATTTATGAAAAATCTGAGAATGTTTGGCTATTATGGACTATTTAAAAATAGTAGATGGATTTTAAAAATTCCGAGAAAAATATATGTTCAATGTGGGACTATATTCTACAAAATCCAAGAAAAGAAATATTTTTTAGACTGATTTGGTATTTTTCATATAAATGATATTATATGGATAAATGAATTTAATTATATATGTGATATCATAATTATGAAAAATGAGATTTTCCGACTTGAGAACCTTAAACATATTTTATGCAGATTTTTGGTAGAGTTTTGGTCCGAAAAATGTCACAAATTTATGTTTCCCAATTTCTTTTATTTAACCACGTGGCATATACGTAGCAATGTGTTATGTAATTGAATTGTATTTGAATACGTGTGAGTTTAATCGTCTTATTAAAATAAAATGGAGCCATTACACTTCAAAGTGGTGTTCAAGAACCAAATTGCTTAACGTGTCACATGTGAATAGGTTACGTGAAGGGCTAGTAGATAGTAGTAATTGTAGAAGACGTATCAGGCAAGTTTCCTAACTTTATTCACTTTATTGCAGTTAATGTAAGTTCCCTTAACTTGTACAATTTATCATTGTGTACAAGTATCGTATGTTGCAAGTTATAACTCGTACAAACTTATATATAGTGCAAGTTTTATTGATGATTACTCAATTATTAATTCAGTTGTTTATGTCTTAAAGTCTTAATTATTTATGAACTGCTTTCAAGAATGCGATCTGGCCATTTGTTTCGGTTAGATATTATAGATGAGAGATGTTGTATTATTTGAACTATTTCAAATTCATTGTAGCTATTTAAGTCTACCAATCCAAATTGCTTTGGTGAGGTCTCGCATGAAGCTAAGATGAACAACTCGGATAACGGGGTAACTGATGTCGGGCATATAGTCCCATTTACGCTTATGCGTTTAAACTTTATACGTGTGCACAATGTAGGGTACGATAGGCTGATCACCTGGACTACTTACAGAGACTGTTTACAATCTATTTGATTGTTAAACCGTCTGATGGTTTTCGATGAAACAAAGTAATGTTCAGGGTATCTAACACCCCTTAGTATACTATTGAGAATTCCAAACTTTTATCTTGATATTCCAGTTTATCTCTTGATATTTATTTCAACTATTGAGAAATATTCATACTAATGCTTTTACTTCTGATGTATGTTCTCAAACTACTTTATATACTTGTTGGGCAATTTGTGCTCATTCTTGCTTAAACCTTTCAGTTAAGGTTGATAACGCTGAGGGCTCGGGCAAGGACAAAGGAAAGTCTAAGATGAAATGATGAGAGTTATATATGTAATAATTATATTTCCGCATATGATGTAATGTAGCGATAAACGCTAAGTTTAAGTTTCAGTTTATTAAAGGTTGTAAAGACTTGGAACTTTATTTTGAATAAGTATGTAATAGTTAACATTATTATTATTATTAGAGTTACTTAGATAGATGATGATGTATGTTGTATCATGAGCACCATGTCCTGTAATCAATGTTACACGGATTTAGGGGCGTCACACATGGTGAATGATCCTTCGTATTCATTCTTTATTAAATTATGGAAATAATCTGTCTACGTGGATTACCGCATGGCGGGTGAAAATTCATTTGCAGTTTCGTATATTCTATTATACTTATATGAGATATCATTTCTTTTGTACTCGTCATGAAATATCATTTTCTTTGATATTTATTTCTTTTACTAGTTACTATTCACGGGTTACTATTCACCCGATTACTATTCACTCTAGTATTATTCACTCGGATATTCGGGGCACTTTTTGTGCCGGAGTACTATTCACGAGTTACTATTCATGGATTACTATTCACCCGATTATTATTCACTCTAGTATCATTCACTCGGGTATTTAGGACACTTTTCGTTTTGGGATACTATTCCCGAAGTATTATTCACGGGGTACTATTCACCCAAAAAATATATTTCTTTTATGTCCAAATTATTTTTGGTACATGAATATTATTCTTGAATTTTACTCTACAAAGCAGTATCATGTTGACAATTTGAACGTTATTGATTTCTGGGTAAATTAAATTATAAATCTTAAAAATTTATTTTGAACTTGTTTTATTGATTTATTATGTCATTGTCATCATCCTCATGCTTATATTGTGATGAAAGTCATCTTTGGCTTACATGCATAGATGGACTTGGTATGATTATGACCAGGGATTTTTCGGTATAATCATGACCGTAATGTGACGAATGATGTGGTAAAAGTCCTCATTGGCCTGTAGTTCATTGATGGACAGTTATTGGTATGATTATGACCAGGGATTATTCGGTATAATCATGACCATTGATGATTACATGAATATCTTTGGCCGTGATGCAGGGATGATTCGATTTTATTTATTAAGCTGAGTCTCAGCTATAAAGTTGATGAAAAACTTTTTAAATCATAGAAGATAGTAGATTTTATGCTCTACTTGACTCTTTTAATGGATTGCTTATTCCGCTACAGTTGTTTATCTAAAACTTGTTGTCTATTATATTCTATCAGTTGTTATACTGTTGAAAGCTAAGGATAATTTATTCTGCATTATCTTAGTCATAATATTTCTTACTGGGCTAGTTGAGCTCACCCTTTCTTTCATTGTTCTCTTCTGGAAATGAGAATATAGCTGGGATGAGTCGGGGAACGGATTGACGGTCCAGATGGTTGTTTTAGTAGTCCTCACTATTCTATAAAATAGTGTGACAATAAATGTAATGAGGACTCCATTGAGTGTGGATATTGTCTAGATGACAATATTCTTATTAAAACTCTTAGATTATATTTTGTCGTATTTTACATGACTATTGTATAATTAAGTTTTATTTGAATTTTGTACCATGTATTTGAAAATTCAAGATGGGTGATGTATACCTGTTTTGGGATCATCACAATTTTCTTCGTAAATGATATAATTTTCTTCAATATCATTATGCCGAAATATTGATATGATTTTTATTGTGAAATTTCTACCTTTTCGTGTCGGAGTTACTATTCACGTATTCGACACTATTCACGTATACAACACTATTCATGTATATGACACTATTTACGTATATGACATTATTTACGTATACGGTACTATGTACGAATATGAGTTACTATTCACAAGTTACTATTCATGAGTAACTATTCACGAGTTACTATTCATTAGTTACTATTCACGAGTTACTATTCACGGGATATTATTCATGACAAAATTGGTTTCTTTTTCTGACCAAATTATCGTTGATTTATGAATCTTACTCTTAAAATTAAATGTAGTTGTTGATCATATTATTTTTATTATCATATATAACATTTTTATAATCCTAGTGATAAAATTTCTCTTTGACTTGACTGTAAAGATGGGTAGATTATTGGTATGATCATGACTATGGGTTCCCTTTGGCCAGTAGTGCAAAGATGAATTGTTGACTGGGATGATCATGACCATTGAATTTATAATTGAATATCTTTAGCTTAAGAGCAAAGGTGAATTGATCAACATGGTTATAATTATTGTTCTGAAATGATTATATATTTCTTTGAGATATTAATATCTTTGGTCTGTAGTGCAAAGATGATCTGTTGTTGAATATCTTTGGTATGTAGTGCAAACATGATCTGTTGTTGAATATCTTTGGCCTGTAGTGCAAAGATGACCTGTTGTTGAATATCTTTGGCCAGTAGTGCAAAGATGAACTGTTGACGAATATCTTTGGGCCGTAGTGCAAAGATGAATTTATTAGTATGATTATGAACAGGAACTATGATTTGGTATAACCATGATCTTTGATGTTTCAGGTAAAGACAGGTGATGAAAATTATCTTCGTCCTAGATGAGAAGAGAAATTTAAAACCACAATTATGATTATGAGTTATTCATATGATTGTGGACCAGAACTGTTGATTGATGTTATAGGGATAAACCATTGTTGGTGGACTTTTAACATGGAGAAGATAATAGACTTTATGGTCTATTTGACTCTTCTAATGGATTGTTCGTTCCACTGCAACTATAGTTGAAAAGTTTTATCATCTACCATATATTCTAAATCTCTGATTCATTACTGACGAAGACTATTGATAATTTAATTTTCTTTAGTCATGATATTCTTTACTGGGCTAGTTGTGCTCACTCTTTTGCTTCACAATTCCTTTCAGGTAATAAGAGTGTAGCTGGGTCCAGCGGGGGTAACAGAGGAATAGAACGGTGGTCTCTAGTTGTGGAGGTTCTCCCTAAACAGTATGAAAATAATTTTATTGAGAACTTTAGAATAGTGTGTTGTATTTTATACATCATTTAGTAGTTATATTTTCTGAATCAAATAGGGTGAGGTGAACCCAACGTTGGAAGAGTGTTTTGCCACTATCATACAAGATGTCTAATGACATGCGACTTCGTGTTATCATAAGACAGGGTTGTACACATCTACTTGCTGAGTATATCTACGAGCACTACCTGTGATGCCCCCAAAATTGGTATACATCACCCATCTTGAGTCGGCAAATACATGGTACAGAATACAAATACAAACTTCTTTTATACAGTACGACAAAACGTAGCTGAGAGTTTCAAAATGGATAATGTCTCGTAGAGAGTATCCAAACTCAAATAAAGTCCTCATTACAATTATTATCACACTATTTCACTGAATAGTGAAGACTACTAATGCAAACATCTAGACCGTCACTCCGTTCCCCGACTAGTCCCAGCTACGTTCTCATTTCCTAAAGAGAACAATGAAAGCAAAAAAGGTGAGCTCAACTAGCCCAGTAAGAAATATTATGACTAAGATAATGCAGAATAAATTATCGTTAGCCGTCAACAATGTTAAACTGATAAAATATAATAAACATCAAGTTTAACTGCAGCGGAACAAGCAATCCATTAGAAGAGTCAAGTAGAGCATGATATCTACTATCTTCAAAGATTTAAAAAGTTTATTATCAATTTTATCGCTGAGACTCGGCTTAATAAATAAACCACATCATCGAATGGTCATGATTATACCGAATAATCTCTGGTCATAATCATACCAACAACTGTCCATCAATGCACTACAGGCCAATGAGAATTTTTATCACATCATTTGTAACATTACGGTCATGATTATACCGAATAATCACTGGTCATAATCATACCAATCAATAGTACATCTATGCTTGTAAGTCACAGATGACTTTTATCACAATATAAGCATAAGGATGATGACAATGATATAAGAATTCAATTAAAAGAAAGTAAAGGATAAATTTTTAAAGATTTATAACTTAATTTATCTAGAAATCAATAACGTCCAAATTGTCAACATGATACTGATTTATGGAGTAAAATTCAAGAATAATATTGTATCAAAAATTATTTGGACAACAAAAAAATCAATTTTTGTCATGAATAATTTCCCGGGTGAATAGTACCAGAGTGAATAGTATCCCATGAATAATACTTCGAGAATAGTACCCCATGAATAGTACTTTGTGAATAGTACCCGTGAATAGTACTTTGTTAATAGTATCCCGTGAATAGTACTTTATGAATTGTACCGTAAAAATGAGTACTACTCATGCACAGTACTCCGGCATAAAAACCTTAAAATTTAACAAGAATATGTAGAAAATATCCTTATGAAAAGATACTAGATGAAGCGCAAATTTCAAGATATTCTACAAATTTTACGGAGTATAGAAGCAATACTTTAACCAAATGAGGGTATAATCAGGAATACGAGACGAAATAATATTACTCACATACTAAATAGTATGGAAGAAAATATTATTCCTATGAATACTGAACAAAATAATATCCATTACCTCAGAAGAAGACTAGATACTGGAATAGTGAAGTAACAGACTTCACTTCTTCTTTCTCTCTATAGCTTCTCTCTCTATAGCTTCTCTTATAATTGCTCTTATGAGACTTAGTGAATTGGTGAGAAATGAAGGAAGAATGAGCTTCTATTTATAGGAAAATATAGTTTCGATAATTGCACGTTTTGGGACTCGAAATATTACAGTATAATACCTTCCTCTTTTTCTTCATTTTTAATTTAGTCCTATAAGTATTATCAAACTTGCACCACCTCCCCTAATAATAAATTATGTGACTCAATAGTTCTAAACATGTGAAAAAATTAATTAAAGTATAGTACCTTCAACTATACCTCTATTTTTAATTTAGTCATGCAAGTATTATCAATCTTGCACCAATTCCCCTAATAGTAAATCATGTGAATCAATAGTACACAATGTGAACACATAGTTATAAGCATGTGAATTAATAACAATTAATTGTTCATTTATCCGGTTAATTATCCGATTGATTAATATAACCTCCAGACATCAATTATTATCGAAATAAATGTCGATTTTCACTAACAATAATAATCACAACACAATGGAACTATCAATTTCATCTTTAATCAACACGAAATTATTCATCATTAATATTATAACTCACATTATTTAACAATCAGGTCGTTCTCAGGAAAGAGGGGGCTTTTCGATAAGGATTTCTCCTTATTGGCGCGCAATTAGGTGACCAAACCTATGAGACCCCAAATTTTATGAATAAATATTTAAACTTCTCAAAATATTTTTTTAATATTATGGTGTGGATTTGATATAATGTTATAGTTGTGGGTAATATTTATAAATTTTGCAAAGTATGCAAGTTGTTATATAATATTCGATTGGTCAGGGAATATTCATTTTAACAGAGAATATTCGTACGACGGCACAATCATTGGTGTACCCCACAACGGAAGTATTGTCGTAGTTAGAAAACGACAGAATTATCTTTTTATAAAAATAACGGCGGAGGTGTTACCGTTAAAATTGTTGAACTACCCGGTAGTAAAAGTACATTAATACGCGTGGTTGCATAGTAGCACACGGTATTGATTATTGATGCTTACGTGATAAGTCACTCAGTTATACTCAATTATTTCTACAGTAATTGCTGCATCATATCTCTCATATTATTGATTCAATTATTGTCACAGTATCATCTGCATAATATGATAATTGAGACGACAAAGTTATTCATATTATTATTTACAATATTGACAATGTCTAGAAGTTCTGTCAAGGAGAGGTTTGGTCACCTAATTACGCGCCAATAAGGAGAAATCCTTATCGGAAAGCCTCCTCTTTCCTGAGAACGGCCTGGTTGTTAAATATTGTGAATTATAATATTAATGATGAATAAGTTCGTGTTGATTAAAGATAAAATTGATAGTTCCATTGTGTGAAAATTATTAGTGTTAGTAGAAATCAATATTTATTTCTATAATAATTAATGTCTGGAGGTTATATTGACAAATCGGGTATTTGGGACACTTTTCGTGTCAGAATACTATTCACGAGTTACTATTCACGAGTTACTATTTATGAGTTACTATTCACGAGTTACTATTCACGAGTTACTATTTATGAGTTACTATTCACGGGGTACTATTTATGACAAAAATATATTTCTTTTCAGTCCAAATCATTTTTTAGTACAATATTATTCCATGAGGAGATGTGATAATTTTTCAGACCTTTGGTTGAAGTTATTATTGTAAATCAATATGGATCGTTGGTTGAAGATATAATAGTAAATCAATTTGGACTGCTAGTGGAAAGTTATAATAGTAAATCAATATGGATCGCTGGTTTAAAGTTTTAATAGTAAATTAGTATAGACTGTTGCTTTAAGTTTTAATAGTAAATCAATATGGACCGTCCGTTTAAAAGTAAATCAATCTGGATCGTTCATGAATTAGTTACTATTCAGTCCATTCTCCTATAAATAGAAGCTCATTCCTTCATTATTTCTTACGAATTCACCGAAACTCTAGAGAGAGAAACTATAGAGAGAAAGAAGAAAAGTATTCTGCTACTTCACTACTCTAGTATTCAGTTTTCTAAGGTAAGAGATATTATTTGTTGTACTCGTAAGGGGTATTATTCTTTCGTATTCACGAATAGAGTTATTTTCTTTCAATACTTGTAAGGGTTGTTATTCTATTTTTTATTATTATATTGGAATAACCTGTTTATGTGAAGTACCGCATACATGGTGAAATTCTTCTGTTATTTCATTCTTTATTATTCTATTGGAATAACCTGTCTGTGCTGTCTATCGCATGCCTGGTGAATTCTGCTGTTATTCTATTCTTTATTATTCTATTGGAATATCCTGTCAGTGGGGATTACGCATGACCTGGTTCCATTCTTTTTTATTCTGTTAGAATATTCTGTCAGTGCGGATTACACATGACCTGGTTCCATTCTTTATTATTCTGTTGGAATATCCTGTCGGTGTAGATTACGCATGACCTGGTTCTATTCTTTATTATTCTGTTGGAATAACCTGTCTGTGCGGTCTATCGCATGCATGATGAATTTTTCTGTTATTCCATTCTTTATTATTCTATTGGAATAACCTGTCTATGTTGATTACCTCATGCATGGTGAATGATCCTTCGTATTCATTCCTTATTAAATTATGGAAATGATCTGTCTACGTGGATTATCGCATGGCAGGCAAAAATCCATTTGCAGTTTCATATATTCTATTATACTCAATTGGTTAAAGCTTTGGCTTCTATAGTCCATGGAATTAGTGGAATATCCTTGATATTTGCGCTTCATCCAGTATCTTTTCATGAAAATATTTTTCTGAGCATTCTTGAATTTTACTCCACAAAGCAGTATCATGTTGACAATTTGGACATTATTGAGTTCAGGATAAATTAACTTATAAATCTTTAAAATTTATTCTTGAACTTGTGTTATTGAATTATTATGTCATTGTCATCATCCTCATGCTTATATTGTGATGAAAGTTATCTTTGGCTTACGTGCATAGATGGAGTTGGTATGATTATGACCAGGGATTTTTCGGTATAATCATGACCGTAATGTGACGAATGTTGTGGTAAAAGTCCCCATTGGCCTTTAGTTCATTGGTGGACAATTGTTGGTATGATTATGACCAGGGATTATTTGGTATAGTCATGACCATTGATGATTACATGAATATCCTTGGCTGTGGAGCAGGGATGATTTGATTTTATTTATTAAGCTAAGTCTCAGCGATAAAGTTGATGAAAAAATTTTTAAATCATAGAAGATAGTAGATTTTATACTTTACTTGACTCTTCTAATGGATTGCTTATTTCACTGCAGTTTTTGATCTAAAATTTGTTGTCTATTATATTCTATCAGTTGTTATACTGTTGAAGGCTAATGATAACTTTTTCTTCATTATCTTAGTCATAATATTTTTTACTGGGCTAGTTGAGCTCACCCTTTCTTTCATTGTTTCTTCAGAAAATGAGAACGTAGCTGGGACTAGTCGGGAAACAGAGTGATGGTCCAAATGATAGTATTAGTAGTCCTCACTATTCTGTTAAATAGTGTGATAATAAATGTAATGAGGTCTCCATTGAGTGTGGGTATTGTGTAGATGACAATATTTGTATTAAAACTCACAGCCTATATTTTATCGTATTTTACACTACTGTTGTATAATTAGTTTATATTTGTATTCAGTATCTTGTATTTGATGACTCAAGATGGGTTATGTATACCTGTTTTGGGGATGTCACAGTTGGTATCAAAGCTTAGGGATATGATCCCTGGCTGAGATGTGAGACAAGAACTAGGAGGGGAGAGACGGGAAATTCCTTCGCTAGTATGACCTACCCAAGTTTATTTGGTATTTAATTGGTCGGTCAGGGATAATATGTGATATGTTAATTAACCATTATTTTGTGGCAGTATTGGAAAATGGCATCCAAAAATGTTGAGATAAGCAATGAAGCACATGAGATCCTGGAGTCACCACAGATTAATACCCAGGATAATGTGCAACAGGAAGACAATAATCCTCAGGTAAACAATAATACCGATGAAATGGTGAACGATAGAATGTTCAGAGGCTTTATGTAATTCATGCAATATAAGGCAAGAGAAACTCCTATCCAAAATATAGGTAGAAATATTGGAAACTCTCGGACTGTCATCGCTAAACAGTTCAAGGAGCTGGGACCACCGGAGTTTATTAGACAGCCAAACCCACTTAAGGCAGAAATGTGGATGATAAGTGAGTTTTATACACATAGTTGAGTGCATTTGAGCTTAATCTTTTGGATGTTTTTAAGTGTTTGTGTCTATCCAAGCATGTTTTATGTTGTTTTGTAGGAATTAGGACAAAAGTTACTTGGATCGACGTTTGGGGTTGCTAAATTCGCGTTTTCGGCTTGCCATTTACATAATACCCACTTCAGAGCCAATTTAGTATTTCTCTGGACCTTATTTCGAAAAACTTAAAGAATGAAAGTTGTAGATCTACATCTCCTCTTTCCAGAACATCTTGAATCATCGAAATCGAAGTTCTAACGAAGAAGTTATGGCTATTTTTCCAAAGGACGTTGGTGCAGAAAATTTCCAAAAAAGGGGCCAGCGTCGGGGTGCCCATTTCAAGCTTATTTGCAGCGGTCGGGGCGCTAGGGGGCAGAATCCCAGCGCCGTGCCTAGCGCTGGGGCACTGGGGAAGAGTTTGGTCAAGCTTGGACGCGTTTTGGGGCGAATTTTGACACTTTTTAGACTCCAAATTGGATTGGGTTTGTTCCTAAGCTAAAAATTGGACTTATAATCTATAAATACATGGTGTAAGACATAAAATAGAGGGGGGTTATATAGATTAGATTAGAGATACACTCCATTAGATTAGAACATAAACCCTGTTTCTTATTAGTTTTTGAGATTGAAGCAACTTGAAGATCATTGAAGATCAAGAGCAGGAAGCAAGAGGAGAGCATCAGATTTGCTGACAACAGATTCTATTCTCTTCTTTTATCATACTTTTATCTTTAATGTATATTCAGTTGTGGATTCTTAATTTTAATTCATTAATTATGAACTAACTCTTTTATTAAGATTACAATTGAACCTTTTATGTCTATGAATTAATTATTTGATTTATTCCAATTATTTATGTCAAGGTGAATTGTTTATCTTGTCTTGCGCTTATTGATTAATTATCTGATCAGTAATTACCTTGTTATTCTAGAAGGAATTGGAAGAGGAATTCTAGGGTTAGAACTGGGCATGATAACATGTGACTTGGTTATTTGCATGACGAATAATTAGGTTTGTGAATTGAATGGAAATATCTGTGCACCGCATGTAACATATAAGGAATTGGCATTGAAGGAATTTAATTCAATTGTTTTGCATAGGAATATAGCAAGATTAATCTGGATTAAATAAAAGTCAATTAATCACTTGAAAAAGGGCTTTTGGCATTTGAGAATTCTTATTAACAATTCAGTAGGTATAATAATTAGGATAATTGGATAATTAGTTTATAGTTCTTAATTGGGGATATTGTAGTCTTAACCTTTATTTATTTGAATTCATTTATAAAGCAATTCAGTTTAATTAATTAATTGAGTTTTCTTAATTAGAAAAATCACGATTTGAGATTGTTTAAATAAAATTAGTTTGGTTAATAACTAGTACTTGGTGATTTTTATGAAATAATTCCTCGTGGGAACGATACTCTACTTTCACTTTATTACTTGTTGACCGTGTATACTTGCACATATTCATTGATTGCGAAATCGACCAACAAGTTTTTGGCGCCGTTGCCGAGGAATTAGTTTAATAATTTTGCCAATATTAATTTTTATCAAATTAGTTTTAATTTAAACGTTTTTTTATTATTTTCTTTAATTCTCTTTCTATTTTTTTTTCTTTCTTGCTTTTCAATTACCATGGCGGAATTTAATTATCAATGGCCGTATACAAGAATGACTCAGTCAAGGGGAGCTGAGATTGATGGACTCGCGACACTTTCTGTATTATCATCACAGATTGAGACACTTTCGAGGAGGTTAGACTCTTTTGAAGCTCAACGCCATCAGAGTGTGGCGATTACTTGTAATTATTGTGCTGGAAATCAACTGAGTCATCAATGCGCCATCAATTTCGAGCCAGTACAGTATGGTGGTGATTACCCCAACAATTATGCTTATCCTAACTACTATTATCAGGATTTGGGGTATCACCCAGATTTTTCATGAAGCCATATGTATCAAGATCAATTTTATTCTCCAAGTCCAACATACTCATCGGATTTCTCGTGTCCACCTCCACTACAATAGGAAGAACATTCAAATATGGAGAAAACTTTGTCCAAGTTCATAGCTTCATGTGAGGAGAGCAGGATTAATCAAGAGATATCGAGTCAAAATTTTGCGAACCAGATGGAACAGCTAACCAATGCCTCGAACATTTGTCCTCAATACACTTGGTCCTATGACATGGATTTCGAGACTGATGGTGAGCCCGAACCAAATCTGCAATCGAATGTGCCAAATGCTATAGATGTTGAAAGAGAGGAGAGACTTGGGGACCAAGAAAAGGAGATCGGTGAAGATCTAACTTTGAGTACCAATGAAGATGAGCCGATTTTGATAGTGACCCACGTACCTTCTCCACCAATTCAAGAATCCGGGTAGTTTTGTAAAACCATGCCTAATTGGCAGTCATGTCGTCGGCAAAGCTCTTTCTGACATGAGAGCTAGCAAAACTTTAGAGCCATGGTGGGATGAGAAAGGGAAGATAGAAGAGGAACCTGTTGTGTTTGACAAGAATCCACGCCACACTCTGATCACAGACACAATGGGGAAAGCACCTAGTTATTTGTTGTATTTAATGGGGATCCTATCTAAAAAGAGAATGTTAGGTGACTTAGATTCAATGGCCATTACAAATGGGAACCTACCAAAAGTTACATTATTTCTGATGGATGGAGGGTTCCTCAATTTTCGAAGGGGAATTGGATAGAGAATTAAAGAAGTCAGGCTGAGACTATAAAACAAGCGCTTATTAGGAGGCAACCCAAGTTTAATTTTTAATTTGTTGTTATTGGGTTTTATATTAGTAGCTTTGAATTGGCATTTATTTAGGAATTAATAAAATTGCTTCGTTCATGGTTTTACAGGTTAGTCAAGTCAAATTCAAGTGGTGCCCAATTTGTTCCATGTGCCTAGCCTATTCTCCAAACTTAGGGGACAAAGAGGAATATTGCTATATTATGTCAGGGAATTCCTCTCTTCTACTTTTTCCTATCTTAGCCATTGAGGACAATGTCTGTTTTAAGTTTGGGGATATTTATCATGTTTAGTATTTACTTGGGCAATGTTTTAATGGAATTTGATTTTGGCCAATGATAAGTGGGTGGTTGATATTGTTAACTCTGGAGAATTGATGAGCATGCTTAGTCTATATTTTAACTCATTAATTGATTTTCACATTACTTGCGAAATTTTTGAAAAATTTTACACATCCATTTGTTTAACCAGTTGGGATTGACATTTTTTTTGGCTAAATGCTTATGAAAGATACCATTGTAACTTGAGAAATCTTATTTGAGCATCATTCGAAGTGAAAATTAGGCACTCACATAAGTTTGGGGGAAATTTTGGGGTATTTTTGAAAAAAAAATATTGAAACCTTCCCGAGTTGAATAATTGAAGCATGTGGTGGGTCGAGATGGAGCGTAAAACGCACTCCCCATAAACACATGCACGACGTAAAACGCACTCGTTCAATGAAAAGTGAAAAACAAGATGGAGCGTAAAATGCACTCGTTCATGAAAAGTGGAAAGTGAGATGGAGCGTAAAACGCACTCACTAAATAAAGAAAAGAAATATGAATGTTTGAAATACTTGGGAAGGGTTCATATGAGCTTAAAAGTTGAATATCCGGTTGATCCTCAAGAAAAAAAAATGTGCTTTGTCTATTTTAGCGGTGATTGACGTGATAAGAAGTTTTGAGAGTTGTTTTGAAAATATTTTATGAGTGTTGGTTGATCTTAGCTAAATCATGACTAGTTTGAACATTTGGAGGCACACACGCACTTAAAGGATCATGAGTAGATGTAAAGCTAATGAAAGTTGTTAAAATTTTAGACATGACATTGTTTTGAAATTTTCTGCGGGTTATCATTTGTCGTAACCTTTGATTCATTGTGTGGGTGGATGATTTCTAGAGGATGAATTTTTCTAAATTGTATTTTTGCTTAAGGACAAGCAAATGTTTAAGTTTGGGGGTATTTGATGAGTGAGTTTTATACCCATAGTTGAGTGCATTTGAGCTTAATCTTTTGGATGTTTTTAAGTGTTTGTGTCTATTCAAGCATGTTTTATGTTGTTTTGTAGGAATTGGGACAAAAGTTACTTGGATCGACGTTTGGTGTTGCTAAATTCGCGTTTTCGACTTGCCATTTACATAACACCCACTTCAGAGCCAATTTCAATATTTCTCTAAACCTTATTTCGAAAAGCTTAAAGAAAGAAAGTTGTAGATCTACGTCTCTTCTTTTCGGAACATCTTGAATCATCAAAATCGGAGTTCAGACGAAGAAGTTATGACCATTTTCCCAAAGGACGTCGAAGCATAAAATTTCCAGAAAAGGGGTCAGCGCCGGCGCACCCATTTCAAGATTATTTGCAACGCCGGGGCGCTATGGGGCAGAATCCCAGCGACGTGCCCAGCGCTAGGGCGTTGTGAAAGAGTTTGATCAAGCTTGGACGCGTTTTGGGACGAATTTTGACACTTTTTAGACTACAAATTGGATTGGGTTTGTTCCTAAGCTAAAAATTGGACTTGTAATCTATAAATACATGATGTAAGACATAAAATAGAGGGGGGTTATATAGATTAGATTAGAGATACACTCCATTAGATTAGAACATAAACCCTATTTCTTATTAGTTTTGGAGATTGAAACAACTTGGAGATCATTGAAGATCAAGAGCAGGAGCAAGATGGGAGCATCAGATTTGCTGACAACAGATTCTATTCTCTTCTCTTATCATACTTTTATCTTTAATGTCTATTCAGTTGTGGATTCTTAGTTTTAATTCATTAATTATGAACTAACTCTTTTATTAACATTACAATTGAACCTTTTATGTGTATGAATTAATTATTTGATTTATTCCAATTATTTATGTCAAGGTGAATTGTTTATCTTGTCTTGCGCTTATTGATTAATTATCTGATCAGTAATTACCTTGTGACTCTAGAAAGAATTGGAAGAGGAATTCTAGGGTTAGAACTGGGCATGATAACATGTGACTTGGTTATTTGCATGACGAATAATTAGGTTTGTGAATTGAATGGAAATATCTGTGTACCGCATGTAACATATAAGGAATTGGCATTGAAGGAATTTAATTCAATTGTTTTGCCTAGGAATATAGCAAAATTAATCTGGATTAAATAAAAGTCAACTGATCACTTGGAAAAGGGCTTTTGGCATTTGAGAATTCTTGTTAACAATTCAGTAGGCATAATAATTGGGATAATTGGATAATTAGTTTATAGTTCATAATTGGGGATATTGTAGTCTTAACCTTTATTTATTTGAATTCATTTATAAAGCAATTTAGTTTAATTAGTTAATTGAGTTTTCTTAATTAGAAAAATCACGATTTGAGATTGTTTAAATAAAATTAGTTTGGTTAAGAACTAGTACTTGGTGATTTTTATTAAATAATTCCTCGTGAGAACGATACTCTACTTTCACTTTATTACTTGTTGACCGTGTATACTTGCATGTATTCATTGATTGTGAAATCGACCAACAGTGGATAAAGTAGATCACCAAGATATCTTGAAATGCGCCGAGGAGCAAAAGGTTCCCTTTGCCACCTTTATGTTGCGTGAAGAGGCAGATTACTGGTTGGAATCTATAAAATGTACCCAGCCTGACGCACTCAAGATGTCTTGAGAGAAGTTCCAAGAGCTGTTCAACGACAAGTACTTTCCCGAAAGTATTCATCACATGAAGGAGGTGGAGTTTATCAAGTTGGAGCAAAATAATATGGCCGTGTCACAGTACGAAGCTAAGTTTGTCGAGTTATCCCGGTTTGCGTCCCACTTGGTTGATAATGAGGAAAGAATGACGCGGATGTTTTTAAGAGATTTGAAACCGAAGATACGCCAATATTTCTCATAAACTGTGTTTGTATTCAGATGTTGTAAATAGGGCTCAGTTATTGAAGCACGATAACGAGTCAACGCAACCAAGAAAAAGCAGCCGGCAAAATGAAAATACCAGTGGTAACAATCATCAAAGCGGTGACAACAAGCGTGGAGGGAATCAACATGACAGAAATGGTAATCACTTCGGTGGTAATCATGGCCATGATAATAAGAGTGGACATTTCAAGAAGAGGAGATTCAACAATGATGGAAAGACGTCAGAACCAGCACCTGTTGTTAAGGAAGGAGAACGACCGCCGGTCGTATGTTACAAATGGGGAGGGGAGGGACACATCAGTCCAAACTGTGCGATGCAGTCCAAAGTGTCGACGTCGGGGTTTTTAATTGTCCCTTTCCGTTACTTGGTCTTTGGTGTTCTCATTTTAGGTGAGATTTGTTTGAAAAAATAAGTGAAAAAGGTCTGACATGTATAATGTCGACGATGGACTGTTAAGAGTCGCCAGTTAGTTTTTTAAATGGTTGTACCAACACAATCGAGAAAAGATTTGCACATTGACTCAGTGATGTGACACTGCTAAACGGGTCGGTGATACCGAGATTCATTAGGGTCCGGGAACTTGGTTATGCAGAGGGAAGGTGTTAGGCACCCCCCGACATCCGTGTTACCACGGTGAATGCCTCTTTTCAAGAAAATGTTATCTGAATGTGTGTGTGTGTGGGTTAATGTGCTGTTATTTGGAAGTAGTGCGAGGCCTCGTTCGCACCTATATACACAGGGTTTGAATTTTATGTAAAAATTCAATTTTAAGCAAGATATGGCAGTGATGTTTTATAAAAGAGGTTTTTCAAACCCTGATGCTCAATATTAATTAAGACCTTTTACACTCCCATTTTATTCTGTATTCGGCTGGATTGATTTTATTTGACAGATGTGAGGCATCTGTACGAAAATAATGTACAAAAAGGTGTTGAATTCCTCATGGGTATGTAAACCATCTGAGGAAATTCAGACACCGCAGAATAATTTACAAGCTGCTTACAGCTGAAAATGTCAATCACGAGAACCGAATCTAGATCCAATGGGATGAATCTGTGATCGCATGATTCCTAGGCGCACAGAATACTGCAATTTATATGAAAGCAGTAAGCAGGTATATATATAAAAGCTGTAAATATATATATACAGACATGATCACCAACCACGAAGTACATCCATGGGGGATCAGAAATGTAAATAAAGCTGTAAAAGCTATCAACCGTCACGGAGGAAACTCCAGGCGGGACGAAATGTACAGAAAGCTGTAAAAACGATCAACCACCACGAAGTAAACTCCAGGTGGGACGAAATGTACAGAAAGTTATAAAAACGGTCAACCACCACGAGGTAAACTCTAGGTGGGACGAAATGTATATATATATATATATATATATATATATATATATATATATATATATATATATATACTAAAGCAGTAAATGCACCGGATGTGAAATTCAGGCTCACCGAACAAAGTTCGATAGCAGTTCATATATATAATTATATATATAAGAAAGCCATTAAACGCACCAGACATAAGTCTAGGCTCATCGAACAGAGTTCGACACGTTGTTCATAGATATAAATGTATATATATACAAAAGCAATTAAACGCTCAGACCGAAGTTTAGGCTCAATCGAGGCATAACTCGATAATGTTAGTCAAATATATATATATATATATATATATATATATATATATATATATATAGACTGAAATGAAACCACGGACCGAAGTCCGGGCAAAAGCAAGCAACACGACTCTCAACGTGTAGAAGGGTGTGTGCAAAGATGAAGAGAAAGACTCTAAAGGGTGTGAGAAGGCTTACAGTGGGCTGCCAAAAAAGACTTCTATATCTTTAGAGTGAGTAAACACAGACTTTTGTAGGTACAAAAGGGCTATATATGAGCTCACAGGTGTTTAAAAGGGGAAAGTACACTGCTTGGGATGAGTGCAGAGCAAATTGGGCAGGGCTTCTTCGCCGTTTTTTCTTACAAAATGGCCACCCCAAGCCCTCTATTTATAGAGGATGGAGCCGCAGGTGTACCTACGACTGAGCTGCAGGTGTACCAGAGGTAACCCAGGTGGGCCTGGGTTTTTCGGCTCTGGTCGTCTCGAAGTACGTGCACTCAGGCACTGTAATATCCACTCGAACTTTCAGAAGTGCAATCCGGGCATCCGTTTGAGATATACAGGACCTATTTCGGACCGCCGTTGTCAAGAGTTGTACGATAGCATGGGATTAGAGTTTGTGCGAAGTCATTGAAGATTGGACGGTGCCCTCCAGTCTTTAAGTTTTAACTTTCATCCGTTACCCCATACAATAGTCACTCGGGATTGATTAGTCTTGTGGGACACTGTTGCGTAGATATGTTGAGGCGACGTGGCGTGACATCGTGCTGGTGGATGATGATGTTGCCCCTCACCGGTGTTATCGACGGATTGGGCTGATAAAGCAGACGTTGCTCAGCTTCGTTGAGATTGGATTGCTACAATTTGTTGAAGGTCCTCATGGTCATCCTTGAGGTGTGTCTGTCTTCGCGATGTTATCGTCGGGCTGGTACAGTGTATCTCGTTGTGAGCACCGAGATTGAAGCTGGTCGCACTTGTAACAAACATTTCAGGGGTTATCGCTGAAATTGCATTCCTTGGGGTTATCACCAAGGTTGGTGGCTATTCCCATGGTTGGGACTGAGACTGGATACCTCGGGGTTATCTCTAAGATTAATTGGTCTTCTCTGGTGTGTGTTCTGGTATTGTATCTGCATGCCTCGAGGTTATCTCCGAGATTATTACTCCCAGATTGCGATTTGGGGTTGATGTTGAACTTCTGGTAGTATCCGGTACGGATATGGATCGTCTTTCAGGTTTCTCTCTTAAAAGACGAATCTGCTCTCCTGCAATGTTAGTGACAGGTGTACAAAAAATTTTGAGTGTCTACAGATGCCCCTCTTTATCATACTCATGCATGGCGATGCATGGGTAGGATAAAGAATCCTAGACACTTGAAATGTAATATGATGTAAATATATGATCCATGTGTATGGGGTTTTAGCCCAACACGCTTGGGATGATTGTTGGCTCCCTGTTACTTCAACTGGGGGTTGGCAACGATGACCAGATTTGATGTGTAATCCGAATCTGTTAGGATGTTGATGTTGGAGTTATCACCAACTTCCTGGATAATAACTTGATCCTGCAGATGTACCTCTTATGTGTAAGAGATCTTTGGGGATAAAGCTTGATCTGTTTAAAGATGTGTATAACATATTACATCATCTATCCTCTTTGATGACATTGACCTCTCCTGGTTAGTATCGTCAGGATATGTCACGATTTTGTTGGATTTACTGCCAATAGCAAATGTTGTCAGGGATGCCCGACCTTCGTTGATTTGTGTGTTTCACCGATATGTGAATCAATGGCTGAAAAATCCTATGGGATATACTGTCAAGGTTGCTTGACCTCCGCTGTCGTGTAAATCACCGGAACATTGCGTTGTGACCCCCGCCGGGGATCTGAGTGGTCGGGTGTGAAAACCTCGAATAGCTTCAGAGCTCTGATAGGTTTAAACCGCTATCAACTGTAATAATGTTAAGGCTGCTTGACCTTCGTTGATTTGTGTGTCAACGGATGAGCATGCGTTGTAACCCCCGCCGGGGATCTCACGTTGTAACCCCCGTCGGGGATTGCTTATGTGAAAAGATTAGGGTGACAACCTTACGCTGACGGCATCGGACCTCTGTACGGTATTTTCGAATGTGGTATGCAAAGACTTGAATCATTGGTATAGTAAACCCTGTGTTTGGGCGAATACCAATGGATGAAAGAAAGCCACAGTTGGATCCAGAAAAACTAAGGTTTTAGGCTATTCTGCTCAATCGCGTAACGTTTTTATCCCGGGTTTGGTCTTTTCAACTTGTAAGAACTCCTTTGCAACTCGAACTGGACCGAGCCGGAGTGATGGGACCCGTATGGGAGTGCTGCAGGTGCACCTGCTGCAGCCGCAGATGGGCCTGCGGCCAACCGTGGATGATATAATCCAGCAGGTTGGTCTCACAAGTCACTTTCAACTTGTCGCACGAAGGAAAATACGTGAGCCTCTTTCAGATCTGCTGAGTTCAGGCTGCTTTCTGTAAATTTTGTCACTGTACGAGTGTTCTGCACTATCCTGGTAACATATGCATGTATTTTCTCTCATTTCTGTCCGTTGGATTTTGAGTTATCGCATGACATACATCTAAACACATAGTAGTGATTATGTATGCACAAATGACTAGATAAAAAATATTCAACATAGTAAATGTTAGTATTAAACCATGCTGAACATAATGATGTGAAAAAATTTAACTTTTGAGACAGTCAAATTGGCACCTTTTCTGCTATTTTTTTGTCCTATTTGAGGTCCAATGAGCATAAGGTAGCAAGGCAAAGTACTCCTAGTATTGAGGTTGGCTTGATGCATGATAATTTTAATTTTTAATGCATATATTATGTATATGACTTTGGGGCAGATGTGCTACTGATTGGCCACCTAAATATGCCTGTATGCATGTGGATAGTCCTATTTTCAGAGAGGACTATGGCAAAATTCTTCCAAATGTAGGCATTGGGTAGTCATGCATTTTATCTCTATTATACGTTAAAGTAAATGTATGCATGCATGCATATAGTCATAAAATGCATTCTAGCAAGCTCCAGGTAAGGAAATACCACACCCTTTCTAAGGTGATTTAGAGACTTGTTGTCCAGATACTATGGATCCGGATCAGCCGAGCAGTTCCTATAGGACCACTTCTGGTGTACGGCAGAGGGCTTCTGAAGTACCTCGTCCCCGTTCTGTCAAACAGCCTCGTCGATTATTGGAGGCCGTGATAC
This sequence comes from Panax notoginseng, assembly GCA_016801055.1. Taxonomy (NCBI): domain Eukaryota; kingdom Viridiplantae; phylum Streptophyta; class Magnoliopsida; order Apiales; family Araliaceae; genus Panax; species Panax notoginseng. Next base: position 52,074,189 of record CM029017.1, read on the forward strand.
GTCCTGTCCAGGTAGATGTTCCAGACGTTGAGGATAAGGAGGCGGATATTCCAATAGAGGATCCCGCTCCTGCTGCACATGTCCCTCGCAGGGAGCTTCCGAGCATTCAGGTGGTGAACCCAGAGTTGCTGGGTGACTTGGGCAGACATCCATCGATGTATTTTCATGCTAACGAGGTATGGCGTTAGACTTTGATCTTCCTTCTTTCCTATTGATGAGGATTAAAGGGTTTTGATGTTGATCTGCATTTCATGCAGGTTCCTGGTTTTACACAGCCTCGAGGGAACTGGTTTAACATTCACTCCATGTATCAGGGGCTTCATCCTGACTATAGAGCGGTAGTGCATGAGTGGGGATTTGGGGCTTTTTTCTCCATCCTTCCATGTCATTGTCCCTGGGGTTACCTCAGGGCATTGTTTGAGCGATGGTTTCATCAGACTCAGTAACTCCATCTACTAGATTGCGAGGTGATGATGACGCCTATGGATTGGCAATTTATCACTAGTATAGAGTTTAGAGGGGAGCCAGTGCCTTGCATGGAAAATATTACCCCTACTGCTGTTAGATCCTTATTAGGAGTTCCGGCGACGGCGCTCAAAGGCAGGACTGTCCGTTCAGGTCCTTTGAGCATAGATGCTATGAGCGGGCTATTGAGTGAGCATATGCCTGATGATGTCAGAATCAGGGATCGCGTTCTATGGCGATTGTTCCTGATGATCATTAGAGGCTGCTTTATAGCAGATAATTCTTCCACGGTATCTTTCGCTTTGGTCAGCGCTACATGTGATGTGGACCGTATTGGAGAGTATGATTGGGGCTCCTACACCTTTGCCTATTTCCTCCGGGGCATGTGTATGCGCTCACAGGGTTTGACCGAGGCTTGGCTAGGATTTTACCCATTTCTACTGGTGAGTATTTCTCTTGTCATTTACCATGTATAGGTTAAGAGTGTTAACTGATAGCAGATGTTTACCTTTGTGTTGGCAGTTTTGGGCCTATGAGAGGCTTCCATGCTTGCGTCCCGTGAGTGTGTTAGGTTTAGACACCTATCCACGAGGACGACGATGGCATCATTCGATTCTGCCAGAGGTCCCTGTAGCTGAGGGATTCACTCATTGTCGTATGCAGCTGGAGTTGCTGATGGCCGACACCATCACATGGCTTCCCTATTCTGGGGAACACCTGACAGTGGGTTTTGAGGATGGATACCCGACTGGAGTCGAATATGTGATTTCCACCAGGAGAGTTCCTCTCTTCACAGATGGAGGCTGGGAGCTCTATTTAGGAGAGCGTGCTATTAGGAGCACCACAGGGGAGATTCATTTACCGATCTTGCCTCCTGCCAGGCGTTATTGGCCTGTATTGCAGTCACCCGCCATTGATATCCCATTGTTGGGGGTTGACAGTTTTGCATTGTCAGAGGGTCCATGTACTTAGGAGACGTTCCATCGGTGGTGGTCCCCTCGCACTATTGGAGCTCAGTCCTACGCCATACAGTTTATGGGGGATATGGTTCCAGGATCCTTGATGATGACGGATTGGATAGCTTATGTCCGAGATCCGACTCATATGACCCAGATTGATAGTTTGACCCGACAGTTAGACCAGGCACATATTTTTATCCAGCATTTGGGCAGAGATCCGACAGAGGCGGCTTCATTTGATCCTTCCAGCTCAGGCGCTGGCCCCTCAGGTGACCCATTCGATTTTGCCGATGCAGATCCTCCTCTATATAGGCCTGACATCCCTGTTGATAGAGATCCAGTGACTCAGGAGGAGTTACATCAGGTGGACAGGATTGATGATGTGGACATCGACACCATTGTCTTCTTCTGATGTATATTCTCATTATATCTTTTGATAGGCCTCTGTTAGATATTGGGTGGTTGTGCCCCATTCTCGCTATATCTTTTGATAGGCCTTTGTTAGATATTGGGTGGTTGTGCCCCATTTCCCTATATTTGTAACTGTACAGAGATGTTGTATTAGATGATGATATACTTAGGAATGTATGCACAGTATTTTTTCATTCCCTATATCATATTGCCATCTATTATCTATTATGCATGTATCATGTTATGCATATATATGTATGTCTACAGATATTTGGTATTGACCCCTGGATGATCTTATGACACGGCCCGTACAGATGTCTTCTTCGACAGTTAGCCGCATAGATCATACCCCACCTTCAATGGTGGCATCGGGTATGAGATCGTGGTATGATAGCATGTCACCACCAGACAAGGTGACTGTAGATCATTTATTGCAGCATACCATATCCTTTTTGACTTTTCAGGTTCTCGCAGGATTTGTGGACGGGATGATAGAGCATTGGCTACCGGATAGGCAGGTATTCCGATTCGACACCCATGAGTTGACTCCTACTCTAGAGGAGTATGCACGATTGACGATGATGCCTCTAGACAGACCTTGTGTGCATCTGGCTTTGGGAGACATGAGTAGACGATTCATGACTCTCACAGGATTGAGGCGCAAAGTGGTACAGGATGAGTTGACATCTGGCCACGTGATATCCCAGCATTTTTTGTACGGCAGATTTGGCTCGGAGGATAGCTATTCATGACATTCTGGGGATTTCACCACACCGGAGGCTCATTGGCGCTTGGCCAGAGTTGACGTACTGATGTTATGTGTATTGTCATATGTGTATATGTCGCGGTATATAGATGAGATAGATATAGGCGTTATCATGGTTGTGAGAGCTCTCAGGGAGGGTCGTACCATTGTACCTATGATTGTAGCAGAGACCCTGTGCTCGGCATCATATTGTTGCACGTATCCTTCAGGAGTGTTCACAGGTAGCTCAATCATGCTATATGTGTGGTTCATGTCACACTTGAGACCGATTGGCACTTTTAGACGACATGGGTACTGCTTCACCCATGATGTAGCTATGTCATACTCTTTTCAGCCATCAGAGTGTATAGATGCTCTGTCCTGGTCCACATTCTTGGAAGATATCAGAGATCCATTCAGCATATTGCCGTGTTCGCGGCTTAGCTCACCATATAGCTTCATTACTCATGCTTCGGGCATGGACTATCTCCCTCTGGCTGGTTTGAGGGGAGTGACCACTTATCACCCATTGGCCGTGATGTCGCAGTTCGACCAGTTCTAGGATTTTCATCCTTTTGAGGGGGCGACAGGTCAGCGTTCAGCTTCTCGGTACCTCTCAACAGAGGACAGATCTCGGGTATACGCCTGCTGGGATCAGCGCGAGATAACGGTTTTTTCTGTCAGTCATCCTTGTTATTCTGTAGAGTATTCCGCGTGGATGGAGACAGAGATTTTATCGGCTGTAGTAGTATTTGCAGTACCAGAGCGCGAGTTAGATGATGTAGAGCCCATGGAGGACATTGATACCTACATCGAGGAGGAGCCTACTGCTGGGTTGCCAGCATTTCTTCCGAATTCTCCTAGTACCGGTACTGTTGTGATTCAGCACTTGGCACAGTACTTAGAGCAGAGTCTTCATCTGATGACCTTTGAGAGAGATCAGATTCGATCTATGATGTCGATTGCTCTTGATCGGAGGTAGGCCGCTCTATTGGAGAGAGACGAGGCCTTGGCTCATAGGGATGCTGCCGTCGTTGAGCGGGATGAGGCTATATTAGCCAGATATACAGTGATAGTTGAGCGAGATATCGCCATATCTGCCCGGGATGTAGCCGTCACAGATAGTACTGCAGTGAGGTCCCTTACCACTGGCATGATCGCAGAGATGAGCGCATATATTGATGATTATATGGTCACCATGCAGATGGCTATAGATCTGTTGGGTCGTATGGATATTCTCATACAGGAGACCACAGTTTTACCTCCATCTTCTGAGAGGGACGCCATGTTGGGCTTGTTAGCTCGCATATACCCTGACTTGTAGGTGATCTTTTATTTTCCTGCACAGACTAGCTTAGCCATTTTGTCATGTATAGTTTACATTGTGTATATCAAACAGCATTATATATATGGCAGGGAAATATATTTTTTATCACTTCCCTTTTAGATATGCCTTGCTGTTTGCTTGATATTTTTCCTGCTGCTTCAGGGCTTGTGATCATGATGTATTCTGAATTCCTTCTCGGTGGATGGACATTGAGTTGTCTCTGGATAGTTCAGAATGGATCATCGATCTGTATGTATTCCTACCATCTCTCGGTGTCTTGGGACTGGTTTCTGTATGAAGATGAGGAGAGGAATGTGGCTTTCCTCTCTGAGATTGACCGCACCACAGATGGTCGCTAGCACTTCTATTCAGGAGAAGCCTAGTTAATTCCATCTCTTATGGATTGGTGTTGCTCTTAGAGGTACAATCACTGCTTAGATGGTCGCCGAATCTCCTATTTGGGAGGAGTTCAGGTAATTCCATCCCTTTGGTCTGAAGCTGAATGAAATGTAGTGGATTGAAGGATGATCCCAGTACCAACTGACAAGGGTTTGTGTTTTGGCAGGGGGTGAGACCGCACCATGAATGGCTGCCTACGTACTCCTATTAAAGAGGAGATCAGGTCTTCGTAGTTCGAACCTGGTGTAAGAGGTTCAACGTTGTATGTGGCAGGAATAGTGTAGGAATGTTTTTGTTTTTTTTTTATTTTATTGCGACCGGGCCATATGAAATGGTTGCCTACGTACTCCTATTGAAGAGGAGATCAGGTCGACATAGTTCGCCCCTCAGGGCGAGATGAAAAGTGTAATCCCATATGCAGGTCAGAGTGCGGGGAGGAGAAAGTTTAATCCTAGGTTGAGGATAAACTGCAGGTGAAAAGTTTGATCCCAGATATGGGTAGCCAAACTGCATATGCAAGAGGTTCAATCCACGGTGGGATGACCTAAGTTGTAGTAACGCAAAGGAGAAAGCCAGGCTGCTGGTTTAAAGGTATGTTTCCCTGAGGGGCAAAGTGTAGAAAAGTAGTTTGTGGTAAAGGTTTAAAGAACCGGAATGACTGGTGACCTGATGGATCTACCACCAGGATGCTGGTGAATTTCTTCGGACATAGTACCGTTTCATGGTGTCTGAGTTGATGAGTTGCGAAAATTCATCGCCGTCCATTTCTTGCAATCTGAGAGCGCCTCCTGTCAATTCTTCCTTGACAATAAACGGGCCTTCCCAGTTAGGAGCGAATTTTCCCTTGGACTGATCTTGGTTGTCCAGTATTTTCTTCAAAACCAAGTCATGTTGTCTGAATTGCCGTAGCCGGACTTTTTTGTTATAGGATCGGTCGATCCTTTGCTGATATAACTGACCATGAAAGATAGCCGCGGTTCGCTTTTCGTCTATTAGAGACAATTGGTGATACCTATCTTGTACCCATTGGTCTTCATCCAACTGAGCGTCTATCAATACTCTGAGGGATTCCATCTCAACTTCTATGGGGAGCACTGCTTCCATCCCATAGGTCAATGCGTAGGGGGTTGTCCCAATGGAAGTGCGCATTGAGGTTCTGTAAGCTAACAGAGTCAGAGGCAATAGGTCAGGCCAATTTTTGTGATTGGCAGACATCTTTTGCATAATCTTCTTGATGTTCTTCTTAGCCGCTTCAACAGCACTATTCATCTCGGACGATAGATGACTGAGTTGAGGTGTTTGATGTGGAATTTACTGCATAATTCCTCCATCATTTTGTTGTTGAGGTTCTTGGCATTGTCGGACACAATCACCTCTGGTTGTCCATATCGACAAATGACATTGTTTCTGATGAAAGCAATGATGACTTCTTTAGTAACCCTGGGGAAGGAGGCTGCCTCTACCCACTTGGTGAAGTAGTCGATCATGGTAAAGATAAATCGATGACCATTACTGGCTTTAGGCTCAATGGACCCGATAACGTCCATTCCCCACATTGAGAAGGGCCAAGGTGAACTCATATTGTGAAGTTCTCGTGGAGGGGCGTGTATAGCATTCGCATGAATCTGGCACTGATAGCATCTCCTGACGTGGTCATTGCAATCAGCTTTGAGAGATAGCCAATAATGTCCCGTCCTGAGGACTTTCTTAACAAGGAGAGGGCCACTCATGTGGGGGCCACAGACTCCGCCATGGATTTCATCCATAAGCCTTTGGGCTTGCTCTTTGTCTAAACATCTGAGGAGACCTAATCCTACATCTCTTTTGTAGAGCGCATCTCCACTCAGGTAGAATTTCATAGCAAATCGATGGATCCGCCTTTTCTTAGTCGGGCTCACCTCAGCGGGTGTAGATCCATCTCGCAGATATTCCTTGATATTCTGATACCAAGGATGTTGGATGGGAGGTAGCTCATCCGATACTTCTCCAACGTAATTCTCGTAGGCTGAGGCCTTGTGCAGGGAAATTGTGGCGCTTGGCAAGTGTCCCCTTGTTTGATATGCGAATTAAGGAGGCCAAAGTTGCTAACGCGTCTGCGAAATCATTCCTATTACGAGGAATGTGTAGAAAAGATATTTTTTCGAATCCCAAAGCCATCTTTAAAACCTGTCGATGGTAAGGCCGCAAATGTAGTTCCTTGGTTTGATAGATTCTGGTGGATTGTCTGATTACCAACTCTAAATCTCCAAGGACAGTTAACCGTCTGATGCCCATTGAATGGGCAAGTTTTAGCCCCATAAGACATCCTTCATACTCAGCCGTATTGTTGGTGCTGATAAACTGTAATTTAACGGAGACGAGATACTGCTCCCCCGTATCAGATACTAGAACTGCTCCAGCTCCAGAACCTTCCATATTAACAGCTCCATCGAAATAAATCTTCCACGTTTGGCGTGTATCGTACTGATGGTGTTGCTAAATTGTCATTACTCTTTCATCAGGGAAGTATGTCTCCAAGGGTTTGAAATCCCCTGATGGTGCGGCGGCCAGTTGATCCGCAATTCCTTGACCTTTGATGGACTTTTGAGTCACATATATGATGTCAAATTGTTGTAGGATCAACTGCCATTTGGACAGTCGACAATTCAGTATGGGTTTACTGAATACGTACTTGAGAGGATCCACGCGGGATATGAGATGGGTTGTGTGACCATAGAGGTAATGTTGTAACCTCATGGTAGCCCATGCTAAAGCACAACACGTCTTTTCGATCAGAGTGTACTTGTGTTCACTGCTGCTGAATCTTTTGTTGAGGTAATAGATAGCTCGTTCTAGGCCTCTATCATCCTTCTGTCCCAGCAGGCAGCCCATGGCATTGTCACTTACGGACAGATACATAAATAGGGGAACATCATTCCTGGGTGGTACCAAGATGGGAGCTTTAATTAGCTGTTTCTTGATTGTAAGGAAGGCAGTCTGGCACTCCTCTTTCCATTTCATGGAGGAGTTCTTCCTTAATAGCTTGAAGATTGGCTCACAGGTTGTTGTGAGTTGAGAAATAAATCTGCTAATGAAGTTAATTCTTCCCAAAAATTCCCGTATTTCCTTTTCTATCTGAGGAATGGGCATTTCAGTGATGGCTTGGATTTTGGCAAGATCCAGCTCTATCCCTTTGTGGCTGACTAGAAATCCTAGCAACTTGCCTGATTTAACGCCAAAGGCGCACTTAGCTGGATTCAACTTCAAGTTGTACTTACGCAACCTGTTGAACAACTTCCTGAGATGGTCTATATGGTCATCCTCCTTCTAGGACTTGATAATAATGTCATCCACGTAGATCTCAATCTCTTTATGCATTAAGTCGTGGAAAAGAGCCATCATAGCTCGTTGATAGGTAGCTCCAACATTGATGAGGCCGAATGACAACCGTCTATAGCAAAAAGTTCCCCAAGGAGTGATGAAAGCAGTTTTTTCACGATCTTCCTCGGCAACCATGATCTGATGATACCCCGCAAAGCAATCTGCAAAGGAGTACATGTCGTATTGCGCAGTATTGTCAATGAGAATGTGGATAAATGGCACGGAAAAGCTATCTTTTAAGCAAGCTTTGTTCAAGTCCCGGTAGTCCACGCAAACTCGCACCTTTCCTCCAGGTTTAGGTACTGGCACGATGTTGGATATCCACTCAGGATATGTAGACACCATTATGACGCCAGCTTGAAATTGTTTCACAATTTCTTCTTTCACCTTTAAACTCCATTCCGGTTTCAATCGCCTGAGCTTTTGCTTAACTGGCTTGAATCCCTCTTTGATGGGAATGCGATGAAGGACAATGTCCGTGGACAAACCCACCATATCTTTATGAGACCATGCAAACACATCCTGGAACTGGGTTAGTAGCATAACCATGTCATTCCGTTGGTTTGGGGTAAGGTCTGAACCAATCCGGATTAACTTAGGGTTTTCTAAGGTTCCGAGATTGAAAGGAGTGGTTTGATCAAGGTTGGGTTTGGGTTTGTCTTTGACCCATTCTTGAATTTCTGGAGGCACCTCAATGTCATCCGGTATACCCACCAAGGCTGAATTCATCTCTACATCAAAGGTACAATCCCTGTGGAGAAGAGGCACCATATCAGCAAGTACAGGCACATCTAAATTCAGAGTCCTAAAACAAAATATGCTTTCACTTAGTATATATATGAAATGTGTTGATCATACACAGTGTTAGCATATATTGGCAAAATAAACTGCTAATACTGTACAAAAAAGTAAGCAGTTATTATATCTACAGGGCAGAAAGAGTTTCTGCCCGCGTTACCCTTGACGACCAATGCAAGGAATGCTGTTCCAATTGGCAAGAGTAAATTCCGGGTGAATCGCAGTGATAGAGGGATTATCATCATCCTCCCTGTCCCGAATGATAGCCATTACGTCTGGGCAATCATCGTCTGGGATGTATCTGTTGGTATGCTCATCATGAACGATTATACGTATCCGTACATCATCCTGATGACGTCTTGCTTGATTCTTTGTTCCTCTTCCTCCACTGCGGGATCAGGAACAAAGATTTCTTTCTCCTTCACCGGTACCGGCTTGGGAAAAAACATCGCCATTATATTGGCTGGCACCTTTACGGGAGGTTGTGCGAACTCGGAGCTTGAAGGCAAAGCTAAACGCCGCATGGTCGAAGCTGAAGGAATCTGCTGATGCTTATGAGGATTCCTGTGACTAGAGCTGGAAGAATAGCCTAGTCCAGCTGTCCCAATTTACTGGGTTAAGCGAATGGGGTACTTGACACCCTGGCAATCTTTACCCAACCCTTGTCCCGGTTTATGACCCAACGACATCATTTCTTGCGTGGCCGACATTACCTCGGCAGAAATCTGGGGTTCGGGCAGTGGCGTTCCAATAGCATGGTATTGGGTATTGCTTATTTCCAAAGCATGAAAACTAATTGGCTCAATATCCTTATTGGCATTGATGAGCGGCATGTCCCCATACTGAGGAATCTCTGGTTCAGCGTTGACTGTGACCAGGCTACTGTTGATGATGTATTTTAACTGTTGGTGAAGAATGGAGGGGACTGCCCCTGCCATGTGAATCCATAGTCGTCCCAAGAGCAGGTTGTATCCTGAATCTATCTTGAGCCAATGGAAGGATACGCAGAATGTATGAGGACCAATCTCAATTGGCAGCTCAACTACTCCGACCGAGTTACGGTGGGCTCCATCAAAAGCTTTGATGATGGTATGGCTACTCCGAATTCGATTGGGATTGATATTCATCTTCACCAAGGTAGCATATGGGCAGATATTTAGAGAGGAACCTCCATCTATTAAAACTCCCGCCACCATATATCCGGAGGACAAGACCGTAATGTGCAACGGTTTGTAATAACCGGTCCCTTCGGGCGGTATGTCATCATCAGTGAGGGATATCACATTGTTGTTGAAAATGTGATCAACCAGATGTTAAAACTTTTTCGTATCAACTAATGTCGGTAGATAGGCTTCTTCTAAAACCTTTAACAAGACCTTACGGTGATTCTCGGAGGTCAGGACCAAGTCCAAGATTGATATCTGTTGTAGAGCTTCTTTCAAGCTTAAAACCACCTTAGCTTCGTTATGACCCATAGTGCGGAGGAAATTTTCAATCTTCTCAATGGGTACTTTCCCCTTAGACTTGATGACAGGCTTTATTACCCGTTGGAGAAGATACAGTGGATTCTCCTTCGACACTGAAGCAATTGTATGCGAGGTGGATCCTTCGCCTTCTACATAATTCCATGGAACTGTGCGCAAGCTAACAATAGGATATTGTGCTCTGCACGGCAAGTTGATTGGCTCGGGAGCGGCCACTTTCAAAGGATTGTTAATTCCCTTGAGTTGAATTACTGGCATGACAAGTGATTTGTTAACCCCATCATTTTTAGCGGATATGACTACTACTACACTCTTCCACTTAGTAGGACACGAATCCTCACTTGCCCGTAACACAGTGTCGTTATCTGCCAGACGCAGTACGCCACTGTCGATTAAATTTTGAATAAGATGGCGAAGTGCCCAGCATTCTTCTGTGCTATGACCGCGAGATTGAGAATGATATTAACATACTCCCTTAGAGTTGTATCGTCCTGAACGGGGGTTGATTGGAGGTAGAAGGGAACTAATCCTTCCTTCATTGATTAATATATAAAGGATTTCTTCCATAGGTTGGCCCAAATATGTGAATTCCTTTTTGTTGGTAAAATCCCGACGGGCCTTAGCATTCGCTCTCTTCGTCACTTTGCCTTCCAGCATTTCATTTTCTAAAAGTGAAGAGGGAATATTCATGACAATAGGTAGGAGACTGGCATGCTCCTGGCTGATTAGCTGATGAGTCACATGATGCTGATAAGTCACCAGTTCCGCCAATTGCTCAATTTATTTACAGAGAGCTTTCATCTTTCGTTCCATTGTGAACTGTAACTTGGCATAATCCCATCTGTCATCACCATCTTTGGGGGTCTGGGAGGATTCACAGCTGAAATTGGAACTCTGTCCACTGCTCCAATTGATCATATTGACCTCTTCTTCTTTGTGTTGAGGAAGAGGGTTGTCTTGAACGTGAGGATGATTGGGTTTGGTGACCACGATTTCACCATTGTCTATTAGGTCTTGGATTTTATGTTTCAATGCCCAACAATCCTGAGTATCATGTCCAGGTGCCCCGGCATGATAAGCACATTTTTGAGCAGCATTAAAACCCCGACCATTAGGGCTGGCTGGTGGAAGAAGATGCGTGATTTTCTTCTATGTTGTTAGAAGATTGAGAATGTTCTCGAGGGTGTCCTCTAAGGGTGTGAATACTCGAGGTCATTTGACTTCTCCACCTTTTGGTACTGGAGGGTTCGCAAACTGTGCTTGAAAGGGAGTGTAATTTCTCCTCTGGATAGGCATGTTTTGACTGCCTTTTTGACCCTGTAGTATCAGGGAAACATCCTCTTCTTTCTTTTTATGGACCCTCCGGGGGCTGTTCCCATAATTTCCAGATTGGATGTGATCAGCAACCGCTTGGAGTGCAGCTAGGTCTTGAATCTTTCCGGATTTCAATCCTATTTCAGCCATCTCCCCATGTTTGACAATTTCAGAAAATGGTTTGCCGATGCCGGCTAAAACTCTTTCATAGAAAGGTGCTTCTTGTATGTTTATGAAAGTCATGACCATCTCTGATTCTGTCATGGAAGGACTAACTTGGGTAGCCAGGCGCCTCCACCTCTGAGCATACTATCTGAAAGACTCATTAGACTGTTTCTTGATCTTGGTAATTTGATACCGATCAGGAGCCATTTGAGATTGAAAGTTGTATTGGGTGAGAAAAGCGTGTGCTAGCTCTTCCCAACTATGGATCTTTGAATTTTCTAATCTTGTGTACCACGAACGGGCTTCTCCAGTTAGACTTTTTTGGAACAGTTGCATTCTGAGTTTTTCATCCTCTGCATAAGATCCAAGTTCTCCAATAAACTCCTTTAGATGTGTGTAAGGATCTCCTAACCCGTCATATTTTTCAAAGTCAGGAGTCTTAAACTTTTCTAGATAATGAATACCAGGGAAAATACACAAATCAGCATATGAAAAACTCCCGTGTGTTCCAATTCCTTTGATAGTGCGAAGAGTCTCTTCCATTTGGAGGACTTCCTTTTTGATGTCACCAGTGTCTGGGTCTCCAGTGGGATGGGCAGCATCATGAGTTTTGTTGGTCGGATCCAACTGCAGTTCAGGTATTGTAACGACCTGGGTTCCTCCTTGTGTGGAGGATTCAGCATGTACGGGTATTTTCTGACCCTGTATAGACTGGTGTAATTCTTTTAGTAGAACAGCCAAATCTGTAATCTGTTTGCTTAATCCGTCGAATTCTTTGCGAGAAACTGGATTAAGTTCGGTCTGGTCGGATGACGACATGATTGACTGTAGGCATGTTGCCTTTTTGGACTTTGAACGGGTGGTAGGTCCGATTGATTCTCTGCAAAAGACTTGCATAGTTTAGTCTTTAGGGAAGGTGGATAATAACATGCTATACGATATGTCCAGTTTAGGAGTTTTATCCTGCAAAACGGATGTTAGCTGTTTGTAGCATGTATGTGTACACATTTCTTCATATTTCTCATTACATGGAGATAGATATGGAAGATAATTACAAGTAATTGAAATGAGAGCATGAAGAGACTTTCCTCCATTTTGGGTTTATCAGAGGCTGACCTATCTTAGGTTACTCTCGCGGCTTTTTGGCGTGAAGGTTCCCAAATCATCGTAATCTACTTGACGAGAAGTTAATCCGGTCTTTCAACTGGAGCGAATTTGGGTGGTGCCTTTCCTGAGCCTCGGAGAATTAGTCTTCTCACGAGTCCAGTAATCAAACACTGACGAGATAGCCTCCTGGTGGAGGGACCACACAACATACATTCACATACAATCGCGTCTTACCGTATGAAAATGATGACATGTGCGAAGCACTAATATCACAAGCAGATATGGTGCGAAGCACTAATATCATGAGCAGTTTATAGTGTGAAGCAATAATATCACAAGCAGTTTATAGTGCGAAGCACTAAGTAAGGAAATGCATTCGTACACATTCATCATAAAATGTAAATGCAACATCCACACACAAGCAGATAACAATTTTGAAAAAATTGTAATAGCGGCTTAAGTCCTCTTACTGGAGTCCCCAGCAGAGTCGCCACCTGTCGACGTCGGGGTTTTTAATTGTCCCTTTTCGTTACTTGCTCTTTGGTGTTCTCATTTTAGGTGAGATTTATTTGAAAAAACAAGTGAAAAAGGTCCGACATGTATAATGTCGACGATGGACTGTTAAGAGTCGCCAGTTGCTTTTTTAAATGGTTGTACCAACACAACCGAGAAAAGGTTTGCACATTGACCCAGTTATGTGACACTACTAAACGGGTCGATGAAATCGAGATTCATTAGGGTCCGGGGACATGGTTATGCGGAGGGAAGGTGTTAAGCACCCCCCAACATTCGTGTTACCACAGTGACCGCCTCTTTTCAAGAAACTGTTATCTGAATGTGTGTGTGTGTGGGTCAATGTGCTATTATTTGGAAGTAGTGTGAGGCCTCGTTCGCACCTATATACACAGGGTTTGAATTTTATGTAAAATTCAATTTTAAGCAAGATATGGCAGTGATGTTTTATAAAAGAGGTTTTTCAAACCCTGATGCTCAATAGTAATTGAGACCTTTTACACTCCCATTTTATTCCGTATTCGGCTGGATTGATTTTATTTGACAGATGCGAGGCATCCGTACGAAAATAATGTACAAAAAGGTGTTGAATTCCTCGTGGGTATGTAAACCATCTGAGGAAATTTAGACACCGAAGAATAATTTACAAGCTGCTTACAGCTGAAAATGTCCATCACAGGAACCGAATCTAGATCCAATGGGATGAATCTGTGATCACATGATTCCTAGGCGCACAGAATACTGCAATTTATATGAAAGCAGCAAGCAGGTATATATATAAAAGCTGTAAATATATATATACAGACATGATCACCAACCACGAAGTACATCTATGGGGGATCGGAAATGCAAATAAAGCTGTAAAAGCTATAAACCGCCACGGAGGAAACTCCAGGCGGGACGAAATGTACAGAAAGCTGTAAAAACTATCAACCACCACAAAGTAAACTCCAGGTGGGACGAAATGTATAGAAAGCTGTAAAAACGGTCAACCACCACGAAGTAAACTCCAGGTGGGACGATATATATATATATATATATATATATATATATTAAAGCAGTAAATGCACCGGATGTGAAATCCAGGCTCACCGAACAAAGTTCGATAGCAGTTCATATATATAATTATATATATAAGAAAGCCATTAAACGCACCAGATATAAGTCTAGGCTCATCGAACAGAGTTCGGCACGCAGTTCATATATATAAATGTATATATATACAAAAGCAATTAAACGCTCCAGACCGAAGTCTAAGCTCAATCGAGGCATAACTCGATAATGTTAGTCAATATTTATGTAATATATATATATATATATATATATATAGACTGAAATGAAACCACAGACCGAAGTCCGGGCAAAAGTAAGCAACACGACTCTCAACGTGTAGAAGGGTGTGTGCAAAGATGAAGAGAAAGACTCTAAAGGGTGTGAGAAGGCTTACAGTGAGCTACCAAAGAAGACTTCTATATCTTTATAGTGAGTAAACACGGACTTTTGTAGGTACAAAAGGGCTATATATGAGCTCACAGGTGTTTAAAAGGGGAAAGTACACTGCCTGGGATGAGTGCAGAGCAAATTGGGCAGGGCTTCCTCGCCGTTTTCTCTTACAAAATGGCCACCCCAAGCCCTCTATTTATAGAGGGTGGAGCCGCAGGTGTACCTGCGGTTGAGTCGCAGGTGTACCAGAGGCAACCCGGGTGGGCCCTGGTTTTTTGGCTCGGGTCGTCTTGAAGTACGTGCACTCAAGCACTGTAATCTCCACTCAAACTTTTAGAAGTGCAATCCGGGCATCCGTTTGAGGTATACAGGACCTATTTCGGACCGCCGTTGTCGAGAGTTGTACGATGGCATGGGATTAGAGTTTGTGCGAAGTCATTGAAGATGGGACGGTGCCCTCCGGTCTTCAAGTTTTAACTTTCATCCGTTACCCCGTACAATAGTCACTCGGGATTGATTAGTCTTGTGGGACACTGTTGCGTAGATATGTTGAGGCGACGTGGCGTGACATCGTGTTGGTCAGATGACGATGTTTCCCCTCACCGGTGTTATCGCCGAATTGGGCTGATAAAGCAGACGTTGCTCAGCTTCGCTGAGATTGGACTGCTGCAATTTGTTGAAGGTCCTCATGGTCATCCTTAAGGTGTGTCTGTCTTCCCGATGTTATCGTCGAGCTGGTACAATGTATCTCGTTGTGAGCGCCGAGATTGGTGGCTATTCCCATGGTTGGGACTGACACTGGATAACTCGGGGTAATCTTCGAGATTAATCGGTCTTCTCCGGTGTGTTTTCCGGTATTGTATTTGCATGCCTCGGGGTTATCTCCGAGATTATTACTCCCAAATTGCGATCTGGGGTTGATGCTGAACTTCCGGTAGTATCCGGTACGGATATGGATCGTCTTTCAGGGTTCCCTCTTAAAAGACGAATCTGCTCTCCTGCAATGTTAGTGACAGGTGTACAGAAAATTTCGAGTGTCTACACAAAGCATGTTATAATTGTGGAAAAGAAGGCCACTTAGCCCGATTTTGTCGTGCACCAAAGTCAAGTCCAGCTGGGACGGTGGCACCAAAGGCAGATACAGACAAAACAAAGTCGGTGGTTTCAGGAAGAGAATTTTTCGTGACTTCTCAAAAAGTGAGGAACCCAAATGAAGTTAGCACATGTTAGTTAATTATAAATTATTGCGAAGTCTATACCTTATTTGATACCGGCTCTACCCATTCTTTTATTTCTCCTACTTGTGCTCAACGTTTAAATTTGACTTCGGAGAAATTAGACTTTGACTTATTGATTGAAACTTCGATAGTAGAAACCTTCGTTACCTCCACTGTTTATAAATCTTGTTGATTCAAATCGACACTTTTATGTTACCTGTCGATCTTATCTCTTTGAAAATACTTGCCTTTGATGTGATTTTAGGAATCGATTGGTTAACTACTCATCAAGCTTTTTGTAAGGTTGTTAGCTTTCATATTCCTAACCAACCTATTATGCGAATTTAAGCAATCAAACCACTAAAGTCAATCATTGTCATATCAAGTCATAAGTAAAGATCCTCGAGCCTTTCGCTGGTGACTTCCTTATGTGGAATGGACCGAAGCCAGACTTTCTGTAGGTGACGTCGTGAATGACGATGACAAGTTGATAGGTATCAATGTGACATGATATCCAAGTCTTGGATGAGGGTCACAGTTTTGAATGATATTTCTATTGTTAATAAATTTCCTGACGTATTCTTGAAAACTTCTTAGCCAACCCCTAGAGCGTGAAATCAAATTTTGTATTGACCCCAGTACAAAACCCATTTCTAAAACCCTCAAATATTTTCTTCACCCAAAACGAACGTGTAATGTGCCAAAGACGTTGGCTCGAGCTATTGAAGATTACGATCGTACCATTCAATATCATCGTGGGAAAAGCGAACTTGGTAGCTAACGCGTTGAGTAGAAGATCGTATGCGTTTACGAGTGCATTGTTGTTAACACAAAAACCCATTTCGTATAACTTACAAATGATGAAGATAGAGTTAAAGACTCTAGGGACCCACGTGAAGATAACGAATATACGAGTAGAATCGACTTTAATCGATAAAGTTAAAGGCCGCTCAAGCTACACACCCGAAACTGATGAATGTGAAGAAAAATGTTCAAGAAGGCGTTATCTCAACCCTCGATTTTATTGGTCTATTTGAAATCCTCGATTGAGTAAGAATTGTGGCCTATAGACTCATTTTATCGCCAAGTATGTCGCGTGTTCATAACGTTTTTTTTCATGTATCAATGTTACGTAAATATGTGGATGACCCGAACCACGTTATTAAATTAGAACTAAACGAGATAGCAGAAGATTTAACGTATGAGGAGATACGTGTTAAAATCTTGGATAAGAAGGATCGTATTCAACACTCAAAAGTTATACCTCAAGAGTTAGAATCTGAAATGAAGTCAAGGTATCCTCATCTCTTAGGCATACCAGGTACGTACGTAAATTTCGAGGGCAAAATTTCATAAGGAGGGGAGATTATGAGACCCCAAATTTTATGAATAAAGATTTAAGTTTCTCGAAATATTTTTTTTAATATTATGGTGTGGATTTGATATAATGTTATAGTTGTGGGTAATATTTATAAATTTTGTAAAGTATGCAAGTTGTTATATAATATTCGATTGGTCGAAAAATATTATTTTTAATAGGGAATATTCGTACGATGACACAATCATTAGTGGACCCCAAAACGGAAGTATTGTCATAGATAAAAAACGACAGAATTATCTTTTTATAAAAATAACGGCAGAGGTGTTACCGTTAAAACTGTTAAACTACCCAGTAGTAAAAGTACAGTAATACGCGTGGTTGCATAGTAGCACACGGTATTGATTATTGATGCTTACGTGATAAGTCACTCAGTTATACTCAATTATTGCTGCAGTAATTATTGCATCATATCTCTCATATTATTGATTCAATTATTATCACAGTATCATCTGCATAATATGATAATTAAGACGGCAAAGTTATTCATATTATTATTTGCAATATTGACAATGTCTAGAAGTTCTGTCAAGGAGAGGTTTGGTCACCTAATTGCGCGCCAATAAGGAGAAATCCTTATCAGAAAGCCCTCTTTCATGGGAACGACCTGGTTGTTAAATATTATGAATTATAATATTAATGATGAATAAGTTCGTGTTGATTAAAGATGAAATTGATAGTTCCATTGTGTGAGAATTATTAGTGTTAGTAGAAATCGATATTTATTTCGATAATAATTGATGTCTGGAGGTTATATTGACCAATCGGGTATTTGGGACACTTGTTGTGTCGAAGTACTATTCACGAGTTACTACTTATGAGTTACTATTTATTAGTTACTATTCATTAGTTAATATTCACGAGTTACTATTCACGAGTTACTATTTACGAGTTACTATTCATAAGTTACTATTCATGAGTTACTATTCATAAGTTACTATTCACGGGGTATTTTTCATGACAAAAATATATTTCTTTTCGGTCCAAATCATTTTTGAGTATAATATTATTCCATGAGGAGATGTGATAATTTTTCAGACCGTTGGTTGAAGTTATTATAGTAAATCAATATGGATCGTTGGTTGAAGATATAATAGTAAATCAATTTGGACCGCTGGTAGAAAGTTATAATAGTAAATCAATATGGATCGCTGGTTTAAAGTTTTAATAGTAAATCAGGATGGACCGTTGCTTTAAGTTTTAATAGTAAATCAATATGGACCGTCCGTTTAAAAGTAAATCAATCTGGACCGTTCATGAATTAGTTACTATTCAGTCCATTCTCCTATAAATAGAAGTTCATTCCTTCATTATTTCTTACGAATTCACTGAAACTCTAAAAGAGAAACTATAGAGTAAAAGAAAAAAAAGTATTCTGCTACTTCACTACTCCAGTATTCAGTTATCTAAGGTAAGGGATATTATTTGTTGTACTCGTAAGGGGTATTATTCTTTCGTATTCATGAAGAGAGTTATTTTCTTTTAATACTCGTAAGGGTTGTTATTCTATTTTTTTATTATTACGTTGGAATAACCTGTTTATGCGAAGTACCGCATCCGTAAGAGTTTTACTTGCATAGTATATGGCGTGGAATATCTTCTCTCGGCGTTGACCCAAAATATCCCCTACTGCATAATCACTCGCATCGCACATTAACTCAAAAGGCATATTCCAATCCGGTGCGATAATAACTAGAGTTGTAGTCAATTTTTTCTTCAATTGCTCGAATGCTTACTTACAATCCTCATCGAACTTCAAAACTGAATCTTTCTCTAAGAGACTACACAATGGTTTTGCAATCTTAGAGAAATCCTTAATGAACCTTCGGTAGAAGCCCGCATGTCCCAAAAAACTGCTGATTCCCTTAACTATAGTTGGCGGTGGAAGATTTTCAATTGTTTCCAACTTCCCTCTATCAACCTCTAATCCCTTCGCAGAGACCTTGTGCCCCAAGATTATTCCTTCTTCGACCATAAAGTGGCACTTTTCCTAGTTAAGCACCAAATTCGTCTCCACGCATCTCTTTAAGACCATTACCAAATTTTCTAAACAGACATCAAAATTATCTCCAAAGACAGAGAAGTCGTCCATGAAGACTTCCACATTCTTCTCTACCATGTCCGAGAAGATGGCCATCATACATCGTTGGAAGGTTGCGGGTGCATTACACAAGCCAAAAGACATTCTCCTGAATGCAAAGGTGCCATATGGGCACGTGAAAGTGGTCTTCTCTTGATCTTCAGGAGTAATGACTATTTAATTATATCCCGAATATCCATCCAATAAGCAGTAAAATTCGTGCCCTGCCAACCTATCCAACATCTTATCAATAAAAGGCAGAGGAAAGTGGTCTTTGCGGGTTGCCTAATTCAGCTTCCTATAGTCCATGCAAACCCTCCAACCGGTCACTGTACTCGTCAGAATTAATTTATTGTCATCATTTTGTACTACGATCATTCCTCCCTTTTTCGACACACATTGAGCGGGGCTAACCCAAGCACTGTATAAAATTAGGTAGATCATTCCCACATCCAACCCATTCAGAATTTCTTTCTTCACTACTTCTTTCATGATTGGATTGAGCCGTCTCTATTGTTCCAATGTTGGCTTTGCTTCCTCTTCCACAAGAATTTTGTGCATACAGAAGGATGGACTGATTCCCTTGATATCTGCAATTGTCCATCCTATAGCCGATTTATATTCTCTAAGCACTCTCAGCAACTTATTTTCCTGCAATTTGTTAAGCACAGAAGCAATAATAACAGGTAAAGTATTAGAATTGCCTAAATATGCATACCTGAGGTGTTTAGGAAGTGGCTTAAGCTCAAGTGTAGGTGGCTCCTCCAATAAAGGTTTCATCCTTGACGTGGTTGTGTCCTCCGTGTGTAATGGCTTAAATGGTGCCTTGAATCTACTAACGCGTGGCAAGGAATCCAGCATATGCAAATAATCTATGAACTATGGATCATCTAAATCTTCATCCCCCAGTAGTGTAGTTTCTAATGGATCATTAGCCAAACTTTTAATCATGTCTTCGTTGATTATCTGATCAATGACATCCATCCTGAAAAACTCCTCTTCATCCGTAGGGAACTTCATGGCTTTGAATATGTTAAACTTTACTTCCTGATCTTGGACCCTCATGGTTAATTCTCCTTTTTGCACATCGATGAGAGTCCTACCCGTAGCCAATAACGGTCTCCCTAGGATGATTGGGATGTTCTTATCTTCCTCAAAATCCAAAATTATGAAGTCCGTGGGGAATATGAATTTGTCTACCTTGACCAAAATATCCTCCACAATGCCTCTTGGGTACGTGACTGGTCTATCCGCCAACTATAGAGATATATTGGTCTGTTTCGGAGCTGGTAAACCCAATTTGGTGTATATTGATAATGGTATGAGGTTCACACTTGCCCCCAAATCACATAAACCCTTGTTGAACGCCATGTTCCCAATTGTGCACGGAATGGTAAAACTCCCCGAATCTTTTAACTTAAGCGGTAACTTTCGTTGTAAAACTGCACTGCACTCCTCTGTTAATGCTACAGTTTCAAAATCTTCTAACTTTTTCTTCCTTCATGAATTTAGCATAACTTGGCATCTGCTCTAAGGCTTCTGCGAAAGGGATGTTAATCTGAAGTTTCTTAAAAAATTCTAAAAATTTAGTGAATTGCTTGTCTAATTTTTGTTTTTGGACTCTGCTGAAACGACGGTGGAGGATACACAACTGGCTTATCATCTGACTTTGCCTGTTTAACTTGCTTTTTCCCACCCTGTTTCTCTTTAACCACTTTGTTGTCATCAACTTTGTCATCTTTTATAACTGAATTTTCTACAATTTCCCCATCTAAATGTTTTCCACTTCTCAAAGTGATTGTCTAACACTGCTCATGATTTCCCTTCGGATTCCTTTCTATGTCACTTGGTAGAGTCCCGCATGGTCTATTATTTAATTCTAAGGTAAGTTGTCCCATCTGATTTTCTAGATTCTTGATGGCTACTGCTTGTGACTTCATAACTGCCTCATTGCTCGTTATATACTTCGATAATAACTCTTCTAAATCTGTTTTTTTCTGTTGATGCTGAGTTGTGTTTTGATGTTGATTTTGGAATCCCGGGGGATAAGATTATTGTGGAGCTTGCTGATTCTGATTGTTTCTCCATAAAAAATTAGGATGGTTCCTATTCCCCGGGTTGTAGGCATTTTGATACATATTGTGTGGCGGAATCCTGTTATAGCTGCCCACAAACTGAACCGCTGCTGGATTGATGGCACACTACTCCGTAGGATGTTCTCCTGCACAGAACTCGCAAACATATGCCACCTGTTGTGGTAGTTCACCCGTCATGGTATCCATTTTCTTTGATAAGGCAGCAATCTATGCTGCCAATGCGGTTACTCCAACTACCTCTAATAAAGTCCCAACTACCTTAGGTTGTGTCATCCTCGCTGCAGGCCACTGGTAATTATTAGCTGCCATCGTTTCCACTAACTCATATGCCTCCTCGTAACTCTTGGGCATGAATGCTCCACCTGAAGTTGTGTCTATACTAGTCCTAAGATTCCCAGTCAACCCATTATAGAATGTGTTCATCTGCAGCCATTTAGGTAATCCGTGATGTGGGCATTTTCTGAGCAATTCCTTGTACCTCTCCTATGCCTCATACAATGACTCCCCATGCTGCTGTTCAAACACAGTAATCTCATTCCTCATTTTTGCAGTCTTTGCTTGTGGAAAGAATTTAGTCAGGAACTTCTGAGCAAGGTCATCCCAAGTAGTTATTGATCTTGACGGTAGAGAATATAACCAATTCTTCGCCTTATCCTGCAGTGTGAACGGAAACAAGCGAAGTCTGACCGCGTCGTTCGACACCCCATTATATTTGAAGGTGTCACATATCTCCAAAAACTTGATCAAGTGTTCATTCGGATCATCATTTGCAAGTCCCCCAAATTGTACTAATTTCTGAATCATCTGAATAGTCCCAGGCTTGATCTCAAACGTGTTTGTAGCAATCGCTGGCCTGGTGATACTCGACTGAAGCTCAGTAACCTTAGGTGTAGCAAAGTCCCATAGCGCTTTCTGGTCTTCGGCAACGATTACTTCTTCTTTTTCAGCATTCTCAAGGTTTTCCCTCGTGTCTTTAATCCACTTACTTAACCTTTGAAACCTTATCTCGATATCGTCCTCAAAAGGAAGCAAGTCTAGGTTTTAGAACCGAGTTTGCATAAACCGACTTCAAGAACTTGAAATAGAACGAACAAAACAAAAAGAAAAAATGTTTAAGTAAAACTGAACTAATTGAACTGATATTGAAAAATATTAAAATTTATACTAGTCCCCGGCAACGGCGCCAAAAACTTGTTGGGTAAAATCTATATACGCACAACACGCAAGTATATGTTGTCAACAAGTAATAAAGTTATAAGTTAAGTATCGTTCCCATAGAGATTAGCAAGAAATTAACCCTCACAATTACAAGTTTCCTATTAATCCAAATTTTATTAAACTAACCAATTTAAGAATTATAACTAAAAAATATTAAAAATACTAAGAATACCAAACAATCAACAAACCCTAAAACTGAAATTTCAAACAAATATTGGAGAATTAGGCTTACAACTTCACTCTAAGTATCACTCTGATTATTACCCTTATTCCAATTTAATTCACTATCCCAGTTTATTAATCAAGAACACTCAAGTAGAACTAGCCACCTCTCGATGCACTAATACCATATTAACTCAAATCCACAATTAAATAGAATTAAGTTAAACACCTTAATTAACTAACTCGGTATATCTCTATGTGAATTACAATCAAAGAAGGTTTAAGTTCAAGTTCTCTATCTGATTATATGTGATGTTAAGCATATCTCTACCCTAACATTCATCAAGATTCCATTCATTCACAGAATTCAAGAACACATGTTATAGTGACTAGGTCTAGACTCGTATTTCCTCTCTCGAATCCATACAAGTCCACATAAAATTGGTGATCAAGCAATTCATAAATTCAAGCACAAATCAATATAGATAAACTGAAGAATAGCTTATTAAACTGAAAATCAAACATTACACAACCATCGTTCAACTCAAAGATCCGTTATAAGCCTAATAAAGAATTTAGTTCAACATAATTGAAATAAAATTGAATTAATCAAAGTAAACATCATCCCAATTACAAAAATTAAACTAAAGAAAAAGAATGAATCCAGAACCACCTTCTCTCAAGCCTTAATCTACAATTATCGTGAAATCTGTGACACCCTCCAAATCCTGGTACTTCATTTCCTCAAGATTTGGTGTTCACTTAATCAAAACATTCATTTCTAACTATCCAATCATAATAAAATTGAATAATAAAAACTTGTCCATACAGGATTAAACTTAAATAAAAATATCCCAGGTTATCTAACCTTTAGTTACAAACATTCAAATGCAGAATTTAAAATTTATTACATCACATCATATTTAAAGTCTATTATCATAATGATAAAAATAAAATTTACAAGTCTTCATCACTTGTATATTTTTCCCTTTCCTTTGGTAGACGAAGGTTCACCTACCTTGTCTTCTTTAACTGCAATGAGTTTATAAATATGCAAGAGTGAGCAAAACAATTGCTCACTGGATATAATATAGAATCAACAGGAGTATAACAATAATAACTGTCGAAATAGGCTCATCAAAAGTGAATAGTACTCTATCAATAATAATCAGAAACTGAAATCCCAAAATATGGAAAATATACATCACTGAGGGTCGTAAGACCATGAACTACGTCTACAGTTGCAAGTAATCTTTTAACTCCAACTTTAACAGTCATAAGACTATAAGGACCTCGTACTTAGGGGGATCAGCCCTTCGTACAATGTATTGTGCACAAACATTTTAACGCTATGCGTAAGTTAACCCCTAATCATAACAGTAGGGTTGTTCATCTCAGTATTCAAAGTACAAGTCCGCACCAAAGGAAGTTTGGTTTGGATAAGCTTTCAAGGTAATTTAAAATTCAACGAACATCAACTAAGGAGCAGTTGAATAAAACCAATAACACTATACTATAGAATAATCGTGATTGAATCAATCATAGTAGACTAAAGTCATGCTTTAGGAATAATCTAATAGCATACAATTTGAATAACTATAGCATACCTTGCTTGAACAATACTAAGCCAAGGTTAGTTAGAATTGAACACTAAACATGCACAGCAATTTGAACGATAGAAATGAACGACATTAGTGTATATAGTTGTGCATGCTAAACAACAAGTAAAATACAAGAATAACTTGCTCCAGAATAACTTACATCATTATATTGTAATCGAATTGAAAACAGTAATTGAATTAACAAGATAATAGATTAGAAAACTTGCCTTATTCGTAGATTAAACCGAACAATTTGAATCACAATATCCTATATACATATGTCATCCTGACATAGTTAGTCATTATCACATAACTAATACATTCATCATGTAGGTTTGATTATTTAATCACATAATCAAGTTATAACACAAGTTAATTTTTAATAACATAATTATTCATAGTATAGAAATACTAAAATCAACATTTTACAGTCCTACTATCATCACATAACTTTTCTTAAAATTTCGTGTATAAAAAGTACACTGTCAGACCATTCTGCTTCGCACCGCGGCGCCACAGTTTACACTGTGGGTCGCGCTGCGGCGTGGAGATGGCGCTGTGGCGCCACTAACGTACTGCTGGGCCACGCCGCGACGCGAAACTGCAGTTCCGACTGACAGCTTCGGTAACAGTATAAGAAAAAGCCAATTTGGCTTACAAGCTCGTTTCTAACAGACTAATTCACATGCAATTCATACAAAAACTTCATGTTAACATAATTCAAGAACTTCTAACATGTTTCTACCCATACAACAACATAAACAACGAATTTAAAACATCCAATTTCACTGTTTTTGATAAAAAAAAAACCCACTTTTTGAGATTTCAATGAAAATCAACACTGTAAATTTTGTTTTTTCAACCAAAACAATTAATTCAAAGTATCTTTATCAATAATTATACATACTCTATCAAATTAGATGATCAATTTATCAACTAAACAACTAATTAATCCTCTATTTCTACTTTAAATTAACCCATACCCATTCACAAAACTATCTGTAAAAAGGTTTTCTTCATAAATTACATACATAATAACAATACATTGACTATAACTTATGAGAATAGTTTTAACATCACTAGTTTATCATATAAAGCCACATAATAACAACAATTCATCCTTACCAAAGGATTCTACAGAGAATTTGGGAAGAGAAAAAACTAAACTATTAAAACTAAAAAGAATAAAATAAAACCTTAAAGAAGATGATGATACTATCTCTTTGATTGTCAAGCTTTTCTCCTCTTCACTCCCAATTCTCTAGGATTCTCTCACTTTTCTTCTTCTCTTCTTCTTCTTCTTGTGAGTTTTCTTTCTTCCTAACTCTAACATACGTAGAATAATATAACGTATATAGTAATAATAGATATATTAAGTATAGGATTTTAACTGACATCAGTTATAGAATTTTGAAAATCAAAAGCCATAAGGCTTGTTTGGCTAGCTAACTAAAAATAACTCATTAACCTTTACACCTTGTTTGGTAAACCTAATTAAAATAAATGGATTAATCCTTATACCTTGTTTGATAAAACATCATTAGATTAAAGACTTTAATATGCAATAAGACATGTTTGGCAAAACTAAATTAAACTCTTTTAATTTATTTTAATAACTCCTTTATAGCAAGGTTATTTGTCACACTTCTAATAAATTAAATAATCAATTTAATTAATTCAAATATTAATCTATTAAATTACTTTCACATATAAATCATTATCACATAATTATAATTTACTTTATAATTTTATTCAACCAACTAACACTTTATTTTAATCACAATTCTAATTAAAATATTATAATTCATTTAATCACTATAAGCTCTCTAATTAAATTATTAAATTAGTATATAATCTCATCACAATTTATTTTCTTAACAGCTTAATTATTTTCTTACAAATAATTAACTAAATCAAATCAATCAAATTGAACAATTATTTATTCAACAATAAACATAACCATTAAATATTTATATAACTCGAATAAATATTTCAAATTAAATTAAAAGAATCTGGAATGTTACATCATTCCCCTATTAAAAGGATTCTGTCCTCAGAATCACAATTCAAATAAATCATTCGTTACATTCTTCCCTACTTACAAAGATTCTGTCCCCAGAATCGAAGACACATATTAAACAAATAACTCAGGATAATCTTTCATCATTTTATCTTCGAGTTCCCACGTAGCTTCTTCAGCGTTGTGGTTTCTCCATATTACTTTCACAGAAGGTATAACTTTATTCCTGAGCACTTGTTCTTTCCTGTCAACTATCTGGATAGGAATATCTTCATAAGACAAGTCTTTATCAAACTGCAACGGTTCGTACTCGATCACGTGCTTGTAATCGGGCTTATATGGTCGTAACACCGTAATATAAAAAATATTGTGAATGTTTTCCAACTCTGGAGGTAAAGCTATCTCGTAAGCCACCTCTCCAACTCTTCATAGCACCTCGAAGGGTCCAATAAACTCGGGTTTAGCTTTCCCTTCTTATCGAAACGAATTTTCCCCTTCCAAGGAGAAACTTTTAGGAATACATAACTTCTTATATCAAATGCATGATCTTGCCTGTGTTGATCAGCATACTTCTTCTATCGGTCTTGAGCTGCTACCAATCTTGTCCTGATGAGTTTGACAACGTCAGCAGTTTGTTGCACTAGTTTCGGTCCTAGCAGTTGACGTTCACCGACTTCATCCCAGCATAGTGGAGTTCTGCACTTTCTGCCGTACAATGCCTCGTAAGGCGGCATGCCGATGCTCGCGTGGTAACTGTTGTTGTAAGTGAATTCCACCAATGGTAGATGTTCTTCCCAGCTACCTTTGAAATCCATGGCGCATGCTCTAAGTATATCTACCAATGTCTGAATCGTTCGTTCGCTTTGGCCATCTGTTTGTGGATGATAAGCCGTACTCATTCGTAACTGTGTCCCCATGTATTCTTGTAGTCTCTTACAGAAATTGGACGTGAATCGCGGATCTCTATCGGACACAATTGATACTGGCACTCCATACCTCGAAACGATCTCTTTAATGTACAATCTTGCCAACTGATCAAGATTGAATCTAATCTTTGTTGGTAAAAAGTGCGCTGACTTCGTCAGTCGGTCCACTATCACACAAATTACATCGCATCCTCTCTGAATAGTTGGAAGACCCACCATAAAATCCATTGTGATGTGTTTCCATTTCCATTCTGGTATTTCCAACGGTTGAAGTAATCTGTTGGGTCTTTGATGTTCGGCTTTTACTATTTGGCATGTCAAGCATTTCGCTAGACATTCTGCAACGTCCCTTTTCATATTCGGCCACCAAAAATGTCGGCGCAAATCTTGATACATTTTCGTGCTTCCTGGATGAATTGAATATTTTTGAGCTATGAGCTTCGGTCAAAATTTCTTCTTTCAGCTCTGGTGTTGCTGGAACCTATATTCTTCCCTCAAACTGTAGTAGTCCTTCGGTGTCGATCTTGTATTTTACATCACTACTCTCAATCAGATTCTCTTTGATTTTCCTACACTCTTCATCTTGTAGTTGAGCATTCTTCAATTTGTCCACTAAAGTTGGACCAGCTTCTATCTTGAATAGTTGTTCGTCAGATGCTTTTGGAAATTTGATTTCCAACTCCAGTTTTGTCATTGCTGAAATGAGCTCCTCTTGAGTTGTTATCAGCATCAACTTCTCTCGACCTTTCCTGCTTAAAGCATCTGCCACCACATTCGCTTTGCCCAAATGATAAAAGATCTCACAATCGTAATCTTTTATCAGTTCCATCCACCTTCTTTGACGCATGTTCAAATCCTTCTGAGTGAAAATATAATTCAAACTTTTATGGTCTGTGTAGATCTCACATTTCTCTCCATAAAGATAGTGCCTCCATATCTTCAGAGCAAATACAACTGCAACCAATTCCAAATCATGAGTCGGATACCCTTTCTCATAATCCTTCAGTTGTCTTGATGCATACGCAATAACTTTGTCGTTCTGCATAAGAACACAACCCAACCCTTTGTGTGAGGCATCACTATACACCACAAAATTTCCTGTATTATCTGGTAATGTCAACACAGGTGCCACACTTTGCTTCTTCTTCAAATCTTGGAAACTCTCTTCACATTTCTCCGTCCAAACGAATTTTACAGCTTTCCTTGTCAAATTTGTTAGCAGAGTGGCTATCTTAGAAAAATCTTGAATACATCTTCTATAATAACCGGCCAGTCCCAAGAAACTCCTCACTTCCGACGGTCTTCTTGGTTGTTCCCAATTGATTACAGCTTCCACTTTTGACGGATCCACTAAAATCCCATCCTTGTCAATAACATGACCCAAAAATTGTACACAGTCGAGCCAAAATTCGCACTTAGAGAATTTCGCGTACAGCTTTTTCTTCCTTAGTGTTTCCAATGTCAAACATAAATGTTCTACGTGTTCTTCCTGAGTTTTGGAATACACCAGAATGTCATCAATAAATACCACTACAAACTTGTCTAAGAATGGTTTAAACACCCTGTTCATCAAATCCATGAACACAGCAGGTGCATTGGTTAAACCAAAAGACATTACCAAAAACTCGTAATGTCCATACCGAGTTCTGAATGTCGTTCGTGGTATATCCTCCTTCCTCACTTTTAACTGGTGATACCCACTTCTCAAATCTATTTTTAAAAAATATTTAGCACCCTTCAACTGATCAAACAAGTCATCTATTCTAGGCAACGGATACTTATTCTTAATAGTGACTTTGTTTAACTCTCTATAATCAATGCAAAGACGCATTGTTCCATCCTTCTTCTTCACGAATAAAACTGGCGCTCCCCACGGCGATACGCTTGGTTGAATATATTTCTTGTCCAGCAGCTCTTGCAACTGTACCATTAGTTCCTTCATTTCTACCGGAGCCATTCTGTACGGGGCCTTCGATATCGGTGTTGTACCTGGCGCTAAGTCGATCACGAACTCAATTTCTCTGTCAGGAAGAAGTCCTGGCAAATCCTCTGGAAAGACGTCTTCGAATTCCCTCACTACTGGTATTTCATCCAGTTTTACATTCTTCTTCTGAGTATCGACTATGTAAGCTAAATAGCCCACACAGCCTTGACTCAACAATTTCTTGGCCTGCATAATCGTCAGACATATCATTTGTCTAGGCGACTTGCTACCATAAAATACTACCTTTGACGGAGTCATAAGGTTTACACACTTCTTTTGGCAGTCAATTACCGCTCCGTATTTGAACAGCCAATCCATTCCCAAAATTACATCAAACTCCCCGAGTTTAATCAGAATTAAATCTACCAATAAGATATTCTCCTTAATGTTCACCGTACAATTCTTGTATACGAATCTAACAGGGAATACTTCCTTATTCGCAATTTGTATGTTCAAAGGAAAATTCAGTTCTTCTCTAGGCAATTCTAACCTCTTAGCAACTTGTGATTTGTGACACCCCCTAAATCCTGGTACTTCATTTTCTCAAGATTTGGTGTTCACTTAATCAAAACATTCATTTCTAACTATCCAATCATAATAAAATTGAATAATAAAAATCTGCCCATACAGGATTAAACTTAAATAAAAATATCACAGGTTATCTAACCTTTAGCAAATTCATCAGATATAAACGAACAAGTAGCACCCGAATCAAATAATACATAAGCATTTATTTCATTGATTGGGATAATACCTGACACTACATCTTTTGATTGCACAGCATCTTGCACAGTCATGTTAAAGGTTCTAGCTGTGGGTTTGTTTGATGTTACAGGTCCTGCAATGGCCCATGTACCTCCATTGTTACCTCCATTGCTTCTGGTAGTCACTCCATCCTTCTTCTTAGGGCATTCACGAGCAAAGTGATCCTTGGATCCGCACGTGAAGCACGCATTCTTCTTCGGTTGAGTGCAATTTGGGGCGATGTGACCCTCCTGGCCACAATTGAAGCAAACTCGTTTCCCCATCAAGCACGCACCCTTGTGAAATTTCTCGCATGTCGCACATGCTTCAAACTTTTTGTTTTGCTGGTTACCCTGATGGTTTCTAGTACCCATGCTCCCATTCCACTTTCTCTTCAAGCTGTTGTTGATGTTGTTGTTGTTGTTTCCACTGCTACCACCTCCATTCTTAATCTCATTCTCATTCTTCTTCTTCTTTTATTCCTGATTGAACTTTGTCACTGCCTCACCTCCACCTTCAATGAGTACTGCTTTCTCCATCACCGCTGCAAATGTCTTCAATTGGAACAGGGAAACCCTACTGTATAGCCAGGGCTTCAGTCCCTGTTTAAACCTTTTTGCCTTACGCTCATCTGTACTGACCTGATATGGTGAAAACCTCGCCAATTCGTTGAATTTCGCGGCATACTCAGATACCGGCATCGTTCCCTGCTTTAATTCTAGAAACTGCACTTCTAGCTGACTCTTCGAACTCTCCGGGAAATAAGTCTCGAAGAAAACCTCCTTGAACCTATCTCAGGCCATCACTCATAGCTCTTCACGAGTTTTATTGGCCTGCCACCAATAACTAGCTTCTGCTTTCAACATGAAAGTTGCGAAAGCAGTCTTCTGATCATCCCCTACCCTAGCGACATCGAACACCTTTTCTATCTCCGTAATCCAGGTCTGTGCTTCAACTAGATTCATGGACCCACGGAATTTAGGTGGTTCCACTGCCTTGAAATCCTTAAACGTTGTTCCTTGGTTCTGTGGTTGATTTTGCAACACTCTTGTCAGTAGCGTCACTAGTTATTGAACGGGATTGCCATCAACATTGCCGTTATTGGTTCCTTCCGTGGTTCTCTGTCGTGGTGGTTGACGTCTGGGAGGCATTTTCTATTAAAACAAAACATCTATTAGACAATTACCCAGCTTCTTTAAGTATTTTCAAATTAACTTGCCTCCAAACAGAAATAACCACATAACACATAACACTTTGAATAAAGTAACAACTTTTATTTATTCCTCATTACTTCGAAAAACATAAAAACAATAGCATCACTGCTATTTGCATTCCTTTCCTGAACCACAAAAGTTCAGGACAACATCATAGTCATATCCCATAGGTTGCATAACACTTGGGATTTACAATTTATTTAACCTTTCACTCATCGTACAATAGCTACAATGTTCTATTAAGATACTTCTTAGCCCTATCACGTTCTTCCTCCATGACTCGGACCATTGTTCTGCGATCTAACACGAATGATGGCAGCATCTCGAACTGAATCGGATATCCCATGACCAGATCTTAAGCTCGATTAATTGCGGTGTTAAATACTTTATCAATCTCTTCCATCTTCATCCTCTTTATTTGCGTGTCTCTTGTTGCTAATCTGGTTCGTTGAAAAGGTTCCTCGTAAGCATCTTCAGCTCTTGCCCTCATAGCAGCTTCTTCTCTCAGCTTGTTCTTCAGTTCAGCGACCACTTTGATCAGTTGTTCTTTCTCTCCTTCCGTCTGTACTAGTTTCTCCTCGACATTTATCAGTCGTTCTTCACGATCCTGGATCTCGTCGTCCTTCTATGCCATTGCAGTCTGTTGTTCAGCTACTATCTATTGAAATTCCTCGACAGTATCCTGATGTTCCACATTGCGGTCATAGACTTCGTCGTACATACGAGCGGCTAGCGAGGTTAGTGGAGTCTCTTCCTCCTCATCCTCGTCATCCTCATCCTCTTGTGGTAACTCAACGGGATCTTCCTCATCTGTCTCCACATCATCATCCTCATCCTCAACTACTGTGACCAACGGGGCTGACTCCCGTGGCAGTAGTTGTTCCCAAACTACCTGAATGTCACGAGGCTCCTCCTCTATAGGAATTTGAGGTCCCTCCTCCCTAGCCTGACTGGATTCTCCGACATTAATCATCCTGACAACAAAGTTTTAAAGTTTTAATTATTAATCATTACTACTCGACACTCACGAGTACATAAATTATAATCACACAAGCACATAAGTGTTTTATTACTTCTTTCTTAAAACTCGATAAGAGTTATCTCCACTATCTTTTCAAAGGTTACTTCCTAAGGCTTTCCCTCCCCCCACCTAAGGTTCATAACCTAAAG
Organism: Panax notoginseng; assembly: GCA_016801055.1. Taxonomy (NCBI): domain Eukaryota; kingdom Viridiplantae; phylum Streptophyta; class Magnoliopsida; order Apiales; family Araliaceae; genus Panax; species Panax notoginseng. The sequence continues at coordinate 52,106,489 of CM029017.1, forward strand.
CTTTGATACCAACATGTGACACCCCCCAAATCCTGGTACTTCATTTCCTCAAGATTTGGTGTTCACTTAATCAAAACATTCATTTCTAACTATCCAATCATAATAAAATTGAATAATAAAAACCTGCACATACAGGATTAAACTTAAATAAAAATATCTCAGGTTATCTAACCTTTAGTTACAAACATTCAAATGCGGAATTTAAAATTTATTACATCTCATCATATTTAAAAGTCTATTATCATAATGATAAAAATAAAATTTACAAGTCTTCATCACTTGTACATTTTTTCCTTTCCTTTGGTAGACGAAGGTTCACCTACCTTCTCTTCTTTAACTGCAATGAGTTTATAAATATGCAAGAGTGAGCAAAACAATTACTCACTAGATATAATATGGAATCAACAAGAGTATAACAATAATAACTGTCGAAATAGGCTCATCAAAAGTGAATAGTACACTATCAATAATAATAAGAAATTGAAATCCCAAAATATGGAAAATATACATCACTGAGGGTCGTAAGACCATGAACTACGTCCACAGTTGCAAGTAATCTTTCAAATCCAACTTTAACAGTCATAAGACTATAAGGACCTCGTACTTAGGGGGATCAGCCCTTCGTACAATGTATTGTGTACAAACATTTTAACGCTATGCGTAAGCTAACCCCTAATCATAACAGTAGGGTTGTTCATCTCAGTATTCAAAGTACAAGTCCGCACCAAAGGAAGTTTGGTTTAGATAAGCTTTCAAGGTAATTTGAAATTCAACGAACATCAACTAAGGAGCAGTTGAATAAAACCAATAACACTATACTATAGAATAATCGTGATTGAATCAATCATAGTAGACTAAAGTCATGCTTTAGGAATAATCTAATAGCATACAATTTGAATAACTATAGCATACCTTGCTTGAACAATACTAAGCCAAGGTTAGTTAGAATTGAACACTAAACATGCACAGCAATTTGAACGATAGAAATGAACGACATTAGTGTATATAGTTGTGCATGCTAAACAACAAGTAAAATACAAGAATAACTTGCTCCAAAATAACTTACATCATTATATTGTAATCGAATTGAAAACAGTAATTGAATTAACAAGATAATAGATTAGAAAACTTGCCTTATTCGTAGATTAAACCGAACAATTTGAATCACAATATCCTATATACATATGTCATCCTGACATAGTTAGTCATTATCACATAACTAATACATTCATCATGTAGGTTTGATTATTTAATCACATAATCAAGTTATAACACAAGTTAATTTTTAATAACATAATTATTCATAGTATAGAAATACTAAAATCAACATTTTACAGTCCTACTATCATCACATAACTTTTCTTAAAATTTTGTGTATAAAAAGTACACTGTCAAACCATTCTGCTAACTCGCGCTGCGGCGCTACAGTTTACACTGTGGGTCGCACTGCAGCGTGAAAATGGCGTTGTGGCGCGGAAAATAAACTACGAAGCCGTGTTGCGGCGTAGAGATGGCGCTGCGGTGCCACTAACGCACTGTTGGGCCGCGCCGCGCCGCGAAACTGCAGTTTCGACTGACAGCTTCGGTAACAGTACAAGAAAAAGCCAATTTGGCCTACAAGCTCGTTTCTAACAGACTAATTCACATGTAATTCATACAAAAACTTCATGTAAACATAATTCAAGAACTTCTAACATATTTCTACCCATACAACAACATAAATAACGAATTTAGAACATCCAATTTCACTATTTTTGATAAAAAAAAAACTCACTTTTTGATATTTCAATGAAAATTAACACTGTAAATTTTGTTTTTTCAACCAAAACAATTAATTCAAAGTATCTTTATCAATAATTATACATACTCTATCAAATTAGATGATCAATTTATCAACTAAACAACTAATTAACCCTCAATTTCTACTTTAAATTTACCCATACCCATTCACAAAACTATCTGTAAAAAGGTTTTCTTCACAAACTACATACATAAGAACAATACATTTACTATAACTTATGAGAATAGTTTTAACATCACTAGTTTATCATATAAAGCCACATAACAACAACAATTCATCCTTACCCAAGGATTCTACAGAGAATTTGGGAAGACAAAAAACTAAACTATTAAAACTAAAAAGAATAAAATAAAACCTTGAAGAAGATGATAGTACTATCTCTTTGATTGTCAAGCTTTTCTCCTCTTCACTCCCAATTCTCTAGGATTCTCTCACTTTTCTTCTTCTCTTCTTCTTCGTTCTCTGAGTTTTCTTTCTTCCTAACTCTAACATACGTAGAATAATATAACGTATATAGTAATAATAGATATATTAAGTATTGGATTTTAACTGACATCAGTTATAGAATTTTAAAAATCAAAAGCCATAAGACTTGTTTGGCTAGCTAACTAAAAATAATTCATTAACATTTACACCTTGTTTGGTAAACCTAATTAAAACAAATGGATTAATCATTATACCTTGTTTGATAAAATATCATTCGATTAAAGACTTTAATATGCAATAAGACATGTTTGGCAAAACTAAATTAAACTCTTTTAATTTATTTTAATAACTCTTTTATAGCAAGGTTATTTGTCACACTTCTAATAAATTAAATAATCAATTTAATTAATTCAAATATTAATCTATTAAATTACTTTCACACATAAATCATTATCACATAATTATAATTTACTTTATAATTTTATTCAACCAACTAACACTTTATTTTAATCACAATTCCAATTAAAATATTATAATTCATTTAATCACTATAAGCTCTCTAATTAAATTATTAAATTAGTATATAATCTCATCACAATTTATTTTCTTAACTCCTTAATTATTTTCTTATAAATAATTAACTAAATCAAATCAATCAAATTGAACAATTATTTATTCAACAATAAACATAACCATTAAATATTTATATAACTCAAATAAATATTTCAAATTAAATTAAAAGAATCTAGAATGTTACATCATTCCCCTCTTAAAAGGATTCTGTCCTCAGAATCACAATTCAAACAAATCATTCGTTACAAAATTTTCCTCCAATGCTCTTGCTCAAAAATTTGTCTTCAATGATGTTAATTGCTTGAATGATCCTCCAATCTTGTTGTTTGTTGTTAATTAGAAGTCAAGACACGTATTCTGACTCTAATTCCATGGATAATTGAGTTCTAAGCCATTCCAATCACTAGCCTTCAGTTGTTGCAGTAGTTCAAACCAAGCAGGACACTAGCTTTCCCGTACCCCCGCCTCGGCGGGGGTTTTGCTTAGTAAACGCCCGCCCCGGCGAGCCTATAATCTGTTAACTCTCTAGCACCCCCCGTCCCAGTGGGGGTTTTATATATAGAAAGCCCGCCCCGGCGGCCTACCATTCTGTTATTTGTCCAGTTTAGCTCCTGAATTTGTCAAATTTTGCCATAATTCCACCCTTTAAGTCCAATTGCCACTCCACCACACCTAAACACAAAACAACACTAAATAAGTAAAAACGAAACAAAAAAATAAAGAATTAAAACAGTTTAAGCTCGAATTAGAAGTCGGTTCGTAGGTATAAAATCCACTTATCATGCACGTACTTCAAGATAACAGGACATGTGAGGCCTAGGGCAACCGGGGAAACCACAGGTAGACCCGCAGCTATTGCAAGGTTATCCACGACCAATTTAGTCTATAAATAAACCCCCACCAGCTCATTTGAAAGAAAAAAAGAGAGAGAAAACTATGTCCATTTCAACCCTTAACCTCTTCTAGAGTGCTCCAAACTTGGATATTTTTATTTCTAAACATTTGTAAGCTCATATTCTACAACATATCAAAATTTAACTGATGGAAACTAAGTTTTCAAGCTCCTAAAGCGGTCTGAAGTCTTCTTGGCAGCCCACTATAAGATTTTTCAGATTTTTAAGCTTTCTACTTCTTTGATGTATATAAAGAAAAGAGTAAAATTTTCGCCACGTCGATAGGTGGCGTCTCTGCTGGGGATATCAGAGGGCTTAAGCCGTTGTTCAACTGTTTTAAAAACTCTTTTAATCTGCTTATGTGTAAATGCTGCATTTACATTTGATGGATGTGAACGAATGCTTTATTTACCGCACCTTGGTGCCTCGCATAATATCTGCATATGGTATTAGTGCTTCGCACAATGTCATCATTTTCATACAGTAAGACATGATGTATGTGAATGTATATTGTGTGATTCCTCCATCAGGAGGCAAATTAGTCAGTGTTTGCTTACTAAACTCAAGGGAGACTAATCCCGCGAGGCTCAGGAAAGGCACTACTCAGATCCGCTCCAATTGAAAGATCAGATTAAATTCCCATCCAGTAAATTACGATGATCTAGGAACCTTCATGCCGAAAAGCCGCGAGGGTAGCCTAAGATATGTAAGCCTCTGATAAACCAAACGCGAAGGAAAGTCTCTTCATGCCTTTCCCAATCAATTCCATGTAAATTCCTTGTAAATTTAATTCCATGTAAACTCCACTTCCATGTAAAATATAGAGGAAGATGTAAATATGCATTTTTTTCCCTATCAAAACTTTTCATGTTATCCTGTCATCAAAACAACTGACCTCTGTTTTGTAGGAGAACTTAAAAAACTCTTAAAACAGACACATTTTCATAACATGCAGCCTCTTAATGTTTATCCATACTAAACTACATAGTCTTTTTGTATGGAAACAATTGGTCTCGTTACCCTTTCAAAGTCTAAAAAAGCACTAAGCCAACCTTCAGACATGGCTACAAATGCCCAACCTAAACCTACTCCTGTTTCCCGAGAGGAGTTCGAGGGACTAAGAAATCAAATAGCAGAATTGGTTGTCTTTCTAAAAGAACAAAACAAACAAACTCAGGGTCCATAAATACCCATTCAGATAGAACCCTCTGCACAGGAAGGGGTACAAGGTACTGACAAAGAAGTACAGATACCTGAGCCTCAAATGGAAAAGTCCACCAAAACCACTGAAATCACCCATCTTAAAGAAGATTAAGAAACTTGTGATATTCGAAAGAAAGTTTAACAAATGGAAGAAACCATCCGGTCAATCAAAGGGACTGGAACGCATGGAAGCGTGACTTACTCAGACATTTGCATCTTTCTAGGGGTTCATTATCCAAACAAGTTCAAAACTCCTGATTTTGAAAAATATGACGGATTGGGAGATCCTTACCCTCATCTAAAAGTGTTCATTAGAGAACTTGAATCCTATGCCAAAGGTGAAAATTTGAGAATTCAGTTATTTCAAAAAAGTCTAACTGGAGAAGCCAGAGCATGGTATGCGAGATTGGACAATTCTAAAATCCATAGCTGGGAAGAACTAGCCCATGCTTTTCTAAACCAATACAGTTTTCAAACACAAATGGCTCCAGATAGATATCAAATCACCAAAGTCAAAAAATAGAACACTAAGTCATTCAGAGAGTATGCCTAAAGATGGACGCATCTGCCTGCTCAAGTAATCCCATCCATGATAGAAACTGAGATGGTAATAACCTTCGTAGACATACAACAAGCTCTATTTTATGATAGGGTTCTAGCAGGCATTGGAAAACCATTCTCAGAAATGATCAAACATGGAGAAGTGGTTGAGATGGGGTTAAAGTCTGGGAAGATTAATGACCTCACTGCTTTAGAAGCTGTGGTCGAGCACATTCAAGCTGGAAATTATGGGATTAACCCTCGGAAGGTTCATAAAAAGAAAGAAGAGGATGTTTTATTGGTGCTGCAAGGACAAACTCAGAGAGGCAATGTAAGATCCCAACTTTTTATGAATAAAGATTTAATTTTCTCTAAATGTTACTTTGAATAATAAGGTGTAGATTTGATATAATATTATAGTTATGGTGATCAAATTTTGCAAAGTAAGCAAGTTGTCATAAAATATTTATTTGGTCAGAGAATATTCGTACGACGGCACAATCATTAGTGGACCCCACAATGGAATTACTGTCGTATATAGAAAGTGACAGAAATAACTTTTTTATAAAAATAACAGCAAAACTTTTACCGTTAACTATTGAAATACTCGGTGATAAAAGTACAGTAATACGCGTGGTTGCACAGTAACACACGGTATTATACAGTATCTCTAATTATTGATGCTTACTTAAGAATTCACTCAGTTTTATTCAATTATTGCCACAGTAGTTGCTGCATAGTACCTCATATTATTGATTCAATTATTGTCACAGTATCATCTGCATAATATTTTATATTATTAAATCAATAATTGAGACGACACAGTTATTCATATTATTATTTGCATTATTGATAATATCTAGAAAGTTATGTCGAGAAAAGGGGTTAGGTTATTTAATTGCGCAACAATAAGGAGAAGTCCTTATCGAAAAGCCCTCTCTTTCTTGGGAATGATCTGGTTGTCAATATTGTGAGTTATAATATTAATGATGAATAATTGTTGAAAGATTAAAAATATATTTATTGAAGATAAGTGATTTGTGGTAAATATTTATTCAATTTTTGATATAAAGTATGTTTGGCTTATTACATGGACCCCCACTTACTCATTTTTCAAAATTACTGGTAGAAAGTTATCTCAGTTTTGTTTCATTATTATTATAATAGTAATAAAACAGAAAACTTTTTATATAAAACAAAATACTTTTTATATTATATATAAAGTTATTCATTTTATTAGATTATAAATAGAATATATTATATTTTATATAAAGTTTTTATTTTATTAGAATATTTTATTGCACAGTAATGAATAGTAAAAATCCGATTTTCGTCGAATTTCTGCGCCCGAGAATTCGTTACTGTTCACCCGTGATTATTCTTAAATAGTGCCCTGTCATTCTCCTATAGATAGGATGCTTAGTTAAGAAATAAAAATCACACCAGAATCAGAGAATTCTTCTTCTATAATATTGTGCATATTTCTTTCTAGTATAAGGATACTTTGAGTGTAGCAAATAGTGCAACTCTTCAAGAATATATCCGTTATACCAGTTGGAATCACTCTCCTACTAAGGTAAGGGATATTATTTTCGTTCAATATTCGTAAGAAATATTATTTTCTTCCATACTCTATAGTATGTAAGTAATATTATTTCATTTCATACTCCTAAATCTACACTTATTTTGATAAGTATTATTTCTATACTCCCTAAAATTAGTAGAATATCTTTGAATTTTGCGCTTCATCTAGTACCGTTTCACTAAAATATTTTTCTGAACTTTCTTATTAAATTCTAATCTTTTCATGCCGGGATACTATTCACGGGATACTATTCACTCGGTTCTCAACTTTCACCGGATCGCGACCAAAAGGAACAAACTTTGAGACGGTGGGGACCACAAGGCCCAGCCGCAGGTACCTGCGGCTGGCCGGATGGTGCTTAAACCAAGATCAGTAGCTCATTTGAAGAAAATAGAAGAAGAAGTTAGAGAGAGAGAGAGAGTTTCTAGAGAGAAAAACCCTTGGGTTTTGTAAGAACCGTGAATTTTGTGAATAATATTAATAATGATATTAATAAGAAGATGAATATTTATTTGAATATAAATATTGATGTGTTGTGAGATGAGTAATTCAATTAATTCAAATAAAATTTAGAAGAATTGAGAAAAATATGGAGTTTGAGATGAGATTTGTGAAATGTCTTGTGTAGCATGAGAATGGAAATTTAAATGGTTTAATTTAACTAAGGAATGAATAAATTAAGAAATGAATTATTAATTAATATTATATTATTAATTAATTATTATTGTGAATAATAAAATACGAATGAGTAAAGTAATTTACATAATTCGAATTATATTGATGTGAGATAATATATAGTACCTACATTAAAAAGGAAGTGTAGTGTGACTGTATAATATATAAAACTATATAGTAAAATGGAAGGAAGTATAAGTGATATAAATAATGCTTATGTGACTATAAATATGTGTGGGAACATTAAAGATTTACTATATCAAAGAATTGCAAATTATTTCAATAAGCGAGTCTAATTAGAATAATAAAGTTTTAAGAAGATATTGAATTATTAGTGACCAATTTAAATTGAGTCCATTCATGTTATAAATATTAATTAGACTACACTAATGTATATGGATTATATGATGTGGGTACATAAATAATCCCTAATTTTCCATTATGTAATAGCATTAACACATTAAAATTACATTTTGGAGATCCAAGAGAATAAACTAAGCATTTTATAATTAAGTTGTTAAGATTTAAAATTGTGTCCCATATTAAGTGACCAACACAGTGCTCAAATAGTAGCTTAACTCTAAGTACGCAAACAAAAGTCAATAGTTGAAGGTTAGCATAGCTGTGATGATGAAGAAGGGAGTGGAAGAGATGAAGTTGGTGATCTCTTTTCACCAAACTCTCTCAATCCAATGAATTCTTCTTCCATCCAATGGTTTAAATTCTTGGACAATGGCTTGGCATGGTCAGTAAGTTTTCTATAAATTGAGCACTTCCCTTCATTTTCTATGTTGCTGAGATTTCTTGCTTAGTGGCTATAGAGAGTGTGAAGGAGTAGTTTGAATTTGAGAAGAAGTTATGTCCAATTCAAAGCAAAGGTATCACATGATATTGCATTCTTAATTTATTTTTTATTAATGTTTGGATATACATGAATTCTTGCTAATTGGGTTGGTAACTGTCATTCATGTGTTATCTGAGCTTATATGCATGTTTGGAAGAAATGTAATTGGTCTAGTTGTAGGAAGTAGCAATATTGTGTTCAGGCTCTGCAGAAGCAGAGCCAAAATTTTTTATTCTGCTAGAAGTGGCGCGGTCGCGCCATTTCCATAGTATAAAACCGCGCGGCCGTGCCGACCGCCAGTCTTGGATACTAATTCTATTGATCTTGTGCTATTCTGAGCATGTTATGTTAGTAAAATTATGCATATAAATGACCCTAGCATATGGTTAGATGTTGTTTTTGTGACACCCCCAAATCCGGGTACTTTAATTCCCACATGATTTGGTGTTCACTATACAACATCATATGTCTATCTACCCATAATAAATGAAAGCATAAATAGATAGAAATAAATCCCCTCCTTAAGGAGTTACATCATCTGAAATAAATACATAAATCCCAGGTCATACTAACCTTAAATCTCAAATACGGAAATATAAACAATTAATAGTCTTACACAACATTAACATAAGTCTGAAACATAAATACATAATCACATAAACAACAAGTCTTCATCACTTGTTAATCTTGCCCTTGCCTTTATTAGTAGAAGGCTCGTCGGACCTTTCGTTCTTAACTACTATGTTATTATTACGCAAGAGTGAGCACGATTGCCCACAAATATAATAATGAAACAACAATATAATAACATGCGAGTGAATCAAAGACTTCTGGAATAAGAACTCAACTTTTGAATCAAGAATGAATAACAAGAATCAAAAGAACTTCTGAGGGTCATAAGACCTTGAACTATATCCTAGGTTATCAAGGGTTAAACTTGAAACCTTTAACAGTTATGAGACTATGGACTCTTCTACTCGTACTTAGGGGGATCAGCCCTTAGTACCATACTGTGCACAATATCTTAATGCTAACACATAAGTAATCCCCTATACAGGGTTGTTCATCTCAGTTTGACATTAGAATCCGCACCAAAGGAAGTTTGGTTTGGATAATTCAGTAAGGGTTCTGATGTGACGCCCCCAAAATAGGTTCAATCCACCCAACCTATTCTGAGTCGCCAAATACATGGTACAAAAAACAACTACAACTTTATTATTATATTTGTCGTGCAAAATACGACAACATATATACTGTGAGTTTAAATACAAATATTGTCATCTAGACAGTATTCAAACTCAAATAAGTCCTCATTATAATTATTGATACACTATTTTACAAAATAGTGAGGATTACTAAAACAACTATCGTGAACCATCATTCCATACCCCGATTAGTACCCGCTACATTCTCGCCTCCTGAGAAGAAAAATGGAACAAAAAGGAAAAGGGTGAGCTCAACTAGCCCAGTAAAGAATATTATGACTAAGATAATATAGAACAAATTATCGTTAGTCTTCAACAGGGAAAAATCTGATAGAATACAATAGACAAAAAGTTTTAAATCAATATTCGCAGCGGAAATAATAATTCATTAGAAGAGTTAAGTAGAGAATGAAATCTACTATCATCTATGAATTTAAAAGTTCATCATTAACATTTTATCCCTGTAACATCAATCAATAAACATCTTGAATCAAATATTCATCTTTGCACTAAAGGCCAAAGATATTCATCAGTTGGTTATGTACATCTCAACACCTGTTCATCTTTGCACTACGGGCCAAAGATATTTATCATAAAATCATTAATTTTTACACTACAAGCCAAAGATATTCAGTTATATCATCATTTAAGACTGAGGATGATGAAAAATCTTTTAAAGAAAACGAATCCAGTGAAACAAAAGAATAAATGTTAAAGATTCGTATTTCAAACAATCCGATTTCAAAAATACTTCATAAATAATCATAGCGAAGTAAAATTCAAGAATGATCAAAATATGGATACAATCAAAGCTAGTATCCATAATAGATATCTTGGACGAAAAATAAAAATTTAATATTTTTGTAAATAGTGTCGTATTCGTGAATAGTGTCGTATACGTGAATAGTGTCGTATACGAGAATAGTGACTCTGACACTAAAAGATAGAAATTTCACAAAAAATATCATCATGCTTCGTGAATAGTACTCGTGAATAGTAATTTATGAATAGTAATTTATGAATAGTAACTCGTGAATAGTAACCCTGACATGAAAAGTTTCAAATTTGATAAAAATTTCCAACCAATATTTCGGCACAATGATATTGAAGTAATAATATCATTTTCGAAAAAATAACATCCTTACCTGGTAAAGACAGTACGTCTTGTTGAAACACCGGATATAGGCTATGACTTGAACTTGTACCATATAGCAACACTCACAGTATTAAAATACTCACAAGAATACGCTCAAAATATCAAGAGAGAAAGAAAAAGAAATCTTTAGTTTCTGGTGTGATTTTCAATTCTAACCTAAGCACCCTATTTATAGGAAAATACTTAGAACACCAAAGCAGAAAATTTAATATAATATTAATATATATATATATATATATATATATATATATATCAAAATTTCTACGCACACAAATCTGGTCCAACATCAGATTATTAAAAATATTTTAAACTCCAAAAATCAATTATTCAGGAATTTTGGGACTTCAATAATTCATAATAAATAGCCCTTTTGTCAGAAAATTCGAATCTCGCGATTTTTTATAGAAAATTCAATTCTCTACAACTTTGCAGAAGAAAGTTTTTCTAAATTCCAAACAGAAATTGACCGAAATCCATAAACGGACGATTTTACAGGCTATAATCAAATTTCAGTCAAGAAATGGGCCCACAGACATGTTTAACATATTTTAAATAACTTTTACAATAAAAATACTCTTTCTCCGCATATACTCATATATCCCACATTCATTATAAAAATATCATCATTATTATATTATAATAATATAATAAAATATTATTTTATCAGAAAAGATAAAATATCGATTTTCAACAATTGTCACTTTAAAAAATTTTCTCCATCTATATCCACATAAAATGAATATTTTTCTCATCATATAAATTAATAATTAATTATTCACAAATAATATTACAGAATCACAATACTGGCAACTAGGCCGTTCCCAGTAAAGAGGGGGCTTCCCAATAAGGATTTCTCCTTACTGGCGCGCAATTAGGTGACCAAATCTCTCGTTAGATAGAACTTTCTAGAAATTGCCAATAATGTTATCTAATAATATTATTCAGATAATATGAATTATTGCTCCGATAATGAAAAATACTGTGTAGTGACAATTATTGAAACAACAGTAATATAAAATATCAACGTAAGAATTATTGAATCAATAAAATAAAATACTGAACAGTAATTACTGTAACAATTATTGAGTAGTGACTTCTTACGTAAGAATCAATAATTGGTACAATACCGTGTGCTACTGTGCAACAACGCGTATTACTGTGTTTTAACCACCGGGTATTCCAACAGTATTAACGCTAACAACTACGTCGTTATTTATAAACAACTTATACTTGTCATTTTCTTCATCCAATCGCTTTCCGTTATGGGGCCCACACAAGGCTGCGCCGTCGTACGAATATTCCCCGACAGTAAAATAAAATACTGAACAGTAATTACTGTAACAATTATTGAGTAGTGACTTCCAATACCGTGTGCTACTGTGCAACAACGCGTATTATTAACCCAACAGTATTAACGCTAACAACTACGTCGTTATTTATAAACAACTTATACTTGTCATTTTCTTCATCCAATCGCTTTCCGTTATGGGGCCCACACAAGGCTGCGCCGTCGTACGAATATTCCCCGACAGTAAGAATATTCCACGACCAAACGAATATTCCCCGACAACAATAAATATTTTATAACCACTTGCTTATTTAAAATATTTGCGCATTTTACCCATAACTAACCTCATTAATAAATTCAACCCTTACTATTTCAAAATAATAAATAGAGAAAATTAAATTTTATTTATTAAAAATTTGGGGTCTTACATCTGACATTTAGAACGTTCAAATTATGGACTAGTCGAATTAATAAGGGTTCGCTAGTCTTACAAGGTTCTACAATAACTGATATTTAAATCGAATAACAAACTCAAGAGGTATACAATAGAATGGATATTGTATAACATAATCATGCTCTGAAAAGATTAATAACCTTTAATATAACATATTGAACTTGATCGATAAATAATCAGACTTGATCAATATAGAATATAAATCTATAATTTGCTCAATGTAAAGAGGTAAGGTTTATAAACTTGAATAACAATAACAAGTATGGTTAGGAAACTTGCCTCGTGCGTAGATTACACGTTAATTATACACGTTACTTGATTTAATCTTGCATACCATTTACATTCACAATACCAGTCAATTATAACGTAACTAGTCATCACAAGTTCATTCTTTTTGTTTAAACTCGGATTATGACTTATACTTAGTCAAATTACCACACTTGTTTTCACATAGTATTACACTACACGAACAACAAGCTAACTACGTGTTCCATAATTCAATAAACATGTAAATGCCTTATTGAGATGTTAAGAATCTATTTTAACATCTCATTATATTACTAACACATTTTTATGTTCATTAGATTAGGTTACTATTATAGTCCCTAAAATAAAATCACTAAAATGCTCATTCTTGGACAAACTGCAGAGTGGCGTTGCGGCGCCACCATCAAGCATGTTGTTGGCGCTGCGGCGCGGTTGGCGTTGCGGCCTGAACAATGGCGTTGCGGCGCGGGCCTTAAGGCATGGAGTTGGCGTCGCAGCACGGAACTCCAATTTTTGAATTTCCAGTTCGCGAAGAACACAGAGCCAGGAGAAATTATCATTACATAATCATTAAATATATTAAATCTCATAACCATTTAATTTGATAAATCTCTTATACTATAGTTTAATAATGTCACACCCATTTACACAATAAATTAAATATCTTATTTAATTTATTTTAAATAAAATATAATAATTTCTCATTAATTCACATAATCACATAATTAATTTTCTCATTTATTAATTATGTCAAATTATTAATTTTCTATTTAATTATTAAATTAATTAAAATAACATTATGCTTCTTAAATATTTTATTTAATTCAATAAGTTCACATATTACATACTTTGAATAATAAGAATTCTCCACATTAATTTAATAAATATAACTCATATAATTAAATTAATCTACCATAATTTTATCAATTAATTATTTAATCTAATAATTAAATCGTCAAAAATTATTTATTTAATTCAATAAATATTCAAATTGAAGTACAAAAATCTCGTTCGTCACATCTTTTCCCCCTTAAAAGGATTTTTTCCTCAGAATCACGACTCAACCAATTCGTCCCGTTACAGTTTTGGACATAGTAAGTTATCTTAGTTTGGTTTAGTATGTATTCAAAGAAGACTTCAAGATTTGGAAAACCAGAATTTGTAAACATGGAGTAATGTATATTTTGTCCTTGTGAACATGTGTAAATAACCTAGATATGTACGTAAATGATAAGCTTGCTTCGTGTATAATAAGTTTTGCTAGTTTGGTTTTAATGATTTTCTAAAGGAAAACTTGAAGTTTTGAAAAAACAAAGCATGATGAACCTTATGCCTTTAAGTTCTAATTTTTCTAGCCTATGTACATGACTTGAGTATGTGCACAAATGTGTATGAGGTGGTTTAAAGTTGCCTTGCATATAATAGGTTGCATAGCTTGGTTTTATATGTGTTTCTAAAGGAAACCTTAAGAATTGGGAAACTAGTATTACATGTATTCCGAGTTTTGATTTTCATGATTAGGATATGAATATGCATATAGATATTATTGACATACATGCTAGCTAATAGTATGCGTTATAAATTAGTTGAGAATGGTTTAGAAAAATTCTAAATGAAGTAGAGCTATACAAACTTGAAATGCATGACTAAGATAACGTGAGCATGTCTAATTGAGACTTATTGATCTCGTTGTGTGGGTATAACGACTAAACATGAGACACTTGGCTAAATCAACACTTAAAGTCTTGATTTTGTGAGATTTGATAATGAATCATGTAAAGAACAAGATATAGAAGATACCAGGCCTAGTTATGAACATCATAACATGTACAATTCTGTAAGTGTCATCATAAATATCTATGGGTGCGCAAGTCTGGCCAAGCTATTGATTATCAGTTCTGGTTTGAATAAGGAACAGCGCGGCCGCGCCACCCTGCAGTAAAGTCTGCTTTCTGCTTGTAGTCTGAGATTTAATGCATGCTTATATTGTTACCTTAACCTGTAATACTTGACCAGTACCTTATCCAATGTGTCAAGAAGCATGCTAAATGATAAAATCAAGTGTGTAATGAGTGATTATGAATTTTCAAAACGTTAAGTTCAAAAGAATGATTACGAATTATGATTTTTGACCTCATAGAGTCTTACAAACTTATTTGGTACGTGATGATGTATGTATGGGATTATAAGATAAATTTTTCCAAGAATGATGATATGATAATCATATGAACTAAAGTGAAACTTAAATTATATGCTCAATGGTTAAGCATAAGTAGGAGATTAGTTTGTTTATATCAAGCATATATGACTAATGTGTATACATAAATAGGATAATATAGTTCGTTGGTGCTAGTAAGCTATAAGTTGGTAATCGACGCGAAAGGCAAGTTTTTTAACTTACACAACTTTGAATATTGTGCAAGTATCTAAACCTTATCTCGTTGATGTAAGTTCATAATCATATTTTTATAGAGTATCTTTCAAGCTTATGCTATTATTGATCGTACAAGTAAATCTTTGGAAGTATGATCCATATCTTATGACTTAATACTTTGTAGTTTAGAGATAAAATTGCTTACAGTTATTAAACATTGATTTCGGATGATAATTGCTCATATATACTTTAAAAGAAAGATGTCAAAGCCATTGATTCGGCTAGACTATTGGTATATGATCAAAAGCTATCCAAACCAAACTAACTTGGTGTAGACTCTTATAAATAACTGAGATGAACAACCCTCCTAGAAGGGGAATTATATATTTGTCGGGAGACCGACATGCGCATATGAGTATGATTAAATGTTATGCATGACATAAGGTACTTTAGGCTGATCACCTGTTGTACTCGTTTTGTTGGATTATCAGTTTATTATTGTTAATTCTAGTAGAAGTTCACAGTCCTTAGTGACTGCTCAGTATTCATTGCTTTGAAATCTTGAATTGAATAAACGTTGAGAATTGTTAATAGTTCTTGGATTATTATTCACTGTCATACCCTTGAAGATTGAACTCTATATATGATTTTTCTTTATTGCGATATTATTTACTGGGTAAAATTGTTGTTCACCCTTGCTGTGACGACCCAAGAATTTAGAAAATTATTTAAATCTTAAATTATTGAATAAAGGTTAAATAATAAACCTAGACATAAAATAAGTGCATGGATTTGAGATTTCTGAGAAGGAATTTTTTGAATCTAAAAATTTTTGTGGAGAATTATTCAGGATTAAGGGTTTAAGTGTATATGTTCTGTGTATATGGTTGTATATGTGTACAATATGTGGTTAAGGGTCAAAGGTTGACCAGACAAGCTATATTAGTGGCAAACCCTAATATTTTATTAAAAACGTCAACGTTCAGATAGAAAATTCTTACGATTTATAAAAAAACCCTAAAACCGGTTCTGGAAACCCTAATTTCAGCTCCAGAAATTTAAAACCCTAATTCGGAAGTTGAAAACCCTAATTTGGGAATTCAAAGGCTAAATTTAATGATTTAAGTATTTATGATAACCTAATTAGGGATAACCCTAATTGATTTAGACAACCCTAATTTCTATATTAGAAACCCTAATTTATAATTAGGGAAAACCTAATTGTTAATCTAATAATTTTCATGTTAATTAGGAAATATTAATCCTAATTTTCAAGTTATAAGTAATTAGGAAACCCTAATCTAATTAGGAAACCTAATTTCTAAATTAGAAAGATTATTTTTCTATTTAAAACCCTAATTTGTAAATTAGAAACCCTAATGTACAATTATGGACTTAATTGCTAAATTAGCAATTTTAATTAGGAAATTTTAATCCTAATTAGCAAGCTTATGTTATGACTGGAAAATTTTAATAAAATTAAAAAACCCTAATTATAATTTCGAAATATTAATTTTTATTTTGAAAACCTAATTTTGGAAATCCTAAAAAATTAAATTTTTAGAACCTTAGGTTTTAACCCTAAGGGTTAAACCCTAAAGATTCAAATCCTAAGGGTTCAAACCTAAGGGTTAAGCCCTAAGGGTTACATCAAATGACCAATTCGCCATTAAATTTATAAAATAACCATTTTGCCCTTTTACAATTCTTTAATTGGTTAGTGTGCCATATAATAGAGTTGGTGACCAACTTAAGATATCCCATGTGCCTATATCTCCCAAATATCATATATCCTTGCCACCTAGCATCAATTGTGACCATGGATTAAAAATCTAGAGATTAAAAGTAAGAAAAAGCTTACTTTACTTTTCATTTCTCCAAGCCCATTCTATCTCTCTTCATTTTCGAAACTTAGAGTGAGAGAGAGTGAGAATCAAAGCTAAGATAGCCTATTAGCTTTCCAATAACAGATCATGAAGATCAGAAACTAGATCAAGGCTCAAAAAGGTATAAAACCCCTAAACTAAGAAATCTTATGATCTGATGTTATATATTGTAATTGATTATTTAAAGTTGTGTAATAAGATGTCATTTAGTGATCTGGGTTGTTAGATCCCAGATCCATAACATCAAGGTGCTCGAAAATCGAGTTTTCAAAAATCTGGAAAAGGTTGAAAAAGTTGTCTAACAGCCTATGTCAGGGCTTCTAGATTCGAGTGTGTTAGGTGTTATGTGTGTTTTATGTTATAGATCTGTAGTATGCCATGTAGGCTTTGATCTGAAACTGTAAACAGGTTCGGATCAAGTCTAGATCTTCAGTTATTCTCGGTCAAACCTCGTTGACCGA
Source organism: Panax notoginseng (assembly GCA_016801055.1). Lineage (NCBI taxonomy): Eukaryota > Viridiplantae > Streptophyta > Magnoliopsida > Apiales > Araliaceae > Panax > Panax notoginseng. The sequence continues at coordinate 52,124,120 of CM029017.1, forward strand.
TCACGAACTCTGTTTCTGGGCAACCTAGAAATTTTCCAGAATTTCTGACAAGCTTTTCAAGGTCATGGATCTTGCTACTGTTAATATGTTTGGCCATGTTGTTGTTATATTTATGTATACTGACATGTAGGCTATCCATTCATGCCTCTAGAACTCGCAGATCATACACTAGATCAAAGTTATGCAAGGTCAAACCATCGTTGACCACCAGCCTCATGATGAAATCTGGGAAACCCAGATTTCTCAAGAACGGTTCTGGACCACCACTTTGACCGGTCCATTTCTCTTAGATTCGTTGTTATTATGATGATCGGATGTTATGTCGTTGTACCCTGACATGTTCTCTACAATATTGAACCATTAGATCACATAAACCGAGTCCAAAAAGCTATGATTTAAAGCTGCAAAGTAGGTGCTTTGGCTGTTCTTCATTTCTGGGTATCCTTGAAAATGAAGAACAGACCTGACAAGATTTTTAAGGGTCCAGCTCTCTCTGCTTTGATATAGAATGGACATGTTATTTGTGTAGGATTGTAGTATTGCATCAATACTATAATCTGAACACCTAACCTAACCCAGATACATCAAGATCCATGTTTTAGGACTGGTCAAACCACTTACCCTGCACACTGACATGAAGGCTCAAGAACAGGCTCAAGAACACCTATAGCGACAGCTTCGTCGCTATAGGACCCTTTAGCGACATTTAATTACTGAAAATTAATATTTTATTAAATAATTAGAAAAAATTAGTTTTTAATTATTAAAAATATAAAATAAATTCCTAAAAATTATTTTAAAGTCCGAAAATTAGTTTTAAATTATTTAGAGTATATTTCATAAATATTTAATATTTTTAGAAAAATAATGGTATTTAATTTATTTAATTATAATATTAAATAAATTATTTAAAAATGATTTTAATGCATAAAAAATCATGAAAATTATATTAAGGTATAAGAAAATATTTTAAGTTATTTTTAGTGACTTTTAATATTTTGTGAGGAATTTCATTAATAAATTAATATTAATGGTAATTTATTTATTTAATAAATATATTAAATAAATTATGAAAAATAGAATTAATGATTTAAAAATCATATAAAAATGATTTAAGTATTAGAAAATATTTTAAGTTATAAAATATAACTTTTGATATTTTGTCATGAAAATATTAATTATTTTAATATTAAAAGCAATTATCGGATAATGAATTTAATTATTTAAAAATCATATAAATATGATTTTAAGGTATTAAAAATACTTTGATATATTATAAATATATTATAATATTATGTTATGATTTTTATTAATATTTAGTATTAAATAAATATTAATGATAAGGGAATTATGTGATAGTTAATTCATTTAAATACGAGTTAATGATTGAAAAATATTGATAAATGATAATAATTATCTGAAAATTATTATGAGACTTGGAAAATTATTTTGATTAATAATATAATTATCTAAGATTATTGTTAAGTGTTTAGGCAGAGTTTAATTGAATTTAAACTCGATAATTATCCGGCTAGACCGTCGGGACGTCAGAATTGTGTCGGTTTCAACTCAGACTGAAATAGTTTGACTTGATACTAAGTCTTATGTGTGTTATAGACTGATAGGATTATGTATTAAGGTGTTTAAGTTATTTAAATACTATGATGATATTATTCTAACTTGTACATCGATATTATTAATATTAGGTCTTCAGGCAAAGCTTATTAAATTGCGCAACGATAATCAACGGTTCAGACAAGTTTTTCTTAACTCAACTTTGAGTTGTTTATTCAAATATAACATGTGGTTAATCATTGCTGATTGTCATGTCTAAGAATTATTTAATTGCACTCTGTGCGTATTGCATGTGTTCATTAGGTATGAAATGTTGATCACCTTCATTATCATTTGGTCCAGATATATTTATTCATGTTAAATGCTTGTTCAGTCATAAAAATTTGTTCATGCTAATTCACAACTATATTGTTGAATTATAACCAGCTTATTATTCAAATTCTTTCAATCATGATATATCCTTAAATAAACTTATGCTTGCTGGGCAAATTCATTGCTCACCCTTGCTATATCATGATAAATATTGCAAATTAAGACGAATACGTCAGATATAGAAAAGGACAAAGCCAAGTTCAGCTTGGGATTATGTGTGCAGTTAAATTGTAATAGTATAGTACGATAAAAATGTTGGGTTAAATATTTTCTAAGTCACTGTACTATATGTCAACTTACAACTGGGTCACTGAACTTTTTTTTCTTACAGTCAACTCACTAAACTCGATTTTTCTAACAAAAAGTTAAAAAAACCGTTAAACTCGTTTGACTGTTAACGGAAAACGGCTGAGTTGTCAAAAAAAGCCTATGTGGCAGTTAGTATGCGACGTGGCAGTGATGATGTGGATTTGTAGAAAAAAAATTTATGAAAAATGGGAAAAAATATATTTTAAAGTATAATATAAATTAAAAAAATTAGTCAAAAAAAGAAAAAAAAATAATAAAAAAATCAGTTTTTTTTAAGAAAATGAAAACGAATTTTTTTTAATAAAAATTAAAAATACGCAGTTCATTTTTCTTTAAAAAAATAAAAAAGCAATTTTTAAGAAGAAAAAAAACTGCATTTTTTATTTTTTTAAACAAAAATAAAAGCATATTTTTTTAAAAATAAATAATTGCTTTATTTTTCGTAAAAAAATAGCTTTTTTTTTAATAAAAACTGCTTTTTTTTAATAAAAAAACGTAATTTTTTTTAATAAAAATAAAAAATTGCAGTTTTTTTAAAGAAAATGAAAACTCATTTTTTTTAATAAAAAACGCAGTTTTTTAATAAAAATTTAAAAAAAACAGTTTTTTTTTCTTAAAAAACATTTTTTATTAAAAATAAAAAAGCAGTTTTTTTTAAGAAAAATAAAGTAATTATTTTTGTTTTTTTAAAAAAAATGCTTTTATTTTTGTTAAAAAATAAAAAAACTATTTTTTTAAAAAGAAAAATAAAGCAATTATTTTTGTTTTTTTTAAATATGCTTTTCTTTTTGTTAAAAAAAAGCAGTTTTTTTTTAAAGAAAAATAAAGCAATTATTTTTTTTTTTAAAAAAAACACAGTTTATTTTTCTTAAAAAAATAGTTTTTATTAAAAAAAATAAAAAAACACTGTTTTTTTCTTCTTAAAAACTGCTTTTTTATTTTTTTTAAAAAATAAACTTCGCTTTTTAAATTTTTATTAAAAAAACTGCGTTTTTTATTAAAAAAAATGTGTTTTCATTTTCTTAAAAAAAACAGCTTTTTTTATTTTTTTTATTTATTTTCTTTTTTTGGCTAATTTTTTAAATTTATATTATATTTTAAAATATTTTTTCCCATTTTTTCATAAATTTTTTCCTACAAATTCACATCATCACTGCCACGTCGCATACTAACTGTCACATAGGCTTTTTTTGACAACTCAGCCATTTTCCGTTAACAGTCAAACGAGTTTAACGGTTTTTTTAACTTTTTGTTAGAAAAATCGAGTTCAGTGAGTTGACTGTAAAAAAAAAAATCAGTGACCCAGTTGTAAATTGACATATAGTACAGTGACTTAGAAAGCATTTAACCCTAAAAATGTTATATGATAGACAAGTTATGAATTGTGTTTATGTGAAGGTTACTCGACCTTGGGGAAAAGTGTGTAAAGTTTATTGTATAAACAATTTATGTTAATATCTTCCGTAATAGTTATAGAATGATCGTACCAGATCCGTGGTGATTTGGGACCCCAATTTGGGACTGTCACACTTACTTCCTTTAAAACTTTCAGTTAAGGCAGAACGTGGTGAACCCTCTGGCAAAGGACAAGGGTAAAGAGAAGGCTTTGGAGTAGTTTTATTTCATAGTACTAGGAATGTACTATTATTATGTTGTAGAATGACTTATTTACTATGATATATTAAGCTATGTTTAATTTAAGTTGTCATGTATTAGTAACAGTTGTGAGACCTTGGGGTGAGAATAATTATGTTATAACAATGTAATTTATTCTATTATTCTGTTGTGATGATTTTTGTATGATATTAGAGTTAGCACGTGACTAACCAAATTCGAGATATGAGTGTCTGAATTTTGGGGGCGTCACAGGTTTGGCATTTCTTCATTACATTTAAGTTGTTTGATCTTCTATACCATACATATTGAGTGTCTAGAGTGATATAAGTTGATCCTGCGCCAAAAGAAGCTTGTTCACGTGTCCCCTAAGGTGGAAAAAATGCTCATTTTGGTCATTTTCTTTGTTAATATTGTTATAAATACTAAGATATATGTAGATATAGCAATTTCTACCATTTAAACATGTTGTTTAACAAATATATTGTGTGATAGTTGGTAGATTTGGAGTTTTTACCGATTATGTGCATATATTGTTAGAAACTAAGTTATTTGACTAGATATAGTCGAATCTAGCACTTTAATCGATTATGGAGCTTGAAGCCCTAACCCATAAGCTAGATCAGCTTAGATCTAATGTAGATCCGATCATTTTACTGCTTTTGGTCAGTCTCAGTCACTCTGTAGAGCCCTAGATCTGTATCTAGAGGTGAGGAGGTCCTAATGGCTTGATATGGGGATTTCAACTAATGAAATCACTTAACATCAAGTCTAGGATATTGTATATACATATTTAAGCATAATAATGTGAGCCTAGAAATCCTTGGGTTCAGACCTATTGAATAGATCTTAACTAGATTCCCATAATGGACTTTTTGTTTAAATATAATGTTTAAATACTGCAAAATCACTATACATGTAATATTAAATCTTAAAACGAGTTCGAGGAGTTCGTCCCGATAATTTGGATTTAAGATCTCGTGATAATGAAAACCCTATAATTGTAGGAGTTCGAGTATATCGAGATGCCTTTCATGCCCGATGATAGCTCGACCCTTTTTTGGCGCTTTATTGCATACATTATCACCCAAAAATGATTTTCAAATAAAATCACAAAGAGCTTTCACAAATAATAAAGCGATTTCGGTATATCACCTGATAAACATAAATAATAAAAGTAAGTATCAAAGGTCCTCAATTACTATTTAGGCGAAGGATTTGAAAATTATGTTTTTTCAAAATCACTCGAACTGTATATTTTGTCTAAAAATAAAATTTTTGCTAAATCAAATCCTTCGTACATTGGTGCAAAAGAGAAAAAACACTACTTTCAAATAACACAAATAAAACCTAGAAAAGACTTTAAAATAAAAGCACTGAACACAATAACACACATATTTTATGCATAGGAAATCAATAAGATGCGGTAGCCGTATTTTCACGGAAGTCGGGAGGTACCTAACACCTTCCCCTCGCTTAAGCTAGCCCTCGAATTCTAAGAATCTCGGTTTCAGACCAATGCTACGGAGTCACATATTGGGTCATATTGCAAAAACTTTTAAATACGGATGAGTTGGTACATCCATTGCAAACCATATCAACTGACGACTCTATCTCATTCGGCCCAATCATCAAAAAATAAAATTTTGTAAAATAATTCGACTAATGTCGATCTTTTCCCAAATCTTACCCTTTAGATGAAATAATAAGAAAAGCAGAAAAAATAATAAAAAAAAAAAATTTCTCCCAGCGTCGACAAAGTGATGAGAAAAACATTTATCTCGTAGATAGATAGTAGATAGATAGATACTCCATCGGTTCCATAATATTTGACGTATTTTTTATTTCAAAATATCTGACGTTCTAGGATTTCTAGGAGAAACAATTACAAATTTTACCAAAATACCCTTAAAGTTAATAGTCCACAATTTTCAATGCTCTTTCTCTTTTCTCCATATATATTCGTGTAATTACTTATTTTTCTCTCTCTCCTCTTTTTTCTTCATTCTCTTTCACTTCCCTCCGTATATATTCGTGTAATTACATATTTTTTTCTCTCTTCTTTTTCTTCTTCATTGATCTCTCTCTCTTATAATTCTACATTTTCTCTATCCTCTACCGGTAAGTCTCTCTCATCTTTATCACTTATAACTCATTAATATTCATATACTCACTGTTAACGCCAAGATCTTTCCTCGCGTCCCAATCACGTAAGACACGTCCAAATCCTGCACAGTAAACACGACAATCACCAAAAGCTTGACGGCTGGACCGTTGGGGGATAGCTCCGGCGTGAGAGTCAGTACAGGCGATCACAAGGTTAACAATGGAAGATAAAATATCTAGTGCTTGAGAGAGAAAATAATTCAGTTACCTTTAGATTGTGTGATCCTTGCTAACATATACCCTCACGTCCGATTTTTCGTGCCATCCACTCTCCACTGACACCAATCCACTACCGATAGCTCACCTGCTCCACCCATCACCTTTGTCCACCGCCGGCTAATACAATCCCATCATCATTAATGCCATGCAGACGGTGACAGAGATAACAGTCAACTGTTATCTTATTCATTGTTACCGGTCAAAAGCAAGTTCAGATATTAATTATCTAATGGGTCGGTCCTACAAAGAAATCCAATACACTTCAGACCCAGTCAAGGTAACCCGCTGACTTGGCCCAATGTTCATGAAATACCATGACCTAAGGGAGGAGCCCAAGGCATAAAGTATCATGGCCCAACATTGCCCTCCAGTCTTTTATTAAACAGGATGTTTAATGAAAGAGTATAAATAATATAGGTCCGTGATGAAAGAAATTGTAATAAAATCAAAAAAAGCATGAAACTCAATCATGAAACTCACCGAGGCCCAAATGATTAACGTCAACCAATAATTCAAATAAAATCAGAAGCCTATTTGAGAAACCCAATCCGATTAATAACGGAGACTTGATTTGGACGCTACCCATTCGAATTTACTATCATTGTTGGCATTTAATGTGCCGCCCTCGAGTTTCGTAAGAGAATTGAAAAGACCGCTACTATAAAAACCCTTTTCCCCTAATTTTAACAGTTTTACCTGTCATTTTGAAATTTAGACTCCTCTTGCCTTCTTCTTCCTCTTGATTTCTCCTTCTACCTGTAACTTCTCAATAATGGCGTCCCAGAGTTCTGACAACACCATCCCAATCAACGCCATTCCCCTGACCACCGTTCCTCCTTCTTCAAGCCCTACTAAAGCGGATTCGGTATCAAACCCTCAATCTGCCACCTCTCTAAACAAGAATCCACCACCTAAATCCCCTCCTAGTCCCTCCGAATTCTTTGAGAATGAAGAACAATTTCCCCATGCTAATACCCCTTCCACCGTTACTGAGATCGAGCTTAGCAATATTCGGATTCGCTATCAAATTCCAGATACTCACCAGGTGAGGATTGCAGCATCCCATGAAAGAATGTACCAGCGACCCAACGGGTGGACCGCCATCCCGATAACATTTCTGGAGAAGGGGGTTAGGTTTCCCCTTCACGTCTTTTTGGTTACTCTTCTAGGGTTTATTGGAGTTGGATTCGCGCAGTTGGTGTCGAATTCATACATCCATATCCTGGCCTACATCGTATTTTGCTATGAATTAGGAATTCCACCTACAGTAGATTCTTTCTTCACCCTTTTCTCAGCTGGGAAGTCTCGGGAACGAGGTTTAAAAATGTTGAGCAAAATAGCCTCTAAGCCCAATGCCAGAATCGAGAAGCGACCTCTAATGGACACTCCTTCAAGTAATCGAGGATGGCACAATAGATGGTTCTTTGTCAACGGACCTGAAATCTCCTCTATTCCAGACTGGACTACTTCTGATCGTGTCTCTGCAGACTTCGGGGACATATCTGAGGAACGAGTGAGGGAAATGACTTGCATTATAGAGAAGATACCCCTGAAGGAGTGGAGCTTCGGACTCCTAAGCAAACAAGCATGGTTGTATGACCACAAATGTAAGTTTTTGAATTTGTATCGATGCATGATTTATTTTAATCTTCTTCGAAAATACTGATTCTGGCTTATTATTTTCCATCTTCTACAGTGTCCTTAATCAAACCGACATCTATTGATCGAAGGGATCTAGATAGATTCCTCTCAAGCAAACCTTCATCACCCTCCACTGATATTACAAATGAAGAGCCTCCGACTTCTGACACCCAAGAGGCCGAGGTTCCTCCTGCAGAGCCAGTTACTGTAGAGGAATCCAACCGACCTCGTAGGAAGAAAAGAGCTATCCAAAGACCTAATCAGACTATTCAAGAATCCCAACCAACTTCCACTGCAAGCTTAATTGATATGCCTCTAAACGAACGGATGCAAGCCCTTCGGGTCAAGAAGAGGAAAACCAAGATAACCCCCTGTCTGCTGATGAACTTCGGGTTCCCACTCATGTGGAAATCCTTGTCTCTGAGGAAGAGTTTGAAGAACAAACCGAGTCTTTAACTCTAACTCGCAAAAGAAAACAGCCTTCGGATGACCAGCCGCCACCACCTACAAGACCTGTTCAACCTCCACCTTCTTTCGAATCACCCGCTCAAACCCCTCTTCGTGACGATCCTCTTGTGCTCTCCGTAACACGATCACCCCTTTCAGCCTTCAGGCGTGAAGCCATGTCATCACCTACATTTTGGACAGGAGTTTCTCTTGTTTGATGTTGTACGAATTGCAGAAAGCTCCTAAACATTCCGTCGTTTGCCATTTTGTCGGTGTTGTTGTTCACTTGAGGATTATTGTCTTCCTGTTGCACATTATCCTGGGTATTGATCTGTGGTGACTCAACAGTCTCCTGTGCTCCATTGCTATTCTCAATATTCTCGGATGTCATTTTCAAATACTGCCACAAAACAAGGGTTAATTGACACACCACATATTATCTCTATATTCTGACCGACCAATTAAATAACAAATAAACTTAGGTAGGTCATACTAGCGAAAGAATTTCCCGTCTCTCCACTCCTAGTTCTTGTCTCACATCTCAGCCAGGGATCATATCCCTAAGCTTTGATACCAACTGAGACGCCCCCAAAACAGGTATACATCACCCATCTTGAGTCGCCAAATACATGGTACAAAATTCAAATACAACTTAATTATACAACAGTCGTGTAAAATACGACAAAACATAATATAAGAGTTTTAATAAGAATATTGTCATCTAGACAATATCCACACTCAATGGAGTCCTCATTATATTTATTGTCACACTATTTAACAGAATAGTGAGGACTACTAATAATATCATCTGGACCGTCACTCCATTCCCCGACTAGTCCCGGCTACGTTCTCATTTTCTTAAGAGAACAGTGAAAGAAAGGGTGAGCTCAACTAGCCCAATAAGAAATATTATGACTAAGATAATGCAAAATAAATTATCATTAGCCTTCAACAATGTTAAACTGATAGAATATAATAGACAACAAGTTTAACTGCAGCGGAACAAGCAATTCATTAGAAGAGTCAAGTAGATCATAAAATCTACTATCTTCTATGATTTAAAAAGTCTTTCATCAACTTTATCGCTGAGACTCAGCTTAATAAATAAAATCGAATCCTCCCTGCATCATGACCAAGGATATTCATGTAATCATCAATGGTCATGATTATACCGAATAATCCTTGGTCATAATCATACCAACAACTGTCCATCAATGAACTACAGGCCAATGAGAACTTTTACCACATCATTCGTCACATTACGGTCATAATTATACCGAATAATTTCTGGTCATAATCATACCAATTCCATCTATGCACGTAAGCCAAAGATGACTTTAATCACAATATAAGTATGAGGATGATGACAATGACATAATAATTCAATAAAACAAGTTCAAGAATAAATTTTAAAGATTTATAATTATAATTTATCCAGAAATCAATAACGTCTAAATTGTCAACATGATACTTCTTTGTGGAGTAAAATTCAAGAATGCTCAAAAGAATATTTTCATGAAAAGATACTGGATGAAGCGCAAATATCAAGGATATTTCACTAATTTCATGGAGTATAGAAGCCAAAACTTTAACCAACTGAGTATAACAGAATATATGAAACTGCAAATAGATTTTTTCCCGCCATGCGGTAATCCACGTAGACAGATTATTTTCACAATTTAATAAGAAATGAATACGAAGGATCATTCACCATGCATGCGGTAGTCCACATAGACAGGTTATTCCAACAGAATAATAAAGAATGGAACCAGGTCATGCGTAATCCGCACAGACAGGATATTCCAACAGAATAATAAAGAACGGAACCAGGTTATGCGTAATCCGCACAGACAGGATATTCCAACAGAATAATAAAGAATGAAATAACAACAGAATTCACCAGACATGAGATAGACCGCACAGACAAGTTAATCCAACAGAATAATAAAGAATGGAATAACAGAAGAATTTCACCATGTATGCGGTACTTCGCATAGACAGGTTATTCTAACATAATAATAAAGAATGGAATAACAACCCTTACGAGTATTGAAAGAAAATAACTCTCTTCATGAATACGAAAGAATAATACCCCTTACCTTAGAATAAAACTGGATACTGAAATAGAGAGGTAGCAGACTTCTCTTCTTCTTTCTCTCTATAATTTTTCTCTATAATAATTGTTCTAAAGCTTTAGTGAATTGGTGAGAAATGAAGGAAAAATGAGCTTCTATTTATAGGAAAATATAGTTTCAATAATTACACGTTTTGGGACTCAAAAAATTACTGTATATTACCTTCCTCTTTTTCTTCATTTTTAATTTAGTCCTACAAGTATTATCAAACTTGCACCATCTCCCCTAATAGTAAATAATGTGAATCAATAGTTCAATCATGTGAATCAATAGTTATAATCATGTGAAAATACGAATAACAATATAGTACCTCCATCTATACCTCCATTTTTAACTTAGGCGTGCAAGTATTATCAATCTTGCACCACCACCCTTAATAGTACAAGAATGTGAATCAATAGTACACACATGTGAACAAATAGTTATAAGCATGTGAAATAATAACAATTAATTGCTCATTTATCCGATTAATTACCCGATTGGTCAATATAACCTCCAGACATCAATTATTATCGAAATAAATGTTGATTTCCACTAACACTAATAATCTCAACACAATGGAACTATCAATTTCATCTTTAATTAACACAAACTTATTCATCATTAATATTATAACGTACAATATTTAACAACCAGGTCGTTCCCAGGAAAGAGGGAGTTTTTCGATAAGGATTTCTCCCTATTGGCGCGCAATTAGATTATCTAACCTCTCCTTGACAGAACTTCTAGACATTGTCAATATTGTAAATATTAATATGAATAACTTTGTCGTCTTAATTATTGATTTAATAATATAACATATTATACAAATGATATTGTGATAATAATTGAATCAATAATATGAGAGATATGATGCAATAATTACTGTAACAATAATTGAGTATAACTGAGTGACTTCTTACGTAAGCATCAATAATCAATACCATGTGTTACTATGCAACCACGCGTATTACTGTATTTTTACTATCGGGTAGTTCAACAGTTTAACGGTAAAACTTTCGTCGTTATTTTTATAAAAAGATAATTATGTCATTTTCTAACTCCGACAGTTATTCCGTTGTGGGGTCCACCAATGATTGTGTCGTCGTACGAATATTCCCTGTTAAAACGAATATTCTCCGACACAACGAATATTTTATGACAACTTACATACTTTGCAAAATTTATAAATACTACCCACAACTATAACATTATATCAAATCCACACCATAATATTTTAAAAAATATTTCGAGAAATTTAAATCTTTATTTATAAAATTTGGGGTATCACAATCTCCCCTCCTTATGAAATTTCGCCCTCGAAATTTACGTACGTACCTGGTATGCCGAAGAGGTGAGGATACCTTGCTTAGATTCTAACTCTTGAGGTATAACCTTTGAGTGTAGAATATGATCCTTCTTATCCAAGATTTTAACACGTATCTTCTCATATGTTAAATCTTCTGCTATCTCGTCTAGTTTTAATTGAATAATGTGGTTCGGGTCGTCCACATATTTACGTAACATCGATACGTGAAAAACGTTATGAGCACGCGATATACTTGGCAGTAAACGAGTCTATATGCCACAGTTCCTACTCGATCGAGGATTTCAAATAGACTAATAAAATCAAGGGTTGAGATTTCCTCTCTTCATCGAGTCTTGCTTCTAGAATAATGCCCTCTTGAACCTTCTTCTTCACATTCATCAGCTCCGGGTGTGTAGCTTGAGCGGCTTTAACTTTATCAATTAAAGTCGATTCTAATCGTATATTCGTTATCTTCACGTGGGTTCTTGGAGTCTTTAACTCTATCTCCATCTTTTGTAAGTCATACGAATTGGGTCTTTGTGTTAACAATATCGCACTCGTAAACGCATATGATCTTCTACTCAATGCGTCAGCTACCACATTCGCTCTTCCACAATGATATTGAATGGTATGGTCGTAATCTTCAACAGCTCGAGCCAACGTCTTTGGCGCATAATACGTTCGTTCTAGGTGAAGAAATATTTAAGGGTTTTAGAAATGGGTTTTGTACTGGGGTCAATACAAAATTTAATTTCACGTTCTAGGGTAGGCTAGGAAGTCTTCAGGAATACGTCAGGAAATTTATTAACAATAGAAATGTCATACAAAACTGTGACTCTTATCCAAGACTTGGGTAGCACATGTAATAAAGGTTTCTCTTAACGGAGTGTCAATAGATAAGTCAAAGTCTAATTTTTTAGGGGTCAAATTCAAACGTTGAGCGCAAGCAAGAGAGATAAAAAATGGGTAGAACCGATATCTAATAAGGTATAGACTTCGCAAGAATTTATAATTAACTAACTCGTGCTAACTTCGTTCGGGTTACTCGCTTTTTGAGAAGTCACGAAAAACACTCTCCCTGAAACTACCAACTTTATTTTGTCCGTATCCACCTTTGGTGCCACCGTCCCAGCTGAACTTGACTTTGGTGCACGACAAAATCGGACTAGGTGACCTTCTTTTCCATAATTATAACATGCTTTGGACTGCATCGTGCAGCTTGGACTGATATGTCCCTCCTCTCCGCATTTGAAGCATACAATTGGTGGTCGTTCTCCTTCCTTGAAAACAGGTGTTGGTCCTGCTATCTTTCCATCGTTGTTGAACCTTCTCTTCTTAAAATTTCCACTCCTATTATCTTGCCATGATTACCACCGAAGTGATTACCATTTCTGGCATGCTGATTCCCTCCACGTTTGTTGTCACCGCTTCGATGACTGTTACCACTGGTATTTTCATTTTGTTGGCTGCTTTCTCTTGGTTATGTTGACTCATTATCGCGCTCCAATAACTGAGCTCTATTTACAACATCTGAATACAAACACAGTTTATGAGAAATAAGATATTGACGTATCTCCAGTTTCAAACCTCTTGAAAACATCCGCGTCATTCTCTCCTCATTATCAACCAAGCGGGACGTAAACTGGGATAACTTGGCAAACTTAGCTTCGTACTGCGACACGGTCATATTATTCTGCTCCAACTTGATGAACTCTACCTCTTTCATGTGACGAATACTTTCGGAAAAGTACTTGTCGTTGAATAGTTCTTGGAACTTCTCCCAAGACATCTTCAGTGCGGCAGGTTGAGTACGCTTTACCGATTTCCACCAGTAATCTGCCTCTTCTCGCAACATAAAGGTGGCAAAGGGAACCTTTTGCTCCTCGGAGCATCCCAAGACATCAAATATCTTGGTGATCTGCTTTATCCACATCTCCGCCTTAAGTGGTTTTGGCTCTCCAATAAACTTCGATGGCCCCGGCTCCTTGAACTGTTTAGCGGTGATCGTTCGAGAGTTTCCAGTGTTTCCACCTACATTTTGGACAGGAGTTTCTCTTGTTTGATGTTGTACGAATTGCAGAAAGCTCCTAAACATTCCGTCGTTTGCCATTTTGTCGGTGTTGTTGTTCACTTGAGGATTATTGTCTTCCTGTTGCACATTATCCTGGGTATTGATCTGTGGTGACTCAACAGTCTCCTGTGCTCCATTGCTATTCTCAATATTCTCGGATGTCATTTTCAAATACTGCCACAAAACAAGGGTTAATTGACACACCACATATTATCTCTATATTCTGACCGACCAATTAAATAACAAATAAACTTAGGTAGGTCATACTAGCGAAAGAATTTCCCGTCTCTCCACTCCTAGTTCTTGTCTCACATCTCAGCCAGGGATCATATCCCTAAGCTTTGATACCAACTGAGACGCCCCCAAAACAGGTATACATCACCCATCTTGAGTCGCCAAATACATGGTACAAAATTCAAATACAACTTAATTATACAACAGTCGTGTAAAATACGACAAAACATAATATAAGAGTTTTAATAAGAATATTGTCATCTAGACAATATCCACACTCAATGGAGTCCTCATTATATTTATTGTCACACTATTTAACAGAATAGTGAGGACTACTAATAATATCATCTGGACCGTCACTCCATTCCCCGACTAGTCCCGGCTACGTTCTCATTTTCTTAAGAGAACAGTGAAAGAAAGGGTGAGCTCAACTAGCCCAATAAGAAATATTATGACTAAGATAATGCAAAATAAATTATCATTAGCCTTCAACAATGTTAAACTGATAGAATATAATAGACAACAAGTTTAACTGCAGCGGAACAAGCAATTCATTAGAAGAGTCAAGTAGATCATAAAATCTACTATCTTCTATGATTTAAAAAGTCTTTCATCAACTTTATCGCTGAGACTCAGCTTAATAAATAAAATCGAATCCTCCCTGCATCATGACCAAGGATATTCATGTAATCATCAATGGTCATGATTATACCGAATAATCCTTGGTCATAATCATACCAACAACTGTCCATCAATGAACTACAGGCCAATGAGAACTTTTACCACATCATTCGTCACATTACGGTCATAATTATACCGAATAATTTCTGGTCATAATCATACCAATTCCATCTATGCACGTAAGCCAAAGATGACTTTAATCACAATATAAGTATGAGGATGATGACAATGACATAATAATTCAATAAAACAAGTTCAAGAATAAATTTTAAAGATTTATAATTATAATTTATCCAGAAATCAATAACGTCTAAATTGTCAACATGATACTTCTTTGTGGAGTAAAATTCAAGAATGCTCAAAAGAATATTTTCATGAAAAGATACTGGATGAAGCGCAAATATCAAGGATATTTCACTAATTTCATGGAGTATAGAAGCCAAAACTTTAACCAACTGAGTATAACAGAATATATGAAACTGCAAATAGATTTTTTCCCGCCATGCGGTAATCCACGTAGACAGATTATTTTCACAATTTAATAAGAAATGAATACGAAGGATCATTCACCATGCATGCGGTAGTCCACATAGACAGGTTATTCCAACAGAATAATAAAGAATGGAACCAGGTCATGCGTAATCCGCACAGACAGGATATTCCAACAGAATAATAAAGAACGGAACCAGGTTATGCGTAATCCGCACAGACAGGATATTCCAACAGAATAATAAAGAATGAAATAACAACAGAATTCACCAGACATGAGATAGACCGCACAGACAAGTTAATCCAACAGAATAATAAAGAATGGAATAACAGAAGAATTTCACCATGTATGCGGTACTTCGCATAGACAGGTTATTCTAACATAATAATAAAGAATGGAATAACAACCCTTACGAGTATTGAAAGAAAATAACTCTCTTCATGAATACGAAAGAATAATACCCCTTACCTTAGAATAAAACTGGATACTGAAATAGAGAGGTAGCAGACTTCTCTTCTTCTTTCTCTCTATAATTTTTCTCTATAATAATTGTTCTAAAGCTTTAGTGAATTGGTGAGAAATGAAGGAAAAATGAGCTTCTATTTATAGGAAAATATAGTTTCAATAATTACACGTTTTGGGACTCAAAAAATTACTGTATATTACCTTCCTCTTTTTCTTCATTTTTAATTTAGTCCTACAAGTATTATCAAACTTGCACCATCTCCCCTAATAGTAAATAATGTGAATCAATAGTTCAATCATGTGAATCAATAGTTATAATCATGTGAAAATACGAATAACAATATAGTACCTCCATCTATACCTCCATTTTTAACTTAGGCGTGCAAGTATTATCAATCTTGCACCACCACCCTTAATAGTACAAGAATGTGAATCAATAGTACACACATGTGAACAAATAGTTATAAGCATGTGAAATAATAACAATTAATTGCTCATTTATCCGATTAATTACCCGATTGGTCAATATAACCTCCAGACATCAATTATTATCGAAATAAATGTTGATTTCCACTAACACTAATAATCTCAACACAATGGAACTATCAATTTCATCTTTAATTAACACAAACTTATTCATCATTAATATTATAACGTACAATATTTAACAACCAGGTCGTTCCCAGGAAAGAGGGAGTTTTTCGATAAGGATTTCTCCCTATTGGCGCGCAATTAGATTATCTAACCTCTCCTTGACAGAACTTCTAGACATTGTCAATATTGTAAATATTAATATGAATAACTTTGTCGTCTTAATTATTGATTTAATAATATAACATATTATACAAATGATATTGTGATAATAATTGAATCAATAATATGAGAGATATGATGCAATAATTACTGTAACAATAATTGAGTATAACTGAGTGACTTCTTACGTAAGCATCAATAATCAATACCATGTGTTACTATGCAACCACGCGTATTACTGTATTTTTACTATCGGGTAGTTCAACAGTTTAACGGTAAAACTTTCGTCGTTATTTTTATAAAAAGATAATTATGTCATTTTCTAACTCCGACAGTTATTCCGTTGTGGGGTCCACCAATGATTGTGTCGTCGTACGAATATTCCCTGTTAAAACGAATATTCTCCGACACAACGAATATTTTATGACAACTTACATACTTTGCAAAATTTATAAATACTACCCACAACTATAACATTATATCAAATCCACACCATAATATTTTAAAAAATATTTCGAGAAATTTAAATCTTTATTTATAAAATTTGGGGTATCACAATCTCCCCTCCTTATGAAATTTCGCCCTCGAAATTTACGTACGTACCTGGTATGCCGAAGAGGTGAGGATACCTTGCTTAGATTCTAACTCTTGAGGTATAACCTTTGAGTGTAGAATATGATCCTTCTTATCCAAGATTTTAACACGTATCTTCTCATATGTTAAATCTTCTGCTATCTCGTCTAGTTTTAATTGAATAATGTGGTTCGGGTCGTCCACATATTTACGTAACATCGATACGTGAAAAACGTTATGAGCACGCGATATACTTGGCAGTAAACGAGTCTATATGCCACAGTTCCTACTCGATCGAGGATTTCAAATAGACTAATAAAATCAAGGGTTGAGATTTCCTCTCTTCATCGAGTCTTGCTTCTAGAATAATGCCCTCTTGAACCTTCTTCTTCACATTCATCAGCTCCGGGTGTGTAGCTTGAGCGGCTTTAACTTTATCAATTAAAGTCGATTCTAATCGTATATTCGTTATCTTCACGTGGGTTCTTGGAGTCTTTAACTCTATCTCCATCTTTTGTAAGTCATACGAATTGGGTCTTTGTGTTAACAATATCGCACTCGTAAACGCATATGATCTTCTACTCAATGCGTCAGCTACCACATTCGCTCTTCCACAATGATATTGAATGGTATGGTCGTAATCTTCAACAGCTCGAGCCAACGTCTTTGGCGCATAATACGTTCGTTCTAGGTGAAGAAATATTTAAGGGTTTTAGAAATGGGTTTTGTACTGGGGTCAATACAAAATTTAATTTCACGTTCTAGGGTAGGCTAGGAAGTCTTCAGGAATACGTCAGGAAATTTATTAACAATAGAAATGTCATACAAAACTGTGACTCTTATCCAAGACTTGGGTAGCACATGTAATAAAGGTTTCTCTTAACGGAGTGTCAATAGATAAGTCAAAGTCTAATTTTTTAGGGGTCAAATTCAAACGTTGAGCGCAAGCAAGAGAGATAAAAAATGGGTAGAACCGATATCTAATAAGGTATAGACTTCGCAAGAATTTATAATTAACTAACTCGTGCTAACTTCGTTCGGGTTACTCGCTTTTTGAGAAGTCACGAAAAACACTCTCCCTGAAACTACCAACTTTATTTTGTCCGTATCCACCTTTGGTGCCACCGTCCCAGCTGAACTTGACTTTGGTGCACGACAAAATCGGACTAGGTGACCTTCTTTTCCATAATTATAACATGCTTTGGACTGCATCGTGCAGCTTGGACTGATATGTCCCTCCTCTCCGCATTTGAAGCATACAATTGGTGGTCGTTCTCCTTCCTTGAAAACAGGTGTTGGTCCTGCTATCTTTCCATCGTTGTTGAACCTTCTCTTCTTAAAATTTCCACTCCTATTATCTTGCCATGATTACCACCGAAGTGATTACCATTTCTGGCATGCTGATTCCCTCCACGTTTGTTGTCACCGCTTCGATGACTGTTACCACTGGTATTTTCATTTTGTTGGCTGCTTTCTCTTGGTTATGTTGACTCATTATCGCGCTCCAATAACTGAGCTCTATTTACAACATCTGAATACAAACACAGTTTATGAGAAATAAGATATTGACGTATCTCCAGTTTCAAACCTCTTGAAAACATCCGCGTCATTCTCTCCTCATTATCAACCAAGCGGGACGTAAACTGGGATAACTTGGCAAACTTAGCTTCGTACTGCGACACGGTCATATTATTCTGCTCCAACTTGATGAACTCTACCTCTTTCATGTGACGAATACTTTCGGAAAAGTACTTGTCGTTGAATAGTTCTTGGAACTTCTCCCAAGACATCTTCAGTGCGGCAGGTTGAGTACGCTTTACCGATTTCCACCAGTAATCTGCCTCTTCTCGCAACATAAAGGTGGCAAAGGGAACCTTTTGCTCCTCGGAGCATCCCAAGACATCAAATATCTTGGTGATCTGCTTTATCCACATCTCCGCCTTAAGTGGTTTTGGCTCTCCAATAAACTTCGATGGCCCCGGCTCCTTGAACTGTTTAGCGGTGATCGTTCGAGAGTTTCCAGTGTTTCCACCTACATTTTGGACAGGAGTTTCTCTTGTTTGATGTTGTACGAATTGCAGAAAGCTCCTAAACATTCCGTCGTTTGCCATTTTGTCGGTGTTGTTGTTCACTTGAGGATTATTGTCTTCCTGTTGCACATTATCCTGGGTATTGATCTGTGGTGACTCAACAGTCTCCTGTGCTCCATTGCTATTCTCAATATTCTCGGATGTCATTTTCAAATACTGCCACAAAACAAGGGTTAATTGACACACCACATATTATCTCTATATTCTGACCGACCAATTAAATAACAAATAAACTTAGGTAGGTCATACTAGCGAAAGAATTTCCCGTCTCTCCACTCCTAGTTCTTGTCTCACATCTCAGCCAGGGATCATATCCCTAAGCTTTGATACCAACTGAGACGCCCCCAAAACAGGTATACATCACCCATCTTGAGTCGCCAAATACATGGTACAAAATTCAAATACAACTTAATTATACAACAGTCGTGTAAAATACGACAAAACATAATATAAGAGTTTTAATAAGAATATTGTCATCTAGACAATATCCACACTCAATGGAGTCCTCATTATATTTATTGTCACACTATTTAACAGAATAGTGAGGACTACTAATAATATCATCTGGACCGTCACTCCATTCCCCGACTAGTCCCGGCTACGTTCTCATTTTCTTAAGAGAACAGTGAAAGAAAGGGTGAGCTCAACTAGCCCAATAAGAAATATTATGACTAAGATAATGCAAAATAAATTATCATTAGCCTTCAACAATGTTAAACTGATAGAATATAATAGACAACAAGTTTAACTGCAGCGGAACAAGCAATTCATTAGAAGAGTCAAGTAGATCATAAAATCTACTATCTTCTATGATTTAAAAAGTCTTTCATCAACTTTATCGCTGAGACTCAGCTTAATAAATAAAATCGAATCCTCCCTGCATCATGACCAAGGATATTCATGTAATCATCAATGGTCATGATTATACCGAATAATCCTTGGTCATAATCATACCAACAACTGTCCATCAATGAACTACAGGCCAATGAGAACTTTTACCACATCATTCGTCACATTACGGTCATAATTATACCGAATAATTTCTGGTCATAATCATACCAATTCCATCTATGCACGTAAGCCAAAGATGACTTTAATCACAATATAAGTATGAGGATGATGACAATGACATAATAATTCAATAAAACAAGTTCAAGAATAAATTTTAAAGATTTATAATTATAATTTATCCAGAAATCAATAACGTCTAAATTGTCAACATGATACTTCTTTGTGGAGTAAAATTCAAGAATGCTCAAAAGAATATTTTCATGAAAAGATACTGGATGAAGCGCAAATATCAAGGATATTTCACTAATTTCATGGAGTATAGAAGCCAAAACTTTAACCAACTGAGTATAACAGAATATATGAAACTGTAAATAGATTTTTTCCCGCCATGCGGTAATCCACGTAGACAGATTATTTTCACAATTTAATAAGAAATGAATACGAAGGATCATTCACCATGCATGCGGTAGTCCACATAGACAGGTTATTCCAACAGAATAATAAAGAATGGAACCAGGTCATGCGTAATCCGCACAGACAGGATATTCCAACAGAATAATAAAGAACGGAACCAGGTTATGCGTAATCCGCACAGACAGGATATTCCAACAGAATAATAAAGAATGAAATAACAACAGAATTCACCAGACATGAGATAGACCGCACAGACAAGTTAATCCAACAGAATAATAAAGAATGGAATAACAGAAGAATTTCACCATGTATGCGGTACTTCGCATAGACAGGTTATTCTAACATAATAATAAAGAATGGAATAACAACCCTTACGAGTATTGAAAGAAAATAACTCTCTTCATGAATACGAAAGAATAATACCCCTTACCTTAGAATAAAACTGGATACTGAAATAGAGAGGTAGCAGACTTCTCTTCTTCTTTCTCTCTATAATTTTTCTCTATAATAATTGTTCTAAAGCTTTAGTGAATTGGTGAGAAATGAAGGAAAAATGAGCTTCTATTTATAGGAAAATATAGTTTCAATAATTACACGTTTTGGGACTCAAAAAATTACTGTATATTACCTTCCTCTTTTTCTTCATTTTTAATTTAGTCCTACAAGTATTATCAAACTTGCACCATCTTCCCTAATAGTAAATAATGTGAATCAATAGTTCAATCATGTGAATCAATAGTACACACATGTGAACAAATAGTTATAAGCATGTGAAATAATAACAATTAATTGCTCATTTATCCGATTAATTACCCGATTGGTCAATATAACCTCCAGACATCAATTATTATCGAAATAAATGTTGATTTCCACTAACACTAATAATCTCAACACAATGGAACTATCAATTTCATCTTTAATTAACACAAACTTATTCATCATTAATATTATAACGTACAATATTTAACAACCAGGTCGTTCCCAGGAAAGAGGGAGTTTTTCGATAAGGATTTCTCCCTATTGGCGCGCAATTAGATTATCTAACCTCTCCTTGACAGAACTTCTAGACATTGTCAATATTGTAAATATTAATATGAATAACTTTGTCGTCTTAATTATTGATTTAATAATATAACATATTATACAAATGATATTGTGATAATAATTGAATCAATAATATGAGAGATATGATGCAATAATTACTGTAACAATAATTGAGTATAACTGAGTGACTTCTTACGTAAGCATCAATAATCAATACCATGTGTTACTATGCAACCACGCGTATTACTGTATTTTTACTATCGGGTAGTTCAACAGTTTAACGGTAAAACTTTCGTCGTTATTTTTATAAAAAGATAATTATGTCATTTTCTAACTCCGACAGTTATTCCGTTGTGGGGTCCACCAATGATTGTGTCGTCGTACGAATATTCCCTGTTAAAACGAATATTCTCCGACACAACGAATATTTTATGACAACTTACATACTTTGCAAAATTTATAAATACTACCCACAACTATAACATTATATCAAATCCACACCATAATATTTTAAAAAATATTTCGAGAAATTTAAATCTTTATTTATAAAATTTGGGGTATCACAATCTCCCCTCCTTATGAAATTTCGCCCTCGAAATTTACGTACGTACCTGGTATGCCGAAGAGGTGAGGATACCTTGCTTAGATTCTAACTCTTGAGGTATAACCTTTGAGTGTAGAATATGATCCTTCTTATCCAAGATTTTAACACGTATCTTCTCATATGTTAAATCTTCTGCTATCTCGTCTAGTTTTAATTGAATAATGTGGTTCGGGTCGTCCACATATTTACGTAACATCGATACGTGAAAAACGTTATGAGCACGCGATATACTTGGCAGTAAACGAGTCTATATGCCACAGACATCAATCTTGCACCACCACCCCTAATAGTACAAGAATGTGAATCAATAGTACACACATGTGAACAAATAGTTATAAGCATGTGAAATAATAGCAATTAATTACTCATTTATCCGATTAATTACCCGATTGGTCAATATAACCTCCAGACATCAATTATTATCGAAATAAATGTCGATTTTCACTAACACTAATAATCCCAACACAATGGAACTATCAATTTTATCTTTAATTAACACGAACTTATTCATCATTAATATTATAACGCACAATATTTAACAACCAGGTCGTTCCCAGGAAAGAGGGGACTTTCCGATAAGGATTTCTACCTATTGGCGCGCAATTAGATTATCTAACCTCTCCTTGACAGAACTTCTAGACATTGTCAATATTACAAATAATAATATGAATAACTTTATCGTTTTAATTATTGATTTAATAATATAACATATTATACAGATGATACTGTGACAATAATTGAATCAATAATATGAGAGATATGATGCAGCAATTACTGTAGCAATAATTTAGTATAACTGAGTGACTTTTTACGCAAGCATCAATAATCAATATCGTGTGCTACTATGCAACCACGAGTATTACTGTACTTTTACTACCGGGTAGTTCAACAGTTTAACAGTAAAACTTTCGTTGTTATTTTTATAAAAAGATAATTCTGTCGTTTTCTAACTCCGACAGTTATTCCGTTGTGGGGTCCACTAATGATTGTGTCATCGTACGAATATTTCCTATTAAAACGAATATTCTCCGACATAGCGAATATTTTATTACAACTTACATACTTTGTAAAATTTATAAATACTACCCACAACTATAACATTATATCAAATCCACACCATAATATTTAAAAAAATGAGAAATTTAAATCTTTATTCATAAAATTTGGGGTTTCACAACAGCCAAGGTTGATCCCGCCATACTCGATTCTTCTGAAGACGAAGCTGACGCCTGAAGATGATTTTCCTCTCCTTTAGCTGTAGGATTTCTATAAAAATTTCTATCTTTTTGTAATCAGTTATATATATATTAATGAAATATTGGCTTCGTTCCTTATTACTCCTTTGCAATTATTTTTGTCAATAATTTAACATCGGTCAACTTGAAAAATGTACAAGCTCTTTATATGAACTTAACTTGAACTGTTAGTAAATAACTAAACAAGTCATATAACAGAAAAGATCAAGTCAAGTAATAATGCAATCCGAACTCAACACTTAGACAAGATCAGGTAATAAAGTAATGTAATACTTATTCGTTACCGAAGTGTGAAGTAGATCTGCTTCATAGGGAATTTGTTTACCACGAAGGGCCTAACAAACCCATAGGATTCCACCAACCAGATAGGCTACCATCGAATGGCCAGCAAGTCCACCCGAACCTCCTTACACCGATGAAGTTTGCCTATCACGAAGGGCCTGACAAATTCATAAGGACCACCTGCCGATTAGGCTACCTTCGAATGGTCAGCGAGTCCACCTGAACCTCCATACACCGATGAAGTTTGCCTAACACGAAGGGCCTGACAAATTCATAAGGACCACTTGTTGATAAGGCTACCATCGAATGGCCAGCGAGTCCACCTGAACCTCCCTACACCGATGAAGTTTACCTATCACAAAGGGCCTGACAAATTCATAAGGACCACCTGCCGATGAGGCTACCATCGAATGGTCAGCGAGTCCACCCGAACCTCCTTACACCGATGAAGTTTGCCTACCACGAAGGGCCTAACAAATTCATAAGGATTACCTACCGATGAGGCTACCATCGAATGGTCAGCGAGTCCACCCGAACCTCCTTACACCAATGAAGTTTGCCTACCATGAAGGACCTGACAAATTCATAAGAACCACCTGCCGATGAGGCTACCATCGAATGGTCAGCGAGTCCACCCGAACCTCCTTACACCGATGAAGTTAACAGCAACGAACAAAAGACTTACTGTGAAAAAGGATCTTTTATTGATGATGATTCAAAATTTTACAGACTTCCGGTATACTGACACTGTATCTACTGAAAATACTTCTGAAGCCTGCCAGCATGCCAAGTATTCTTGATCTCTGATCCGTCCAATGCCCTCGACCGATAAGTCCCCGGCTTCTGTACTTCAACAACTTTATACGGTCCTTCCCAGTTTGGCATCAGCTTTTCTAAATTCTGAGGTGTAGATGCTTCGACTTCTCGGAGAACAAAATCTCCCATTTCAAATCTACGAAGCTTTACCCCCTTATCGTAATGCTTAGCCACTCTTCGCTGATAGGCTGCCAGTCTACTCAAAGCTGTTTCTCTGACCTCTTCGAGCAAATTCAGATTGACTTTCAGTCCTTCTTCATTGTATATCTCTTTGAATTGACTGACCCGAAGACTTGGAGATCCAATTTTAACTAGGACCAAGGCATCAATATCATAAGCCAACCTGAAAGGTGAATCCCCTATTGTAGTCCTCGGTGTAGTCCGATAAGCCCATAACACGCTGAGCAGCTCCTCTGGCCATCTTCCTTTAGCTTCATCCAGTCTTCACTTGATCCCATTCAGCAGCATTCTGTTAGTCACCTCGACCTGCCCGTTTGATTGTGGATGTGCTACTGAAGTCTTCCTGTGTTGAACCCCCAGTTCCTTTAAAAATGCTTCAAATTTCGATCCCACGAACTGGCGTCCATTGTCCGATATCACCACCTTAGGAATTCCAAAACGAAACACTACTAACTCCTTCATGAACTTCAAACATTATTGTTCCGTTATCAACCTAAGTGGCTTCGCTTCAACCTATTTGGTCATATAATCAATGGCGACTATAACAAAACTGACCTGACCTTTAGCTTTTGGCAATGGACCCAGTATATCAACCCCCCAGACAGCAAAGGGTATAGGAGATAAGATCGAGTATAGCTCTTCTGATGGCTGATGTGGGATCGGACTATTGAGTTGGCACTTCTCACACTTCTTCACGTACTTCGTAGCTTCTTTGAAGATTGTAGGCCAGTAGTACCCTTGACGAAGAACTTTGTAGGCTAATGACTTAGCAGCCATATGGTCGCCACAGATGCCTTCGTGAACTTCTCGAAGAGCATATTCAGCTTCAGACGGAGTCAGACATTTTAGCAATGGAGATGAAAAAGTCCTTCGATACAGATCCCCATCAATAAGGACGAAGTTAGCACTCTTGTACTTGACTTTCTTGGCTAGCATCTGATCCGAAGGAAGGACGCCATCTGCCAGATACTCCAGATATAGAGTCAACCAGCAGTTGGAACGATCAATACACATTATCGATTCGTGCTGGACACTAGGGTGCTACAAAATTTCCAAGTAAATGGACCCATCAAAAATATTAGCATCCGTAGTGGCCAGTTTTGACGGTGTATGAGCAATAGAATTATCGTTACGTTCGACCCCTTGAAACTCGTATGACAAGAAATACTGAAGCCGATCTTTCAACTCTACCAGGTATTTGATCATTCTCGGACCTCGAGCTTTGTAGTTCCCTGAGACTTGCTTGACGACCAATTAAGAATCACTGAAGATGACTATCCTCTGCACTTCGAGACTCTTCGCCAGTCTAGCCCTGCTAGCACCGCCTCATACTCTGCCTCGTCGTTCGTTTCCCTGAATCCAAATCTGATGGCCTGCTGCACTTTGAATCCCTCAGGACTGGTCAAGATGATCCCTGCTCCACTGACGTCCAAAGTAGAAGACCCATCTGTATATAGCGTCCACAAGCTCTGCTTCTTCTGTTGAAGAACTGCAACTGTTCTGCCAGACCCTTCGGCTTCTGTTAAACCATCATCAGCTTCGAAAAACGAACATTCGATCATGAAATCAGCCAAGGCATGCCCCTTAATAGCTGTTCGGGGATGATATTCAATAAAAAATTGAGACAACTCCATTGTCCATGCAGCTAATCTCTCCGAAACTTCAGGTTTGCCCAGAACCTTCTTCAGAGGCTGATCCGTATACACCACCAACAACCGACCCTGGAAATATTGCCTAAGCTTTCGACTAGCTATCATCAAAGCAAAGGCAAATTTTTTAATATTTGGGTACCTTATATCAGCATCCTTAAGGACATGGCTTACATAGTAAACCGGGTGCTGCTTACCCCCAACTTGTCGCACCAAAACTGCTCCCACTGCCAATGAACTAGCTGCTAAGTACAAATACAAGGGCTCAGCAGGAGCGGACTTCACCAACAAAGGCGCCGAAGATAAATAGGTCTTTATACTCTAGAAGGCGTCTTCACATTCCGAAGTCCATTGGAACGTCTTCGCATTCTTTGGCTCTTTCAATGTGTCAAAAAATGGCAAACACTTTTCTGCCGACTTGGACATGAACCTCCTCAAAGCTGCAATCCTTCCAGTCAGACGTTGGACATCTTTAAATGACTGAGGAGTCTTTATATTCAAGATTGCCTGGATCTTCTCCGGGTTGGCTTCGATACCTCTTTGACTGACAAGATAACCCAGAAACTTGCCAGCACCAAGACTGAAGGTGCACTTGGTCGGATTTAGCCTCAAGTTGTGATGACAGACTGTCTGAAAGCATTCTTCTAGATCGTCCAAGTGCTTCTGTACAAGCATACTCTTCATGATCATATCATCGACGTACACCTCCATGTTCCTGCCAAGCTGTCGTTGGAAAACAAAGTTCATCATTCTCTGATACGTGGCTCCCGCATTGATCAAG
This sequence comes from Panax notoginseng, assembly GCA_016801055.1. Classification (NCBI taxonomy): domain Eukaryota; kingdom Viridiplantae; phylum Streptophyta; class Magnoliopsida; order Apiales; family Araliaceae; genus Panax; species Panax notoginseng. The sequence continues at coordinate 52,151,280 of CM029017.1, forward strand.
CCAAAGGTCATCTTCTTGTAGGCATATACCGAACGATGCGTAATGAACACCGTCTTCGGTATATCCTCTTTGCACATGGAGATTTGATGGTAACCAGAGAAAGCATCCATGAAGCTCAATAATACATACCCCGAAGTCGCATCGATGAGCTGATCGATGTGGGGTAAAGGATAGAAGTCCTTTGGGCAGGCTTTGTTCAAATTCGTGTAGTCGATGCAGACTCGCCACTTCCCATTCTGCTTCTGGACCAGCACCACATTTGCCATCCACTCCGAGTAATCGATTTCAAAAATGAAGTCCGCAGCCAGCAGCTTTGCAATCTCTTCATCAATGATACGTTGGCGCTCCGGTGCAAAAAATCCTTCTCTTCTGCCGAACTGGCTTCTTGGATGGGTCTACCTCCAGCCGGTGTTCTGTAATCTTTCTACTCACCCCTGGCATATCCTGAGGCTCCCATGCAAAGATATCTGTATAGCATCGTAGGAGCTCCACAAGGTTCGTCCGAAGAGGTTCCGGCAGACCCGAACCTATTTTTACTGTCTTGTCCTGGCTAGGGATAAGCTCGAACTCTTCTGTCTCCCCCGCCGGCATGACCAACGATTCTGAACTGCTCTCGGTGGAGGGTTCGATCTCTATCGCCATGGTCTATTTCTGCTTCGACACCCCTACTCCCGAAGCAATCACTGCATTTCTATAGCAACGTCTGGTCAAATCCAAATCCCCGGCGACCTCTCCAACTCTATGAGTCGTAGGAAATTTAATTTTGAAATGAGGGATTGAGGTTACAGCTTGTAGAGCAGTCAAAGTGGGCCTCCCTAGAATAGTATTGTAGGCAGAATCTACATACACAACATAAAATTTACAAGTTATTTCTACCTATTGGGGAGCCATACCGAAGATGATCTGTAGCTCGATAGTCCCAGCCACTTTAACCGGATCGTTGCTGAAGCCGTATAAGGGAGCCTCCTGCCCGATCTCCATCTTCCGCCCATCTAGATGCATCCTCTGATAAGCGTGGGCGTACAGAATATCCACATAAGACCCATTGTCTATCATCATTCTCTTCATATCCACCGAACCCACCTGTGTTGTTATCACCAATGATCCCTCATGTGGTTTGATGGTTTTCGAAGGGTAATCATCATCAGTAAAGGAGATTACCGTGCCTGGATAAGGCCTATCAGTCCTCGGGAGTGTACCAGCCACTGACATGATCGAATCCAGGTATCCTCGGTGCTTCTTCCCAACAAATTTACCAGAAGTTCCCCCAGTAATGACATCGACCACATGCCTCGCCTGCTGTCCAGGAGCTGTCAATGTAGGCTGAGCTGCCTGAGCAACTTGAACAGGTTCTCTATCTCTTTGTTGGGCTTGTTGAGTCGTTCTCGCTGCAACATACTGAACCAGGGCACCCCCTTGAACCTTCCTCTCAATAAAGTCCTTCAGACTGGCACAGTCATTCGTATCGTGACCCGAAGCCTGATGATAATCACAGTACTTACAAGAATTACCGTCTCCGGGTTTAAGGTTGTCTCGAGGTGGTTCATAAATGAGTTGATTTTTAATTTGATCAAGGATAACTGCCCTATTAGTATTCAGTTGAGTGTACGTCCTATTCACCTTCTGGGCCGGAGCGGATGAACGACCTCCTCCTTGTCTCCAGTTGTTATTGTACTTCTTTGACCCTCCATCGTGGCGGTCATTATTTTCTTCATACTTCTTCTGCCCACCTTCAGCCTTGTCCCGATCTGTCTCCTTCAGCCTATCCGAAGAAGGACATTTCAGGCTATTCATAGCCTCCTCTACCACTATATAGCCCTCCGCTTTATCGAAAGCCTCTACAAGACTCTTCGGGTGGTGAAACATCAGCTTCTTCACCAATTTCTCTGACTTCACCAGGTCCAAACCATTCTGGAATAAGCCTACGGCTTGAAGATCATTCAAGTCAGTAACTTGGCCAACTACTTCCCGGAATCGTTTCACATACTGGCTCAAAGATTCATTTGAATATTGTCGAACCTGAGCCAATGAACCTGTTGGCTTTCCCCTTCTCTTGTTGCTCCTGAAGCGAGAATAAAACTTACTGCACAAATCCGCCCAAGATGAAACCGAATCCGAAGGCAAGGTCCCCATCCACTGTCGGGCGTCTTTCCGGAGCGTTGTAACAAAGGTATGATACTTAGCAGCATCGCTAAAGTCATAGTAGTCCATTAGTCTGTCGAACGCCTGACTGTGGTCATAAGGATCCCCGGACCCATCATAACTCTCCATATGGGGCAGCTTCTTAGTCGGATCAGCTTTTTCTTTGAGAATCTCCGCGAAAAAAGGGGATGCCTTCTTTCCCGAAGTATCCTTTACTTGTTGAACTTTGGCCAGCTACTTCCGAAGCTCCTTCAGTTCCTTGACCAGAAATTCTACTCCTTCTGGCTGTGACGAAACCTCTTTCTCCGGCGACTCTCTCTTCTTCTTAGTAGACCGACCTTTATTAACTGAACCCCCAACCCTCGGGGGACTTTTCTGACGACGAGAGTCTGCGGGTTGGTGTGCCCTCAGTGGGCTCTTGGGAGTGCGACCCCTAGATCTTCTTCGTGGTGGGGCTCTGTCACTGTGGTGAGAATACTCAAGGCGGGGCGCCTTCTTTATATTCTATGCCGTGTACTCTCTGGACCTGCCACTTTGTCTGCTTTAACCCTGCTCCTTAGAACCGATAGGGTAGGGTGCCCTCTTCGATCTCTGAGGAGTAGGGCTTCTTGATCTTCTTCGTTCCCGAGGTTGGCACAGAGATTCACGACCCGAATGGACAGGTTCCTTTCCTTTTCTTTGTCTTTTATCTGTATGTCCGCTATGCTCTTCGGACTGTACATAGCTAGACGCTTCGTCTTTCAACTCCGCCATCCGAAGCATCTGTTCGGCTATATCTTGTCTCTGTTTCAGAAGCACCTCCAAGGCCTTATCTGCTTTGTCTGCCATCTTGGCTAACTTGGAGGTTTTATCAGCCTGACCATCTCGGTGTTGGGTTCTAGGCGGTGTGCCTTCTACCCGTTTCCGACCATGATCAGGTTCTTTCTCGGTCGTGAACACCAGTCTTCTCTTAACATTACCAATGGCTCTCGAACGAGAACCCTCAGACGGTTGTTTGGAAGCTGTATTGGCATGAGCACTGTTCGCAGGACCCAGCCGTTCCTTGACAGATACTCGTGGTGTAGACGAACTTACAGCCATCGGTTGTCCCTCCGGAGTACCTGCTCTACTCTTCACCATGGATTCCGACGTAGAACAGTTACAGTTTGTGATTGAAAACTTCAAGGACACTAGAACACAGTCCTCCTTCTAGCGCCAATGTTAACGCCAAGATCTTTCCTCACGTCCCAATCACGTAAGACGCGTCCAAATCCTACACAATAAACACAACAATTACCAAAAGCTTGACGGCTGGACTGTCGGGGGATAGCTCCGGCGTGAGAGTCAGTACAGGCGATCACAAGGTTAACAATGGAGGATAAAATATCTAGTGCTTAAGAGAGAAAATAATTTAGTTACCTTTAGATTGTGTGATCCTTGCTAACATATACCCCCACGTCTGGTTTTTTGTGCCATCCACTCTCCACTGACACCAATCCACTACCGATAGCTCACATGTTCCCCCCATCACCTTTGTCCACCGCCGGCTAATACAATCTCATCCTCATTAATGCCATGCAGACGGTGACAGAGATAGCAGTCAACTGTTATTTTATTCATCATTACCGATCAAAAGCAAGTTCAGATATTTAATTATCTAATGGGCTGATCCTACAAAGAAATCCAATACATTTCAGACTTGGCCCAATGTTCATAAAATACCATGACCCAAGGGAGGAGCCCAAGGCATAAAGTATCATGGCTCAACACTCACCTTCTCCTTTTACAATTAACACAAACCATGGAAATCTCTAAATCACTATTCATGCTTCTTTTTTTCGTCCGTTAAAATCAACAATTTTTTTTGGATTCCTCTTCTTGGATTTATGATGGAGCTCAATTTTTCATTATTTCGAAGAAGAGTTTTTTTTAATTCAAAGCCTTCTTATATATTCATGGTTAATCTCTATCCATTAAATTTTGAACTGGTGAGTTTTGTTAAATGAATGATAAGGAAGAAGAGAGAATAAAAATGGAGGGAGAAGAAAAAGTGAACTATATAAAATGTAAGGTTTCATTGATTAATGTTAACAAGATTTAATGAAAAAGATGAGAAAGAAAAATAATTCATGAGAATTCAAGAGAGAATTATGGATGATTAATTTTTGGAGAGAGAAATAATCCTCACGATTTTAGGTATTATAATTTATAAGTCTTATTTTGGACGGAGAAAGTAACGGGCCCCACAGTTTAGCTTTTTATTTATTCATGCGAGGGTATTTTTGATAATACACAATCATTTTAGTGGAATAATTATATGAGTAATTGATTTTCTTAATAATTGTGCAAAGCTATAAAACGTCAAGTAATTAGGATAAAAGTGAATAAGGCTGTAAAATGAGCAAATAGTTCGAGCTCGATTCGTATTCGCTCGACTAAAAGTTCAATTCGAACTCGATTCGAAATATAAATGAGTCAAATACGAGCAAATTTTAAAGTTCGATAAATTACTCGTACCTCTTTAAATTGTAACTTTCTATTGATACTCGGATTATATTCGTTTGAAAAGTTCAAACTATTCTAACTCGATTCTAAATCGTACTCGACTCGGTAGCTAAATGAACCTCAATCAAACCTCATTTTATACTCTGATAAATTTTTTGAACCAAATTTGAGTAACTTAATACTCAACTCGATTCAATTCATTTACACATTTAAAATGAGTAGATATGATTTGAATACGTAATACAACCACGTCATAGCTTTTAACATCATCATAATATATCATCTTAAATTGATTTTTATTACAAACTTTAAAAACTACATAAGACTTTATCAGGTAGTTGATGTGTAGACCTGACAAACGGGCGGGCCAGGCCGGGTCGAGCGCGGGCCGGGCCAACGACAGGCCGGACCGAAAAGGTCCGGGTTTTGGCGGGCCAGATTTGTTAGGCCCATGGCCCGGGTTAGGCGGGCCGAGCCGGCCCGCGGGCTTTTTCCTTTTTTTTTTTTACAAAATCTTGAGACACCAAAAATAGTAATAATAATAAATATTAAAAGTAATAAAATAATTTATAATAAACAATAATTCTAATTACTTAAATTAACTACATATCTCAATCAATTAAAATTTTAATAGTATTATAATTTTAGATATTATTCTAAAGGCATGATTTGGGATAATGATTGATTTACTTTCCAAATAAGTAGGGAAAATGCATAATTAAGGGATAATGATTGATTTACTTTCCAAATGTACTACAATAAGTAGGGGGATTGCATAATTAAGGGATAAAATTATCTATATTATTGTGTACAGATTTTGGACTTACAATCTAAAAAATTAGTGGTTGATTCGAATTATATATTGCTAGTAATTCAAAGTATATAATCAAATTTGATTCTTTAAAATTAATATAATTTATTTTACTTTTAAAAATAATAAATACTGTAATTAATACTAATATATAGATAATTTTAAATTTTTATAATTATATTATCTAACTTAAACTAATTATTGTTATTTGTTAGTTTAATAGTTTTATACTTTGAAATTATTAACTACATATCTCAATCAATTAAAATTTTAATAGTATTATAAATTAGTATTATTAATTAATTACCTACATTAATTACATATCTTAATTATAATTTTCAATTATAGTTAAAATATATTGAAGATTGCATTAAAAGTAAATAGTTGTTCTAGCTTAGTTGGTTTGAACTCTTATTTATTTACTTACAAGTCTTGTGTTCAAGCCTCACAATCCACAAGTAATAACATTTTATTTAAAAAAAAAAAATTCACGGGCCACTTGGGCGGGCCGGGCTAAAAACTGGTCAGGCCAAAAAGGCCCAGGTTTTGGCGGGCTAAAAACCTACGGCCCAAAGTCTGATTTTTGACGAGCGGGTCGGCCTGGCCCGGCCCGCGGGCCTGGGCCTTCTTTGTCAGGTCTATTGATGTGTGTCATGTGCTTAGATACAAATTCAAGGATGTTGACCAACTTATTAATTTTCGTGACGTTGACTAACTTAATGATTTACACGTTAGCCTATGCAAAAATATTTAATAAAATACAAATAATTTTCAATTTCCCGCTCACTCAATAAATCATCTTAACCGTCCAAAATTTGAGATAAATTCCATCGTTCGTACTGTGCCGGAGGCACGGGACACAACTAGTATATTTTCATAACACGAAGTTTATATTTTAATTTAACAAAAAGCTTGGGGATACTTTTGACATATTATTACTAAATTTAACTTTGTTGTAATCGTTATCCTAAATATATCTTCTAAATATATCTTGTGATAAAAATGTTACAATTTATGTTACGAGTAGACAAATATATTACTTATGTACTCCCTTAGTTACTTAATATAAAATGTTTTAAAATTTTTTAATTGTCCCTAATTATTTGACGTTTGTTAAAATATAAGAGAATTGATCAAATTTTTTCTAAAATTACCCCTCATTACTCTACCTAATTTTTTGATAAACTAAAGAATTGGATAAGTTGTTTTATGGGGATGCAGAGAGAGACCAATGAGTAAATGAGACTAACGAGTTTTTTTAAGAGAAAATTATGAAAAAATGTGTGAGATAGAATATAAGATAACTATGATAAAATAATATTTAAGGGTATTATAGACAATTGATACTATATTTAATATTTTTTTAATTATTATCGTAATTCTTGTGCAACACTCTAAAACATTCTATATTAAAGAACGGAGGGAGTACTTATTTACGTTTTTAGACGCAAGAAAAAATAACAATATCTTGTCTGACAATATAGTAATAAGACTATTTTATTTTTATTAAAATGGTCGATCACTTTAACATACGACTATTTTTATGTTTATATTTTAATTTTAATTTTAATTTTAAGTAAGTATCCGACTATAGCAACCGTTTATAGCCGCATTATTACTAAATCTAACGTGATTGTAATCGTCAAACTAATTAGATCTTGCGACAGGAATATCGCAACTTATACTACTGACTAAAACACATCAATAAAATACCCATATATGCTATTGTTTCTAGTTGCATGAAATATCATAAATTTTTGTTGCACAATATAACAAGACTAGTTTATATTAGGAAATGGTGTACGAGATAGTAGATATCAACATAACAAATAATTAACAACTTTATACTCTTTCATGTTTTCGAAAATGACTATTTTTTTACCGAGCTTTAAACAAGTCTAAAATCTTGTGTACGAACTATGCTCGTTCATAAACGAGCCTAACTCTAGTTTAAGTCAGACCTGAGCGAGCCGAATCAAACTTGAGCTTAAACCCAATCCGTTTATTTATTTTTTTCATTTTCACATTACTTTTAAAGAAAAATTAAATCAAGCCATGTACAATCATAACTTAGCAATAATCATATATTTATGATACATTTTAAAAAAAACTTATATTATGATCTGAATAAATTCGCAAGTACAATGACATGGGGCCCATGGGCAATTAGCAATGAGGCACCCACCTGTTAAGGTTTAGGTGCTGAAAAGAAAACTATTGAAACTAATGCCCAAGTATTCCAAAATGAAGTATATATAAATGGTAACACGCTCAAAAAATAAGATTAGTCAATAAAAATAAAAATAAATAAATAAATAAGCTAAGAAGATATCAACAAAATCAAAATGTCAGGAATTCTGGAATAGTAAAACAAGATGGAACTGGATTCTGTTCTCCCTCGGCAAATAATTCTTTTAACTTTTCCCTAAAAAACATCTATGAAATAAAACACGAAAGAAATGGAATAGTAAACTTCCTACTAGCAAGTCATTATATACTCAGACAAGTAAGAAGTGTATAACTAATACACTGGAATTCAAGATTTCAATTAAAAAGGTCTCAAGCTTCAAGTAAATAATTAAGTTCCATTCGCACTCGATCTTTGTTCTGCAGCATTAATCTAACATTTAGCATTCATAAACCGGAATTCAGAAAAGCATATGCAAGTATAGCTATAATTACACGTCAAACTATAATTACCTGCGCACTTGCAATTGTGCCATCTTCGGAAAAATTTGGCTACCAACCCGGTGCAATGCTAAACTTGAGGAAAAAACACAGAATACACAGAATAGGGGACGGCGGTGCAGAATTGGATCACTGATATGACAATGATGGCCCAGCAAAAGAGTACCGCAATGAAACTGGTGCATGGGAGGGTTCAGGCATTGCCCCCTTATAATTATGGTTCCTATTATAGTCAGATAGATCACGCGAAGCATAGGTTGAATATAACCTCTCCACGCCATCACTTTCTCTCCTTGAGGGATCAATATCAGTTGGGTAAATTCCTCGCCTGCTCAAATGGTTGGTCTCAGTCGAGTAAATTCCTTTCATCCGTAAATGATCCGTCACAACAGGGTATGTTTCTCTGTTCCCACTGAGAATATGCAAACCTATGGAGACTTCATCTCTCCTTGATATTGGTGCATATGGATCCACGGATAAAGTGCCATAATGAGAGGCGTAGCGTTGATACCTTGGGTGAGAGTCTAGAGTCGAACCAGCAGCTGCAGTCACAGAAGGAATTGACTGCCGTAGTTCCTGGTTAGTACCGAAACCATGATCTTGATACTCCCTTTCATTCATTAGAAGCGGATGATGACGAGATGGTTCTCCCTGTTGAGAAGCAATGTCTCTATATATGGCAGATGGCTGCCTCAAAAGGTCCTTCCTCACATAACTCTTTGGGTAAGCTTCTAAAGCAGAAACAATATGACTTGTAGGTTGAGACAGGTTAGGTCTTTCTCTACGAAGACAATAAGTTCGATACTCCTCTTCAGTAAGAAAAGTATCTTGACGCAAATCATTGTTTTCCGCTAATGAGACCTCCTTATAGGGTTAATGGCGATCATCTTCATGAGGCAGCAGATAATACATCCCAACTTCATCATGTGTGTGTGGATCTATTGCAGATAGTTGACACAGGTTAGGTCTTTCTCTACGAAGACCATGCATTCGATATTCCTTTTCAGTAAGAAAAGTATTTTGATGTAACTCATCTTTTTCTGTTAATGGGACCTCTCTATGTGGTATACGCTGATGATCTTCATGAGGCCGCACAGTATACCTCCTGACTTCATCATACGAGTGCAGAGATGGTTCTTTATATGAATGCAGCCTTGATTTTCTTGCCTCCTCAATGACTTCCCTATTCTGAACACTCACAATTGGCTGGGGGTCAATGGCAAGTGATTTTGAACTCAATTCAACAGGCTGGAAAAGTTCAATGAGCTTCTTAACCTGCAAGTGAAGATCAGTTGTTGTCAAAGCAGAACTATGATGAGAATTGTAGACTACCTAATGGACGAAGTGTCTTCTCACTTGCTTAACATTAAGTTGCGTATCAAACTTATGCTTTTCATTATAGTTGTCCTTGATTGCCTTTCTGAAAATATCCTCAGGCAGGGGATAGCAATCCTCCTGAACATTGAAGTGAACCTGAAAACTGCATAATCAGCAGGAATTCAACTAGGGCAAAACTAAAAACATAAGAGCATTTCCAAAGAGACATTGCTGGATTCAAAGCTGACCTGAACAGGGAAAGCACCATTGAAAGCTGTTGGCTCAAGTTTCAGACCCCCAGAAGATGATGCTTTGTAGATCCCATACATCAGCCTTAGCTCAAAGTCGTAAAGGAAAAGATTAAGTCCAGGTTTGACACTCAAGACAAGTTCTTTCTTGCTCATTGGAACGCCCATCACACCATAACGAAGACAATCAGGTTTTGTCTTTGCACTACACATGAAGATAAGACCACCAAGCTTCTCTGACTTCCTTTCTTTCCGTAGATTCATCTCTAACTCGACAAACTTTTCTTTATTTTCACGACTCTTTAGCTTCTCCAAACCACTGTGTTTTTTATTTTTCTTTTGATTTTTCTTCTTTATTTGCAAGTCACCAAGATTTTCTTTGGTCTTTTGACTTTGTTGGCTCTTGTCATCGTGTTCTTCAATACTTTTCTGCTTCGTCTCACTTGAGTTACGTTTCTTTTCGTCATCCTTTACAATACTACCTTTTTCTACTTTGCTCTCTGATACAATCTGTTTTTTCTTATCATCTTTTATCTGTTTAGTAACTTTGGACTTGTTGACTTTTGTGAGTTTGTTATGTAAAGATTTCTTCAGAATTTTAGGTTTGGGCTTCAATGCCTGTCCAGTTCTGTCAGATAACAATAATGGTTTTGAGTGAAGCTCGGTAGCATTAGCTTCTTTCTCCTTCTCCCCTGCCATAGTCTATGCAGCCAGAGAAGTTTATTTTCCTACAGTAATATTTTCGAATTTTGTCAATGAACAAACTATCGCAAATGATTGTCCTCCGAAATCTGCAAATAAAATAAGAGTCGCATAGAAATGGAAAGAGTGAAATGGGTGAAAAGCATTAGATTCTCACAATGTATGATTCTAGGGATAAATACCTATTTCATGTTATACTTGAGAAGAAAAAGTTCTAATTCATAGGTTGCTGAAAATCATTTCATTTGATGACAATCTAAAGTTATCACAGCGAAGCTTAATGCTGTTTTATGTTTTGTTTAGCATCTTTTCTGAGTTCAAAGCTCCACAGTTTCAACTACAATATAATTGAGGATTGAAGTAAGTAAATTACAATTGTACCCTAATACTCACCCTTTTGGATATTCATCTGCACACTTTCCACTTCAGTTAAGCGATACATAACTTTTCAATCAAGCATCTATCTCTTGCTTCTTTTAAAATTTCCTCTACATCAGCAATATGATAAACTAAAATTTATTCATGATCACTAGCAAACGACACATAAAGCAATGTAGAATGATGCTTTTACTTTAATAATCCATATAACCAAATTGCTAAAGTAAAAATACTTATATGGAAACGAGTAAACCACATGTTTTTTTATTACTTCAGAAGAAATTTTTTGATGCTGTGATGCATGTTTTCACCTGATATTTCTCTTTTGAACGAATAGAAAGAAAACTTCTATGAACGAGTGAATAAGAAACTGAGAGAATAGAGTCTAAATTATTACTACCTATATGTTCCACAAAAGAGTGTTATTTTTTACTATTTACAGTCAATCTGCAAAATCCTAAAATTTAATATTGGTATGAATTCTTTTGATTTTAGTCAATAAAATTGTGAATATAATGAACTATATAAAAAATTCAATTGATTATAAATGTATTTATTTTCAAAACATAAATGAATTCACATCAATTGTAAATTTTAGTATTTCGCAAATTGATTTAAAAAATTCAAAATGGGACATTTTTGTGGAACAGAGCTTTATTAGTATCATTGATAGTAGAAAAGCAGTGCAAATTATTATACACTCGAACTAAAAGAACAACTTTAGCTAAATACAAGAAATTTTTAGTTCATCCTAGAAGATATAAGCTAATAGTACTAACTCCTTGGCGTCTCTTTGAGTCAAGAGTGTTCTGGGTGTTCTGGATTGGAAAAGGCGGCAGTGTTGGAACTCAATACACCAAAACAACATTAGTACCAAGTAAGGTAACGCTTTCAGTTGACAATATCAAACATGTCTTTGTTTCCCCTGAAAATCTAATTTTAAATTTCAGTTATGGACTTACTTTTTCATCCTACAGGAAACTAAAATGGAAAAGAAACAGAAAATTGTTATGATTCTATATTGGCACATGAGGAACAGTCTCACATTGGTTGTATCAACTCGGTGAAGGTTGATATGGTCTTGGACTCTCCATTCCTAACAGCTAACTTTTGGGAATGGGCTCTCCTAAGATACGGTGTCATGATAAGGCATGGCGGTAGGCAACCGCCATAGTGTCCGTATGGCGACAAATCGTTTACAATGTGAAATTTACATATTATTTATTTTACTTCACTAATATATTAAACAATAAAATTTCATATACATTAAAACCCAAAACATAACCACTTTAAAGTTAAAAAATACGAACTTTGCCACTTTAAAAGATAAACAAAGAATACCCATTTTAAAGATAAACAATACCCACAGAGTTCAAAACATTAAAATTCGGGAAAAAGCACATTTACCCCACTGTGGTAGTCGTGTTTTAAGCAATTAGCCACTGTACTTTAAAAAAAATTAATTGGCCCACTGTACTTTTTAAAAATTTAAAATCAAGCCATTCCATCCAATTTTCGTCACAAACGTTAAGAAATCAGTCAAGTTTTCCTACGTGGCTTTAAAAAAAACAAAACATGTGTAATTACTGATGTAATAAGTAAGATCAATCAATTTATCATGCGTGGAGTTGGGCGGGAGGAAACCGCATCAAACAACAGAAACGACAAACAATTCATCTAGGGTTCAAAAGTTAACTTTTGTCTGAGAAGAAATCGAGAAAGAAGGTGGGTCTCAGGCGACACAAAGCGACGAAGAAGGTGGGGGATCATTCCAAGAAAGTTAGGGTTTGTATCTTCTACCAAACATGTAAGTTTTGTTAGGGTTCCACCCATTTTTGTTTGAAAATTTAAATATTGCACTCCTTTTCATCTGAGTTTTTCTTAAAAGCCAACTATGGTGGGGTTTTGGTGCAAAAGTTTTGTTTTCAGTAGTTTAAAGTAATATTATTGTGGTTTATAGTGGGTTTTGTCGATTAACAGTGATTAAAGTGAAATGAGTGAAACAGATTTGTCATTTGTGTTGACTGATTTTGAGTAGTTAATTTCTTTAACGTTTACAAAGTATAAAAAGTGGGAATTTGTTTAATGTTCAGAGTTATGTTTTTTTCATGTTTACAGTATAAAAAGTGAGTAGTTAATTTCTTTAAAGTTTACAGACTTCTTTAATTGGTGACCCTATAATATGTTTAATGTTTACAGTTGTGTAATATATTTACAGTTGTGTTCATTGTTTAATTTATAAGCTATGTAATTTGTAATTTCTTTAATATTTACACATTTCTTTAATTGGTGACCCTGTAGTTTGTTTATTCAGTCAATGGTCATGATACTAATAGTGTGCATTATGTTTCATGCAGCATGAACTACTTTGATATTGAATTGTACTCTAGAGGTCAGTTTGTTACTAAGGAGGATGGATCATATGTTTATGAGGGTGGAAGGAAAGAAAGTTATGAGGGGCTGATGGAGATTACTTGAATGTTGACAGGATGGTGAAGTTGGTAAAACACCTAGGGTATAAAAGAGAAATGTACTTCAAATTGGCAGGATTTAGTTTGAAGAATGGTCTAGAACTTCTTCATGATGACAATAGTGTACGACTGCTAATTGAAGAAACTCTAAAAACTGGGAAGATGGATATATATTGTGACCATGATGATAATGAAGAAGCACCTGCAATAAAGGATGTAGTTGATGTCAGAGATGAGGAAGCACCAAAGCATACTGATGATTCAAGTGATGCTAGTGATGAGGAAATTGATAAGGAAACTGATGAGGAGTTAAGTGAAGCTACTGCTGATGATGAGAATGAGGAGTTGATAAATATAAGGAAAAGAAAGGAAGAGATAAAAAAAACAAAAGAACAAGAGTTGGTTGTGAATTGTGAAGTAAACCTTGATGAAGAACCAATTGATATTGGTTACTTACAAGTTGAGGAGGTTGGGGCTCCATCTATCCCAAGAAAGCAACCTGAGTCCTCAAGTACTGCTAAAGGTAATGCCTCCTCCAAATCAACTACATTTAAGGCTAAAAAACCAACAGTGGATGAACCAAATGTGGATGTTGGTACAAAAGAAAGCAGTAGCAGGGGAAAAAGGCTAGGAAATCTAGAAAAACTAAGAATGCAGAGGTTAAAGAGGTTGAAGTTGAACCAACATTTTCAGATGATGAGGATGAATTGGTGTTTGGGACAAAAGGAACGACGCCTTGGGTAGAAAATGAAGAAAATTCTGATGATGAGATTCCTCCAAGTGGTGATTCTAGTAGTAACAATGAATGGGAAGGAAAGGAGCCACAAAGGAAAGAGAAAAAAGTTCTTTCAGCATATAATCTCAAGGAAACAAGAATACAAGCAAAGTGTGCCAGTAACTGTCCATGGGGGTTGTGGGCTAGTTATGTGCCAAATGAGAAGGTGTTTCAAATTAAATCATACAATGAGAAGCATTATTGTGTGAGGAAAACAAGGATTTGGATTGTTAGGTCTAGATGGTTGGTTGACAAGTTTGGGGGTACCATAAGAGCAAAACCAAGAATGAGGTTGAGGGAATTGCAGGCTGCAATTAAACAAAGGTTTGGACTGCAATTATCATTACCTCAGTGTCGACGAGTAAAGAAAGTGGCTTTAAGTGGAATTGAGAGCACCTTGAAGGAGCATTATGTTAAAGTTTGGGAGTATGGGAATGAGATTCTAGCTACAAATCCTGGTAACACAGTCCAAATTAAAGGTGATGGAGGCACTCCACCTAGATTCCAAAGAATGTACATTTATTTTAAAGCTGTGAAACAAAATTGGTTGGAGGGATGTAAACACATAATAGGACTTGATGGTTGTTTCTCAAAGACATACTGCAGGAGTGAGTAGTTGTCTGTTATTGGTAGGGATGCAAACAACCAAATGTTCCCAATTACTTGGGCAGTGGTTGAAAGTGAAAACAAGTATTCTTGGAGTTGGTTTCTGAGTCTATTGCTTGAGGATGTTAGCCTGGAATTAGGTAAAGGATGGACCTTGATAACTGAACAACAAAAGGTATAATTTACTTAATTATATTAACATTGAATTTTCTGTTATATTACTAGTTATAATATTATATAATATTAGTACTAAATCTGTTTTTACTGATAAAATTACAAGGGTTTTGTGCCTGCCATACAAGAGCATTTGCCAGAGGCAGAGTATAGATGTTGTGCAAGACACATCTATGTTAACTGGAGGAAGAAATTCCCAGGAGCAGCCTTGAAGGTGATGTTTTGGAGAGCAGCCAATAATCCTCATGATTTCAGAAAGGCAATGGTTGACATCAGGAAGGAGAGTAAGGATGCTCACACTCATCTATTAAAATATTCCTCCTAAGCAGTGGAGCAAGACCTTTTTTAAACACCAAATGTGATGTTGTGACTAATAACATGTCTAAATATTTTAATAGTTGGATCTTAGAGGCAAGGTATAAACCACTACTAACTATGTTTGAAGATATAAAAACACAAGTCATGGGTATAATTCATACAAAGAGAGATGAGATGCAAAAAATTGAGGCAAAATTACGTCTTAGGATTATGACAAAGGTCAATAAGGTCATTGAGTTAACCAAATACTGTGAGTATGACTGGGATGGGGGGCACAAGTTTGAAGTGTCTAATAGGAGTGGAAAATACAAGGTAGACATAGAGGTTATGACTTGTTCATGTGGGGTATGACAGTTATCTAGTATTCCTTGCCACCATAGAGTAATTGGAATCCTTCACATGGAACAACCAATTGAGAACTATGTTGATTCTTGCCATTATGTAAAAACTTATCTGAAATCATATAATCACTTGTTAAATCCAATGGGGAAGTCAAATGAATGGCCTCCTGCCACCATGACAAAATTGTTGCCTCCACCAACCAAGAGAATAGCAGGCAGACCTAAGAAAACTAGGAGAAAGGATCCTAATGAAGAGCCTAGTAGCAAGACCAAGTCATCTAGGAAAGGGACACCTGTTAGGTGCTCTAGGTGCAAGGAGTATGGGCATAACAAGTTAGGTTGTAAGATGACTAGACCTGGCAAAACAGGCCCGCAGGCCGGGCTTTGGGCTGCAGAATTTTAGCCCAGTAAACCCCAGGCGTTTTTGGCCCGCCTCGCCACACACCCGCATGTTTGCACCAAACCCAAAAAATAACATAAAATAGACACGAATTGGTCTTGGCCCGCAAGCCGGCCAGCCCGTCACGGGCCGGGCTTTGGGCTGCAGAAATTTAGCCCAGCAAAACCCGGGCCTTTTTGGCCCGCCCATTTTTGGCCCGGCCCGCCACTCGCCCTGCTAGTTTGGGCTTGACCCGCCCGTTTGCCAGGTTTAAAGATGACACAACCTACTAGAGAACCAAGGCAAGCTACCCCACAACAATCTGGGACTAAACCAAGGCCTACTAAGCTAAGGGTAAGCTATTTTATAACCAATCCTTGTAATAGTTTTTATGATGTGATTGTATATTCGTTTAAATGTGGTTCTATTATGCAGGTGAAAAGGAAAGAAAGGGGTCAAGGAAAAAAGTCTGGTAGTGGAAATCAAAATGTTCAACAAGAAGTAAGCATGTATTTAGATTGGATGTTCAATTGAATTGTTTCAATGCTTGTTCAATGCCTAAGACTAAATGCAATTGTGCATGTAGGTAAGGAAAATTCCAAGAATGAAAGCAAGTGTAGGTGGACCATCTCATGTTGCTAGTGGACCATCTGCAGGTGCAAGTGAAACTCCTAGAAGGGCAGCAAGTGAAGGTGGACCATCAACCAGTGAGACAAGTATATGGAAAGTAAAGGGTAAAAGAACTCATGTCCAATGGGAGTGGAGTGACTAGAGTGAACATATTATGTAAACAATGGTTTATTAGTTGGATGCAGTTGGATATTATGTATGTATTTTTGGGGGCATTCTTCATTACCAGTGGATGTATGAATGTATTTTTTGGGGCAATCTTCATCATCTGACTTGATGAAAATTTATTCATGTTATATTTTGATAACCAAATTCTGTTTTGAATTGTACTTGTGCAGTTTGGTTATGTTATGCAGTTGGTTTTAAGCAATGAATGGTTGTGTTTATTGAATGAATGGTTGTGTTTATGTAATGTATGGTTATGGTTATGTTGTTTGCTCTATTTTTGGCAATTGTTGTTGGCTCTGTGTTTATGGAATGTATGCAATTGTTGTTGGCTCTGTTTTTGGCACAAGTTGTTGTATGCAATTGTTGTTGGCTCTGTTTTTGGCACAAGTTGTTGGCTCTGTTTTTGGCAATTGTTGTTGGCAACATAGTTTTTGGCAATTGTTGTTGACTCTGTTTTTGGCAATTGTTGTTGGCTCAGTTTATTGAATGAATGGTTGTGTTTATGGAATGTAAACATTAACAATTACATCTTCTGCATTTCAATGGGGGGTGCTATGACAAACATTTTCAAACATTAACATCTTCTGCATTTCAATGGGGGTTACATCTTTCCTATCACCATTAACCTATTACAAGACAACACATCCATTACAATCAATACATTACCATTACATCATGCAAATCCATGTCAAGATTACAATTGCAGTGACAATCCATGACAATACACAACACATTCTAAGTTTTGAGTTTGCCTCCTTAAGTCTATCAACTTCCATTTCCTTTATCAGTGTTTCCTTCTTCAAAATTTTCAACTTCTGCTTCAGTTTTGCATTTTTATCCATCACTAAGCTCACCTCTTCAACTGACTTGCTCATCACACTCGTTGCTTCATCAACATTGGAAAGCACTTCAACCCATTCAAAATATCCACAATATCTCCCAGATTCCTATCAAATACCAAACATTATTTAACAGAGAGAGGGAAAACAAAGCCACATACCAAACATTATTTAACACAGAGGGATGAAATGCAGTTTACAAATTGGACAGAGGAAACTAACCCCATAATTGCGGCAGCCATAAAATCTTTTTCCTTTTAACCTATCTTTCTTCGAAACACAGATTCGCGCTGGTACATCACAAAAACACGTGCATGTCTGCAGTAGTGGTTGACAATGATCTAGATCGTGATGAAGTCATATTAGACGCACGATAACTTCGCACTAACCTCGATACCAGTTATCAAGTAAAAGCCCTAATTTTCATGCACTTGTTGTCTGCAATTTTTCTGAGAAATTTATACTCTAGTTCTTCAGTTCTTCACTTCAATTACTGGTATAACATACAATCAGGACCTTTACATGTATTCTTTCCTTCAATCGACCCACTCGATTTCGCCTGACATTAAGACTAACTTCATCGCTTTCTTCTCAGAGCTCGAACTCGATTTCTTCTGTGCCTTTCGACAACAACTGTTTAGTTGTTGCTTATATCTTCCTCCCGCCCAACTCCACGCATGATAAACTGATTGGTCTTACTCATTATATTAGCAATTACACGTGGTTTTTTTAAAGCCACGTAGGAAAACTTGACTGATTTCTTAACGTCAGTGACGAAAATTAGACGGAATGGCTTGATTTTAAATTTTTAAAAAGTACAGCGGACCAATTGATTTTTTTTAAAGTACAGTGACTAATTGCTTAAAACACGACGACCACAGTGGGGGTAAAGGTGCTTTTCCCAATAAAATTCACTTATTATAAGTAAAACTTGAAAATATAGCATTTTCCTAATAATAAACTAAAACTTAAAAGAAACAGTTAATGGGCTATTTACCCACTTTCAAATCAGCCCGCCCCCCACAAAGATATACTAAAAGAGTTGAAAAGACAATAAAATTGCCACTTAATCTAAACAGAGAATATCAAGGAGAGAAACAAACCTGTGGATGTGTGAGAAAGGGTCGGATGGCTGGGAAGGAGAGAAAAAGAGAAATGCAGGGTTGCTGCGAGTCGCTCCTATAGGACTGCGATGAAGCTACAATGGGGCTGTGATGGGTCTATGATGAGTAGCAAAGTGTTGAGAAGTCGAGAAGAAGAGTCGAAGTACTCGCGACGAGAATAAGAGTTGGAGTACTCAATAGTCAATTTAGACAAATAAGTCTCAATTTTTTGTTTTAGGGTTTTATCCTTTGTTTTTAATCGATGGGTCACCCATGGGTCATTATTGGTACCGGGTAAAATCATGTTTTAAAGTATTGGGGCAAAGTTGTCAAGGCGTGCGCCGTGGTAGCTCGATGTCTCAAGGCGTCTCCTAGGCGACAACATAAGACGCCAAGCTACCATGACGCACGCCTTGATAACTCTACCTCAAGTCGACGCACGCAATACCATTCCTTCCATTGCTGGGACGCCTAGGTGACGCCATGGCGACACCATGACGACTATGCTCCTAGCGTAACAATACTTATCGCTTGAAATCGATATTGAGTCAAAAAATGACCTTCCGAAACATGTCACTACCTCAACTTTAAACCATGGTGGGAACAAAAGATACATATCCTATGATGCTTTCACAAGACTTTCCCTCCCACCACTTTGTGTTAATAAGAGACTCTAAACCCTAGAATTTAAGCGCAAAGCTTAGATCCTAGTTCTACATATCTATTAATTAATAACAAAATTTGTTCAACAAAGGTTGTCCTACATCACCAATGGTTACAGCTAAAAGTGGGCTTCACATCCAAAGTGCTTAACTTCATATTTTTTCAAGTCTCCCTTCCTAGTACCAATTACCAACCTTGTTACTATAATACTGGTTCAAATCTTCCCCATACTTTTACATCCTCAGCCTTGATAAGTATTCTCAAACCTTTTCTTGGTCTCACAGTCTCACCCTTATTTGGTTGTGTTAACCATTTGGCTCGAAGCGCCATAGACAGGTATGGCATGTGAATAAAAGAGATATTCTAAATGGAGAGCTTGTTGAATATTTACATTAGTTCACTAATAAAGAGTAACCTAATTGCTCTACCTCACATAGAAGACAAATATCAACATGCTTTAACTTTTCAAGAAACACAAATATTCAAGCTGATGGAGCCAAAAAAAGAAAAAAAAACACAATTTTCAAACGGCTCCCAACACCAACAATTTCTCAAGAGTTTCCGAACAACCCAATTCTTCCCCAATTAATGCCTACGAAATTCAAATTGGTCTGGTAAATGTATTCTATATTATAACCGCACTGTTACGATTGGAACGTCTAGTAATTGTGGTGTAACATAACAACATAGAATCAATTTTCATGTACTGTCTTGCATTACTGATATTGTATCACTACATTAATGAATTATCTGTATCGATAACACTACCCTATTTTAATATGATGTGTCATGAATCATGATCCTAAAACTGCTGATGTATGGTTACACTCCTTAGAGTAAATATTTACTCAACGTATAAACTACCCAACAAAAAAAATAGCAAGTTACATTGAAAATCATTCAATGCTTCGTCCCAAGCAGCAATGACACTATCCAGAAAATAAGAAAAAAATAAAGTAGAAATTTAAAACCAAAAATAGAAGGGAAAAGTGAATTTTGAATCAGATAAACCATATGACAGACGGAAACTACATAGGTCCATCAAATACAAAATGATTCAAGATCAAAAAATAATAATATTTCAAATTAGTTCATCTAAGAAGTGAAACCCCTAAAATAAACCCACATCAACAAAAAAAAAATTGCATAGAGGCAAACAGGAAGAATAAGATACATTGAGAATTTGAGATTCAACGGAGAAAATGTAGAGAGAGAATGGGGATTTACCTGAAGGAGGGGAAAGCTCAAAGACCGATTTGGGGGAGCGTGAAAGCAATTAAGAAGAACCCCTACTTTACTTGACCAGATAATAGAAAGCCAACGAAGGCGCAAATAGATCGAGGGATTAGACCGTACGTGAAAAATAATATATACTACTTCCGTTCCAAATACTGAATTTAATTTAAAATATTTTCAACTAAAAATTGACAAAATTTTTTAATTTTAATCACTACAATGATAATTTTATAATTTATTTAAAAATTGTAGACACCCAAAATTTCACTTTCTTTGAACTAACCTTTCAAAAAGGTAAAAGCATAAATCTGCTTCGGCGACAACCTTGAGGCGAAACACAAGTTCACCCCGGAAACGACTCCGAGGACATGCAAGGCACAAGCCTGCCCTAGAGACAACCCCGAGGTAAGACAGGATACAAGTCTACCCCGGAAACAACCCCGAGGCAAGACAGGGCATAAGCCTGCCCTGGAGACAACCCCGAGGCAAAACAAAGCAACATCTTCCCCCGAAGACCACCCCGAGGGAAAGAAAACCAAGAAGCAGGTCATCTCAGAGATGACCCCGAGACCAGACAAAGACCTCAGGTCAACCCGAAGACAACCCCAGGGGAAACCTAAGTGCAAGAGCACCCAACGCACCACTTGGTCTAAACGGGGGTTGTAAAGCTGAGGAAAAAGCCACCAGCAGTCTCCACAACAACTCCCGATCTGCGAACTGCCCGAGACGAGTTGATAACCTGCGAAAACTAGAAGATAACCTTCAGCTGTCGACGTCGAAATTTTTATTTGTCCCTTTTCGTTTCTTGGTCTTTGGTGTTCTCATTTTTAGGTGAGATTTGTCTGAAAAAACAAATGAAAAAGGTCCGATATGTATAAGGTCGACGATGGACTGTTAAGAGTCGCCAGTTAGTTTTTTATATGATTGTACCAACACAATCGAGAAAAAATTTGCACATTGACCCAGTGATGTGACACTGCTAAACGAGTCTGTGAAACCGAGATTCATTAGGGTCCGGGGACTTGCTTATGCGGAGGGAAGGTGTTAAGCACCCCTCGACATCCGTGTTACCACGGTGACCGCCACTTTTCAAGAAACTGTTATATGAATATGTGTGTGTGGGGGGTCAATGTGCTGTTATTTGGAAGTAGTGTTATGTCTCGTTTGCACCTATATACAAAAGGGTTTGAATTTGTGTAAAAATTCAGTTTTAAACAAGATATAGCAGTGATATTTTATAAAAGAGATTTTTCAAACCCTTGTGCTCAATAGTAATTGAAGCCTTTGATACTTCCATTTTATTAAGTGTTCGACTTAATTGCTTTTATTTTCAAGATGCGAAGCATCTTCGAGAAAATAATGTACAAAGCGGTGCCCTCATGGGTATGGAAACCATCTGAGAAAATCCAAACACCGTGAATAAATTTACAAGCTGCTTACAGCTGAAATGTCCATCACTGGAACCGAATCTAGATTCAGTAGACTGAATCTGTAATCACATGATTCCTAGGCTCATATGATGCCATAATTTGTATGAAAGCAGTAAGCAGTTATATATAGATAAGCTATATATATATATATATATATATATATATATATATATATATATATATATATATATAGACATGATCAACCACCACGAAGCACCTATAGGGGATGTGAGGGCCCCGAATTCGGGTCCCGAATTACCGCGGATCCGGTACAATCAATTTTATAACTATTGCGGAAGATATAAACATAAATTGTTTATACAATACACTTTACACACTATTTCCCCAAGGTCGAATAACCTTAATTTATACACAATTCATAACCTATCTAACATATAAAATTATTATCATACATTACTATTATATTTTAGCTGCACATATTATCCCAAGCTGAACTTGGCTTTATCCTTTCCTGTATTCGACGTATTTGTCTTAATCTGCAATGTTAATCATGATATAGCAAGGGTGAGCAATAAGTTTGCCTAGCAAGTTTAAGTTTAATAAATTAAGTATATATCATAATTAAAAGAATTGAACAAAAGCTGGCTACAGTTCTACAATATAATTGCGAACTAGCATGAACAAATTTTACATAGCTGAACGAACATTGAACATTAACATATATATATATATATATATATATATATATGGACCGAATGGTAATGAAGGTGATCAGCCTTTCATACCTGATGAATACATACAATATGCATAGAGTGCGATTTAATAATTCTTAGACATAGCAATGAGAAATGATTAACCACAAGTATAATTGAATAATACAACTCGAGGTCGAGTTAAGAAAAACTTGTCTGAACCATTGATTACCGCTATGTAATTTAATAAGTTTTGTCTTAAGACCTAATATTAATAATATTTATTTCTAAGTTAGAATAATATCATCACCATATTTAAAATAACCTAAACACATTATCACATAACCCTATCAGTCTATAACACACATAAGACCTAGTATCAAGTCAAACTATTTCAGTCTGAGTTGAATTTGATACAACTCTAACATCTCAACGTCCTAGTCGCACAATACTCGAGCCTAATATTACTAAGGCTCGGTCTAAATTGATTCACAAAATATCGTAGATAGTTTATTATCAGTCAAAATAATTTTTATAAGCTCATAATATTTTTCAGATAATTATTATCATTTATCATGATTTTTTAATCATTAAACTCGTATTTAAATGATTTAAATATAACTTAATTCTAATATCATTAATATTTATTTAATACTAAATATTAATGAAAATCATAACATAATATTATAATATATTTATAATATATCAAAGTATTTTTAATACCTTAAAATCATATTTATATTTTTAAACCTTTAAATCCATTATTCGATAATTTTCATTAATATTAAATATTAATGTTTTTCATGACAAAATATCAAAAGTTATATTTTATAACTTAAAATATTTTTATAACACTTAAATTATTTTTATATGATTTTTAAATCAATAATTCTATTTTTCTATAATTTATTTAATACATTTATTAAATAAATTAATTATCATTAATATTAATTAATTAATAAAATTCATCATAAAATATTAAAATTCATTAAAAATAACTCAAAATATTTTCTTATACCATAATATAATTTTTCATGATTTTTCATGTATTAAAATTATTTTTAAATAATTTATTTAATATTATAATTAAATAAATTAAATACCATTTTTATTCCAAAAATATTAAATATTTATGAAATATATTCAGAATAATTAAAAACTAATTTTTAGGAATTTATTTCGTATTTTTAATAATTAAAAACTAATTTTTTCTAATTATTTAATAAAATAATTATTTTCAGAAATTATTTGTCGCTAAAGGGGCTTTAGGCGACAAATCTGTCGCTATTGGTGTTCTTGGTGTTCAAGAACACTGACAAGGCAGTGCTCAAGGGGTCACGTTTGACCGCTTATGATTCTCATCCTGTTAACGATTTGGTCTATCTTAGACTTTGATCTTGCAGTAGGAATGTAACACTACAATATTCAACCATCATCTTGGTCATACTACAAACCAACAAGGAGATCTGAGCCTCCAAACATACTGTCAGACATCATCTGGGTTTTCTGGGTAACCAAGAAACCCAGACAGTTGTGAGGTACCACTTTGTGGTTCAATTAACTTAGTGTTCTGGTCATCGAATTAGTGTTCTTAAAGTTAAAATCTATAGTACTTGTGTCAAGGAACATTTACATGTCATGACCTTAGTTCAACAACAACACATTCGCCAGATTGAGTTCGGTCAAACCCTGCAGAAGATTTGTTCTTCCGGTTTCTAGAAATTCCAAAAACTGCAATCGTGACCGTATGGCCTAGTTTGACCGCTCACAACATTCTATCAGTTGATGTTTTAAAGGATCAATAGCAATGGATCTAGAGTCCATAATACAGGCTACAAATAGGTTACAAGAACATCAACAAAACACATAATACCTGACAGATCAAGGCATTACAAAAGATTGTCAGACGCTGGAAAATGATTTCTGGGTTACCCATAAATCATCCGGTCATGCTCGGTTAACGGGTTTTGACCGTGAGTAACTTACAATCTGGACATAGAATGGCTGTGATTCCACTTCCAGATCCAAGACCTCATGACAAACTACAGATTTACAACTTAAAACAACAAAAATCATAAATAGAGAAAGATCTGTGGCTACTGACATTTGCTTGTCAGACCATCTTTAGTGTTCTTGAGCAGTTTTTTGAAACTTTGCTTTTAATGCACCTTGATGCTATAGATCTATGATAGATCATCATGAAACATCTTCTAGCACCTAAATAAACACATAAACATGAATTCTTTCTTAGCATACAAGATCAAAGGTGAGTTTAGGTTTATACCTTTCTAGTCCAATCTTTGAACCTTGATCCCTTCTACTGATTTTGATGATCTAGGAGCTTGGTTAGTGACCGATACACTTAGGTATTTCGGATGTTTAGAGAGAGAGAGAGTTATTTGAGAGCTAGAGAGCAAATGGGTTATGTTTATGAACTTTCTCTGTCCAAAATCACTTATAACTTAGATACAATGTTTCTACACTTGCTAGGTGGCATGTTAGGTTAGATTTGGTATGGATTTGCAGCACATGGGATAAGCATTAAGTGACGACTCACTAAGATTGTGAAATCTTTTACTTAAAGTTTAAGAAAAGAGTATTTTAGTCTTTTTCCTTTTAATTTTAATGGCATACTAGTCTTTTGCCCTAACCCTTAGGGTTTAGGGTTTAACCCTTAGATTTTTGAAATTTAATTTCTAAGATTTTCAATTTTCGATTTTAAAAATAGAAAATTAATATTTCTAAATTATAATTAGAATTCTCTAATTATATTAAAATTTTCTAATCATAATTCAAGTTTGCTAATTAGGATTAATATTTCCTAATTAAAATTTGCTAAATTAGCAATTAGGTCCCTAATTGTAAATTACGGTTTCTAACAAAACAATTAGGGTTTCAACATTAAAATTAGGGTTTTCTAATTAATAGAATTTATAATTAATCCCTAGGTTTAACCTTAATTAGATTTGTGATTAATACACAACAACCTTATACATAACATTTAAATACCCAAATTAGGATTTTTAACTTCTGAATTAGGGTTTCGGATTTCTGTAACTGAAATTAGGGTTTCCAGAACCGATTTTAGGATTTCTTATAAATCGTAAGAATTTTCTAGCTGAACGTTGACGTTCTTAATATTACATTAGGGTTTGCCACAGATATAACTTATCTGGTCAACCTTTGACCCTTAATCACATACTATACACATATACAACCATATACACAGAACATATACCCTTAAACCCTTAATCCTGATTAATGCACCACAAAAGTTTTAAATTCACAAAATTCCTTATCGGAAAATGTCAAATCCATTCACTAATTTTCTGTCTAGGTTTATTATTTAACCTTAATTTAATATTTTAAGATTTTATAAATACCCAAATTCTCAGGTTGTCACAGGGGATCAGAAATGTAAATAAAGCTATAAAAGCCATCAACCGCCACGTAGTACACTCCAGGCGGGACGAAATGTAAAGAAAGCTGTACAAGCGATCAATCACCATGAAGTAAACTCCAAGCGGGACGAAATGTATATATATATATATATATATATATATATATATACACTTCAAAAAAATGGGCCTTTAGCAATGATTTTTCGGGCAACGACTGTAAGACCCCGAATTTTATGAAATAAAAGTATTCAATTTTTCTTATAATTACTATTTATTAAATGGTTAATAAATTGATAAAAAGTTAAAGTTAAGGGTGATATATAAATTTTTTTCAAAATAAGCAAGTGGTTATAAAATATTCATTGTTGTCGGGGAATATTCGTTTGGTCGTGAAAAATCTAGTTGTCGGTGAATATTCGTACGACGGCGCAGTCACTTGTGGGCCCCATAATAGAATAACTGTCGGATGAAGAAAGCGACAATTTTAAATTTTTATAAATAACGGCGTAGTTGTTACCGTTAACACTGTTAGAATACCCGATGGTTAAAATATAATAATACGCGTGGTTGCACAGTAGCACACGGTATTGTACAATATTGTTGAATTATTGATCCTTACGTAAGAAGGTACTACTCAATAATTAATACAGTAATTACTATTCAATATTTTATTTTAATGATTCAATAATTGTTGCGTTGATATTTTATATTATTATTGTTTCAATAATTGTCACTGCACAGTATTTTCCATTATCAGATCAATAATTCATATTATTTGAATAATATTATTAGATAGCATTATTTGCAATGTCTAAGGAAGTTCTGTCTAAGGAAAGGTTTGGTCACCTAATTGCGCTCCAGTAAGGAAAATCCTTATCGTAAACCCCCCTCTTTCCTGGGAACGACCTGGTTGTCATAATTGTGATTCTGTAATATTATTTATGAATAATTAATTGTTGATTTATATGATAAGAAAATATTTATTTTATATAAATGATGGATAGAGAAATATTTATTTTGTGTGGATATAAATGAAAGAATTAATGCTGATGTGTTTTATCAGTATTTTATCGGAATGGAGGAATTCTTAGAGAGTGTCAATTGTTAAAAATTAATATTTTATCTTATATTATAAATGTATAATGTGGATATAATAATGGTGATATTTTCACACTAAATTCACGGTGCGTGAATCAAATGAGAGAAATCTAGAAATCAAAAGAAGAACAAAATATGGAATTTTCAGAAAAATTAGTTTATTACTTGATTTTGTAAAATTCATAACTCTTTGTGTATAATGAGTTAGGAGATGAGCCATATATCAAAAGAAAGCACTAGAAGTAAGCTAAGCTTAGAAATTTGAATCACCCAAATATTCTTTGTGGATTTTTCGTGGTGACTGTTTGAGTGAAACTGGTACGAAGGATTTATAGTCCGAAAATTAAATCAGTGTTCTTAAAGTTCTACTGCGAAAGTTGTAATTTTAATCCGACTGTTGGATCGTTGTGATTTTTGAATATGTTATACATATATAAGTTGAGTTTATGTCCACAAATTTTGAACTGTTAAAAATTAACGTATGATTTGTTATGAATTTTAAGCGGTGTTGAAAATCGTCCGTATGTGGATTTCGGTCATTTTTCGTTTAGAATTTGGAAAAACTTAAAGCTACAAAGTTGTAGAAAATTCGATTTTGTGTGGAATGGACATAAAATTCGTATTTTTCTGATAAAAGGGCTGTTTATTATGAATTATTAAAGTTTCAAAAATTAAAATATTTTTATTAAAAATATGGGTGAGCCCCACTTTTGGTTGTTGGGGAAGATGACTGATTTTTGGTGGGTGAGAATAGTAGCAGGTAAAGCCATCAGGTTGCAGGTCAAGTCTGCTTCGGCGTTCTAACATTTTCCTATAAATAGGGTGCTTAGTTAGAATTGAAAATCACACCAGAAACAAGTTTTCTCTCTTTCTCTCTCTATATTATCGAGCGTATTTTGTGAGTATTTAGATACTTTGAGAGTTGCTAATCAGTGCAAGTTTCCCTCAGCGTCATATCTGATATTCTAATCAGAAGTACTACTCTTTTGAGGTAAGAGATATTGTCATTATTATGGTATGTGATAGTAAGGGATGTTATTTTCTTCGTAATGATGTTATTCTTTCAATATCATTATACTGAAATATTGGTATGGATTTTATTGGAGAAATTTTACCTTTTTCATGTTGGGGTTACTATTCATGTATACGACACTATTCACGTATACGACACTATTCATGTATATGAAACTATTTACGTATATGATATTATTTACGTATATGGTAATATGTACGAATATGGGTGAATATTCTTGAGTTACTATTCACGAGTTACTATTCACGAGTTACTATTCACGAGTACTATTCACGATAAAATTAGTTTCTTTTTCTGACCAAATTATTGTTGATTTATGAATCTTACTCTTGAAATTAAATGCAGTTGTTGATCATATTATTTTTATTATCATATATAACATTTTTATAACCCTAGTGTTGAAATTTCTCTTTCACTTGAATGTAAAGATGGGTAGATTATTGGTATGATCGTGACTATGGGTTCTCTTTGGTCAGTAGTGCAAAGATGAATTGTTGACTAATATGAACATGACCATTAAATTTATAATTGAATATCTTTAGCTTAAGTGAAAAGGGGAATTGATCAATATGGTTATAATTATTGTTTATATAAATTCTGAAATGATTATATATTTCTTTGAGATATTAATATCTTTAGCCTATAGTGCAAAGATGATCTGTTGTTGAATATCTTTGGCCTATAGTGCGAAGATGACCTGTTGTTGAATATCTTTGGCATGTAGTGCAAAGATGACCTGTTGTTGAATATCTTCGACCAGTAGTGCAAAGATGAACGGTTGACGAATATCTTTGGCCCGTAGTGCAAAGATGAATTTATTGGTGATGAATTTATTGGTATAATTATGAACAGGAACTGTGATTTGGTATAACCATGATCTTTGATGTTTCAGGTAAAGACATGTGATGAAAATTATCTTTGTCCTGAATGAGAAAAGGAATTTAGAACCACAATTATGATTATGAGTTATTCATATGATTGTGGACCAGCTATTGATTGATGTTACAGGGATAAAATATTGTTGGTGGACTTTTAATATGGAGAAGATAATAGACTTTGTGGTCTATTTCACTCTTCTAATAGATTGCTCATTCCGCTGCAACTATGGTTGAAAAGTTTTATCATCTACCATATGTTCTAAATTTCTGATTCATTACTGACGAAGACTATGGATAATTTAATTATCTTTAGTCATTATATTCTTTACTGGGCTAGTTGTGCTCACCCTTCTGCTTCACAATTCCTTTCAGGTAATAAGAGTGTAGCTAGGTCAAGCGGGGGTAATAGGAGAATAGAACGGTGGTCTCTAGCTGTGGAGGTTCTCCCTAAATAGTATGAAAATAATTTTATTGAGAACTTTAGAATAGTGTGTGGTATTTTATACATCATTTAGTAGTTATATTTGGTGAATCAAAAAGGGTGAGGCAAACCCAACGTTAGAAGGGTGTTTTGACACTGTCATACAAGATGTCTAATGATATGCGACTTCGTGTTATCATAATACAGGGTTGTGCACATCCACTTGCTGATTATATCTGCGAGCACTACCTATATAATTTTGGAGTTTGGTTGAAATATAATTCTCAATTGGAGACAATGGAGATAATTATATGTCAAGAGAAGACTCGCCATTGGAAAGAATATGATAGCAATCTTCTCGTTTTTCTTTGGGGTCTATTGGGTCAACCAATGATAATTCTGTGGGCATATGATATCTATCATAACCTAGACGCATGACCTCCCATAAACGAAGGTTTCCTTGAGTATTTCTTAAAGATTTTAATTTCTAAAATAGTTATTGATTGTACCTTTATGTAAGATGTCATTGTGACGTGCTATCCAAGGTTGGGACATGAGTTACAGTTGATATATATTTGTATCAAAACTCACAACATATGTGTTGTTATATTTTGCACGACAATTGTAGTAATAAAGTTATAGTTATTTTTTGTACCATGTATTTGACGACTCAGAATAGGTTGGGTGGAATGGACTTATTTTGGGAGCGTTACATTTGGTATCAGAACTTAGGGATATGGACTCTGACGGAGATTAGGGAATAGAACTAGGAGGGGAGAGACGAGTAATATCCTTCGCTAGTGTGTGTCCTTCCTAAGCTAAATTTTCTTACTTAAGTTGACAAATTGTGATATGTCAATTAACCTTTGTTTTGAAGCTGTATTCTAGAATGATATCTGAAATACAGGAGATGAGCAATGGAGAAATCATGATGACCGAGTAGATAGAATCTGAAATGAAAGCAAGGTATTCTCAACTCTTCGAAATACCAGGTACGTAAATTTCGAGAGAGAAATTTCATAAGGAGGGGAGATTGTAAGACCCCGAATTTTATGAAATAAAAGTATTCAATTTTTCTTATCATTACTATTCATTAAAAGGTTAAATCGATAAAAAAATTAAAGTTAAGGGTGATATATGAATTCTTTTTCAAAATAAGCAAATGGTTATAAAATATTCATTGTTGTCGGGAAATATTCGTTTGATCGTGAAAAATTCTTGTTGTCGGGAAATATTCGTACGACGGCGCAACCACTTGTGGGCCCCATAACAGAATAACTATCGGATGAATAAAATGACAAGTTTGAGTTTTTGCAAATAACGACCTAGTTGTTATCGTTAACACTGTTAGAATACCCGGTAGTTAAAATACAGTAATACGCGTGGTTATACAGTAGCACACGGTATTGCACAGTATTGTTGAATTATTGATCCTTACGTAAGAAGGCACTACTCAATAATTAATACAGTAATTAATGTTCAATATTTTATTTTATTGATTCAATAATTACTGCGTTGATATTTTATATTATTGTTGTTTCAATAATTGTCACTGTACAGTATTTTCCATTATCAGATCAATAATTCATATTATTTGAATAATATTATTCGATAGCATTATAGGTAATGTCTAAGAAAGTTCTGTTTAAGGAGAGGTTTGGTCACCTAATTGCGCGCCAGTAAGGAGAAATCCTTATCGGAAACCACCTCTTTCCTGGGAACGACCTGGTTGTCATAATTGTGATTCTGTAATATTATTTGTGAATAATTAATTGTTCATTTATATGTTAAGAAAATATTTATTTTATATAAATGATGGATAGAGAAATATTTATTTTGTGTGGATATAAATGAAAGAATTAATACTGATGTGTTTTATCAGTATTTTGTCGGAATGGAGGAATTCTTAGAGTGTGTCAATAGTTAAAAATTGATATTTTATCTTACATTATAAATGTATAATGTGGATATAATAATGGTGATATTTTCACACTAAATTCACGGTGCGTGAATCAAATGAGAGAAATCTAGAAATCAAAAGAATAACAACATATGGGATTTTCAAAAAAATTAGTTTATTACTTGATTTTGTAAAATTCATAACTCTTTGTATATAATGAGTTAGGAGATGAGCCATATATCAAAAGAAAGCCCTGGAAGTAAGCTAAGCTTAGAAATTTGAATCACCCAAATATTCTTTGTGGATTTTCGAGGTGATTGTTTGAGTGAAACTGGTACGAGGGACTTATAGTCCGAAAATCAAATCAGTCTTCTTAAAGTTCTATTGCGTGAGTTATAATTTTAATCTGACCGTTGGATCGTTGTGATTTTTGGATATGTTATACATATATAAGTTGAGTTTATGTTCACAAATTTTGAACCGTTAAAAATTAACGTATGATTTGTTATGAATTTTAAGAGGTTTTGAAAATCGTCCGTATGTAGATTTCGGTCATTTTTCGTTTGGAATTTGGAAAAACTTAAACTACAAAGTTGTAGAGAATTCGATTTCGTGTGGAATTGACATAAAATTCGTATTTTTTTGATAAAAGGGCTATTTATTATGAATTATTGAAGTTTTAGAAATTAAAATATTTTTATTAAAAATATGGGTGGGCCCCACTTTTGGTGGTTGGGGAAGATGGCTAATTTTTGGTGGGTGGGAATAGTAACAGGTAAAGCCATCAGGTTGCAGGTCAAGTCTGCTTCGTCGTTCTAACATTTATCTATAAATAGGGTGCTTAGTTAGAATTGAAAATCACACCAGAAATAAGTTTTCTCTCTTTCTCTCTCTATATTATCGAGCGTATTTTATGAGTATTTAGATACTTTGAGAGTTGCTAATCAGTGCAAGTTTCCTTCAGCGTCATATCCGATATTCTAGTCAGAAGTACTACTCTTTTGAGGTAAGGGATATTGTCATTATTATGGTAAGGGATAGTAAGGGATGTTATTTTCTTCATAATGATGTTATTCTTTCAATATCATTATTCTGAAATATTGGTATAAATTTTATTGTGTAATTTCTACCTTTTTCATGTTGGGGTTACTATTCACGTATACGACACTATTCACGTATACGACACTATTCACGTATATGGCACTATTTACGTATACGATATTATTTACGTATACGGTACTATGTACGAATATGGGTGAATATTCTTGAGTTACTATTCACGAGTTACTATTCACGGGTACTATTCACGATAAAATTAGTTTCTTTTTCTGACCAAATTATCGTTGATTTATGAATCATACTCTTGAAATTAAATGCAGTTGTTGATCATATTGTTTTTATTACCATATATAACATTTTTATAACCCTAGTGTTGAAATTTCTCTTTCACTTGAATGTAAAGATGGGTAGATTATCAGTATGATCGTGACTATGGGTTCTTTTTGGTCAGTAGTGCAAAGATGAATTGTTGACTGATATGAACATGACCATTGAATTTATAATTGAATATCTTTAGCTTAAGTGAAAAGGGAAATTGATTAACATGGTTATAATTATTGTTTATATAAATTATGAAATGATTATATATTTCTTTGAGATATTAATATCTTTGGCCTGTAGTGCGAGGATGACCTGTTGTTGAATATCTTTGGCATGTAGTGCAAAGATGACCTGTTGTTGAATATCTTTGGCCAGTAGTGCAAAGATGAACGGTTGACGAATATCTTTGGCCCGTAGTGCAAAGATGAATTTATTGGTATGATTATGAACAGGAACTGTGATTTGATATAACCATGATCTTTGATGTTTCAGGTAAAGACAGGTGATGAAAATTATCTTCGTCCTGAATGAGAAAAGGAATTTAGAACCACAATTATGATTATGAGTTATTCATATGATTGTGGACCAGCTGTTGATTGATGTTACAGGGATAAAACATTGTTGGTGGACTTTTAATATGGAGAAGATAATAGACTTTATGGTCTATTTCACTCTTCTAATGGATTGCTCGTTCCGCTGCAACTATGGTTGAAAAGTTTTATCATCTACCATATGTTCTAAATCTCTGATTCATTACTGACGAAGACTATGGATAATTTAATTATCTTTAGTTATTATATTCTTTACTGGGCTAGTTGTGCTCACCCTTCTACTTCACAATTCCTTTCAGGTAATAAGAGTGTAGCTAGGTCGAGCGGGGGTAATAGGGGAATAGAACGGTGGTCTCTAGCTGTGGAGGTTCTTCCTAAATAGTATGAAAATAATTTTATTGAGAACTTTAGAATAGTGTGTGGTATTTTATACATCATTTAGTAGTTATATTTGGTGAATCAAATAGGGTGAGGCAAACCCAACGTTGGAAGGGTGTTTTGACACTGTCATACAAGATGTCTAATGATATGCGACTTCGTGTTATCATAATACAGGGTTGTGCACATCCACTTGCTGATTATATCTGCGAGCACTACCTATATAATCTTGGAGTTTGGTTGAAATATAATTCTCAATTGGAGACAATGGAGATAATTATATGTCAAGAGAAGACTCACCATTGGAAAGAATATGATAGGTATCTTCTCGTTTTTCTTTGGGGTCTATTGGGTCAACCAAGGATAATTCTGTGGGCATATGATATCTATCATAACCTAGACGCATGGCCTCCCATGTACGAAGGTTTCCTTGAGTATTTCTCAAAGATTTTAATTTTTAAAATAGTTATTGACTGTACCTTTATGTAAGGTGTCATTGTGACGTGCTATCCAAGGTTGGGACATGAGTCACAGTTAGTATATATTTGTATCAAAACTCACAACATATGTGTTGTTGTATTTTACACGACAATTGTAGTAATAAAGTTGTAGTTATTTTCTGTACCATGTATTTGGCGACTCAGAATAGGTTGGGTGGAATGAAATTATTTTGGGGGCGTTACAATGACTTTATAAGTCGTTGCTAAAAGTATATGTTTAGCCACGAAAGTTGTCCTTCGTTACAGATTTTATCAGGCTTTAACTTTTTGCAACGAAATTCATAGGTTGTTGCAAAATTTCGTTGCTACTTCATTGGCGGGAAAAAAGTTTGTTAGAAATTCGTTGCAAAATTTTCGGCTACTTGATTTACCGTCATCGTGGGCAACGAAAGTTTTTTTGTTGCTAAAAATGGGGCTTTAGCAACGATTTTTCAGGAAACGATTTTATAAGTCGTTGCTAAAAGTGTATGTTTAGCAACGAAACTTGTTCTTCGTTGCAGATTGTGTCAGGCTTTCACTTTTTACAACGAATTCATAAGTCGTTGCAAAATTTGGAAACAAAATTCGTTAGAAATTCGTTGCAAAATTTCTAGCCACTTGATATCTCCTCATCGTAGGCAACGAAATTTTTTTTGTTACTATATTTCGTTGCCTAATATGGACCACATTCATTGGCAACAATTTTTATTTTTATTGCATATTTTATACAACTTTTTGCAACGACTATTAAAATGTTGCCTTAAATTAAGATAATCCCAATAAGCATATTTTTGTAAGACCATATTCGGTATTCGAAGAATTGTCAAAAAATATTCGTATTTAGTATTTAAAAATTATGTCCAAATGCGGAACATATTCGAACCTATGACCTATCATTTAGAACTTTGGTCATTTGACCGCTGTAGCAACACAAGTTATCTGTTAATATCTTGCAAAGATTAATATTTATATCAAAATATGAGATTTCCCCCCATATATTCCTTTCTTCTTCTTCACTACATACCATTAATATAATTTCAGGAAGTTATTTACTACAATAATAATAATAATAATAATAATAATAATAATAATAATAATAATAACAATAATAATAATAATAATAATAATAATAATAATAATAATAATAAAAATAATAATAATAATAATAATAATAATAATAATAATAATAATAATAATAATAATAAAATAATAATAATAATAATAACACTATAATTTCTGCTTATATATGTCAAATACTTACAAAATTATGATATTTATCTTACCTATTCTTTAATTTATTTATTTTGCCTTGGAATATAGTATAAGTTATTCTTTTCAATTATCTTCTTTTTTTGCAGCAAATAATTAATGGGTGATCGAACACTTTTTTGATGGAAATTGGTAATGAAATAATTAAATGACATATCGATGATCATACAGGATCAATATATAGAATATTATAAGGTAAATTAATAGTAAAGTTAATTAATTAGTTTTTTAATATTGGACATTTTAAAATAAGGAATAATTAATGCTATTGTTTCTCGAA
This sequence comes from Panax notoginseng, assembly GCA_016801055.1. Taxonomy (NCBI): domain Eukaryota; kingdom Viridiplantae; phylum Streptophyta; class Magnoliopsida; order Apiales; family Araliaceae; genus Panax; species Panax notoginseng. The sequence continues at coordinate 52,186,904 of CM029017.1, forward strand.
AATCTACTGCTTTTTTATTTTGTAAAAAAAAAGAATTGATATACTCCATCCGTCCTAGGATAAAAGTTCTGGTGGACTTTTTACACATATTAAGAAGATGAATAAAATGACAAAATTGTCTATAATAATATGTCATTAAATATGGAGAGAGAATTAAAATAAGAAAAATATGAGATATTTAATGCTACGGACATAATAGAAAAAAATGTGTAAAAATTGGTTATTAAACGAAAGTGGACATTTAACACGGGACTACCCAAAATAGTAATAAGGACTTTTATCCTGGGACGGAGGGAGTAATAATCAGCGCTTGTGGAAAAAAGAAAAAAAAAGTCAAACAGGTCTTTCCATACTAACGATCTCATATATCACAGAATAAAACGATAAATTAGTGTGTTATTATTATAAGATAATATATTTGTATTTCATGTAAATATTTATATGAATATTTGTTTATAAATATTTATATGAATATTTATAAATAAATTTATATATATATATATATATATATATATATATAAATATTTATAGTTACTTTATACATATTTAGTTTAATGTGGAGATTTAAGATGTGTGTCTGTATATATAGATGATAATAGAATTTATCTAATACACAAAAAATATAACATAAGAAGCAAAAATATCACAACTAAGTTTTGAACCTAAGACCTATGGGTTATTGGGCCATTAAGCTACCACTGAGTCATTCTAATTTATTAGTTAACTAAACTAACGCCATAACTTGTAGTCTCCAATATTTTTAAATTTATTCTATTGATATGTATATATATACATACAAACATACATATTATTTTCAAAATTTCTTGTCAAACTAAATAAAATACTAAACAAATCTCAACATTAAACTAAATATATATAAAGTAACTATGAATATATATATATATATATATATATATATATATATATATATATAAATATGTAAACAAATATTCAAATGAATATTTATAAATTTATCTCTAAATATTCATATAAATATTTATAAAAAATATTCATATCTAAAGTTTAGATGAAATATTTATAAATTTATAAATAAATATTTGTTTATAAATATTTATATGAATATTTGGAGATAAATTATATATATATATATATATATATATATATATATATATATATATATATATATATATTCATAGTTACGTTATATAAATATTCAGTTACTTTATATATATTTAGTTTAATGTGGAGATTTAAGATGTGTATCTATATATATATATATATATATATATATATATATATATATATATATATATAGATGGTAATAGAATTTATCTAATACACAAAAAATATAACATAAGAAGTAAAAATATCACAACTAGATTTTGAATCTAAGACCTATGGGTTATTGGACCATTAAGCTACCACTGAGCAATTCTAATTTATTAGTTAACTAAACTAACGCCATAACTTGTAGTCTCCAATATTTTTAAATTTATTCTACTGATATGTATATATATACACACACATACATACATACATATTCTTTTTAAAATTTCTTGTCAAACTAAATAAAATACTAAACAAATCTCAACATTAAACTATATATATATATATATATATATATATATATATATATATAAACAAATATTCATATAAATATTTATAAATTTATCTCTAAATATTCATTTAAATATTTATAAAAAATATTCATATCTAAAGTTTAGATGAAATATTTATAAATTTATAAATAAATATTTGTTTATAAATTTTAAAGATAAATTTATATGAATATTTGTTTATAAATATTTATATGAATATTTAGAGATAAATTTATATATATATATATATATATATTAAAATATTCATAGTTACGTTATATAAATATTCATAGTTACTTTATATATATTTAGTTTAATATGGAGATTTAAGATGGGTATCTATATATATAGATAGTAATAGAATTTATCTAATACACAAAAAATATAACATAAGAAACAAAAATATCACAACTAGGTTTTGAACCTAAGATGTGACGCCCCCAAAATAGGTATACAACACCCATTCTGAGTTGCCAAATACATGGTACAAAAAGTAAACTACAACTTCAATAATACAATTGTCGTGCAAAATACGACAACACATACTGTGAGTTTAAATACAAATATTGTCTTCTAGACAATATCCACACTCAAATAAGTCCTCATTACAATTATTCAAATACTATTTTACAGAAATAGTGAGGACAACTAAAACATCTTTCTAGAACCATCACTCCATACCCCGACTAGATCTTGCTATGTTATCACCTCCTGAGAAGAAAAATGGAACAAAAAGGAAAAAATGTGAGCTCAACTAGCCCAGTAAAGAATATTATGACTAAGATAATATACAACAAATTATCATTAGTATTCAACAGGGAAAAATCTGATAGAATATAATCGACAACAAGTTTTAGTTCAACAACTGCAGTAGAAACAACAAACCATTAGAAGAGTCAAGTAGAGAAAGAATTCTACTATCTTCTAAGATTTAAAAGTCCATCATCAATATTTTATCCCTGTAACATCAATTAATAATCATCTTTAACCAAATATTCACTTTGCACTACAGGCCAAAGATATTCATTTGTATCACCAGTTAGTCATGTTCATCTCAACACCTGTTCATCTTTGCACTACAGGCCAAAGATATTCATCAGGTAATCATACATCTTTGCACTACAGGCCAAAGATATTTAGTAATATCACCATTTAGGACTGAGGATGATGAAAAATATCTTAAAGAAAACGAATCCAGTGAGACAGAAGGACAAATAGTAGGGATTCGTATAACAGTTTATTCAAGATCAATAATACTTCATAATAATCAATTGTGAAGCAGAATTCAAAAATAAAGATCAAAACATGGATACAATCAAAGATAGTAACCATAATAGACATCTTGGACAAAAAGAGAAAATTTTATTTTTCGGTGAATAGTGTCGTATACGTGAATAGTGCCGAATACGTGAATAGTAACCCCGACACAAAAAGTTCTAAATTTGATAAAAAAACTCATATCAATATTTCAGCATAATGATATTGAAGAAAATAATATCATTTAAGAAGAAAATAATATCCCTTACCTCAAAATAACCGTACTTCTGACTGAATATCGGATATGAGGCTGAATGAAACTTGTGCTGAATAACAACTTTTAAAGTATCTAAATACTCACAAAATACACTCAATAATCTAGAGAGAGAAAGAGAGAAAACTTATGAATTCTGATGTTATTTTCAATTCTAACTTAGCCCTCTATTTATAGGAAAATGTTAGCACGCCGAAGCAGACTTAACCTGCAACCTGATGGCTTTACCTGCTATTATTCAAGCCTACCACATTTGAATAAAAATCTCAGCACATTTCTTCACCAACCAAGAGTGGGGCTCACCAATTCTAGAATTTTCTACCAAAATGATAAACTCCGAAAATTCAACAATTTCTGAACCAATCATCTCGTAAAATTCATAATAAATCATACGTTCATTTTTAACAGTTCAAAATTTGTGGACATATACTCAACTTATATATGTATAATATATCCAAAAATTACCACGATCCAATGATCAGATTAAAAATTATAACCCCCGCAAAATATCTCAAAAATCCTGATTTTTAATACATCAATTCCGATAAAAATACTGATAAAAACCTCAACATTAACTCCTTCATTTTTAACCACAAGAATATATCCCTCATTTATATCCACATAAAATAAATATTTCCTTATCATATGAATCAATAATTAATTATTCACAAATAATATTACAGAATCACATTTATGACAATCAGGCCGTTCCAGGAAAGAGGGGGCTTTCCAATAAGAATTTCTCCTTACTGGCGCGCAATTAGATGACCAAACCTCTCCTTAGACAGAACTTTCTAGACATTGCCAATAATGTTATCTAATAATATTATTCAAATAATATGAATTATTGATCTGATAATGGGAAATACTGTGTAGTGACAATTATTGAAACAACAATAATATAAAATATCAATGCAGTAATTATTGAATCAATAAAATAAAATATTGAACAGTAACTACTGTAACAATTATTGAGTAGTGCCTTCCTTCGTAAGAATCAATAATTGGTGCAATACCGTGTACTACTGTATTTTAACCATCAGGTATTCCAACAGTATTAACGGTAACAACTACGTCGTTAATTATAAACAACTTATACTTGTCGTTTTCTTCATCCAATCACTTTCTGTTATGGGGCACACACAAGGCTGCGCCGTCGTACGAATATTCCCCGACAGCAAGACTATTCCACGACCAAACGAATATTCACCGACCAAAAATGAATATTTTATAACCACTTGCTTATTTGAAATATTTACGCATTTTACCCATAACTAACCACATTAATCAAATCAACCCCTTCTATTTCAAAATAATAAATAGAGAAAATTTAATTTCATTTATTAATAAGTTGGGGTCTTACATAAGACCTATGGATTATTGGGCCATTAAGGTACCACTGAGCCATTCTAATTTATTAGTTAACTAAACTAACGCCATAACTTGTAGTCTCTAATATTTTTAAATTTTTTCTATTGATATGTATATATATACACATACATATTCTTTTCAAATTTTTTTGTCAAACTAAATAAAATACAAAACAAATCTTAACATTAAACTAAATATATATAAAGTAACTATGAATATATATATATATATATATATATATATATATATATATATATATATGTAAACAAATATTCATATAAATATTTATAAAAAAAATTCATATCTAAATATTAGATGAAATCTAATGATAGCCGATGTGAAACCCCAGATTTTATGAATAAATATTTAATTTTTCTCGAAATAATTTTTTTTATATTAATGTGTGGATTTGATATAATAGTTATGGGTAGTATTTATAAATTTTGCAAAGTATGCAAGTTGTCATATTATATTCGATTGGTCGGAGAATATTCTTTTTGTCGGGGAATATCCGTACGACGGTACAATTATTGGTGGACCCCACAACGGAATTATTGTCGGATTAAGAAAACGACAAAAATACTTTATGAAAATAACGGCGGAAGTTTTACCGTTGATACTGTTGAACTACTCGGTAGTAAAAGTACAGTAATACGTGTGGTTGCATAGTAGCACACAGTATTAATTATTAATGCTTATGTGAGAAGTCACTCAGTTTGATTCCATTATTGTCAGTTAATAATATGAATTATTTAGCGATAATGACGTTTTGTTTTATTCGTATTATTAACGTAATAAAACAGAAACATCTTTTTATATAAAACAGAATACTTTATTAAAGTTATTCTATAAATAGAATATATTATATTTTATTTAAAAGATTTTTCTTTAAATATGGACCATCAGATTAAAGTAATCAATCTGGGACGTTCATGGATTAGTTACTATGCATTCTATTTTTCTATAAATAGCAGCTCATTCCTTCATTATTTCTTACGAATTCACTGAACTCTAGAGAGAGAAACTATAGAGAGAAACTATAGAGAGAGAGAAGAAGAGTATTCTGTTACTTAACTACTTCCTTACTTCAGCTCTTCTTTAAAACGGTAGGGAATATTATTTCTTTTATATTCATGAAGAGAACTTCTGTTATTCCATTCGTTATTATTCTGTTGGAATAACCAGTATACGCGGTCTACCTTATACTTGGTGACATTATTCTATTATTCTGTTGGAACATCCTGTCTGTGTGTTTTACACCGGACCTGGTTCCGTTTATTATTCTGTTGGAACATCCTGTCTGTGTGTTTTACACCGGACCTGGTTCCGTTTATTATTCTGTTGGAACATCCTGTCTGTGTGTTTTACACCGGACCTGGTTCCGTTTTATTATTATTCTGTTGGAATATCCTGTCTGTGTGTTTTACACCGGACCTGGTTCCATTATTTATTATTCTGTCGGAATATCCTGTCTGTGCGTTTACGCCGGACCTGGTTCCATTATTTATTATTTTATTGGAATAACCTGTCTGTGCGGTCTATCGCATGCATGGTGATTTCTTTTGTTATTCCATTCTTTATTGTACTCAGTTGGTTAAGTTTTGACTTCTATACTCCATGAAATTTGTGGAATATCCTTGATAGTTGCGTTTCATCCAGTATCTTTTCAAGAAAATATTCTTCTAAGCGTTCTTGAATTTTACTCCACAATGCAGTATCATGTTGACAATTTGGACGTTGTTAATTCCTGGATAAATTAATTCTTGAACTTGTTTTATTGAATTCTTATATCATTGTCATCATCCTCATGTTTATAAAATGTTGAAAGTCATCTGTGGCATGTAGTGCATAGATGGACTTGGTATGATTATGACCAGGGATTATTCGGTATAATCATGACCGTAATGTTACAAATGATGTGGTAAAAGTCTTCATTGGCCCGTAGTGCATTGATGGACAGTTGTTGGCATGATCATGACCATTAATGAATACACGAATATCCTTGGCCGTAGTGCAGGGGTGATTCGATGATGTGGATTATTTTATTAAGCTGAGTCTCAGCGATCGCAGTGTTGAAAAACCTTTTAAATCATAAAAGATAGTAGAGTTTATTTTCTACTTGACTCTTTTAATGGATTGCTTGTTCCGCTGCAGTTAAACTTGATGTCTATTATATTTTATCAGTTTAACATTGTTGAAGGCTAATGATAATTTATTCTGCATTATCTTAGTCATAATATTTCTTACTGGGCTAGTTGAGCTCACCCTTTCTTTCACTGTTCTCTTCAGGAAATGAGAACGTAGCTGGGACAAGTCGGGGTACGGAGTGATGGTCCGAATGATAGTATTAGTTAGTAGTCCTCACTATTCTATGTAATGGTGTGTTAATAAATGTAATGAGGACTCTTTTTGAGTATGAATACTCTCTAGAAGATAATATTTGTATTCAATCTCACAGTTTATATTTTGTCGTATTGTACACGACAGTTGTATTATTAAGTTGTATTTGTATTCTGTAATATGTATCTGACGACCCAAGATGGGTGATGTACCTAATTTTGGGGGCGTCACAGCCGATGTACTCGTGCCATCCAATGTTGCGATTAACGGTATACATTATGGTTGTTGAAATAGTATCCGTGACAACCGATTGCCAAGTATGTTAGTTCTGGGCCTCCGACCCAAATAAACCCAATCTCATCAAACCTGATTATTATATCTATGCTTTCAATGTTTTCTATTTCCAGATAGAAATGGGATATATTTATAAGTACTCCCTCACTCCGAGAATAAAAATGATGATTGATTTTATCCGAATTTAAAAAAAATGTCAAATGATAAAATTATTCATATTTAAATTCTGTCTAATTGCATATTTTTCTATACATGACTAGTGATATTATATAAATATTTATAAATAATAAAAATATGACATTTAATACTAAGGATATTACGCACAAATTATTATAAAAAATTGATTATTTAATATAAGTAAATATTTAACTTGAGATTACATAAAATAATAAGAACTTTTATTCTTAGACGGATGGAGTAACTTAAATCATGAACATATTTTTAAGTCCAAAAATAAAACATAAAAAGGAAAACAATAATGGTATACCCCTAGCTATTCTTAGTTCTCCTTTTACTTTTTTTCCAAATATATTATAAAATTAAAGTATAATACTATCAGTTCTAAGAGAAAACATAAAAGATGATTTTTTTTATTATGTTTTATGAACTAAAACAGAATAAAGTTATTTAAAAATGACTTATAAGTCATTCTTAATAAGTTATAGTTTGACCCATATTAATGTAATATCAATTTTATCTCTATTTTTTTTTAAATAAAACGAATTTGTAAAAAAGAAGAGTAAGATGCAACGTCACTTTAATTGGCGTTAGAATTTTTATTTTTATTTTTTTATAGCTGAAGTCTTATGTACTCCTTCATTTCCAGCACCGATGACAGAAAATAAACGTAAGAAAATATTGATGTTCTTTAATTTATAATATACTACGATTAAAGTTGTAATGTAATTAATATTGTAATAGAAATTTTTTTCTTAATAATAATTTTTAAGTAATTTAAAATACTAATTGTATTTATTAAAATATTAAGTTACAATAATTTAAAATTTAAAATGTTATAAATTGATTGTAAACAAAATTATAATAATTATGACTCTTTTTATGGAACAAATTACAAACGTTAAAATATTACTTTTTAATTCTACAAAAGAGTTATATTTCAATTTGTTATAATTAATTTATAATATCCTAAAATTTAAATTTAGATTTATCTTTAATTTTTGAAATAATAATTTTACATATAAAATGTTATCAAACTCTTATTTTTTTGGGAACAGAGTATTGAATTATGTTCGTGCATGGTCTGGAAAGCATAGAATAGAGATCAATTGGGTTTAACCTCTATTCCTTTGCCAAATTCGATGTTTCAATTAGAGAGGAGATGGGTTAGCTAGGTTTCTTCTCTACCTATCTGGGTTTCTCCTCTCTCCTTAGGAATCGAGTAAGTTCAATATGGTCTTGGTTGAGAACAAAGGAATCCAAGAAATCGACCATGACTAAGATCGATTTTTTAAAGATGGAAATTGGTGGAAGGAGAGAGGCTGGTACTGTAAAGTTTTTGAAGCACAAGGAGACTGGAAAAGTTCGTCTGGTTATGCGCCATTCCAAAACTCTTAAGATCTATGGTAATTATCTCGGTATTTAGTAGGATTGTCCTGTGATTCAATCCAGTTCTATATGATTTTTTATGATACAGAGATGTGACGCCAACAACAACATAGTTTAATTAATTAGTTTTCCCCCTCCCCTCTCCTATGTGTTTGACAAATGTTAATAGATTCCTTTTTTTACATAAATATCTTTAATTTGATTTTAGGTAGCACTCAACATGTGGATATTAATTTTTGCGCATTACAGCTATGCATAGCAAACTAGTGTGCAGTGGGTGTAGAACCATTCTTTTTTATCCTAGAGGAGCTGCAAATGTTTGTTGTGTAGTGTGCAATGTTGTTACTTCTGTTCCTCCCCCTGGTATCACCTATCACTTATTTTTAATATAATTCTTAATAAGAAAGCACTTACTATTTGTAGGTGATCTATAAACTATGTGTTTCCAGGTCATCCTGTATAAATGTTATGAAGAAGGGGATTGTGTTTTCAAGTGGGTGCACATTAGGATTATGGTCCTTTGTTTTGACTGGTTATAGAAAATGCCTGTAGTAAACATGGATTGACTTGTACAGTTGTACTATTATGTCTACTTGATAAAATTATGCCAATGCCAAAGATTAGGAATTAGGACGGTCATTGGGTGTGATCTTATCAGTCTACAGATTTGGATTAGATCGTTTTAGGATTTCATTTAAGTGATTGATTAAGATCCAAGATTCATATTTAAATAGTAGTATAACTGGATGAGACATGGTTCAGCTTGATTGATCCGATTTTGGATGTTAATATCTTGCTTATTTTAGAAAAGCAATGCCTTAGGGTTTATAAATAAATTGAATTTATTTTTCCTGGTTTGTAATTTAATGTCTACTCAGTTATAATGGCTTAAAGTCCAATCAGAACTTGAATCTCAAAGTTAATTACTGGTCCAAATCAGGTTTGGCAAGATCATCACTGAATTCTCTCCTTAACATCCCTACTTAAGTGACTTGTTTAATGGTTGCAGTGGAGTGTAATAGTGAATGTGATTTGATGTCATTCTCTTTAGCTATGTCTGTTCATGGTTATTCATCAATGTGATGCATTTTATGTATATAATGCTTATTCTTTGAGCAGTGAATATTCAGTTATTCTGTTTTTGTATGCTGCATCACCCATGTCATTGCAAAACCTGCAGGAATGGAAATGTCCTAACTAATATGTGGAGGTTGTCGTACATTTCTTATACCCGTGGAGCTTCAGCGTGAGATGCTCCTGCTGTCACATAGTGAACCTTGTGCCAGGTACAAATTTACGAGGAGTGTTTTCCTTAAGGTGTTAAGATAATGTTCTTGACATGTATTGTTGAGATCCATGACTGGAACATCATGTTGTGGTCTACTAGAATATTTAATGTTAATGACTTTCTGTCTTCCTTATTCTGCATTCCTACGTTACACCATGGCTTATAGTAGTTGCCTCTTGTGCTTATTCCTTCCTTTCTTTTTCATCTTAGTTCATCGACTACAGAATTTGGGTTTTCTTTTTGTATATACATAGCATCAAGCTAGATTGCTCATGTTAACTATGGATCTGGAAACTGGGTCTAATCAGAATCTTGCTAAGGTAAGATGGGTATGTGCTAATTTGTGTTTTTAAGTTGTTTTCAACAAACCATTTGATTTTACTGATCGAATATTTGTTGTTTTTTTTGTTGCAGAAAGAATCTTGGATAACAGTTTTGACATTTGCTTATCAGAGTTTGGGTGTTGTTTACGGAGATTTGAGCACATCCCCTTTATATGTATACAAGAGCACATTTCCTGAAGACATTGAACACTCAGAAACAAATGAAGAAATCTATGAGGTTCTATATTTTGTTTTTTGAACTCTCACTTTAGTTCCTCTTCTCAAATATGTGTTTATTGTGCTCAGAGCTGATGATAATGGGGAAGGAGGCACATTTGCTCTGTATTCACTACTCTGCAGGCATGCCAGAGTGAGCTCACTGCCTAATTGCCAATTAGCAGATGAAGAATTATTATCCTACAAAAAGGAAATCACTGGCCCAGGCCCAACTAAATTTGGGTCAAGGCTAAAATCCACTTTGGAGAAGCATAGAGTGTTGTAGAGATTTTTGCTTGTATTATCTCTGATTGGAGCTTGTATGGTGATTGGTGATGGTATTCTAACACCGGCTATTTCTGGTATGTCATTAAATTCCTTTTAGGGGGGTTTGTATTGGCTAAATTGGACCTTTTGGGGTTGTTAGATACTGAACTGGTTAATTTTTTGTGACCAATCGTGTAGTGTTTTCTGCTGTGTCTGGTGTCGAACTGGCTATGTCCAAAGAGCATCACAAATGTAAGATTCTTTACCTTCTCCCATTTGACGATTAGGATATATCTTAGTATTTATCATGTTGTGTATGTCTGTCTTCAATACAAGTATATTGGTGGATCTTACCCAAAAAATTTGAATACTTTTGGTAGTATTGTTCTTGAGCTTTTGGAATAATTTTTTTTAGGGAAACCCCTATGCTTGAGCTGTTGTCATTTTTCTTTATTTATGTGTTTCCTCCTGTGAAAGTCTATATTATTTATCCTTGTGGGTACCAAATATTTGCGATTTTCATTTCACAACTTAATTTCAGTCTGTATGTTAAGACCCCTAACAATCTCCCACAATTGTCGGGCACATAATGACACAAATACTGAACCCCTTTAAATATGTCATGAAATTGTCTATTTGGGAGCACACGTACATAACTTTGTAATGAAGTTATGTTGCCACCTGGGAATAATAAATATTGGTGATGCACTTATTGCATTGTAAATCAACCACCACCAAACTAACAAGATTGTCAGTCTACGTGCAATTGTAATAATGCAATTCTGCATAGTAAGTGGAGAATTTATACAAATAAGCGTCGAAAGGCAATGCTTCTCGATCATCATTCCTAATCAAAACTGTGGCCACTTTTGAATTAGTGGTATTGAATCAAGTCCTTGCTGGCATCTCTCATGGTAAATACCCGTAGCTTCTTTGTTGTGGTTTTGGGATTTTAGCCCTCATTTCAACAAAAAAAGAGTAGCTGAAGTTTAAGTTGCAGAGGTGTCATATGGAAGAACTTCAATCAAGTTATCGATGATATATTGTTGGCAACCATCAGCACTACCTTATATTTGTTGAAATTGATGCTTGCTACTCTAAGATGAGTCTGATACATAACTGTAATTGCTGATCTTGTCCATGTGTTTAGAAACCTGCAACACTTATCTTTTTCAATGATTACATATGTTTTCCTGCTAATTTTACAATTGAACCAATGTTGAATGTATCTATTGGTTGAAAGGATAGATTGTCTTGTATCATAAGAACTGCTTATATATGGTCTAATACTAGCTTCTAAGTTCAAATTCTTTTGACAAAATAAGTGTTCATCTAATGGTAGCATAAAATCATATTTGATTTCTCCTTTTCTCCCACTGAAAAACTTGAAATAGGAACTCTTCTATTACAGGTCAATTCTGAGATAGTCTAAGTAATGCAGCATATGACCCTGTTGCAGGCATTTAATATTCTGCGGTACGAGATTGGACAGAGATATGTTTCGCACTATGATGCATTTGACCCAGCTGAGTATGGTCCATTAAAGAGTCAAAGGGTATATTATATGAGCATCTAAATTGGGTAAAATAATAGGAAATCACTTTTATTTTCTTCTTATTGGAATGGCTGATAGTGAGGAGTACTGAATTATGGCAATCTTCTATATTTTACCATATGGATCTCACATTAATACAGGACAACATTGTAGAAAACGGAAAAAAGGAAATTAACAAATACAAAGAGGGGCTATGATCTCGTTTCTTCCTTCATTTTTTTCCTGGCCATCATGGTAGTGATGGATACTAGTGTGTGTTTATCTGGAACTATGCAAAAAGTTCTAGAAAAGGCAACCAATAGATCTCACTTTCACGATTCCTATGTTATGCATTTTCATTTTTAAAATCTTTAATTGTTATTATCTCAAAGATAAATGCAACAAGGCCACCATATTGAATTATATCGAAGATCGAACAAGCATGCATGTACTCAACCTTGACCAGGACACAAACACTCTCTCCATATTACATGTACTGATTTATGAAGAAAACCCAAAGAGGAGGGTGGATGTCCTTGGGTGGAATCTTGCTTTGCATAACAGGCAAGTTACTATATATATGGTGGTGATATTTTAGATACTAAATCCTATACTTTATCCATTCCTGAGACATAATTTTTCTTTCAGGTTCAGAAGCTATGTTTGCTGATTTGGGACACTTCACACAATTGTCAATAAAGGTACTACATTTGGTCCCTTTCTAGTTTGGAACTACTTGTCATGTGATATAGTTATAGTTCAAACATTATCTTTATGTGATAAATGTTTTGGTTCTAGAAATGAAGCTTGGGCTGAGCAGGTTATTTCAACATTATAACTAGCCAGATTAAGAAATTGGGTGGCAACACAAGTTTAGAAATTATCTTTCTGCCATAAAAGTTTATTTATATTATATTTTGCTGCCATTATAGTGCTAATATTGAAGAACCAAACTGAGGTTAATATTGAGCTTGATGCTAAACACATCTTGGGGTGAATATTTATTCTACCATATAAACTGTAATATATGCTAGTTTTTGACAGGCACAGATAATGTGACAATGTTCTTTCTTATCTGTACATTTTTTCCACCCTATAATATGTCTTGGTAGTCATGGTTTTTGTATAATCTGTTACGTTTCAGGCTCATGAAGGAAGAAGATTTCATTCTCGGAGCACCTAAATATGAAATGACACCAGTTGTATGTGCAGTTTCACTATACTTCCAACTCCCCATTTATTTTCTTGTTCTTTTTCTATCCTGTCTCAAAATTTGGAAAATGTGCATACATAAAACTTTTTAAATTATAAGTGGCCTAGGATTTTAGCCTATGTATGTTGTAAAAGGGCAAGCACCAGTGGAAGCATGATGTATATGATTTTTATAGGAATGAACTGTTACAGGCCAACCAATATTGATTATGAAACTAATGCTTTATACTGTGGTGCAGCGTGTACCAGAAAACTCAATTTTTGTGATGGGTGATAATCGCAACAACGGCTATGATTTGCATGTATGGTATGTAGTCTCAATCTTTAGCTCATAAATGCTTTTCACAAGATATCATTTTTCAAGTATTTTTGCATGCTTTTTGAAGATAACCCATCCCCTTATTAAATTGAATGCAATGATGGGAAATATTTTTGGCAATGGAAAATGGAGTACTTGTTCTAACTTGTGGTATAACCAGGCTGGAGAGTGATTATGCATTAATGTGCCAACCATATTTATTGTTTAGTCACTCAAATTGAACAAGAAATTGGCGGTATTCTAAAGTATTATGAAATAGGAGCCAAGCCTTGACATTGTACCACGTAGCAACTTTATTGTCTTTGTGTATTGATTTTGGCACTAAGTGCTTCTGGTGACATATTTGCTTCATTTTCCTGATTTGCTATTATTTTTAAATGTGCAGGAAGACTGCTTCTACGACCTGCCTTACAATACTGGGTATCAAATTTTCGTGTTACGTTTACGGAAGACAAGGGACGAAATTATGAAGTGTACTATCTATATATGTAGATATATACTTTGATTGAAGAACTGTGGTAGCTTTAGATGGTTAATTGTAAATATAATGAATGAATATGTAGTGAATGATTTTATTAAGTTAATAATATTTTAGTTTTTTGTATTTTTACTATTATTTGCTATGGGGACATTGAGCCAGCCAGGTACACAAAAATAATGTCAAATTTTGATTTGGCAATAATATAATTCGTTACCAAAGTATTGAACAAGTTTTAATATAGCAACAATTTTTTATACATTTAGCAACATTTTCGTTGCTAATGGCATTAAAAATATAATATTTGACAACGAAAAATTAACCTAATAACAACGGAGATGATATTGTTGCTAATACTAAAATAAAAGGTAATATTTTTCATCGTTGCAAATTATATCAACTTTCGTTGCACATATAAAGAAACGGCAACATATAATATCGTTGCTAATTAACGACTTTCGTTGCTATTGAAAAATAACCATCAACAAATATTTTTGTTGCTGATTCAGCATAATGTCGTTGCCAAATAATATAATCAGCAACGAAAATCGTTGTTAAAAAGTTTACATTCCACAACGAAAGCAAGCTTAGGCAACAATTTTCATAATTTACTGCAACGAAAAATGTCATTGCAAAATGGTGTCAATTGCAACGAAAATGCATGATCGTTGAAAAAAAAAGTGTTCATTTTGTTGCCAATTAGCAGGCTTTTGCAACGAAATGGGGTTTTTAGCAACGACATTTTAATTATTCTGCAACAATACATTTTGTTGCTAAAGGATCGATGTCTCTGTACGAAAGCCAAATTTCGTTGCAAAATGTATTCCTTTTGGCAACGAAAAAAATACGTTCGTTGAGGAACAATTAGCAACGCTCATTGCTCAACGAAAGATGCAACGACAGTAAAGTCGTTGCCAAAACCCTTTAGCAACGAAATTTGGCACCTTTAGCAACGAAAATCGGTTGTTGCTGAAGTCACATTTTTTTGTAGTGATATATATATATATATATACAAACTGAAATGAAACCACGGACCAAAGTCTGGGTAAACACACGCAACACGACTCTCAACTTGAAGAATGGTGTGTGCAAAGATGAAGAGAAAGGCTTTAAAGTGTGTAAGAAGGCTTACAGTGGACTGCTAAAGAAGACTTCTATAACTTGAAATGGATGAACACTCGGCTCCCGCCGGTACAAAAGAGTAGCTATACGTGAGCTTACAAGTGTTTAAAATGAGAAAGCACTCAGTTTAGGGTGAGTATAGAGCAAATTTAACAGGGCTTCCTCACCATTTTTCTTATGTAAATGGCCACCCCAAGCCCTTTATTTATAGAGGGGGGAGCCGCAGCGGCTCGTCGCAGATGTACCTGCGGCTGCCTGGGGTGCCCCGGGCTTTGCGGGTCTCGCCGTCTCGAAGTATGTGCACGTATGCATTGTGATGTCCGCTGAAACTTTCAGAATTACAATCTGGGCATCCGACTGAGGTATGTAAGACCTATTTCGGACCGCCGTTGTCGAGAGTTACGCAATGACATGGGATTAGAGGTTGTACAAAGTTAGGAGGATGGGACCATGCCCTCCGGTCTTCAAGCTGCGCAATAGTCACTCGGGATTGGACTTCCTTGGTTCTTGTGCGACATTGTTGTGTAGAAATGTATGTATGAAATGTTGAGATGGCGTGATGTGGCGTCAAGGTGGCAAGATGATGACTTTGCCCCTCACCGGGGTTATCTCCGGTTTGGGCTGATAAAGCAGACGTTGCTCAGGATTATCTCTGAGATTGGACTGCTACAAGTGTTGAAGGTCCTCAGTGTCATCTCTGAGGTGTGCATGTCTTCCCGGTGTTATCTCCGGGTCTTGTACTGAGTGCCTCGGTGTAAGTGCCGAGGTTGAAGCTGATTGCATGCATTTGAAACAAGTATTTTTGGGGTTATCTCTGGAACTGCAACTTCACTCCTTGGGGTTATCTCCAAGGTTGGTAACTGCTACTCCCAATGTTGGGACTGAGACTAAATATCTCGGGGTTATATCCGAGAGGAATTGACCTTCTCCGGTGGAATTTTCGGTATTGGAACTGTATGCCTCAGGGTTATCTCTGAGGTTGGAACTGATACTCTCGGTGTGTGTTTCGGGGTTGAGACTGAACTTCGGTAGTTTTCAAACTGGATGTGAGCTGTCTTTTAGGGTTATCTCTGAAAGACGAATCTGCCCTCCTGCAATGTCAGTAACAGGTGTGCAAAAAATTTCGAGTCTACAGATGCCCCTCTTTATCATATTCATTCAATGCAATGGCATGGATAAGATAAAGAATCCTAGACACTTGAAATGCAACAAGATAAACATGATGCCATGTGTAGCAACATGATGCAAATGTATGATGCATATGGATTGTTTTCCCACATGCTGGGGATGATTGCCGGCTCCCTGCTGCTTCCGCTGGGGATCGACAATGATGATAAACTTAGACGTGTGATCCAAATCTTTTAGGATGTTGACATTGGGGTTATCACCAAAGTCCTTAATCCTTGATACAGACTTTATTCCGAAGATGTGCCTCTCGTGTACAAGAGATCTGTGGGGATAAAACTTTGTCTGTTTGAGGATGTGTATAACATATTCCATCATCGATCCTCCTCGATGATGTTGATCTTTCCTGGTTTGTATCGCCAGGACATATCAATATTCTGTTGGATTTACTGCCAACATTATGTGTTATCAGGGCTTCCTGACCTTCGCTGACTTGTGCGTCACCGGATAAAACCCTTACTGGGCAGACTGTCAAGGCTGCTTGACCTTTGCTGACGTGTGAATCAACAGATAGACACCCTATTGGGCAGACTGTCAAGGATGCTTGACCTTCGCTGATGTGTGAATCAACAGATAAATACCCTGTTGGGCAGACTGTTAAGGCTGCTTGACCTTCGCAGACGTGTGAATCAACGGATAAACACCCTGTTGGGCAGACTGTTAAGGCTGCTTAACCTTCGCTGACATATGAATCAATGAATAAACACCATGTTGGGCAGACTGTCAAGGCTACTTGACCTTCGCTGACGTGTGAATCAACGAATAAATACGGGTTGTAACCCCCGTCGGGGATCCCTTGATCCTCGCTGATGTGTGCATCAACGGCTGACATCCTCGGATGGCTTCCGACGCTTCGTTGGATTTATTTGCAACAGTTACAGTGATGTCAAGGTTGCTTGACCTTCTTTGATATGTGCATCAATGGATGACAATGCGTGATATCCCTGCCTGGGATATATACTTCGACATATGCAAACGCGTGATGCCCCTGCCGAGGTTTTGCTTGAGAATACGTGATGCCCCTGTCGGGGATTGAACTTTAGAATGCGTGATGCCCCCACCGGGGATTGAACTTTAGAATGCGTGCTGCCCCCGCTGAGGATTAAACTTTAGAATTAGGGTGACAACCCTGAATTGGTGGCATTGGACTTGCGTAAGGTATTGCCAAGTGTGACTTGTAATGTCTGAGATCATCGGCATAGTATACCCTGTGTTCGGGCGAATACCAATGAGTGATGTGCAGACCCACGGTTCAGTCTGAGAAAACCAGGATTGTAAGCTATTCTGCTCAATTGCATAGCGCTTTTATTCCTGATTTGGCCTTTTTAGTCTATGAGAACTCCTTTGTAACTCGAACTGGACCGAGCCGGAGGGGTGGACCCCACTCAGGGGAGCAGTGACATGTGGCCAGAGTGGATGTATTCGTGATGTGTATAGTGGCGTATGTGTACATGCCACGGTATATGGATGAGTTGGACATCGGTGTTATCATGGCAGTGAGAGCTCTCAAGGAGGGTCGTACCATCATTCCGATGATTGTGGCAGAGACGCTGAGGTCGACCACATTTTGCAGCTCCTACCCTGCAGGGGTATTTACAGGCAGTTCGGTCATGTTATATGTGTGGTTTATGTCATACTTGAGACCGATTGGGAACTTCCGCCGATACGGGTACTGCTTTACCCATGATATAGCCATGTCCTACTCCTTTCAGCCATCGGAGTGTATAGACTCTATGTCTTGGTCGGTATTTTTGGCAGAGATCAGAGATCTATTTTACATCCTGTAGTTTACAGGGCTCAGCTCAGCTTATAGCTTCATTACTCATGCTCTGGGCATGAATTATCTCCCTCTTACTGGTTTGAGGGGCATGACTACCTACCACCCACTGGCCGTGATGTCGCAGTTTGACCAGTTCTAGGATTTTCATCCTTTTGATGGGGCGCTAAGTCAGTGTATAGCTTCTCACCATCTTTCTGTAGAGGACCGATCCCGAGTGTATGCTTGTTGGGATCAGCGTGAAATAGCTACTTTTTCTGTTAGCCATCCGGGCTGTTCGCCAGAGTATTCTACGTGTATGGAGATAGAGACTTCATCGGTCGCGGCAGTATCCATAGTGCCGAGTAGTGATTTAGATGATGAAGAGCCTATGAAGGACATTAATTCCCACATCGAGGAGGAGCCATTTACTGGGTTGCCAGCATCTCCTTTAGATTCTCCCAGCACTAGCACTGTTGTGATTCAACATTCAGCACAGTACTTTGAGTAAAGCCTTCATCTGATGACCTTCGAGAGAGATTAGGCTAGAGCCTTGACGCAACTCTATTAGAGAGAGACGAGGTATTAGCTCATAGAGATGCCGCTGTTGTTGAGCGAGATGAGGCCAGATCAGCCAGAGATGCAGTGATAGTCGGGAGGGATAGTGCCATATCTTCCTGGGATGTAGCCGTCACAGATAGTACTATAGTGAGGTCCCTTACCACTGGTATGATTGTAGAGATGAGCACATACATCGATGAGCATAGAGTCACCAAGCAGATGGTTGTAGATCTGTTGGCCCGTGTGGATACCCTTGTACAGGAGACCACATCTTTACCTCCTTCTTTTGAGAGGGATGCCATGTTGGGCTTGATAGCTCGTATATACACCGATTTGTAGATGTGCTTGTATTTTCCTGCACAGACTAGCTTAGATATAGCTATGTACAGTTTTCATTATGTATATCAAACAACATTATATATAGCAGGGAAATATATTTTTGATCACTTCCCTTTTAGATATGCCTGGATACTTGCTTGATATTTTGCTTACTTCTTCATGGCTTGTGATCTTGATATATTATGAATTCCTCCTAGATGGATGGAAATTGAGTTGTCTCTGGACAGTTCAGAATGGATCGTTGATATGTGTGTATCCCTACCATCTTTGGTGTCTTGGGACTGGTTTCTGTATGGAAAGGTGGAGAGGAGTGTGGCTTTCCTCTCTGATATTGATCATACCATAGATGGTCACCAATACTCCTATTTAGGAGGAGCCTAGTTAATTCCATCTCTTATGGATTGGTATTGCTCTTCAAGGTACAACCGCAGCTTAGATGGTCGCCGAGTCTCCTATTTAGGAGGAGATCAGGTAGTTCCATCCCTTTGGTTTAAAGCCAATGAAATGTAGTGGATTGAAGTTTGATCCAGTACTAGATGACAAGTGCTTGTGTTTTGGTAGGGGGTGAGACCGAACCATAAATGGCTTCCTATGTACTCCTATTGAAGAGGAGATCAGGTCTGTGTAGTTCGAACCTGGTGTAAGAGGTTCAACGTTGTTTATGGCAGAAAGGGTGTAGGAATGTTTTTGTTGTTTTTGTTTTTGTAATGAGAAGGGTGTAGAAATGTTTTTGTGGTTTTTGTTTTATTACGACTGGGCCATATAAAATGGTTGCCTACGTACTCCCGTGTATCAAGGAGATCAGGTCGGCGTAGTTCGCCCCTCAGGACAATTTGTAGTCGACGAAAGGTTTGATTCCCATGTGCAGGACGAGCTGCGGGGAGAAGAAAGTTTAATCCTAAGTTCAGGATAAACTGCAGGTGTGAAAAAGTTTGATCCCATGCTTGGGGACAAACTTCAAGTGAGGTTCAATCCCTAGGGGGATAACCGAAGTTGTATAAATGGAGTGAAGCCAGGCTGCTGGCTTGAAGAGTATGTTTCCCTGAGGGGAAAAATGTGTAAAAGAGTTGTATGTAGTGAAGGGTTAAAGAACCAAAATGACTGGTGATTTGATGATCCAACACCAGGATGTTTTCTTGATGGTCACTTCAGACATAGTACCGTTTCATGGTGTCCAAGTTGATGAGTTGCGAAAATTCATCGCCATCCATTTCCTACAATCTGAGGGCGCCTCCTGTCAATACTTCCTTGACAACAAACGAGCCTTCCCAGTTAGGAGCGAATTTTCCCTTGGACTGATCTTGGTTGTCAATGATCTTCTTCAAAACCAAGTCATGCTGTTTAAATTGCTGTAGCCGGACTTTTCTGTTGTAGGACCTGGCGATCCTTTGTTGGTATAACTTACCATGGAAGAAAGTCGTGGTTCGCCTTTCGTCTATTAGAGACAATTGGTGATACCTATCTTGTACCCATTGGTCTTCATCCAGCAGAGCGTTTATCAGCACTCTGAGGGATTCTATTTTAACTTCTATGGGGAACACTGCTTTCATCCCATAGGTTAATACGTAGGGGGTTGCCCCAGTGGAAGTGCGCATTGATGTTCTGTAGAGTAACAGAGTAAGAGGCAATAAGTCAGGCCATCCTTTGTGATTGGTGGACATCTTTTGCATGATCTTCTTGATGTTTTTGTTAGCCGCTTCAACAACACCATTCATCTTTGGACGGTAGATGACGGAGTTAAGGTGTTTTGATGTAGAATTTACTGCATAACTCCTCCATCATTTTGTTGTTGAGGTTCTTAGCATTGTCTTATACAATTACCTCTGGTTGTCCATATCGACAAATGACATTATTTTTGATGAAAGCAATGATGAGTTCTTTGGTAACTCTGGGGAAGGAGGCTACTTCTACCCACTTGGTGAAGTAGTCGATAATGGTGAAGATAAAGCGATGTCCATTACTGGCTTTAGGCTCGACGGGCCCGATCATGTCCATTCCCCACATTGAGAATGGCCAAGGCAAACTCATACTGTGGAGCTCCCGTGGAGGGGCGTGGATAGCATTCCCATGAATTTGGCATTGATAGCACCTCTTGACGTGATCATCACAGTCAGCTCTAAGAGATAGCCAGTAATGTCCTGTTTTAAGGATCTTCTTAACAAGGAGGCGGCCGCTCATGTGTGGGCCACAAACTCCACCATGGACCTCATCCATGAGCCTCTGAGCTTGGTCCTAGTCCAGACATCTAAGGAGACCTAATCCTGCATCTCTTTTGTATAGTGCATCTCCGCTTAGGTAGAATTTCATAGCAAGTCGATGGATCCGCCTTTTCTCAGTCGGGCTCGCCTCAGCGGGTGTAGATCCATCTCGTAGGTACTCCTTGATATGCTGATACCAAGGATGCTGGTTGGGAGGTAGCTCATCCAATACTTCTCTAACGTAGTTCCCATAAGTTGGTGCCTTGTGCAGGGCAAATATGACGCTTGGAATGTATTCCTTGTCAGGTATGTGAATCAAGGAGGCCAAAGTTGCTAACGCATCTGCATAGTCATTCCTATTACGAGGAATATGTAGAAAGGAGATCTCTTCGAACTCCGAAGCCATCTGTAAAACTTACCGATGGTAAGACAGCAAATGTAGCTCTTTGATTTGATAGATTCCCGTGGATTGTTTGACCACTAACTCCAAATCCCCAAAGATAGTTAACCGCCTGATGCCCATGGAACGGGCAAGTTTTAGCCCCATGATACAGCCTTCACACTCAGCTGTGTTGTTGGTGCTGACAAATTGTAATTTGATGGCGACGGAATACTGCTACCCCGTACCGGATACTAGAACTGCTCCAGCTCTGGAACCTTCCATATTAACAGCTCCATCGAAACACAACTTCCATGATTGGCGCCTATCATACTGATGGTGTGGCTGAACTGTCATTACCCTTTCATCGGGGAAGTATGTTTCCAAGGGTTTGAAGTCCCTTGAAGGTGCGGCGGCTAGTTGATATGCAATTCCTTGACCTCTGATGGACTTTTGAGTCACGTAGACAATGTCAAATTGTTGTAGGATCAGTTGCCATCTGGACAGCCGGTAATTTAACATAGGTTTATTAAACACGTACTTGAGAGGATCCACGCGTGATATGAGATGGGTTGTGTGACCATGGAGGTAATGCTGTAACCTCATGGAAGCCCATGCTAAAGCATAATAAGTCTTCCTAATTAGAGTGTACTTGTGTTCACTGATGCTGAATCTTTTGCTAAGGTAGTAGATAGCTCATTTTTGGCCTCTATCGTCTTTCTGTCCCAGCATACAGCCCATGGCATTGTCACTTATGGACATGTACATGAACATGAGAACATCATCCCTGGGTGGTACTAAAATGGGAGCTTTGACTAGCTGCTCTTTGATTGTAAGGAAGGCTTTTTGACACTCATCGTTCCATTTCATAGAGGAGTTCTTCCTTAATAACTTGAAGATGGGCTCACAGGTTGCTGTGAGTTGAGAAATGAATCTGCTAATGAAGTTGATTCTTCCAAAAAATTCCTGTATTTCCTTCTCTGTCTGAGGAATGGGCATTTTCGTGATGGCTTAGATTTTGGTGGGATCCAGCCCAATCCCTTTGTGGCTGACTAGGAATCCTAGCAACTTGCCTGATTTAACGCCAAAGGCACACTTGGCTGGATTCAACTTCAAGTTGTACTTGCGCAACCTGTTGAAGAGCTTTCTGAGATGGTCTAAGTGGTCTTCTTCCCTTCGGGACTTGACAATGATGTCATCCATGTAGATCTCTATCTCTTTGTGCATTAAGTTGTGGAAAAGAGCCATCATAGCTCGCTGATAGGTGGCTCCGGCATTGATGAGGCTGAATGACAACCGTCTATAGCAAAAGGTTCTCCAAGGCGTGATGAAAGCAGTTTTCTCACGATCCTCCTCAGCAACCATGATCTGATGGTACCCCGCAAAGCAATCAGCAAAGGAGTACATGCCGTATTGAGTAGTATTGTCAATGAGAATATGGATAAATGGCACGAGAAAGCTATCTTTAAGGCAAGCTTTGTTCAGATCCCGGTAATCCACGCAAACTCGTACCTTTCCTCCAGGTTTAGGCACGAGAACGATGTTGGATATCAATTCAGGATATGTGGACACCATGATAATACCAGCTTGAAATTATTTCACAATTTCTTCTTTCACCTTTAAACTCCACTCAGGTTTCAATCGCCTGAGCTTCTGCTTGACTGGCTTGAATCCCTCTTTAATGGGAAGGCGATTAAGGACAATGTCAGTGGACAAACCCACCATGTCTTCATGAGACCATGTAAACACATCCTGGAATTGGGTTAGTAGTGTAACCATGTCATTCCTCTGGTTTGGGGTAAGGTCTGAACTAATCTGGATTAACTTAGGGCTTTCTAAGGTTCCAAGATTGAAGGAGGTGATTTGATAAAGGTTGGATTTAGGTTTGTCTTCGACCCATTCTTTGATCTCCGGAGGCACCTCAATGTCCTCTTGTATTTCCATCAAGTCTGAGTCCAACTTTTCATCAAAGTTACAATCCTTGTGGAGAAGAGGCATCTTATCAGCAAGTACATGCACATCTAAGTTCAGAGTCCTGAAACAAAATATACTTTCACTTAGTATATATATGAAGTTGTTTAATCATACAAAGTGTTAGCATGTATCGACAAAACCACTGCTAATACTGTACCGAAAAGTAAGCAGTTATGATTATCTAAAGGGCAGAAAGAGTTCCTGCCCGTTTTACCCTTGTCGACCAATGCAAGGAGTGCTGCTCCAATTGTCAAGGGTAAAGTCCTGGTGGACTGCAGTGATAGAGGGGCTATCATCATCCTCCTTCTCCCGAATGATGACCATTATGTCAGGGTAATCATCGTCTGGGGTGTATCTACTTGTATGTTCATCATGAACAATGATGCGTATGCCTGACATCATTCTGACGATGTCTTGTTTAATTCTTCGTTCCTTTTCTTCCATCGCGGGATCTGGAACAAAGACTTCTTTCTCCATCACCGGTATCAGCTTGGGAAATAACATAGCCATTACGTTAGCTGGCACCTTTACCAGAGGTTGTGCGGACTCAGGATTTGTAGGTGGAGACAATCGTCGTGTAACTGAAGCTGGAGGAATCTACTGATGCTTATGAGGATTCCTGTGACTGGAACTGGCAGAATATCCTAGTCCAGCTGTCCCAGTTTGACTGATTACTTGAATCGGGTGCTTAATACCCTGATGACTTTTACCCAGCCCTCGTCCATGCTGATGACCCAAAGACATCATTTCTTGAGTAGCTGTCATCACTTTGGCAGAAATCTTGGGTATGGGAAATGGTGTTCCAATAGAATGGTATTGAGTGTTGCTAATTTCCAAGGCATGAAAATTGACCGGCTCAACATCTGAATTGACGCTGATGAATGATATGTCACCAAGTTTAGGACATTTCGGCTCAGCATTAACCGTGATTATGCTGTCATTAATGATGTATTTCAGTTGCTGATGAAGAGTAGAGGGGATGGCCCCGACCATATGAATCCATGGTCTTCCCAAGAGCAGGTTGTATCCTGAATCTATCTTGAGCACGTGAAAAGATACATAGAATGTATGGGGACCAATCTCGATTGGCAGCTCAATCTCTCCGACTGAATTCTGGCAGGATCCATCAAAAGCTTTAATAATCGTATGGCTGCTTGGGATCCGTTTGAGATTGACGTTCATCTTCAGCAAAGTAGCATAAGGACATATATTCAAAGACGAACCTCCATCTATCAAGACTCTAGCTAGCATGTACCCGGAGAACAAAACCGCAATATGTAACGGCTTGCTAATGACCGGTCCCTTCGGGCGGTATGTCATCATCAGTGAAGGATATCACATTATTGTTGAAAAAGTGATCAACCAAATGTTGAAATTTTTCCACATCCACTGATTTTGGCAAATAGGCTTCTTCCAAAACCTTCAGTAATATCTTCCTGTGATCCTCAGAAGTTAAAACCAAGTCCAGTATTGAAATTTGATGTGGAGATTCTCTTAAGCTTAAAACCACCTTGGCTTCATTATGACCCATAGTGCAGAGGAACTTTTCAATTTTCTCCATGGGAACTTTCCCCTTTGATTTGATGGAAGGCTTTATCACCCGTTGGGGAAGATACAGTGGATTCTCCTTCGACACTGCAGCAGTTGTATGAGAGGTGGGTCCTTCAGCTTCTCCATAATTCCATGGAACTTTCTATAAGCTGGTAACAAGATATTGTGGTCTGAATGATAAGCTAATTGGCTCTGGAGTAGCCAACCTCAAAGGATTGTCAGTTTCTTTGAGTTGAATTGCTTGTATTGTGAATGGTCTAACAGTCCCATCAGCCTCAGTGGATATAACTACTACCAGTCCCTTCCATTTAGTAGGACATGTATTCTCATTCTCAAACAGCACAGTATCATCGTCTGCTAGTTGTAGGACACCGCTGTCAATTAGATTATAAATAAGGTGGCGGAGTGCCCAACATTCTTCCATGCTGTGACCGCGAGAATGGGAGTGATATTGACATACTCCATTAGAATTGTACCATCCTGAATGGGAATTAATTGGAGGTAGAAGGGAAGTGATTCTTCCTTCATTGATTAGCATTTGAAGGATTTCCTCCATAGGTTGGCCCAGGTATATAAATTTCCTTCTATTGGCAAAATCCCGATGGGTTTTGGCATTTGCTCTCTTTGTCACTTTGTCCTCCAGTGTTTCATTTTCTGAAGGCGACGAGGGAGTATTCATAACAAAAGGGAAGAGACTAGCATGCTCTTGGCTAACTAATTAGCGCGTGACTTGATGTAGATAGGTCACCAGTTTGGCTAATTGCTCAATTTGCTTAAACAGAGCTTTCATCTTTTGTTCTATCACAAGTTGGAACTTTGCACAATCCTATTTGTCAACACCGTATTTGATGGTCTGGGATGATTCACCGTTAAAATTGGAACTCTGTCCACTGCTCCAATTAATCATGTTGACCTCCTCTTCTTTGTGTTGAGGAAGAGGGTTGTCTTATAAGTGAGGTTGATCTGGTTTGGTGACCACAATCTCACCGTTGTCTATCAAATCTTGGATCTTGTGTTTCAAGGCCCAACAATCTTAAGTATCATGTCCAGGTGCCCCGTCATGATAAGCACATTTCCGAGCAGCATTAAAACCCCTCCCATTAGGGTTGGCTGGTGGAAGAAGATGCGTAATTTTCTTCTGAGTCGTCAGAAGAGTGAGAATGTTCTCGAGTGAGTCCCCTAAGGGTGTGAACACTCGAGGGCTCTTGACTTCTCCACCTTTAGGCAATGGAGGGTTTGAAGACTATGTTTGAAAGGGAGTGTAATTTCTCCTTTGGATATGTATATTCTGATTGCCTTTCTGTCCTTGTAGTATCAAGAAAACATCCTCCTCTTTCTTTTTATGGACCCTCCGGGGGTTGTTTCCATAAGTTCCGGACTGGATGTGTTTGGTGTAGACACTGAAAATTTTCTGTACACCTGTCACTAAGATTGCAGGAGGATAGATTCGTCTTTCAAGAGGGAACCCTGGAAGACAGTTCACATCCATTCTGGATACTACTGGAAGTTCGGCATCAACCCCGGAACACACACCGGGAGTAACAATTCCAACCTCAGAGATAACCCCGAGGCATGCAGATACAATATCAGAACACACACCAGAGAAGACAGATCAATCTCGGAGATAACCCCGAGGTATCCAGTCTCAGTCCCAACCATGGGAATAGCCAACAACCTTGGCGATAACCCCAAGGAATGCAGTTCCGGAGATAACCCCGAAAATGCTTGTTTCAAATGTAATCAGCTTCAATCTTGGCACTCACAACGAGATACTCATTATAGGACAGGCACACCTCAGAGATGACACTGAGGACCTTCAACCATTGCAGCAGTCCAATCTCAGCGAAGCCCTGAGCAACGTCTGCTTTATCAGCCCAAATCGGAGATAACCCCGGTGAGGGGCAAATTCGTCATCTCGCCAACTTGACGCCACATCACGTCGTCTCAACATTTCAGACATACATTTCTACACATCCATGTCCCACAAGAGCCAAGGATAACCAATCCCGAGTGACTATTACGCAGGATAACGGATAGAATTTGAAGCTGAAGACCGGAGGGCACCGTCCCATCTTTATGACTTTGTACAACCTCTAATCCCGTGACATTGCGTAACTCTCGACAATGGCGGTCCAAAATAGGTCCTATATACCTCAGTCGGATGACCAGATTGTAATTCTGAAAGTTCGAGTGGACATCACGTTGCCCACATGCACGTACTACGAGACAACGCGACCCGCAAAACCCGGGGCAACCCGGGTAGCCTCTGGTACACCTGCGGCCCAGCCGCAGGTCTCCACCCTCTATAAATAGAGGACTTGGGGTGGCCATTTTGTAAGAGAAAACGGCGAGGAAGCCCTGCCCAATTTGCTCTGTACTCACCCTAGACTGAGAGCTTTCTCATTTTAAACACTTGTGAGCTCATATATAGCTACTTTTGTACCTACAAAAGCCAGTGTTTACCCATTTTAAAGATATAGAAGTCTTCTTTGGCAGCCCACTGTAAGCCTTCTCACACACTTTAAAGTCTTTCTCTTCATCTTTGCACACACCCTTCTACACGTTGAGAGTCGTGTTGTATGCTTTTGCCCAGACTTCGGTCCGTGGTTTAATTTTAGTTTGTATATACATATATATTTATATATATGGACTAACATTATCGAGTTATGCCTCGATTGAGCCTAGATTTCGGTCTGGTGCGTTTATTTACTTTTGCATGTATATATATATATATATATTTTTTTTTTCGTCCCACCTAGAGTTTACTTCGTGGTGGTTGATCGCTTTTACAGCATTCTTTACATTTCGTCCCGCCTGGAGTTTCCTTCGTGGCGGTTGACCGTCTGTACAACTTTATTTACATTTTCGTCCCGCCTGGAGTTTCCTCCGTGGCGGTTGATAGCTTTTACAGCTTTATTTACATTTCTGATCCCCTATGGAGGTGATTCGTGGCTGGTGATCATGTCTGTATATATATATTTACAGCTTTTATATATATACCTGCTTACTACTTTAAATCAACTGCGACATAATGTGAGCCTAGGAATCATGTGATCACAGATTCAATCCATTGGATCTCGATTCGGTTCCCGTGATGGACCTTTTTCAGCTGTAAGCAGCTTGTAAATATTATTTGCGATGTTTGGATGTCCTCAGATGGTTTTCATACCCACGAGTATTTCCGCACCTTTTGTACATTATTTTCATACAGATGCATCGCATCTGTAAAATAAAATCAATCAAGCCGAATATTGAATAAAATGGCGATAGCAAAAGGTCTCAATTACTATTAAGCATAGGGGTTTGAAAAAATCTTTTTTACAAAACATCACTTCCATATCTTGTTTAAAATTGAATTTTTACATAAATTCAAACCCTGCGTATATAGGTGTGAACGAGGCCTCGCACTATTTTCAAATAACAGCACATTGACCCACACACAGACACACATTTAGATAATAGTTTCTTGAAAAGAAGCGGTCACCGTGGTAACACGGATGTCGGGGGGTGCCTAACACCTTCCCTCCGCATAAGCAAGTCCCCGGACTCTAATTGAATCTAGGTTTCACCGACCCGTTTAGCAGTGTCACATGACTGGGTCAATGTGCAAACCTTTTCTCGGTTGTGTTGGTACAACCAGTTACAAAACTAACTGGCGACTCTTATAGTCCAATCGTCGACATTACACATGTCGGACCTTTTTCACTTGTTTTTTCAAACAAATCTCACCTAAAATGAGAACACCAACAAACAAGTAACGAAAAGAGACACCTAAAAAACCCGACGTCAACAGGTGGCGACTCTGCTGGGGACTCCAGTAAGAGGACTTAAGTCGCTACTACAATCTTTTCAAAACCATTATCTGCTTGTGTGTGGATGTTGCATTTACATTTATGATGAATGTGTACAAATGCATTTCCTTATTGCACTTAGTGCTTCGCACCATATCTGCTTGTGATATTAGTGCTTCGCACATGTCATCATTTTCATACGGTGAGAAGCGATATATGTAAATGTATGTTGTGTGGTCCCTCCACCAGGAAGCTATCCCGTCGGTGTTTGATTACTGGACTCGTGGGAATATTAATTCCCCGAGGCTCAGGAAAGGCACCACCCAAATTCGCTCAAGTTGAAAGACCGGATTAACTTCCCGTTGAGTAAATTGCGATGATTTGGGAACCTTCATGCCAAAAAGCCGCGAGAGTAACCTAAGATAGGTCAGCTTCTGATAAACCCAAAACGGAGGAAAGTCTCTTCATGATTTTGCATTACTTACACTATTCATTCCATATTCATCTCCATGTAATGAGAGATATGAAGAAATGTGTATACATACATGTTTAAATTAACATGCTATCACGTATTACAACGAACCTCTGTTTTGCAGGATAAAAAATCCTAAACAAAGACACACCACATAGCATGTTAATATTTACACATTCCCTAAAGAGTAAACTATGCAAGTCTTTTGTAGGGAATCCATCGGACCTATTACCCGGTCAAAGTCCAAAAAGGCAGCAGGCCTACAACCAATTATGTCTTCATCTGACCAGTATAATCCAGTTTCTCGCGAAGAATTCGACGGATTAACTAAACAAATTACAGACTTGGCTGTTCTGCTTAAAGAACTACATCAATCTACGTAGGGTACAAAAATACCCGTACATGCTGAATCCTCTACACAAGGGGGAGCCCAGATCATTACAATACCTGAATTGCAGTTGGATGTGAACAACAAAACTAATGATGCCACCCATATCACCAGAGATCCAGACACCGGTGACATCAAAAAGAAAGTTCTTCAAATGGAAGAAACCCTTCGCGCTATCAAAGGAATTGGAGCACACGGGAGTGTTTCATATGCTGACCTTTGTATATTCCCTTGTGTGCATTATCCAAAAAAATTCAAAACTCCTGACTTTGAAAAATACGATGGATTAAGAGATCCTTACACACATTTAAAGGTCTTCATTAGAGAACTAGGATCTTATGCAGAGGACAAGAAGCTCAGAATGTAGCTGTTCCAGAAAAGTCTGATTGGAGAAGCCCGTTCATGGTATACCAGATTAGACAACTCAAAGATCCATAGCTGGGAAGAGCTAGCTCACGCCTTCCTCACTCAATACAGCTTCCAGTCTCAAATGGCTCCTGACCGGTACCAGATTACCAAGACCAAGAAAACGCCCAATGAGTCTTTTAGAGAATATGTTCAGAGGTGGAGGCGTCTGGCTGCCCAAGTTATTCCTTCCATGATAGAATTAGAAATGGTCATGACCTTCATAGATATACAAGAAGCTCCTTTCTATGAAAGAGTGTTAGCCGACATCGGTAAACCATTTTCTAAAATGATTAAACACGGGGAGATGGCTGAGATGGGATTGAAGTCAGGAAAGATTCAAGACCTAGCTGCCCTTAAAGTTGTTGCTGAGCACATCCAGTCTGGAAATTATGGAAACAACCCCTGGAGGGTCCATAAAAAGAAAGAGGAAGATGTTTCCCTAATACTACAGGGTCAAAAAGGCAATCCTAACATGCCTGTTCAAAGGAGAAGTTACACTCCCTTTCAAGCTCAGTTTTCAAATCCTCCAGTACTAAAAGGTGGAGAAGTTAGACGCCCTCGAGTGTTCACACCCTTGGGGGACTCACTCGAGAATATTCTCACTCTTCTGACAACGCAGAAGAAAATCACGCATCTTCTTCCGCCAGCCAGCCCTAATGGACAGGGTTTTAATGCTGCTAAGAAATGTGCATATCATGCCAGGGCACCGGGACATGATACTCAAGATTGTTGGGCCTTGAAATACAAAATCCAAGACCTGATAGACAACGATGAGATCGTGGTCATCAAACCAGATCAGCCTCACGTTCAAGACAACCCTCTTCCTCAACACAAAGAAGAAGAGGTCAATATGATT
Organism: Panax notoginseng; assembly: GCA_016801055.1. NCBI lineage: Eukaryota > Viridiplantae > Streptophyta > Magnoliopsida > Apiales > Araliaceae > Panax > Panax notoginseng. Next base: position 52,218,182 of record CM029017.1, read on the forward strand.
AATTGGAGCAATGGACAAAGTTACAATTTCAACTGCGAATAATCTCTGACCACTAGAGACGGAGTGGACAAATGGGATTGTGCCAAGTTCCAATTCACAATGGAACGTAAGATGAAAGCTTTATGCAAACAGATCGAACAACTGGCAGAACTAGTGACCTACCAGCATCAAGTTACACACCAGTTAGTAAGTCAGGAGCATGCTAGTCTCCTCCCTATTGTTATGAATATTCCTACATTACCTTCAGAAAGTGAAACTCTGGAGGACAAAGTGGCAAAGAGAGCGAATGCCAAAGCTCGTCGTGATTTTGCCAACAGAAGGGAATTAACACATCTAGGCCAACCTATGGAGGAAATCCTTCAAATGTTAATCAATAAAGGAAGGATCAATTCCCTTCTACCTCTAATCAACCCCCGTTCAGGACGGTACAATGCTGATGGAGTATGTCAGTTTCATTCCAATTCTCGCGGTCACATCACAGAGGAATGCTGGGCAGTCTGCCACCTTATCCAGAATCTCATTGACAGCGGTATCCTGCACTTAGCAGACGATGATACTATACTACGTGGAAGTGAGAATACCTATCCTACTAAATGGTAGGGATTGGTATCAGTTATATCCACTGAGGCTGATGATATTGTCAAGCCACTCACTATACCAACAATTCAACTCAGAGGAAGCAACAATCCTTTGAAGGTGGTCACTCCCAAGCCAATCAACTTACCATGCAGAGCACAATATCCTATTGTTAGTTTGCACACAGTTCCGTGGAATTATGGAGAGGGTGAAGGATCCACCTCACATACAACTGCTACAGTGTTGAAGGAAAATCCACTGTATCTTCCCCAACGGGTGATGAAGCCTACCATCAAATCAAAGGGGAGAATACCCATGGAGAAGATTGAAAAATTCCTCCGCACTATGGGTCATCACGAAGCCAAGGTGGTTCTATGCTTGAGAGAAGCTCCACACCAAATTTCAATCTTGGACTTGGTCCTAACTTCTGAAGATCATCGGAAGATCTTACTAAAAGTTTTGGAAGAAGCCTACTTACCGACATCAGTGGATGTGGAAAAATTTCAACATTTGGTTGATCACATTTTCAACAATAATGTGATATCCTTCACTGATGATGATATACCGCCCGAAGGGACCGGTCATTGAAAGCCGTTACACATTGCGGTCTTGTCCTCTGGGTATATGCTGGCTGGAGTCTTGATAGATGGAGTCTCATCTCTAAATATCTGTCCATACGCTACATTATTGAAGATGAACATCAATCTCAATCGAATTCGGAGCAGCCACACGGTCATCAAAGCTTTTGATGGAGTCCGCCAGAATTCGGTCGGAGTAATTGAGCTGCTAATTGAAATTGGTTCCCATACATTCTGCGTATCTTTCCACGTGCTCAAGATAGATTCAGGATACAACCTGCTCTTGAGAAGACCGTGGATTCATATGGCTGGGGCAGTCCCCTCCACCCTTCATCAACAACTAAAATACATTATCAACAATAGTCTCGTTACAGTCAATGCTGAACCGGAATGCCCTCAACAAGGTGACATACTGTTCATCAGTTTCAATTCCGATGTTGAGCCGGTCAGTCTCCATACTTTGGAAATAAGTAACCCTCAATTCCATGCTCTGGGAACACCATTGCTCGTACCCAAGATCTCTGCCGAAGTAATGTCGACTACTCAGGAAATGATGTCTTTGGGACATCAGCCAGGACAAGGGCTGGGTAAAGATCACCAAGGTATCAAATACCCCATCCAAGTATCCAGTCAAACTGGGATAGCTGGACTAGGCTATTCTGTCAGTTCTAGTCACAGGAATCCTCATAAGCATCAGATTCCTTCAGCTTCAGCCACACAATGTTTATCTTTGCCTTCAAACTCTGAGTCCGCACGACCTCCTGTAAAGGTGCCAGCCAGTGTAATGTCTATGTTATTTCCCAAGCCGGTACCGGTGAAGGAGAAAGAAATCTTTGTTCTAGATCCCGCAGTGGAGGAAGAGAAACAAAGAATCAAACAAAATGTTGTCCAGATAATGTCGGGCGTACGCATCATTGTTCATGATGAACATACAAACAGATATACCCTAGACGATGATTGCCCAGACGTAATGGTCATCATTCGGGAGAAGGAGGAAGATGACAGCCCCTCCATCACTACGGTCCACCCGGACTTTATCCTTGCCAATTGGAGCAGCACTCCTTGCATTGGTCGATAAGGGTAAAACGGGCAGAAACTCTTTCTGTCCTATAGATATAATAACTGCTTACTTTTCTGTACAGTATTAGCAGTTTATTTTGCCAGTACATGCTAACACTGTGTATGATCAAAACGCTTCATATATACTAAGTGAAAGCATATTTTGTTTCAGGACCTTGAATTTAGATGTGCCTGTACTTGCTGATACGATGCCTCTTCTTTACAAAGATTATGACTTTGATGTAGAGATGAATTCAGCCTTGATGGAAATACATTAGGACATTGAGGTGCCTCCAGAAATTCAAGAATGGGTCAAAGACAAACCTAAACCCAACCTTGATCAAACCACTTCCTTCAATCTCAGAACCTTAGAAAGCCCTAAGTAAATCCAGATTGGATCATATCTTACCCCAAACCAAAGGAATGACATGGTTAAGGTACTAACCCAATTCCAGGATGTGTTTACATGGTCTTATAAAGACATGGTGAGTTTGTCCACTGACATTGTTCTTCATCGCCTTCCCATTAAAGAGGGATTTAAGCCAGTCAAGCAGAAACTAAGGCGATTGAAACCTGAGTGGAGTTTAAAGGTGAAAGAAGAAATTGTGAAACAATTTCAAGCTGGCATCATCATGGTGTCTATATATCCTGAGTGGATATCCAACATTGTGCCCGTGCCTAAACCTGGAGGAAAGGTGCGAGTTTGCGTGGATTACTGAGACTTGAACAAAGCTTGCTTAAAGGATAGCTTTCCCTTGCCATTTATCCACATTCTCATTGACAATACTGCTCAATACAACATGTACTCCTTCACTGATTGCTTTGCGGGGTACCATCAGATCATGGTTGCTGAGGAAGATCATGAGAAAACTGCTTTCATCACGCCTTGGGGAACCTTTTGCTACAGACGGTTGTCATTCGGTCTCATCAATGCCAGAGCTACCAATTAACGAGCTATGATGGCTCTCTTCCACGACTTAATGCACAAAGAGATAGAGATCTACGTGGATGACATCAATGTCAAGTCCCGAAGGGAAGAAGACCACTTAGACCATCTCAGAAAGCTCTTCAACAGGTTACGCAAGTACAACTTGAAGTTGAATCCAGCCAAGTGTGCCTTTGGCGTTAAATCAGGCAAGTTGCTAGGATTCCTAGTCAGCCACAAAGGGATTAAGCTGGATCCTACCAAAATCCAGGCCATTACGGAAATGCCTATTCTTCAGACAGAGAAGGAAATACGGGGATTTTTGGAAAGAATCAACTTCATTAGCAGGTTCATTTCTCAACTCATAGCAACTTGTGAGCCCATCTTCAAGCTGTTAAGGAAGAACTCCTCCATAAAGTAGAATGATGAGTGCCAAAAGGTCTTCCTTATCATCAAAGATCAGCTAGTCAAAGCTCCCGTTTTGGTACCACCCAGAGATGATGCTCCTCTGTTTATGTACCCGTCAGTAAGTGACAATGCCATGGGCTGTATGCTGGGACAGAAGGACAATAGAGGCCAAGAACGAGCTATCTATTACCTCAGCAAAAGATTCAGCAGCAGTGAACACAAGTACACTCTGATTGAGAAGACTTGTTGCACTTTAGCATGTGCTTCCATGAGGTTACAACATTACCTCCATGGTCACACAACCTATCTCATATCCCGCGTGGATCCTCTCAAGTACGTGTTCACCAAACCCATGTTAACTTACTGATTGTCCAGATGGCAGTTGATCCTACAACAATTTGACATCGTCTACGTGACTCAAAAGTCCATCAAAGGTCAAGGAGTTGCGGATCAACTGGCCGCCGCACCTTCAGGGGATTTCAAACCCTTAGAAACATACTTCCCCGATGAAGGGGTCATGACGGTTCAGCAACACCGGCAGGACGATACACGCCAAATATGGAAGATATATTTCGATGGAGCTGTTAATATGGAAGGTTCTGGAGCTGGAGCAGTTCTAGTTTCCGATACGGGGGAACAGTATCCCGTCGACGTCAAATTATAGTTTGTCAGCACCAACAATACAACTGAGTATGAAGGCTGTCTCATGGGGCTAAAACTTTCCCGTTCAATAGGCATCAGGCGGTTAACTATCTTTGGAGATTCGAAATTAGTGGTCAGACAAACCACTGGAATCTATCAAACCAAAGAGCTACGTTTGCTGCCTTATCATCGGCAGGTTTTACAGATGGTCTCGGAGTTCAAAGAAATCTCTTTTCTATACATTCCTCGTAATAGGAATGATTTTACAGACGCATTATCAACTTTGGTCTCCTTGATACACATACCTAATAAGGAACAGTTGCCAAGCATCACAATTGCCCTGCACAAGGCACCAGCCTATGGTAACTATGTTGGAGAAGTATCGGATGAGCTACCTCCCATCCAACAACCTTGGTATCAGCATATCAAGGAGTATCTACGAGATAGATCTACACCTGCTGAGGCGAGCCTGACTGAACAAAGGCGGATTCATCGACTTGCTATGAAATTCTACCTGAGCGGAGATGCACTCTACAAAAGAGATATAGGACAAGGTCTCCTCAGATGTTTAGACAAAGACCAAGCTCAAAGGCTTATGGATGAAATCCATGGTGGAGTCTGTGGCCCACACATAAGTGGCCCCCTCCTGGTCAAGAAGATCCTCAGAACAGGACATTATTGGCTATCTCTCAAAGCTGACTGCAATGACCATGTCAAGAGATGTTATCAATGCCAACTTCATGGGAATGCTATCCACACTCCTCCACGGGAACTCCACAATATGAGTTCACCTTGGCCCTTCTTAATGTGGGGAATGGACGTGATTGGGCCCATCGAGCCTAAAGCCAATAATGGTCATCGATTCATCTTCACCATGTTTGACTACTTTACCAAGTGGGTAGAAGCAGCCTCCTTCCCCAGGGTTACCAAAGAAGTCATCATTGCGTTCATCAGAAATAATGTCATTTGCCGATACGGACAACCAGAGGTGATTGTATCCGACAATGCTAAGAACCTCAACAACAAGATGATGGAGGAGTTATGCAGTAAATTCCACATCAAGCATCTTAATTCTTTCATCAATCGTCCAAAGATGAATGGTGCTGTTGAAGCGGCTAACAAAAACATCAAGAAGATCATGCAAAAGATGTTCGCCAATCACAAAGAATGGCCTGACTTATTGCCTCTTACTCTGTTAGCCTACAGAACCTCAATGCGCACTTCGATTGGGGCAACCCCCTATGCATTAACCTATGGGATGGAAGCAGTGCTCTCCATAGAGGTAGAAATGGAATCCGTCAGAGTGTTGATAGACGCTCAGCTGGATGAAGACCAATGGGTATAAGATAGGTATCACCAATTATCTCTGATAGACGAACGGCGAACCGCGACTATCTTCTATGGTCAGTTATACCAACAAAGGATCGCCAGATCCTACAACAGAAAAGTCCGACTACGACAGTTTAAACAACATGACTTGGTTTTAAAGAAGATCATTGACAACCAAGATCAGTCTAAGGGAAAATTCGCTCCTAACTGGGAAGGCCCGTTTGTTGTCAAGGAAGTATTGACAGGAGGTGCTCTCAGATTACAAGAAATGGATGATGATGAATTTCCACAACTTATCAACTCAGACGCCGTGAAATGGTACTATGTTTGAAGTTACCATCAAGCAAACATCCTGGTGTTGGATCATCAGATCACCAGTCATTCCGGTTCTTTAACCCTTTACCACATACAACTCTTTACCACGCTTTGCCCCTCAGGGAAACATACTTTTCTAGCCAGCAGCCTGGTTTCTCTGTGCTCATACAACTTAGGTCATCCCACCGTGGATTGAACCTCTCGCGTTTATAGTTTGGCTACCCATACATGGGATCAAACTTTTCACACCTGCAGTTTATCCTCAACCTAGGATTAAACTTTTTCCTCCCCGCATTCTGACCTGCACATGGGATTATTATGCTTTTCAACTCACCCTGAGGGGTGAACTACGTCTACCTGATCTCCTTGATACACGGGAGTACGTAGGCAACCATATTCTATATGGCCCAGTCGCAATAAACAAAAAATAACAAAAACATTCCTACACAACTTTTTGCCGCATACAGCATTGAACTTCTTACACTAGGTTCAAACTACGCAGACCTGATCTCCTCTTCAATAGGAGTACGTAGGCAGCCATTCATGGTTCGGTCTCACCCCCTGCCAAAACATAAACCCTTGTCAACTGGTACTGGGATCAAACTTCAATCCACTACATTTCATTGGCTTCAAACCAAAGGGATGGAATTACCCAACCTCTCCTTGCAAATAGGAGATTCGGCGACCATCTAAGCTACGGTTGTTCCTCAAAGAGCAATACCAATCCATAAGAGATGGAATTAACTAGGCTCCTCCTGAATAGGGGTATTGGTGACCATCTGTGGTGCGGTAAATCTCAGAGAGGAAAGCCACAATCCTCTCCATATTTCCATACAAAAACCAGTCCCAAGACATCGAAAAGATGGTAGGGATACACACAGATCAATGGTCCATTTTGAACTGTCCAGAGACAACTCAATGTCCATCCATACAGAAGGAATTCAGAATACGTCAAGATCACAAGCCCTGAAGCAGCAGGCAAAATATCAAGCAAGTATTCAGGCATATCTAAAAGGGAAGTGATCAAAAATATATTTCTCTGATATATATAATGCTGTTTGATATACATAAATGTAAGCTGTACATGACAAAATAGCTAAGCTAGTCTGTGCAGGAAAATACAAGCCCATCTACAAGTTCGTGTGTATGCGAGCCAACAAGCCCAACATGGCATCCCTCTCCGAAGAAGGAGGTAAAGCTGTGGTATCTTGTATGAGGATGTCCACACGGCCTAACAGATCTGCAGCCATCTGCATGGTGACCATATGATCATTAATATATGTGCTCATCTCTGCAATCATGCCAGTGGTAAGGGACCTCACTATAGTACTATCTGTGACGGCTACATCCCGGGCAGATATGGCACTATCCCGCTCAACTATCACTGCATCTCTGGTTGATCTGGCCTCATCCCGCTCAACAACAGTGACATCTCTACGAGCTAATGCATCGTCTCTCTCTAATAGAGCTTCATCTCTCCCATCAAGGGCAGCCAACATCAAGGCTCTAGCCTGGTCTCTCTCAAAGGTCATCAGATAAAGACGCTGCTCAAAGTATTGTGCTGAATGCTGAATTACAACAGTACTAGCACTGGGAGAATCTAAAGGAGAAGCTGGCAACCCGATAACTGAATCCTCCGCGACATGGGAATCAATGTCCTCCATGGGCTCTCCCTCATCTGTCTCACTATCTGGTACTGTGACGCCCCCAAAATAGGTCCAATCCATCTAACCCATTCTGAGTCGCCAAATACATGGTACAGAAAATAACTACAACTTTATTATTACAATTGTCGTGCAAAATACGACAACACATATACTGTGAGTTTAAATACAAATATTGTCATCTAGACAGTATTCATACTCAATTAAGTCCTCATTATACTTATTGATACACTATTTTACAAAATAGTGAGGACAACTAAAACAACTGTCTTGAACCATTATTCCACACCCCGACTAGTACTCGCTACATTCTCGTCTCCTGAGAAGAAAAATGGAACAACAAGGAAAAGGGTGAGCTCAACTAGCCCAGTAAAGAATATTATGACTAAGATAATATACAACAAATTATCGTTAATCTTCAACAGGGAAAAATTTAATAGAATACAATAGACAACAAGTTTTAAATCAATATTCGCAGCGGAAATTAATAATTCATAGAAGAGTTACGTAGAGAATGAAATCTACGATTATCTATGAATTTAAAAGTCCATCATCAACATTTTATCCCTGTAACATCAATCAATAATCATCTTTGCACTACAAGCCAAAGATATTCATCAGTTGGTCATGTTCATCTCAACACATGTTCATCTTTGCACTACGGGCCAAAGATATTCATCAGAAATCATTCATCTTTGCACTACAAGCCAAAGATATTCATTAATATCATCATTTAGGACTGAGAATGATGAAAAATATTTTAAAGAAAACGAATCCAGTGAAACAAAATAATAAATATTAAGGATTCGTATTTCAGCTATTCCATGTCCAAAAATACCTCATAAATAATCATAGTGGAGTAAAATTCAAGAATGATAAAAATATGGATACAATCAAAGATAGTAACCATAATAGACATCTTGGACAAAAAGGAAAAATTTTATTTTTCGGTGAATAGTAACTCGTGAATAGTAACTCATGAATAGTAACCCCGACATGAAAAGTTCTAAATTTGATAAAAAGTTCAGATCAATACTTCGGCATAATGATATTGAAGAAAATAATATCATTTAAGAAGAAGTAACATCCCTTACATCGGAAAGACGGTACTTCTGACTGGAATACTAGATATAGTGCTGAAGGAAACTTGCACCGTATAGCAACACTCAAAGTATCAAATACTCACAAGAATACTCTCGATATAGAGAGAGAAATAGAGAGAAACTTGTGTTTCTGGTGTGATTTTCAATTCTAACCTAAGCACCCTATTTATAGAAAAATGCTTAGAACACCAAAGTAGAAAATTTAATATAATAATAATATATTAATCAAATTTTCCTTAGCCCACCTCTAGACATCTGATCTCAGCCCATTTATATCACATGTTAGCCCACTTAAATGCCAAAAAACGTTTTTCTTCAAAATAATAAATAAAACTTCCAAAAATCAATTATTTCGGAACTTCAGAACTTCAATAATTCATAATAAATAGCCCTTTTATCAAAAAATTCGAATCTCGCGTGTTTATATAGGAAATTCAATTCTCTACAACTTTGCAGAAGAAAGTTTTTCCAAATTTCAAACAGAAATTGATCGAAATCCATAAACGGGCGATTTTACAGTCAATAATAAATTTTCGGTTAAGAATTGTGTTCACCAACACACAAAACATGTGTTAATCATTTAATGCCACAAAAATACTCTTCCTCCTCATATACTCATATATCTCACATTCATTGTAAAAATATCACCATCAATATATTATTAAAATAATATATTTAAATGAATTATTTTATCAGAAAAAGATAAAATATTAATTTACAATAATTGTCACATTTAAAAAAAAATTTCCATCTATATCCACATAATATCAATATTTTCCTCATCATATAAATCAATAATTAATTATTCACAAATAATATTACAGAATCACATTACTGACAACCAGACAGTTCCCAGGAAAGAGGGGGCTTTCCAATAAAGATCTCTCCTTACTGGCGCGCAATTAGATGACCAAACCTCTCCTTAGACAGAACTTTCTAGACATTATCAATAATGTTATCTAATAATATTATTCAGATAATATGAATTATTGTTCTGATAATAGAAAATACTGTGTAGTGACAATTATTAAAACAACAGTAATATAAAATATCAACGCAGCAATTATTGAATCAATAAAATACAATATTGAACAGTAATTAATGTAACAATTATTGAGTAGTGCCTTCTTACGTAAGAATCAATAATTGGTGCAATACCGTGTGCTATTGTGCAACAACGCGTATTAATGTGTTTTAACCACCGGGTATTCCAACAGTATTAACGGTAACAACTACGCCGTTATTTATAAACAACTTGTTTTTGTCGTTTTCTTCATCCAATCGCTTTCCGTTATGGGGTCCACAAAAGACTGTGCCGTCGTACGAATATTTCCCGACAGGAAGAATATTCCACGACCAAATGAATATTCTCCGACAACAATGAATATTTTATAACCACCTGCTTATTTGAAATATTTGCGCATTTTACCCATAACTAACCACATTAATCAAATTAACCCTTACTATTTCAAAATAATAAATAAAAAAAAATTAATTTTATTTATAATAAGTTGGGGTCTTACAACCTCCCCTCCTTATGAAATTTCGTCCTCAAAATTGACATACGTACCTGGTGTTTCGAAAAGATGAGGATACCTCGCTTTCATTTCCGTTTCTAACTTCCAGGTCATTTCTTCAATAGCATGGTTCCTCCACAAAACTTTAACTTGTGGTATGACCTTCGTGCGTAGGACATGCTCCTTCCTATCCAAGATCTTGACAGGTACCTCTTCGTACGCTAAGTCTTCGGCTATCTCGTCTGGTTCTAACTCAATAACGTGATTTGGGTCTTTCACATATTTACGAAGCATAGATATGTGAAAAACGTTATGAACACGAGACATGCTTGGAGGTAACGCGAGTCTATAGGCCACATTTCCTACTCGGTCAAGAATCTGAAATGGACCAATAAATCGTGGATTGAGCTTTCCTCTCTTCCCGAATCTTGTAACTCCCTTCCATGGAGCAACTCGCAACAATACATGATCCCCAATATCAAATTCCACGTCCTTTCGATGAAGATCCGCATAACTCTTTTGTCGATCCTGTGCCGTTTGTATACGTTGTCGAATCGTTTCGATCTTTTTCGTAGTCATACGTACCAACTCGGGTCCCAACAATGTTGCTTCTCCCACCTCATCTCAGCATACTGGAGAGCGACACTTTCGTCCATACAATGCTTCAAATGGAGCCACACCTATACTTGCCTGATAACTGTTATTGTAGGAGAATTCTACCAATGGTAGGTACTTATCCCAACTCCCTTTGAAATCTAGGACACAAAGTCTTAATAGATCTTCAAGAGTTTGAATAGTCCTCTCTGATTGTCCGTCCGTTTGAGGATGGTAAGCTGAACTAAATCGTAAATCCGTGCCTATAGCTTTTTGCAAGCTAACCCAAAATTTTGAAGTGAATCTTGGGTCACGATCCGAAACTATGGATACTGGCATGCCATGCAACCTCACAATCTTATTCATGTACATACTAGCAAGACGTTCAAGGGAATAAGTCTCCCGTATCGGAAAGAAATGAGCAGACTTGGTTAATCTATCAACAATCACCCAAATAGCATTTATGCCTTGAGAAACCGTAGGAAGACCCGTAACGAAATCCATGGTAATGTGTTTCCACTTCCATTTCAGAATCTCAAGTGGTTGCAATGGACCATTTTGGCACATGATGCTCCGCCTTTACACGTTGACAAGTTAAACACCTCGAAATAAACTTTACAATCTCTCTCTTCATATTGTTCCACCAAAATGTATGTCGAAGATCACGATACATTTTGGTACTGCCAGAATGGATCGCAAATGGTGTATTGTATGCCTCCATCATAATCTTGTACTTCAAATCAGAGTCGTTAGGAACACAAAGTCTAGAGTGGACTCGAAGTATTCCTTCTTCATCGATTCTCGCTTCCGGAATAGCACCTTCTTGTACTTTCTTCTTCATACGCATCAGCTCCGGGTCTGTGGCTTAATCAACTTTAACTTTATCGATTAAAGTTGATTCTACGCGTATACTTAACATCATCGCACTCGTTCTTGCATATGATCTTCTACTCAATGCGTCAGCTACCACGTTTGCTTTTCTAGGATGGTATTGGATGGTATGATCGAAATCTTTTAACAGCTCGAGCCAACGTCGGTGTCGCATGTTGAATTCTTGGAAGCTCTTCTCGCATTCCTCGGTCCATTCGAAGTTTGTATCTTTTTGAGTCAGCTGAGTTAATGGAGTAGCGATTCGAGAAAATCCTTTTACGAATCTCCGATAATAACCAGAAAGCTATGCATTTCGATTACTGACTTAGGTTGCTCTCAACTGTGATTCATATCCCAATCTTGGATATCACGTCACAATGGCACCTATCAGTTTACTACCATACGAATATGGCGTCCCCTACAGAGAGTCTGGCTTCAATACATTCCACAAAGGAAGTCACCAGATAGAGGCTCGGTTATCAACTTCTATAGTTGGGTTTTTAACTCCTGAAGTTCAATAGGAGCCATTCGATATGAGATTTTAGAACTGGGTTTTGTACCGGGTTCAAAGTAGATACAAAATTTAATATCACGCTCTGGGAGTAAGCCAAGAAATTCTTCAGGAAATACGTCAAAAATTTTACTAACAACAGAAATATCATTCAAATCTGACGTATTTTTGTTCAAGTCCATGACATGGCTAAGAAAGCTTGACATCCGTTTTTCAATAAATGAATGACTTTACGGCTTGATATGACAGTGATTGACTTCAGTGGTTTGGTTGCTTGAATTCGAATAACAGGTTGCTTAGGAATATGAAAACTAACAACCTTACGAAAGCAATCAATTTTGGCATGATGAGTAGTTAACCAATTAATTCCTAAAATCACATCAAAAGCAAGTATCTTTAAAGAGATAAGGTCAACAGGTAATGTGATGGTGCCAACTTGGATCAAACAAGATTTATAAACAGTGGATGTATCAAAAGTTTCTCCTAACGGAGTTTCAACAGATAAGTCAAAGTCTAATTTTCTCCGGAGTCAAGCTTAAACGTTGAGTATAAGCAGGAGAGATAAATGAATGGGTAGAACCGGTATCTAATAAGGTATAGACTTCGCAAAAATTTATAATTAACTAACCCGTGCTAACTTCGTTCAGGTTCCTCGCATTCTGACCAGTCACGAAAAACGCTCTTCCAGGAACCGTTGACTTTGACTTTTCTGGGACAACATTTTGAGTCACCACCCCCGTTGGACTTGGTTTCGCTACAGTGCAATCTCGAGCGATATGTCCTTCCTTTCCACAGTTATAATATACCTTAAACTGTTGTGGGCAGTTTGGGCTGATATGTCCTTCTTTTCCGCACTAAACCCGAACACGGCAATATGGCAAATGGATCTCTGATATCCACCAAGAACATAGACCAAGACATAGCATCTGTACACTCCGATGGCTGAAAGGAGTACGACATGGCTATATCATGGGTGAACTAATACCCATGCCATCTAAGAGTGCCAATCGGTCTCAAGTGTGACATAAACCACACGTACAGCATGACCGAGCTGCCTTTAAATACTCCTGTCGGATAAGTGCAACAGTAGGTGGCCGACCTAAGAGTCTCTGCTATGATCATCGGTATGATGGTACGACCCTCCCTGAGAGCTCTCACTGCCACGATGACTCCAATGTCTATCTCATCCATGTACCGTGGCGTGTAGACGTACGACAGTACGCACAATAGCAGTACATCCACTCTGGCTAGAAGCCAATGATCCTCTGGTGTGGTGAAATCCCCAGAATATCGTGAATAACTATCCTCAGAGCCAAATCTGTCAAACAGAAAACGCTGGGATATCACGTGGCCAGATGTCAGCTCATCCTGTACCACCCTACGCCTCAATCCAGTGAGGGTCATGAACCGTCGACTCATGTCCCCCAAAGCCATATGCACGTAAGGTCTGTCCAGTGGCAGCATCGTCAAACGTGCATACTCCTTCAGAGTAGGAGTCAACTCCTGGGTTCCAAATTGAAAAACCTGCCTCTCCGATACCCAGTGCTCTAGCATGCCATCCACGAATCTTGTGGGAACCTGAAACATCAACAGGGTCATAGTATATTGTAATAAATGATCTACGGTCATCCTGTCTGATGATGACATGCTATCATACCACGATCGCATACCAGATACCACCAATAATGGTGGGGTATGATCAATACGGCTAACTGTCGAAGAAGACATCTGTACGGGCCATGTCATAAGACCATCCAGGGGTCAATGCTGAATATCTCTGGACATACATACATATGCATAACATGATACATACATAATAGATAATAGATGGCAATATAATATAGGGAATGAAAAACTGTGCATACATTCCTATGTATATCATCATCTAATACATCATCTCTGTAAAGCTACAAATACAGGGAAATGGGGCACAGACGCCCTACTATTAACAGAGGCCTATCAAAAGATATAGCGAGAATGGGGCACAACCACCCAATAGCTAACAGAGGCCTATTAAAAGAAATAACGAGAATACACATCAGAAGAAGACAATGGTGTCGATGTCCACATCATCAAACCTATCCACCTGATGTAACTCCTCCTGAGTCACTGGATCTCTATCAACAGGGATATCAGGCCGATACAAAAGAGGATCTGTGTCTGCAAAACCAAATGGGTCATCTGAGGGGCCAGCGCCTGAGCTGGAAGGATCAAATGAACCTGCCTCTGCCGGATCTCTACCCAAATGCTGAATAAATATATGTGCCTGGTCCAACTGCCGGGTCAAGCTATCAATTTGTGTTGCATGAGTCGGATCTCGAACATAGGCTATCCAATCCGTCATCATCATGGATCCTGGAACCATATCCCCCATAAACTGAGTGGCGCGGGACTGAGCTCCAACAGTACGAGGCAACCACCAACGCTGGAACGTCTCCTGAGTACATGGACCCTTTGTTAATGCAAAACCGTCAACCCCCAATAATGGGATATCAGTGGCGGGTGACTGCGATACAGGCCAATAACGCCTGGCATGAGGCAAGATCGGTATACGAATCTCCCTTGTAGTGCTTCTAATAACACGCTCTCCTAAATAGAGCTCCCAGCCTCCATCTGTGAAGAGAGGAACTCTCTTGGTAGAAATCACGTACTCGACTCCAGTCAGGTATCCATCCTCAAAACCGATGGCCAAATGTTCCCCAGAATAGGGAATCCATGTTATAATCTCAGCTGTCAACAATTCCAGCTGCAAGCGGCAGTGAGTGAAACCCTCAGCTATAAGGACCTCCGCCAAAATGGAATGATGTCATCGTCGTCCTTGTGGGTAGGTATCTAAACCTAGCACACTCACAGGACACAAGCATGGGAGCCTCTCATAGGCCCAAAATTGCCAACACAATGGCAAAACATCTGCGGTCAGTAAACACTCTTAACCTATAAATGGGAAATGACAACAGAAGTACTCACCAACAGAAATGGGTAAAATCCTAGCCAAGCCTCAGTCAAACCCTGTGAGCGCATACACATGCTCTGGAGGAAATAGGCGAATGTGTAAAAACCCCAATCATACTCTCCAATACGGTCCACATGCCTAGTGGCGCTGATCAAAGCGAACGACACCGTAGAGGAATTATCTGCTATGAAGCAACCCCTAATGATCATCAGGAACAATCGCTGAAGAATGCAATCACTGACTCTGACATCATCTGGCATGGGCTCGCTCAACAGCCCACTCATAGCATCTACGCTCAAAGGACCTGAATGGACAGTCCTGCCTTTGAGCGCCTCCGTCGGAACTCCTAACAAGGATCTGATGGCAGTAGGGGTAATGTGAAAGACCCCGAATTTTATGAAATAAAAGTATTCAATTTTTTCTTATAATTACTATTCAGTAAATGGTTAAATTGATAAAAGTTTAAAGTTATAGGTGAAATGTGAAAATTTTGCAAAGTTAGCAATTGATTATAAAATATTCATTGTTATTGGGGAATATTTGTTTGGTCGTGGAATATTCTTTCTGTCGGGGAATATTCGTACGACGGCGCATCCATTTGTGGGCCCCATAACAGAAAACGGTCGGATGAAGATAACGATAAAAAATGAGTTTTTATAAATAACGGTGTAGTTGTTACCGTTAACACTGTCGGAATACCCAGTGGGTAAAGTAAAGTAATACGCGTTGTTGCACAGTAGCACAGTAGCACACGGTATTGCACAGTATTTTTGAATTATTGATTCTTACGTAAGAATGCACTACTCAATAATTGTTACAGTAGTTACTGTTCAATATTTTATTTTATTAATTCAATAATTGCTGCGTTGATATTTTATATTATTGTTGTTTCAATAATTATTGCTGCACAATATTTTCTATTATCAGATCAATAATTCATATTATTTGAATAATATTATTAGATAGCATTATTGGCAATGTCTAGAAAGTTCTGTTTAAAGAGAGGTTTAGTCATCTAATTGCTCGCCAGTAAGGAGAAATCCTTATTGGAAAGCCTCCTCTTTCCTAGGAACTGCCTGGTTGTCATTATTGTGATTCTGTAATATTATTTGTGAATAATTAATTATTGATCTATATGATAATGAAATATTTATTTGATGTGCATAGAAATGATGGATTTATTTATGTGGTTATAAATGAAGGAATTAATGTTGAGGTATTTTATCAGTATTTTGTCGGATTGGAGATATTAAAAGATCAAATCAGTGTTCTTATATCATTATTGTGTGAGTTATAATTTTTAATCTGACCGTTGGATCGTTGTGATTTTTGGATATGTTATACATATATAAGTTGAGTATATGTTCACAAATTTTGAACCGTTAAAAATGAATGTATGATTTGTTATGAATTTTAAGAGGTGACTGATTCGAAAATTAGGTTTATAAATGATTTTGGTGGAAAATTCTAGAATTGAGTGGGTCCCACTTTTAGTTGGTGAAGAAATGTGCTGAATTTTATTTCAAATATGGTGGGTGGCAATAGTAGCAGGTAAAACCATCAGGTTACAGGTCAAGTCTACTTCGGCGTGCTAACATTTTCTTATAAATATAGGGCTAAGTTAGAATTGAAAAACACACCAGAATTCATAAGTTTTCTCTCTTTTTCTTTCTAGATTATCGAGTGTATTTTATGAGTATTTAGATACTTGGTGAGTTGCTATTTATCAGTGCAAGTTTTTTTCAGCGTCATATCCGATATCCAGTAAGAAGAGCTACTCTTTTGAGGTAATAGATAGTAAGGGATTTTAAGGGTTGTTATGTTTTTCAGTTTCGTAATTTTTCTGAACCTCAAAAATTTTGAAAAAATTTGAAATGATAATTTGATGAGTTTTCTTGTTTGTGTCCACGATTTTTGGATGTATAGATTAAAGTTGTGAATTTTATGAGAAAAGACTATTTTAAAAGTAACCGCTTATAACTCCTTGTGGTTAACTCTAAAATTGGTGAAATTTTTATTTGGAGTACATGTATATGATAGAAGTATACTCTGTAAATTTCAGAATTTTTTGGATAAAAGTACAATTTTTGATTAATATCTAAATATTCGGCTGTTTTGGCCATATGAAAAATAGTAAATGATTTTTAAAAATTCTGAGAAAAATATATGTTCAATATGGGACTATATTCTACTAAATCTCATAAAAAAAAATTTGTTTGTACTGATTTGGTATTTTTCATGAAAATGAACTAGTTATGAGTAAATAAATTAAATATGTTATGTGAAGTAAGAAAATTGGAAAATTGAATTTTATGGCTTGAGAATCCTATATGAGGTATATGCAGATTTTTTATGAGGGTTTTGGTTATTGGCGATGAGATCTTATGAGTTTGGAATTTTAGGATGATTAAATGCATTATTTAGTAAAGTGTAAACAATTAAAATAAATTGTTTATAAGTTTAAGAAATGTTATTTCAATATCATTATACC
Organism: Panax notoginseng; assembly: GCA_016801055.1. NCBI lineage: Eukaryota > Viridiplantae > Streptophyta > Magnoliopsida > Apiales > Araliaceae > Panax > Panax notoginseng. The sequence goes on from CM029017.1 coordinate 52,235,717, forward strand.
GAAATATTGGTATGAATTTTATTGCAGAATTTCTATTTTTTTGTGTCGAGTTTACTATTCATGAGTTACTATTCACGAGTTACTATTCATGAGTTACTATTCACGAAGTTACTATTCCCGAGTTACTATTTACGAGTTACTATTCATGACAAAATTGATTTTTTTTTCTAACCAAATTATAGTTAATTTATGAATATTACTCTTGAGATTAAATCTAGATGTTTTGATTATATTGATTTTACGATTATATATAACATTTTTATAACCCTAATGATGATATTTTTATTTGACTTGAGTGTAAAGATGGGTAGATTTTTAGCATGATCATGACTATAGGTTTCTTTTGGCCAGTAGTGCAAAGTTAAATTGTTAACTGGTATGATCATGACCATTGAATTTATAATTGAATATCTTTAGCTTAAGTGCAAAGGTGAAATGATCAACATGGTTATAATTATTGTTTATATAAATTCTGAAATGATTATATATTTATAATTGAAATGGTTATAATATGAACTGTTGATGAATATCTTTGGCCTGTAGTGCAAATATGAACGGTTGATGAATATATTTGGCTTGTAGTGCAAATATGAACTGTTGAGGAATATCTTTGGCCCGTAGTGCAAATATGAATTGTTGATGAATATCTTTGGCCCGTAGTGCAAAGATGACATGTTGTTGAATATCTTTGGCCAATAGTGTAAAGATGAACAATTGATTAATATCGTTGGCCCGTAGTGCAAAGATGAATTTATTAGTATGATTATGAACATGAACTGTGATTTGGTATAACCATGATCTTTAATGTTTCAGGTAAAGACATGTGATGAAAATTATCTTCGTCTTGGATGCGAAGAGGAATTTAGAATCACAATTATAATTATGAGTTATTCATATGATTGTGGACCAGAACTGTTGATTGATGTTATAGGGATAAAATATTATTGGTGGATTTTTAACATGGAGAAGATAATAGACTTTATGGTCTATTTGACTCTTCTAATGGATTGCTCGTTCCGCTGCAACTATGGTTGAAAATTTTTATCATCTACCATATGTTCTAAATCTTTGATTTATTACTGTTGAAGGCTATTGATAATTTATTTACCTTTAGTTATGATATTTTTTACTGGGCTAGCTGTGCTCACCCTTCTGTTTCACAATTCCTTTCAGGTAATAAGAGTGTAGCTGGGTCGAGTGGGGGTAACAGGGGAATAGAACGGTGGTCATCATTTAGTAGTTATATTTGGTGAATCAAATAGGGTGAGGCAAACCCAACGTTGGAAGGGTGTTTTGTCACTATCATACAAGATGTCTAATGACATACAACCTCGTGTCATCATAAGACACGGTTGTGCACATCCACTTGCTGAGTATATTTACGAGCCCTACCTATATAATCTTGGTGTTTATTTGTAGTATAATTCTCAATTAGAGACAGTGGAGATATTGATATGTCAAGAGAAGACTCACCATTGGAAAGAATATGATAGTAATCTTCTTATTTTTCTTTGGGGTCTATTAGGTCAACCAAGGATAATTCTGTGGATATATGATATCTATCATAACCTGGAAGCATGGCCTCCCATGTACGAAGGTTTCCTTGAGCACTTCCCAAAGATTCTAATTTTTAAAACAGTTTTTGACTATACCTTTATGTAAGGTGCCATTGTGACGTGCTATCCAAGGTTAGGATGAGAGTCACAGTTGGTATATATTTGTATCAAAACTCACAGTATATGTATTGTTATATTTTGCACGACAATTGTTGTAATAAATTGTAGTTATTTTCTGTACCATGTATTTGGCGATTCAGAATAGGTTGGGTGGAATGGACTTATTTTGGAGTTGTCACAGTTGGTATCAGAGCTTAGGAATATGGTCTCTGGTGGGATCGGGGAATATAACTAGGAGGGGAGAGATGAGTAAATTCTTCGCTAGTGTGTCCTACCTAAGCTTATTTGTTGGTCAGTCATAATATCGGGATATTATGTGATATGTTAATTTGTTCAATTAACCCTTGTTTTGAAGCTGTATTCTACAATAATATCTGAAATACAGGAGATGAGCAATGGAGAGATCATGAGGACAGGGAAGGTGGAATCTGAAATGAAAGCAAGGTATTCTCAACTCTTTGAAATACTAGGTACGTAAATTACGGGGACGAAATTTCATAAGGAGGGGAGATTGTAAGACCCCGAATTTTATGAAATAAAAGTATTCAATTTTTTCTTATAATTACTATTCAGTAAATGGTTAAATTGATAAAAGTTTAAAGTTATAGGTGAAATGTGAAAATTTTGCAAAGTAAGCAAGTGGTTATAAAATATTCATTGTTATCGGGGAATATTTGTTTGGTCATGGAATATTCTTTCTGTCGGGAAATATTCGTACGACGGCGCAACCATTTGTGGGCCCCATAATAGAAAACAATCGGATGAAAATAACGACAAAAATTGAGTTTTTATAAATAACGGCGTAGTTATTACCGTTAACACTGTCGGAATACCCGGTGGGTAAAGTAAAGTAATACGCGTTGTTGGACAGTAGCACACGGTATTGCACAGTATTTTTGAATTATTAATTCTTACGTAAGAAGGCCCTACTCAATAATTGTTACAGTAGTTACTGTTCAATATTTTATTTTATTGATTCAATAATTGCTGCGTTGATATTTTATATTATTGTTGTTTCAACCATTGCAGCAGTCCAATCTCAGCGAAGCCCTGAGCAACGTCTGCTTTATCAGCCCAAATCGGAGATAACCTCGGTGAGGGGCAAAGTCATCATCTCGCCAACTTGACGCCACATCACGTCGTCTCAATATTTCAGACATACATTTCTACACATCCATGTCCCACAAGAGCCAAGGATAACCAATCCCGAGTGACTATTACACAGGATAACGGATAGAATTTAAAGCTGAAGACCAGACGGCACCGTCCCATCTTCATGACTTCGTACAACCTCTAATCCAATGACATTGCGTAACTCTCGACAACGGTCATCCGAAATAGGTTCTATATACCTTAGTCGGATGCCCGGATTGTAATTTTGAAAGTTCGAGTGGACATCACGTTGCCCGCGTGCACGTACTACGAGACGACGCGACCCGCAAAACCCGGGGCAACCCGGGTAGCCTCTGGTACACCTATGGCCCAGCCGCAGGTACACATGCAGCTCCACCCTCTATAAATAGAGGGCTTGGGGTGGCCATTTTGTAAGAGAAAATGGCGAGGAAGCCCTACCCAATTTGCTCTGTACTCACCCCAGACTAAGTGCTTTCTCATTTTAAACACTTGTGAGCTCATATATAGCTACTTTTGTACCTACAAAAGCTAGTATTTACCCACTTTAAAGATATAAAAGTCTTCTTTGGCAGCCCACAGTAAGGCTTCTCACACACTTTAAAGTTTTTCCCTTCATCTTTGCACACACCCTTCTACACGTTGAGAGTCGTGTTGCATGCTTTTGCCCGGACTTCGGTCCGTGGTTTTATTTTAGTTTGTATATACATATATATTTATATATATTGACTAACATTATCGAGTAATGCCTCGATTGAGTCTAAATTTCGGTCTGGTACGTTTATTTGCTTTTGTATATATATATATATATATATATATATATATATATATATATGAACTGTGTGTCGAACTCTGTTCGATGAGCCTGAACTTCGGTCTGGAGCGTTTATTGCTTTATATATATATATATATATATATATATATATATATATATATATTTGTCCCACCTGGAGTTTACTTCGTGGTGGTTGATCGCTTTTACAGCTTTCTTTATATTTCGTCTCGCTTGGAGTTTCCTCCGTGACGATTGACCGTCTGTACAGCTTTATTTACGTTTTCGTCCCTCCTGGAGTTTCCTTCGTGGCGGTTGATAGCTTTTACAGCTTTATTTACATTTCTGATCCCCCATGGAGGTGCTTCGTGGCTGGTGATCATGTCTGTATATATATATTTACAGCTTTTATATATATACCTGCTTACTGCTTTAAATCAACTGCGACATCATGTGAGCTTAGGAATCATGCGATCACAGATTCAATCCATTGAATCTAGATTCAGTTCCCGTGATGGACCTTTTTCAGCTGTAAGCAGCTTGTAAATATTATTTGTGATGTTTGGATGTCCTCAGATGGTTTTCATACCCACAAGAATTTCAGCACCTTTTGTACATTATTTTCATGTAGATGCATCGCATCTGTAAAATAAAATCAATCAAGCCGAATATTAAATAAAATGGCAATAGCAAAAGGTCTCAATTACTATTGAGCATAGGGGTTTGAAAAAACCTTTTTTACAAAACATCACTTCCATGTCTTGTTTAAAATTGAATTTTTACATAAATTCAAACCTTGCGTATATAGGTGCGAACGAGGCCTCACACTATTTCCAAATAACAGCACATTGACCCACACACACACACACACACACACACACATTTAGATAATAGTTTCTTGAAAAGAAGCGGTCACCGTGGTAACACGGATGTCGGGGGGTGCCTAACACCTTCCCTCCGCATAAGCAAGTCCCCGGACCCTAATTGAATCTCGGTTTCACAGACCCATTTAGCAGTGTCACATGACTGGGTTAATGTGCAAACCTTTTCTCGGTTGTGTTGGTACAACTAGTTAAAAAACCAACTGGCTACTCTTATAGTCCAATCGTCGACATTACACATGTCGGACCTTTTTCACTTGTTTTTTCAAACAAATCTCACCTAAAATGAGAATACGAAAGAACAAGTAATGAAAAGGGACACCTAAAAAACCCGACGTCGACATTCGGCAACTGCTTTAAGGGCAGTTAGGTCTTTAATCTTTCATGACTTCAATCCCATCTCAGCCATCTCCCCGTGTTTAATCATTTCAGAAAATGGTTTACCAATGCTAGCTAAGACTCTTTCATAGAAAGGAGCTTCTTGTATGTCTATGGAGGTCATGACCATTTCTGACTCTGTCATGGAAGGAATAACTTGAGCAGCTAGGCACCTCCACCTTTGAGCATATTATCTGAAAGACTCATTGGACTGTTTCTTGACCTTGGTAATTTGATACCAGTCAGGAGCCATCTGGGATTGGAAGCTGTATTGTGTGAGGAAGGCGTGAGCTAGCTCTTCTCAACTATGGATCTTTGAGTTATCTAATCTGGTATACCACGAATGGGCTTCTCCAGTCAGACTCTTCTGGAACAGCTGCATCCTGAGCTTCTCATCCTCCGCATAAGATCCAAGTTCTCCAATGAACACCTTCAAATGTGTGTAAGGATCTCCTAACCCGTCGTATTTTTTGAAGTCAGAAGTTTTGAACTTCTCTGGATAATGAACACCAGGGAATATACAAAGGTCAGCATATGAGACACTTCAGTGTGCTCTAATTCCTTTGATAGCACGAAGGGTTTCTTCCATTTGAAGGACTTTCTTCCTGATGTCATCGGTGTCTGGATCTCCTTTGAGATGGGTGGCATTATGAATTTTATTGGTCGTATCCAACTGCAGTTCAGGTACTATAATGGCTTTATCTGGACCTTGGGTTCCTCCTTGTGTGGAGGATTCAGCATGTACGGGTATCCTTGTACCCTGAGTAGACTGGTGTAGTTCTTTAAGCAGAACAACCAAATCTGTGATTTGTTTACTTAATCCGTCAAATTCTTTACGAGAAACTGGATTAAGGTCAGCCTGGTCTGATGACGACATAATTGACTGTAGGCTCGCGACCTTTTTGGACTTTGACCGGGTAATGGGTCCGATTGTTTCCCTACGAAAGACTTGCATAGTTTAGTCTTAGGGAATGTGTAAATGTTTACATGCTATGTGATGTATCCGTTTTAGGAATTTTATCCTGCAAAACGGATGTTAGCTGTTTGTAAAATAAGATAACATGTTAATTTTAATATGTATGTATACGCATTTCTTCATATTTCTCATTACATGGAGATTAATATGGAATGAAATTATAAGTAATTGGCTTTACGAGTAATTTGAAATGAGAAAGCATAAAGAGACTTTCCTCCGCGTTTGGTTTATCAGAGGCTGACCTAACTTAGGTTACTCTCGTGGCTTTTTGGCATGACGGTTCCCAAATCATCGCAATTTACTCAACGAGAAGTTAATCCAGTCTTTCAACTGAAGCGAATTTGGGTGGTGCCTTTCCTGAGCCTCGTTGGAATTAGTCTTTCTACGACTCCAGCAATCAAACACCGACAACATAGCCTCTTGATGAATGAACCACACAGCATACATTCACATACAACGTGTCTCACCGTTTATGAAAATGATAAATCAATGTCAAACATTATAAATCAATGTCGGGTTCCGTAAAGCCTTAGAACTATATCTAATGGTGAAGAGGATCTGATTCATGCTTTTAAGGGATTCCAACTGATGGATCACCTTATAGCAAATATCAAGAATTATAAATGCTTAAAAGTTTATAAATGTGAGCCTAGGAATCTTGGGGTTGAGATCCCACTATCGAATCTCGACTAGAATCCCACAATGGACATTTTTGCTTTCAAATGTAATATCAACTGTGTAGACACTCGAAATTTTCTGTACTACTGACACTAACATTGCAGGAAGGCAGATTCGTTTTTTATGAGAGAACCCTAAAAGATAATCCACAACCATACCGGATACTACCGGAGGTTCAACATCAAGTCCAGATCGCAATCTGGGAGTAATCGTTCCAATCTTGGAGAACCCTGAGGCATGCAGATCAATACCGGAACATACACCAGAGAAGACCGATTAATCTCGGAGATAACCCCGAGGTATCCAGTCTCAGCCCTAAACATGGGAATTGCCTCTAACCTTGGTGATAGCCCCAAGGAAAGTAATTTCGGCAATAACCCCAGAAATGCTCGTTACAAGTGAAACCAGCTTCAATCTCGGCGCTCACAACGAGATACACTGTATCAGCCCGGCGATGACATCGGGAAGACAGACACACCTCAAAGATGACAACGAGGACTTTCAACCAATTGCAGCAGTCCAATCCCAGCGAAGCTGAGCAACGTCTGCTTTATCGACCCAACCCGGCAATAACACTGGTAAGGTCCAACATGATGCCACGCCAAGTTATCTCAACACATCTACGCAACAACGGCCCACAAGGCTAACCAATCCCGAGTTGCTATTGTGCGGGATAACGGATGAAAGTTGAAGCTTGAAGACCGGAGGGCACCGTCCCATCTTCAAAGACTTCGTACAAACTCTAATCCCATGCCATCGTACAAACTCTCGACAATGGCGGTCCGAAATAGGTCCTGTATACCTCAAACGGATGCCCGGATTGCACTTCAGAAAATCTGAGTGGACATTACAGTGCCCGCGTGCACGTACTTCGAGACGACTCGACCCGACCAAACCGGGCCGACCCGACCCGCCTCTGGTACACCTGTGGCTGAGCCGTAGGTACACCTGCGGCACCTTTTGCCTATAAATAAGAGGCTTGGGGTGCTGATTTTTAAGAGAAAAAAGACGGGGAAACCCTGCAGAATTTGCTCTACACTTGCCATACAGTGTATTTTCCAACTTTAAACACATGTAAGCTCATATACAGCCCTCTTTTGTACCTACAAAAGCCTGTGTTTACTCACTCTAAAGATATAGAAGTCTTCTTTGGCAGCCCACTGTAAGCCTTCTCACACACTTTAGAGTCTTTCTCTTCATTTTTGCACACACCCTTCTACACGTTGAGAGTCGTGTTGCTTGCTTTTGCCCAGACTTCAGTCTGTGGTTTCATTTCAGTCTATATATATATATATATATATATATCTTATATATATTTACATATATATTGACTAACATTACCGAGTTATGCCTCGGTTGAGCCTAGACTTCGGTCTGGAGCGTTTATTTGATTTTCTATATATATATTTTTATATATATGAACTGTGTATCGGACTTTGTTCGATTGAGCCTAAACTTCGGTTTGGTGCGTTTATTGCTTTAATATATATATACTTATATATATTAACTGTGTGTCGGACTTTATTCGGGGAGCCTAAACTTCGGTTTGGTGCGTTTAATTGCTTTCTATATATATATATATATATAAACTGTGGTCGAACTCCGTTCGATGAGCCTGAATTTTACATCCGGTACGTTTACTCGCTTTTATATATATATACTTATATATATGAACTGCTATCGAACTCTGTTCGGTGAGCCTGGATTTTATATCTGGTGCGTTTACATGCTTTTATATATATATATATATATATATATATATATATATATATATATATATTTACATTTCTTCCCACTTGGAGTTTACTTCGTGGTGGTTGACCGTTTTTACAGCTTTCTGTACATTTTGTCCATCCTGGAGTTTCCTCCGTGGCGGTTGATAGCCTTTAACAGCTTTATTTACATTTCTGGTCCCCCATGGAGCTACTTCGTGGTTGGTGATCATGTCTGTGTGTGTATATATATATATATATATATATATATATATATATATATATATATATATTTACGGTTTTTATATATATGTCTGCTTACTGCTTTCATACAAATTGCGGTATCATGTGAGCCTAGGAATCATGTGATCACAGATTCATCCCATTCGATCTAGATTCGGTTCCCGTGATGGACATTTTCAGCTGTAAGCAGCTTGTAAATTATTCTGCGGTGTCTGAATTTCCTCAGATGGTTTCCATACCCACGAGGAAGTCGGCATTATTTTGTACATTATTTTCGTACGGATGCTTCGCAGCCGTCAAATAAAATCAACCAAGCCGTGCATTTAATAAAATGGGAGTGCAAAAGGCCTCAATTACTATTGAGCGTCAGGGTTTTAAAAACCTCTTTTATAAAACATCATTGACATATCTTGCTAAAATTGAATTTTTACATAAATTCAAACCCTGTGTATATAGGTGCGAACGAGGCCTCGTACCACTTTCAAATAACAGTACATTGACTCACACACACACATTCAGATAATAGTTTCTTGAAAAGAGGCGGTCACTGTGGTAACACGGATGTCGGGGGGTGCCTAACACCTTCCACCCGCATAACCAAGTCCCCGGACCATAAATGAATCTCGGTTTCACCGACCCGTATAGCAGTGTCACATCACTGGGTCAATGTGCAATCCTTTTCTCGGTTGTGTTGGTACAACCATTTAAAAAATTAACTGGCGACTCTTAACAGTCCATCGTCGACATTATACATGTCAGACCTTTTTCACTTGTTTTTTCAAACAAATCTCACCTAAAATGAGAACACCAAAGAACAAGTAACGGAAAGGGACATCTAAAAATCCCGACGTCGACAGGTGGCGACTCTGCTGGGGAATCCAGTAAGAGGACTTAAGTCGCTATTTCAATCTTTTCAAAATTGTTATCTACTTGTATGTGGATGTTGCATTTACATTGGATGAATGTGTACGAATGCATGTCTTGTTTATTTAGTGCCACGCACTATAAACTGCATGTGATGTTAGTGCGTCGCACTATAAACCGCCTGTGATGTTAGTGCCTCGCACTATAAACTGCTCATGATATTAGTGCTTCGCACATGTCATCATTTCATACGGTGAGACGCGATGTATGTGAATGTATGTTGTGTGGTCCCTCCACCAGGAGGCTATCCCGTCGGTGTTTGATTACTGGACTCGTGAGAAGCCTGATACTCCGAGGCTCAGGAAAGGCACCACCCAAATTCGCTCCAGTTAAAAGACCGGATTAACTTCCCGTCAAGTAGATTGCGATGACTTGGGAACCTTCATGTCAAAAAGCTGCGAGAGTAACCTAAGATAGGTCAGCCTCTGATAAACCCAAAACGGAGGAAAGTCTCTTCATGCTCTCATTTTAAATTACACAATTTCATGACATATCTATCTCTATGTAATGAGAAATATGAAGGAATGTGTACACATATACATACATGCTACAAACAGCTGACATCCATTTTTGCAGGATAAAGTTCCTAAAATGGACTCATCACATTGCATATTAATATTCACCTTCCCTAAGGACTAAACTATGCAAGTCTTTCGCAGGGAGTCAATCGGGCCTACTACCCGTTCAAAGTCCAAAAAGGCAACAGGCCTACAGTCAATTATGTCGTCATCCGGCCAGACTGAACTTAATCCAGTTTCTCGCAAAGAATTCGACGGATTAAGCAAACAAATTGCAGATTTGGCTGTTTTGTTCAAAGAATTACACCAGTCTACACAGGGTCAGAAAATACCCGTACATGCTGAATCCTCCACACAAGGAGGAGCCCAGGTCATTACCATACCTGAACTGCAGTTGGATCAGACCAACAAAACTCATGATGCTGCCCATCCCACTGAAGACCCAGACACTAGTGACATCAAAAAGAAAGTCCTCCAAATGGAAGAGACCCTTCGCACTATCAAAGGAATTGGAACACACGGGAGTGTTTCATATGTTGATCTATGTATTTTTCCTGGTGTTCATTACCCAGAAAAATTTAAAACTCCTGACTTTGAAAATTATGACGGGTTAGGAGATCCTTATACACACTTAAAGGTATTTATTGGAGAACTTGGATCTTATGCAGAGGATGAAAAGCTCAGAATGCAATTATTCCAAAAGAGTCTAACTGGAGAAGCCCGTTCATGGTACACAAGATTAGACAACTCCAAAATCCACAGTTGGGAAGAGCTAGCACATGCCTTCCTCACTCAATATAGCTTTCAGTCTCAAATGGCTCCTGATCGGTATCAAATTACCAAGATCAAGAAACAGTCTAACGAGTCTTTCAGAGAGTATGCCCAGAGGTGGAGACGCCTGACTGCCCAAGTTAATCCTTCCATGACCGAATCAGAAATGGTCATGACGTTCATAGACATACAAGAAGCTCCCTTCTATGAGAGAGTTTTAGCCGGCATCGGCAAACCGTTTTCTGAAATGGTCAAACATGGGGAGATGGCTGAGTTGGGATTGAAATCCAGAAAGATTCAAGACCTAGTTGCACTCAAAGCTGTTGCTGATCACATCCAGTCTGGAAATTATGGGAACAACCCCAGGAGGGTCCATAAAAAGAAAGAGGAAGATGTTTCCCTGATACTACAGGGTCAAAAAGGCAGTCAAAATATGTCTGTTCAGAGGAGAAACTATACTCCCTTTCCAGCACAGTCTGTAAACCCTCCAATACCAAAAGGTGGAGAAGCCAAACGCCCTCGAGTGTTCACACCCTTAGGGGATACCCTCGAGAATATCTTTAATCTTCTGACAACACAAAAGAAGATTACACATCTACTTCCACCAGCCAACCCAAATGGAAGGGGTTTTAATGCTGCTCGGAAATGTGCTTATCATGCCGGGGCACCTGGACATGATACTCAGGATTGTTGGGCCTTGAAACACAAGATCCAAGACCTGATAGACAACAGTGAGATCGTGGTTACTAAACCAGATCAACCTAATGTTCAAGACAACCCTCTTCCTCAACACAAAGAAGAAGAGGTCAACATGATTAATTGGAGCAGTGGACAGAGTTCCAACTTCAGCTGTGATTCTTCCCAAACCATCAAAGACGGTGATAACAAATGGGATTATGCCAAGTTCCAGTTCACAATGGAACGAAAAATGAAAGCTCTCTGCAAACTAATTGAGCAATTGGCGGAACTGGTGACTTATCAGCATCAAGTGACTCGTCAGCTAATCAGCCATGAGAATGCCAGTCTCCTGCCCATTGTCATGAATATTCCCTCTTCACTTTCAGAAAATGAAATACTGGAAGATAAAGTGACGAAGAGAGCAAAAGCTAAGGCCCGTCGGGATTTCGCCAACAAAAGGGAATTCACCTATTTGGGTCAACCTATGGAGGAGATACTTTACATGTTAATCAATGAAGGAAGAATCAGTTCCCTTCTACCTCCAATCAACCCCCGTTCGGGACGGTACAATTCTGAGGGAGTATGTCAATATCATTCCCAATCTCGTGGTCACAGCACAGAAGAATGCTTAGCACTCCGCCACCTTATTCAGAACCTAATCGACAGTGGCGTACTACGCCTGGCAGATAACGACACTGTGCTACGCGCCAGTAAGAATGCAGGTCCCACTAAATGGAAGAGTGTGATAGCCGTCATATCTACTGAAGTTGATCAATCACTCGTCATGCCAATAATTCAACTCAAAGGAAGCAACAATCCTTTGAAAGTGGCCGCTCCCGAGCCAATCAACTTGCCGTGCAGAGCACAATATCCTATTGTTAGCTTGCATAAAGTTCTGTGGAATTATGGAGAAGGTGAAGGATCCACCTCACATACCACTGCTGCAGTGTCGAAAGAAAATCCACTGTACCTTCCCCAACGGGTGATGAAATCTGCCGTCAAATCAAAGGGAGAAATACCCACGGAGAAGGTTAAAAAATTCCTCTGCACTATGGGTCATAACGAAGCTACGGTGGTTTTAAGCTTGAAAGAAGCTCCACAACAGATATCAATTTTGGACTTGGTTCTCACTTTCGAGAATTACCGGAAGATCTTGTTAAAGGTTTTAGAAGAAGCCTATCTCCCGACATCCGTGGATGAGGAAAAATTTCAACATCTGGTTGATCACATTTTCAACGACAATGTGATATCCTTCACTGATGATGACATTCTGCCCATATGCTACCTTGGTGAAGATGAATATCAATCCTAATCGAATCCGGAGTAGCCATACTATCATCAAAGCTTTTGATGGAGCCCGTCGGAATTCGGTTGGAGTAATTGAGCTGCCAATTGAGATTGGTCCTCATACACTCTGCGTATCCTTCTATGTGCTCAAGATAGAGTCGGGATACAACCTGCTCTTGGGACGACCATGGATCCACATGGTTGGGGCAGTCCCTTCCACCCTTCATCAACAATTAAAATATATTGTCCACAACAGCTTGGTCACGGTTAACGCTGAACCAGAGTGTCCTCAACACGGGGATTTACCGGTCATCAATGCTAATGCGGACGTTGAACCAGTCAGTTTTCATACTTTGGAAATAAGCAATACCCAATACCATGCTATTGGAGCACCACTGCCCGAACCCTAGATTTCTGCCGAAGTGATGTCAGCCACTAAAGAAATGATGTCGTTGGGTCATAAACCAGAACAAGGGTTGGGTAAAGATTGTCAGGGTATCAAGTACCCTATTCGCTTAACCAAACACACTGGAATAGCTGGACTAGGCTATTCAGCCAGCTCTAGTCACAGGAACCCTCATAAACATCCACAGGTTCCTTCAGCTTCAACTATGTGGCGTTTATCTTCGCCTTCAAGTGCTGAGTCCGCACAACCTCCTGTAAAGGTGCCAGTCAATGTCATGGCTATGTTATTTCCTAAGCCGAAACCGGTGGAGGAAAACAAAATCGTTATTCCAGATCCCGCAATCGAAGAAGAGGAGCGGAGAATCAAGGAGAACGTTGTCCGAATAATGTCGGGCATGCGTATCATCGTCCATGATGAACATACCAACCGATACACCCCAGACGATGATTGCCCAGACATAATGGCCATCATTCGGGACAGGGAGGATGATGACAGTCCCTCCATCGCTGCGGTTCACCCGAACTTTGCTCTTGCCAATTGGAACAGCATTCCTTGCATTGGTCGTCAAGGGTAAAGCGGGCAGAAGTTCTTTCTGCCAGGTAGATATAATAACTGCTTACTTTTCTGTACAATATTAGCAGTTTATTTTGCTAGTATATGCTAACACTGTGTATGATCAAACACGTTTCATATATACTAAGTGAAAGCATATTTTGTTTCAGGACTCTGAATTTAGATGTGCCTATACTTGCTGATACAATGCCTCTCCTACACAGGAATTGTACCTTTGATGTAGAGATGAATTCAGCCTTGATGGATACACAGGATGACATTGAGGTGCCTCCAGAAATTCAAGAATGGGTCAAAGATACACCTAAACCCAACCTTGATCAAACCACTTCTTTCAATCTCGGAACCTTAGAAAGCCCTAAGTTAATCCAGATTGGTTCAGACCTTACCCCAAACCAACGGAATGACATGGTTATACTATTAACCCAATTTCAGGATGTGTTTGCATGGTCTCATGAAGACATGGTGGGTTTGTCCACTGACATTGTCCTTCATCACCTTCCCATTAAAGAGGGATTTAAGCCAGTCAAACAGAAACTCAAGCGATTGAAACCTGAGTAGAGTTTAAAGGTGAAAGAGGAAATTGTGAAACAATTTCAGGCTGGCATCATCATGGTGTCTACATATCCTGAGTGGATATCCAATATCGTGCCCGTGCCTAAACCTGGAGGGAAGGTACGAGTTTACGTGGATTACCGGGACTTGAATAAAGCTTGCCTAAAAGACAGCTTTCCCGTGCCATTTATCTACATTCTCATTGACAATACTGCGCAATACGACATGTACTCCTTTGCTGATTGCTTTGCGGGGTATCATCAAATCATGGTTACCAAGGAAGATCGTGAGAAGACTGCCTTCATCACTCCTTGGGAAATTTTTTGTTATAGACGGTTGTCATTCAGCCTTATCAATGCCGGAGCTACCTATCAACGAGCTATGATGGCTCTTTTCCACGACTTAATGCACAAATAGATTGAGATCTATGTGGATGACATCATTATCAAGTCCCAGAAGGAGGATCACCATATAGACCATCTCAGAAAGCTATTCAACAGGTTGCGTAAGTACAACTTGAAGTTGAATCCAGCCAAATGCGCCTTTGGTGTTAAATCAGGCAAGTTGCTAGGATTCCTAGTCAGCCACAAAGGGATTGAGCTGGATCCTGCCAAAATCCAAGTCATCACGGAAATGCCCATTCCTCAGACAGAAAAGGAAATTCGGGGATTTTTGGAAAGAATCAACTTCATTAGCAGGTTCATCTCCCAACTCACAGCAACCTGTGAACCAATCTTCAAACTATTAAGGAAGAACTCCTCCATGAAATGGAATGATGAGTGTCAGAATGCCTTCCTTACAATCAAGAAACAGCTAATCAAAGCTCATGTGTTGGTACCACCCAGGGATGATGTTCCCCTATTTATGTACCTGTCCGTAAGTGACAATGCTATGGGCTGCATGCTGGGGCAGAAGGACGATTGAGGCCAAGAACGAGCTATCTATTACCTCAATAAAAGGTTCAGCAGCAGTGAACACAAGTACACTCTGATCGAAAAGACGTGTTGTGCTTTAGCATGGGCTTCCATGAGGTTACATCATTACCTCCATGGTCACACAACCCATCTTATATCCCGCGTGGATCCTCTCAAGTACGTGTTCAAGAAACCCATGTTAAATTGTCGGCTGTCCAAATGGCAGTTGATCCTACAACAATTTGACATCTTATATGTGACTCAAAAGTCCATCAAAGGTCAAGGAATCGCGGATCAACTGGCCGCCGCACCTTCAAAGGATTTCAAACCCTTAGAAACATATTTCCCTGATGAAAGAGTAATGACAGTACAGCAACACCATCACTACGATACGCGCCAATCATGGAAGATGTATTTTGATGGAGCTGTTAATATGGAAGGTTCTTGAGCTGGAGCAGTTCTAGTATCTGATACGGGGGAGCAGTATCCTGTTGCCATCAAGTTACAGTTTGACAGCACCAATAATACGGCTGAGTATAAAGGCTGTCTCATGGGGCTAAAACTTGCCCGTTCAATGGGTATCAGACGGTTAACTATCCTTGGAGATTCAGAGTTGGTAATTCGACAATCCACCGGAATCTATCAAACCAAGGAACTACATTTGCTGCCTTACCATCGGCATGTTTTAAAGATGGCTTTGGAGTTCGAAGAAATCTCCTTCCTACATGTTCCTCGTAATAGGAATGACTTTGCGGATGCATTAGCAACTTTGGCCTCCTTGGTTCATATATCAGACAAGGAGCAATTACCAAGCGTCACAATTTCCCTGAACAAGGCCCCAGCCTACGGGAATTATGTTGGAGAAGTATCAGATGAGCTACTTCCCATCCCATAGCCTTAGTATCAGCATATCAAGGAATATCTGCGAGATGGATCTACACCCGCTGAGGCGAGCCCGACAGAGAAAAGGCGGATCCATCGACTTGCAATGAAATTCTACCTGAGTGGAGATGCGCTCTACAAAAGAGATGCAGGATTAGGCCTCCTCCGGTGTTTAGACAAAGATCAAGCCCAAAGGCTCATGGATGAAATACATGGCGGAGTCTGTGGCCCCCACATGAGTGGCCCCCTCCTTGTCAAGAAAATCCTCAGAACGGGACATTATTGGCTATCTCTCAAAGCTGATTGCCATGACCACGTCAAAAGATGATATCAGTGCCAGATTCATGGGAATTCTATACACGCCCCTCCACGGGAACTCCACAATACGAGTTCTCCTTGGCCCTTCTCAATGTGGGGAATGGACGTTATCGGGCCCATTGAACCTAAAGCCAGTAATGGACATCGGTTTATATTCACCATGATCGACTACTTCACCAAGTGGGTAGAGGCAGCCTCCTTCCCCAGGGTCACTAAAAAAGTCATCATTGCTTTCATCAAAAATAATGTTGTTTGTCGTTATGGGCAACCAGAGGTGATTGTGTCAGACAATGCCAAAAACCTCAACAATAAGATGATGGAGGAACTGTGCAGTAAATTCCACATCAAACATCTCAACTCAGTCATCTATCGTCCAAAGATGAACGGTGCTATTGAAGCAGCTAACAAAAACATCAAGAAGATTATGCAAAAGATGTCCGCCAACCACAAAGATTGGCCTGATGTATTTCCTCTGACTCTATTAGCCTACAGAACATCCATGCGTACTTCAACTGGGGCAACCCCCTATGCACTAACCTATGGGATGGAAGCAGTGCTCCCCATAGAAGTTGAGATGGAATCTCTCAGAGTGTTGATAGACGCTCAGCTGGACGAAGATCAATGGGTACAAGACAGGTATCACCAATTGTCTCTAATAGACGAAAGGCGAACCGCGGCTATCTTCCATGGTCAGTTATATCAGCAAAGGATCGCCCGATCCTACAACAAAAAAGTCCGGCTATGACAATTTAAACAATATGACTTGGTTTTGAAGAAAATCCTGGACAACCAAGATCAATATAAGGGAAAATTCGCTCCTAACTGGGAAGGCCCGTTTATTGTCAAAGAAGTATTGACGGGAGGCGCTCTCAGATTGCAAGAAATGGACGGTGATGAATTTCCATAACTCATCAACTCAGACGCCGTGAAACGGTACTATGTCTGAAGTAACTTGCAAACACCCTGGTGTTAAACCATCAGATCACCAGTCATTCCGGTTCTTTAACCCTTTACCACATACAACTTTTCTGCACTTTACCCCTCAGGGAAACATACTTTTCAAGCCAGCAGCCTGGCTTTTCTTTGCGCTCATACAACTTAGGTCATCCCACCGTGGATCGAACCTCTTACGTTTACAGTTTGGATACCCATACCTGGGATCAAACTTTTTCTCTGCAGTTTATCCTCAACTTAGGATTAAACTTTCTCATCCCCGCACTCTGACCTGCACATGGGATTACGCTTTCTCTTCTCGCCCTGAGGGGTGAACTACGTCGACCTGATCTCCTCTTCAATAGGAGTACGTAGGCAACCATTTCATATGGCCCGGTCGCAATAAAACAAAAATAACAAAAACATTTCTACCCTTCTTTCCTCACAAAAAACAACAAAAATATTCCTACACCATTTCTGTCACATATAACGTTGAACCTCTTACACCAGGTTTGAACTACGCAGACCTGATCTCCTCTTCAATAGGAGTACGTAGGTAGCCATTCATGGTGCGGTCTCACCCCCTACCAAAACACAAACCCTTGTCAATTGGTACTGGGATCAAACATCAATCCACTACGTTTCATTCGGCTTCAGACCAAAGGGATGGAATTACCCAACCTCTCCTCCCAAATAGGAGATTTGGCGACCATCTAAGCTACGGTCATACCTTGAAGAGTAACGCCAATCCATAAAAGATGGAATTAACTAGGCTTCTCCTGAATAGAAGTACTGGCGACCATCTTTGGTGCGGTCAATCTCAGAGAGGAAAGCCACACTCCTCTCCACATTTCCATACAGAAACCAGTCCCAAGACACCAAAAGATGGTAGGGATACACAGATCGATGATCCATTCTGAACTATCCAGAGACAACTCAACGTCTATCCACCCAGGAGGAATTCAGAATACATCAAGATCACAAGCCCTGAAGCAGCAGACAAAATATCAAACAAATAGCAAGGTGTATCTAAAAGGGAAGTGATCCAAAAATATATTTCCCTATCATATATAATGCTGTTTGATATACATGATGTAAACTGTACATGACAAAATGGCTAAGCTAGTCTGTGCAGGTAAGTACAAGCTAATCTATGAGTCAGGATACACGCGAGCTAGCAAGCCCAACATAGCATCCCTCTCAGAAGAAGGAGGTAAAGCTTTGGTCTCCTGTATGAGAGTATCCACACGACCCAATAGATTAGAAGCCGTCTGTATGATGACCATATGCTCATCAATATATGCGCTCATCTCTGTGATTATGTCAGTGGTAAGGGACCTCGTTGCAGTACTGTCTGTGACGGCTACATCCCGGGCAGATATGGCACTATCCTGCTCAACTATCACTGCATCTCTGGCTAATCTGGCCTCATCCCGCTCAACAATAGCGGCATCCCTGCCAGCTAAGGCTTCATCTCTCTCCAACAGAGCGGCCTCCCTCACATCCAGAGCAGTCGACATCATAGATCGAACCTGATCTCTCTCACAGGTCATTAGCTGAAGACTCTGCTCTAAGTACTGTGCCGAGTGCTGAATCGCAACAGTACTGGTACTAGGAGAATCCGGAAGAAATGCTGGCAACCCAGCAGCGGGCTCCTCCTCGAAGTGGGTATCAATGTCCTCCACAGGCTTCACCCCCTCTGTGTCGCTATCCGGTACTGCAGATACTGCTGCAGCCGATAAAACCTCCGTCTCCATCTAGGCAGAATACTCTGCGGAATAACCTGGACTGCTCACTGAAAAAGCAGCTACCTCACGATGGTCCCGACAAGCGTATACACGAGATCGGTCCTCGGCTGAAAGGTATCGAGCAGCTGAACGTTGACCTGTCGCCCCTGTGAAAGGATAAAAATCCTGAAACTGGTCAAACTGCGACATCACGGCCAATAGGTGATAAGTAGTCACACCCCTCAAGCCGGCCAAAGGGAGGAAATCCATGTCCGGAGCATGAGTAATAAAGCTGTATGGTGAGCTAAGCCCCGAGCACAGCAATATGCTAAATGGATCTTTGATGTCTGCCAAAAATGCGGACCAGGACTGAGCATCTATACACTCCGATGGCTGAAAGGAGTATGACATGGACACATCGTGGGTAAACCAATATCCATGCCGTCTAAGGATACCAATCGGTCTCAAGTGTTACATGAACCACACATACAAAAGGACTGAGCTCCCAGTAAACACTCCTGATGGATAAGTACTGCAGTAGGATGCTGACCGCAGAGTCTCTGCCAAGATCATAGGCACAATGGTATGACCCTCCTTGAGAGCTCTCACGGCCATGATAACACCTATATCTATCTCATCCATATACCGCGGCATGTACACATATGATAGTACACATAATATCAGTACGTCAACTCTAGCTAGACACCAATGATCCTCCGGTGCGGTGAAATCCCCAGAATGTCGTGAGTAACTGTCCTCTAAGCCAAATCTGTCGTATAGAAAACGCTGAGAGATCACATGGCCAGATGTCAGCTCATCCTGCACTACTCTGCGCCTCAATCCTGTGAGAGTCATGAATCGTCTACTCATATCTCCTAGAGCCATATGCACGCAAGGTCTGTCCAAAGGGCAGCATTATCAAACGTGCATACTCCTCTAGAGTAGGAGTCAACTCATGGGTGTCAAAGCGGAATACCTGCTTGTCAGGTCGCCAATGCTCTAACATCCCATCTACGAATCCTGCAGGAACCTGAATTGCCAAAAGAGTCATGGTATGCTGCAGTAATATATCTACGGTCACCCTGTCTGGTGGTGACATACTATTATACCACGATCTCATACCCGATACCACCACTGACGGTGGGGTATGATCTATACGGCTAACTGTCGAAGAAGACATCTGTGCGGGCCGTGTCATAAGACCATCCAGGGGTCAATGCTGAATATCTCTGGACATACATACGTATGCATAACATGATACATGCATAACAGATAATGGATGACAATATGATATAGGGAATGGAAAAGACTATGCATACATTCCTAAGTATATCATCATCTAATACATCAGCTCTGTACAGCTACAAATACAGGGAAATAGGGCACAGACGCCCTACTACTAACAGAGGCCTATCAAAAGATATAGCGAGAATGGGGAACAGCCACCCAATATCTAACAGAGGCCTATCAAAAGATATAATGAGAATACATCAAAAGAAGACAATGGTGTTGATATCCACATCATCAATCCTGTCCACCTGATGTAACTCCTCCTGAGTCACTGGATCTCTATCAACAGGGATGTCAGGCCTATAAAGAGGAGGATCTGCGCCAGCAAAACCAAATGGGTCGTCCGAGGGGCCAGCGCTTAAGCTAGAAGGAACAAATGACTCTGCCTCTGCTGGATCTCTGCCTAAGTGCCGAATAAATATATGTGCCTGGTCCAACTGATGGGTCAAGCTATCAATCTGGGTCACATGAGTCGGATCTCAGACACAAGCTATCCAATCCGTCATCATCAAGGATCCAGGAACCATGTCCCCCATAAACTGTGTGGCGCGAGACTGGGCTCCAATAGTACGAGGAAGCCACCAACGCTGGAATATCTCCTGAGTACATGGACCCTCTGATAATGCAAATCCGTCAACACCCAACAACAGGATATCAATGGCAGGTGACTTCGATACAGGCCAGTGACGCCTGACAGGAGGTAAGATCGGTATACGAATCTCCCCTGTGGTGCTCCTAATAGCACGCTCTCCTAGATATAGCTCCCAACCGCCATCTGTGAAGAGTGGAACTCTCCTGGTGGAAATCAAATACTCGACCCCAGTCAGGTATCCATCCTCAAAACCCACTGTAAAGTGTTCCCCAGAATAGGGAAGCCAGGTGATGGTGTCGGCCGACAGCAACTCCAGCTGCATACGGTAATAAGTGAATCCCTCCGCTACAGGGACCTCGGGCAGAATCGAATGATGCCATCTTCGTCCTTATGGATAGGTATCTAAACCTAACACACTCACGGGACGCAAACAAGGAAGCCTCTCATAAGCCCAAAATTGCCAACACAATGGCAAGACATCTGCTATCAGTAAACACTCTTAACCTATAAATGGGAAAAGACAAGAGAAATACTCACCAGCAGAAATGGGTAAAATCCTAGCCAAGCCTCGGTCAAACCCTGTGAGCGCATATGCATGCCCCGGAGGAAATAGGCAAAGGTATAGGAGCCCCAATCGTACTCTCCAATACGGTCCACGTCACGCGTAGCGCTGACCAAAGCAAAAGATACCGTGATAGAGTTATCTGCTATGAAGCAGCCTCGAATGATCATCAGGAACAATCGCCGCAGAATGCGATCCCTGATTCTGACATCATCAGGCATTGGCTCACTCAATAGCCCGCTCACAGCATCCACGCTCAAAGGACCTGAACGGACGGTCCTGCCTTTGAGCGCAGCCGCTGGAACTCCTAACATGGATCTGACGGTAGTAGGGGTAATATTCGTCATGCAAGGCACTGGCTCCCCTCCAAAATCCACGCCGGTGATAAATTGCCAATCCATCGGCGTCATCACCACCTCGCAATCCAGCAGGTGGAGTGACTGAGTCTGGTGAAATCACCGCTCAGACAATGCCCTGAGGTAACCCCAGGGACAACGACAGGGAAGGATGGAGAAGAATGCCCCAAATCCCCACGCATGCACTACTGCTCTATAATCAGGATGAAGCGCCTGGTACATGGAGTGGATGCTAAACCAGTTCCCGCGAGGCTGTGTAAAACCTGGAACCTGCATGAAGTGCAAATCTACGTCAGAACCCTTTAATCCTCATCAATAGGAAAGAAGGAAAAGTAAAGTCTAACGCCATACCTCGTTAGCATGTAAATACATCGATGGATGTCTGCCCAAATCACCCAGCAACTCTAGGTTCCCCACCTGAATGCTCAGAAGCTCCCTACGAGGGACAGGTGCAGCAGGAGCGGGATCCTCTATCGGAATATCCGCCTCCTCGTCCTCAACGTCTGGAACACCTACCTGGACAGGAGGTATCACGGCCTCCACCAACCGTCGAGGCTGTCTGACAGAACGGGGACGAGGTACTTCAGAAGCCCTCTGCCGTACACTAGAAGTGGTCCTATAGGAACTGCTCGGCTGATCCGGATCCATAATATCTGGACAACAAGTCTCCAAATCACCTCAGAAAGAGTATGGTATTTCCTTACTTAGAGCTTTCTCTAATGCATTTATGATTATATGCATGCATGTATTTACTTTAACAAACAATAGAGTTAAAATGCATGACTACCCAATGCCTACCTTTTGAAAATTTTTGCCATAGTCCCCTTTGAAAATAGGACTGTACACATACACTCAGGCATGTTTAGGTGGCCATTCAGTAGCACACCTGCCCCAAAGTCATATACACAATATATGCATTAAAAATCAAAAGCATCATGCATAAGGCCAACCTCAATGCTAGGAGTACTTTGCCTTTCTATCTTTTGCTCATTGGACCTCAAATAGGATAAAAAATAGCAGAAAAAGGTGCCAATTTAACTATCTCAAAAGTCAAATTTTTTCACAATATTATGTTCAGCATGGTTTAATACTAACATTTACTATGTTGAATATTTTTTATCAAGTCATTTGTGCATACATAACCACAACTATGTGTTTAGATGCATTTCGTGCGATAACTCACAATCTAACGGACAGAAACTAGAGAAAATACAGGCATACGTTACCAGGATAGTGTGGAACACTTGCACGGTGACAGAATTTGTAGAAAGCAGCCCGAACTCAGCAGATCTGAAGATGGCTCGCGATTTTCTCTAAGCGGAACAAGTTAAAAGTGACTTGTGAATGCTGCTAGCTGATGGATATATGATCCACGCCTGGCCGCATGCCTATCTGCGGCTGCAGCAGGTACACCTGCGGCACCCCCATGTGGGTCCCATCCCTTCGGCTCGGTCCAGTTCGAGTTGCAAAGGAGGTCTTACGAATTAAAAAGGTTAAATCGAGAATAAAAACACCACGCGATTGAGCAAAACTGCATACAATCCTGGTCTTCTCTGATGAGACTTTAAATCGGTACATCACGCATTGGTATTCACCCACACACAGGGTATACTATACCAGTGATCTCAAATGATCTCAGTCAAGCTCGGTAATACCGTACGCAGGTCCAATGACGCTTTCTCAGGATCATCGTCCTTGTCAACACTAGATCCCCGACGGGGGTTACAACGTGAGTCCCCGACGGGGGTTACAACGTGAGTCCCCGACGGGGGTTACAACGTAGATCCCCGGCGGGGTTTACAACGTAGATCCCCGGCGGGGGTTACAACGCGTGTTCATCCATTGACACACAAATTAACGAAGGTCAAGCAGCCTTGACATTATCTCAGCCGATGGCAAGTAAACCCATCAGAGCATACACAGTTGTTCGATCAATGCATACGTCCCCAGTAGATCTCTCGAGGGGTTTACAACGTGAATTCACGGCAGGGGATTACCACGTACATTCAAGCCGTTGCACACACACATCAACGAAGGTCAAGCAGCCTTGACATCATTCCAGCCGATAGAGGGTTAAACCTATCAGAGCTCTGGAGCCATTCGGGGTTCTTACCACCCGATTACCCATATTCCCCAGCAGGAGGTCACAACGCAATGTTCCGTTGATCTACACGACAGCGGAAGTCAAGTAACCTTGACAGTTTATCCCATAGGATGTTTTAGCCGTTGATTCACATATCGGTGAAATACACGTCAAAGAAGGTCAGGCATCCCTGACAGCATTTGCTGTTGGCAGTAACTCCAACAGAACCCTGACATATCCTGACGATACAAACCAGGAGATTGTCATCAAGGAGGATGAATGATGGAATATGTTATACACATCCTCAAACAGATCAAGCTTTATCCCTACAGATCTCTTACACATAAGAGGTACCTCTGTAGGATTCAGTCCTTATCCAGGAATTTGATGATAACTCCAACATCAACATCCTGATAGACTCAGATCATACATCAAATCTGGTCATCATTGCCGATCCCCGGTTGAAGCAACAGGGAGCCAACAATTATCCTCGGCGTGTTGGGCTATAACCTCGTACACATGCGTCATACATCTACAACATGTTGCTATCCATAGTACCATGTTCGTCTTATTACATTTCAAGAGTCTAGGATTCTTTGTCCTACCCATGCATCGCCATGCATGAGTATGATAAAGAGGGGCATCTGTAGACACTCGAAATTTTCTGTACTACTGACACTAACATTGCAGGAAGGCAGATTCGTCTTTTATGAGAGAACCCTGAAAGACAATCCACAACCATACCAGATACTACCGGTGTGACGCCCCCAAAATAGGTCCAATCCATCCAACCCATTCTGAGTCGCCAAATACATGGTACAGAAAATAACTACAACTTTATTATTACAATTGTCGTGCAAAATACGACAACACATATACTGTGAGTTTAAATATAAATATTGTCATCTAGACAGTATTCATACTCAAATAAATCCTCATTACAATTATTCAAACACTATTTTACAGAAATAGTGAGGACTGCTAATACATCGTTCTAGAACCATCACTCCATACCCCGACTAGATCCTGCTATGTTCTCACCTCCTGAGAAAAATGGAACAAAAAGGAAAAGGATGAGCTCAACTAGCCCAGTAAAGAATATTATGACTAAGATAATATACAACAAATTATCGTTAGTCTTCAACAGGGAAAAATCTGATAGAATATAATCGACAACAAGTTTTAGATCAACAACTGCAGCGGAAACAGCAAACCATTAGAAGAGTTAAGTAGAGAAAGAATTCTACTATCTTCTAAGATTTAAAAGTCCATCATCAATATTTTATCCCTGTAACATCAATTAATAATCATCTTTATCCAAATATTCATCTTTGCACTACAGGCCAAAGATATTCATTTGTATCATCAGTCGGTCATGTTCATCTCAACACCTGTTCATCTTTGCACTACAGGCCAAAGATATTCATCAAGTAATTATACATCTTTGCACTACAGGCCAAAGATATTCAGTAATATCATCATTTAGGACTGAGGATGATGAAAAATATCTTAAAGAGAACGAATCCAATGAGACAGAAGGACAAATAGTAGGGATTCGTATAACAGTTTATCCAAGATCAATAATACTTCATAATAATCAATTGTGAAGCAGAATTCAAAAATAAAGATCAAAACATGGATACAATCAAAGATAGTAACCATAATAGACATCTTGGACAAAAAGGAAAAATTTTATTTTTCGGTGAATAGTGCCGTATTCGTGAATAGTGCCGTATACGTGAATAGTGCCGTATACATGAATAGTAACCCCGACACAAAAAGTTCCAAATTTGATAAAAACTCATATCAATATTTCAGCATAATGATATTGAAGAAAATAATATCATTTAAGAAGAAAATAATATCCCTTACCTCAAAATATCAGTACTTCTGGTCGGAATACCGGTATAAGGCTGAAAGAAACTTGCTCTGATGAATAGAAACTCTCAAAGTATCTAAATACTCACAAAATACACTCAATAATCTAGAGAGAGAAAGAGAGAAAACTTGTTTCTGGTGTGATTTTCAATTCTAACTTAGCCCTCTATTTATAGGAAAATTTTGGTAGGTTTGACCTGCAACCTGATGGCTTTACCTGCTACTATTCCCACCCACCACATTTGAAATATAATTCAGCACATTTCTTCACCAACCACAAGTGGGGCCCACCAATTCTAGAATTTTCCACCAAAATGATAAACTCCGAAAATTCAACAATTTCTGAACCAGTCATCTTGTAAAATTCGTAATAAATCATACGTTCATTTTTAACGGTTCAAAATTTGTGGACATATACTCAACTTATATATGTATAACATATCCAAAAATTACCACGATCCAACGGTCGGATTAAAAATTATAACCCCCGCAAAATATCTCAAAAACCCTGATTTTTAATACCTCCATTCCGACAAAAATATGGATAAAAACCTCAACATTAACTCCTTCATTTTTAACCAAAAAAAATATATCCCTCATTTATATCCACATAAAATAAATATTTCCTTATCATATGAATCAATAATTAATTATTCACAAATAATATTACAGAATCACATTTATGACAACCAGGCCGTTCCCAGGAAAGAGGGGGCTTTCCAATAAGGATTTCTCCTTACTGGCGCGCAATTAGATGACCAAACCTCTCCTTAGACAGAACTTTCTAGACATTGCCAATAATGTTATCTAATAATATTATTCAAATAATATGAATTATTGATCTGATAATGGGAAATACTGTGCAGTAACAATTATTGAAACAACAATAATATAAAATATCAATGCAGCAATTATTGAATCAAAAAAATAAAATATTGAACAGTAATCACTGTAACAATTATTGAGTAGTGCCTTCTTACGTACGAATCAATAATTCAATATACTGTGCAATCCGTGTGCTACTGTGCAACCACGCGTTATTACTGTATTTTTAACCACCGGGTATTTCAACAGTGTTAACGGTAACAACTACGCCGTTATTAATAAACAACTTATACTTGTCGTTTTCTTCATCCAATCGCTTTCCGTTATGGGGCCCACACAAGGCTGCGCCGTCGTACGAATATTCCCCGACAGCAAGAATATTCCACGACCAAACGAATATTCCCCGACAAAATGAATATTTTATAACCACTTGCTTATTTTGCAAAATTTGCACATTTCACCCATAACCAAAGTATTATATCAAATTAACCCCTTATTATTCACAATAATATTTAGAGAAAATTTGATTTTATTCATTAATAAGTTGGGGTCTTACAACCTCCCCTCCTTATGAAATTTCGTCCTCGAAATTGACGTACGTACCTGATGTTTCAAAAAGGTGAGGATACCTCGCTTTCATTTCTGATTCCAACTCCCAGGTCATTTCTTCAATAGCATGGTTTCTCCACAAAACCTTAACTTGTGGTATAACCTTCGTGCGTAGGACATGCTCTTTCCTATCCAAGATCTTAACAGGTACCTCCTCGTACGTTAAATCTTCAGCTATCTCGTCTGGTTCTAACTCAATAATGTGGTTCGGGTCTTTAACATATTTACGAAGCATAGATATGTGAAAAACATTATGAACACGAGACATGCTTGGAGGTAATGCGAGTCTATATGCCACATTTCCTATTCGCTCAAGAATCTCAAATGGACCAACAAATCTTGGATTGAGCTTTCCTCTCTTCCCAAATCTTGTAACTCCCTTCCATGGTGCAACACGTAACAATACATGATCCCCAATATTAAATTCCACGTCCTTCCGATGAAGATCCGCATAACTCTTTTGTCGATCCTGTGCCGTTTGTATACGTTGTCGAATCGTTTGGATCTTCTCTGTAGTAATGCGTACCAATTCTGGTCCCAACAATGTTGCTTCACCCACCTCGTCCCAGCATACTGGAGAACGACATTTTCTTCCATACAACGCCTCAAATGGAGCCATACCTATGCTCGCCTGATAACTGTTGTTGTAGGAGAATTCCACCAATGGTAGGTACTTATCCCAACTCCCTTTGAGATCTAGGACACAAAGTCTTAATAGATCTTCAAGAGTTTGAATAGTCCTCTCTGATTGTCCGTCCGTTTGAGGATGGTATGCTGAACTGAATCGTAAATCCGTGCCCATAGCTTTCTGCAAGCTAACCCAAAATCGTGAAGTGAATCTTGGGTCACGATCCGAAACTATGGATACTGGCATGCCATGCAATCTCACAATCTCGTTCACGTACATACTAGCAAGACGTTCAAGGGAATAAGTCTCACGTATCGGCAAGAAATGAGCGGACTTGGTTAATCTATCAACAATAACCCAAATCGCATCTATGCCTTGAGAAACCTTGGGAAGACCTGTAACAAAATCCATAGTAATGTGTTCCCACTTCCATTTCGGAATCTCAAGTGGTTGCAATGGACCCTTTGGTACTTGATGCTCCGCTTTTACACGTTGACAAGTTAAACATCTCGAGATAAACTCCGCGATCTCTCTTTTCATATTGCTCCACCAAAATGTATGTCGAAGATCGTGATACATTTTGGTACTCCCAGGATGGATTGCAAACGGTGTGTTGTGTGCCTCCATCATTATTCTATGCTTCAAGTCAAAATCGTTAGGAACACAAAGTCTGGAGTTGACTCGAAGTATTCCTTCTTCATCGATTCTTGCTTCTGGAATAGCACCTTCTTGCACTTTCTTCTTCATACGCATCAGCTCTATATCCGTAGCTTGAGCAGCTTTAACTTTATCGATTAAAGTCGGTTCTACTCGTATATTTGATATCATCATGTGGGTACTTGGAGCCTTCATCTCTATCTCCATCCTTTGCAAGTCATACAAAATGGGCCTTTGTGTTAAAAACATTGCACTCGTACCCGCATATGATCTTCTACTCAATGCGTCAGCTACTACGTTTGCTTTTCCAGGATGATATTGGATGGTATGATCGTAATCTTTCAACAGCTCAAGCCAACGTCGTTGCCGCATGTTGAGTTCCTTTTGGGTGAAGAAATATTTGAGGCTTTTATGATCTGTATAGATCTCCACTTTCTCCCCATACAGGTAGTGTCTCCAGATCTTCAACGCAAAAACGACTGCTGCCAACTCCAAATCATGAGTAGGATAATTCCTCTCATATTCTTTGAGTTGTCGTGAGGCATAGGCTATGACTTTCCCATGTTGCATGAGAACACATCCTAACCCTTTGCCTGAAGCATCGCTGTAGATAACAAATCCATCCGAACCAGATGGTATTGTCAGAACAGGTGCCGAAATGAGTCTCCTCTTGAGTTCTTGGAAACTCTTCTCGCATTCCTCACTCCATACGAATTTTGTATCTTTCCGAGTCAGCTGAGTTAACGGAGTAGCGATTCGAGAAAATCCTTCCACAAATCTCCGATAATAACCAGCTAAGCCCAGAAAGCTACGTACTTCGGTTACCGACTTCGGTTGCTCCCAACTTTGTATGGCTTCAATCTTCGCCGGGTCGACAGATACTCCATGTTTTGACACCACGTGCCCAAGGAATGCTACTTCCTCAAGCCAGAACTCGCATTTCTTCAGTTTGGCATATAGCTTGTTTTCACGAAGCCTTTGCAGTACCAGCTTCAAATGGCGCTCATGATCTTCACGGCTTTTGGAATAGATGAGGATGTCATCAATAAAGACAACAACGAACTGATCCAAATATTCTTTGAATACACGGTTCATCATATCCATGAAGGCAGCAGGAGCATTAGTCAATCCAAAAGACATTACTAAGAATTCATAATGCCCGTACCGAGTTCTGAAGGCAGTCTTTGGAATATCCTCAGTTTTAATCTTCAGCTGATGATATCCAGAACGAAGATCGATCTTTGAAAAGAATTGTGCTCCTTGCAACTGGTCAAACAGGTCATCAATGCGAGGTAGCGGATACCTATTCTTGATGGTGACATGGTTCAATTCTCGATAGTCAATACAAAGTCGCATACTCCCGTCTTTCTTCTTTACGAATAAAACAGGAGCACCCCAAGGAGACGTACTAGGACGAATAAAACCGATGTCCAACAACTCCTGTAGTTGGACTTTTAACTCCTGAAGTTCAATAGGAGCCATTCGATATGGGGTTTTAGAAATGGGCTTTGTACCGGGTTCAAGGTCAATAAAGAATTCAATTTCTCGTTCCGGGGGTAGACCGGGAAGTTCTTCAGGAAATACATCGGAAATTCTCTAACAATAGAAATATTATTCAAATCTGACTTGTCTTTGTTCAAATCCATAACATGGGCTAAGAAAGCTTGACATCCGTTTTTTAATAAACGAATAGCTTTGTGGCTTGATATGACAGTGACTGATTTTAGTGGTTTAGTAGTTTGAATTCGTATGACAGGTTGGTTAGGAATATGAAAACTAACAACCTTACGAAAACAATCAATTTTAGCATGATGAGTGGTTAACCAATCAATTCCTAAAATCACATCAAAAGCAAGTATCTTTAAAGAGATAAGATCAACAGGTAATGTGATAGTGCCAACTTGGATCATGCAAGATTTATAAACTGTAGATGTAACGAAGGTTTCACCCAACGGAGTTTCAACAGATAAGTTAAAGTCCAATTTCTCCGGAGTCAAGTTTAAACGTTGAGCACAAGCAGGAGAGATAAAAGAATGGGTAGAACCGGTATCTAGTAAAGTATAAACTTCGCAAGAATTCAAGATTAGCTTACCCGTGATCACCTCGTTCGGGTTTCTCACGTTTTGGCCAGTTACGACAAACGCTCTTCCAGGAACCGCTGATTTCGCCTTATCCGGGACAGCCCTTGGAATCACCACTCCCGCTGAACTTGGTTTCGCTATAGTACAATCTCGAGCGATGTGGCCTTCCTTCCCACAGTTGTAACACACCTTGGATTGTTGTGGACAGTTTGGGCTGATATGTCCCTCTTTCCCGCATTTGTAACATCTAACTGGTGGTCGTTCTCCTCCCCTAAAATTTGTTGTTGGTGCTGGTGCTGCTGCTGATGTCTTCCCGTCATTGTTGAATCTCCTCTTTCTGAAATTTCCACTTGACTCACCTCTCCTATTATCATGGCCACGATGACCACCGAGTGGTTACCGCCTTTGTTCGTATTTTTCCCTCCTCGTTGGTTATCATCGCTCTGATGATTGCTGTCACCGGTATGACCCTGGTGGTGGTCCCTCGGTTGAGTATACTCATTATCTCTCTCTAATAATTGGGCCCTGTTGACAACGTCTGAATACAGAGAAAATTTATGAGAGATAAGGTATTGACGAATCTCAGGTTTTAAACCTCTCAGAAACATCCGTGTCATTCGTTCCTCATTTTCGACCAAATGAGGTGCAAACCTGGATAACTCTGCAAACTTCGCCTCGTACTGGGACACCGTCATGTTGTTTTGTTCCAGTCTAATAAACTCAACCTCCTTCATATGACGAATACTTTCAGGAAAGTACTTGTCATTGAACAGTTTTTGAAATGTTTCCCAGGACATGTTGAGTGCGTCAGGCTGGGTACGCTTCACAGACTCCCACCAGTAGTCTGCCTCACCGCGGAACATAAATGTGGCGAATGGAACCTTCTGTTCCTCCGTGCATCCCAAGACATCAAATATCTTGGTAATTTGCTTGACCCACGTTTCCGCCATGATCGGATCCGGCTTTCCCTTAAATTCTGGTGGTCCCAATTCTTTGAACTGCTTAGCTGTGACAAACCGCGCGTTGTTATCATTTCCACCCGTATTCTGCACACGAGTCTCCCTCGTCTGATTTTGCATGAACTGCAAAAAGCTCCTAAACATTCCATCATTCATCGTTTGCTCGGTAACGTTGTTTACAGGAGGAATATTGCCTTCCTGTTGCACGTTCCTCTGGGTAGTGATCAAAGGTGTCTCCATGGTCTGATTTACTCCATTATTAACGTTCTCAGCTGCCATTCTTAAATACTGCCATAAAACAAGGGTTAATAGTCATGTCATATATTATCCCTATACTCTGACCGACCAAATAAACACCAAATAAACTTAGTCAGGTCATACTAGCGAAGGAATTCCCCGTCTCTCCCCTCCTAGTTCTTGTCTCACATCTCAGCCAGGGATCATATCCCTAAGCTCTGATACCAACTGTGACGCCCCCAAAATAGGTATCCAACACCCATTCTGAGTCGCCAAATACATGGTACAGAAAAAAACTACAACTTTATTATACAATTGTCGTGCAAAATACGACAACACATATACTGTGAGTTTAAATACAAATATTGTCTTCTAGACAATATCACACTCAAATAAATCCTCATTACAATTATTCAAACACTATTTTACAGAAATAGTGAGGACTGCTAATACATCTTTCTAGAACCATCACTCCATACCCCGACTAGATCCTGCTATGTTCTCACCTCCTGAGAAAAATGGAACAAAAAGGAAAAGGATGAGCTCAACTAGCCCAGTAAAGAATATTATGACTAAGATAATATACAACAAATTATCGTTAGTCTTCAACAGGGAAAAATCTGATAGAATATAATCGACAACAAGTTTTAGATCAACAACTGCAGCGGAAACAGCAAACCATTAGAAGAGTCAAGTAGAGAAAGAATTCTACTATCTTCTAAGATTTAAAAGTCCATCATCAATATTTTATCCCTGTAACATCAATTAATAATCATCTTTATCCAAATATTCATCTTTGCACTACAGGCCAAAGATATTCATTTGTATCATCAGTCGGTCATGTTCATCTCAACACCTGTTCATCTTTGCACTACAGGCCAAAGATATTCATCAAGTAATTATACATCTTTGCACTACAGGCCAAAGATATTCAGTAATATCATCATTTAGGACTGAGGATGATGAAAAATATCTTAAAGAGAACGAATCCAATGAGACAGAAGGACAAATAGTAGGGATTCGTATAACAGTTTATCCAAGATCAATAATACTTCATAATAATCAATTGTGAAGCAGAATTCAAAAATAAAGATCAAAACATGGATACAATCAAAGATAGTAACCATAATAGACATCTTGGACAAAAAGGAAAAATTTTATTTTTCGGTGAATAGTGCCGTATTCGTGAATAGTACCGTATACGTGAATAGTGCCGTATACATGAATAGTAACCCCGACACAAAAAGTTCCAAATTTGATAAAAACTCATATCAATATTTCAGCATAATGATATTGAAGAAAATAATATCATTTAAGAAGAAAATAATATCCCTTACCTCAAAATATCAGTACTTCTGGTCGGAATACCGGTATAAGGCTGAAAGAAACTTGCTCTGATGAATAGAAACTCTCAAAGTATCTAAATACTCACAAAATACACTCAATAATCTAGAGAGAGAAAGAGAGAAAACTTGTTTCTGGTGTGATTTTCAATTCTAACTTAGCCCTCTATTTATAGGAAAATTTTGGTAGGTTTGACCTGCAACCTGATGGCTTTACCTGCTACTATTCCCACCCACCACATTTGAAATATAATTCAGCACATTTCTTCACCAACCACAAGTGGGGCCCACCAATTCTAGAATTTTCCACCAAAATGATAAACTCCGAAAATTCAACAATTTCTGAACCAGTCATCTTGTAAAATTCGTAATAAATCATACGTTCATTTTTAACGGTTCAAAATTTGTGGACATATACTCAACTTATATATGTATAACATATCCAAAAATTACCACGATCCAACGGTCGGATTAAAAATTATAACCCCCGTAAAATATCTCAAAAACCCTGATTTTTAATACCTCCATTCCGACAAAAATATGGATAAAAACCTCAACATTAACTCCTTCATTTTTAACCAAAAAAATATATCCCTCATTTATATCCACATAAAATAAATATTTCCTTATCATATGAATCAATAATTAATTATTCACAAATAATATTACAGAATCACATTTATGACAACCAGGCCGTTCCCAGGAAAGAGGGGGCTTTCCAATAAGGATTTCTCCTTACTGGCGCGCAATTAGATGACCAAACCTCTCCTTAGACAGAACTTTCTAGACATTGCCAATAATGTTATCTAATAATATTATTCAAATAATATGAATTATTGATCTGATAATGGGAAATACTGTGCAGTAACAATTATTGAAACAACAATAATATGAAATATCAATGCAGCAATTATTGAACCAAAAAAATAAAATATTGAACAGTAATCACTGTAACAATTATTGAGTAGTGCCTTCTTGCGTACGAATCAATAATTCAACTATACTGTGCAATCCGTGTGCTACTGTGCAACCACGCGTTATTACTGTATTTTTAACCACCGGGTATTTCAACAGTGTTAACGGTAACAACTACGCCGTTATTAATAAACAACTTATACTTGTCGTTTTCTTCATCCAATCGCTTTCCGTTATGGGGCCCACACAAGGCTGCGCCGTCGTACGAATATTCCCCGACAGCAAGAATATTCCACGACCAAACGAATATTCCCCGACAAAATGAATATTTTATAACCACTTGCTTATTTTGTAAAATTTGCACATTTCACCCATAACCAAAGTATTATATCAAATTAACCCCTTATTATTCACAATAATATTTAGAGAAAATTTGATTTTATTCATTAATAAGTTGGGGTCTTACAACCGGAGGTTCAGCATCAACCCCAGATCGCAATCTGGGAGTAATCGTTCCAATCTTGGAGAACCCCGAGGCATGAAGATCAATACCAGAACTCACACCGGAGAAGACTGATTAATCTCGGAGATAACCCCAAGGTATCCAGTCTCAGCCCTAAACATGGGAATAGCCTCCAACCTTGGTGATAGCCCCAAGGAAAGCAATTTCGGCAATAACTCCGAAAATGCTTGTTACAAGTGCAACCAGCTTCAATCTCGGCGCTCACAACGAGATACACTGTATCAGCCTGGCGATGACATCGGGAAGATAGACACACCTCAAAGATGACAACGAGGACTTTCAACCAATTGCAGCAGTCCAATCCCAGCGAAGCTGAGCAACGTCTGCTTTATCGACCCAACCCGGCAATAACACCGGTAAGGGGCAACATCGTCATCTGACCAATATGATGCCACGCCAAGTCGTCTCAACACATCTACGCAACAATGGCCCATAAGGCTAACCAATCCCGAGTTGCTATTGTGCGGGGTAACGGATGCAAGTTGAAGCTTGAAGACCGGAGGGCACCGTCCCATCTTCAAAGACTTCGTACAAACTCTCGACAATGGCGGTCCGAAATAGGTCCTGTATACCTCAAACGGATGCCCGAATTGCACTTCAGAAAAACTGAGTGGACATTACAGTGCCCGCGTGCACGTACTTCGAGACGACCCGACCTGACCAAACCGGGCCGACCCGACCCGCCTCTGGTACACCCGCGGCTGAGCCGCAGGTACACCTGCGGCACCTTTTGCCTATAAATAAGAGGCTTGGGGTGCTGATTTTTAAGAGAAAAAAGACGGGAAAACCCTGCAGAATTCGCTCTACACTTGCCATACAGTGTATTTTCCCACTTTAAACACCTGTGAGCTCATATATAGCCCTCTTTTGTACCTACAAAAGCCTGTGTTTACTCGCTCTAAAGATATAGAAGTCTTCTTTGGCAGCCCACTGCAAGCCTTCTCACACACTTAGAGTCTTTCTCTTCATTTTTGCACACACCCTTTTACACGTTGAGAGTCGTGTTGCTTGCTTTTGCCTGGACTTTGGTCCGTGGTTTCATTTCAGTCTATATATATATATATATATATATATATATATCTTATATATATTTACATATATATTGACTAACATTACCGAGTTATGCCTCGGTTGAGCCTAGACTTTGGTCTGGAGCGTTTATTTGTTTTTCTATATATATATTTTTATATATATGAACTGTGTATCGGACTTTATTCGATTGAGCCTAAACTTTGGTTTAGTGCGTTTATTGCTTTAATATAATATACTTATATATATTAACTGTGTGTCGGACTTTGTTCGATGAGCCTAAACTTCGGTTTGGTGCGTTTAATTGCTTTCTTATATGTATATACTTATATATATAAACTGTGGTCGAACTCCGTTCGATGAGCCTGGATTTTACATCCGGTGCGTTTACTCGCTTTTATATATATATACTTATATATATGAACTGCTATTGAACTCTGTTCGGTGAGCCTGAATTTTATATCCGGTGCGTTTACATGCTTTTATATATATATATATATATATATATATATATATATATATATATATATTTACATTTCGTCCCACCTGGAGTTTACTTCGTGGTGGTTGACCCTTTTTACAGCTTTTTGTACATTTCGTCCCGCCTGGAGTTTCCTCCGTGGCGGTTGATAGCCTTTAACAGCTTTATTTACATTTCTGGTCCCCCATGGAGCTACTTTGTGGTTGGTGATCATGTCTGTATATATATATTTACGGCTTTTATATATATACCTGCTTACTGCTTTCATACAAATTGCGGTATCATGTGAGCCTAGGAATCATGTGATCACAGATTCATCCCATTGGATCTAGATTCGGTTCCCGTGATGGACATTTTTAGCTGTAAGCACATTGTAAATTATTCTGCGGTGTCTGAATTTCCTCAGATGGTTTCCATACCCACGAGGAAGTCGGCATTATTTTGTACATTATTTTCGTACGGATGCTTCGCAGCCGTCAAATAAAATCAACCAAGCCGTGCATTTAATAAAATGGGAGTGCAAAAGGCCTCAATTACTATTGAGCGTCAGGGTTTGAAAAACCTCTTTTATAAAACATCATTGCCATATCTTGCTAAAATTGAATTTTTACATAAATTCAAATCCTGTGTATATAGGTGCGAACGAGGCCTCGTACCACTTTCAAATAACAACACATTGACTCACACACACAAACATTCAGATAATAGTTTCTTGAAAAGAGGCGGTCACCGTGGTAACACGGATGTCGAGGGGCGCCTAACACCTTCCCCCCGCATAACCAAGTCCCCGGACCCTAAATGAATCTCGATTTCACCGACCCGTATAGCAGTGTCACATCACTAGGTCAATGTGCAAATATGTTCTCGGTTGTGTTGGTACAACTATTTAAAAAACCAACTGGCGACTCTTAACAGTCCATCGTCGACATTATACATGTCGAACCTTTTTCACTTATTTTTTCAAACAAATCTCACCTAAAATGAGAACACCAAAGAACAAGTAACGGAAAGGGACATCTAAAAATCCCGACGTCGACAAACTGCATAAACCAATGTATATGTAAACATCGGATCTTTAAAACGGCATCTTGGGGTTTGTACCGAGAGATCGGATTTAAGACCCCGTGATAGTGAAAACCTTTAATTGCAGGGTTTCAGATCTATCTATATGACTTTCAATCCCGGATATGATCCGACCCTATTTAATGATTTTTACTTACATGACCACCAAAACAGCTTCCCAAAATAAATAGCAAAAAGCTTTTATAATAAAAGGAAGTATCAAAGGACCTTGATTCCTATTTGACGAAGGATTCGAAAACCTTATTTTCCCAAATATCATTTATATATATATATATATATATATATATATATATATTCTAAAAATGAACCTTTATCTAAATCGAATCCTTTGTGCATAGGTCCAAAAAGGTACAACACTACTTTTAAAGTAAAAGTCATTCATAAAACGCAAATAAAGCAATGAGCTTTCACAATAACATAGCACATCAATGCGAGACTAGATCAATCTAGGTTAATAAATGGAATTATCAAAGGACCTTGATTCCTATTTGACTAAGGATTTGAAAATCTTATTTTTTTTAAAACATCACTTCAATACACTTTATTTAAATTTGGATTTTTCAATAAATCAAATCTTTCGTGTAAGACCCCGAATTTTATGAAATAAAAGTATTCAATTTTTCTTATAATTACTATTCAGTAAATGGTTAAATTGATAAAAGTTTAAAGTTATGAGTGAAATATGATTTTTTTTCAAAATAAGCAAGTGGTTATAAAATAATCATTGTTGTCGGGGAATATTCGTTTGGTCGTGGAATATTCTTTCTGTCGGGGAATATTCGTACGACGGCGCAGCCATTTGTGGGCCCCATAACAGAATAACTGTCGGGTGAAGAAAATGACAAATTTGAGTTTTACAAATAACGGCGTAGTTGTTACCGTTAACACTGTTGGAATACCCGGTGGTTAAAATACAGTAATACGCGTTATTGCACAGTAGCACACGGTATTGCATAGTATTTTTGAAATTATTGATTCTTACGTAAGAAGGCACTACTCAATAATTGTTACAGTAATTACTGTTCAATATTTTATTTTATTGATTCAATAATTGCTGCGTTGATATTTTATATTATTGTTGTTTCAATAATTGTTGCTGCACAGTATTTTCTATTATCAGATCAATAATTCATATTATTTGAATAGTATTATTAGATAGCATTATTGACAATGTCTAGAAAGTTCTGTCTAAGGAGAGGTTTGGTCATTTAATTGCGCGCCAGTAAGGATAAATTCTTATTGGAAAGCCCCCTCTTTCCTGGGAACGGCCTGGTTGTCATAAATGTGATTCTGTAATATTATTTGTGAATAATTAATTATTGATTCATATGATAAGAAAATATTTATTTTATGTGGATATAAATGAGGGATATATTTTTGTGGTTAAAAAAAAATGAAGGAGTTAATGTTGAGGTTTTTATCAGTATTTTTATCGGAATTGAGGTATTAAAAATCAAGGTTTTTGAGATATTTTGCGGGGGTTATAATTTTTAATCCGACCGTTGGATCGTGATAATTTTTGGATATGTTATACATATATAAGTTGAGTATATGCCCACAAATTTTGAACCGTTAAAAATGAACGTATGATTTGTTATGAATTTTAAGAGGTGGCTGATTTAGAAATCAGGTTATAAATCATTTTTGGTGGAAAATTCTAGAATTGGTGGGCCCCACTTGTGGTTGGTGAAGAAATGTGCTGAATTATATTTCAAATGTGGTGGGTGGGAATAGTAGCAGGTAAAGCCATCAGGTTGCAGGTCAAACCTACCAAAATTTTCCTATAAATAGAGGGCTAAGTTAGAATTGAAAATCACACCAGAAACATAAGCTTTCTCTCTTTCTCTCTCTAGATTATTGAGTGTATTTTGTGAGTATTTAGATACTTGGTGAGTTGCTATTCATCAGTGCAAGTTTCCTTCAGCCTTATACCGATCAGAAGTACTGCTCTTTTGAGGTAAGGGATAGTAAGGGATATTAAGGGATTTTAAGGGTTGTTATGATTTTCAGTTTCGTAATTTTTCTGATCTTCAAAAATTCTAGAAAAATTTGAAATGATATTTTGATGAGTTTTCTTGATTGTGTCCAAAAATGGTGATTTTTGGATGTATAGATTGAGAGTTATGAATTTTATGAGAAAAGACTATTTTAAAAGTAACAGCTTATAATTTCTTGTGGTTAACTCCAAAATTGATGAAATTTTTATTGGGAGTACATGTATATGATAGAAGTATACTCTGTAAATTTCAGAATTTTTAGACAAAAGTACAATTTTTGATAAATGTCTAAATATTCGGCTATTTTGGCCATATGAAAAATAGTAAATGACTTTTAAAAATTCTGAGAAAAATATATGTGCACTATGGGACTATATTATGCTAAATCTCAGAAAAGAAATATTTTTGAAACTGATTTGGTATTTTTTATGAAAATGGTCTAGTTATGAGTAAATGAATTAAATATGTTTTGTGAGGAAAGAAAATTGGAAAATAGGATTTTATGGCTTGAGAATCCTATATGAGGTATATGCAGATTTTTGATGAGGGTTTTGGCTATTGATGATGAAATCTTAAGAGTTGACATTTTATGATGATTAAATGCATTAATTAGTAAAGTGTAAACAATTTAAATAAATTGTTTATAAGCTTAAGAAATGTTATTCTTTCAATATCATTATACCGAAATATTGGTATAGATTTTATTGTGGAATTTCTATCTTTTTGAGTCGAGGTTACTATTCATGAGTTACTATTCACGACAAAATTGGTTTCTTTTTCTAACCAAATTATAGTTGATTTATGAATATTGCTCTTGAAATTAAATCCATGTTTTGACCATATTATTTTTATAATCATATATAACATTTTTATAACCCTGATGTTGAAATTCTCTTTCGCTTGAGTGTAAAGATGGGTAAATTATTGGTATGATCATGACTATGGGTTCTCTTTGGCCAGTAGTGCAAAGTTGAATTGTTGACTGGTATGATCATGACCATTGAATTTATAATTGAATATCTTTAGCTTAAGTGCAAAGGTGAAATGATCAACATGGTTATAATTATTGTTTATATAAATTCTGAAATGATTATATATTTCTTTGAGATATTAATATATTTGGCCTGTAGTGCAAATATGAACTGTTGATGAATATATTTGACCTGTAGTGCAAATATGAACTGTTGATGAATATCTTTGGCCGTAGTGCAAAGATGAATTATTGATGAATATCTTTGGCCTGTAGTGCAAAGATGACCTGTTGTTGAATATCTTTGGCCAGTAATGCAAAGATGAACGGTTGAGGAATATCTTTGGCCTGTAGTGCAAAGATGAATTGTAGATGAATATCTTTGGCCTGTAGTGCAAAGATGGTCTGTTGATGAATATCTTTGGCCCGTAGTGCAAAGATAAACTGTTGTTGAATATCTTTGGTCGTAGTGCAAAGATGGATTTATTAGTATGATTATGAACAGGAACTGTGATTTGGTATAACCATGATCTTTGATGTTTCAGGTAAAGACATGTGATGAAAATATTCTTCGTCCTGGGTGCGAAGAAAAATTTAGAATCACAATTATGATTATGAGTTATTCATATGATTGTGGAAAGGAACTGTTGATTGATGTTACAGGGATAAAACATTGTTGATGGATTTTTAACATGGAGAAGATAATAGACTTTATAGTCTATTTGACTCTTCTAATGGATTGCTCGTTCCGCTGCAACTATGGTTGAAATTTTTATCATTTACCATATGTTCTAAATCTCTGATTTATTATTGATGAAGGCTATTGATAATTTAATTATCTTTAGTCATGATATTCTTTACTGAGCTAGTTGTGCTCACCCTTTTGCTTCACAATTCCTTTCAGGTAATAAGAGTGTAGCTGGGTCGAGCGAGGGTAACGGGGAAATAGAACAGTGGTCTCTAGCTGTGGATGTTCTCCCGAAGCAGTATAGAAAAGTTTATTTAGTAGTTATATTTGGTGAATCCAATAGGGTAAGGTGTACCCAACGTTGGAAGGGTGGTTTGCCACTATCATACAAGATGTCTAACGACATACAACCTCGTGTCATCATAAGACAGGGATGTGCTCATCCACTTGCTGAGTATATATACGAGCACTACCTATATAATCTTGGTGTTTGTTTAAAGTATAATTCTCAATTAGAGACAGTAGATATAATGATATGTCAAGAGAAGACTCACCATTGGGAAGAATATGATAGTAATCTTCTCGTTTTTCTTTGGGGTCTATTGGGTCAACCAAGGATAATTCTGTGGCCATATGATATCTATCATAACCTAGACGCGTGGCCTCCCATGTACGAAGGTTTCCTTGAGCACTTCCCAAAGATTCTAATTTCTAAAACAGTTTTTGACTATACCTTTATGTAAGGTGTTATTGTGAGGTGATGTCCACGGTTGGAACATGAGTCACATTTGGTATATATTTGTATCCAAACTCACAGCATATGTGTTGTTGTATTTTGCACGACAATGGTTGTAATAAAGTTGTAGTTATTTTCTGTACCATGTATTTGACGACTCAGAATGGGTTGGTTGGAATGGACCTATTTTGGGGTCGTTACAGGTGGTATCAGAGCTATAAGTAAAGAGCCCCGAGCCTCTCGCTGGTGACTTCCTGTTGATGGGGGATGCACCGAAGCCAGACTCTCCGTAGGGGACGCCGTTCTGCGGTGGCAAACTGATAGGTACCACTGTGAGGTGCTGTCCACTGATGGGACGTGAGTCACAGGTGGTATCAGAGCTTAGGGATATGATCTTTGGCGGAGATCGGGGAATATAACTAGGAGGGGAGAGATGAGTAAATCCTTCGCTAGTGTGTCCTACCTAAGCTTATTTGTTGGTCAGTCATAATATCGAGATATTATGTGATATGTTAATTTGTTAAATTAACCCTTGTTTTGAAGCTGTATTCTAGAAAGATATCTGAAATACAGGAGATGAGCAATGGAGAAATAATGATGATAAGGAAGATGGAATCTGAAATGAAAGCAAGGTATTCTCAACTCTTTGAAATACCAGGTACGTAAATTTCGGGGACGAAATTTCATAAGGAGGGGAGATTGTAAGACCCCGAATTTTATGAAATAAAAGTATTCAATTTTTCTTATAATTACTATTCAGTAAATGGTTAAATTGATAAAAGTTTAAAGTTATGAGTGAAATATGATTTTTTTTCAAAATAAGCAAGTGGTTATAAAATAATCATTGTTGTCGGGGAATATTCGTTTGGTCGTG
Organism: Panax notoginseng; assembly: GCA_016801055.1. Classification (NCBI taxonomy): domain Eukaryota; kingdom Viridiplantae; phylum Streptophyta; class Magnoliopsida; order Apiales; family Araliaceae; genus Panax; species Panax notoginseng. The sequence continues at coordinate 52,278,043 of CM029017.1, forward strand.
GAATATTCTTTCTGTCGGGGAATATTCGTACGACGGCGCAGCCATTTGTGGGCCCCATAACAGAATAACTGTCGGGTGAAGAAAATGACAAATTTGAGTTTTACAAATAACGGCGTAGTTGTTACCGTTAACACTGTTGGAATACCCGGTGGTTAAAATACAGTAATACGCGTTATTGCACAGTAGCACACGGTATTGCATAGTATTTTTGAAATTATTGATTCTTACGTAAGAAGGCACTACTCAATAATTGTTACAGTAATTACTGTTCAATATTTTATTTTATTGATTCAATAATTGCTGCGTTGATATTTTATATTATTGTTGTTTCAATAATTGTTGCTGCACAGTATTTTCTATTATCAGATCAATAATTCATATTATTTGAATAGTATTATTAGATAGCATTATTGGCAATGTCTAGAAAGTTCTGTCTAAGGAGAGGTTTGGTCATCTAATTGCGCGCCAGTAAGGAGAAATTCTTATTGGAAAGCCCCCTCTTTCCTGGGAACGGCCTGGTTGTCATAAATGTGATTCTGTAATATTATTTGTGAATAATTAATTATTGATTCATATGATAAGAAAATATTTATTTTATGTGGATATAAATGAGGGATATATTTTTGTGGTTAAAAAAAAATGAAGGAGTTAATGTTGAGGTTTTTATCAGTATTTTTGTCGGAATTGAGGTATTAAAAATCAAGGTTTTTGAGATATTTTGCGGGGGTTATAATTTTTAATCCGACCGTTGGATCGTGATAATTTTTGGATATGTTATACATATATAAGTTGAGTATATGCCCACAAATTTTGAACCGTTAAAAATGAACGTATGATTTGTTATGAATTTTAAGAGGTGGCTGATTTAGAAATCAGGTTATAAATCATTTTTGGTGGAAAATTCTAGAATTGGTGGGCCCCACTTGTGGTTGGTGAAGAAATGTGCTGAATTATATTTCAAATGTGGTGGGTGGGAATAGTAGCAGGTAAAGCCATCAGGTTGCAGGTCAAACCTACCAAAATTTTCCTATAAATAGAGGGCTAAGTTAGAATTGAAAATCACACCAGAAACATAAGCTTTCTCTCTTTCTCTCTCTAGATTATTGAGTGTATTTTGTGAGTATTTAGATACTTGGTGAGTTGCTATTCATCAGTGCAAGTTTCCTTCAGCCTTATACCGATCAGAAGTACTGCTCTTTTGAGGTAAGGGATAGTAAGGGATATTAAGGGATTTTAAGGGTTGTTATGATTTTCAGTTTCGTAATTTTTCTGATCTTCAAAAATTCTGGAAAAATTTGAAATGATATTTTGATGAGTTTTCTTGATTGTGTCCAAAAATGGTGATTTTTGGATGTATAGATTGAGAGTTATGAATTTTATGAGAAAAGACTATTTTAAAAGTAACAGCTTATAATTTCTTGTGGTTAACTCCAAAATTGATGAAATTTTTATTGGGAGTACATGTATATGATAGAAGTATACTCTGTAAATTTCAGAATTTTTAGACAAAAGTACAATTTTTGATAAATGTCTAAATATTCGGCTATTTTGGCCATATGAAAAATAGTAAATGACTTTTAAAAATTCTGAGAAAAATATATGTTCACTATGGGACTATATTATGCTAAATCTCAGAAAAGAAATATTTTTGGAACTGATTTGGTATTTTTTATGAAAATGGTCTAGTTATGAGTAAATGAATTAAATATGTTTTGTGAGGAAAGAAAATTGGAAAATAGGATTTTATGGCTTGAGAATCCTATATGAGGTATATGCAGATTTTTGATGAGGGTTTTGGTTATTGATGATGAAATCTTAAGAGTTGACATTTTATGATGATTAAATGCATTAATTAGTAAAGTGTAAACAATTTAAATAAATTGTTTATAAGCTTAAGAAATGTTATTCTTTCAATATCATTATACCGAAATATTGGTATAGATTTTATTGTGGAATTTCTATCTTTTTGAGTCGAGGTTACTATTCATGAGTTACTATTCACGACAAAATTGGTTTCTTTTTCTAACCAAATTATAGTTGATTTATGAATATTGCTCTTGAAATTAAATCCATGTTTTGACCATATTATTTTTATAATCATATATAACATTTTTATAACCCTGATGTTGAAATTCTCTTTCGCTTGAGTGTAAAGATGGGTAAATTATTGGTATGATCATGACTATGGGTTCTCTTTGGCCAGTAGTGCAAAGTTGAATTGTTGACTGGTATGATCATGACCATTGAATTTATAATTGAATATCTTTAGCTTAAGTGCAAAGGTGAAATGATCAACATGGTTATAATTATTGTTTATATAAATTCTGAAATGATTATATATTTCTTTGAGATATTAATATATTTGGCCTGTAGTGCAAATATGAACTGTTGATGAATATATTTGACCTGTAGTGCAAATATGAACTGTTGATGAATATCTTTGGCCGTAGTGCAAAGATGAATTATTGATGAATATCTTTGGCCTGTAGTGCAAAGATGACCTGTTGTTGAATATCTTTGGCCAGTAATGCAAAGATGAACGGTTGAGGAATATCTTTGGCCTGTAGTGCAAAGATGAATTGTAGATGAATATCTTTGGCCTGTAGTGCAAAGATGGTCTGTTGATGAATATCTTTGGCCCGTAGTGCAAAGATAAACTGTTGTTGAATATCTTTGGTCGTAGTGCAAAGATGGATTTATTAGTATGATTATGAACAGGAACTGTGATTTGGTATAACCATGATCTTTGATGTTTCAGGTAAAGACATGTGATGAAAATATTCTTCGTCCTGGGTGCGAAGAAAAATTTAGAATCACAATTATGATTATGAGTTATTCATATGATTGTGGAAAGGAACTGTTGATTGATGTTACAGGGATAAAATATTGTTGATGGATTTTTAACATGGAGAAGATAATAGACTTTATAGTCTATTTGACTCTTCTAATGGATTGCTCGTTCCGCTGCAACTATGGTTGAAATTTTTATCATTTACCATATGTTCTAAATCTCTGATTTATTATTGATGAAGGCTACTGATAATTTAATTATCTTTAGTCATGATATTCTTTACTGAGCTAGTTGTGCTCACCCTTTTGCTTCACAATTCCTTTCAGGTAATAAGAGTGTAGCTGGGTCGAGCGAGGGTAACGGGGAAATAGAACAGTGGTCTCTAGCTGTGGATGTTCTCCCGAAGCAGTATAGAAAAGTTTATTTAGTAGTTATATTTGGTGAATCCAATAGGGTAAGGTGTACCCAACGTTGGAAGGGTGGTTTGCCACTATCATACAAGATGTCTAACGACATACAACCTCGTGTCATCATAAGACAGGGATGTGCTCATCCACTTGCTGAGTATATATACGAGCACTACCTATATAATCTTGGTGTTTGTTTAAAGTATAATTCTCAATTAGAGACAGTAGAGATAATGATATGTCAAGAGAAGACTCACCATTGGGAAGAATATGATAGTAATCTTCTCGTTTTTCTTTGGGGTCTATTGGTCAACCAAGGATAATTCTGTGGCCATATGATATCTATCATAACCTAGACGCGTGGCCTCCCATGTACGAAGGTTTCCTTGAGCACTTCCCAAAGATTCTAATTTCTAAAACAGTTTTTGACTATACCTTTATGTAAGGTGTTATTGTGAGGTGATGTCCACGGTTGGAACATGAGTCACATTTGGTATATATTTGTATCCAAACTCACAGCATATGTGTTGTTGTATTTTGCACGACAATGGTTGTAATAAAGTTGTAGTTATTTTCTGTACCATGTATTTGACGACTCAGAATGGGTTGGGTGGAATGGACCTATTTTGGGGTCGTTACATTTCGTGCATAGGTCCAAAGAAGTAAAACACTACTTTCAAAAGCAAAAGTCGTTCAAATACGCAAATCAAACTTAGAACAACTAATACAATCAAAGTGCGCAAACACACCCACACTCTCACACACACCCTCACACTTTATGCTTAGGAAAAATAACAAGAAGAGGTAACCGTGTTTTTCAGGAAGTCGGGGGTGCCTAACACCTTCCCCTCGCTTAATCAAGCCCCCGAATTTCTCGAATCTTAGGTTTCAAAACCATTCTTATCTTATAGAGTCATATATTGGGCCACATTTTGAAAACCTTTCAAACCCGGATGTGTTGGTACATCCATTGTAAATACATACCAAAATGAAATTTAGGTAGGTACACTTAGAAGGAGGGGTTAAATAAGTGTGGGAACAAACAGTTTCAAACTTTTGATTCAATAAAAATTCTTTTGGATATTCAATGCAGGAGGCTAGATTCTAAATCCTTATAGATTAAAATGTTAAGACAAGATGTTGAATTGATGTAAGACTTTCTAAAATGCTTAATTTAGAGATTTAGCCTTTTTTAGAATGTGATTATGTGAAAACGATTTGCTAAATTAGTTTTGTAAATTTATAGATATAGAATGCAGGCTGCTGGATAGTTAGCAGAATGATGAGATAATTTACCACAATAAACAATCACATGAACACAAGGAATTTTTACGTGATTCAGCCCCTATCCTCTATTCTAATAGCTTAATCCACGTCCAATACCAACTAGTATTGGAGACTCTCTTTATTAATTAACTTTGTTTACAATTTAACCGCTTTACAAGACAAGTTTCACAACCTTTGAGTACTTATACTCCCCAAGCACCTTTGCTCATCGTGCACCTATGCACCCATAAGCACCTACGTTTCCTTGAACTTGCTTGCAAAACCCCTAATCCAACCCGGATTAGAAACCTTATACTAACAACTTAGTCTACCACATATTTAGAGAATTGATCAAGGATATGACAACAAAATAAACTATGATCAAAGCAATAATTATATCAACAATTCAAGTCTCAACTATTTATGCAATGATCAATGAAAAGATATTACCAGTAAAGCTCCAAATATGAAAGTTGAGAACTAATTTGAATTAACACTTTCACCGTCAGCTTATTTCTTCATAATAGATATAATTCTTTGAATGGCGTATAAAGAATAATTCGAAAATACAGTACAAGCAGTTTATTGTTTATATTATGTATTGATTTTCTACACTCCTCTCTTTCTATTGAACCAACCCATCCTTTTATAGATATGAAGACCATTTGGCCGTTGCTAAATTATTTCAATTACATAACCTTTGCCAATCATATCTTTATGTCGTTGTTATGATTTATCCTATAAGGCATGGACATTGTTGGTTTTAACAATCAATATATATACAGATTTTCTCTTATAAGGATTCAAAATAAGGACTCAAAATAAGGATTGTATTTTTTTTTGCTTTTTTTTTAAAACAACTAAAAAAAATATTTAATATTTTATGGAACTGAAATTTTTTCATAATACAATGTTTTGGACGTGTTTTGGATACCTATACCAAAAAATGGTGGTACAGTCTACACAGACTGTACATACATGTTTTTATTATACGTACCAAAATCACACCCAAAACATTTTTTTAAAAAAAACTTTCAGTTCCATAAAATATTAAATTTTTTTTTAGTTATTTTAAAAAAAAAGCAAAAAAAAGTAAAAAAAATAGAGTCCTTACTTTGAGTCCTTATAAGAGAAAACTTATATATATATATATATATATGCCACTAATAGCCGGACACGCAGTTTGGATATTTTTTATGCGTTTATTGAGATCAAATCCCATGATTTGATCAATCACATATTTCTAGACTTCCATTATGTAAAATCACGTGGCAAGATATGAATTCTATTTAAGTGATCTGTTACTTTATTCTTTATGGAAACTAAAAGATGTCCATGAAAACATATGCCCATCTGCCAGATAATTCAAAAACACCAACTAAATTATTGTCTCTTAATTACTCAACTGTTTTCATTTACTAAATGGATGGCAATTAATATTTTAAAAATACTTCCATATTAATTTCATGCAATTCAAAAATATTTTCATATTTATTTTGAAACTCTAATTAATTTAGATTTGCCTTCACTAATTAGCTTTCCAAAAATTACTCCAATTAATTGATCCATGCTAATTGATTCTAAATATATGAATATTTATTTGCTTAATCAATTTTAAGGAAAGTTAAATCAATTCACGAATAACTCAATTCCAAGTTATATGGTATAGATTTATGTAAAGAATCAAAATCTATTTTAAATTAATTCCTTTAATTATAAAAATATTTTAAAATTAACTTTTCAAAAATTAATAATACAGTCCCAAGATGTATGACCAATTGATTTTGTAACCGTTATGTGATTTGTCCAAAAAATTATTGCTAATATGCTATATATACGTTGAAGAAAGCCATAAGGAGATATGTATATAAGGTAATGACTATATCTGACAATTGACGTCTTGTCCCAAAAACGTGACCATCATGCTTTCAATTACTAATCATGCTAATATAAGTCCATCATTTCTAAAGTATCAGGCATGATTTACTTCACTAAAAATAGGTACCTTTAATATCAACTTTTAATCAATTCACGAGCCAATTAATTTTAGGAACAATCAGCACTTAAAATTATTTTGAATGCAATATAATGTCCTAGATCACTTAAATAAAATTCGGCACATTTAAAATATCATATTTGATTTTGAAAGCCCAATTATTTTATTCCATTATTAATTAAATTACTTCCATAAATATATTCATGATGCAATGCAATGCAAATCGTAGAGCCCTGATTGAGAAATAATTAAAACTAGTATCTTACATTTATTTCCTAATGACTCAAGCCATTCTTCAAGCCTTCATGTCTTCAATCCTTTAATAAATCAAAGCTTCAAGAATTATTTTAATATCCTGTAAATGCATAAGTAAACATTTTAGTACAATAGGAAAGTCATCATCAAAACCTAATGTTGGAATATGACCAAGTCAACATTCTCCCCCTTTTTGATGATGACAATATAATAATTATGGCTCCCCCTAAAACCATGCATATATTAAAATATTTTTGACAGAAGATATTCAATATGAACTCATCATGTACCTCAATCTGTTTCAACATGATTAGACAAAACATATCATAATTTCTCTCCCCCTTTGTCATCAATCAAAAAGAATAACATATAATTTTTCTCCCCCTTTGTCATTAATCAAAAAGAAAGGAAGGACATTGAAAAATGATGTATACCCGTAGAAAGAATCATGGTTGCTTTTAAGGACTAACAATGGTTGACAAATATGAGTCAAAGAATCTTTTATGTTAACCCAAGTGATTAAAAGATTTGAATATTTTCTTCATAAAGTAAGCTAACCACATAGATTCAAGTAAGCAATCATACCTTTATATTTAGTTACCTCTACGTCAATACCTTTATCATATGATGTGAATTTAATTGATGTACTCATTTGTGTAGCCTTTGATTTAGATTTCTCACACTCAAACCTTTTGATCAACTCTTTTGTGTATTTGGTTTGATGTATATATGTCATCCTTTATTTTCTTTATTTAGAGTCCCAAACAAAAATGGTTAAGTTCTCTCATTAAGCTCATGTTGAACTCCTTCTGCATATACTTAGAAAATAACTCACAAAGAAACTCATTAGTCACTAAATATTATATTGTCTACATATATTGGCATAATGATAGAATCTTTATTTTTATGCTTAAATAATATAGAATCGATTTTATCTTGAGTGAAACCATTTGAGATGAGATACTTACTTAACCTCTTGTATCAAGCCCTTGGAACTTGTTTGAACTTGTCATGATTTGGGTAGTTCTCATACTCAAATCTGGGAGTAATATCTTCAATAATATTCTCGGGTGGATGACTTTTAAGATACTTTGCTGCTTTCGGCATTTCAACTTTCTTTTCTAAGAATATGGTTTGTTGGATAGATAATTAGACGATGCAATATTCTGTTTGTCGAATCCAGTCTGCTGTTTCTTCTTATTGACGAATTCAGTTTGCTCCTTTGGCTTACTCAATTTGTTTATTTTGAGAAGGACCTTTGGCTTTGAGACGTACCTATAAAAAATTCATCCTTTTGGTACCCATATCTTTTTGGGTCCTTTTGGGTTAGTCACATACAAATCACTTTTCTTAATCCACACACTTTTAACTTTCATATTCCTTTTATTTGATGAACAATCTAAATGCCCCTTTAAGCCACATGTTTTACAAGTAGTGAAAGGAGAGCGATAATTTAATTTTAAATGTGATCTAGATTTTAAAATTTTTACATCACTCTTTTTATTTGTTGGATTATAGTCAATTCCTTGTTTTTCAAAGCTAGGTCTTTGTTTACCCAACATAACAGTTAAGTTTTCTTCCCCTTGGACAAATTTAGCCAAAGATGATTTTAGTGAGTCTGTTTCTTTTTGTAGTTCATTCGTTGAAGGATTTTTAATATGAGAATCATCATTAAAAGCATCAATACAAACATCTCTCATTGCTATTTCTTTGTTTAATTTATCAACTTCTTTATTTAAATCATTAACCTTGTTGGAAAGAAATTTGTTATGATTTTCTAAAAAATCATTTTTAGCAATTAAAATATTTTCTTCTTGTGATGATGTATCTTGTTCAACTTCTTTCTTTTCATCAGTTAATATATCAACCTCATTCATTAAAGTATTTACTAAATCTTTTAAGTATACATTCTTTTCTCTTAGTTTTTCATTTTCATGTTTCAAAATATTATAATAAGAAATGGTTACCTCACTCGATTCATAACTTGATTCATTTTCAACTCCCATGAAGCATACTTGGGATATTTCTTCGTTTGCATCAACTTCCACTTCGGACTCATCATCACTCCAAGTAATAAATGCTTTGTTCCTTTTGTTATCGTTGTAGCTTGGTTTGCCTTTGTTCGTTATTTTGAAGCAATCCTTTTTGAAATGGTCTGGGCGTCCGCATTCAAAGCAAGTGTCTTCATTTTGCTTTCCCTTGAATTTGTTGAAGTGATTGCATTCTTTCTCTTAATCTTTCTTTGTAACAACCCTTTGAGCCTTTTTGAAAGTTTTAGAATTTCCTCATCCGAATCGTCCTCTAGTTCCTCTTCATCACCTGCAATAAGAGCTAGAACCTTCTTTCGAGAAGTATCCTCCTCATCATCATATCTTTTTAATTGATGTTCAAATTCTTCTAATTCACCAAATAGAGTTAATGTATTCATAGAAGAAATATTAGGAGAATCTTGAAGAGTTGTAACTTTAGAAGCAAACCTCTTGGGCATAGCCCAAAGTAACTTACGGTTGATCTCACTTTGCGGAATCGTTTTATCAAGGAGCTTCATGGAATTCATTAGTACTAGGAACCTTGCTTGTGCCTCGTTGATAGTTTCAACTTTCTCAAGCTTGAACATTTCATAATCATGCATGAGCATACTAAGCTTGACTTCTCTTACTTTCGATGTACCTTCATGGCTTACTTTTAAAGTATCCCAAATCTCCTTAGCCGTGTTGCATGAGGAAACGTTGTCACTTTCGGATTGCACCAATCCACTAAGGAGTGTGTTCATTGCTTTTGAATCATAGGAGACCACGTGAGTTTCGGTTGAGTCCATTTCCATTAAGGTCTTTAGAGTACCATCTTTTTTTCTTGGAATAACAGGACCATTCTCCACGACCCACCATTCCCAAGGGTCTCTTTTAAGAAATATCATCATTCGAAACTTCCAGAAGTTGTAATTTTTAGCTCCATGAAGTAGTGGAGGTCTAACAGTTGATTGACCTTCTTGAATGATGTCCCAAGTTGTGCCATGCTAGAATCTTTCCCTACAAGTCACCTTTAAGACCAAGATAAGTAGAGCCAAGCTCTGATACCAAATGAAATTTAAGTAGGCACACTTAGAAGGGGGATTGAATAAGTGTGGGAACAAACGGTGTCAAACTTTTGATTCAATAAAAATTCTTTTGGATATTCAATGCAGGAGGCTGCATTCTAAATCCTTATAGATTAAAATGTTAAGACAAGATGTTGAGTTGATGTAAGAGTTTCTAAAATGCTTAATTTAGAGACTTAGCCTTTTTCAGAATGTGATTATGTGAAAACGATTTGCTAAATTAGTTTTGTAAATTTATAGATATAGAATGCAGGCTGCTGGATAGTTAGCAGAATGATGAGATAATTTACCACAATAAACAATCACATGAACACAAGGAATTTTTACGTGGTTCAGCCCCTATCCTCTATTCTAGTAGCCTAATCCACGTCCAATACCAACTAGTATTGGAGACTCTCTATATTAATTAACTTTGTTTACAATTAAACCCCTTTGCAAGACAAGTTTCAGAGCCTTTGAGTACTTATACTCCCCAAGCACCTTTGCTCCCTAGCACCTTTGCTCTTCGTGCACCTATGCTTCCTTGAACTTGCTTGCAAAACCCCTAATCCAACCCGGATTAGAAACCTTAGACTAACAACTTAGTCTACCACATGTTTAGAGAATTGATCAAGGATATGACAATAAAATAAACTATGATCAAAGCAATAATTATATCAACAATTCAAGGCTCAACTATTTATGCAATGATCAATGAAAAGATATTACCAGTAAAGCTCCAAAAATGAAAGTTGAGAACTAATTTGAATTACACTTTCACCATCAGCTTATTTCTTCATAATAGATATAATTCTTTGAATGGCGTATAAAGAATAATTTGAAAATACAGTACAAGCAATTTACTGTTTATATTATGTATTGATTTTCTACACTCCTCTCTTTCTATTGAACCAACCCATCCTTTTATAGATATGAAGACCATTTGGCCGTTGTTAAATTATTTTAGTTACATAACCTTTGCCAATCATATCTTTATGTCGTTGTTATGATTTATCCTATAAGGCATGGACATTGTTGGTTTTAACAATCAATATATATATATATATATATATATATATATATATATATATATATGCCACTAATAGCCGGACACGCAGATTGGATATTTTTTATGCGTTTATTGAGATCAAATCCCATGATTTGATCAATCACATATTTCTAGACTTCCATTATGTAAAATCACGTGGCAAGATATGAATTCTATTTAAGTGATCTGTTACTTTATTCTTTATGGAAACTAAAAGATATGTCAATGAAAACATATGCCCATCTTCCAGATAATTCAAAAACACCAACTAAATTATTGTCTCTTAATTACTCAACTGTTTTCATTTACTAAATGGATGGCAATTAATATTTTAAAAATATTTTCATATTAATTTCATGCAATTTAAAAATATTTCTATATTTATTTTGAAACTCCAATTAATTTAAATTTGTCCTCAGTAATTAGCTTTCCAAAAATTACTCCAATTAATTGATCCATGCTAATTGATTCTAAAGATATGAATATTTATTTACTTAATCAATTTTAAAGAAAGTTCAATCAATTCACGAATAACTCAATCCTAAGATATATGATATAGATTTATGTAAAGAGTCAAAATCTATTTTAAATTAATTCTTTTAATTATAAAAATATTTAAAATTAGATTTTCAAAAATTAATAATACAGTCCCAAGATGTATGACCAATTGATTTTGTAACCGTTATGTGATTTGTCCAAAAATTTATTGCTAATATGCTATATATACGTTGAAGACCACAAGCCACAAGGAGAAATGTATATAAGGTAATGACTATATCTGACAATTGACGTCTTGTCCCAAAAACGTGACCATCATGCTTTCAATTACTAATCATGCTAATGTAAGTACATCATTTCTAAAGTATCAGGCATGATTTACTTTACTAAAAAATAGGTACCTTTAATACCAACTTTTAATCAATTCACCAGCCAATTAATTTTAGGAACAATTAGCACTTAAAATTATTTTGAATGCAATATAATGTCCTAGATCACTTAAATAAAATTCTAGATCACTTAAATAAAATTCGGCACATTTAAAATATCATATTTGATTTTGAAAGCCCAATTATTTTATTCCATTATTAATTAAATTACTTCCATAAATATATTCATGATGCAATACAATGCAAATCGTAGAGCCCTGATTGATAAATAATTAAAGCTAGGATCTTACATTTATTTTCGAATGACTCAAGCCATTCTTCAAGCCTTCATGTCTTCAATCCTTTAATAAATCAAAGCTTCAAGAATTATTTTAATATCCTGTAAATGCATGAGTAAACATTTTAGTACAATAAGAAAGTCATCATCAAAACCTAAGGTTGGAATATGACCAAGTCAACACATACCAACTGGCGACTCTGACATTCGACCCAAGCATTAAAATCAAATCTTTTCATGTCATCGACACATAAATGTCGGTCTCTTCCTAAAATTCACCCTTCAAAATAAAACAAATCAAACGAAACACAAAGGGTAAATAATAAAGGAAAAACATCAATAAAAGGGAATAAGCAAACAAAATAAATATGTGCAAAAGGCTTATTTTTCTAAAAAATCTCGGCGTTGATAGGTAACGACTCTGTTGGGGACCTAGAGGGCTTAGGCCGCATGCAATCTTGTTATTTTCCTTTTTTGTCTTGCATATCGTGTGAATAAATCTCTGTGTGATAAATGCTTTATATTAGTGCATCACACAATGTCACCATTTGCATAACGGTGAGACACGATGTATGAATGTATGTTGTGCAATTCCTCCATCATGAGGCAAACCCGTCGGTTATTTATTACTGGACTCTAAGGTGGCGTTCTCTTGTGAGGCTCAGGAAAGGCACCACTCAGATATGCTACAATTGAAAGATGAGGCATATGCATCAATTAGATTGCGAGGATCTGGGAACCAATTTCAAAAAGCTCACGAGAGTAACCTAAGATAGGTCAGCTTCAGAAAATCTAATGAATGGGAAGTTTTCTCCATGCCCTGTTACTCCTTTATAGCACAAATGTCATACATATTAACTCACATCCTATATCTTACTATCGTCTCATTAAAACAACTGACTCCGATTTTGTAGGAAAAGATTAAAATACATCAAAACCCGATGTATAACATATCATGCATCCACACTTTTCTGCCAGTATCAAAACTAAACTATGTAAATGTTTATGTTCAAGATTGGTCCAAAAACTCGATCTCAAGCCAAGAAGGAATGCCCACCACTTATTAAGATGGTTGATAATAGCGCCTCAGAACCTATACCCGTATCTCGGGAGGAATTTGAGGATTTCAAAAGAAAGATCGCATAGATAGCTGGTCTATTAAAGAAGCAGAGTAAAATAGCTCCAGAGCCTAAAATACAAACTCAACCTGAGTCCTTTGCTTTGAAAGACATTCAAGCATCCAATGAAGAGGGTGGTCGTTAAATGCCCATTCTTATGGCACAACCCAATATCAGCTCCAACAAGGAGACCACAGACAAAAGTCCAGCGAAGGAAATTATAGAACTTTGAGAAGACCGACAAACCAGGGATATCCAAAGCAAAGTTAGACAGATAGAGGAGGCTATCAGATCTATCAGAGGGACCAGCTCCCACAATAGTGTAAACTATTCTGACCTCTGCATATTTCCAAGGGCCAAGTACCCAGATAAATTCTAAGTCATAGAGTTCGAAAAATACAACAGACTAGGAGACCCCTATACCCATCTAAAGGAGTACATTGGAGAGCTTGGGTTCATACGCCGACGATGAAAGCCTTCAAATGTAACTATTTCAGAAGAGTCTTACTGGAGAGGCTAGGACTTGATATGCTAGGTTGGACAACTCAAAGGTCCATAGCTGGGAGGAACTGGCCTATGCCTTCCAAAATCAGTATAGCTTCCAATCCCAGATGGCCCCAGACCGCTACCAGATCACTAAAAATAAAAAATAAGGTAGCGAGTCATTCAGGGAGTATGCCAAAAGGTGGAGGCGTATTGCCGCTCAGGTCAACCCACTGATGAATGAAACGAAAATGGTGATGCCCTTTATAGATGTGCAAGAGGCACCCTACTACGAGATAGTCTTGGCCGGAATAGGCAAACCATTTTCTGAAATGATCAAGCACGGGGAAATGGTCGAGATGGGATTGAAGTTCGATAAGATCAAATATCTATCTGCCCTGGAGGCAGTTGCTGAGCATATTCAATCTGGAAACTATGTCAATACTCCCAAGAGGGCCCATATAAGGAAAGAAGAGGACATATCCTTGATCTTGACAGGACAGTCTGCACATAATGCCAACAATCTGCCTATACGAAGGCAGGGTAATTACCCTTAGTTCCATGCACCCGCAAATCCTCAAAGCCCCACTGCCCAGAAGGTTGGGAAAAATAGTGAGAATAGGAAAAGAAGGGCATTCCTGCTAGGAGACTCCTTAAAAAATGTGTTGGCACTGCTAATTGTTAGCTGATTTCGTAATCAATAAAATACGCACAAGTATACGCAGTCTAACAAGTAATATATGAAAAGTAAGTTGTCGGTCCCACGAGAAATTATCACTAATATTTACTAAGTATCAATTTTATATCGCCTCAGTCTTATCTAAACAACTAAATAAAAGATAGTAGAATAATTTCCACCCCATGCAAGCATTTTGTCAAACACTTGGCGTGCAATGTTTCATTTGAATATCCTAACTCTCTCTATGATTATAGTTGTAAGATCCCGAATTTTATGAAATAAAAGTATTCAATTTTTCTTATAATTACAATTCAATAAATGGTTAAATTGATAAAAAGTTAAAGTTATGGGTGAAATGTGAAAATTTTTCAAAATAAACAAGTGGTTATAAAATAATCATTGTTGTCGGGGAATATTCGTTGGTCGTGAAATATTCTTTCTGTCGAAAAATATTCGTACGACGACGCAGCTATTTGTGGGCCCCATAACGGAAAACGGTCGGATGAAGATAACGATAAAAATTGAGTTTTTATAATTAACGGCGTAGTTATTACCGTTAACACTGTTGGAATACCCGGTGGTTAAAATACAGTAATATGCGTTATTGCACAGTAGCACACGGTATTGCACAGTATTTTTGAAATTATTGATTCTTACGTAAGAAGGCACTACTGAATAATTGTCACAGTAATTACTGTTCAATATTTTATTTTATTGATTCAATAATTGCTGCGTTGATATTTTATATTATTATTGTTTCAATAATTGTTGCTGCACATCATCTCCATTATCAGATCAATAATTTATATTATTTGAATAATATTATTAGATAGTATTATTGGCAATGTCTAGAAAGTTCTGTCTAAGGAGAGGTTTGGTTATCTAATTGCGCGCTAATAAGGAAAAATCCTTATTGAAAAGTCCCCTCTTTCCTGGAAACGGCCTGATTGCCAGTACTGTGATTCTGTAATATTATTTGTGAATAATTAATTATTGATTTATATGATGAAAAAAATATTAATTTTATGTGGATATAGATGGAGAAAATTTTTAAAGTGACAATTGTTGAAAAATGATATTTTATCTTTTCTGATAAAATAATTTATTATTATATTTAATAATATAATAATGGTGATAGTTTTACAATGAATGTGAGATATATGAATATATGAGAAGGAAGAGTATTTTTTTGTTGTATTAAATAATTAACACATGTTTTGTGTGTCGGTGGACCCCATTTCTTGACTGAAATTTGATTATAGTCTGTAAAATCGTCCGTTTATGGATTTCGGTCAATTTCTGTTTGGAATTTGGAAAAATTTTCTTCTACAAAGTTGTAGAGAATTTAATTTCTTATAAAAAATCGCGAGATTCGAATTTTCTAAGAAAAGGGCTATTTTCTATGAATTATTGAAGTTTCGGAAAATAAAATAATTTTTATTAAATTATAGGGTGGGACCCACTTTGGTTGGTGTTGATTAAACACATGGGCTGCCAAAAATCCTTCCAATATGGCTGCTATGATTTTCAGAATGGGTGGCGTAGGAAACAAATAATAATATTATTATTATTTTATTATTTTAGTCTCCTTTGGCGTTCTAGCATTTTCCTATAAATAGGTGCTTAAGTTAGAATTAAAAATCACACCAGAAACAAGTTTTCTTTCTCTCTATATTATCAAGCATATTTTTGTGAGTATTTAGATATCTTGAGTATTGCTCAGCGTTATATCCGATATTCAAGTCAGAAGTACCGCTCTTTCGAGGTAAGGGATTTTAAGGGTTATTATGTTTTTCAGTTTGTAATTCTTTCGACCTTCAGAAAATTCTGAAAAAATTTGAAATGATATTTTGATGAGTTTTATTGATTGTGTCCAAAAATGGTGATTTTTGGATGTATAGATTAAGAGTTATGAATTTTACGGAAAAAGACTATTTTAAAAGTAACCGCTTATAACTCTTTGTGGTTAACTCCAAAATTGATGAAATTTTTATTGGAAGTATATCTATATAATATCAGTGTACTCTGTGAATTTCGAAATTTTTGGATAAAATTACAATTTATGATAAATGTCTAAATATTTGGCTGTTTTGACCATATGAAAAATAGTAAATTAGTTTTAAAAATTCTGAGAAAAATATATATTCAATATAGGACTATATTCTGCTAAATTCCAGAAAAAAAATATTTTTGGAACTGATTTGGTATTTTTCATGAAAATAGACTAATTATGAGTAAATGAATTAAATATGTTATGTGAAGTAAGAAAATTGGAAAATATGATTTTATGACTTGAGAATCCTATATAAGGTATATGCAGATTTTTGATGAGGGTTTTTGATTATTGGTGATGAAATCTTATGAGTTTGACATTTTAGGATGATTAAATGCATTATTTAGTAAAGTGTAAACAATTAAAATAAATTGTTTATAAGCTTAAGAAATATTAAGCTTTCAATATCATTATACCAAAATATTGGTATAGATTTTATTGTGGAATTTTTATTTTTTTCATGTCCAGTTACTATTCATGAGTTACTATTCACGAGTTACTATTCATGAGTTACTATTCACAAGTTACTATTTACAACAAAATTGGTTTCTTTTTCTGATCAAATTATAGTTGATTTATGAATATTACTCTTGAGATTAAATCTTTATATTGATTATATTGATTTTATTATCATATATAACATTTTTATAACCCTAATGATGATATTTCTCTTTGACTTGAGTGTAAAGATGGGTAGATTTTTTGGTATGATCATGACTATGGGTTCCCTTTGTCCAGTAGTGCAAAATTGAATTGTTGACGGATATGATCATGACCATTGAATTTATAATTGAATATCTTTAGCTTAAGTGCAAAAGTGAATTGATCAACATGGTTATAATTATTGTTTATATAAATTCTGAAATGATTATATATTTCTTTGAGATATTAATATATTTGGCCTATAATACAAATATGAACTGTTGAAGAATATCTTTGGCCTGTAGTGCAAAGATGAATTATTGATGAATATCTTTGGCCTGTAGTGCAAAGATGAACTGTTGATGAATATCTTTTGGCCTGTAGTGCAAAGATGAATTATTGATGAATATCTTTGGCCTGTAGTGCGAAGATGAACTGTTGTTGAATATCTTTGGCCCGTAGTGCAAAGATGGTTTGTTGATGAATATCTTTGGCCGTAGTGCGAAGATGGATTTATTAGCATGATTATGAACAGGAACTGTGATTTGGTATAACCATGATATTTGATGTTTCAGGTAAAGACAGGTGATGAAAATATCATTCGTCCTGGGTGCGAAGAAAAATTTAGAATCACAATTATGATTATGAGTTATTCATATGATTGTGGAAAGGAACTGTTGAGTGATGTTACAGGGATAAAACATTGTTGGTAGATTTTTAACATGGAGAAGATAATAGACTTTATAGTCTATTTGACTCTTCTAATGGATTGCTCGTTCCGCTGCAACTATGGTTGAAAAGTTTTATCATTTACCATATGTTCTAAATCTCTGATTTATTACTGATGAAGACTATTGATAATTTATTTATCTTTAGTTATGATATTCTTTACTGGGCTAGTTGTGCTCACCCTTTTTTCACAATTCTTTTCAGGTAATAAGAGTGTAGTTGGGTCGAGCGGGGGTAACAAGGGAATAGAACGGTGGTCATCATTTAGTAGTTATATTTGGTGAAGAAAATAAGGTGAGGCGAACCCAGCGTTGGAACGGTGTTTTGTGACTATCATACAAGATGTCTAATGACATACAACCTCGTGTCATCATAAGACATGGTTGTGCTCATCCACTTGCTGAGTATATCTACGAGCACTACCTATATAATCTTGGTGTTTGTTTGAAGTATAATTCACGATTAAAGACAGTGGAGATAATGATAAGTCAAGAGAAGACTCTCCATTGGAAAGAATATGATAGTAATCTTCTCGTTTTTCTTTGGGGTCTATTGGGTCAACTAAGGATAATTCTGTGGCCATAATTGTAGTTATTTTCTGTACCATGTATTTGGCGACTCAGAATAGGTTGGATGGAATGGACCTATTTTGGGGTTGTCACAATAGTGGTCACAACGGATTGTCAACCGACAATTCACAAGTGCTCATACACCTCTTTCGAAGCACATATAAACCTATCTTATCTAGATCTACCCAAAAGGGAATAGAATGGAAAGGAACATCCTAGATAAATAATTCCACATATTCCTATGCAAATTGACCTTAGACAAGGAATTTAAGCTTAGATTCTGAATTAGGTCACACTGAATTAGGTCACACATGACATATATGTATATTCCTATCCTATACACAATTTATGCAATCTATTTATGCCAAAATATTCAAAGAAATAATCTACAATCTATTTCTCAATTTCTCATAGATTACCAATTTAACTACCAATTCCTTAGTAATTAACATTAAGCATAAATATATTGGGCCAATCCATATGGTGCCAATCAAAGAGACAAGAAAAATCAATTCAAATTAAACCGTGGGTTCCATTATAATCTTAGAACAATGTTTAGTTTATAGCTCTTAAATTAAACATCAATAATAAAATAAACAACATTTATAGATTACAAAATCAAAGGAAATAAATATAGAAGAATAAACTTTGTCAATGCATTCTTCAATCTCCAAGAACTCCTTTCAATTCATGTTTTCTAATCTTTGTTTCTAAGTTGCTCTTGAACTCCCATGGAATCCCAAGTCATCTACCTCTTCTCTCTTTATTCCAAACTCCCTTAAGTTCTAGCTCCAAAAGTTCTCTCTATGCTAAGTATGTACAAAAGTTCTCTGAAGGGAGGCAGAACTGAGGTTATATATATCCCTTCTCTTTAGACTAGGTCATTTCCTCTTGTTGTCTGCCTGAGATCCAGAACCGGCGTTGCGGCACCGCTTTTTAGCCTGGAATTGGCACTGTAGCACTTGTTACTGGACTGATCTGTCAAGGAAGGAGCTACAACGCCACTTTGAAAAGGGAATCCGGCGCTTCGACACCGATAGTAGGATAATGATAATTTTACCCCTTTAAAAGCTGGAAATGACCTAACAACTCCTGCAAAACATATTTTAAACAAAATAATAATAAAAAACTATAAAAGTAACATAAAACATGATGGAAATACAATTTCTTAAGGATTAAAGTATCTGATTTGTTGGTATAAAACTCACTCATCAAATACCCCCAAACTTAAGTCTTTGCTCTTTAAAAAAATATCGGAATAAAAATATCAAAAATTAATTATGACTACGATTTAAGCATGGAATCAATATATACCCCCACTATAGCCTCTAAGCTCAAAACAACTAACTCAAAGCGAAGTAAAATTTAGTCATGAGTAAAAATTTAATCTAATTGCTAGCTTAAAACTGATTTTGATCCAATTCGGTGCATGTGTGAATACCAACTACTCTAACTAGTCATTGCCCAAATAAACTCACATAATCAATCGCATAAAGAAAATGTTAACTCTTTAAACTCATGTTACATCAAACTTTCAGAACAAGACAACATATGCAAGAATAGATCCCCAGGCATTAGCATGAAAATAACTAAATTTGACTTGTGTAGTGTTCAGCTACATTAGGCTATACATAGTTATCCATGTAACAAGCGTTTGATCAATGACTCCCAAGACAGATGGCTTTAGGGCACTAGGTATAGAACACCCTAAGGATCTATTAACTCGAGTAACAAAGGCCGCATAATCAAACTTAAGCCAAACTAAAGTTTTTATTCTTTATATTTTAACTATCTCAACCTCAAGCATGACCGTGCAATGCCTAATTACATTGGGCAATTCAGAATTACCCATGTAACGAGCATTTGATCAATGACTCCTAAGCCAAATGGTTTTAGCAAACTAGGTGTAGAACACCCCTAAGGATCTATTAACTTGAGCGACAAAAGTCACATAATCAGACTTGGTCAAACTGAAGTTATTATTAAATTTTATTTTATTTTTATTTTTATTTTAATTTTATTTTTTTATCCCAATAATCCAAGACCCGGACTTGCATAAGTGTTTAAGCCATACTTTCATTGACTCACTTGAGATAACTATAGCTAACATAAAAATTTCCAAAGCAATTAACTATATAACTGTGACGCCCCCAAATTCAGACACTCATATCTCAAATTTGGTTCGTCACGTAATATCTCCAATAATAAATCAAAGTCTCGCATAATGGAAAATAATAGAATAATTTATATTGTGATAACATAAATATTCTAGTCCCAAGGTCTCGAACCGTTACTACAACATCTTAATTTAAACATAACTTATTACATCTTAATAAATAAGTCTTCATACAACATAATAATAATAAATTCCTAGTATTAAGAAACAAGCTATTCCGAAGCCTTCTCTTTACCCTTGTCCTTGCTTGAGGATTCACCACGTTCTGTCTTAACTGAAAGTTTTAAGGAAAAGCAAGGATGAGCAACAAATTTGCTCAGCAAGTAATATCGCAATAAGGGTGAACAATTATAAAGTTTAAGTCTCAAAGGTATGACAATGGATAATAGTTCAGAAATTATCATCAATTCTCAATAAAGGTCGCTATGGACTGAAAGATATCAACAAGATTCAAAAATACATCATGTGAAGGTTCAGGAGTAATGAGCACTGAGCAGTCACTAAGGACTACAAACTTCTACTAGAATTAATAGTATTATACTGAAAATCCAATAAAACGAGTACAACAGGTGATCAGCCTAAGTACCCTACGTTATGCATAACATTTAAACATGCTAGTATGTGCGCATGTCGATTCCTCGACAATTGTATAACTTCCCCTTCAATGAGGGTTGTTCATCTCAACATATTTAAGAGTCCGCACCAAGTCAATTTTGTTTGGATAGCTTTCTAACATACGATAATAGTCTAGCCGAAACAATGGCTTAGATAGCTTTTATAATGCATTTAAGAACGATAAGTTCAATGCTTTCAACAACATCAAGATATGCAAATGATTTCTGAATTGTAAAAGATATTTGCTTGATGTAAGTATGATTGACATGGCAATAATTCGAAATTATACAACATATAAAGTGTAAAGAGTTTAAGAACTTGCATTCCATATGAAAATCGAATGAAGTTAGAGAACTTGCACAAAATCCAAAGTTGTGTAAGTTAGGAAACTTGCCTTAACTCCTTAAGTGTAGTTAACCAACTTATAGCTTATCAACACTTTGAAAATCCTATTATAACATAGTTACGCATATATACATATTCATTAGTTATGCAGCTCTATAAGTTAATAACATCATACATGTTAGATCATATAATTCAATAAAACAACTATTTCTATCTTAGTAACGTAAATGGAATATCACATTAACATGATATCGCACCACGTAGCTAGATAACCATCTTGTATAAAAGAAGTGTGAAAGCTAGTATACATCTTTATACTCTTGGTTGCACATGACCATTAGGTATTAGAACTCTTTAAGCATCATGACAATTATTTATTATGACTGAAAACAGTATATAACACATGATACCAGTTTATAGATTACAAACAAAATAAGTCAGACAAGACTGCAGAGGGAGCGGCTATGCCCTGGTTAGGCTTAGGGACGGCGCAGCTGCGCTGTCCTCTGGCCTGACCAGAGTTGAGCTTTGCACTTCTTGGTCCTGTCCCAAACTTTAGCATGCATTTAACATATACTTAGATACTTATTAAAGATTCTTGCATGCTTTTAAGGTTATGCCACGTTCATCCTTGAAATGTATGGTTCTAGTTAAAGATTTCAAGTAAGTTAAGGCCAATTGAGGTCATGAATCATAAGGACTACTATGCTCACCATGTACACATATGGAATAGTAATGAAATTAGTTAGTATGCATGCTCACAAAGGTTTTCATCCTATACACATAACTAGCATCAATTATTTCCTTAAAACATCTCTAACTCATGCTTGAGTAACTTTCAATGTGTTTAACCCAAAATAGACATACGTATGTAATATGTGTGGTCACATAAGAAGTATAAATCATACATGCTTTAAGTTCAGATATTATACATCATCATGCTCATAATATTTAGCTTGCACAATGTCCGAGTTCATCTTTAGAATCCATTTTAAAATAAGTCAAGGCAATTTTATGCATACGAAGTATCTTATAATCATATTTCATGCATAGCTAGACCGTATACTCATGCTCACAAAATCAAAAATGAGATGTTAGTAGTTTCATCAAGGTCTACTTCTAAAGTTCAAGCCTTCTCTAGCAATTACATCCTAAAGCAAGTTAAGGTAATCATGTTATGTAAAGGAACTTAAGGTCATAAGTCAGGTCTATTTTCATGTATATCTAAACCAAACTTTCATGCTAAAAACATCCCAACACGACAGAAGCCAGAATCTGGTTCTAGGGACAGGCGCAGCTGCGCTGCACCCTAGTACAACCTGGACAGAACCAGGAAAGGGCTCTGTTCTGCAGAGTATCAAACCCAAATTAGATTTCTTCATTCTAAAAATACTCAAACTCATTCTTAAAGGTATTATACATGTATACAAACTTCATAAACACTTTGGTAGTAAATTTCCAATCAATTTCACAAGAACTTAGGAGAATTCCTTTGATTTATCAAAGTTGGAATTAATAATTTAAAACAAGAATTTTACCTTCTATGAAGCTTAGTTAGCTTAGTTCCTTCCTTCTGCAAATCCTAAACTCCTTCTTAATTAACAAGCAACTCACACTCTCAAACTTGGAATTCAACAGACAATTCTCAGCAACGGGAAAGGAAGAAAATGTAGCTGTTATTTATAGAAGGACACAGAGCCAGTTAATTGCTTTACACCATGGTTTGAATCCATGAGGTAGAAGAAGAACACAATGGTTATGGAAGAGTTGTTCAACCACCCATTATCAACCATTTTCATAGCCATCATCACCTCTCCTAGCTAGCTAGTGTTCCAAGCTCGGCAATGCACGTAAAGGAAAATGGAACACTATTTGGGCAACTGAATTTGGGACAAAGTTTTCTAATACTCAGCATTTAGTTCAATTGTGTTTAGTTTAATTCCTTTTTAGTTCCCTCATGTAGTTTTAATGTATTAATGCTACTACAAAATAAAAAGTTAGGGATTATATATATACCCATATCATATAATTCATGTACATTGGGTTCACATTAATGCAGCTAAAATAATGCAGTTATCCTTCATAATATTATTAGTACTCACATACCAATATTATAATAATATTTAATATTAAATGTCTATTTTTCTAACATTCAATTTCTTTCCGAATTTCTGAGATGCACAGTTAATTAACTATTTCTGTATTAAAATGTCACACATGAGTTTATTGTGCTACTTGGTACTTCATACCATTAATGTTACTCCTATCATATGATTTTTAATAATGTCTCACAATATAATATTGTCCCATTTAATATCCACAGTAATAAGCAACTTTTCCCAATCTGGCCACTAGCGCAGATGCGCCAGTTTGTACCGCAGGAAGGGAACAGTTGCGTTGGTCCCTGGCAGTGCCAAACTGGTTTAGCTACATGTCAGTCCCAACTTTTATCACCATTCCAATTTCACATAGCATGAATTAATTCCCAAATTGATAATACTGTTAATTAAACATCCTATTTATTTCATGCATGGAGTTACTTAATCCTTTAATTATATAAAATTACACATAATTAATCTTTCTCTTATTAAACCTTTTCTCTATTAATTCACTTAATGAATCTTTCAGTCCTTTATTATGCCACACTAGGCAATTCAGATAAGGTTTACGTTAGCTCTTCATCCATTCCACCCTATCACATAATGGTCACATACTTAGCTTAGTTTAATAGGAAACACTATATCCCATACCACAACAAGATTTATTTATACTCAAATAAATATTCGACTTTTATTAATATATTTATTAATAGTATTTAGAATTTCTCGGGTATTACAATAACTCTATCAGACGTATAACTAGCTAAAACAGTTGGTTTGTGGTCATAAGAAAGAAAAGGTATATACAGTCTCAAACTAGCACCTGAGTCTAAAGGGAAACTGCAACAACATAATACATCACTTTTCTCTGAATTACTCTTCATTGGCCACAATAAAAAATTATAAACCCAAAAATAATATGTGACGCCCCCAAAATAGGTCCACAAAACCCATTCTGAGTCGCCAAATACATGGTACAGAAACCAAATACAAACTTCATTAATACAACTGTCGTGCAAATAACGACAACACATATGTTGTGAGTTTTAATACAAATATTGTCTTGTAGACAATATCCAAACTCAAATAAAGTCCTCATTGCAATTATTTTACACTATTTAACAAAATAGTGAGGACTGCTATAATAGCAATCTTGAATCATTACTCCATTCCCCGACTAGTCCCAGCTATATTCTCGCCTCCTGAGAAGAACAATGGAACCAAAAGGAAAAGGGTGAGCTTAACTAGCCCAGTAAAGAATATTATGACTAAGATAATGAAGAACAAATTATCCTTAGTCCTCAATAGGAAAAAATATGATAGAATACAATAGACAACAAATTTTAGATCAATAACTACAGCAGAAATAATAATCCATTAGAAGAGTCAAGTAGAGCATGATGTCTACTATCTTCTTATGATTTTAAAAATTCATTATCAATATTTTATCCCTGTTGTAAGACCCCAGCTTTTTATAAACAAAATTAAATTTTTCTCTAATTATTATTTTGAAATAATAAGGTGTTAATTTGATATAATATTTTGGTTATGGGTGAAATGTGAAAATTTTGAAAAATAAGCAAGTGGTTATAAAATATTCATTGTTGTCGGGGAATATTCGTTTGGTCATAGAATATTCTTGTTGTCAGGGAATATTCATACGACGGCGCAACCATTTGTGGGCCCCATAACAGAATAACTGTCGGATGAAGAAAATGACAAATTTGAGCTTTTATAAATAACGGTGTAGTTGTTACCATTAACACTGTTGGAATACCTGGTGGTTAAAATACAGTAATACGCGTAGTTGCACAGTAGCACACGGTATTACACAGTATTTTTTCAATTATTGATTATTACGTGAGAAGGCACTACTCAATAATTGTTACAGTAATTTCTGTTCAATATTTTATTTTATTCAATCAATAATTGTTGCGTTGATATTATTGTTGTTTCAATAATTGTCACTGCACAGTATCTCCATTATCAGATCAATAATTCATATTATTTGAATAATATTATTAGATAGTTGTCGACGTCAAAATTTTTAATTGTCCCTTTCCGTTACTTGTTCTTTAGTGTTCTCATTTTAGGTGAGATTTATTTGAAAAAACAAGTGAAAAAGGTCCGACATGTATAATATCAACGATGGACTGTTAAGAGTCGCCAGTTGGTTTTTTAAATGGTTGTACAAACACAACCGAGAAAAGGTTTGCACATTGACCCAGTGATGTGACAGTGCTAAACGGGTCGGTGAAACCGAGATTCATTAGGGTCCGTGGACTTGGTTATGCGGAAGGAAGGTGTTAGGCACCCCTCGACATCCGTGTTACCACGGTGACCGCCTCTTTTCAAGAAACTGTTATCTGAATGTGTGTGTGTGTGGGTCAATGTGATGTTATTTGAAAGTAGTGCGAGGCCTCGTTCGCACCTATATACACAGGGTTTGAATTTATGTAAAAATTCAATTTTAGCAAGATATGGCAGTGATGTTTTATAAAAGAGATTTTTTAAACCCTGATGCTCAATAGTAATTGAGACCTTTTACACTCTCATTTTATTCCGTATTCGGCTGTATTGATTTTATTTGACAGATGCGAAGCATCCGTACGAAAATACTTTACAAAAAGGTGCTGAATTCCTCGTGGGTATGAAAACCATCTGAGGGAATCCAAACATCACAAATATAATTTACAAGCTGCTTATAGCTGAAAATGTCCATCACGGGAACCGAATCTAGATCCAATGGGATAAATCTATGATCACATGATTTCTAGG
Source organism: Panax notoginseng (assembly GCA_016801055.1). Taxonomy (NCBI): domain Eukaryota; kingdom Viridiplantae; phylum Streptophyta; class Magnoliopsida; order Apiales; family Araliaceae; genus Panax; species Panax notoginseng. The sequence goes on from CM029017.1 coordinate 52,304,332, forward strand.
CGCACAAAATACTGCAATTTATATGAAAGCAGTAAGCAAGTATATATATATAAAAGCTGTAATATATATATATATATATATATATATATATATATATATATATATACAAACATGATTACCAACCATGAAGTACCTCCATGGGGGATCAGAAATATAAATAAAGCTGTAAAAGCTATCAACCGCCACGGAGGAAACTCCAGGCAGGACAAAATGTACAGAAAGCTGTAAAAACGATCAACCACCACGAAGTAAACTCCAGGTGGGATGAAATGTACAGAAAGCTGTAAAAATGGTCAACCACCACGAAGTAAACTCCAGGTGGAACGAAATGTAAATATATATATATATATATATATATATATAAGCATATAAACGCACCGGATGTAAAATCTAGGCTCATTGAACATAGTTCGACACACAGTTAATATATATAAGTATATATATATATATATATATATAGGAAAGCAAGTAAACGCACCAAACCGAAGTTTAGGCTCATCGAACAAAGTTCGACACACAATTAATATATATAAGTATATATATATATATATATATATATATTAAAGCAGTAAACGCTCTAGACCGAAGTCTAGGCTCATCGAACAAAGTTCGACACGCAGTTCATATATATAAATATATATATATATATATATAGGAAATCAAATAAACGCTCCAGACCAAAGTCTAGGCTCAATCGAGGCATAACTCGATAATGTTAGTCCATATATATATATATATATATATATTTATATACAAACTAAAAATAAATCACGGACCGAAGTCCGGGCAAAATATGCAACATGACTCTCAACGTGTGGAAGGGTGTGTGCAAAGATGAAGAGAAAGAACTCTAAAGTGTGTGAGAAGGCTTACAGTGAGCTGCCAAAGAAGGCTTCTATATCTTTAGAGTGAGTAAACACAGACTTTTGTAGGTACAAAAGGGCTATATATGAGCTCACAGGTGTTTAAAAGGGGAAAGTACACTGCCTAGGATGAGTGCAGAACAAATTGGGCAGGACTTTCTCGCCGTTTTCTCTTGCAAAATGGCCACCCCAATCCCTCTATTTATAGAGGCTGGAGCAGCAGCTGTACCTGCGGCTGAGCCGCAGGTGTACCAGAGGCAACCCGGGTGGACCCGGGTGTTTTGGCTCGGGTCGTCTCGAAGTACGTGTACTCGGGCACTGTAATGTTCACTCGAACTTTAAGAAGTGCAATCCGGGCATCCGTTTGAGGTATACAGGACCTATTTCCGACCGTCGTTGTCGAGAGTTGTACGATGGCATGGGATTAAAGTTTGTACGAAGTCATTGAAGATGGGACGGTGCCCTCCGGTCTTCAAGCTTCAACTTTCATCCGTTACCCCGCACAAGTCACTCGGGATTGATTAGTCTTGTGGGACATTGTTACGTAGATATGTTGAGGCGACGTGGCGTGACATCGTGTCGATCGGATGACGATGTTGCCCCTCACCGGTGTTATCGTCAGATTGGGCTGATAAAGTAGGCGTTGCTCAGCTTCGCTGAGATTGGACTGCTGCAATTTGTTGAAGGTCCTCATTGTCAACTTTGAGGTGTGTTTGTCTTTCCGATGTTATTGCCGGGCTGGTACAGTGGATCTCATTGTGAGCGTCGAGATTGAAGCTGGTTACATTTGTAACAAGCATTTTCGGGGTTATCGCCGAAATTGCATTCCTTGGAGTTATCACCAGGGTTGGTGGCTATTCCCATGGTTGGGACTGAGACTGGATACCTCGGGTTATCTCTGAGATTAATCGCTCTTCTCCGGTGTGTGTTCCGATATTGTATCTGTATGCCTCTGGGTTATCTCCGAGATTATTACTCCCAGAATGCGATCCGGGGTTGATGTTGAACTTCCGGTAGTATCCGACATGGATATAGATTGTCTTTCAGGGTTCCCTCTTAAAAGATGAATCTGCTCTCCTGCAATGTTAGTGACAGGTGTACAAAAAATTTTGAGTGTCTACAGATGCCCCTCTTTATCATACTCATGCATGGCGATGCATGGGTAGGATAAAGAATCCTAGACACTTGAAATGCAACAAGATAAACATGATACTATGGATAGCAACATGATGCAAATGCAATGATGCATGTGTACAGGATTGTGGCCCAACACGCTGGGGATGATTGCTGGCTCCCTGTTACTTCAACTGGGGGTTGGCAACGATGACCAGATTTGATGTGTAATCTGAATCTGTTAGGACGTTGATGTTGGAGTTATCACCAAATTCCTGGATAATGACTTGATCCTGCAGATGTACCTCTTTTGTGTAAGAGATCTCTGGGGATAAAGCTTGATCTGTTTGAGGATGTGTATAACATATTACATCATCTATCCTCTTTGATGACATTGACCTCTCCTAGTTAGTATCACCAGAATATGCCAAGATTCTGTTGGGTTTACTTCCAACAGCAAATGCTGTCAGGGATGCCTGACCTTCGTTGACGTGTACTTCACCAACATGTGAATAAACGGCTGAAAAATCCTGTAGGATATACTGTCAAGGCTGCTTGACCTCCGCTGTTGTGTAGATCACAGGAACATTACGTTGTGACCCCCGTCGGGGATCTGAGTGGTCGGGTGTGAAAACCTCGAATAACTCCAAAGCTCTGATAGGTTTAAATCGCTATCGAATGTAATAATGCCAAGGCTACTTGACCTTCGTTGATTTGTGTGTCAACGGATGAGCATGCATTATAACCCCGCCGGGGATTTCACGTTGTAACCCCATCGGGGATCCACTGGGGAGTGATGAATACAAACATACGCAATGATTGGACAACTTTCCATGCTTTGATGAGTTTACTTGCCATCGACTGAAACAACATCAAGGTTGCTTGACCTTCGTTGATTTATGTGTCAACGGATGAGCATGCATTGTAACCCCCACCGGGGATTTCACGTTGTAACCCCCGTCGGGGATTAGCTTGTGTGATAAGATTGGGGTGACAACCTTACGCTCACGGCATCGGACCTCTATACGGTATTGTCACATGTGGTATGCAAAAACTTGAATCATCGGTATAGTAAACCCTGTGTTCGGTTGAATACCAATGGATGAAAAGAAAGCCACAGTTGGATCCAGAAAGACCAAGGTTTCAAGCTATTCTGCTCAATCGCGTAGCGTTTTTATCCCGGGTTTGGCCATTTCAACTTGTAAGAACTCCTTTGCAACTCAAACTGGACCGAGCTGGAGGGATGGGACCTGCATGGACGTGCCGCATAGATCATACCCCACCGTCAGTGGTGGAATCGGGTATAAGATCGTGGTATGATAGCATGTCACCACCAGACACGGTGACTGTAGATTATTTATTACAGCATACCATGACCTTTTTAACTTTTCAGGTTCCCGCATGATTTGTGGATGGGATGATAGAGCATTGGATACTGGATAGGCAGGTATTCCGATTCGGCACCCATGAGTTGACTCCTACTCTAGAGGAGTATGCACGTTTGACGATGCTGCCTTTAGACAGACCTTGCGTGCATCTGGCTTTGGGAGACATGAGCAGACGATTCATGAATCTCACAGGATTGAGGCGCAGAGTGGTACATGATGAGTTGACATCTGGCCACGTGATATCCCAGCGTTTTCTATACGACAGATTTGGCTTAGAGGATAGCTATTCACGACATTCTGGGGATTTCACCACACCGGAGGCTCATTGGCGCTTGGCCAGAGTTGACGTACTGATGCTATGTGTATTGTCATATGTGTATATACCGCGGTATATGGATGAGATAGATATAGGCGTTATCATGGCCGTGAGAGCTCTTAGGGAGGGTTGTACCATTGTACCTATGATTGTAGCAGAGACCCTGCGGTCGGCATCATATTTTTGCACGTATCCTATATGAGTGTTCACTGGGAGTTCAGTCATGCTATATGTGTGGTTCATGTCACACTTGAGACTGATTGGCACTTTTAGACGGCATGGGTACTGCTTTACCCATGATGTAGCTATGTCATACTCTTTTTAGCCATTAGAGTGTATAGATGCTCTGTCCTGGTCCACATTCTTGGCAGATATCAGAGATCCATTCAGCATATTACCGTGTTCGGGGCTTAGCTCGCCATACAACTTCATTACTCATGCTCCGGGCATGGACTATCTCCCTCTGGCTGGTTTGAGAGGAGTGACCACTTATCACCCATTGGCCGTGATGTAGCAGTTCGACCAGTTTCAGGATTTTCATCCTTTTGAGGGGCCGATAGGTCAGCGTTCAGCTTCTCGGTATCTTTCAGCAGAGGACCGATCTCGGGTATACGCCTGTTGGGATCGGCGCGAGATAGCGACTTTTTCTGTCAGTCATCCTGGTTATTCCGCAGAGTACTCCGCGTGGATGGAGACAGAGATTTTATCGGCTGCAGTAGTATTTGCAGTACCGGAGAGCGAGTTAGATGATGTAGAGCCCATGGAGGACATTGATACCTACATCGAGGAGGAGCCCAATGCTGGGTTGCCAGCATTTCTTCCGGATTATCCTAGTACCAGTACTGTTGTGATTCAGCACTTGGCACAGTACTTAGAGCAGAGTCTTCATCTGATGACCTTTGAGAGAGATCAGATTCGATCTATGATGTCGACTACTCTTGATGGGAGGGAGGCCGCTCTATTGGAGAGAGACGAGGCCTTGGCTCATAGAGATGCCGCTGTCGTTGAGCGGGATGAGGTTATATCAGCCAGAGATGCAGTGATAGTTGAGCGGGATATTACCATATCTGCCCGGGATGTAGCCGACACAGATAGTACTGCAGTGAGGTCCCTTACCACTGGTATGATCGCAGAGATGAGCACATATATTGATGATCATATGGTCACCATGCAGATGGCTACAGATCTGTTGAGTCGCATGGATATTCTCATACAGGAGACCACAGCTTTACCTCCATCTTCTGAGAAGGATGCCATGTTGGGCTTGTTAGCTCGCATATACCCTGACTTGTAGATAATCTTGTATTTTCCTGCACAGACTAGCTTAGCCATTTTTTATGTACAGTTTACATTGTGTATATCAAACAACATTATATATATGACAGGGAAATATATTTTTGATCACTTCCCTTTTAGATATGCCTTGTTGCTTGCTTGATATTTTGCCTGCTGCTTCAGGACTTGTGATCGTGATGTATTCTGAATTCCTTCTCGGTGGATGGACATTGAGTTATCTCTGGATAGTTCAAAATGAATCATCGATCTGTATGTATCCCTACCATATCTCGGTGTCTTGGGACTGGTTTCTGTATGGAAATGAGGAGAGGAGTGTGGCTTTCCTCTCTGAGATTGACCGCACCACAGATGGTCGCCATCACTTCTATTCAGGAGAAGCATAGTTAATTCCATCTCTTATTAATTGGTGTTGTTCTTCGAGGTACAACCGCCACTTAGATGGTCGCTGAATCTCTTATTTAGGAGGAGGTCCGGTAATTCCATCCCTTTGGTCTGAAGCCGAATGAAATGTAGTGGATTGAAGGATGATCCCAGTACCAACTGACAAGGGTTTGTGTTTTGGTAGTGGGTGAGACCGCACCATGAATGGCTGCCTACGTACTCCTATTGAAGAGGAGATCAGGTCTGCGTAGTTCGAACCTGGTGTAAGAGGTTCAAAGCTGTATGTGGCAGGAATGGTGTAGGAATGTTTTTGTTATTTTTGTTTTATTTCGACCGGGCCATATGAAATGGTTGCCTACGTACTCCTATTGAAGAGGAGATTAGGTCGACGTAGTTCGCCCCTCAGGGCGAGATGAAAAGCGTAATCCCATGTGCAGGTCAGAGTGCAGGGAGGAGAGAGTTTAATCCTAGGTTGAGGATAAACTGTAGGTAAAAAGTTTGATCCCATGTATGAGTAGCCAAACTGTATACGCAAGAGGTTCAATCCATGGTGGGATGACCTAAGTTGTAGGAACGCAAAGGAGAAAGCCAGGCTGCTGGCTTGAAAGGTATGTTTCCCTGAGGGGCAAAGTGTAGAAAAGTTGTTTGTGGTAAAAGGTTTAAAGAACCGGAATGACTGGTGACCTGATGGTCTACTACCAGGATGCTTACTTGAGGGTAACTTCAGACATAGTACCATTTCACGGCGTCTGAGTTGATGAGTTACAGAAATTCATCGCCGTCCATTTCTTGCAATCTGAGAGCGCCTCCTGTCAATAATTCCTTGACAATAAACGGGCCTTCCCAGTTAGGAGCGAATTTTTCCTTAGACTGATCTTGGTTGTCCAGTATTTTCTTCAAAACCAAGTCATGTTGTCTGAATTGCCGTAGTCGGACTTTTTTGTTGTAGGATCGGGCGATCCTTTGCTGATATAACTGACCATGAAAGATAGCCGCGGTTCGCCTTTCGTCTATTAGAGACAATTGGTGATACCTATCTTGTACCCATTGGTCTTCATCCAACTGAGCGTCTATCAATACTCTGAGGGATTCCATCTCAACTTCTATGGGGAGCACTGCTTCCATCCCATAGGTTAATGCGTTGGGGGTTGCCCCAGTGGAAGTGCGCATTGAGGTTCTGTAGGCTAACAGAGTCAGAGGCAATTGGTCAGGCTAATTTTTGTGATTGACGGACATCTTTTGCATAATCTTCTTGATATTTTTGTTAGCCGCTTCAACATCACCATTCATCTTTGGACGATAGATGACTGAGTTGAGATGTTTGATGTGGAATTTAATGCATAATTCCCTCATCATTTTGTTGTTGAGGTTCTTGGCATTGTCGGACACAATCACCTCTGGTTGTCCATATCGACAAATGAAATTGTTTCTGATGAAAGCAATGATGACTTCTTTAGTAACCCTGGGGAAGGAGGCTGCTTCTACCCACTTGGTGAAGTAGTCGATCATGGTGAAGATAAATCGATGACCATTACTGGCTTTAGGTTCAATGGGCCCGATAACGTCCATTCCCCACATTGAGAAGGGCCAAGGTGAACTTATATTGTGAAGTTCCCGTGGAGGGGCGTGTATAGTATTCCCATGAATCTGGCACTGATAGCATCTCCTGACGTGGTCATTGCAATCAGCTTTGAGAGATAGCCAATAATGTCCCGTCCTGAGGACTTTCTTAACAAGTAGGGGGCCACTCATGTGGGGGTCACAGACTCCGCCATGGATTTCATCCATAAGCCTTTGGGCTTGATCTTTGTCTAAACATCTGAGGAGACCTAATCCTGCATCTCTTTTCTAGAGCGCATCTCCACTTAGGTAGAATTTCATAGCCAGTCGGTGGATCCGCCTTTGTTCAGTCGGGCTGGCCTCAACGGGTGTAGATCCATCTCGCAGATATTCCTTGATATGCTGATACCAAGGATGTTGGATGGGAGGTAGCTCATCCGATACTTCTCCAACGTAATTCCCGTAGGCTGGGGCCTTGTGCAGGGAAATTGTGACGCTTGGCAAGTGTTCCTTGTCTGATATACGAATCGAGGAGGCCAAAGTTGCTAACGCGTCTACGAAATCATTCCTATTATGAGGAATGTATAGAAATGATATTTCTTCGAATCCCAAAGCCATCTTTAAAACCTGCCGATGGTAAGGCAGCAAATGTAGTTCCTTGGTTTGATAAATTTTGGTGGATTGTCTGATTACCAACTCCGAATCTCTAAGGACAGTTAACCGCCTGATGCCCATTGAATGGGCAAGTTTTAGCCCCATAAGACAGCCTTCATACTCAGCCATATTATTGGTGCTGACAAATTATAATTTGACGGCGACGAGATACTGCTCCCCCGTATCAGATACTAGAACTGCTCCAGCTCCAGAACCTTCCATATTAACAGCTCCATCAAAATACATCTTCCACGTTTGGCATGTATCGTACTAATGGTGTTGCTGAATTGTCATTGCTCCTTCATCGGGAAAATACGTCTCTAAGGGTTTGAAATCCCCTGATGGTGCGGCGGCCAATTGATCTGCAATTCCTTGACCTTTGATGGACTTTTGAGTCACATATACGATGTCAAATTATTGTAGGATCAACTGCCATCTGGACAATCGACAATTCAGTATGGGTTTACTGAACACGTACTTGAGAGGATCCACGCGGGATATGAGATGGGTTGTGTGACCATGAAGATAATGGTGTAACCTCATGGCAGCCCATGCTAAAACACAACACGTCTTTTCGATCAGAGTGTACTTGTGTTCACTGCTGCTGAATCTTTTGTCGAGGTAATAGATAGCTCGTTCTAGGCCTCTATCGTCCTTCTGTCCCAGCAGGCAGCCCATGACATTGTCACTTACGGACATATACATAAACAGGGGAACATCATGCCTGGGTGGTACCAAAATGGAAGCTTTGATTGGCTGTTTCTTGATTGTAAGGAAGGCATTCTGGCACTCCTCATTCCATTTCATGGAGGAGTTCTTCCTTAATAGCTTGAAGATTGGCTCACAGGTTGCTATGAGTTGAGAGATAAACCTGCTAATGAAGTTGATTCTTCCCAAAAATCCCCGTATTTCCTTTTCTGTCTGAGTAATGGGCATTTCAGTGATGGCTTAAATTTTGGCTGGATCCAGCTCTATCCCTTTGTGGCTGACTAGAAATCCTAGCAACTTGCCTGATTTAACGCCAAAGGCGCACTTAGCTGGATTCAACTTCAAGTTGTACTTACGCAACCTGTTGAATAATTTTCTGAGATGGTCTATATGGTCATCCTCCTTCCGGGATTTGATAATAATGTTATCCACGTAGACCTCGATCTCTTTATGCATTAAGTCGTGGAAAAGAGCCATCATAGCTCGTTGATAGGTAGCTCCAGCATTGATGAGGCCGAATGACAACCGTCTATAGCAAAAAGTTCCCCAAGGAGTGATGAAAGTAATTTTTTCACGATCTTCCTCGGCAACCATGATCTGATGATACCCCGCAAAGCAATCTGCAAAGGAGTACATGTCGTATTGCGCAGTATTGTCAATGAGAATGTGGATAAATGTCACGGGAAAGCTATCCTTTAAGCAAGCTTTGTTCAAGTCCCGGTAGTCCATGCAAACTCGCACCTTTCTTCCAGGTTTAGGTATGGGCACGATGTTGGATATCCACTCAAGATATGTTGACACCATTATGATGCCGGCTTGAAATTGTTTCACAATTTCTTCTTTCACCTTTAAACTCCATTCAGGTTTCAATCGTCTGAGCTTTTGCTTGACTGGCTTAAATCCCTCTTTGATGGGAATGCGATGAAGGACAATGTCAGTGGACAAACCCACCATATCTTCATGAGACCATGCAAACACATCCTGGAACTGGGTTAGTAGCGTAACCATGTCATTCCGTTGGTTTGGGGTAAGGATTGAACCAATCTGGATTAACTTAGGGTTTTCTAAGGTTCCAAGATTGAAAGGAGCGGTTTGATCAAGGTTGGGTTTGGGTTTATCTTTGACCCATTCTTAAATTTCTGGAGGCATCCACCAAGGCTGAATTCATCTCTACATCAAAGGTACAATCCTTGTGGAGAAGAGGCACCGTATCAGCAAGCACATGCACATCTAAAATCAGAGTCCTGAAACAAAATATGCTTTCACTTAGTATATATGAAATGTGTTGATCATACACAGTGTTAGCATATACTGGCAAAATAAACTGCTAATACTGTACTAAAAAGTAAACAGTTATTATATCTACAGGGCAGAAAGAGTTTCTGCCCGCTTTACCCTTGACGACCAATGCAAGGAATGCTGTTCCAATTGGCAAGAGCAAATTCCGGGTGAACCGCAATGATAGAGGGATTATCATCATCCTCCCTATCCCGAATGATAGCCATTACGTCTGGGCAATCATCGTCTGGAGTGTATCTGTTGGTATGCTCATCATGAATGATGAAGCGTATGCCGGACATCATCCGTATGACGTCTTGCTTGATTCTTCGTTCCTCTTCCTCCACTGCGGGATCTTGAACAAAGATTTCTTTCTCCTTCACCGGTACCGGCTTGGGAAATAACATCGCCATTATATTGGCTGGCACCTTTACGGGAGGTTGTGCGGACTCAGAGATTGAAGGGAAAGCTAAACGCCGCATGGTTGAAGGTGCAGGAATCTGCTGATGCTTATAAGGATTCCTGTGACTAGAGCTGGCTGAATAGCCTAGTCCAGCTGTCCCAATTTGCTGGGTTAAGCGAATAGGGTATTTGACACCTTGGCAATCTTTACCCAACCCTTGTCCCGGTTAATGACCCAACGACATCATTTCTTGCGTGGCCGACATTACCTCAGCAAAAATCTGGGGTTCGGGCAATGGCGTTACAATAGCATGGTATTGGGTATTGCTTATTTCCAAACCATGAAAACTAATTGGTTCAACATCCTTATTGGCATTGATGAGCGGCATGTCCCCATGCTGAGGAATCTCTGGTTCAGCGTTGACTGTGACCAGGCTATTATTGATGATGTATTTCAACTGTTGGTGAAGAGTGGAGGGGACTGCCCCTGCCATGTGAATCCATGGTCGTCCCAAGAGTAGGTTGTATCCCGAATCTATCTTGAGCACATGGAAGGATACGCAGAATGTATGAGGACCAATCTAAATTGGCAGCTCAACTACTCCGACCGAGTTACGGCGGGTTCCACCAAAAGCTTTGATGATGGTATGGCTACTCCGAATTCGATTGGGATTGATATTTATCTTCATCAAGGTAGCGTATGGACAGATATTTAGAGAGGAACCTCCATCTATTAAAACTTTCGCCACCATATATCCGGAGGACAAGACCACAATGTGCAACAGTTTGCAATGACAGGTCCCTTCGGGCGGTATGTCATCATCAGTGAAGGATATCACATTGTTGTTGAAAATGTGATTAACTAGATGTTGAAACTTTTTCGTATCAACTGATGTCGGTAGATAGGCTTCTTCTAAAACCTTTAATAAGACCTTCTGGTGATTCTCGAAAGTCAAGACCAAGTCCAAGATTGATATCTATTGTGGAGCTTCTTTCAAGCTTAAAACCACCTTAGCTTCGTTATAACCCATAGTGCGGAGGAAATTTTCAATCTTCTCAATGGGTACTTTCCCCTTAGACTTGATAACATGCTTTATTACCCGTTGGGGAAGATACAGTGGATTTTCCTTCGACACTGCAGCAGTTGTATGTGAGGTGGATCCTTCACCTTCTCCATAATTCCACAGAACTGCGCGCAAGCTAACAATAGGATATTGTGCTCTGCATGACAAGTTGATTGGCTCGGGAGCAGCCACTTTCAAAGGATTGTTGATTCCCTTGAGTTGAATTACTGGCATGACAAGTGATTTGTTAACCCCATTACTTTCAGTGGATATGACTACTACTGCACTCTTCTACTTAGTAGGACACGAATCCTCACTTGCCCGTAACACAGTGTCGTTATCTGCCAGACGTAGTACGCCACTGTCGATTAAATTTTGAATAAGGTGGCGGAGTGCCCAACATTCTTCTATGCTGTGACCGCGAGATTGGGAATGATATTGACATACTCCCTCAGAGTTGTATCGTCCTGAACAGGGATTGATTGGAGGTAGAAGGGAACTAATCCTTCCTTCATTGATTAACATATGAAGGATTTCCTCCATAGGTTGGCCCAAATATGTGAATTCCCTTTTGTTGGCAAAATCCCGACGGGCCTTAGCATTCGCTCTCTTCATTACTTTGTCTTCCAGCATTTTATTTTTTGAAAGTGGAGGGAATATTCATGACAATAGGTAGGAGACTGGCATACTCCTGGCTGATTAGCTGACGAGTCACTTGATGCTGATAAGTCACCAGTTCTGCCAATTGCTCAATTTATTTACATAGAGCTTTCATCTTTCGTTCCATTGTGAATTGGAACTTGGCATAATCCCATTTGTCATCACCATCTTTGGGGGTCTGGGAGGATTCACAGCTGAAATTGGAACTTTGTCCACTGCTCCAATTGATCATGTTGACCTCTTCTTCCTTGTGTTGAGGGAGAGGGTTGTCTTGAACATGAGGTTGATCGGGTTTGGTGACCATGATTTTTTCGTTGTCTATTAGGTCTTGGATTTTGTGTTTCAAGGCCCAACAATCTTGAGTATCATGTCCAGGTGCCCCGGCATGATAAGCACATTTCCGAGCAGCATTAAAACCCCGTCCATTAGGGCTGGCTGGTGGAAGAAGATGCGTGATTTTCTTCTGTGTTGTTAGAAGACTGAGAATGTTCTCGAGGGTGTCCCCTAAGGGTGTGAATACTCGAGGTCGTTTGGCTTCTCCATTTTTTGGTACTAGAGGGTTTGAAGACTGTGCTTGAAAGGGAGTGTAATTTCTCCTATGGATAGGCATGTTTTGACTGCCCTTTTGACCCTGTAGTATCAGGGAAACATCCTCTTCTTTCTTTTTATGGACCCTCCGGGGGTTGTTCCCATACTTTCTAGATTGGATGTGATCAGCAACCGCTTTGAGTGCAGCTAGGTCTTGAATCTTTTTGGATTTCAATCTCATTTCAGCCATCTCCCCATGTTTGACCATTTCAGAAAATGGTTTGCCGATGCCGGTTAAAACTCTTTCATAGAAAGGTGCTTCTTGTATGTCTATGAAAGTCATGACCATCTCTGATTCTGTCATGGAAGGACTAACTTGGGCAGCCAGGCGTCTCAACCTCTGAGCATACTCTCTGAAAGACTCATTAGACTGTTTCTTGATCTTGGTAATTTGATACCGATCAGGATCCATTTGAGATTGAAAGTTGTACTGGGTGAGGAAAGCGTGTGCTAGCTCTTCCCAAGTATGGATCTTTGAATTGTCTAATCTTGTGTACCACGAACGGGCTTCTCCAGTTAGACTTTTTTTGGAACAGTTGCATTCTGAGTTTTTCATCCTCTGCATAAGATCCAAGTTCTCCAATAAACACCTTTAGATGTGTGTAAGTATCTCCTAACCCGTCATATTTTTCAAAGTCAAGAGTCTTAAACTTTTCTGGATAATGAATACCAGGAAAAATATACAAATCAACATATGAAACACTCCCGTGTGTTCCAATTCCTTTAATAGTGCGAAGAGTCTCTTCCATTTGGAGGACTTTCTTTTTGATGTCACCAGTGTCTGGGTCTCCAGTGGGATGGGCAGCATCATGAGTTTTATTGGTCGGATCCAACTGCAGTTCAGGTATTGTAACGACCTGGGTTCCTCCTTGTGTGGAGGATTCAGCATGTACGAGTATTTTCTGACCCTGCGTAGACTGGTGTAATTCTTTTAGTAGATTAGCCAAATCTGTAATCTGTTTGCTTAATCCATCGAATTCTTTACGAGAAACTGGATTAAGTTCAGTCTGGTTGGATGACGACATGATTGACTGTAGGCCTGTTGCCTTTTTGGACTTTGAACGGGTGGTAGGTCTGATTGATTCCCTGCAAAAGACTTGCATAGTTTAGTCTTTAGGGTGGATAATAACATGCTATGCGATGTGTCCAGTTTAGGAATTTTATCCTGCAAAACGGATGTCAACTGTTTATAGCATGTATGTGTACACATTTCTTCATATTTCTCATTACATGGAGATAGATATGGAAGATAATTACAAGTATTTGAAATGAGAGCATGAAGAGACTTTCCTCCGTTTTGGGTTTATCAGAGGCTGACCTATCTTAGGTTACTCTCATAGCTTTTTGGCATGAAGGTTCCCAAATCATCGCAATCTACTTGACGGGAAGTTAATCCGGTCTTTCAACTGTAGCGAATTTGGGTGGTGCCTTTCCTGCGCCTCGAAGAATTAGTCTTCTCACGAGTCCAGTAATTAAACACCGACAGGATAGCCTCCTGGTAGGGGACCACACAACATACATTCACATACATCGCATCTTACCGTATGAAAATGATGACATGTGCGAAGCACTAATATCACAAGCAGTTTATAGTGTGAAGCACTAATATCACAGGCAATTTTATAGTGCGAAGCACTAATATCACAGGCAATTTATAGTGCGAAGCACTAAGTAAGGAAATGCATTCGTACACATTTATCACAAAATGTAAATGCAACATCCACACACAAGCAGATAATAATTTTGAAAAAATTGTAATAGCGGCTTAAGTCCTCTTACTGGAGTCCCTAGCAGAGTCGCCACCTGTCGACGTCGGGATTTTTAATTGTCCCTTTCCGTTACTTGTTCTTTGGTGTTCTCATTTTAGGTGAGATTTGTTTGAAAAAATAAGTGAAAAAGGTCCGACATATATAATGTCGACGATGGACTGTTAAGGGTCGCCAGTTGGTTTTTTAAATGGTTGTACCAACACAACCGAGAAAAGGTTTGCACATTGACCCAGTGATGTGACACTGCTAAACGGGTCGGTGAAACCGAGATTCATTAGGGTCCGGGGACTTGGTTATGCGGAGGGAAGGTGTTAGGCACCCCCCGACATCTGTGTTACCACGGTGACCGCCTCTTTTCAAGAAACTGTTATCTGAATGTGTGTGTGTGTGTGGGTCAATGTGCTGTTATTGGGAAGTAGTGCGAGGCCTTGTTCGCACCTATATACACAGGGTTTGAATTTATGTAAAAATTCAATTTTAGCAAGATATGGCAGTGATGTTTTATAAAAGAGGTTTTTTTAACCCTGATGCTCAATAGTAATTGAGACCTTTTACACTCCCATTTTATTCCGTGTTCGGCTGTATTGATTTTATTTGACAGATGCGAAGCATCCGTACGAAAATACTTTACAAAAAGGTGCTGAATTCCTCGTGGGTATGAAAACCATCTGAGGGAATCCAAACATCACAAATATAATTTACAAGCTGCTTACAGCTGAAAATGTCCATCACGGGAACCGAATCTAGATCCAATAGGATGAATCTGTGATCACATGATTCCTAGGCGCACAAAATACTGCAATTTATATGAAAGCAATAAGCAGGTATATATATAAAAGCTGTAAATATATATATACAGACATGATCACCAACCACGAAGTACCTCCATGGGGGATCAGAAATGTAAATAAAGCTATAAAAGCTATCAATCGCCACGGAGGAAATTCCAGGCGAGACAAAATGTACAGAAAGCTGTAAAAACGATTAACCACCTCGAAGTAAACTCCAAGTGGGACGAAATGTACATAAAGCTGTAAAAACGATCAACCACCACGAAGTAAACTCCAGGTGGGACGAAATGTAAATATATATATATATATATATATATATATATATATATATATATATAAAAGCATATAAACGCACCGGATGTAAAATCCAGGCTCATCGAACAGAGTTCGACACACAGTTAATATATATAAGTATATATATATAAGAAAGCAAGTAAACGCACCAAACCGAAGTTTAGGCTCATCGAACAAAGTTCGACACACAGTTAATATATATAAGTATATATATATTAAAGCAGTAAACGCTCCAGACCGAAGTCTAGGCTCATCGAACAAAGTTCAACACGCAGTTCATATATATATATATATATATATATATATATATATATATATATATAGGAAAGCAAATAAACGCCCCAGACCGAAGTTTAGGCTCAATCGAGTCATAACTCGATAATGTTAGTCCATATATATAAATATATATGTATATACAAACTAAAAATAAACCACGGACCGAAGTCCGGGCAAAATATGCAACACGACTCTCAACGTGTGGAAGGGTGTGTGCAAAGATAAAGAGAAATAACTCTAAAGTGTGTGAGAAGGCTTACAGTGGGCTACCAAAGAAGACTTCTATATATTTAGAGTGAGTAAACACATACTTTTGTAGGTACAAAAGGGCTATATATGAGCTCACAGGTGTTTAAAAGGGGAAAGTACACTGCCTGGGATGAGTGGAGAGCAAATTGGACAGGGCTTGCTCGCCGTTTTCTCTTGTAAAATGACCACCCCAATCCCTCTATTTATAGAGGGCGGAGCCGCAAGTGTACCAGAGGTAACCCGGGTGGGCCCGGGTTTTTTGGCTCGGGTCGTCTCGAAGTACGTGCACTCGGGCACTGTAATGTCCACTAGAACTTTTAGAAGTGCAATTCGGGCATCCGTTTGAGGTATACAGGACCTATTTCGGACCGCCGTTGTCGAGAGTTGTACGATGGCATGAGATTAGAGTTTGTGCGAAGTCATTGAAGATGGGACGGTGCTCTCCGGTCTTCAAGCTTCAACTTTCATCCGTTACCCCGCACAATAGTCACTCGGGATTGATTAGTCTTGTGGGACATTATTGCGTAGATATGTTAAGGCGACGTGGCGTGACATCGTGTCGGTCAGATGACGATGTTTCCCTTCACCGGTGTTATCGCCAGATTGGGCTGATAAAGCAGGCGTTGCTCAGCTTCGCTGAGATTGGACTGCTACAATTTGTTGAAGGTCCTCATTGCCATCTTTTATGTGTGTCTGTCTTCCCGATGTTATCGACGGGCTGGTACAGTGGATCTCGTTGTGAGCGCCGAGATTGAAGCTGGTTACATTTGTAACAAGCATTTTCGGGGTTATCGCCGAAATTGCATTCCTTGGGGTTATCACCAAGGTTGGTGGCTATTCCCATGGTTGGGACTGAGACTGGATACCTCGGGGTTATCTCCGAGATTAATCGGTCTTCTCCGGTGTGTGTTCCGATATTGTATCTGCATGCATCGGGGTTATCTCCGAGATTATTACTCCCAGATTGCGATCCGGGGTTGATGCTGAACTTCCGGTAGTATCCGGCGTGGATATGGATTGTCTTTCAGAGTTCCCTCTTAAAAGACGAATCTGCTCTCCTGCAATGTTAGTGACAGGTGTACAAAAAATTTCGAGTGTCTATAATAGCATTATTGGTAATGTCTAGAAAGTTCTGTCAAGGAGAGGTTTGGTCACCTAATTGCGCACCAGTAAGGAGAAATCATTATCGGAAAGCCCCCTCTTTCCTGGGAACTGCCTGGTTGTCATTATTGTGATTCTGTAATATTATTTGTGAATAATTAATTGTTAATCTATATGATAATGAAATATTTATTTGATGTGGATATAAATGATGGATCTATTTATGTGGTTATAAATGAAGGAATTAATGTTGTGGTATTTTATCAGTATTTTGTCGGATTGGAGGTACTAAAAGATCAAATCAGTATTCTTACAACTTTATTGTGTGAGTTATAATTTTTAATCTGACCGTTGGATCGTTGTGATTTTTGGATATGTTATACATATATAAGTTGAGTATATGTTCACAAATTTTGAACCGTTAAAAATGAACGAATGATTTGTTATGAATTTTAAGAGGTGACTGATTCAGAAATTAGGTTTATAAATAATTTTGGTAGAAAATTCTAGAAATGGGTGGGCCCTACTTTTGGTTGTTGGGGAAGATGACTGATTTTTGGTGGGTGGAATAGTAGCAGGTAAAGCCATCAGGTAGCAGGTCAAGTCTGCTTCGGCGTGCTAACATTTTCCTATAAATAGAGGACTAAGTTAGAATTGAAAATTACACCAGAATTCATAAGTTTTCTCTCTTTTTCTCTCTAGATTATCGAGTGTATTTTGTGAGTATTTAGATACTTAGTGAGTTGCTATTCATCAGTGTAAGTTTTCTTCAGCGTCATATTCGATATCCAGTCAGAAGTGCTGCTCTTTTGAGGTAAGGGATATTAATGGATTTTAAAGGTTGTTATGTTTTTCAGTTTCGTAATTTTTCTGACTTTTAAAAATTCTGGAAAAATTTGAAATGATATTTTGATGAGTTTTATTGATTGTGTCCAAAAATAATAATTTTTGGATGTATAGATTAAGAGTTGTGAATTTTATGAGAAAATACTATTTTAAAAGTAACCGATTATAACTCCTTGTGGTTAACGTAAGACCCCGAATTTTATGAAATAAAAGTATTTAATTTTTCTATTTAGTAAATGGTTAAATTGATAACAAGTTAAAGTTAAGGGTAATATATAAAATTTTTCAAAATACGCAAGTGGTTATAAAATACTCATTGTTGTCGAGGAATATTCATTTGGTCGTGAAATATTCTTTCTGTCGAGGAATATTCGTACGATGGCGTAGCTATTTGTGGGCCTCATAACGAATAACTGTCGGATGAAGAAAACGATAAATTTGAGTTTTTACAAATAACGGCGTAGTTGTTACCGTTAATACTGTTGAAATACCTGGTGGTTAAAATACAGTAATACGCGTTATTGCACAGTAGCACACGGTATTGCACAGTATTTTTGAAATTATTGATTCTTACGTAAGAAGGCACTACTCAATAATTGTTACAGTAATTACTGTTCAATATTTTATTTTATTGATTCAATAATTGCTACGTTAAAATTTTATATTATTGTTGTTCAATAATTGTCACTGCACAGTATTTCCCAGTATCAGATCAATAATTCATATTATTTGAATAATATTATTAGATAACATTATTGGCAATGTCTAGAAAATTCTGTTTAAGGAGAGGTTTGGTCACCTAATTGCGCGCCAGTAAGGAAAAATTCTTATTGGAAAGCCCCCTCTTTTCTGGGAACGGCCTGGTTGTCATAAATGTGATTCTGTAATATTATCTGTGAATAATTAATTATTGATTCATATGATAAGAAAATATTTATTTTATGTGGATATAAATGAGGGATATATTTTTGTGGTTAAAAATGAAGGAGTTAATGTTGAGGTGTTTTATCTGTATTTTTTATCGGAACTGAGGTATTGAAAATCAAATTAGGGTTTTTGAGATATTTTGCGAGGGTTATAATTTTTAATCCGACCGTTGGATCGTGGTAATATTTGGATATGTTATACATATATAAGTTGAGTATATGTTCACAAATTTTGAACCGTTAAAAATGAACGTATGATTTGTTATGAATTTTACGAGATGACTGGTTTAGAAATTGTTGAATTTTCAGAGTTAATCATTTTGGTGGAAAATTCTAAAATTGGTGGGCCCCACTCTTGGTTGGTGAAAAAATGTGATGGGTGAGAATAGTAGTAGGTAAAGCCATCAGGTTGCAGGTTAAGTCTGCTTCGGCGTGCTAACATTTTCCTATAAATAGAGGGCTAAGTTAGAATTGAAAATCACACCAGAAACATAAGCTTTCTCTCTTTCTCTCTCTAGATTATTGAGTGTATTTTGTGAGTATTTAGATACTCTGTGAGTTTCTACTCATCAGTGCAAGTTTCCTTCAGTTTTATACCGATCAGAAGTACTGCTCTTTTGAGGTAAGGGATTGTAAGGGATAGTAAATGATTTTAAGGGTTATTATGTTTTTCAGTTTCATAATTTTTCTGACCTTCAGAAAATTCTGAAAAAATTTGAAATGATATTTTGATGAGTTTTCTTGATTGTATCCAAAAATGGTGATTTTTGGATGTATAGATTAAGAGTTATGAATTTTACGGGAAAAGACTATTTTAAAAGTAACCGCTTATAACTCCTTGTGGTTAACTCCAAAATTGATGAAATTTTTATTGGGAGTACATGTATATGATAGGAGTATACTCTGTGAATTTTAGAATTTTTAGATAAAAGTACAATTTTTGATAAATGTCTAAATATTTGGCTGTTTTGGCCATATGAAAAATAGTAAATGACTTTTAAAAATTCTGAGAAAAATATATGTTTACTATGGGACTATATTATGCTAAATCCCAGAAAAGAAATATTTTGGAACTGATTTGGTATTTTTCATGAAAATGGTCTAGTTATGAGTAAATGAATTAAATATGTTTTGTGAAGTAAGAAAATTAGAAAATATGATTTTATGGCTTCAGAATTATATATGAGTTATATGCAACTTTTTGATGAGGATTTTGGTTATTGGTGATGAAATCTTAAGAGTTGGCATTTTATGATGATTAAATACATTAATTAGTAAAGTGTAAACAATTTAAATAAATTGTTTATAAGCTTAAGAAATATTATTCTTTCAATATCATTATACCAAAATATTGGTATGGATTTTATTGTGGAATTTCTACCTTTTTCATGTCGAGTTACTATTCATGAATTACTATTCACGAGTTACTATTCACGATAAAATTGGTTTCTTTTTCTGACTAAATTATAGTTGATTTATGAATATTACTCTTGAGATTAAATCTATTTGTTGATCATATTATTTTTATTATTATATATAACATTTTTATAACCCTAATGATGATATTTCTCTTTGACTTGAGTGTAAAGATGGGTAGATTTTTGGTATGATCATGACTATGGGTTCTCTTTGGCCAGTAGTGCAAAGTTGAATTGTTGGCTGGTATGATCATGACCATTGAATTTATAGGTGAATATCTTTAGCTTAAGTGCAAAGGTAAATTGATCAACATGGTTATAATTATTGTTTATATAAATTCTGAAATGATTATATATTTCTTTGAGATATTAATATATTTGGCATGTAGTCCAAATATGAACTGTTGATGAATATATTTGGCCGTAGTGCAAATATGAATTATTGATGAATATCTTTGGCCTGTAGTGCAAAGATGAATTGTTGATGAATATCTTTGGCCCGTAGTGCAAAGATGACATGTTGTTGAATATCTTTGGCCAGTAGTGCAAAGATGAACAGGTGTTGAGATGAACATGACCAACTGGTGATACAAATGAATATCTTTGGCCGTGGTGCAAAGATGAAGTTATTAGTATGATTATGAACATGAAATGTGATTTGGTGTAACCATGATCTTTGATGTTTCAGGTAAAGATAGGTGATGAAAATTATCTTCGTCCTGGATGAGAAGAGGAATTTAGAACTACAGTTATGATTATGAGTTATTCATATGATTGTGGACCAGAATTGTTGATTGATGTTACAGGGATAAAACATTGTTGGTGGATTTTTAACATGGAGAAGATAATAGACTTTATAGTCTATTTGACTCTTCTAATGGATTGCTCGTTCCGCTGCAACTATGGTTGAAATTTTTATCATCTACTATATGTTCTAAATCTCTGATTTATTATTGATGAAGGCTATTGATAATTTAATTATCTTTAGTCATGATATTCTTTAATGAGCTAGTTGTGCTCACCCTTTTGCTTCACAATTCCTTTCAGGTAATAAGAGTGTAGCTGGGTCGAGCGAGGGTAATGGGAAAATAGAACGGTGGTCTCTAGCTGTGGAGATTCTCCCAGAGCAGTATAAAAAAGTTTATTTAGTAGTTTTATTTGTTGAATCCAATAGGGTAAGGTGTACCCAACATTGGAAGGGTGTTTTGCCACTATCATACAAGATGTCTAACGACATACAACCTCGTGTCATCATAAGACAGGGATGTGCTCTTCCACTTGCTGAGTATATATACGAGCACTACCTATATAATCTTGGTGTTTGTTTGAAGTATAATTCTCAATTAGAGACAGTAGAGATAATGATATGTCAAGAGAAGACTCACCATTGGGAAGAATATGATAGTAATCTTCTCATTTTTCTTTGGGATATATTGGGTCAACCAAGGATAATTCTGTGGTCATTTGATATCTATCACAACCTAGAAGCATGGCCTCCCATGTACGAAGGTTTCCTTGAGCACTTCCCAAAGATTCTAATTTCTAAAACAGTTTTTGACTATACCTTTATGTAAGGTGTCATTGTGACATGCTATCCAAGGTTGGTGTCCAGAGTCACAGTTGGTATATTTTAGTATCAAAACTCACAACATATGTGTTGTTGTATTTTGCACGATAATTGTTGTAATAAAGTTGTAGTTATTTTCTGTACCATGTATTTGACGACTCATAGTGGGTTGGATGGAATGGACCTATTTTGGGGTCGTCACAGTTGGTATCAGAGCTTAGGGATATGATCTCTGGCGGAGATCGGGGAAATAGAACTAGGAGGGGAGAGATGAGTAAATCCTTCGCTAGTGTGTCTTACCTAAGCTTATTTGTTGGTCAGTCATAATATCGGAATATTATGTGATATGTTAATTTGTTCAAATTAACCCTTGTTTTGAAGCTGTATTCTAGAATGATATCTTAAATACAGAAGATGAGCAATGAAGAAATTATGATGACAAGGAAGATGGAATCTGAAATAAAAGCAAGGTATTCTCAACTTTTCGAAATACCAGGTACGAAAATTTCGGGGACGAAATTTCATAAGGAGGGGAGATTGTAAGACCCCGAATTTTATGAAATAAAAGTATTCAATTTTTTTATTTAGTAAATGGTTAAATTGATAACAAGTTAAAGTTAAGAGTAATATATGAAATTTTTCAAAATACGCAAGTGGTTATAAAATACTCATTGTTGTCGGGGAATATTCGTTTGGTCGTGGAATATTCTTTCTGTCAAGAAATATTCGTACGACGGAGCAACTATTTGTGGGCCCCATAACGAATAACTGTCGGATGAAGAAAATGACAAATTTGAGTTTTTACAAATAACGGCGTAGTTGTTACCGTTAATACTGTTGAAATACCCGGTGGTTAAAATACAGTAATACGCGTTATTGCACAGTAGCACACGGTATTGCACAATATTTTTGAAATTATTGATTCTTACGTAAGAAGGCACTACTCAATAATTGTTACAGTAATTACTGTTCAATATTTTATTTTATTAATTCAATAATTGCTACGTTAAAATTTTATATTATTGTTGTTTAATAATTGTCACTGCACAGTATTTCCCAGTATCAGATCAATAATTCATATTATTTGAATAATATTATTAGATAACATTATTGGCAATGTCTAGAAAATTCTGTCTAAGGAGAGGTTTGGTCACCTAATTGCGCGCCAAGAAAAATTCTTATTAGAAAGACCCCTCTTTCCTGGGAACGGCCTGGTTGTCATAAATGTGATTCTGTAATATTATCTGTGAATAATTAATTATTGATTCATATGATAAGAAAATATTTATTTTATGTGGATATAAATGAGGGATATATTTTTGTGGTTAAAAATGAAGGAGTTAATGTTGAGGTGTTTTATCTGTATTTTTTGTCAGAGCGGAGGTATTGAAAATCAAATTAGGGTTTTTGAGATATTTTGCGAGGGTTATAATTTTTAATCCGACCGTTGGATCGTGGTAATATTTGGATAAGTTATACATATATAAGTTGAGTATATGATCACAAATTTTGAACCGTTAAAAATGAACGTATGATTTGTTATGAATTTTACGAGATGACTGATTCAGAAATTGTTGAATTTTCGGAGTTAATCATTTTGGTAGAAAATTCTAGAATTGGTGGGCCCCACTCTTGGTTGGTGAAGAAATGTGCTGAGATTTTTATTCAAATGTGGTGGGTGAGAATAGTAGCAGGTAAAGCCATCAGGTTGCAGGTTAAGTCTGCTTCGGCGTGCTATCATTTTCCTATAAATAGAGGGCTAAGTTAGAATTGAAAATCACACCAGAAACATAAGCTTTCTCTCTTTTTCTCTCTAGATTATTGAGTATATTTTGTGAGTATTTAGATACTCTGTGAGTTTCTATTCATCAGTGCAAGTTTCCTTCAGCCTTATACCGATCAGAAGTACTGCTCTTTTGAGGTAAGGGATTATAAGGGATATTAAGGGATTTTAAGGGTTATTATGTTTTTCAGTTTCGTAATTTTTCTGACCTTCAGAAAATTCTGGAAAAATTTGAAATGATATTTTGATGAGTTTTCTTGATTGTATCCAGAAATGGTGATTTTTGAATGTATAGATTAAGAGTTATGAATTTTACGGGAAAAGACTATTTTAAAAGTAACTGCTTATAACTCCTTATGGTTAACTCCAAAATTGATAAAATTTTTATTGGGAGTACATGTATATGATAGGAGTATACTCTGTGAATTTTAGAATTTTTAGATAAAAGTACAATTTTTGATAAATGTCTAAATATTCGGCTGTTTTGGCCATATGAAAAATAGTAAATGACTTTTAAAAATTCTGAGAAAAATATATGTTCACTATGGGACTATATTATGCTAAATCTCAGAAAAGAAATATTTTTGGAACTGATTTGGTATTTTTCATGAAAATGGTCTAGTTATGAGTAAATGAATTAAATATGTTTTGTGAAGTAAGAAAATTAGAAAATATGATTTTATGGCTTGAGAATCATATATGAGTTATATGCAAATTTTTGATGAGGATTTTGGTTATTGGTGATGAAATCTTAAGAGTTGGCATTTTATTATGATTAAATGCATTAATTAGTAAAGTGTAAATAATTTAAATAAATTGTTTAAAAGCTTAAGAAATATTATTCTTTCAATATCATTATACCGAAATATTGGTATGGATTTTATTGTGGAATTTTTACCTTTTTATTCACGACAAAATTAATTTTTTTTTCTGACCAAATTATAGTTGATTTATGAATATTACTCTTGAGATTAAATCTATATGTTGATCATATTATTTTTATTATTATATATAACATTTTTATAACCCTAATGATGATATTTCTCTTTGACTTGAGTGTAAAGATGGGTAGATTTTTGGTATGATCATGACTATGGGTTCTCTTTGGCCAGTAGTGCAAAGTTGAATTGTTGACTGGTATGATCATGACCATTGAATTTATAGGTGAATATCTTTAGCTTAAGTGCAAAGGTGAATTGATCAACATGGTTATAATTATTGTTTATATAAATTCTGAAATGATTATATATTTTTTTGAGATATTAATATATTTGTCATGTAGTGCAAATATGAACTGTTGATGAATATATTTGGCCGTAGTGTAAATATGAATTGTTGATGAATATCTTTGGCCTGTAGTGCAAAGATGAATTGTTGATGAATATCTTTGGCCCGCAGTGCAAAGATGACATGTTGTTGAATATCTTTGGCCAGTAGTGCAAAGATGAACAGGTGTTGAGATGAACATGACCAACTGGTGATACAAATGAATATCTTTGGCCGTGGTGCAAAGATGAAGTTATTAGTATGATTATAAACAGGAAATGTGATTTGGTGTAACCATGATCTTTGATGTTTCAGGTAATGATAGGTGATGAAAATTATCTTTGTCCTGGATGAGAAGAGGAATTTAGAACTACAGTTATGATTATGAGTTATTCATATGATTGTGGACCAGAATTGTTGATTGATGTTACAGGGATAAAACATTGTTGGTGGATTTTTAACATGGAGAAGATAATAGACTTTATAGTCTATTTGACTCTTCTAATGGATTGCTCGTTCCGCTGCAACTATGGTTGAAATTTTTATCATCTACTATATGTTCTAAATCTCTGATTTATTATTGATGAAGGCTATTGATAATTTAATTATCTTTAGTCATGATATTCTTTAATGAGCTAGTTGTGCTCACCCTTTTGCTTCACAATTCCTTTCAGGTAATAAGAGTGTAGCTGGGTCGAGCGAGGGTAACGGAGAAATAGAACGGTGGTCTCTAGCTGTGGAGATTCTTCCGGAGCAGTATAGAAAAGTTTATTTAGTAGTTTTATTTGGTGAATCCAATAGGGTAAGGTGTACCCAACATTGGAAGGGTGTTTTGCCACTGTCATACAAGATGTCTAACGACATACAACCTCGTGTCATCATAAGACAGGGATGTGCTCTTCCACTTGCTGAGTATATATACGAGCACTACCTATATAATCTTGGTGTTTGTTTGAAATATAATTCTCAATTAGAGACAGTAGAGATAATGATATGTCAAGAGAAGACTCACCATTGGGAAGAATATGATAGTAATCTTCTCATTTTTCTTTGGGATATATTGGGTCAACCAATGATAATTCTGTGGTCATTTGATATCTATCACAATCTAGAAGCATGGCCTCCCATGTACGAAGGTTTCCTTGAGCACTTCCCAAAGATTCTAATTTCTAAAACAGTTTTTGACTATACATTTATGTAAGGTGTCATTATGACGTGCTATCCAAGGTTGGTGTCCAGAGTCACAGTTGGTATATTTTAGTATCAAAACTCACAACATATGTGTTATTGTATTTTGCACGACAATTATTGTAATAAAGTTGTAGTTGTTTTCTGTACCATGTATTGCGGCCTCCCATGTACGAAGGTTTTTGAGAAATATTGTGGGGGTTATAATTTTTAATCCGACCGTTGGATCGTGGTAATTTTTGGATATGTTATTGCGGCCTCCCATGTATGAACGTATGATTTGTTATGAATTTTACGAGATGACTGGTTCAGAAATTATAGAAGTTGCGGAATTTGTCATTTTGGTGAAAAATTCTAGAATTGGTGGGCCCCACTTTTGGTTGGTGAAAATGTGCTGAGATTTTTATTCAAATGTGGTGGGTAGAAATAGTAGCAGGTAAAGCCATCAGGTTGCAGGTTAAGTCTGTTTCGGCGTGCTAACATTTTCCTATAAATAGAGGGCTAAGTTAGAATTGAAAATCACACCACAAACAAGTTTTCTCTCTTTCTCTCTCTAGATTATTGAGTGTATTTTGGGAGTATTTAGATACTTTGTGAGTTTCTATTCATCAGAGCAAATTTTCTTCAGCCTTATACCGATATTCCGATCAGAAGTACTAATATTTTGAGGTAAGGGATATTATCTTCTTCTTAAATTATATTTTCTTCAATATCATTATGCCGAAATATTGATATGAACTTTTTATCAAATTTAAAATTTTTTGTGTTGGGGTTACTATTCACGTATACGTTACTATTCACGTATACGACACTATTCACGAATACGGCACTATTCATCGAAAAATAAAATTTTCTTCTTTTTGTCCAAGTTGTCTATTATGATTACTATCTTTGAATGTATCCATGTTTTGATATTTATTTTTGAATTCTGCTTCAAAATTGGTTATTATGGGGTATTATTGAACTTGGATAAACTGTAATACGAATCCCTAATATTTGTTCTTTTATCTCACTGGATTCGTTTTCTTTAAAATATTTTTCATCATCCTCAGTCCTAAATGATGATACTACTGAATATCTTTGGCCTGTAGTGCAAAGATGTATGATTACCTGATGAATATCTTTGGCCTGTAGTGCAAAGATGAACAGGTATTGAGATGAACATGACTGACTGGTGATACAAATGAATATCTTTGGCCTGTAGTGCAAAGATGAATATTTGATTCAAGATGATTATTAATTGATGTTACAGGGATAAAATATTGATGATGGACTTTTAAATCTTAGAAGATAGTAGAATTCATTCTCTACTTGACTCTTCTAATGGTTTGCTGTTTCCGCTGCAGTTGTTGATCTAAAACTTGTTGTCGATTATATTCTATCAGATTTTTCCCTGTTGAATACTAATGATAATTTATTGTATATTATCTTAGTCATAATATTCTTTACTGGGCTAGTTTAGCTCACCCTTTTCCTTTTTGTTCCATTTTTCTTCTTAGGAGGTGAGAACATATCAGGATCTAGTCGGGGTATGGAGTGATGGTTCTAGAAAGATGTTTTAGCAGTCCTCTCTATTTCTGTAAAATAGTGTTTGAATAATTGTAATGAGGACTTATTTGAGTGTGGATATTGTCTAGAAGATAATATTTGTATTTAAACTCACAGTATGTGTTGTCGTATTTTGCACGACAATTGTATTATTGAAGTTGTAGTTTGTTTTTTGTACTATGTATTTGGCGACTCAAAATGGGTGTTGTTGTAATAACCAAGAATTTCTGTGATACATTGTAAATAAGTATTACCTAATCAATAATATTTTATGGATAATGACAGGATTATGTGGTTAGTATGATATAATATTTAAAGAAAGTCTCACTAATAAGTTATATAAGTTAGTGAACTAACTTAAGTATTTTAATAATCTAGGAAATAGATTTAGGATGTTAAACCCTAAGTAGGTACTCAATAAACTTGAATAAGACAAGTCTAATTGGGTTATGTAAGTTAATTAACATTATTGATTGATGTGAATGTGTAAATATCAATAATAATGAGTAATAGTTCATGAGATAATAGGGTTAATATTACTAAGGATGACTAGTGGTTTAAACAAGCTCAATAATTATTAAACATTGGACTTGTAGATAATTTGATTGTTAAGATAGCCCACTATTAAATTTAATGGGCAAGTATGCTAGTAGCACAATTATTTAATTGTGGAAGCCCAAGTTCATGTTAATTAGTAAGCTAAACTAGTTAATTTCAAGCCCAAAACATCTAATGTAATGGCCCAACTTGTAGCCCAATTAAGGAGGGACATGTGGGACTTTTAATGTACTAAATAAAGAATTAAAAGAAAACAAATTTGGTGCAAAGAATGGCCACATGGCCGGCCACATGAGGAAGAGAAAAAGGGGAGTGCACCTTATGATTACATATCCACAATTTTCAAAGATATTTCAAAAAGCTTAGCCATGTGTCAAAGTTATTAAGGAGCCACCTACATGGATAATCTTCCATATATCTAAGTAATGATTAAAGTGAGAGAAAGAGATAAGATGAGGTTGGGTAAAAATAGCTACATACATATCTTATATCTATACAAGATTATCCAACAAAAAGCTAATCTCTTTTTACTTCTTCTTTTACTTTACTTCATTTATCTTACTTTCCATTAAGCTAGTAAAGCAAAAACATAAGAGAGAGAGAGAGAGAGAGAAGTTCGGTGGGCAAGAGGAGAGAAAGAGGAAGGAAATTCACCATTGATGCACCCTAAGTTCATCCTATACTTTGGAAGGGAAAGAAGGTGTGCCCAAAAATCAAGGTGAAAACTAATCTAACTTATTCTTTTTATTTTGGTTGATTTTGGTTATCTAAGGTTTATGATCTAGAGGTCTAAAACCCTCTATCTACATGTTTTATATAGTTTCATGTATGGATCTAACATATTTGAGTGTTAGAAAGTGAATCAAAAGGATAGAAAAGAAACTAGTTTTGTTTTGTAAGAAAACTCTAGTTTTTTTTCACATCCTTTGATCGACTACCGTTTTTGATCTACACCTTCTTTTTGTGATCCGTCAAAGAGGGGTGCTAGATATGTAAGTTAACTACTAAACCCAAGTGGTAGCATTCAAAAATGTTGAATACACAAGTGGTAGCAACTGTTTTAGGAAAAACAGTTTGGTCTTTTGAAAGAAAAATAAACTGTTTTTGGTCAGTCAAAGCAAGGGATATTTTCATCATTTTGCTGGTATTTAAAAATTCTGGAAAAATTTGGGAGAGTAATATGATGAGTTATCTTTCAAACCCAAGTGGAATCACCTAAAAAGGAGTTGTAGATTTCCGTATGGACTGAATTTAGCAAAGTAGGTAAAATCTAAAAATCCCAAAACGGGGTCTGCCCAAAATTTTGAAAGGGCAATTTCGGCCACATAAAATATGAAATAAATTCCGGCCTTTTGGGACATTAAAATATATGTCATAAAGTAGCTCCTGTCCAAAAATGAGCTCATTCCGACTTAAAATGACCAAGTTATGATCATTTCAATATTTAGGTTTTTCGGACGAAAATCGCTATAACCGGAGTTCTATAACTCCGATGGCCACGAAATTTAAACTGGAGGGTCACGTTAACATGTATGAGATTATGCCAAGAGATGGGAATTTCTGGAGTTGAGCATGATGGGCTAATTTCTTAAGCCACGCACTAAAAATGATTTTTGAAAAATAGTAAAAGAAATTGAAAAATTACGGAAAAATACTTTTTGTGTATGAAATACATGTATATAAGTATGGCCAAAGGATAGAAAAATAATAAGTTGATTTGGTATTTTCGTAAAAGAGATATGGAAACCAGCTTGCTGGATTGGAAAAAATGTTGAATCCAGTTTGCTGGATTGAAAGATTTAGAATCCAGTCTTGCTGGATTGAAAGTTTGTTGAATCCAGTTTGCTGGATTAGTCAATCCAGGTGGCTGGATTTCATGTTTGTATAATCTAGACTATGATGTTAGTATTCATCTTACTAGATTATAAAGAAGAGCTAATAAAAGGAAAGATTAAGTGTTAAATCATAAGAAATATGACAAAGTAAATAATATATTATCAAAGAATGATATTAATAAGAATGTTTTCAGGTAATTGATTATGTGGATAAGTAAATTGCTGATAGAGTAATTGTATTATAATATAAAGTATGATATGCTGATTGTAAGATCAATCTTAACAATGATAGGTCTTTACAATAAAGAGATTAAATTAAATTGTGTAGCAGTAGATCGCAGTCGAGGCAAGTGCTCTAACTCAAACTTGAGTTATTCTTTTCAAAGCATGTTAGTGAATAATTATTGTGTATTATTCACATCCATATTGATTATTGATGCTCGCACTCAGTGCAATTAAATTCCTATTCTATTATTATTGAATTGTGAATTAGTTAAAGTTCTTTTATTCATGCACTGTTTAAGATATGGATCTATGCTCATTGTATCGGCTAGATCAAACATGTTTAAATTTGTTAAATCAAATATGTTGTTAAAAGCTTTTCTTCGCCAATTGATTTGGTAAGGACTCAAGACTGAGAAAAAGAACAATTTGATTAAAGCATTATTGAAAAACAATTATTGCTCGTAAATTAAGTGTTTATGCATAATACACCGGGTATGAAAGGCTGATCCCCTTGATTACCAAAACTTATTAAAAGGACCAGTTTAAATACTGACAACCTTAGCATATGTTCATGGTCATTATGACCACTCAGTATCTGTTATTCGAATATTTAGTTATCAAGACTTAATTCATGTTCTTTCGTAATTAATTTCTATTGTTGAACATTGAACGATAAATTTCTTGCTAATCATGATATATCTTCTTTGTACTTAAACTTGCTAAGCAAATTAGTTGCTTACCCTTGCTATATCATGACATTTATTTCAGCTAAGCCAGAGAGTTCAAGTAAGAAGGACAAGGGCAAGGGAAAGGTCCAAGAATAGTTATTATAAATGTTTAAGTATCATGAAATACTATGTTTGATGTTTATGTAAACCTTTTGTGTTACTTTATGTAACTTAAGTAAGGTATATTTATGTTAAGGTAATAGACCTTGGGGTATTGTATAAGACTTTATTATAATGAACAACGTATGTTTATTATTCCGCAATAGTATATAGAATGCTTATGTTGATGATGGATAGTGAGCACCAAACCCGGGGTTGAGAACTCGGATTTGGGGGCGTCACAGTTGTATACCTATTTTGGGGGCGTCACAGTTGGTATCAGAGCTTAGGGATATGATCCCTGGCTGAGATGTGAGACAAGAACTAGGAGGGGAGAGACGGGGAATTCCTTCTCTAGTATGACCTGACTAAGTTTATTTGATGTTTATTTGGTCGGTCAGAGTATAGGTGTAATATATGACATGACTATTAACTCTTGTTTTATGGCAGTATTTAAGAATGGCAGCTGAGAACGTTAATAATGGAGTAAATCAGACCGTGGAGACACCTTTGATCACTACCCAGGGGAACGTGCAACAGGAAGGCAATAATCCTCCTGTAAACAACGTTACCGAGCAAACGATGAATGATGGAATGTTTAGGAGCTTTTTGCAGTTCATGCAAAATCAGACGAAGGAGACTCGTGTGCAGAATACGGGTGGAAATGATAACAACGCGCGGTTTGTCACAGCCAAGCAGTTCAAAGAATTGGGACCACCAGAATTTAAGAGAAAGCCGGATCCGATCATGGAGGAAACGTGGGTCAAGAAAATTACCAAGATATTCGATGTCTTGGGATGCATGGAGGAACAGAAGGTTCCATTCGCCACCTTTATGTTCCGCGGTGAGGCAGACTACTGGTGGGAGTCTGTGAAGCGTACCCAGCCTGACGCACTTAACATGTCCTGGGAAACATTTCAGAAACTGTTCAATGACAAGTACTTTCCTGAAAGTATTCGTCATATGAAGGAGGTGGAGTTTATTAGACTGGAACAAAATAATATGACGGTGTCCCAGTACGAGGCGAAGTTTGCAGACTTATCCAGGTTTGCACCTCGTTTGGTCGAAAATGAGGAACGAATGACAAGGATGTTTCTGAGAGGTCTAAAACCCGATATTCGGCAATATCTTATCTCTCATAAATTTTCTTTATATTCAGATGTTGTTAACAGGGGTCAATTATTAGAGCGAGATAATGAGTATGTGCAACCGAGGGACCACAACCAGGGTCATACCGGTGGCGGCAGTCATCGAAGCAATGAAAACCAGTAGGGAGGAAAATATTCGGACAAAAGCAGTAACCACTCTGGTGGTAATCGTGGCCGTGATAATAGAAGGAGTGAGTCGGGAGGAGATTTCAAGAAGAGAAGGTACAACAATGATAACGTGAAGACGTCAGTACAAACATCAACTACTTTTAGGGGAGGAGAACGAGCACCGGTCGTTTGTTACAAATGCGGGAAGGAGGGACACATCAGCCCAAACTGCCCACAACAGTTCAAGGTATGTTATAACTGTAGAAAGGAAGGTCATATAGCTAAAGATTGTCTTGTTGCGAAACCAAGTTCAACGGGGATAGTGACTCCGAAGGCTGTTCCGGACAAGTCAAAATCGGTGGTTCCTGGAAGGGCGTTTGTCGTGACTGTCCAAAATGCGAGGAAACCAAACGAGGTGATCACGGGTAAGCTAATCATAAACTCTTGCGAAGTTTATACCTTATTAGATACTGGTTCTACCCATTCTTTTATCTCTCCTGCTTGTGCACAACGTTTAAACTTGACTCCGGAGAAATTAGACTTTGACCTATCTGTGGAGACTCTGTTAGGAGAAACTTTCATTACATCTACAGTTTTTAAATCTTGCTTAATCCAAGTTGGCACAATCACATTACTTGTTGACCTTATCTCTTTAAAGATACTTGCTTTTGATGTAATTTTAGGAATTGATTGGTTAACTACTCATCATGCCAAAATTGATTGTTTTCGTAAGGTTATTAGTTTTCATATTCCTAACCAACCTGTTATGCGAATTCAAGCAACCAAACCATTAAAATCAATCGTTGTTATATCAAGCCATAAAGCCATTCGTTTATTGAAAAATGGATGTCAAGCTTTCTTAGCCCATGTTATGGACTTTAACAAAAACATGACAGATTTGAATAATATTTCTGTTGTTAGTGAATTTCCTGACGTATTTCCTGAAGAACTTCCTGGTCTACCCCCAGAACGTGAAGTTGAATTTTTTATTGACCTTGAACCCGGTACAAAGCCCATTTCTAAAACCCCATATCGAATGGCTCCTATTGAACTTCAGGAGTTAAAAGTCTAACTACAGGAGTTGTTGGACATCGGTTTTATTCATCCTAGTACATCTCCTTGGGGTGCTCCTATTTTATTCGTAAAGAAAAAAGACGGGAGTATGCGACTTTGTATCGACTATAGGGAATTGAACCATGTCACCATCAAGAATAGGTATCCGCTACCTTGCATTGATGACCTGTTCGACCAGTTACAAGGAGCACAATTCTTTTCAAAGATCGACCTTCGTTCTGGATATCATCAGCTGAAGATTAAAACTGAGGATATTCCAAAGACTGCCTTCAGAACTCGGTACGGGCATTATGAATTCTTAGTCATGTCTTTTGGATTGACTAATGCTCCTGCTGCTTTCATGGATATGATGAACAGTGTATTCAAAGAATATTTAGATCAGTTCGTTGTTGTCTTTATTGATGACATCCTCATCTATTCCAAAAGCCGTGAAGATCATGAGCGCCATTTGAAGCTGGTACTGCAAAGACTTCGTGAAAACAAGCTATATGCCAAATTGAAGAAATGTGAGTTCTGGCTTGAGTAAGTAGCATTCCTTGGGCACGTGATGTCAAAACATGGAGTATCTGTCGACCTGGCGAAGATTGAAGCCATACAAAGTTGGGAGCAACCGAAATCGGTGACCGAAGTACGTAGCTTTCTGGGCTTAGCTGGGTATTATCGGAGATTCGTGGAAAGATTTTCTAGAATCGCTACTACGTTAACTCAGCTGACTCGGAAAGATACAAAATTTGTATGGAGTGAGGAATGCGAGAAGAGTTTCCAAGAACTCAAGAGGAGACTCATTTCGGCACCTGTTCTGACAATACCATTTGGTTCGGATGGATTTCTTATCTACAGCGATGCTTCAGGCAAAGGGTTAGGATGTGTTCTCATGCAACATGGAAAAGTCATAGCCTATGTCTCGCGACAACTCAAAGAATATGAGAGGAATTATCCTACTCATGATTTGGAGTTGGCAGCAGTCGTTTTCGCGTTGAAGATCTGAAGACACTACCTGTATGGGGAGAAAGTGGAGATCTATACAGATCGTAAAAGCATCAAATATTTCTTCACCCAAAAGGAACTCAACATGCGGCAACGACTTTGGCTCGAGCTGCTGAAAGATTACGATCATACCATCCAATATCATCCTGGAAAAGCAAACGTAGTAGCTGACGCATTGAGTAGAAGATCATATACGGATATGAGTGCAATGTTGTTAACACAAAGGCCCATTTTGTATGACTTGTAAAGGATGAAGATAGAGATGAAGGCTCCAAGTACCCACATGATGATATCAAATATACGAGTAGAACCGACTTTAATCGATAAAGTTAAAGCTGCTCAAGCTACGGACATGGAGCTGATGCGTATGAAGAAGAGAGTGCAAGAAGGTGCTATTCCAGAAGCAAGAATCGATGAATAAGGAATACTTCGAGTCAATTCCAGACTTTGTGTTCCTAATGATTTTGACTTGAAGCATAGAATAATGATGGAGGCACACAACACACCATTTGCAATCCATCCTGGGAGTACCAAAATGTATCATGATCTTTGACATACATTTTGGTGGAGCAATATGAAAAGATAGATCGCGGAGTTTATCTCGAGGTGTTTAACTTGTCAACGTGTAAAGGCGGAGCATCAAGTGCCAAAGGGTCCATTGCAACCACTTGAGATCCCAAAATGGAAGTGGGAACACATTACCATGGAGTTCGTTACAGGTCTTCCCAAGGATTCTCAAGGCATTAATGCGATTTGGGTTATTGTTGATAGATTAACCAAGTCTGCTCATTTCTTGCCTATACGTGAGACTTATTGTCTTGAACGTCTTGCTCGTATGTACGTGAATGAGATTATGAGATTGTATGGCATGCCAGTATCCATAGTTTCGAATCGTGACCAAAGATTCACTTCACGATTTTGGGTTAACTTGCAGAATGCTATGGGCACGGATTTACGATTTAGTTCAGCATACCATCCTCAAACAGACGGGCAATCAGAGAGGACTATTCAAACCCTTGAAGATCTATTAAGACTCTGTGTTCTAGATTTCAAAGGAAGTTGGGATAAGTACTTGCCACAGGTGGAATTCTCCTACAACAACAGTTATCAGACAAGTATAGGTATGACTCCATTTGAAGCCTTGTATGGACGAAAGTGTCGTTCTCCAGTATGCTAGGACGAAGTGGGTGAAGCAACGTTGTTGGGACCAGAATTGGTACGCATAAGTTGATTATATGTTCACAAATTTTGAACCGTTAAAAATGAACGTATGATTTGTTATGAATTTTACGAGATGACTGGTTCAGAAATTATAGAAGTTGCGAAATTTGTCATTTTGGTAGAAAATTCTAGAATTGGTGGGCCCCACTTTTAGTTGGTGAAAATGTGCTGAGATTTTTATTCAAATATGGTGGGTGGAAATAGTAGCAGGTAAAGCCATCAGGTTGCAGGTTAAGTCTGCTTCGGCGTGTTAACATTTTTCTATAAATAGAGGGCTAAGTTAGAATTAAAAATCACACCAGAAACAAGTTTTCTCTCTTTCTCTCTCTAGATTATTGAGTGTATTTTGGGAGTATTTAGATACTTTGTGAGTTTCTATTCATCAGAGCAAGTTTTTTTCAGCCTTATACCTATATTCCGATCAGAAGTACTGATATT
Source organism: Panax notoginseng (assembly GCA_016801055.1). Classification (NCBI taxonomy): domain Eukaryota; kingdom Viridiplantae; phylum Streptophyta; class Magnoliopsida; order Apiales; family Araliaceae; genus Panax; species Panax notoginseng. The sequence continues at coordinate 52,340,046 of CM029017.1, forward strand.
TTGAGGTAAGGGATATTATCTTCTTCTTAAATGATATTTTCTTCAATATCATTATGCCGAAATATTGATATGAACTTTTTATCAAATTTGGAATTTTTTGTGTCGGGGTTACTATTCACGTATACGTTACTATTCACGTATACGGTACTATTCAAGAATGCGACACAATTCATCGAAAAATAAAATTATTTTCTTTTTGTCCAAGTTGTCTATTATGGTTACTATCTTTGATTGTATCCATGTTTTGATCTTTATTTTTGAATTCTGCTTCAGAATTGGTTATTATGTGGTATTATTGAACTTGGATAAACTGTAATACAAATCCCTTATATTTGTTCTTTTATCTCACTGGATTCGTTTTTTTTAAAATATTTTTTATCATCCTCAGTCCTAAATGATGATACTACTGAATATCTTTGGCTTGTAGTGCAAAGATGTATGATTACCTGATGAATATCTTTGGCCTGTAGTGCAAAGATGAACAGGTGTTGAGATGAACATGACTGACTGGTGATACAAATGAATATCTTTGGCCTGTAGTGCAAAGATGAATATTTGGATAAAGATGATTATTAATTGATGTTACAAGGATAAAATATTGATGATGGACTTTTAAATCTTAGAAGATAGTAGAATTCATTCTCTATATGACTCTTCTAATGGTTTGCTGTTTTCGCTGTAGTTGTTGATCTAAAATTTGTTGTCGATTATATTCTATCAGATTTTTCCCTGTTGAATACTAATGATAATTTGTTGTATATTATCTTAGTCATAATATTTTTTACTGGGCTAGTTGAGCTCACCCTTTTCCTTTTTGTTCCATTTTTCTTCTCAGGAGGTGAGAACATAGCAGGATCTAGTCGGAGTATGGAGTGATGGTTCTAGAAAGATGTTTTAGCAGTCCTCACTATTTCTATAAAATAGTGTTTGAATAATTGTAACGAAGACTTATTTGAGTGTGGATATTGTCTAGAAGACAATATTTGTATTTAAACTCACAGTATGTGTTGTTGTATTTTGCACGAGAATTGTATTATTGAAGTTGTAGTTTGCTTTTTATACCATGTATTTGGCGACTCAGAATGGGTGTTGTATACCTATTTTGGGGGTGTCACATAAGGTGCCATTGTGACGTGCTATCCAAGGTTGTGATGAGTCACAGTTGGTATATATTTGTATCAAAACTCACAGCATATGTGTTGTTGTATTTTGCACGACAATTGTTATAATAAAGTTATAGTTATTTTCTGTACCATGTATTTGGCGACTCAGAATAGGTTAGATGAAATGGACCTATTTTAGGGTTGTCACATTTGGTATCAGAGCTTAGGGATATGGTCTTTGGCGGGATCGGAGAATATAACTAGGAGTGGAGAGATGAGTAAATCCTTCGCTAGTGTGTCCTACCTAAGCTTATTTGTTGGTCAGTCATAATATCGGAATATTATGTGATATGTTAATTTGTTCAATTAACCTTTTTTTTGAATCTGTATTTTAGAATGATATCTGAAATACAGGAGATGAGCAATGGAGAAATCATGGTGACCGGGGAGATAGAATCTGGAATGAAAGCCAGGTATCCTCACCTTTTCGAAACACCAGGTACGTACGTCAATTTCGAGGACGAAATTTCATAAGGAGGGGAGGTTGTAATACCCCAGCTTTTTATAAATAAAATTGAATTTTTCTCTAATTATTATTTTGAAATAATAAGGTGTTAATTTGATATAATATTTTGGTTATGGGTGAAATGTGAAAATTTTGCAAAATAAGCAAGTGGTTATAAAATATACATTGTTGTCGGGAAATATTCGTTTGGTCGTGGAATATTCTTGTTGTCGGGGAATATTCGTACGACGGCGCAGCCATTTGTGGGCCCTATAACAGAATAACTGTCGGATGAAGAAAATGACAAATTTGAGTTTTTATAAATAACGGCGTAGTTGTTACCGTTAACACTGTTAGAATACCTGGTGGTTAAAATACAGTAATGCGCGCAGTTGCATAGTAGCACACGGTATTGCACAGTATTTTTTCAATTATTGATTCTTACGTGAGAAGGCACTACTCAGTAATTGTTACAGTAATTTCTGTTCAATATTTTATTTTATTGAATCAATAATTGTTGCGTTGATATTATTGTTGTTTCAATAATTGTCACTGCACAGTATCTCCATTATCATATCAATAATTCATATTATTTGAATAATATTATTAGATAACATTATTGGTAATGTCTAGAAAGTTCTGTCAAGGAGAGGTTTGGTCACCTAATTGCGCGTCAGTAAGGAGAAATTCTTATCGAAAAGCCCCCTCTTTCCTAGGAACTACCTGGTTGTCATTATTGTGATTCTGTAATATTATTTATGAATAATTAATTATTAATCTATATGATAATGAAATATTTATTTGATGTGGATATAAATGATGGATTTATTTATGTAGTTATAAATGAAGGAATTAATGTTGAGGTATTTTATCAGTATTTTGTCGGATTGGAGGTCTAAAAAGATCAAATCAGTGTTCTTACAGCTTTATTGTGTGAGTTATAATTTTTAATCTGACCGTTGGATCGTTGTGATTTTTGGATATGTTATACATATATAAGTTGAGTATATGTTCACAAATTTTGAACCGTTAAAAATGAACGAATGATTTATTATGAATTTTAAGAGGTGACTGATTCGGAAATTAGGTTTATAAATGATTTTGGTGGAAAATTCTAGAAATGGGTGGGCCCCACTCTTGGTTGTTGGGGAAGATGGCTGATTTTTGGTGGGTAGAATAGTAGCAGGTAAAGCCATCAGGTAGCAGGTCAAGTCTGCTTCGGCGTGCTAACATTTTTCTATAAATAGAGGGCTAAGTTAGAATTAAAAATCACACCAGAATTCATAAGTTTTCTCTCTTTTTCTCTCTAGATTATCGAGTGTATTTTGTGAGTATATAGATACTTGGTGAGTTGCTATTCATTAGTGCAAGTTTCTTTCAGCGTCATATCCGATATCCAGTCAGAAGTGCTGCTCTTTTGAGGTAAGAGATAGTAAGGGATTTTAAAGGTTGTTATGTTTTTCAGTTTCGTAATTTTTCTGACTTTCAAAAATTCTAGAAAAATTTGAAATGATATTTTGGTGAGTTTTTATTGATTGTGTCCAAAAATGGTGATTTTTGGATGTATAGATTAAGAGTTGTGAATTTTATGAGAAAAAACTATTTTAAAAGTAACCGCTTATAACTCCTTATGGTTAACTTCAAAATTGGTGAAATTTTTATTGAGAGTACATGTATATGATAGAAGTATACTCTGTAAATTTTGGAATTTTTGGATTAAAGTACAATTTTTGATAAATATCTAAATATTCGGCTGGTTTGGCCATATGAAAAATAGTAAATGATTTTTAAAAATTCTGAAAAAAATATATGTTCAATATGGAACTATATTCTACTAAATCTCATAAAAGACAATTTGTTTGTACTGATTTGGTATTTTTCATGAAAATGGACTAGTTATGAGTAAATGAATTAAATATGTTATGTGAAGTAAGAAAATTAGAAAATAGGATTTTATGGCTTGAGAATCCTATATGAGGTATATGCAGATTTTTTATGAGGGTCTTGGTTATTGGCGATGAGATCTTATGAGTTTAGAATTTTAAGATGATTAAATACATTATTTAGTAAAATGTAAATAATTAAAATAAATTATTTATAAGTTTAAGAAATGTTATTTCAATATCATTATACTGAAATATTGGTATATATTTTATTGTGAAAGTTCTAACTTTTTGTGTCGAGTTTACTATTCATGAGTTACTATTCACGAGTTACTATTCATGAGTTACTATTCACGAAGTTACTATTCATGAGTTACTATTCACGAGTTACTATTCATGACAAAATTGGTTTCTTTTTCTAACCAAATTATAGTTGATTTATGAATATTACTCTTGAGATTAAATCTAGATGTTTTGATTATATTGATTTTACTATTATATATAATATTTTTATAACCCTAATGATAATATTTCTATTTGACTTGAGTGTAAAGATGGGTAGATTTTTGGTATGATCATGACTATGGGTTCCCTTTGGCCAGTAGTACAAAGTTGAATTGTTGACTGGTATGATCATGATCATTGAATTTATAATTGAATATCTTTAGCTTAAGTGCAAAGGTGAAATGATCAATATGGTTATAATTATTGTTTATATGAATTCTGAAATGATTATATATTTATAATTGAAATGGTTATAATATGAACCGTTGATGAATATCTTTGGCCTGTAGTGCAAATATGAACCGTTGATGAATATATTTGGCCTGTAGTGCAAATATGAACTGTTGAGGAATATCTTTGGCCTATAGTGCAAAGATGAATTGTTGATGAATATCTTTGGCCCGTAGTGCAAAGTTGACCTGTTGTTGAATATCTTTGGCCAGTAGTGCAAAGATGAACTGTTGACGAATATCGTTGGTCCGTAGTGCAAAGATAAATTTATTAGTATGATTATGAACATGAACTGTGATTTGGTATAACCATGATCTTTGATGTTTCAGCTAAAGACATGTGATGAAAATTATCTTCGTCCTGGATGCGAAGAGGAATTTAGAATCACAATTATGATAATGAGTTATTTATATGATTGTGGACCAGAACTGTTGATTGATGTTAAAGGGATAAAACATTGTTGATGGATTTTTAACATGGAGAAGATAATAGATTTTATGGTCTATTTGACTCTTCTAATGGATTGCTCGTTCCGCTGCAACTATGGTTGAAATTTTTTATCATCCACCATATGTTCTAAATCTCTGATTTATTACTGTTGAAGGCTATTGATAATTTATTTACCTTTAGTCATGATATTCTTTACTGGGCTAGTTGTGCTCACCCTTCTGTTTCACAATTCCTTTTAGGTAATAATAGTGTAGCTGGGTCGAGCGGGGGTAACAGGGGAATAGAACGGTGGTCATCATTTAGTAGTTATATTTGGTGAATCAAATAGGGTGAGGCGAACCCAACGTTGGAAGGGTGTTTTGTCACTATCATACAAGATGTCTAATGACATACAACCTCGTGTCATCATAAGACACGGTCGTGCACATCCACTTGCTGAGTATATCTACGAGCACTACCTATATAATCTTGGTGTTTGTTTGAAGTATAATTCTCAATTAGAGACAGTGAAGAAAATGATATGTCAAGAGAAGACTTACCATTGGAAAGAATATGATAGTAATCTTCTTATTTTTCTTTGGGGTCTATTGGGTCAACCAAGGATAATTCTGTGGACATATGATATCTATCATAACCTATATGCATGGGCTCCCATGTACGAAGGTTTCCTTGAGCACTTTCCAAAAATTTTAATTTCTAAAATAATTTTTGACTATACCTTTATGTAAGGTGTCATTGTGACGTGCTATCCAATGTTGTGATGAGAGTCACAGTTGGTATATATTTGTATCAAAACTCACAACATATGTGTTGTTGTATTTTGCACGACAATTGTTGTAATAAAGTTGTAGTTATTTTCTGTACCATATATTTGGCGACTCAGAATAGGTTGGATGGAATGAACCTATTTTGGGGTTGTCACACCTGTAACATCAATCAATAATTATTTCTAATCAACGAATTATCTATGCACTACGAGCCAAAGATAATCGTTTGTATTACTAGTGGTCATGATCATGCCAAACACCTGTCCATCTTTGCACTACGGGCCAATGATATCAATCAACAATTCATCTTTGCACTACGGGCCAAAGATGACTTTCAACATAATATAAGCATTAGGATGATGATAATGATATAAAGAATCAATCAAATGAGATCATAACATGGATTCAATTTTAAGAATAAGATTCGTAAAAGATAACTTGGACAAAGAAAAGAAATTAAATTCTACTGTGAACAGTACTCATGAATAGTATCGTATGAATAGTACCATATGAATATTGCCCATGAATAGTACCTAGACATGAAAAAATTAAAATTTAATAAGAAATTTTAGACCAATATTCCAGTGAAATGATATTAGATGAAGCGCAATTCTTAAGAAATTTCTAATTATTTCAGGAATTATAGAAGCAATACTTACCATAGTAAGTTTAAATTTAGAAATATGAGATGAAATAATATTGCTTACGTAATATGGAGTATGAAAAAAAATGATATCCCTTACGAGTATGGAAGGAAATAATAACATTTACGAGTATTGAAAGAAAATAACATCCTTTATGAGAAAAATAATATTCTTTACCTTAATAGGAAAATAGTTCTGACTATAATAACAGAGATTATGTTAAAGAAATATTGCACTGTTATCAACACTTAAAATATCCTTATACTCACAAGAAATACGCTCAATATTACAGAGAGAGATTTTTTTGATTCTGGTGTGAGTTTCATTGTTTAACTAAGCAAACTATTTATAGGAAAATGCTAGCACACCACTTTTGAGAAATCTTATGTAACACCCCCAAAATAGGTCCACACAACCCATTCTGAGTCGCCAAATACATAGTACAGAAAACAACTACAACTTCATTATTACAATTACCGTGCAAAATACGACAACACATATGCTGTGAGTTTAAGTACAAATATTGTCTTCTAGACAATATCCAAACTCAATTAAGTCCTCATTATAATTATTGATACACAATTTTACAAAATAGTGAGGACTACTAAAACAACTGACTTGAAATATCACTCCACACCCCGACTAGTTCCCGCTATATTCTCGCTTTCTGAAAAGAAAAATGGAACAAAAAGGAAAAGAGTGAGCTCAACTAGCCTAGTAAATAATATTATAACTAAGATAATGTAGAACAAATTATCGTTAGCCTTCAATAAATCAGATCAAATATAATGGACAACAAGTTTTAGATCAATATTCGCACCGAAAATAACAATTCATTAGAAGAGTTAAGTAGAGAATGAAGTCTATTATCTTCTATGATTTAAAAGTCCATCATCAATATTTTATCTCTGTAACATCAATAAATATACATCCTGAATCAAATATTCATCTTTTCTTTACGGGCCAAAGATATTCATTTGTATCACCAGTTGGTCATGTTCATCTCAACACCTGTCCATCTTTACACCATGGGCCAAAAATATTCATCAGGTAATCATTCATGTTTGCACTACAGGCCAAAGATATTCAGTTATATTATCATTTAGGTGTGACGCCCCCAAAACAGGTATACATCGCCCATCTTGGGATGGTACATAATTTAAATACAACTTAATTATACAACTGTCGTGTAAAGTACGACAAAACATAAGCTGTGAGTTTTAATACAAATATTGTCTTCTAGACAATATACAAACTCAAATTCAATATTATTACATTTATTTTCACACTATTTCACAAAATAATGAGGACTACTAATGCAGATATCTGGACCGTCACTCCGTTCCTCGACTAGTCCCAGCTATATTCTCATTTCCTGAAGAGAACAATAAAATCAAAGGGTGAGCTCAACTAGCCCAATAAGAAATATTATGACTAAGATAATGCAGAATAATTTATCGTTAGTCTTCAATAGTGTTAAACTGATAAAATACAATAGATATCAAGTTTAACTGCAATGGAACAAGCAATCCATTAGAAGAGTCAAGTAGAACATGATATCTACTATCTTCTATGATTTAAAAGGTTTCTCATCACTTTTATCGTTGAGACTCAGCTTAATAAATAATCCACATCATCGAATCACCCCTGCACTACGGCCAAGGATATTCATTAGTATCACGACCACAAATTATCCATGAACTATGGGCCAAGGATATTCGTGTTTTCAGCAATTGTCATGATCATGCCAACAACTGTCCATCAATGCACTACGGGCCAATGAGGACTTTTACCACATCATTTGTAACATTACGGTCATGATTATACCGAATAATCCCTGGTCATAATCATACTAAGTCCATCTATGCACTACGGGCCAAAGATGACTTTCATAACAATATAAGTATGAGGATGATGATAATAATATAAGAATTCAATTAAAAGAAAGTAAAGGGTAAATTTTTAAAGATCTATACTTTAATTTATCTAGAATTCAATAATGTCCAAATTGTCAACATGATACTGCTTTGTGGAGTAAAATTGAAGAATAATATTGTACCAAAAATGATTTGGACCGAAAAGGAATCAATTTTTGTCATGAATAGTACCCCGAGTGAATAGTATCCTAGTGAATAGTACCCTGTGAATAGTAACTTTGGGAATAGTAACCCCGTGAATAGTACTCCGACATGAAAAAGTTAAAACTTATCAAGAATGCTCAGAATAATATTTTCATGAAAAGATACTGGATGAAGCGCAAATATCAATGATATTCTACTAATTTCATGGAGTATAGAAGCCAAAACTTTAATAAAATGAGTATAGAATTCGGAATCTGAAACGAAATAATATTACTTACATACTACAGAGTATGGAAGAAAATATTATTTCATACGAATACTGAACAAAAATAATATCCCTTACCTTAAAAAGAAGAGTATTCCAACTGGTAGGGCGGGGATATTCTTGAATAAAACTCTCACTGTTTTCTACGCTCAAAGCTTTCTAAAACTCGAAAGAAATACGCTCAATATTATAGAAGAAGAATTCTCTAATTCTGGTGTGATTTTCAATTCTGACTAAGCATCCTATTTATAGGAGAATGGAAGGATACTATTTGGAAATTAAAATCACGGGCGCACAGTACAAAACTTTCACGGGAGTACCTTCGGCCGATTTCTGATTTTTTTTATTTACTATGCACCACTATGCAATAAAATATTCTAATAAAACGAAAATTTTAAATAAAATATAATATATTCTATTTAAAATCTAATAAAATAGAACTTATAAAATAATAATAATAATAATAATAATAATAATAATAATAATAATAATAATAATAATAATAATAATAATAATAATAATAACCTTTGCCTTACGGCAAAGGCAAATTTTTTTCATATATATATATATATATATATATATATATATATATATATATATATATAATACCCTCCCTGATACGTAACTTCTCCGCCCCCTATTTCCATTTTTCTTCCACATGTGGCCCCACCTTTATTATATTAAATAATTTTCTACCGATTATTTTGAAAAATAGGTAAATGGGGGTCCATAAAATAAGCAAAATTTACATCAAATATTTTATAAAAATTTCCCTCAATATTTTTAACAATATTTATTCATCATTATTATAACTCGCAATATTAACAACCAGATCGTTCCCAGGAAAGAAGGGGCTTTTCAATAAGGATTTCTCCCTATTGACGCGCAATTAGGTGACCAAACCTCTCATTGACAGAACTTTCTAGACATTGTTAATTATGCAAATAATAATATGAATAACTTGTCATCTAAATTATTGATTTAATAATATATAAAATATTGACAATAATTGAATCAAATAACGTGAGATACTATGCAGTAATTACTGTGGTAATAATTGAACAAAACTGAGTGACTTCTCACATAAGCATCAATAATCAATACCGTGTGCTACTATGCAACCACGCATATTACTGTACTTTTATCAACGGGTATTTCAACAGTTAACGGTAAAATTTTCGCCGTTATTTTTATAAAAAGATATTTTTGTCATTTTCTCACTACGATAATAATTCTGCTGTGGGGTCCACCAATGATTGTGCCGTCGTACGAATATTTTTTGTAAAAATGAATATTCCCCAATCAATCGAATATTTTATGACAATTTGCATACTTTGCAAAATTTATAAATATTATCCACAACTATAACATTATATTAAATCCACACCATAATATTTAAAAATAATATTTATAGAAAAATTCATATTTATTCATAAAAGTTAGGGTCTTACAACCTCCCATTCTTATGAAATTTCGCCCTCGAAATTATGGTATGTACCTGGTATGTCGAAGTGGTGAGGATACCTTGATTTCATTTCAGATTCTAACTCCCAGGTCATTTCCTCAACATCGTGGTTTCTCCACAAAACTTTGACTTGAGGTATAACCTTGGAGCGTAGAATATTTTCCTTCTTATCCAAGATTTTAATAGGAACCTCTTCGTACGTTAAATCTTCGGCTATTTTGTCCGGTTCTAACTGAATAATGTGGCTCGTGTGACGCCCCCAAAATAAGTATACAACACCCATTCTGAGTCGCCAAATACATGATACAAAAAATAAACTACAACTTCAATAATACAATTGTCGTGCAAAATACGACAACACATACTGTGAGTTTAAATACAAATATTGTCTTCTAGACAATATCCACACTCAAATAAGTCCTCATTACAATTATTCAAACACTATTTTATAAAAATAGTGAGGAATGCTAAAACATCTTTCTAGAATCATCACTCCATACCCCGACTAGATCCTGCTATGTTCTCACCTCCTGGGAAGAAAAATGGAACAAAAAAGAAAATGGTGAGCTCAACTAGCCCAGTAAAGAATATTATGACTAAGATAATATACAACAAATTATCATTAGTATTCAACAGGAAAAAATCTAATAGAATATAATCGACAACAAGTTTTAGATCAACAACTGCGGCGGAAACAGCAAACCATTAGAAGAGTCAAGTAGAGAATGAATTCTACTATCATCTAAGATTTAAAAGTCCATCATCAATATTTTATCCCTGTAACATCAATTAATAATCATCTTTAACCAAATATTCATCTTTGCACTACAAGCCAAAGATATTCATTTGTATCACCAGTCAGTCATGTTCATCTCAATACCTGTTCATCTTTGCACTACAGGTCAAAGATATTCATCAGGTAATCATACATCTTTGCACTACAGTCTAAAGATATTCATCAGGTAATCATAAATCATACGTTCATTTTTAACGGTTCAAAATTTGTGGACATATAGTCAACTTATATATGAATAACATATCCAAAAATTACCACGATCCAACGGTCGGATTAAAAATTATAACCCCCACAATATTTCTCAAAAACCCTAATTTGATTTTTAATACCTCCATTCCGATAAAAATAATGATAAAACACCTCAACATTAACTCCTTCATTTTTAACCATAATAAATATATCCAACATTTATATCCACATAGAATAAATATTTCCTTATCATATAAATCAATAATTAATTATTCACAAATAATATTACAGAATCACATTTATGACAACCAGGCCGTTCCTAGGAAAGAGATGGCTTTCCAATAAGGATTTCTCCTTACTAGCGCGCAATTAGATGACCAAACCTCTCCTTAGACAGAACTTTCTAGACATTGCCAATAATGCTATCTAATAATATTATTCAAATAATATGAATTATTGATCTGATAATGGAAAATACTGTGCAGCAACAATTATTGAAACAACAATAATATAAAATATCAACGCAGCAATTATTGAATTAATAAAATAAAATATTGAACAGTAACTACTGTAACAATTATTGAGTAGTGCCTTCTTACGTAAGAATCAATAATTGGTGCAATACCGTGTGCTACTGCATTTTAACCACCAGGTATTCCAACAGTATTAACGGTAACAACTACGCCGTTAATTATAAATAACTTATACTTGTTGTTTTTTTCATCCAATCGCTTTCCGTTATGAGGCCCACACAAGGCTACGCCGTCGTACGAATATTCCCCGACAGCAAGAATATTCCACGACCAAACGAATATTCGCCGACCAAAAATGAATATTTTATAACCACTTGCTTATTTGAAATATTTGTGCATTTTACCCATAACTAACCACATTAATCAAATCAACCCTTTCTATTTCAAAATAATAAATAGAGGAAATTTAATTTCATTTATTAATAAGTTGGGGTCTTACAACCTCCCCTCCTTATGAAATTTCGTCCTCAAAATTGACGTACGTACCTGGTGTTTCGAAAAGGTGAGGATACCTTGCTTTCATTTCTGATTCCAACTCCCAAGTCATTTCTTCAATAGCATGGTTTCTTCACAAAACCTTAACTTGTGGTATAACCTTTGTGCGTAAAACATACTCTTTCCTATCCAAGATCTTAACATGTACCTCCTCGTACGTTAAATCTTCAGCTATCTCGTTTGGTTCTAACTCAATTATGTGGTTCGGGTCTTTCACATATTTACGAAGCACAGATATGTGAAAAACATTATGAACACGAGACATGCTTGGAGGTAATGCGAGTCGATATGCCACATTTCCTATTCGGTCAAGAATTTTAAATGGACCAACAAATCGTGGATTGAGCTTTCCTCTCTTCCCAAATCTTGTAACTCCTTTCCATGGTGCAACACGTAACAATACATGATCCCAAATACTAAATTCTACATCCTTTAGATGAATATCTGCATAACTCTTTTGTCGATCCTGTGATGTTTGTATATGTTGTCGAATCGTTTGGATCTTCTCTGTAGTTATGTGTACCAATTCTGGTCCCAACAACGTTGCTTCACCCACCTCGTCCCAGTATACTGGAGAACGACACTTTCGTCCATACAAGGCCTCAAATGGAGCCATACCTATACTTGCCTGATAACTGTTGTTGTAGGAAAATTCCACCAGTGGCAAGTACTTATCCCAACTTCCTTTGAAATCTAGAACACAGAGTCTTAATAGATCTTCAAGGGTTTGAATAGTCCTCTCTGATTGCCCATCCGTTTGAGGATGATATGCTGAACTAAATTGTAAATTCGTGCCCATAGCTTTCTGCAAGCTACCCCAAAATCGTGAAGTGAATCCTGGGTCACGATCCGAAACTATGGATACTGGCATGCCATGCAATCTCACAATCTCATTCACGTACATACGAGCAAGACGTTCAAGGGAATAAGTCTCACGTATAGGCAAGAAATGAGTAGACTTGGTTAATCTATCAACAATAACCCAAATCGCATCTATGCCTTGAGAAACCTTGGGAAGACCTGTAACGAAATCCTTTGTAATGTGTTCCCACTTCCATTTTGGGATCTCAAGTGGTTGCAATGGACCCTTTGGCACTTGATGCTCCGCCTTTACACGTTGACAAGTTAAACACCTCGAGATAAACTCCGCGATCTCTCTTTTCATATTGCTCCACCAAAATGTATGTCAAAGATCATGATACATTTTGGTACTCCCAGGATGGATTGCAAATGGTGTGTTGTGTGCCTCCATCATAATTCTATGCTTCAAGTCAAAATCGTTAGGAACACAAAGTATGGAGTTGACTCGAAGTATTCCTTATTCATCGATTCTTGCTTCTGAAATAGCATCTTCTTGCACTTTCTTCTTCATACGCATTAGCTCCATGTCCGTAGCTTGAGCAGCTTTAATTTTATCGATTAAAGTCGGTTCTACTCGTATATTTGATATCATCATGTGGGTACTTGGAGCCTTCATCTCTATCTCCATCCTTTGCAAATCATACAAAATGGGCCTTTGTGTTAACAACATTGCACTCGTACCCGCATATGATCTTCTACTCAATGCGTCCTCTACTACGTTCGCTTTTCCAGGATGATATTGGATGGTATGATCGTAATCTTTCAACAGCTCAAGCCAAATTCGTTGCCGCATGTTGAGTTCCTTTTGGGTGAAGAAATATTTGAGGCTTTTATGATCCGTATAGATCTCCACTTTCTCCCTATACAGGTAGTGTCTCCAAATCTTCAACGCGAAAACGACTGCTGCCAACTCCAAATCATGAGTAGGATAATTTCTCTCATATTCTTTGAGTTGTCGCGAGACATAGGCTATGACTTTCCCATGTTGCATGAGAACACATCCTAACCCTTTGGCTGAAGCATCGTAGTAGATAACAAATCCATCCGAACCAGATGGTATTGTCAGAACAGGTGCCGAAATGAGTCTCCTCTTAAGTTCTTGAAAACTCTTCTCACAATCCTCACTCCAACTGAATTTTGTATCATTCTGAGTCAACTGAGTTAACGGAGTAGCGATTCTAGAAAATCTTTCCACGAATCTCCGGTAATACCCAGCTAAGCCCAGAAAGCTACGTACTTTGGTCACCGACTTCGGTTGCTCCCAACTTTGTATGGCTTCAATCTTTGCCTGGTCGACAGATACTCCATGTTTTGACACCACGTGCCCAAGGAATGCTACTTCCTCAAGCCAGAACTCACATTTCTTCAATTTGCCATATAGCTTGTTTTCACGAAGCCTTTTTAGTACCAGCTTTAAATGGCGCTCATGATCTTCACGGCTTTTGGAATAGATGAGGATGTCATCAATAAAGACAACAACGAACTGATCTAAATATTATTTAAATTCACGGTTTATCATATCCATGAAGGCAGTAGGAGCATTAGTCAATCCAAAAGACATAACTAAGAATTCATAGTGCCCGTACCGAGTTCTGAAGGCATTCTTTGGAATATCCTCAGTTTTAATCTTCAGCTGATGATATCCAGAACGAAGATCGATCTTTGAAAAGAATTGTGCTCCTTGTAACTGGTCAAACAGGTCATCAATCTGAGGTAGCGGATACCTATTCTTGATAGTGACATGATTCAATTCTCGGTAGTCGATACAAAGTCGCATACTCCCGTCTTTCTTCTTTACGAATAACACATGAGCACCCCAAGAAGATGTACTAGGACGAATAAAATCGATGTCCAACAACTCCTGTAGTTGAACCTTTAACTCCTGAAGTTCAATAGGAGCCATTCGATATGGGGTTTTAGAAATGGGCTTTGTACCAGGTTCAAGGTCAATAAAGAATTTAACTTCACGTTCTGGGGGTAGACCGGGAAGTTCTTCAGAAAATACGTCAGGAAATTCACTAACAACAGAAATATTATTCAAATCTGACGTGTTTTTGTTCAAGTCCATAACATGGGCTATGAAAGCTTGACATCCGTTTTTTAATAAACGAATGGCTTTATGGCTTAGTATGACAGTGATTGATTTTAGTGGTTTGGTTGCTTGAATTTGCATAACAGGTTGGTTAGGAATATGAAAAATAACAACCTTACGAAAATAATCAATTTTGGTATGATGAGTAGTTAACCAATCAATTCCTAAAATCACATCAAATGCAAGAATTTTCAACGAAATAAGGTCGGCAGGTAATGTGATAGTACCAACTTGAATCAAGAAAGATTTATAAACTGTAGATGTAATGAAAGTTTCTCCTAACGACGTCTCCACAGATAGGTCAAAGTCTAATTTCTCTGGAGTCAAGTTTAAACGTTGAGCACAAGCAGGAGAGATAAAAGAATGGGTAAAACCGATATCTAATAAAGTATAAACTTTGTAAGAGTTAATGATTAACTTACCCGTGATCACCTCGTTTGGGTTCCTCGCGTTTTGGGCAGTCACGACAAACGCCCTTCCAGGAACCACCGATTTTGACTTGTCCGGAACAGCCTTCGGAGTCACTATCCCCGTTGAACTTGGTTTCGCAACAAGACAATCTTTAGCTATATGACCTTCCTTTCCACAGTTATAACATACCTTGAACTATTGTGGGCAGTTTGGACTGATGTGTCCCTCCTTCCCGCATTTGTAACAAACGATCGGTGCTCGTTCTCCTCCCCTAAAAGCAGTTGATGTTTATGTTGACGTCTTCACGTTATCATTGTTGTACCTTCTCTTCTTGGAATCTCCTCCCGACTCGCTCCTTCTATTATCACGACCACGATTACCACCAGAGTGGTTACCGCTTTTGTCCTAATATTTTCCTCCCTGCTGGTTTTTATTGTTTCGATGACTGCCGCCACCGGTATGAGCCTGGTTGTGGTCCCTCGGTTGCACATACTCATTATCTCGCTCTAATAATTGAGCCCTGTTTACAACATCTGAATATAAAAAAATTTTATGAGAGATAAGATATTGCTGAATCTCGGGTTTTAGACCTCTCAGAAACATCCTTGTCATTCGTTCCTCATTTTCGACCAAATGAGGTGCAAACCTGGATAAATCTGCAAGCTTCGCCTCGTACTTGAACACCGTCATGTTGTTTTGTTCCAGTCTGATAAACTCCACCTCCTTCATATAACGAATACTTTCAGGAAAGTACTTATCATTGAACAGTTTCTGAAATGTTTCCCAGGACATGTTGAGTGCGTCAGGCTGGGTATGCTTCACAGACTCCCACCAGTAGTCTGCCTCACCGCGGAACATAAAGGTGGCGAATGGAACCTTCTATTCCTCCGTGAATCCCAAGACATCAAATATCTTGGTAATTTGCTTGACCCACGTTTCCGCCATGATCGGATCCGGCTTTCCCTTAAATTCTGCTGGTCCCAATTCTTTGAACTGCTTGGCTGTGACAAACCGCGCGTTGTTATCATTTCCACCCGTATTCTGCACACGAGTCTCCCTCGTCTGATTTTGCATGAACTGCAAAAAGCTCCTAAACATTCCATCATTCATCGTTTGCTCGGTAACGTTGTTTACAGGAGGAATATTACCTTCATATTGCACGTTCCCCTGGGTGGTGATCAAAGGTGTCTCCACGGTCTGATTTACTCCATTATTAACGTTCTCAGCTGCCATTCTTAAATACTGCCATAAAACAAGGGTTAATAGTCATGTCATATATTATCCCTATACTCTGACCGACCAAATAAACACCAACTAAACTTAGTCAGGTCATACTAGCGAAGGAATTCCCCGTCTCTCCCCTCCTAGTTCTTGTCTCACATCTCAGCCAGGGATCATATCCCTAAGCTCTGATACCAACTGTAACGCCCCCAAAATAGGTATACAACACCTATTCTGAGTCGCCAAATACATGGTACAAAAAGCAAACTACAACTTCAATAATACAATTGTCGTGCAAAATACGACAACACATATTGTGAGTTTAAATACAAATATTGTCTTCTAGAAAATATCCACACTCAAATAAGTCCTCATTACAATTATTCAAACACTATTTTATAGAAATAGTAAGGACTGCTAAAACATCTTTCTAGAACCATCACTCCATACCCTGACTAGATCCTGCTATGTTCTCACCTCCTGAGAAGAAAAATGGAACAAAAAGGAAAAGGGTGAGCTCAACTAGCCCAGTAAAGAATATTATGACTTAGATAATATAAAACAAATTATCATTAGTATTCAACAGGAAAAAAATCTGATAGAATATAATCGACAACAAGTTTTAGATCAACAACTGCAGCGGAAACAACAAACCATTAGAAGAGTCAAGTAGAAAATGAATTCTACTATCTTTTAAGATTTAAAATTCCATCATCAATATTTTATCCCTGTAACATCAATTAATAATCATCTTTAACCAAATATTCATCTTTGCACTACAGGCCAAAGATATTCATTTGTATCACCAGTCAGTTATGTTCATCTCAACACCTGTTCATCTTTGCACTACAGGTCAAAGATATTCATCAGGTAATCATAGATCTTTGCACTACAGGCCAAAGATATTCAGTAATATCATCATTTAGGACTGAGGATGATGAAAAATATCTTAAAGAAAACGAATCCAGTGAGACAGAAGGACAAATAGTAGGGATTCGTATAACAGTTTATCCAAGATCAATAATACTTCATAATAATCAATTGTGAAGCAGAATTAAAAAATAAAGATCAAAACATGGATACAATCAAAGATAGTAACCATAATAGACATCTTGGATAAAAAGGGAAAATTTTATTTTTCGGTGAATAGTGCTGTATACGTGAATAGTACCGTATATGTGAATAGTAACCTCGACACAAAAAGTTCAAATTTGATAAAAAAACTCATATCAATATTTCAGCATAATGATATTGAAGAAAATAATATCATTTAAGAAGAAAATAATATCCCTTACCTCAAAATATCAGTACTTCTGTTCGGAATATCGGTATAAGGCTGAAGGAAACTTGCATTGATGAATAGAAACTCACAAAGTATCTAAATACTCACAAAATACACTCAATAATCTAGAGAGAGAAAGAGAGAAAACTTGTTTCTAGTGTGATTTTAAATTCTAACTTAGCCCTCTATTTATAGGAAAATGTTAGCACACCGAAGCAGACTTAACCTGCAACCTGATGGCTTTACCTGCTACTATTCCCACCCACCACATTTGAATAAAAATCTCAGCACATTTTCACCAACCAAAAGTGGGGCCCACCAATTCTAGAATTTTCCACCAAAATACTAAATTCGGATACTTCAACAATTTTTGAACCAGTCATCTCTTAAAATTCATAACAAATCATACGTTCATTTTTAACGGTTCAAAATTTGTGGACATATACTCAACTTATATATGAATAACATATCCAAAAATTACCACGATCCAACGGTCGGATTAAAACTTATAACCCCCGCAATATTTCTCAAAAACCCTGATTTGATTTTTAATACCTCCATTCCGATAAAAATATTGATAAAACACCTCAACATTAACTCCTTCATTTTTAACCACAATAAATATATCCAACATTTATATCCACATAGATAAATATTTCCTTATCATATGAATCAATAATTAATTATTCACAAATAATATTACAGAATCACATTTATGACAACCAGGCCGTTCCTAGGAAAGAGGGGGCTTTCCAATAAGGATTTCTCCTTACTAGTGCGCAATTAGATGACCAAACCTCTCCTTAGACAGAACTTTCTAGACATTACCAATAATGCTATCTAATAATATTATTCAAATAATATGAATTATTGATTTGATAATAGAAAATATTGTGCAGCAACAATTATTGAAACAACAATAATATAAAATATCAACGCATCAATTATTGAATCAATAAAATAAAATATTAAACAGTAACTACTGTAACAATTATTGAGTAGTGCCTTCTTACGTTAGAATCAATAATTGGTGCAATACCGTGTGCTACTGTATTTTAACCACCAGGTATTCCAACAGTATTAACGGTAATAACTTCGCCGTTAATTATAAACAACTTATACTTGTCATTTTCTTCATCCAATCGCTTTTCGTTATGGGGCCCACACAAGACTGCGCCGTCGTACGAATATTCCCCGACAGCAAGAATATTCCACGACCAAACGAATATTCACCGACCAAAAATGAATATTTTATAACCACTTGCTTATTTGAAATATTTGCGCATTTTACCCATAACTAACCACATTAATCAAATCAACCCTTTCTATTTCAAAATAATAAATAGAGAAAATTTAATTTCATTTATTAATAAGTTGGGGTCTTACATTTCGGGTCTTCCACATATTTACGTAACATGGATATGTGAAAAATGTTATGAATACGAGACATACTTGGCGGTAAAGCGAGTCTATAGGCCACAGTTATTACTCGGTCAAGTATTTCAAATGGGCCAATGAATCGAGGATTGAGATTTTCTCTCTTTCCAAATCTCGTAACTCCTTTCCATGGTGCCACTCGTAACAAAACATGCTCTCCAACATTGAATTTCACGTCTTTTCGATGAAGATCAACATAACTCTTTTGTCGATCTTGTGAAGTCTTTATACGTTATCGGATCATTTGAATCTTTTCCATAGTCATACGTACCAATTTCGGTCCCAACAACGTTGCTTCACCCACCTCGTCTCAGCATACTAAAGAACGACACTTGCGCCCATACAACGCCTCGAATGGAGTCATGCCAATACTTACTTGATAACTGTTGTTGTAGGAAAATTCTACCAATGGCAAGATCTTGCCCCAACTTCCTTTGAAGTCAAGGACACAAATTCTTAATAAATCTTCAAGAGTTTAAATAGTCCTTTCTGATTGCCCGTCCATTTGAGGATGATATGCCGAACTAAATCGTAAATCCGTGCCCATAACTTTTTGTAAACTATCCCAAAATCGTGAAGTGAATCTTGGGTCTCGATCAGAAACTATGGATACTGGCATACCATGCAGTCTTACAATCTCATTTATGTACATACGAGCAAGACGTTCAAGTGTATAAGTTTTTCGTATAGGTAAGAAATGAGAAAACTTGGTCAATCTATCAACAATGACCCAAATTGCATCTATGCCTTGAGAAACCTTCGAAAGACCAGTAACAAAATCTATGGTAATGTGCTCCCACTTCCATTCTGGAATTTTAAGTGGTTGCAATGGACCTTTTGGCACTTGATGCTCCGCCTTGACACGTTGACAAGTTAAACACATTGAGATAAACTCTGCGATCTCTCTCTCCATATTGCTCCACCAAAATGTATGTTGAAGATCACGATACATTTTGGTACTCCCATGATAGATTGCAAATGGTGTGTTGTGCACCTCCATCATGATTTTATAATTCAAGTCAGAATCGTTAGGAACACAAAGTCTTGAGTTGACTCGGAGTATTCTTTCTTCATCGATTCTTGCTTCCGAAATAGCATCTTCTTGTACTTTCTTTTTCATATGCATCAGCTCTAGGTCTGTAGCTTGAGCAGCTTTAACTTTATCGATTAAAGTCGGTTCTACTCGTATGTTTGCCATCATCACATGGGTCCCTGGAGTCTTTAACTCTATCTTTATCCTTTACAAGTCATACAAAATGGGCCTTTGCGTTGACAATAACGCACTCGTACCTACATATGATCTTCTACTCAATGCGTCAGCTACCACGTTCACTTTTTCAGGATGGTATTGAATATTATGACCATAATCTTTCAATAGTTCAAGCCAACGTCGTTGTCGCATGTTGAGTTCTTTTTGGGTGAAAAAATATTTAAGGCTTTTATGATCCGTATAAATCTCCACTTTCTCCCCATATAAGTAATGCCTCTAAATTTTAAGTGCGAAGACAACAGCTGCCAACTCTAGATAATGAGTAGGATAATTCCTCTCATATTCTTTGAGTTATCGAGAGGCATAGGTTATAAATTTCCCATATTGCATGAGAACACATCCTAACCCTTTGCCCGAAGCATCACTGTAGATGACAAATGCCTCCGAACCAGATGGTATTGTCAGAACAGGTGCTGAAATGAGTCTCCTCTTGAGTTCTTGAAAACTCTTCTCACATTCCTCGCTCCAACCGAATTTTGTATCTTTTTGAGTCAGCTGAGTTAATGGAGTAGCGATTCGAGAAAACCCTTCTACGAAACTCCGATAATAACCTGCTAAGCCGAGAAAGCTACGTACTTCGGTCACTGATTTAGGTTGCTCCCAGCTTTGAATTGCTTCAATCTTTGCCAGGTCAACAGATATTCAATGACTTGATACTATGTGCCCAAGAAATGCTACTTCCTCAAGCCAGAACTCTTATTTCTTCAACTTGGCATATAACTTGTTCTCACAAAGCTTTTGGAGTATCAGCCTCAAGTGTTGTTCATGATCTTCACGACTTTTAGAGTAAATGAGGATGTCATCAATAAAGACGACTACAAAGTGATCCAAATATTCATTGAATACTCGGTTCATCATATCCATGAAGGCAGCATGAGCATTAGTCAATCCAAAGGACATAACTAGAAATTTATAATGCCTGTACCGAGTTCTAAAAGCAGTCTTTGGAATGTCATCAGTTTTAATCTTTAATTGATGATATCCGGAATGAAGATCAATCTTTGAAAAGAATTTGGCACCTTGCAATTGGTCAAACAGGTCATCAATACGTGGTAATGGGTACCTATTTTTGACAGTGACATAGTTCAACTCCCGATAATCAATACAAAGTCGCATACTCCCATCTTTCTTCTTCACGAATAGAACAAGAGCACTCCAAGGAGACGTACTAGGACGAATGAAACCGATATCTAACAATTCCCGCAGTTGGGTCTTTAACTCCTGAAGTTCAATAGGAGCTATTTGATATGGGGCTTTAGAAATGGGTTTTGTACCGGGTTCAAGGTCAATACAAAATTTAATTTCATGCTCTGGGGGTAGGCCAGGAAGTTCTTTAGGGAATACATCAGAAAATTTATTAACAATAGAAATATCATTCAAAACTGACGTATTTTTGTTTAAATCTGTGACATGAGCTAAGAAAACTTGACATCCGTTTTTCAATAAACGAATAGCTTTATGGCTTGAGATGATAGTGATTGATTTTAATGGTTTGGTTGCTTGAATTCGCATAATAGATTGGTTAGGAATATGAAAGCTAACAATCTTACGAAAATAATCGATTTTAGTATGATGAATAGTTAACCAGTCAATCCCTAAAATCACGTCAAATGCAAGTATTTTTAGGGAAATAAGATCGACAGGTAATGTGAGGGTACTGATTTGAACCAAATAAGACTTATAAATAGTGGATGTAATGAAGGTTTCTCCCAACGGAGTTTCAACAGATAAGTTAAAGTCTAATTTCTTCGGAGTCACATTTAAACGTTGAGCTCAAGTAGGAGAAATAAAAAAATGGGTAGAACCGGTATCAAATAAGGTATAAACTTTGCTAGAGTTTATGATTAGCTTACCCGTGATGACCTCGTTCGGGTTCTTTGCTTTTTGGGAGGTCACGACAAACGCTCTCCATTGAACTACTGATTTTAACTTGTCTGGGATGGCATTTGGTGTCACCGTTCCAACTGGACATGGCTTCCAGTACGACAAAATCTAACTAGGTGACCTTCTCTTCTATAATTGTAACACGTTTTGGACTGTTGCGCACAGTTTGGACTGATGTGTCCCTCCCCTCCGTATTTGAAGCATATGATAGGTGGTCGTTCTCTTTCTTTAACAACGGGTGCTGGTGCTGACGTCTTTCCATTATTGTTGAATCTTCTCTTCTTGAAATGTCCACTTTTACTGTCTTGGCCATGATTACTACTGAAGTGGTTACCATTTTTGGCATGTTGATTCCCTTCATGTTTGTTGTCACTGCTTCGATGACTGCTACCACTGGTATTATCATTTTTTCGACTGCTTTCTCTTGGTTGGGTTGACTCGTTATCGCGCTCCAGTAACTGAGCCCTATTTACAACATCTGAATACAAACACAGTTTATGACAAATTAGATATTGACGTATCTCGGGTTTCAAACCTCTTAGAAACATCCGCGTCATTCTCTCCTCATTATCAACTAAGTGGAATGCAAACCGAGATGACTCGATAAACTTAGCTTTGTACTGCGACACAGTCGTATTATTCTGCTCCAGCTTGATGAACTCTACCTCCTTTATGTGACGAATACTTTTGGGAAAGTACTTGTCGTTAAATAGTTCTTGGAACTTCTCCCAAGACATCTTTAGTGCGGCAGGTTGAGTACGCTTTACTGATTTTCACCAGTAATCTGCCTCTCCTTACAACATAAAGGTGGTAAAGGGAACCTATTGCTCCTCGGAGCATTCCAACACATCAAATATCTTAGTAATCTGCTTTATCCACGTCTCTGCCTTAAGTGATTTTGGCTCTCTAATAAACTCCGGTGGTCCCAGCTCCTTGAACTATTTAGCCGTGACCATTCAAGAGTTGCCAGTGTTTCCACCTGTATTTTGGACATGAGTATCTCTTGCCTGATGTTGTACGAATTACAGAAAGCTCCTAAACATTCCGTCATTCGCCATTTGGTCGGTGTTGTTTTTCACCTAAGAATTATTGCCTTCCTGATGCACATTATCCTGGGTGTTGATCTGTGGTGACTCAACGGACTCCTGTGCTCTATTGTTATTCTCAACATTATCGAATGTCATTTTCAAACACTGCCATAAAATAAGGGTTAATTGACTAGCCACATATTATCACTATATTCTGACCTACCATTTAAATAACAAATAAACTTAGGTAGGTCATATTAGTGAAGGAATTACCCGTCTCTCCCCTCCTAGTTCTAGTCTCACATCTCAGCCAGGGATATCCCTAAGCTTTGATACCAACTGTGATGCCCCCCAAACAGGTATACATCACCCATCTTGGGTCGCCAAATATATGGTTCAAAATTTAAATACAACTATCGTGTAAAGTACGACAAAACATAAGCTGTAAGTTTTAATACAAATATTGTCTTCTAGACAATATACAAACTCAAATTCAATATTATTATTTATATTTCCACACTATTTCATAAAATAGTGAAGACTACTAATGCAGACATCTGGACTGTCACTCCGTTCCCCAACTAGTCCCTGTGACACCCCTAAATTCGGGTTACCTGATCCCCAAGTTTGGTGCTCACGATGCACAATATAATAACATCTAACTACCAATTCATATAGAAATAGAAATACATAAGTTATTAACAGAGATTGTTAATACATTAGTCACAGGTTCTCTAACCTTAACCTTATAAACATACCCTTTAGATATACAAAAAGGGTTCACAAATACAATATAATAATGATGTTTATTACAACTAATCTAGTACTTTGCCTTTGCCTTTGTTCTTCTTTGATCCGCTGGCCTCTTCGTTCCTAGCTGAAATATTTTATTTAGCAAGGGTGAGCAACAAATTTGCCCCGCAAGTTAAGACATGCAATAAATGTATACGAATCATTAAGAACATACTATCTATTTTGATAGGATAATGCCAAAGTTCGGGGAATTTTGAATTAGCTAAACAAAGCTTTAATAACTAACAAGTCTTCTCGCATTCTATACAACAATAATCTGAATATGAAAGAGTACAACGCTTTCAAGGTTTTCTACGATATTCAAATGAATAATCAAGAATTAATTCTACGAAATAGCAAAGTGGAATGTTTTCCAGATTTATGCTGAGCGATCCGTTAGATCTTGAACTTCTCTTCTCGGGTATATATTAAAGTTTTACTTTGACATATACGCAGGTGTATCAGATAAACATAAAGATTAAATCATATCCCTCTGTAAATACTTAGAGCCAGCCAATTCTTTGTACCCTATATTATGCATAATACTTAAGTCACGCGCAATGGTCGAATATACGACTAAAAATATTCCCTTTATATAAAAGGTTGTTCTTCTCAGTCTCAGAATCAAGATTTGATTTAACAACAAAATTTAATGATTTCAATATCTAATCACTTCTCTCCTATTCTCTTCTCAAACCTATCAAGTTTTCTTTTTCGATCTAGCCGATACAACTGGCATTGATCTATTAATAATAATTAAATTCTCTTCTCTTCTCTTCTCGAACATATCAAGTTCTAACAAATGTTCGTCTAGCCAGAATAATTAGCTAAGACATTTCTCAACATAATTCGACAATAAACAGGAATTATCTGTACTGTCAATACTAGCTTCTATAGATATGAATATCCAACAACAGTAATTCTACGAATATATATTTTTCGAATCAGTAATTCAATTTGAATTATTAAAAATGCACTAACTGCGAATAATCAACAATAAATTCTTAGATGTGGTATAATTAGCAATAATTAACCACTATAATATTTAAACAATATTAACTCAAGGTTGAGTTAAGAAACTTGTCTCTTCCGCTGTTTACAGCTACACATTATACTTATCTGCGTTTAAAAGACCTATAATCAATAATATCGGTCTCATAATTAGCATAATATTTCATAACACGTAACACTGTAACTCACAGTCAATCT
This sequence comes from Panax notoginseng, assembly GCA_016801055.1. Classification (NCBI taxonomy): domain Eukaryota; kingdom Viridiplantae; phylum Streptophyta; class Magnoliopsida; order Apiales; family Araliaceae; genus Panax; species Panax notoginseng. Next base: position 52,365,444 of record CM029017.1, read on the forward strand.
GTCTCCTAGGCACATTACCACATAGCCACATTAGTGTTTATAACCTATATAAACATTTAACAAGTCTAACTAGTTCGGTCTGGTTGGACTTCGGTCTATTCTCGGTGTTCTGGTCACCTTATCCGACAATTAACACATTGATTGTCATTTTAATTTGGTTTCTAAGCTTCAATATTAATTTAGATAAGTTAATTATCATTAATAATATTTTTCAGAAGCTTTTAATAATTTATAAATAATTATTATAATTTATAATAATTTTTTAAACACTAATAATCAATTTTAAATGATTTAATTATCAAATAATCTTATTATCATTAATATTTAATAATATAAAAATATTAATGTTATACTTATCAAAATATTAAAGTTATTGTTAATAACTTAAAATATTTTTAACTCATAAATATTCTACTTAAATTAATTAAAATCATTTTTATACCATCACCATTAATATTTAAATATTAATAAAATTATTATCAAAATATTAAAAGTCATTAATTATAACTTAAAATATTTTTCTCATTTTTAAATGATTTTTAAATCAATAAAATCATTTTTATTTTATTTATTTAATATAATAATTAAATAAATCTAATATCATTAATATTAATTTATTAATGAGAATTTTCCAAAAATATTGAAAACTATATTTTATAATTCAAAATATTTTCTAACACTTTATTTTCCTTTAAAATGATTTTTAAATCAATAAAATCATTTTTAACTTATTTATTTAATTTAACAATTAAATAAATCTAATATCATTTGTGATGCCCCCAAAATTATGTATACATCACCCATCTTGGGTCGCCAGATACATGGTACAGAATTCAAATATAACTTACTAATACAACTGTCGTGTACAATACGACAAAACATAAACTGTGAGTTTGAATATAAATATTGTCTTCTAGAGAGTATCCATACTCAAAAGGAGTCCCCATTACAATTATTATTACACTATTACATAGAATAGTGAGCACTACTAATGCTATCATCTGGACCATCACTTCGTTCCCCGACTAGTCCAAGATACGTTCTCATTTCCTGAAGAGAACAGTGAAAGAAAGGGTGAGCTCAACTAGCCCAGTAAGAAATATTATGACTAAGATAATGCAGAATAAATTATCATTAGTCTTCAACAATGTTAAACTGATAAAATACAATAGACATCAAGTTTAACTACAGCGGAACCAACAATCCATTAAAAGAGTCAAGTAGAGAATAAAATCTACTATCTTTTATGATTTAAAAGGTTTTTCATGACTTTTATCGCTGAGACTCAGCTAAAAAAATAATTCACATCATCGAATCACCCCTGCACTACGGCCAAGGATATTATTTAGTATCACGACCACGAATTATCCATGCACTACGGCTAAAGATAATCTTGTTTTCATCAACGGTCCTGATCATGCCATAAAACAATTCATCTCTGCACTACGGCCAAAGAGAATCCATAGCCATAATCATACCAAAAACTGTCCATCAATGCACTACGGGTCAATGAGGACTTTTTTCACATCATTTGTAACATTACGGTTATGATTATACCGAATAATCCCTGGTCATAATCATACCAAGTCCATCTATGCACTACAGGCCACAGATGACTTTCAACAAAATATAAACATGAGGATGATGACAATGATATAAGAATTCAATAAAACAAGTTCTAGAATTAATTTATCTAGGAACTGATAACGTCCAAATTGTCAACATGATACAACTTTGTATAGTAAATTTCAAGAATGCTTAGAAGAATATTTCCATAAAAAGATACTAGATGAAGCGCAAATATCAAGGGTATTCCACTAATTTCATGGAGTATAGAAGCTAAAACTTTAACCAACTGAGTATAATAAAGAATGGAATAACAAAAGAAATCACCATGCATGCGATAGACCGCACAGACAGGTTATTCCAACAGAAAAATAAATAGTGGAACCAGATCATGCGTAAATGCACCAACATGATATTCTGACAGAATCATAAATAATAGAACCAGGTTCAGCATAAAGCACAGACAGGATATTCCGACAGAATAATAAATAATAGAACCAGGTCCGGCGTAAACGCACAGACAGGATATTCCGACAGAATAATAAATAATGGAACCAGGTCCGGTATAAACGCACAGACATGATATTCTGACAGAATAATAAAGAACGGAATAATAGAAGAATTTCACTATGTATGCGGTACTTCGCATAAACAGGTTATTCCAACATAATAATAAAGAATGGAATAACAAAAGAATTTCACCAAGTATAGGGTAGTCCGCGTATACAGGTTATTCCAACAGAATAATAAAGAATGGAATAACAGAAGTTCTCTTCATGAATAATAAAGAATATGGAATAAACAGAAGTATCTCTTCTATGACCCATATTTAAATGAAAAATTTCTTTTGAATATTTAAAGAAAAATCTTTTAAATAAAATATAATATATTCTATTTATAGAATAACTTTAATAAAGTATTCTGTTTTATATAAAAAGATATTTCTGTTTTATTACGTTAATAATACGAATAAAACAAAACTTCATTATCGCTAAATAATTCATATTATTAATTGACAATAATTGAATCAAACTAAGTGACTAATCACGTAAGCCTCAATAATCAATACCGTATGCTACTATGCAACCACACGTATTACTGTACTTTTACTACCGAGTAGTTCAACAGTATTAACGGTAAAACTTTCGCCGTTATTTTCATAAAATATTTTTGTCGTTTTCTCAATCCGACAATAATTCTATTGTTGGGTCCACCAATAATTGTGCCGTCGTACGAATATTCCCCGACAAAAATAATATTCCCCGACCAATCGAATATAATACAACAACTTGCATACTTTGAAAAATTTATAAATACTACCCACAACTATAATATTATCTCAAATTCACACCATAATATTTAAAAAAAATATTTTGAAAAAAATAAATCTTTATTCATAAAATCTGGGGTTTCACAATCTCCACTCCTTATGAAATTTCGCCTTCGAAATTTTCGTATGTACCTGGTATGCTGAACAGATGAGGACATTTCGTCAGATTCTAACTCTTGAGGTATAACATTTGAGCGTCGAATATGATCCTTCTTATCCAAGATGTTAACACGTATCTTCTCATACGTTAAATCTTCTGCAATCTCGTCTAGTTTTAATTCAATAATGTGGTTCAGGTCGTTCACATATTTACGTAACATCGATACGTGAAAAACGTTATGAACACGCGACATACTTGGCGATAAAACGAGTCTATAGGCCACAATTCCTACTCGATCAAGGATTTCAAATGGGCCAATTAAATTGAGGGTTGAGATTTCCTCTCTTCATCGATTCTTGATTCTAGAATAACGCCCTCTTGAACCTTCTTCTTCACATTCATCAGCTCTGAGTATGTAGCTTAAGCGGCTTTAACTTTATCGATTAAAGTCGATTCTACTCGTATATTCGTTATCTTCACGTGGGTTCGTATATTCGCACTTGTAAATGCATACGATCTTATACTCAACGCGTCAGCTACCACATTCACTTTTCCACGATGATATTAAATGGTACGATTGTAATCTTTAACAGCTCGAGCCAACGTCTTTGGCGCATGATACGTTCGTTTTAAGTAAAGAAATATTTGAGGGTTTAAAAAATGGGTTTTGTACTGGAGTCAATACAAAATTTGATTTCACGCTCTAAGGGTAGGCCAGGAAGTCTTCAAGAATACGTCAGGAAATTTATTAACAATAGAAATATCATTTAAAACTGTGACTCTCATCCCAAACTTGGATAACCCGTCACATTGATACCTATCAACTTGCCATCGTCATTCACAACGTCTCCTACGGAAAGTTTGGCTTCGGTGCATTCCACATAAGGAAGTCATCAGCAAAAGGCTCGGGGCTCTTTACTTATGGCTTGATATGACAATGATTGACTTTAGTGGTTTGGTTACTTGAATTCGCATAATAGGTTGGTTAGGAATATGAAAGCTAACAACCTTACGAAAAGCATGATGAGCAGTTAACCAATTGTTTCCAAAAATCACATCAATGCAAGTATTTTCAAAGAGATAAGATCGACAGGTAACGTGAAAGTGTTGATTTGAACAAGATTTATACATAGTGGAGGTAACGAAGGTTTCTCCCAACTGAGTTTAAACAGATATATCAAAGTCTAACTTCTCCGAAGTTAAGTTTAAACATTGAACACAACTAGGTGAAATAAAAGAGTGAGTAGAACCGGTATCTAACACGGTATAGACTTCGCAAGAGTTTATGACTAACATACCCGTGATAATTTTATTCAGGTTCCTCGTCACGAAAAAAAATGCTCTCTCTTAAACTACCAGCTTTGGCTTGTCTGGGACATCCTTTGGCATCACTATCCCAGCTGGACTTGACTTCACCATATGACAAAATTGAGCTAGGTGACGTTCTCTTCCGCAATTAAAACACGCTTTGGATTGCTGTGTACAGTTTGGACGGATGTGTCCCTCCTGTTCGCATTTGAAACATACGACCGGTGGTCGTTCTTCTTCCTTCGAAACGGGTGCTGGTACCGACGTCTTCACGTCATTGTTGAACCTTCTCTTCTTGAAATGTCCATTCTTATTGTTTTGGCCATGATCACCACCGAAGTGGTTACCATTTCTGGCATGTTGATTCCCTCCATGCTTATTGTCACCGCTTTGATGACTGTTATCACCGGTATTATCATTTTGCCGGCTGCTCTCTTTTGGTTGCGTTGACTCGTTATCGCGCTCCACTAACGGAGCCCTATTTACAATTTCTGAATACAAACACACTTTATGAGAAATAAGATATTGACGTATCTCCGGCTTCAAACCTCTTAAAAATATACGCGTCATTCTTTATTCATTATCAACCAAGTGGGACGCAAATCAGGACAACTCGACAAACTTGGCTTCGTACTGCGACACGATCATGTTGTTTTGCTCCAACTTGATAAATTTCACCTCCTTCATATGACGAATGCTTTCGGGAAAGTACTTGTCATTGAACAGCTCTTGGAACTTCTCCCAAGACATCTTGAGTGCGTCAGGCTGGGTACATTTTACAGATTCCCACCAGTGATCTGCCTCTTCACGCAACATAAAGGTGGTAAAGGAAACCTTTTGCTCCTCGAAGCATCCCAAGACATCAAATATCTTGGTGATCTGCTTTAACCACGTCTCCGCCTTAAGTGGTTCTGGCTTTCCCAAAAACTCCGGTGGTCCCAGCTCCTTGAATTTCTTAGCGGTGACCAACCATGGGTTGCCATTGTTTCCTCCTGCATTATGAACAGGAGCCGCCTTTGCCTGATGTTTCATGAATTTTAAAAAGCTCTTAAACGTACCGTCGTTTGTCAATTGATCAGTGTTGTTGTTTACAGGAGGATTATCGCCATCTTGTTGCACATTATCCTAATTATTGATATGTGGAGACTCAACGGTCTCCTGTGCTCCATTGCTTATCTCAACATTTTGAGATACCATTTTCAAATACTGTTACAAAATAAGGGTTAATTAACATATCACATATTATCTCTATACTCTGACCGACCAATTAAATAACAAGTAAACTTAGGTAGGTCATACTAGCGAAGGAATTCCCCGTCTCTCCCCTCCCATTCTAGCCAGGGATTATATCCCTAAGCTCTGATACCAACTGTGATGCCCCCAAAATTAGGTATACATCACCCATCTTGGGTCGCCAGATACATGGTACAGAATTCAAATACAACTTACTAATACAACTGTCGTGTACAATACGACAAAACATAAACTGTGAGTTTGAATACAAATATTGTCTTCTAGAGAGTATTCATACTCAAAAGGAGTCCCCATTACAATTATTATCACACTATTACATAGAATAGTGAGGACTACTAATACTATCATCTGGACCATCAATCCGTTTCCCCAACTAGTCCCAGCTACGTTCTCATTTTCTGAAGAGAACAGTGAAAGAAAGGGTGAGCTCAACTAGCCAGTAAGAAATATTATGACTAAGATAATGCAGAATAAATTATCATTAGTCTTCAACAATGTTAAATTGATAAAATACAACAGACATCAAGTTTAACTGCAGCGGAACCAACAATCCATTAAAAGAGTCAAGTAGAGAATAAAATCTACTATCTTTTATGATTTAAAAGGTTTTTCATGACTTTTATCGCTGAGACTTAGCTAAAAAAATAATCCACATCATCGAATCACCCCTGCACTACGGCCAAGGATATTATTTAGTATCACGACCACGAATTATCCATGCACTACGACTAAAGATAATCATGTTTTCATCAACGGTCCTGATCATGCCATAAAATAATTCATCTCTGCACTACGGCCAAAGAGAATCCATAGCCATAATCATACCAAAAACTGTCCATCAATGCACTACGGGCCAATGAGGACTTTTTTCACATCATTTGTAACATTACGGTTATGATTATACTGAATAATCCCTGGTCATAATCATACCAAGTCCATCTATGCACTACAGGCCACATATGACTTTCAACAAAATATAAACATGAGGATGATGACAATGATATAAGAATTCAATAAAACAAGTTCAAGAATTAATTTATCTAGGAACTGATAACGTCCAAATTGTCAACATGATACTACTTTGTAGAGTAAAATTCAAGAATGCTCAGAAGAATATTTCCATGAAAAGATACTGGATGAAGCGCAAATATCAAGGATATTCCACTAATTTCATGGAGTATAGAAGCTAAAACTTTAACTAACTGAGTATAATAAAGAATAAAATAACAAAAGAAATCACCATGCATGCGATAGACCGCACAGACAGGTTATTCCAACAGAAAAATAAATAGTGGAACCATGTCATGTGTAAATGCACCGACAGGATATTTCGACAGAATATTAAATAATGGAACCAGGTCCGGCGTAAACGCACAGACAGGATATTCCGGCAAAATAATAAATAATGGAACCAGGTCCAGCGTAAAGCACAGACATGATATTCCGACAGAATAATAAATAATAGAACCAGGTCCGGCGTAAACGCACAGACAGGATATAACGACAGAATAATAAATAATGGAACCAGGTCCGGCGTAAACTCACAGACATGATATTCCGACATAATAATAAAGAACGAAATAATAGAAGAATTTCACCATGTATGCGGTACTTCGCATAAACAGGTTATTCCAACATAATAATAAAGAGTGAAATAACAGAAGAATTTCACCAAGTATAGGGTAGTCCGTGTATACAGGTTATTCCAACAGAATAATAAAGAATGGAATAACAGAAGTTCTCTTCATGAATAAAAAAGAAAGAATACGCTTTACGAGTACAACAAATAATATCCCTTACCTTTGAAAGAAGAGTATTCCGACTGGTAGGGCGAGAATATACTCGAAAAAACTTGTACTACGCTCAAAGCTTTCTTAAACTCTAAAGAAATACGCTCAAGATTATAGAAGAAGAACTCTCTCTATAGTTTCTCTCTCTAGAGTTTTAGTAAATTCGTAAGAAAATAATGAAGGAATGAGCTTCTATTTATAGGAAAATAGAATGTATAGTAACTAATCCATGAACGGTCTAGATTGATTTACTTTAATCTGACGGTCCATATTTAAAGAAAAATCTTTTAAATAAAATATAATATATTCTATTTATAGAATAACTTTAATAAAGTATTCTGTTTTATATAAAAAAGATGTTTCTGTTTTATTACGTTAATAATACGAATAAAACAAAACTTCATTATCGCTAAATAATTCATATTATTAATTGACAATAATTGAATCAAACTGAGTGACTAATCACGTAAGCCTCAATAATCAATACCATATGCTACTATGCAACCACACACATTACTGTACTTTTTCTACCGAGTAGTTCAACAGTATTAACGGTAAAACTTCTGCCGTTATTTTCATAAAATATTTTTGTCGTTTTCTCAATCCGGCAATAATTCCGTTGTGGGGTCCACTAATAATTGTGCCGTCGCACGAATATTGCCTGACAAAAATAATATTCTCCGACCAATCGAATATAATACAACAACTTGCATACTTTGCAAAATTTGTAAATACTACCCACAACTATAACATTATCTCAAATTCACACCATAATATTTAAAAAAAATATTTTGAAAAAATTAAATTTTTATTCATAAAATCTGGGGTTTCACATCATTAATATTAGATTATTAATGAAAATTCTCTAAAAATATTAAAAATCACATTTTATAACTTAAAATATTTTTAAATACTTTATTCTTATTTAAAATAATTTTTCATAATATTAAATTATTTTTCTCTAATTTTTTTAACACACTAATTAAATAAATTAAATATCATTAATATCTAAATAATTATAAATATAAATGAAAAATGTCCCAAATAATTAAAAGTTATTTTTCAGAATTTAAAATGATTTTTAAAACAATTTTTGTTATTTTTAGAATTTATTTTCTATTTTTAAGTATTTTCCAGAAATAAGAAAAATAAAATTAATAGAAACTGTCGCTGAAGCCTATAGCGACACTTGTCTGTCGTCTTAGGTGTTCTTGATCCTCAAGAACACTGTCAGACAATTAACAAACTTGCTCGTTTGACCGCTTACAATTCTTTGTTTAATTCGTTTCTGGGAAAACTTAAGCATTAATCTTGTAGTCATTATACAACACTACAACGAGCAACCAATATCTAGGTCAAACAACAAACACACAAGGAGATCTGGGCATGCAAATATGCTGTTAGAGCATTCCTGGGTTTTCCAGAAATCCAGGTAGTCGACCAGTCACTTTCCTGCCCCATTTAATCTTGGTTCCAGTAATTCTTTATGTGTTATTATGATTCAAATATGAAGTCCATATGTCATAGAACATTCATAAAGCAACACATCAGTTTAACAACAACAGATCCACAAGATATAACTCGATCAAACCCTGTCAGAGGACTGTTCATCCGATTTTTTGGAAATTCCAGAAAATGGCTATCATGGACAAGTAGGCTACTTTGACCGATAACTCCATTCGTTCTATTTCTTGTTTAAAGGTTCTAAAGACATGAATATAAAGTCCATTTTACAGGCTACAACATGGTTACCATAACATTATCATATCACATAACAATTGTAAGATCTAGGCTTTAGAAAATCTTGTCAGACGCTGGTTTAAGCCTCTTTGGGTTACCCAGATTTGGCCCGGTCATGCCCGGTCAACGGATTTTGACCGTTAATAACTAAAAATCTAGACATCAAACGACACTGATTCCACTTGCAGATTAAAGACCACATGACAAGCTACATATAACAACTTTAAAACATCAAAACCCATAAACGAACAAGAATCTGTGGCTCCTGACATTAGCTTGTCAGACCACACATTTTGTTCTTGGATAGTTTTGGAAATACTCAATTTTAAAGCACTTTGATGCTATGGATCCATGATGGATCAACATATATCAACTAAAAACATCCTATAACATAAGATTAAACACTTAAACACAAAATTTTTCTCAGCAACTTGGATCAAAATCAAATTAGGTTTATACCTTCTAGCTTTAAATTCTTGATCTTGATCTTCCTAACTGATCTTGGTTGATTAAGGGGCTATTTTTAGGACTGTTCTACCTTAGAATTTTGGAGGATTAAGTGAGAGAAAGAGTTGGTGAGAGCAAGAGAGAAAATGAGCAAAGTAAATGGACTTTCTCTCTCTCTAATTCTTTTATAATACAATGATACATTGTTGTTGATCGATTTCACAATCAAAATATACGTGCAAGTATACACGGTTAACAAGCAATAAAGTGAAAGTAGAGTATCGTTTCCATAAGGAATTATTTTATAAAAATCACCAAGTACTAATTCTTAACCAAACTAATTTTATTTAAACAATCTCAAATCCTGATTTTTCTAATTAAGAAAACTAAATTAACTAATTAAACTGAATAGCTTTATGACTGAATTCAGATAAATAAAGATTAAGATTTCAATATCCCCAATTATGAACTATAAATCAATTATCCAATTATCTCAATTATTATGACTACTGAATTGTTAACAGGAATTCTCAAATGCCAAAAGTCCTTTTCCAAGTGATCAATTGAATTCTATTTAATCCAGATTAATCATGCTATATTCCTATGCAAAATAATTGAATTAAACTCCTTCAATTCCAATTCCTTACGTGTTACATGCGGTGAACAGATATTTCTATTGAATTCATAAACCTAATTATTCACTTTGCAAATAACTAAGTCACATGATATCATGCCCAGTTCTAACCCTAGAATTCCTCTTTCAATTCCTTCTAGAGTAACAAGGTAATTACTGATCAAATAATTAAACAATAAGCACAAGACAAGATAAACAATTCACTTTGACATAAATAATTGTAATAAATCAAATAACTAATTTATAGACATAAAAAGGTTCAATTGAAATCTTAATGAAAGAGTTAGTTTATAATTAATGAATTAAAACCAAGAATCCACAACTGAATAGATATTAAAAGATAAAAATATGATTAGAGAAAAGAATATAATCTGTTGTCAGCAAATCTGATGCTCCCCTCTTGCTCCTGCTCTTGATCTTCAATATTTTTCAATTTGCTTCAATCTTCAATGGCTAATTAAGAACTAGGGTTTATATTCTAATCTAATGGAGTGTTTTATCTAAGATAAGCTATGTAATCCCCCTTTATTTTATGCCTTACATCATGTATTTATAGGTTACAAGTCCAATTTTTAGCTTAGGAACAAATCCAATCCAATTTGGAGTCAAAAAGGTGTCAAAATTCGCCCCAAAATGCGTCCAAGCCTGACCAGACTCTTCCCCAGCACCCCAGCACTGGGCACGGCGCTGGGATTCTGCCCCCTAGCGCCTTGGCGCTGCAAATAGGCATGAAATGGGCGCCCCGGCGCTGGGCTCATTTTGGAAAATTTTTTGCTCCGACGTCCTTTGGGGAAATGGCCATAACTTCTTCGTCCGAACTCCGATTTCGATGATTCAAAATATTCCAGAAAAAGGAGACGTAGATCTACAACATTCATTATTTAAATATTTTGAAATAAGGTCAGGAGGATTACTCAAATTGACTCTGAAGTGACTGCTGTGTAAATGGCAAGCCGAAAACGCGCATCTAGCCACCCCAAACGTCGATCCAAGTAACTTTTGTCCCAATTCCTACAAAACAACGTAAAACATGCATGAATAGACATAAACACTTAAAAATATCCAAAAGATTTAGCTCAAATGCACTCAATTCATGTGTGACGACCCCAAAATAGGTCCATTCCATCCAACCTATTCTGAGTCGCCAAATACATGGTACAGAAAACAACTACAACTTTATTACAACCATTGTCGTGCAAAATACAACAACACATATGCTGTGAGTTTTGATATAAATATATACCAAATGTGACTTATGTCCCAACCGTGGATAGCACCTCATAATGACACCTTACATAAATGTATATTCAAAAACTGTTTTAGAAATTAGAATCTTTGGGAAGTGCTCAAGGAAACCTTTGTACATGGGAGGCCATGATTCTAGGTTATGATAGATATCATATGGCCACAGAATTATCCTTGGTTGACCCAATAGAGCCCAAAGAAAAATGAGAAGATTACTATTATATTCTTCCCAATGGTGAGTCTTCTCTTGACTTATCATTATCTCCACTGTCTTTAATCGTGAATTATACTTCAAACAAACACCAAGATTATATAGGTAGTGCTCGTAGATATACTCAGCAAGTGGATGAGCACATCCCTGTCTTATGATGACACGAGATTGTATATCATTAGACATCTTAGTGACAAAACACCCTTCCAACGTTGGGTTCGCCTCACCCTATTTGATTCACCAAATATAACTACTAAATGACGACCACCGTTCTATTCCCCTGTTACCCCCGCTCGACCCAGCTACACTCTTATTACCTGAAAGGAATTGTGAAACAGAAGGGTGAGCACAACTAGCCCAGTAAAGAATATCATGACTAAAGATAAATAAGTTATCAATAGCCTTCAACAGAATTAAATCAGAGATTTAGAATATATGGTAGATGATAAAAATTTCAACCATAGTTGCAGCGGAACGAGCAATCCATTAGAAGAGTCAAATAGACTACAAAGTCTATTATCTTCTCCATGTTAAAAATCCACCAACAATGTTTTATCCCTGTAACATCAATCAATAATTCTGGTCCACAATCATATGAATAACTCATTATCATAATTGTAGTTCTAAATTCCTCTTCTCATCCAGGTCAAAGATAATTTTTATCACCTATCTTTACCTGAAACTTCAAAGATCATGGTTACACCAAATCACATTTTCTTTTCATAATCATACTAATAACTTCATCTTTGCACTACGGGCCAAAGATATTCAACAACAGTTTATATTTTCACTACAGGCCAAATATATTCATCAACAGTTCATATTTGCACTATAGGCCAAATATCTTAAAGAAATATATAATCATTTTAGAATTTATATAAACAATAATTATAACCATGTTAATCAATTCATCTTTACACTTAAGCTAAAGATATTCAATTATAAATTCAATGGTCATGATCATACCAGTTAACAATTCATCTTTGCACTACAGGCCAAAGATATTCCCCAGTCACGATCATACCAATAATTTACCCATCTTTACACTCAAGTGAAAGAGAAATTCAACATCATGGTTATAAAAATGTTATATATGATAATAAAAATAATATTATCAACAACTGCATTTATTTTCAAGAGCAACAATCACAAATCAACGATAATTTGGTCAGAAAAAGAAACTAATTTTTTCTCGTGAATAGTAACTCGTGAATAGTAACTCATGAATAGTAACACCGACTCAAAAAGGTAGAAATTCCACAATAAAATTCATACCAATATTTCGGTATGATTTTCAATTCTAACTTAGCCCTCTATTTATAGGAAAATGTTAGCACGCCGAAGCAGACTTAACCTGCAACCTGATGGCTTTACCTACTACTATTTCCACCCACCACATTTGAATAAAAATCTCAGCACATTTCTTCACCAACCAAGAGTGGGGCCCACCAATTCTAGAATTTTCCACCAAAATGAATAATTCTGAAAATTCAATAATTTCTGAACCAGTCATCTCTTAAAATTCATAACAAATCATACGTTCATTTTAAACGGTTCAAAATTTTGGACATATACTCAACTTATATATGTATAACATATCCAAAAATCACAACGATCCAACGGTTGGATTAAAAATTATAACCCCCGCAATATTTCTCAAAAATCCTGATTGATTTTTAATACCTCCATTCCGACAAAAATACTGATAAAACACCTCAATATTAACTCCTTCATTTTTAGCCACAAAATATATCCAACATTTATATTCACATAAAATAAATATTTCCTTATCATATGAATAAATAATTAATTATTCATAATTAATATTACAGAATCACATTTATGACAACCAGGCCGTTCCCAGGAAAGAAAGGGCTTTCCAATAAGAATTTTTCCTTACTGGCGCGCAGTTAGGTGACCAAACCTCTCCTTAGACAGAACTTTCTAGACATTGCCAATAATGTTATCTAATAATATTATTCAAATAATATGAATTATTGATCTGATAATGGGAAATACTGTACAGTGACAATTATTGAAGCAACAATAATATAAAATATCAACGCATCAATTATTGAATCAATAAAAGAAAATATTGAACAGTAATTACTGTGACAATTTTTCAGTAGTGTCTTCTTACGTAAGAATCAATAATTTCAAAAATACTGTGCAATACCGTGTGCTACTGTGCAATAACGCGTATTACTGTATTTTAACCACCGGGTATTCTAACAGTGTTAACGGTAATAACTACGCCGTTATTTGGAAAAACTCAAATTTGTCATTTTCTTCATCCGACAGTTATTTTGTTATGGGGCCCACAAATGGCTGCGCCGTCGTACGAATATTCCCCGACAGAAAGAATATTCCACGACCAAACGAATATTCCTCGACAACAATGAATATTTTATAACCACTTGCTTATTTTGAAAAAAATTTCATATATCACCCTTAACTTTAACTTTTATCAATTTAACCATTTACTAAATAGTAATTATAAGAAAAATTGAATACTTTTATTTCATAAAATTCAGGGTCTTACATCATGGGTATAAAACTCACTCATCAAATACCCCCAAACTTAAACATTTACTTGTCCTCAAGCAAAAATACAAAAGAACTAAAAATAAACAACCGAACTAAACTACATAAATGCATATACATGATCTACTTCCTAATATACCTACGAACCCAGTAATAAATCAATATGATATATAGCAACAGGCCTCAAAGATAGCAATGATACTCAAACAATTTATCTGATCAAATCAAAGTCCATAACTCTAACTAGTTAGTCAATCCAAACCTGTCATCACCCATGTGTGTGTGTGTGTGTGTGTGTTTGTTAACCATTCTAACCAACCACAGTTCAAGATAATCACATAACAAACTTCTTAGAAGGAAAATTTCAGTTCCAATTCAATTACTTTTGTGAACATGACAACTCTGGTTAAAACTAAGCAATTACCAAGTCTTAAGGTAAATACAGGATTTATTTATACTCTTATTCAATCACGAGGGCATTTTTGCTCTTTCTCATGTTTTATTCATTTTTTTTCTCATGGCTGTGCAATGTCTTATTCCCTTAGGCTTTTCAGTGCTACCTTAACGAGCTTTCGACCAACGACTCCCAAGCCATTAAGACCTTAGGGCGCTAGGTGTAAAGACAATTCCCTCGGGCTTACTTACTCAAGTAGCAAATGCCACAAAACTAGACAAGCATGCCACGGTGTTTATTCTCTCTTTTTTTCTTTTTCATCATCTCTTTTCTTCTTTTTTTTCCTCTTTTTTTTTTCTTCATTTTTTTTCTTTTTGTTTTTCTTTTTGTAATATATATATCCCATAGATTCCTCCAAACTCAAACTTTTGCGTCATTCCAACCTTTACTGCCAGTTCACTAATTTTCTTAAATTTTAACCAAGATTTTCCCTCAGAAACAAATTATGAAACCCTTGAACCAAGTGGTTAAAACAGTTAAACTTTAAGTGCTAACCGGTTACATAAGTTTAAGACATGCTCAAATTATCATCATGATCAAAATTAGAACTCATCATTAATTATCAACACTGTTCAAGTTAACAATTAATACCAATCTTATCATAGGCCGAGCTAAGACCACACCAACCGATCACACAGATTCATGCAAAAAAAAAATGTAATTATACTACATGAACACATACTAATGCAACACATATATGAATATGCAAATAACTACCATGTATTATATGCAACCTAAAAAAAACACAATGCTAACACATAAAAAAATGAACTACTATGCAGATAACTAACTATATGCAATACGACACTAAAATGCCCCCAAACTTAAACTAGACATTGTCCTCAATGACTAAAATAGAAAAAATTAAAGCAGAGGATTTCCCTGAAAATATAGCAATCTTCCTCCTTGTCCGCTATGTTTGGAGAATAAGCTAAGCACATGGAACAAATTGGGCACCACACTTGAATTTGACTTGAATAACCTATAAAACAATGATAGAAGCAATTTTATTAAATCCTAAATAAATGTAAATTCAAAACTACTAATATAAAACCTAATAAAAACTAAAAATAAAAATTAAACTTGGGTTGTCTCCCAATAAGCGCTTGTTTTATAGTCTCAGCCTGACTTCTTCAATTCTCTATCCAATTCCCCTATGAAAATTGAGGAACCCTCCATCCATCAGTAATAATATCTCTTTTGGGAGGTTCCCATTAGCAAAGACCCTTGAATTAAAGTCACCTAGCATGCTCTTTGTAGATAGGATCCCCATTAAGTACGGTAAACCACTAGGTTCTTTTCCGATTGTGTTTATGATCCGATTGGGGCATTAAAGCTTAGTAAACTCAATGGGATATTCCTCTATCTTCTCATTTTCAACCCACCATGACTCCACAGTTGTACTAGCTCTTATGTCACAAAAAGCTTTGCCGACGACATGACTGCCAATTGGGCATGGTTTTGCAAAACTGCCCGAATTATTGAACTTTGGTGGAGGAGGCACATGGGATACTAATGAAATTGGTTCATCTTTGTTGAATCTTACAGTTAAATCTTCGTCGATCTCCTTTTGTTGGTTCCCAATTGTTTCCTCTCTTTCAACATCAATATCATTTGGCACATCCGGTTGCAGATTTGGTTCGGGCTCATCATCAGTCTCGTCATCCATGTCATAGAGCCAAGTGTATTGAGGATGGTTGTTCAACGCATGTGCTATCTGACCCAATTGATTTTCCTGATTCTTGATCGACGCACCTTGGCTTTGCATATTCAGCTCCATTTGATTAAATTTCTTTTAATGTTCCTCGTTCTTTTTTTCAGAAGCTTTAATAAATTTCTCCAAGGTTTCTTCCAAACTTGATTTCCTCTCTGGTTGTTGTTGAGCATGATTTTGGAATTCGGATGTGTTTTGATGTCTAGGTGCTTGAGCTTGATTGTTACTCCATGAAAAATCTGGGTGATACCCCCAATCCTGATGATAGTTATTGGGATACACATAATTATTGGGGTAATCACCACTATACTGTACCGGCTCAAAACTGATGGCGCATTGATGACTCATATGATTTCCAGCACAATAATCACAAGTAACCACCACACTTTGACGACGTTGAGCTTCAAAAGCTTCAAACATCCTCGAAAGTGTCTCAATCTGTGCTAACAATGCAGAAAGTTTCTCGAGTCTGTCAATCTCCGTTCCCCTTAGCTGAGTCATTCTTATATACAGCCATTGATAATTAAATTCTGCCATGGTAACTGAAAAGCAAGAAAGAAAAAAAATAGAAAGAGAGTTAAAGAAAATAATAAAAAAAACGTTTAAATTAAAACTAATTTGATAAAAAATAATATTGGCAAAATTATTAAACTAATTCCCCGGCAACGGTGCCAAAAACTTGTTGACCGTGTATACTTGCACGTATATTTTGATTGTGAAATCGATCAACAAGTTTTCAAAAACTTGTTGATCGATTTCGTAATCAATGAATACGTGCAAGTATACACGGTCAACAAGTAATAAAGTGATAAGAAAAGTATCGCTCCCACGAGGAATTATTTAATAAAAATTATAAAGTGCTAACTCTTAACCAAACTAATTTTATTTAAACAATCTCAAATTGATTTTTCTAATTAAGAAAACTAAATTAACTAATTAAACTGAATAGCTTTATAACTGAATTCAGATAAATAAAGATTAAGATTTCAATATCCCCAATTATGAACTATAAATCAATTATCCAATTATCTCAATTATTATGACTACTAAATTGTTAACAGGAATTCTCAAATGCCAAAAGTCCTTTTTCAAGTGATCAATTGACTTCAATTTAATCCAGATTAATCTTGCTATATTCCTATGCAAATAATTGAATTAAACTCCTTCAATTCCAATTCCTTATGTGTTACATGAGGTGAACAAATATTTCTATTCAATTCACAAACCTAATTATTTACTTTGCGAATAACTAAGTCACATGATATCATGCCCAGTTCTAACCCTAGAATTCCTCTTTCAATTCCTTCTAAAGTAACAAGGTAATTACTGATCAAATAATTAAACAATAAGTACAAGACAAGATAAACAATTCACTTTGACATAAATAATTGGAATAAATCAAATAACTAATTCATAGACATAAAAGGTTCAATTGAAATCTTAATGAAAGAGTTAGTTCATAATTAATGAATTAAAACCAAGAATCCACAACTGAATAGACATTAAAAGATAAAAGTATGATAAGTGAAAAGAATAGAATCTGTTGTCAGCAAATCTGATGCTCCCCTCTTGCTCCTGCTCTTGATCTTCAATATTCTTCAATTTGCTTCAATCTTCAATGGCTAATTAAGAACTAGGGTTTATATTCTAATATAATGGAGTGTTTTATCTAAGCTAAGCTATGTAATCCCCCTTTATTTTATGCCTTACATCATGTATTTATAGGTTACAAGTCCAATTTTTAGCTTAAGAACAAACCCAATCCAATTTGGAGTCCAAAAGGTGTCAAAATTCGCCCCAAAACGCGTCCAAGCCTGACCAGACTCTTCCCCAGTGCCCCAGCGCTGGGCACGGCGCTGGGATTCTGCCCCCTAGCTCCTCGGTACTGAAAATAGGCATGAAATGGGCGCCCCGGCGCTGGCCTCATTCTGGGAAATTTTCTGCTCCGACGTCCTTTGGGAAAATGGCCATAACTTCTTCGTCCGAACCCCGATTTTAATGATTTAAGATGTTCCGAAAAGAGGAGACATAGATCTACAACTTTCATTCTTTAAGGATTTCGAAATAAGGTCAGGAGCATTACTCAAAGTGGCTCTGAAGTGACTGCTGTGTAAATGGCAAGCCGAAAACGCGCTTCTAGCCACCCCAAACGTCGATCCAAGTAACTTTTGTCCCAATTCCTACAAAACAACGTAAAACATGCATGAATAGACATAAACACTTAAAAACATCCAAAATATTTAGCTCAAATGCACTCAATTAATGGGTATAAAACTCACTCATCAATTGTATATTACTTAGATCTGATGTTGCTAGCTGATTTGCTGAGATTTTAGAGGTCGCAAAGTCAAGTGGTTAAGTTACCAACTAAAGCTCTTGGAAAATTTACAAGATACATATTAAAGAAAATGAAAAAGGGCATTTTGGTCTTTAGCAAAATGATTTTAATGGCATACTAGACAATTGCTCAAACCCTTAGGGTTTAACCCCAAGACTCTAACCCTTAGTTTTTAAAACTTTAGCTTTCTAGGATTTTCTAATTAGGGTTTTTAAATAACAAAATTAAAAGTTTAAAACTAAAATTAGGGTTTCCTAATCACACCAACGTTTACTAAACACATTAAGCTTACTAATTAGGATTAGAGTTTCCTAATTAGGGTTTAGGGTTCTCAGATTTAAAATTAGGGTTTCTCGGCTTTCAATTAGGGTTTCTAATCTCTTATTAGGGTTTATTAATTTCAAACCTTATCAGATCAATCATTGATCAAAATCTCTATACAGTACAAACACATATTCATTGATACAATTATTTTAATTGCATTTTCTATCGAATCCCTATCCAAAAATTAGAGTTAGGGTTTATAAAGCTGTTAAGTAAAAATCTACTCTAATTTCTCAGTCAATACACCAACTGACTAATTCTCGAGACTCGTAACACAGATACACAGTACAATATTAACAATCAATGTCAATATTAAATAAAAAAAAATTATTCGTAAAATTTGGAATATTCGAAATCCCGGGTTATCACATTCACCCCTTCTTAAAAGGATTCCGTCCTCGGAATCACCGCTTTCTTATTCTCTACAATCTTTTAAAGTTGTATCACCAATTCATTTTTGTTAGCACAATATTCATTTGTGTCTCAAATTCTAACCGGTGACTCGAATCCATAAAAGAAAACAATTCACAGCAATATCTAACTCATATTACTCGCGTAATTAAATTTCTAAACGAAATCATTACCTGCGGCCACCTCCTGAGTAGCCACTGCATCCTACGCCATCATGTTGAATGTACAGGCTATTGGTCTTCCTGGCTGTGCAGGTCCTCGAATTGCCAAGGTTCCGCAACCTGGTCCCTTGTTGACACTTTCCTTCTCCACATTCCTCTTTGGACAGTTCCGAACCATATGATCAGTCGATCCGCAAGCAAAGCAACCTTGTATCTTCTTTGGATTGGGACAATTGGGAGACATGTGTCCTTCTTGCCCACAGTTATAGCAAACTCCCTTCTTCTTCAGACAAACTTCTGCATGATTTTTCCCACACGTTGCACATGGCTCCCTCCCTTGCTTATTTCCTTTTGTCTTGCCACCTGATTGGGTATTCTCACTCCACTTTCTTTTGTTCAGGTTACTACCACCACTGCTTCCTCCATCATTTGTCTTTTTCTTCTTTTTATGATGAAATCGAGATGCAGCTTCGCTCCCTCCTTCAGCAATTAACGCCTTCTCCATCAAAGCCGCGAACGTATTGATATGTAATACTGCTACCTTGTTGAATATCCTCGGCTTCAGTCCGTTCTCGAATCTTCTCGCCTTTCTGGCCTCTGTGTCCACCTGATGAGGTGCAAATCTCGCCAACTCGTTGAAATTGGCAGCATATTCCGAAACTGACATTTTCTCCTGCTTTAGTTCTAAGAATTTAACTTCCATCCGAGCTTGCATACTCGGTGAGAAGTAGTTCTCAAAGAACAACTCCTTGAATCTTGTCCATGTCACTATAGCTGTACCAGCTCTCGCCTGATTAGTCTCCCACCAGTAATTAGCTTCTCCCTTCATCAAGTATGTTGCAAAAGCCATCTTTTGCTCCTCCGATACTCTGGCGATAACGAATGCTTTCTCCATCTCCTTCACCCATTTTTGGGCTTCAATCGGATCTGTGGTTCCTTTGAATTCAGGCGGTCCTACCGCTTTAAAGTCTTTGAAGTTTGCCAATCTATCAGTTGGCTGTTCTCTCGCTCTTCCTCTTCCTATTGGAGCTCTATTCCCCATAGCTTCGGCTATCATATTTGCAAAATTCTGCATCGGGTCAGCTTGACCTCCTTCATTATTCAACGATTGCTCTTCTCTTTGATTTCGATTTTGTCGTCTAGGCGACATGATCTGATTTAAATAAAAATCTTACATTAATTCTCTTTCTCTACACAAATTCTTAACACAATAAGAATTCTACACATAATTCTCATATATAAATGAATATTTATTCAAATAGTTCATAGCACATTTAGTACTTAACACATATTACTATCCCATTTTAAATCATATCAGGATTAACAACACAACTTTACACAAAAAGTTACAATTCTCCATTCACACATAGTTATTCCCAGTTCGTCAAACTTACCACACTTATGAGTTCAAGAACTTGCCACAATTATATGAGTGTATGAACTTATCCTAGTCAGACCTTTGGCGTCCATTCGCTGAGGGGTTCAAAATATTTCATATAATTATGAGTCATTAACTTACCATAAGCATGAGTTTTAAGAACACACAAATTAATCTTAATCTTATATTCATATAGAAAATAAAGATTTCATTCATACAAACACACACACACACATATATATATATATATATATATATATATATATATATATATATTTACATATGTTTACACATCGTTCTCGATATTATAACCTTAATATCACAATCTTCTACCAAAAGATATTATCACTTATGTCTAAGTTGTCTACCATCCACTCCCTTCACCAGTATTCTTCTTGATGGGACACTTGTTGAATCCGTGACCCGTCCTCCCACATGAATAACACTTCCTCATATTCGGCTTAGGACAATGTAGGGAAATATGTCCTTTCTGCTTGCAGTTGAAGCACACGTTTTGTGACGCCCCCAAAATAGGTCCAATCCACCTAACCTATTTTGAGTCGCCAAATACATGGTACAGAAATAACTACAACTTTATTAATACAATTATCGTGCAAAATACGACAACACATAAACTCTGAGTTTAAATACAAATATTGTCTTCTAGATAATATTCACACTCAAATAAGTCCTCATTACAATTATTGATACACTATTTTACAAAATAGTGATGACTACTAAGACAACTATCTTGAACCATCATTCCATATCCCGACTAATACCCGCTACATTCTCGGCTCCTGAGAAAAAAATAGAACAAAAAGGAAAAGGGTGAGCTCAACTAGCCCAGTAAAGAATATTATGACTAAGATAATATACAACAAATTATCCTTACTCTTCAACAGGTGATAGAATACAATAAACAACAAGTTTTAGATCAACAACTGCAGCGGAAACAATAATTCATTAGAAGAGTTAAGTAGAGAATGAAATCTACTATCATCTATGAATTTAAAAGTCCATCATCGATATTTTATCCCTGTAACATCAATCAATATACATATTGAATCAAATAGTCATCTTTGCACTACAGGCCAAAGATATTAATCAGTCGGTCATGTTCATCACAACACTTGTTCATCTTTGGACTGGCCAAAGATATTCAATAATATCATCATTTAGGACTGAGGATGATAAAAATATATTTTAAAGAAAAACGAATCGAGTGAAACAAAAGAACAAATATTAAGGATTCGTACTTTAAACAATCCAAGTTCAAAATACTTCATAAATAATCAAAGTGGAGTAAAATTCAAGAATGATCAAAACATAGATCCAATCAAAGATAGGAATCATAACAGACAATCTTGGACACAGAAAAGAAAATTTAATTTTTCTGTGAATAGTATCGTATTCGTGAATAGTGTCGTATACGTGAATAGTGCCGTATACGTGAATAGTAACTCTGACACTAAAAGATAAAAATTTCACAAAAAAAAAATCATCATGCTTCATGAATAGTACTCGTAAATAGTAACTCGTGAATAGCAACTCATGAATAGCAACTCGTGAATAGTAACTCATGAATAGTAATTTATGAATAGTAACCCCGGCATGAAAAAGTTCTAAATTTGATAAAAAGTTCCAACTAATATTTCGGCATAATGATATTGAAGAAATAATATTACTTACGAAAAAAATAACGTCCCTTACCTCGAAAAGACAGTACTTCTGACTGGAATACTGGATATAGTGTTGAAGAAAACTTACACCGTATAACAACACTCAAAGTATCAAAATACTCACAAGAATACGCTCAATATATCAAGAGAGAAAAAGAGAGAAGATTTCAGTTTCTGGTGTGATTTTTAATTCTAACCTAAGCGCCCTATTTATAGGAAAATACTTAGAACACCAAAGCAAAAAATTTAATATAATATTATTATATTATATATAAATTCCTACGTACACCAAGAATCTGAATTTTAGCAACTTAACACATGTTTAATGAGGCCCAAAAATGTAAAAAACGTTTTTGTTATTTAAAAATTTTTAAACTTCTAAAAATTAATTATTTCGGAACTCTGGAACTTCAATAATTCATAATAAATAGCCCTTTTATCAGAAAATTCAAATCTCGCAATTTTGTATAGGAAATTCAATTCTCTACAACTTTCTAGAAGAAAGTTTTTTCAAATTCCAAACAGAAATTGACCGAAATTCATAAACGGGCAATTTTATAGGTTATAATCAAATTTCAGTCAAGAAATGGGGTCCACCGACACACAAAACATGTGTTAATCATTTAATACAATAAAAATATTCTTTCTCCTCATATACTCATATATCCCACATTTATTGTAAAAATATCACCATTATTATATTATTAAAATATAATAATATATTTAAATGAATTATTTTATCAGAAAAAGAAATTTTCAACAATTGTCACATTAAAAATTTTCTCCATCTATATTCAGATAAAATAAATATTTTTCTCATCATATAAATCAAATTATTAATTATTCACAAATAATATTACAGAATCACAATACTGACAACCAGGCAGTTCCTAGGAAAGAGGGGGCTTTCCAATAAGGATCTCTCCTTACTGGCGCGCAATTAGATGACCAAACCTCTCCTTAGATAGAACTTTCTAGACATTGCCAATAATGTTTTCTAATAATATTATTCAGATAATATGAATTATTGCTTCGATAATAGAAAATACTGTGTAGTGATAATTATTGAAACAACAGTAATATAAAATATCAACGCAGCAATTATTGAATCAATAAAATAAAATACTGAACAGTAATTATTGTAACAATTATTGAGTAGTGTCTTCTTACGTAAGAATCAATAATTGGTGCAATACCGTGTGCTACTGTGCAACAACGTGTATTACTGTATTTTAACCACCGGGTATTCCAACAGTATTAACGGTAACAACTACGCCGTTATTTATAAACAACTTATACTTGTCGTTTTCTTCATCTAATCGCTTTTTGTTTTGGGGCCCACAAAAGGCTGCGCCGTCGTACGAATATTCCCTGACAGCAAGAATATTCCACGACCAAACGAATATTCCCCGACAACAATGAATATTTTATAACCACTTGCTTACTTGAAATATTTGCACCTTTCACCCATAACTAACCACAATAATCAAATCAACCCCTTACTATTTCAAAATAATAATTAGAGAAAATTTATCTTCATTTATAAAAAGTTGGGGTCTTACAACCTCCCCTCCTTATGAAATTTCGTCCTCGAAATTGACGTGCATAGGACATGCTCCTTCCTATCCAAGATCGTGACTGGTACCTCCTCGTACGTTAAATCTTCTGCTATCTCGTCTGGTTCTAACTCAATAATGTGGTTCGGGTCGTCCACATATTTACGTAACATCGAAACGCGAAAAATGTTATGAACATGCGTTATACTTGGCGATAAAATGTGTCTATAGGCCACAGTTCCTACTTGATCGAGAATATCAAATTGACTAATAAATTAATGGTTTGAGCTTTCCTCACATCGTCGATTCCCACTTTTGGAATAACGACTTCTTGCATCTTCCTCTTCATATTTATCAACTCGAGGTCTGTAGCTTGAGCAACTTTAAATTTATCGATTAAAGTTGATTCTAATCATATATTCGTTATCTTCACGCAGATTCTTGGAATCTTTAACTCTATCTCCATCTTCTGTAAGTCGTACGAAATGGGTCTTTGTGTTAACAATATCGCACTCGTAACCACATACGATTTTCTACTCAACACGTCAACTACCACGTTCGTTTTTTCCAGGATGGTATTGAATGGTATGGCCATAATCTTTCAACATCTCGAGCCAACGTCGTTGCCATATGTTGAGTTCTACATTCCTCGCTCCATTCGAATTTTGTATCTTTTCGAGTCAGCTGAGTTAATAGAGTAGCGATTCGAGAAAATCTTTCCACAAAATCTTCAATAATAACCAACTAAGCATAGAAAGCTACGTATTTCGATTACTGACTTAGGTTGCTCTCAACTGTGACTCATAACCCAATCTTGGATAGCACGTCATAATGACACCTATCAGTTTACTACCACATAAATATGGCGTCCCCTACAGAGAGTCTGGCTTCGGTGTATTCCACAAAGGAAGTCACCAGATAAAGGCTCGGGTACCAAATTCTATAGTTAAATTTTTAACTCCTGAAGTTCAATAGGAGCCATTCGATATGAGATTTTAGAAATGGATTTTGTACCGGGTTCAAAGTCGATACAAAATTCAATATCACACTTTGGGAGTAAGCCAAGAAATTCTTCAGGAAATACATCAGGAAATTTACTAACAATAGAAATATCATTCAAATCTGACGTATTTTTGTTCAAGTCCATAACATGGGCTAAGAAAACTTGACATCCGTTTTTCAATAAACGAATGACTTTATGGCTTGATATGAAAGTGTTTGACTTCAATGGTTTGGTTACTTGAATTCGAATAACAGGTTGCTTAGGAATATGAAAACTAACAACCTTACGAAAGCAATCAATTTTGGCATGATGAGTAGTTAATCAATCAATCCTTAAAATCACATCAAATGCAAGTATTTTCAACGAAATAAGATCGGCAGGTAATGTGATGGTTCTAACTTGAATCAAGTAAGATTTATAAACAGTGGATGTAACGAAAGTTTCTCATAATGGAGTTTCAACAGATAAGTCAAAGTCTAATTTTCTCCGGAGTCAAGTTTAAACATTGAGTATAAGCAGGAGAGATAAATGAATGGGTAGAACCGGTATCTAATAAGGTATAAACTTCATAAGAATTTATAATTAACTAACCCGTGCTAACTTCGTTCGGGTTCCTCGCATTCTGACCAGTCACGAAAAACGCTTTTCTTGAAACCACCGACTTTGTTTTGTCTGTATCCGCCTTTGGTGCCACCGTCCTATCTGGACTTGATTTCGCTATAGGACAAAATCGAGCTATGTGACCGTCTTTCCACAACTAAAACATACCTTGGAAGGCTGTGAACAGTTTGGACTTATATGTCCCTCCTCTCCGCATTTGTAGCATCTAACTGGCGGTCTTTCTCCTCTTCTAAAATTCATTGCTGGTGCTGGTGCTGCTGCCGACATCTTCCCGTAATCATTAAATCTTCTCTTCTTGAAATTTTCACTTGAGTTATTTCTTCTATTATCTTGGCCATGATTACCACCGAAGTGGTTACCATTTCTGGCATGATAATTTCCTCCACGATTGTTATCATTGTTCCGATGACCGTTACCACCGGTACGATTATCATTGAGTTGTTGGTCATTATTCTTCAGTTGAGCCGACTCATTATCGCGCTCCAATAACTGAGCCCTATTCACAACATCTGAATATAAACAAAGTTTGTGAGAAATAAGGTATTGACGTATTTTGGGTTTCAAACCTCGCAAAAACATTTGCGTCATTCTCTCCTCATTATCAACCAAATGTGATGCAAATCGAGACAACTCGGCAAACTTAGCTTCGTACTGCGACACGTTCATATTGTTTTGCTCTAGCTTGATGAACTCTACCTCCTTCATGTGACGAATACTTTCGGGAAAGTACTTGTCGTTGAACAATTATTGGAACTTCTCCCAAGACATCTTCAGTGCGGTAGGCTGAGTACGCTTTACGGATTCCCACCAATAATCTACCTCATTACGAAACATAAAAGTGGCGAATGGAACCTTCTGTTCCTCCGTGCATCCCAAGACATCGAATATCTTGGTAATTTGCTTGACCCACGTTTCCGCCATGATCGGATCCGGCTTTCCCTTAAATTCTGGTGGTCCCAATTCTTTGAACTGCTTGGTTGTGACAAACTGTGAATTGCTATCACTTCCTCCTGTATTTTGAACACGAGTCTCCCTCGTCTGGTTTTGCATGAATTACAAAAAGCTTCTAAACATCCCATCGTTCATCATCTGCTCATTGGTGTTGTTCACAAGAGGAACATTGCCAGCCTGTTGCACGTTCTCCTCGTTGGTCAGCACAGGTGTCTCCACGGTCTCATTTACTCCACTGTTAACATTCTCAATCGATAATCTCAAATACTGCCATAAAACAAGGGTTAATTTAAGCAATTAACATATCACATAATATCCCTATATTATGATCGACCAACAAATAAGCTTAGGTAGGACACACTAGCGAAGGATTTACTCGTCTCTC
Source organism: Panax notoginseng (assembly GCA_016801055.1). Classification (NCBI taxonomy): domain Eukaryota; kingdom Viridiplantae; phylum Streptophyta; class Magnoliopsida; order Apiales; family Araliaceae; genus Panax; species Panax notoginseng. The sequence continues at coordinate 52,392,591 of CM029017.1, forward strand.
CCCTCCTAGTTCTATTCTCCGATCTCCGTCAGAGATCATATCCCTAAGCTCTGATACCAACTGTGACGCCCCCAAAATAGGTCCAATCCACCCAACATATTCTGAGTAGCCAAATACATGGTACAGAAACAACTACAACTTTATTAATACAATTGTCGTGCAAAATATGACAACACATAAACTCTGAGTTTAAATACAAATATTGTCTTCTAGATAATATCCACACTCAAATAAGTCCTCATTACAATTATTGATACACTATTTTACAAAATAGTGAGGACAAATAAGACAACTATCTTGAACCATCATTCCATATCCCGACTAATACCCACTATATTCTCGGCTCCTGAGAAAAAAATGGAACAAAAAGGAAAAGGGTGAGCTCAACTAGCCCAGTAAAGAATATTATGACTAAGATAATATACAACAAATTATCCTTAGTCTTCAACAGGAAAAAATCTGATAGAATACAATAGACAACAAGTTTTAGATCAATAACTGCAGCGGAAACAATAATTCATTAGAAGAGTTAAGTAGAGAATGAAATCTACAATCATCTATGAATTTAAAAGTCCATCATCGATATTTTATCCCTATAACATCAATCAATATACATCTTGAATCAAATAGTCATCTTTGCACTACAGGCCAAATATATTAATCAGTCGGTCATGTTCATCTCAACACCTGTTCATCTTTGCACTACGGGCCAAAGATATTCATCAATAGTTCATCTTTGCACTACAGGCCAAAGATATTCAGTAATATCATCATTTAAGACTGATGATGATGAACAATATATTTTAAAGAAAACGAATCCAGTGAAACAAAAGAACAAATATTAAGGATTCGTACTTTAAACAATCCAAGTTCAAAAATACTTCATAAATAATCAGAGTGGAGTAAAATTCAAGAATGATCAAAACATAGATCCAATCAATGATAGGAATCATAACAGACAATCTTGGACATAGAATTTTTTTTTTAATTTTTCTGTGAATAGTGTCGTATTCGTGAATAGTGCCGTATAGGTGAATAGTGCCGTATACGTGAATAGTAACTCCGACACTAAAAGATAGAAATTTCACAAAAAAATCATCATGCTTCGTGAACAGTACTCGTAAATAGTAACTCGTGAATAGTAACTCATGAATAGTAACTTATGAATAGTAACTCATGAATAGTAACCCCGAAATGAAAAAGTTTCAAATTTGATAAAAAATTTCAACCAATATTTCGGCATAATGATATTGAAAAAATAATATCACTTACGAAAAAAATAACATCCCTTACCTCGAAAAGACAATACTTCTGACTAGAATACTAGATATAGTGCTGAAGGAAACTTGCACCGTATAACAACACTCAAAGTATCAAAATACTCACAAGAATACGCTCAATATATCGAGAGAGAAAGAGAGAGAAGATTTCAGTTTCTGGTGTGATTTTCAATTCTAACCTAAGCACCCTATTTATAGGAAAATGCTTAAAACACCAAAGCAGAAAATTTAATATAATATTAATATATTATATATAAATTCCTACGTACACCAAGAATCTGAATTTCAGCAACTTAACACATGTTTAATGAGGCCCAAAAATGTAAAAAAACGTTTTTGTTATTTAAAAAATTTTAAACTTCCAAAAATTAATTATTTCAGAACTCTGGAACTTCAATAATTCATAATAAATAGTCCTTTTATCAAAAAATTCGAATCTCGTGTTTTTTTTATAGAAAATTTAATTCTCTACAACTTTACAGAAGAAATTTTTCTAAATTTCAAACAGAAATTGACCGAAATCCATAAACGGACGATTTTACAGGCTATAATCAAATTTCAGTCAAGAAATGGGGTCCACCGACACACAAAACATGTGTTAATCATTTAATACAACAAAAATATTCTTTCTCCTCATATACTCATATATCCCACATTCATTGTAAAAATATTACCATTATTATATTATTAAAATATAATAATATATTTAAATAAATTATTTTATCAAAAAAAGATAAAATATTAATTTTTAACAATTGTCACATTAAAAATTTTCTCCATCTATATTCACATAAAATGAATATTTTCCTCATCATATAAATTAATAATTAATTATTCACAAATAATATTACAGAATCACAATACTGACAACCAGACAGTTCCTAGGAAAGAGGGGGCTTTCCAATAAGGATATCTCCTTACTGGCGCGCAATTAGATGACCAAACCTCTCTTTAGACAAAAATTTTTCTAGACATTGCCAATAATATTTTCTAATAATATTATTCAGATAATATGAATTTTTGCTTCGATAACCAAAAATACTTTGTAGTGACAATTATTGAAATAACAGTAATATAAAATATCAACGCAGTAATTATTGAATTAATAAAATAAAATACTGAACAGTAATTACTGTAACAATTATTGAGTAGTGCCTTCTTACGTAAGAATCAATAATTGGTGCAATACCGTGTGCTACTGTGCAACAACGCGTATTACTGTGTTTTAACCACCGGGTATTCCAACAGTATTAACGGTAACAACTACGCCATTATTTATGAATAACTTATACTTGTCGTTTTCTTCATCCAATCGCTTTCCGTTATGGGGCCAATAAAAGGCGGCGCCGTCGTACGAATATTCCCCGACAGCAAGAATAATTCACGACCAAACGAATATTCTCCGACAACAATGAATATTTTATAACCACTTGTTTACTTGAAATATTTGCACCTTTCACCCATAACAAACGACAATAATCAAATCAACCCCTTACTATTTCAAAATAATAATTAGAGAAAATTAAATCTTTATTTATAAAAAGTTGGGGTCTTACACGTTCTTCCACATCATGCATTCTCCCGCGTGAGTCTTTCCACACTTACCACAGGCTTGCTTCTTCTTCGGGTTTGACTTTTTAGAATTAGGGTTGTCGTTGTCCCTCTTCCTCTTTTTCTTGTCTTTCTGCTGCTTGATTGTTCCTTCAGATGATCTACAACCTTTAGTCTTCATCATTTCCACATGCACCATGAGCTCTTTTCGTTCTTCAGTCATTTTGCGTAACGCTCGCTTTGTCTTCCATAACTCCGCTAAGAGAAACACCTTACTACGGAGTTCTTGAACTTCTGCCGATAGTTGATCTTGTTCTCCAACTTTGATCTTATTCCCTTTTTCTCCACCCTAGCTTGCTCAAACTCTGCCTCCTCATCTCCACTCAGATACATCTTGGGATAATCGTCATGATCGCTCCCCAGATTAATCATAGGTTCATCTTCTCCCACCTTCTCAACTGATTCGCTTTGCGCTGGCACCTCGACTTCTGGCATTGGTGCAACAACCGCTAGCATCTCTGCACTCGTTTCATCTTCTCCAGACATCCTACAATCAGTTTAAATAACTTCATTAGTACTTCATTAGTACAAACTCCTCACACTATGTGTCCACATATCTCATTATTGATGCACTTCGGCAATCCCTCACTTAGAACTCTAAATGAGTTTTCTCTATCTCGCGTATAGTTATAATCCTAGGGTTTTCCCCACCCCACTTAAGGTTTATAACTTATAACTTTGATACCAACCTGTGACACCCCCAAATTCGGGTTACCTGACCCCCGAGTTTGGTGCTCATAATCCACAATATAATAATACCTAACTACCCATTCATATAGAAATAGAAATACATAAGTCATTAACAGAGATTATTAATACATTAGTCCCAGGTTCTCTAACCTTAACCTTATAAACATACCCTTTAGATATACAAAAAGGGTTCACAAATATAACATAATAATGATGTTTATTACAACTAATCCAGTACTTTGCCTTTGCCTTAGTTCTTCTTTGATCCGCTGGCCTCTTCGTTCCGAGCTAAAATATTTTATTTAGCAAGGGTGAGTAACAAATTTGTCCCACAAGTTAGGACATGCAATAAATGTATACGAATCATTAAGAACAGACTATCTATTTTGATAGGATAATGCCAAAGTTCGGGGAACTTTGAATTAGTTGAACAAAGTTTTAATAACTAACAAGTCTTCTCGCATTCTATACAACAATAATCTGAATATGAAAGAGTACAACGTTTTCAGGGTTTTCTACGATATTCAAATGAATAATCAAGAATTAATTCTACGAAATAGTAAAGTGGAATATTTTCTAGATTTATGCTAAGCGATCCGTTGGATCTTGAACTTCTCTTCTCGGGTATATATTAAAGTTTTACTTTGACATATACGCAGGTGTATCAAATAACCATAAAGATTAAATCATACCCTGTGCAAGTACTTAGAGCCGGCCAACTCCTTGTACCCTATATTATGCATAATACTTAAGTCGCGCGCAATGGTCGAATATACGACTAAAAATGTTCCCTTTATATAAAAGGTTCTTCTCAGTCTCAGAATCAAGATTTGATTTAACAACGAAATTCAATGATTTTAATATCTAATCACTTCTCTCCTCTTCTCATCTCAAACCTATCAAGTTTTCTTTTTCGATCTAGCCGATACAACTGGCATTGATCTATCAATAATAATTAAATTCTTTTCTTTTCTCTTCTCGAACCTATCAAGTTCTAACAAATGTTCGTCTAGCCAGCATAATTAGCTAAGACATTTTTCAACATAATTCGACAATAAACAGGAATTATCTGTACTGTCAATACTAGCTTCTATAGATATGAATATCCAACAACAGTAATTCTACGAATATATATTTTTCGAATCAGTAATTCAATTTGAATTATTAAAAATGCACTAACTGCGAATAATCAACAATAAATTCTTGGACGTGGTATAGTTAGCAATAATTAACCACTATAATATTTAAACAATATTAACTCAAGGTTGAGTTAGGAAACTTGTCTCTTCCACTGTTTACAGCTACACAATATATTTATCTGCGTTTAAAAGAACTATAACCAATAATATCGGTCTCATAATTAGCACAATATTTCATAACACGTAACACTGTAACTCACAGTCAATCTGTCTCCTAGGCACATTACCACATAGCCACATTAGTGTTTATAACCTATATAAACATTTAACAAGTCTAACTAGTTCAGTCTTGTTTGACTTCGGTCTATTCTCGGTGTTCTGGTTACCTTATCTGATAATTAACACATTGATTGTCAATTTCATTTGGTTTCTAAACTTCAATATTAATTTAGATAAGTCAATTATCATTAATAATATTTTTCGGAAGCTTTTACTAATTTATAAACAATTATTATAATTTATAATAATTTTTAAAACACTGATAATCATTTTTAAATGATTTAATTATCAAATAATCTTATTATTATTAATATTTAATAATATAAAAATATTAATGTTATACTTATCAAAATATTAAAGTTATTGTTAATAACTTAAAATATTTTTAAATCATAAATATTCTACTTAAATGATTTTTAAATTAATTAAAATTATTTTTAAACCATCACCATTAATATTTAAATATTAATGAAATTATTATCAAAATATTAAAAGTCATTAATTATAACTTAAAATATTTTTAAAATATTTTTTTCATTTTTAAATGATTTTTAAATCAATAAAATCTTTTTTAATTTATTTATTTAATATAATAATTAAATAAATCTAATATCATTAATATTAATTTATTAATGAGAATTCTCCAAAAATATTAAAAATATATTTTATAATTCAAAATATTTTCTAACACTTTATTCTCATTTAAAATAATTTTTAAATTAATAAAATCATTTTTAACTTATTTATTTAATTTAACAATTAAATAAATCTAATATCATTAATATTAGATTATTAATGAAAATTCTCTAAAAATATTAAAAGTCACAGTTTATAACTCAAAATATTTTTAAATACTTTATTCTTATTTAAAATGATTTTTCATAATATTAAATTATTTTTCTCTAATTTATTTAACACACTAATTAAATAAATTAAATATCAATAATATCCAAATAATTATAAATATTAACGAAAAATGTCCCAAATAATTAAAAGTTATTTTTCAGAATTTAAAATGATTTTTAAAACCATTTTTGTTATTTTTAGAATTTATTTTCTATTTGAAAGTATTTTCTGGAAATTAGGAAAATAAAATTAATAGAAACCGTTGCTGAAGCCTATATCGACACTTGTCTGTCGTTTTAGGTGTTCTTGATCCTCAAGAACACTGTCAGACAGTTAACAAGCTTGCTCGTTTGACCGCTTGCAATTCTTTGTTTAATTCGTTTCTGGGTAAACTTAAGCAACAATCTTGTAGTCATTATACAACACTACAACGAGCAACCAATATCTAGGTCAAACAACAAACACACAAGGAGATCTGGGCGTGCAAATATGTTGTCAGAGCATTCCTGGGTTTTCCAGAAACCCAGGTAGTCGACCAGTCACTTTCCTGCCCCATTTAATCTAGGTTCCAGTCATTCTTTATGTGTTATTATGATTTAAATATGAAGTCCATATGTCATAGAACATTCACAAAGCAACACATCAGTTTAACAACAACAGATCCACAAGATATGACTCGGTCAAACCCTGTCAGAGGGCTGTTCATCCGGTTTTCTGGAAATTCTAGAAAACGGCTATCATGGACAAGTAGGCTACTTTGACCGATAACTCCATTTGTTCTATTTCTTGTTTAAAGGATCTATAGACATGAATATAATTAAAGTCCATTTTATAGGCTACAATATGGTTACCATAACATTATCATATCACATAACAACTGTCAGATCTAGGCTTTAGAAAATCTTGTCAGACGCTGGTTTAGCCTTTCTAGGTTACCTAGATTTGGCTCGGTCATGCTCGGTCAATGGGTTTTGACCGTTAATAACTAAAAATCTAGACATCAAACGACACTGATTCCACTTGCAGATTAAAGATCACATGACAAGCTACATATAACAACTTTAAAACATCAAAACCCATAAACGAACAAGAATCTGTGGCTCTTGACATTAGCTTATCAGCCACAAATTTTGTTCTTGGACAGTTTTGGAAAAACTCAATTTTAAAGTATTTTGATGCTATGGATCCATGATGGATCAACATATATCAACTAAAAATATCCTATAACATAAGATTAAACACTTAAACACAAAATTTTTCTTAGCAACTTGGATCAAAAATTAAATTAGGTTCATACCTTCTAGCTTTAAATTCTTGATCTTGATCTTCCTAACTGATCTTGGTTGATCAATGGGCTATTTTTAGGACTGATCTACCTTAGAATTTCGAAGGTTTAATTGAGAGAAAGAGTTGGTGAGAGCAAGAGAGAAAATGAACAAAGTAAATGGACTTTCTCTCTCTTTAATTCTTTTATAATACAAAGATACATTGTATATTACTTAGATCTGATGTTGCTAGCTGATTTGCTGAGATTTTAGAGGTCACAAAGTCAAGTGGTTAGGTTACCAACTAAAGCTCTTGGAAAATTTACAAGTTACATATTAAAGAAAATGAAAAAGGGCATTTTGGTCTTTAGCAAAATGATTTTAATGGCATACTAGACAATTGCACAAACCCTTAGGGTTTAACCCTAAGATTTTAACCCTTGGATTTTAAAACTTTAGCTTTCTAGGATTTTCTAATTAGGGTTTTTAAATTAGAAAATTAAAAGTATAAAACTAAAATTAGGGTTTCCTAATCACACCAACTTTTACTAAACACATTAAGCTTACTAATTAGGAATATGGTTTCCTAATTAGTGTTTAGGATTTCCGAATTTAAAATTAGGGTTTTCGGCTTTCGATTAGGGTTTCTAATCGTGAGATTAGGGTTTTTAATCTCTTATTAGGGTTTCTTAATTTTAAACTTATCCGATCAATCATTGATCAAAATCTCTATACAGTACAAACACATATTCATTGATACAATTATTTTAATTGCATTTTTTATCGAATCTGTAAGACCCCAACTTATTAATAAATGAAATTAAATTTTCTCTATTTATTATTTTGAAATAGAAAGGGTTGATTTGATTAATGTGGTTAGTTATGGGTAAAATGCGCAAATATTTCAAATAAGCAAGTGGTTATAAAATATTCATTTTTGGTCGGTGAATATTCGTTTGGTCGTGGAATATTCTTGCTGTCGGGGAATATTTGTACGACGGCATAGCCTTGTGTGGGCCCCATAACAGAAAGCGATTGGATGAAAAAAACGATAAGTATAAGTTGTTTATAATTAACGGCGTAGTTGTTACCGTTAATACTGTTGGAATACCTGGTGGTTAAAATACAGTAGCACACGGTATTGCACCAATTATTGATTCTTACGTAAGAAGGCACTACTAAATAATTGTTACAGTAGTTACTGTTCAATATTTTATTTTATTGATTCAATAATTGCTGCGTTGATATTTTATATAATTGTTGTTTCAATAATTGTTGCTGCATAGTATTTATCATTATCAGATCAATAATTCATATTATTTGAATAATATTATTAGATAACATTATTGGCAATATCTAGAAAGTTCTGTCTAAGGAGAGGTTTGGTCATCCAATTGCGCGCTAGTAAGGAGAAATCCTTATTGGAAAGCCCCCTCTTTCCTAGGAACGGCCTGGTTGTCATAAATGTGATTCTGTAATATTATTTGTAAATAATTAATTATTGATTCATATGATAAGAAAATATTTATTCTATGTGGATATAAATGTTGGATATATTTATTGTGGTTAAAAATGAAGGAGTTAATGTTGAAGTGTTTTATCAGTATTTTTATCGGAATGGAGGTATTAAAAATCAAATCAGGGTTTTTGAGAAATATTGCAGGGGTTATAATTTTTAATCCGACCGTTGGATCGTGGTAATTTTTGGATATGTTATTCATATATAAGTTGAGTATATGTCCACAAATTTTGAACCGTTAAAAATGAATGTATGATTTGTTATGAATTTTACGAGATGACTGGTTCAGAAATTATAGAAGTTGCAGAATTTGTCATTTTGGTGGAAAATTCTAGAATTGGTGGCCCCACTTTTGGTTGGTAAAAATGTGCTGAGATTTTTTATTCAAATGTGGTGGGTGGGAATAGTAGCATGTAAAGCCATCAGGTTGCAGGTTAAGTCTGCTTCGGCGTGCTAACATTTTCCTATAAATAGAGGGCTAAGTTAGAATTGAAAATCACACCAGAAACAAGTTTTCTCTCTTTCTCTCTCTAGATTATTGAGTGTATTTTGGAAGTATTTAGATACTTTGTGAGTTTCTATTCATCAGTGCAAGTTTCCTTCAGCCTTATACCGATATTCCGAACAGAAGTACTGATATTTTGAGGTAAGGGATATTATTTTCTTCTTAAATGATATTATTTTATTCAATATCATTATGCTGAAATATTGATATGAGTTTTTTTTTATCAAATTTGGAACTTTTTGTGTCGGGGTTACTATTCACGTATACGGTACTATTCACGTATACGACACTATTCACGGATACAGTACTATTCACCGAAAAATAAAATTTTTTATTTTTGTCCAAGATGTCTATTATGGTTACTATCTTTGATTGTATCCATGTTTTGATCTTTATTTTTGAATTCTGCTTCACAATTGATTATTATGAAGTATTATTTATCTTGGATAAACTATTATACGAATCCCTACTATTTGTCCTTCTGTCTGACTAGATTTGTTTTCTTTAAGATATTTTTCATTATCCTCAGTCCTAAATGATGATATTACTGAATATCTTTGGCCTGTAGTGCAAAGATGTATGATTACCTGATGAATATCTTTGGCCTGTAGTGCAAAGATGAACAGGTGTTGAGATGAACATGACTGACTGGTGATACAAATAAATATCTTTGGCCTGTAGTGCAAAGATGAATATTTGGTTAAAGATGATTATTAATTGATGTTACAGGGATAAAATATTGATGATGGACTTTTAAATCTTAGAAGATAGTAGAATTCATTCTCTACTTGACTCTTTTAATGGTTTGCTGTTTCCGCTGCAGTTATTGATCTAAAACTTGTTGTCAATTATATTCTATCAGATTTTTCCTTTTGAATACTAATGATAATTTGTTGTATATTATCTTAGTCATAATATTCTTTACTGGGCTAGTTGAGCTCACCTTTTTTCCTTTTTGTTCCATTTTTCTTCTCAGGAGGTGAGAACATAGCAAGATCTAGTCGGGGTATGGAGTGATGGTTCTAGAAAGATGTTTTAGTTATCCTCACTATTTCTGTAAAATAGTGTTTGAATAATTGTAATGAGGACTTATTTGAGTGTGGATATTATCTAGAAGACAATATTTGTATTTAAACTCACAGTATGTGTTGTCGTATTTTGCACGACAATTGTATTATTGAAGTTGTAGTTTGCTTTTTGAACCATGTATTTGGCGACTCAGAATGGGTGTTGTATACCTATTTTGGGGGCGTCACAGTTGGTATCAGAGCTTAGGGATATGATCCCTGGCTGAGATATGAGACAAGAACTCGGAGGGGAGAGACGGAGAATTACTTTGCTAGTATGACCTGACTAAGTTTATTTGGTGTTTATTTGGTCGGTCAAAGTATATGGATAATATATGACATGACTATTAACCCTTGTTTTATGGCAGTATTTAAGAATAGCAGCTGAGAACGTTAATAATGGAGTAAATCAGACCGTGGAGACACCTTTGATCACCACCCAGGGGAACGTGCAACAGGAAGACAATATTCCTCCTGTAAACAACGTTACCGAGCAAACGATTAATGATGGAATGTTTAGGAGATTTTTGCAGTTCATGCAAAATCAGACGAGAGAGACTCGTGTGCAGAATACGGGTGGAAATGATAACAACGCGCGGTTTGTCACAGCCAAGCAGTTCAAAGAATTGGGACCACCAGAATTTAAGGGAAAGTCGGATCCGATCTTGGCAGAAACGTGGGTCAAGCAAATTACCAAGATATTCGATGTCTTGGGATGCACGGAGGAACAGAAGGTTCCATTCGCCACCTTTATGTTCCGTGGTGAGGCAGACTACTGGAGGGAGTCTGTGAAGCGTACGCACTCAACATGTCCTGGGAAACATTTCAGAAACTGTTCAATGACAAGTACTTTCCTGAAAGTATTCGTCATATGAATTAGGTGAAGTTTATCAAACTGGAACAAAACAACATTACGGTGTCCCAGTACGAGGAAAAGTTTGAAGAGTTATCCAGGTTTGCACCTCATTTGGTCGAAAATGAGGAACGAATAACAAGGATGTTTCTGAAAGGTATAAAACCCGAGATTTGGAAATATCTTATCTCACATAAATTTTCTTTATATTCAGATGTTGTAAACAGGGCTTAATTATTAGAGCGAGATAATGAGTATGTGCAACCGAGGGACCACAACTAGGGTCATACCGGTAGCGGCAATCATCGAAGCAATGAAAACCAGCAGGGAGAAAAACATTCGGACAAAAGCGGTAACCACTCTGGTGGTAATCGTGGCCGTGATAATAGAAGGAGCGAGTCGGGAGGAGATTCCAAGAAGAGAAGGTACAACAATGATAACGTGAAGACGTCAGCACAAACATCAACTGCTTTTAGGGGAGGAGAACGAGCACCGATCGTTTGTTACAAATGCGAGAAGGAGGGACGCATCGGCCCAAACTGCCCACAACAGTTCAAGGTATGTTATAACTGTGGAAAGGAAGGTCATATAGCTAAAGATTGTCTTGTTGCGAAACCAAGTTCAACGAGGATAGTGACTCCGAAGACTGTTCCGGACAAGTCAAAATCGGTGGTTCCTGGAAGGGCGTTTGTCGTGACTGCCCAAAATGCGAGGAACCCAAACGAGGTGATCACGGGTAAGCTAATCATAAACTCTTACGAAGTTTATACCTTATTAAATACCGGATCTACCCATTCTTTTATCTCTCCTACTTGTGCTCAACGTTTAAACTTGACTCCGGAGAAATTAGACTTTGACCTATCTGTGGAGACTCCATTAGGAGAAACTTTCATTACATCTACAGTTTATAAATTTTGCTTGATTCAAGTTGGTACCATCACATTACCTGCCGACCTTATTTCGTTGAAAATTTTTGCATTTGATGTGATTTTAAGAATTGATTGGTTAACTACTTATCATGCCAAAATTGATTGTTTTCGTAAGGTTGTTAGTTTTCATATTCCTAACCAACCTGTTATGCGAATTCAAGCAACCAAACCACTAAAATCAATCGCTGTCATACCAAGCCATAAAGCCATTCGTTTATTGAAAAACGGATGTCAAGCTTTCATAGCCCATGCTATGGACTTGAACAAAAACACGTCAGATTTGAATAATATTTCTGTTGTTAGTGAATTTCCTGACGTATTTCTTGAAGAACTTCCCGGTCTACCCCCAGAATGTGAAGTTGAATTCTTTATTGACCTTGAACCTAGTACAAAGCCCATTTCTAAAACCCCATATCGAATGGCTCCTATTGAACTTCAGGAGTTAAAGGTTCAACTACAGGAGTTGTTGGACATCGGTTTATTCGTCCTAGTACATCTCCTTGGGGTGCTCCTGTGTTATTCCTAAAGAAGAAAGACGGGAGTATACAACTTTGTATCGACTACCGAGAATTGAATCATGTCACTATCAAGAATAGGTATTCGCTACCTCGCATTGATGACTTGTTTGACCAGTTGCAAGGAGCACAATTCTTTTCAAAGATCGATCTTCGTTCTGGATATCATCAGCTGAAGAATAAAACTGAGGATATTCCAAAGACTGCCTTCAGAACTCGGTACGGGCATTATGAATTCTTAGTCATGTCTTTTGGATTGACTAATGCTCCTGCTGCCTTCATGGATATGATGAACCGTGTATTCAAAGAATATTTAGATCAGTTCGTTGTTGTCTTTATTGATGACATCCTCATCTATTCCAAAAGCCGTGAAGATCATGAGCGCCATTTAAAGCTGGTACTGCAAAGGCTTCGTGAAAACAAGCTATATGCCAATTGAAGAAATGCGAGTTCTGGCTTGAGAAAGTAGCATTCCTTGGGCACGTGGTGTCAAAACATGGAGTATCTGTCAACCCAGCGAAGATTGAATCCATACAAAGTTGGGAGCAACCGAAGTCGGTGACCGAAGTACGTAGCTTTCTGGGCTTAGCTGGGTATTACCGAAGATTCGTGGAAGGATTTTCTAGAATCACTACTCCATTAACTCAGCTGACTCGGAAGGATACAAAATTCGGTTGGAGCGAGGATTGTGAGAAGAGTTTTCAAGAACTTAAGAGGAGACTCATTTCGGCACCTGTTCTAACAATACCATCTGGTTCGGATGGATTTGTTATCTACAGTGATACTTCAGGCAAAGGGTTAGGATGTGTTCTCATGCAACATGGGAAAGTCATAGCCTATGCCTCACGACAACTCAAAGAATATGAGAGGAATTATCCTACTCATGATTTGGAGTTGGCAGCAGTTATTTTCGTGTTGAAGATTTGGAGACACTACCTGTATGGGGGAGAAAGTGGAGATCTATACGGATCATAAAAGCCTCAAATATTTCTTCACCCAAAAGGAACTCAACATGCGGCAACGACGTTGGCTTGAGCTGTTAAAAGATTACGATCATACCATCCAATATCATCCTAGAAAAGCGAACGTAGTAGCTGACGTATTGAGTAGAAGATCATATGCGGGTACGAGTGCAATGTTGTTAACACAAAGGCCCATTTTGTATGATTTGCAAAGGATGGAGATAGAGATGAAGGCTCCAAGTACCCACATGATAATATCAAATATACAAGTAGAACCGACTTTAATCGATAAAATTAAAGCTGCTCAAGCTACGGACATGGAGCTAATACGTATGAAGAAGAAAGTGCAAGAAGGTGCTATTCCAGAAGCAAGAATCGATGAAGAAGGAATACTTCAAGTCAACTCCAGACTTTGTGTTCCTAACGATTTTGACTTAAAGCATAGAATCATGATGGAGGCACACAACACACCGTTTGCAATCCATCCTGGGAGTACTAAAATGTATCATGATCTTTGACATACATTTTGGTAGAGCAATATGAAAAGAGAGATCGCGGAGTTTATCTCGAGGTGTTTAACTTGTCAACGTGTAAAGGCAGAGCATCAAGTGCCAAAGGGTCCATTGCAACCACTTGAGATCCCGAAATGGAAGTGGGAACACATTACCATGGATTTCGTTACAGGTCTTCCCAAGGTTTCTCAAGGCATAGATGCGATTTGGGTTATTGTTGATAGATTAACCAAGTCTGCTCATTTCTTGCCTATACGTGAGACTTATTCCCTTGAACGTCTTGCTCGTATGTACGTGAATGAGATTGTGAGATTGCATGGCATGCCAGTATCCATAGTTTCGGATTGTGACCCAAGATTCACTTCACGATTTTGGGTTAGCTTGCAGAAAGCTATGGGCACGGATTTACGATTTAGTTCAGCATACCATCCTCAAACGGACGGACAATCAGAGAGGACTATTCAAACCCTTGAAGATCTATTAAGACTCTGTGTTCTAGATTTCAAAGGAAGTTGGGATAAGTACTTGCCACTTGTGGAATTCTCCTACAACAACAATTATCAGGAAAGTATAGGTATGACTCCATTTGAGGCCTTATATGGACGAAAGTGTCGTTCTCCAGTATACTGGGACGAGGTGGGTGAAGCAATGTTGTTGGGACCAGAATTGGTACGCATAACTATAGAGAAGATCCAAACGATTCGACAACATATACAAACATCACAGGATCGACAAAAGAGTTATGCGGAACTTCGTCGAAAGGATGTAGAATTTAGTATTGGGGATCATGTATTATTACGTGTTGCACCATGGAAAGGAGTTACAAGATTTAGGAAGAGAGAAAAGTTCAATCCACGATTTGTTGGTCCATTTAAAATTCTTGACCGAATAGGAAATGTGGCATATCGACTCGTATTACCTCCAAGCATGTCTCGTGTTCATAATATTTTTCACATATCTGTGCTTCGTAAATATGTGAAAGACCCGAACCACATAATTGAGTTAGAACCAGATGAGATAGCCGAAGATTTAACGTACGAGGAGGTACCTGTTAAGATCTTGGATAGGAAAGAGCATGTTCTACGCACGGAGGTTATACCACAAGTTAAGGTTTTGTAGAGAAATCATGCTATTGAAGAAATGACTTGGGAGTTGAAATCAGAAATGAAAGCGAGGTATCCTCACCTTTTCGAAACACCAAGTACGTACGTCAATTTCGAGGACGAAATTTCATAAGGAGGGGAGGTTATAAGACCCCAACTTATTAATAAATAAAATTAAATTTCCTCTATTTATTATTTTGAAATAGAAAGGGTTGATTTGATTAATGTGGTTAGTTATGGGTAAAATGCGCAAATATTTCAAGTAAGCAAATGGTTATAAAATATTTATTTTTGGTCGGTGAATATTCGTTTGGTCGTGAAATATTCTTGCTGTCGGAGAATATTCGTACGACGGCGTAGCCTTGTGTGGGCCCCATAACGAAAAGCGATTGGATGAAGAAAACGACAAGTATAAGTTGTTTATAATTAACAGCGTAGTTGTTACCGTTAATACTGTTGGAATACCTGGTGGTTAAAATACAGTAGCACACGGTATTGCACCAATTATTGATTCTTACGTAAGAAGGCACTACTAAATAATTGTTACAGTAGTTACTGTTCAATATTTTATTTTATTGATTCAATAATTGATGCGTTGATATTTTATATTATTGTTGTTTCAATAATTGTTGTTGCACAGTATTTTCCATTATCAGATCAATAATTCATATTATTTGAATAATATTATTAGATAGCATTATTAGCAATGTCTAGAAAGTTCTATCTAAGGAGAGGTTTGGTCATCTAATTGCGCACTAGTAAGGAGAAATCCTTATTGAAAAGCCCTCTCTTTCCTGGGAACGGCCTGATTGTCATAAATGTGATTCTGTAATATTATTTGTGAATAATTAATTATTAATTCTTATGATAAGGAAATATTTATTCTATGTGGATATAAATGTTGGATATATTTATTATGGTTAAAAATGAAGGAGTTAATGTTGAGGTGTTTTATCAGTATTTTTATCGGAATGGAGGTATTAAAAATCAAAATCAGGATTTTTGAGAAATATTGCGGGGGTTATAATTTTTAATCCGACCGTTGGATCGTGGTAATTTTTGGATATGTTATTCATATATAAGTTGAGTATATGTCCACAAATTTTGAACCGTTAAAAATGAACGTATGATTTGTTATGAATTTTACGAGATGACTGGTTCAGAAATTGTAGAAGTTGCGGAATTTGTTATTTTGGTAGAAAATTCTAGAATTGGTGGGCCCCACTTTTGGTTGATAAAAATGTGCTAAGATTTTTTATTCAAATGTGGTGGGTGGGAATAGTAGCAGGTAAAGCCATCAGGTTGCAGGTTAAGTCTGCTTCGGCGTGCTAACATTTTCCTATAAATAGAGGGCTAAGTTAGAATTGAAAATTACACTAGAAACAAGTTTTTTCTCTTTCTCTCTCTAGATTATTGAGTGTATTTTGGAAGTATTTAGATACTTTGTGAGTTTCTATTCATCAGTGTAAGTTTTCTTCAGCCTTATACCGATATTCAGAAAAGAAGTACTGATATTTTGAGGTAAGGGATATTATTTTCTTCTTAAATGATATTATTTTCTTTAATATCATTATGCTGAAATATTGATATGAGTTTTTTTATCAAATTTGGAACTTTTTGTGTCGGGGTTACTATTCCCGTATACGGTACTATTCACGTATACGACACTATTCACCGAAAAATAAAATTTTCTCTTTTTGTCCAAGATGTCTATTATGGTTACTATCTTTGATTGTATCCATGTTTTGATCTTTATTTTTGAATTCTGCTTCACAATTGATTATTATGAAGTATTACTGATCTTGGATAAACTGTTATACGAATCCCTACTATTTGTCCTTCTGTCTCACTAGATTCATTTTCTTTAAGATATTTTTCATCATCCTCAGTCCTAAATGATGATATTACTGAATATCTTTGGCCTGTAGTGCAAAGATGTATGATTACTTGATGAATATCTTTGGCCTGTAGTGCAAAGATGAACAGATGTTGAGATGAACATGACTGACTGGTGATACAAATGAATATCTTTGGCCTGTAGTGCAAAGATGAATATTTGGTTAAAGATGATTATTAATTGATGTTACAGGGATAAAATATTGATGATGGACTTTTAAATCTTAGAAGATAGTAGAATTCATTCTCTACTTGACTATTCTAATGGTTTGCTGTTTCCGCTGCAGTTGTTGATCTAAAACTTGTTGTCGATTATATTCTATCAGATTTTTTCCTGTTGAATACTAATGATAATTTGTTGTATATTATCTTAGTCATAATATTCTTTACTGGGCTAGTTGAGCTCACCCTTTTCCTTTTTGTTCCATTTTTCTTCTCAAGAGGTGAGAACATAGCAGGATCTAGTCGGGGTATGGAGTGATGGTTCTAGAAAGATGTTTTAGCAGTCCTCACTATTTCTGTAAAATAGTGTTTGAATAATTGTAATGAGGACTTATTTGAGTGTGGATATTGTCTATAAGACAATATTTGTATTTAAACTCACAGTATGTGTTGTCGTATTTTGCACGACAATTGTATTATTGAAGTTGTAGTTTGCTTTTTATACCATGTATTTGGCGACTTAGAATGGGTGTTGTATACCTATTTTGGAGGCGTCACAGAATCCCTTTCCAAAAATTAGGGTTAGGGTTTATAAAGCTGTTAAGCACAACTCTACTCTAATTTCTTAGTCAATAAACCAACTGACTAATTCTCGAGACTCGTAACACAGATACACGGTACAATATTAACAATCAATGTCGATATTAAATAAAAAAAATTTATTCATAAAATTTGGAATATTCGAAATCCCGGGTTATCACATTTACCTCTCCTTAAAAGGATTCCGTCCTCGAAATCACCGCTTTCTTATTCTCTACAATCTTTTAAAAGTTGTATCATCAATTCATTTTTGTCAAGATAATATTCATTTGTGTCTCAAATTCTAATTGGTGACTTGGATCCATAAAAGAAATCAATTCACAGCAATATTTAACTCATATTACTCGCGTAATTAAATTTCTAAACGAAATCATTACCTGCGGCCACCTCCTGAGTAGCCACTGCATCATGCGCCATCATATTGAATGTATGGGCTATTGGTCATCCTGGCTGTGCAGGTCCTCGAATTGCCAAGGTTCTGCCACCGGGTCCCTTGTTGCCACTTTCCTTCTGCACATTCCTCTTTGGACAGTTCCGAACTATATGATCAGTCGATCCGCATGAAAAGAAACCTTGTATCTTCTTTGGATTGGGACAATTGGGAGACATGTGTCCTTCTTGCCCACAGTTATAGCAAACTCCCTTCTTCTTCAGACAAACTCCTGCATGATTTTTCCCACACGTTGAACATGGTTCCCTCCCTTGCTTATTTCCTTATGTCTTGCCACCTGATTGGGTATTCTCACTCCACTTTTTTTGTTCGGGTTACTACCACCACTGCTTCCTCCATCATTTGTCTTTTTCTTCTTCTCTTGATGAAATCGAGATGCAGCTTTTCTCCCTCCTTCAGCAATTAACGCCTTCTCCATCAAAGCCGCGAACGTATTGATCTGTAATACTGCTACCTTGTTAAATATCCCTGGCTTCAGTCCGTTCTTGAATCTTCTCGCCTCTGTGTCCACCTGATGAGGTGCAAATCTCGCATACCGCTTTAAAGTCTTTGAAGTTTACCAATCTATCAGTTGCCTATTCTTTCGCTCTTCCTCTTCCTACTGGAGCTCTATTCCCCAAAGCTTCGGCTATCATATTTGCAAAATTCTGCATCGGGTCAGCTTGACCTCCTTCATTATTCACTGATTGTTCTTCTATTTGATTTTGATTCTGTCGTCTAGGCGGCATGATCTGATTTAAATAAAAATCTTACATTAATTCTCTTTCTCTACACAAATTCTTAACACAATAAGAATTCAACACATAATTCTCATATATAAACGAATATTTATTCAAATAGTTCATAGCACATTTAGTACTTAACACATATTACTATCCCTTTTTAAATCATATCAGGATTAACAACATAACTTTACACAAAAAGTTACAATTCTCCATTCACACATTGTTATTCCCAGTTTGTCAAACTTACCACACTTATGAGTTCAGGAACTTGCCACAATTATATGAGTGTATGAACTTATTCTAGTCAGACCTTTGGCGTCCATTCGCTGAGGGGTTCAAAACATTTCATATAATTATGAGTCATTAACTTACCATAAGCATGAGTTTTAAGAACACACAAATTAATCTTAATCTTATATTCATATAGAAAATAAAGATTTCATTCATACAAACATATATATTTACATATGTTTACACATAGATCTCGATATTACAACCCTTAATATCATAATCCTCTACCAAAATATATTATCACTTATGTCTAAGTTGTCTACCGTCCACTCCCTTCACCAGTCTTCTTCTTGATGGGACACTTGTTGAATTCGTGACCCGTCCTCCCACATGAATAACATTTCCTCATATTCGTCTTAGGACAATGTAGGGAAATATGTCCTTCCTGCTTGCAGTTGAAGCACACGTTCTTCCACATCATGCATTTTCATGCGTAAGTCTTTCCACACTTGTTACAGGCTTGTTTCTTCTTCGGGTTTGACTTTTCAGAATTAGGGCTGTCGTTGTCCCTCTTCCTCTTTTTCTTGTCTTTCTGCTGCTTGATTGTTCCTTCAAAAGATCCACCACCTTCAGTCTTCATCCTTTCCACCTGCGCCTTGAGCTCGTTCCGTTCTTTAGTCATTTCGCGTAACGCTCGCTCTATCTTCTATAACTCCGCTAAGAGAAACACCTTACTCCGGAGTTCTTGAACTTCTGTGGATAGTTGATCTTGTTCTCTAACTTTGATCTTATTCCCTTTTTCTCCACCCTAGCTTGCTCAGACTCTACCTCCTCATCTCCATTCAGATATATCTCGGGATAATCATCATGATCGCTCCCCAAATTAATCATAGGTTCATCTTCTCCCACCTTCTCAACTGATTCGCTTTTCGCCGGCACCTCGGCTTTGGCATTGGTGCAACATCCGCTAGCATCTCCGCACTCGTTTCATCTTCTCCAGACATCCTACAATCAGTTTAAATAACTTGATTAGTACTTCAATAGTACAAACTCCTCACACTATGTGTCCACATATCTCATTATTGATGCACTTCGGCAATCCCTTACTTAGAACTCGAAAAGATTTTTCTCTATCTCGCGTATGGCTATAATCCTAGGGTTTTTCCCACCCCACTTAAGGTTTATAACTTATAGCTATGATACCAACCTATGACACCCCAAAATTCGGGTTACCTGACCCCCAAGTTTGGTGCTCACGATCCATAATATAATACCATCTAACTACCCATTCATATAGAAATAGAAATACATAAGTCATTAACAGAGATTGTTAATACATTAGTCCCAGGTTCTCTAACCTTAACCTTACAAACATACCCTTTAGATATACAAAAAGGGTTCACAAATACAACATAATAATGATGTTTATTACAACTAATCCAGTACTTTGCCTTTGCCTTTGTTCTTCTTTGATCTGCTGGCCTCTTCGTTCCTAGCTGAAATATTTTATTTAGCAAGGGTGAGCAATAAATTTGCCCCGTAAGTTAAGACATGCAATAAATGTATACGAATCATTAAGAATAGACTATCTATTTTGATAGGATAATGCCAAAATTCGGGGAACTTTGTATTAGCTGAACAAAGCTTTAATAACTAACAAGTCTTCTTGCATTCTATACAACAATAATCTGAATATGAAAGAGTACAACACTTTTAAGGTTTTCTACGATATTCAAATGAATAATCAAGAATTAATTCTACGAAATAGCAAAGTGGAATGTTTTCCAGATTTATGTTGAGCGATCCGTTGGATCTTGAACTTCTCTTCTCGGGTATATATTAAAGTTTTACTTTGACATATACACAGGTGTATCAGATAACCATTAAGATTAAATAATACCCCTCTACAAGTACTTAGAGCCAGCCAACTCCTTGTACCCTATATTTTGCATAATACTTAAGTCACGCGCAATGGTCGAATATACGACTAAAAATGTTCCCTTTATATAAAAGGTTGTTCTTCTCAGTCTCAGAATCAAGATTTGATTTAACAATGAAATTTAATGATTTCAATATCTAATCACTTCTACCCTCTTCTCTTCTCAAACCTATCAAGTTTTCTTTTTCGATCTTGTCGATACAACTGACATTGATCTATCAATAATAATTAAATTCTTTTTTCTTCTCGAACCTATCAAGTTCTAACAAATGTTCGTCTAGCCAGAATAATTAGCTAAGACATTTCTAAACATAATTCGACAATAAATAGGAATTATCTGTACTGTCAATACTAGCTTCTATAGATATGAATATCCAACAACAGTAATTCAACGAATATATATTTTTCGAATCAGTAATTTAATTTGAATTATTAAAAATGCACTAACTGCGAATAATCAACAATAAATTCTTGGACGTGGTATAATTAGCAATAATTAACCATTATAATATTTAAACAATATTAACTCAAGGTTGAGTTAGGAAACTTGCCTCTTCCGCTGTTTACAGCTACACAATATACTTATCTGCAATTAACAGACCTATAACCAATAATATCAGTCTCACAATTAGCACAATATTTCATAACACGTAACGTTGTAACTCACAGTCAATCTGTCTCTTAAGCACATTACCATATAGCCATATTAGTGTTTATAACCTATATAAACATTTAATAAGTCTAACTAGTTCAGTCTTGTTCGACTTCGGTCTATTCTCAGTTTTCTGGTCACCTTATCCGATAATTAACACATTGATTGTCAATTTTATTTGGTTTCTAAGCTTCAATATTAATTTAAATAAGTCAATTATCATTAATATTATTTTTCAGAAGCTTTTACTAATTTTTAAACAATTATTATAATTTATAATAATTTTTAAAACACTGATAATCATTTTTAAATAATTTAATTATCAAATAATCTTATTATTATTAATATTTAATAATATAAAATATTAATGTTATACTTATCAAAATATTAAAGTTATTGTTAATAACTTAAAATATTTTTAAATAATAAATATTCTACTTAAATGATTTTTAAATTAATTAAAATCATTTTTAAACCATCACCATTAATATTTAAATATTAATGAAATTATTATTAAAATATTAAAAATCATTAATTATAACTTAAAATATTTTTAAAATATTTTTCTCATTTTTAAATAATTTTTAAATCAATAAAATCATTTTTAATTCATTTATTTAATATAATAATTAAATAAATGTAATATCATTAATATTAATTAATTAATGAGAATTCTCCAAAAATATTAAAAACTATATTTTATAATTCAAAATATTT
The DNA here is from genome assembly GCA_016801055.1 of Panax notoginseng. Taxonomy (NCBI): domain Eukaryota; kingdom Viridiplantae; phylum Streptophyta; class Magnoliopsida; order Apiales; family Araliaceae; genus Panax; species Panax notoginseng. Next base: position 52,415,039 of record CM029017.1, read on the forward strand.
TCTTCTAACACTTTATTCTCATTTAAAATATTTTCTTCTAACACTTTATTCTCATTTAAAATATTTTTTAAATTAATAAAATCATTTTTAACTTATTTATTTAATTTAACAATTAAATAAATCTAATATCATTAATATTAGATTATTAATAAAAATTCTCTAAAAATATTAAAAGTCACATTTTATAACTCAAAATATTTTTAAATACTTTATTCTTATTTAAAATAATTTTTCATAATATTAAATCATTTTTCTCTAATTTATTTAACACACTAATTAAATAAATTAAATATCAATAATATCCAAATAATTATAAATATTAATGAAAAATGTCCCAAATAATTAAAAGTTATTTTTCAGAATTTAAAATGATTTTTAAAACCATTTTTGTTATTTTTAGAATTTATTTTCTATTTTTAAGTATTTTTCGAAAATTAGGAAAATAAAATTAATAGAAACCGTTGCTGAAGCCTATATCGACACTTGTCTGTCGTCTTAGGTGTTCTTGATCCTCAAGAATACTGTCAGACAGTTAACAAGCTTGCTCGTTCGACCGCTTGCAATTCTTTGTTTAATTCGTTTCTGGGTAAACTTAAGCATCAATCTTGTAGTCATTATACAACACTACAACGAGCAACCAATATCTAGGTCAAACAACAAACACACAAGGAGATCTGGGCATGCAAATATGCTATCAGAGCATTCTTGGGTTTTCTAGAAACCCAGGTAGTCGACCAGTCACTTTCCTGCCCCATTTAATCTAGGTTCCAGTCATTCTTTATGTGTTATTATGATTTAAATATGAAGTTCGTATGTCATAGAACATTCACAAAGCAACACATCAGTTTAACAACAATAGATCCATAAGATATGACTCGGTCAAACCCTGTCAAAAGGCTGTTCATCCGGTTTTCTGGAAATTCCAGAAAATGGCTATCATGGACAAGTAGGCTACTTTGACCGATAACTCCATTCGTTCTATTTCTTGTTTAAAGGATCTAAAGACATGAATATAATTAAAGTCCATTTTATAGGCTACAATATGGTTACCATAACATTATCATATCACAAAACAACTGTCAGATCTAGGCTTTAGAAAATCTTGTCAGACGCTGGTTTAGCCTTTCTAGGTTACCCAGATTTGGCTCGGTCAATGGGTTTTGACCGTTAATAACTAAAAATCTAGACATCAAACGACACTGATTCCACTTGCAGATTAAAGATCACATGACAAGCTACATATAACAACTTTAAAACATCAAAACCCATAAACGAACAAGAATCTGTGGCTCTTGACATTAGCTTATTAGACCACAAATTTTGTTCTTGGACAGTTTTGGAAAAACTCAATTTTAAAGTATTTTGATGCTATGGATCCATAATGGATCAACATATATCAACTAAAAACATCCTATAACATAAGATTAAACACTTAAACATAAAATTTTTCTTAGCAACTTGAATCAAAAATCAAATTAGGTTTATACCTTCTAGCTTTAAATTCTTGATCTTGATCTTCCTAACTGATCTTGGTTGATCAAGGGGCTATTTTTAGGACTGATCTACCATAGAATTTCGGAGGTTTAAGTGAGAGAAAGAGTTGGTGAGAGCAAGAGAGAAAATGAACAAAGTAAATGGACTTTCTCTCTCTCTAATTCTTTTATAATACAAAGATACATTTTATATTACTTAGATCTGATGTTACTAGCTGATTTGCTGAGATTTTAGAGGTCACAAAGTCAAGTGGTTAGGTTACCAACTAAAGCTCTTGGAAAATTTACAAGTTACATATTAAAGAAAATGAAAAAGGGCATTTTGGTCTTTAGCAAAATGATTTTAATGGCATACTAGACAATTGCACAAACCCTGAGGTTCTAACCCTTGGGTTTTAAAACTTTAGCTTTCTAGGATTTTCTAATTAGGGTTTTTAAATTAGAAAATTAAAAGTTTAAAACTAAAATTAGGGTTTCCTAATCACACCAACGTTTACTAAACACATTAAGCTTACTAATTAGGAATAGGGTTTCCTAATTAGGGTTTAGGATTCTCGAATTTAAAATTAGGGTTTCTCGACTTTCGATTAGGGTTTCTAATCGTGAGATTAGGGGTTTTAATCTCTTATTAGGGTTTATTAATTTCGAACCTTATCCGATCAATCATTGATCAAAATCTCTATACAGTACAAACACATATTCATTGATATAATTATTTTAATTGCATTTTTTATCGAATCCCTATCCAAAAATTAGGGTTAGGGTTTATAAAGCTGTTAAGCACAACTCTACTCTAATTTCTTAGTCAATAAACCAACTGACTAATTCTCGAGACTCGTAACACAGATACACAGTACAATATTAACAATCAATGTCGATATTAAATTTAAAAAAATTATTCGTAAAATTTGGAATATTTGAAATCCCGATTTATCACATTCACCCCTCCTTAAAAGGATTTCGTCCTCGGAATCACCGCTTTCTTATTCTCTACAATCTTTTAAAGTTGTATCATCAATTAATTTTTGTCAACACAATATTCATTTGTGTCTCAAATTCTAACCAGTGACTTGGATCCATAAAAGAAAATAATTCACAGCAATATCTAACTCATATTACTCGCGTAATTAAATTTCTAAACGACATCATTACCTGTGGCCACCTCCTGAGTAGCCACTGCATCCTGCACCCTCATGTTGAATGTACGGGCTGTTGGTCTTCCTGGCTGTGCAGGTCCTCAAATTGCCAAGGTTCTGCCACCGGGTCCCTTGTTTCCACTTTCCTTCTACACATTCCTCTTTGGACAGTTCCGAACCATATGATCAGTCGATCTACACGCAAAGCAACCTTGTATCTTCTTTGGATTGGGACAATTGGGCGACATGTGTCCTTCTTGCCCACAGTTATAACAAACTCCCTTCTTTTTCAGATAAACTCCTACATGATTTTTCCTACACGTTGCACATGGCTCTCTCCCTTGCTTATTTCCTTATGTCTTGCCACCTGATTGGGTATTCTCACTCCACTTTTTGTTCGGGTTACTACCACCACTACTTCCTCCATCATTTGTCTTTTTCTTCTTCTCTTGATGAAATCGAGATGCAGCTTTTCTCCCTCCTTCAGCAATTAACGCCTTCTCCATCAAAGCCGCGAACGTATTGATCTGTAATACTGCTACCTTGTTAAATATCCCTGGCTTCAGTCCGTTCTCGAATCTTCTGGCCTCTGTGCCCACCTGATGAGGTGCAAATCTCGCCAACTCGTTGAATTTGGCAGCATATTCCGAAACCGACATATTCTCTTGCTTTAGTTCTAAGAACTTAACGTCCATCCGAGCTTGCATACTCGGTGAGAAGTAGTTCTCAAAGAACAACTCCTTGAATCTTGTCCATGTCATTATGGCTGTACTAGCTCTCGCCTGATTAGTCTCCCACCAGTAATTAGCTTCTCCCTTCATCAAGTATGTTGCAAAAGTCGCCTTTTGCTCCTCCGCTACTCTGGCGATAACGAATGCTTTCTCCATCTCCTTCACTCATTTTTGGGCTTCAATCGGATCCGTAGTTCCTTTGAATTCAGGCAGTCCTACCGCTTTAAAGTCTATGAAGTTTACCAATCTATCAGTTGGTTGTTCTTTCGCTCTTCCTCTTCCTACTGGAGCTCTATTCCCCATAGCTTCGGCTATCATATTTGCAAAATTCTGCATCGGGTCAGCTTGACCTCCTTCATTATTCACCGATTATTCTTCTCTTTGATTTCGATTCTATCTTCTAGGCGGCATGATCTGATTTAAATAAAAATCTTACATTAATTCTCTTTCTCTACACAAATTCTTAACACAATAAGAATTCAACACATAATTCTCATATATAAACGAATATTTATTCAAATAGTTCATAGCACATTTAGTACTTAACACATATTACTATCCCTTTTTAAATCATATTAGGATTAACAACATAACTTTACACAAAAAGTTGTAATTCTCCATTCACACATAGTTATTCCCTGTGAGACCCCAAATTTTATGAAATAAAAATATTCAATTTTTTTATTTTGGTAAATAGTTAAATTGATAAAAGTTTAAAGTTAAGGGTAATATGTGAATTTTTTTTTTCAAAGTAAGCAAGTTGATATAAAATTTTCGTTGTGTTGGGGAATATTCGATTAGTCGGGGAATATTCTTTTTGTCGGGGAATATTCGTACGACAGTACAATCATTGGTGGACCCCACAACAGAATTATTGTCAGATTGAGAAAACGACAAAAATATTTTTATGAAAATAACGGCGGAAGTTTTACCGTTAACTGTTGAAATACCCGGTGTTAAAAGTACAGTAATACGCGTGGTTGCATAGTATCACACGATATTGATTATTGATGCTTACGTGAGAAGTCACTCAGTTTTATTTTATTAGTATTATTAATGTAATAAAACATAAAAGCTTTTTATATAAAACAGAATACTTTTATAAAGTTATTCGTTTTATTAGGCTAATAGTAAAATCTTTTTATATAAAACAGAATACTTTTATAAAGTTATCTGTTTTGTTAGACAATAATTAGAATATATTATATTTTATTATGAATAGTGTTTGCATAGTGCCTGCATAGTGTTTGTATAGTAAAATCTTTTATAAAGTTATTTGTTTTATTAGATTATAAATAGAATATATTATATTTTATTTAAAAGATTTTGCTTTAAATATGGACCGTCAGATTAAAGTAAATCAATCTGGACCGTTCATGAATTAGTTACTATGCAGTCCATTCTTCTATAAATAGAAGCTCATTCATTCATTATTTCTTACGAATTTACTGGAACTCTAGAGAGAGAAACTATAGAGAGAGTTCTTCTTCTATAATCTTAAGCGTATTTATTTAGAGTTTAAGAAAGCTTTGAGCATAGTGCAAGTTTTCTTCGACTATATCCTTGCCCTACCAGTCGGAATACTCTTCTTTCAAAGGTAAGGGATATTATTTGTTGTACTCGTAAAGGGTATTCTTTCTTTCTTATTCATGAAGAGAACTTCTGTTATTCCATTCTTTATTATTCTGTTGGAATAACCTGTATACGCGGGCTACCCTATACTTGGTGAAATTCTTCTGTTATTACATTTTTATTATTCTGTTGGAACATCCTGTCTGTGCTTTACGCCGGACCTGGTTCCATTATTTATTATTCTGTCAGAATATCATGTCTGTGCTTTACGCCGGACCTGGTTCTATTATTTATTATTCTGTCAGAATATCCTATCTGTGCGTTTACGCCGGACCTGGTTCCATTATTTATTATTCTGTCGGAATATCCTGTCGGTGCATTTACGCATGACCTGGTTCCATTATTTATTTTTCTGTTAGAATAACCTGTCTGTGCGGTCTATCGCATGCCTGATGATTTCTTTTATTTTTCCATTCTTTATTATACTCAGTTGGTTAAAGTTTTAGCTTTTATACTCCATGAAATTAGTGGAATATCCTTGATATCTGCGCTTCATCCAGTATCTTTTCATAGAAGTATTCTTCTGAGCATTTTTGAATTTTACTCCACAAAGCAGTATCATGTTGATAATTTGGACGTTATTGATTCCTGGATAAATTAATTCTTGAACTTGTTTTATTGAATTATTATGTCATTGTCATCATCCTCATGTTTATATTATGTTGAAAGTTATCTGTGGCCTGTAGTGCATAGATGGACTTGGTATGATTATGACCAGGGATTATTCAGTATAATCATGACCGTAATGTTACATGATGTGAAAAAAATTCTCATTGGCCCGTAATGCATTGATGGACAGTTTTTGGTATGATTATGGCTATGAATTCTCTTCGGCCAAGAGTGCAAAGATGAATTGTTTTATGGCATGATCAGGACCGTTGATAAAAACACGATTATCTTTGGCCCGTAGTGCATGGATAATTCGTGGTCGTGATACTAATGAATATCATTGGCCTGTAGTGCATGGATGATTCGACGATGTGGATTAATTATTGAGCTGAGTCTCAGCGATGAAATATTAATTCATGGATGTGATAATAATGAATATCTTTGGCCGTAGTGCATGGATAATTCATGGATGTGATACTAACGAATATCCTTGGCCGTAGTGCATAGATAATTCGAAGATGTGCATTATTTATTAAGCTGAGTCTCAGCGATAAAATATTAGGTATACACTTTTAATTTGTAGAAGATAGTAGATATCATGCTCTACTTGACTCTTCTAAAATACAGTTGTATGTCTTTGGCCGTAGTGCAAAGATGAATTTATTAGTATGATTATGAACAAGAATTATGATTTGGTATAATCATGATTTTTGATGTTTCAGGTGAATATAGGTGATGAAAATTATCTTCGTCCTGGGTGCGAAGAGGAATTTAGAATCACAATTATGATTATGAGTTATTCATATGATTGTGGACAGGAATTGTTGATTGATGTTACAGGGATAAAACATTATTGGTGGACTTTTAACATGGAGAAGATAATAGACCTAATGGTCTATTTGACTCTTCTAATAGATTGCTCGTTCCGCTGCAACTATGGTTGAAAAGTTTTATCAGCTACCATATGTTCTAAATCTCTGATTTATTAATGATGAAGGCTATTGATGATGTAAATTATCTTTAATTATGATATTCTTTGCTGGGCTAGTTGAGCTCACCCTTTTGCTTTCATTGTTCTCTTCAGGAAGTGAGAACGCAGTAGGGACTAGTCGGGAAACGGAGTGACGGTCCAGATGATATCATTATTGTCCTCACTATTCTATGAAATAGTGTGATAGCTGTGGAGGTTCTCCCTAAACAGTATTGTTACGCCTCCAAAATAGGTATACAACACCCATTCTGAGTCGTCAAAATACATGGTACAGAAACAACTACAACTTTATTAATACAACATAAAAACTGTGAGTTTAAATGCAAATATTGTCATCTAGACAATATTCACACTCAAATAAGTCCTCATTATAATTATTGATACATTATTTTATAAAAATGGTGAGGACTACTAAAACGACTTTCTAGAACCTTCATTCCATACCCCGACTAGTACTCGCTACATTCTCGCCTCCTGAGAAGAAAAATGGAACAAAAGGAAAAGGGTGAGCTCAACTAGCCCAATAAAGAACATTATGACTAAGATAATATAAAACAAATTATCGTTAGTCTTCAACAGGGAAAAATCTAATAGAATACAATAGACAACAAGTTTTAAATCAATATTCGCAGTGGAAATAATAATTCATTAGAAGAGTTAAGTAGAGAATGAAATCTACTATCTTCTATATATGAATTTAAAAGTTCATCGCATATCTTTTATCCCTGTAACATCAATTAATATATATCTGGAATCAAATATTCATCTTTGCACTACAGGCCAAAGATATTCATCTGCTGGTCATGTTCATCTAAACACCTGTTCATCTTTGCACTACGGGCCAAAGATATTCATCAGAAATCATTCATCTTTGCACTACAGGCCAAAGATATTCAGTTATATCATCATTTAGGACTGAGGATGATGAAAAATATTTTAAAGAAAACGAATCCGGTGAAACAAAAGAATAAATATTAAGGATTCGTATTTCAGCTATTCCATGTCCAAAAATACCTCATAAGTAATCATAGTGGAGTAAATTTCAAGAATGATCAAAACATGGATACAATCAAAGCTAGTATCCAGAATAGATATTTTGGACGAAAAACAAAAATTTAATTTTTCTGTAAATATTGCCGTATTCGTGAATAGTGCCGTATACGTGAATAGTGACTCCGACACTAAAAGATAGAAATTTCACAAAAAAACATCATCATGCTTCGTGAATAGTACTCGTAAATAGTAATTCGTGAATAGTAACCCCGACATGAAAAGTTCCAAATTTGATAAAAATTTCTACCCAATATTTCGGTACAACGATATTGAAGTAATAATATCATTTTCGAATAAAATAACATCCCTTACCTGGTAAAGACAGTACTTCAAGTTGAAACACGGGATATAGGCTATGACTTGAACTTGCACCGTATAGCAACACTCGTAGTATTAAAATACTCACAAGAATACGCTCAAAATATCGAGAGAGAAAGAGAGAGAAATCTTTAGTTTCTGGTGTGATTTTCAATTCTAACCTAAGCACCCTATTTATAGGAAAATGCTTAGAACACCAAAGCAGAAAATTTAATATAATATTAATACATATATATATATATATATATATATATATATATCAAAATTTCCTATGCACACAAATCTGGTCCAACATCAGCAACACACACCTCATCTAAAGAAAAAAAATGTTTTTCTTATTAAAAATATTTTAAACTTCAAAAATCAATTATTCAAGAATTTTGAAACTTCAATAATTCATAATAAATAGCCCTTTTGTCAGAAAATTCGAATCTCACGAGTTTTTATAGGAAATTCAATTCTCTACAACTTTGTAGAAGAAAGTTTTTTCAAATTTCAAACAAAAATTGACCGAAATTCACAAACGGACGATTTTACAGGCTATAATCAAATTTCAGTCAAGAAATGGGGCCACAGACATGTTTAACATGTTTTAAACAACTTTTGTAACAAAAGTACTCTTTCTCCTCATATACTCATATATCCCACATTTATTGTAAAAATATCATCATTATTATATTATAATAATATAATAAAATATTATTTTATCAGAAAAGATAAAATATCAATTTTCAACAATTGTCACTTTAAAAAAAATTTCTCCATCTATATCCATAAAAAATGAATATTTTTCTCATCATATAAATTAATAATTAATTATTCACAAATAATATTACCGAATCACAATACTGACAACCAGGCAGTTCCTAGGAAAGAGGGGGCTTTCAAATAAGAATTTCTCCTTACTGGCGCGCAATTAGGTGACCAAACCTCTCCTTAGACAGAACTTTCTAGACATTACCAATAATGTTATCTAATAATATTATTCAGATAATATGAATTATTGCTCTGATAATGAAAAATACTGTGTAGTGACAATTATTGAAACAACAGTAACATAAAATATCAACGCAGCAATTATTGAATCAATAAAATAAAATACTGAACAGTAATTACTATAACCATTATTGAGTAGTGCCTTCTTACGTAAGAATTAATAATTGGTGTAATACCGTGTGCTACTGTGCAACAACGCGTATTACTGTGTTTTAACCACCGAGTATTCCAACAGTATTAACGGTAACAACTAGGCCGTTATTTATAAACAACTTATACTTGTCGTTTTTTTCATCCAATCGCTTTTCGTTATGGGGACCACACAAGGCTGCGCCGTCGTACGAATATTCTCCGACAACAAGAATATTCCACGACCAAACGAATATTCTCCAATAAAAATGAATATTTTATAACCACTTGCTTATTTAAAATATTTGCGCATTTTTCCCATAACTAACCACATTAATCAAATCAACCCTTACTATTTTAAAATGATAAATAGAGGAAATTAAAATTTATTTATTAATAATTTGGGGTCTTACAATCTCACATCCTTATGAAATTTCGTCCTCGAAATTGACGTACGTACCTAGTTTTTCGAAAAGATGAGGATACCTTGCTTTCATTTCTGTTTTCAACTCCTAGGTTATTTCCTCAATAGCATGGTTTCTCCACAAAACTTTAACTTGTGGTATGACCTTCGTGCATAGGACATGCTCCTTCCTATCCAAGATCTTGACAGGTACCTCTTCGTACGTTAAGTCTTCGGCTATCTCGTCCGATTCTAACTCAATAACGTGGTTTGGGTCTTTCACATATTTACGTAGCACAGATATATGAAAAACATTATGAACACGAGACATACTTGGAGGTAACACGAGTTTATAGGCCACATTTCTTACTCGGTCAAGAATTTGAAATGGACTAATAAATCGTGGATTGAGCTTTCCTCTCTTCCCAAATCTTGTAACTCCTTTCCATGGAGTCACATGCAACAATACATGATCCCCAATGTCAAATTCCACGTCCTTTCGATAAAGATCCACATAACTCTTTTGTTGATCCTGTGCCGTTTGTATACGTTGTCGAATCGTTTGGATATTCTCTGTAGTCATTCGTACCAACTCTGGTTCCAACAACGTTGCTTCTCCCACCTCATCCCAACATACTGGAGAGCGACACTTTCGTCCATACAATGCTTCAAATGGAGACACATCTATACTTGCCTGATAACTGTTGTTGTAGGAAAATTCCACCAATGGTAGGTACTTATCCCAACTTCTTTTGAAATATAGGACACAAAGTCTTAATAGATCTTCAAGAGTTTGAATAGTCCTCTCTGATTGCCCATCCGTTTGAGGATGGTATGCCAAACTGAACCGTAAATCCGTGCCCATAGCTTTTTGCAAGCTAACCCAAAATCTTGAAGTGAATCTTGGGTCACGATCCGAAACTATGGATACTAGCATGCCATGCAACCTCACAATCTCATTTACGTACATACCAGCAAGACATTCAAGGGAATAAGTCTCCCGTATTGGCAAGAAATGAGCAGACTTGGTTAGTTTATCAACAATAACCCAAATAGCATTTATACCTTGAGAAACCGTGGAAAAACCCGTAACAAAATCCATGGTAATGTATTCCCACTTCTATTTCAGAATCTCAAGTGGTTGCAATGGACTCTTTGGCACTTGATGCTTCGCCTTTACACGTTGACAAGTTAAACACCTCGAGATAAACTTTGTAATCTCTCTCCTCATATTGTTCCACCAAAATGTATGTCGAAGATCACGATACATTTTAGTACTTCCAGGATGGATTACAAATGGTGTATTGTGTGCCTCCATCATGATCTTGTACTTCAAATCAGAATCGTTAGGAACAGAAAGTCTGGAGTGGACTCGAAGTATTCCTTATTCATCGATTCTTGCTTCTGGAATAGCACCTTCTTGCACTTTCTTCTTCATACGCATCAGCTCCGGGCCTGTGGCTTGAGCAACTTTAACTTTATCGATTAAAGTTGGTTCTATGCGTATACTTGATATCATCGCACTCGTTCCTGCATATGATCTTCTACTCAACGCGTCAGCTACCACGTTTGCTTTTCCAGGATGGTATTGAATAGTGTGGTCGTAATCTTTCAACAGCTCGAGCCAACGTCGTTGCCGCATGTTGAGTTCTTTTTGAGTGAAGAAATATTTGAGACTTTTATGGTCTGAATATATCTCCACTTTCTCCCCATATAGATAGTGCCTCCAGATCTTTAGCGCAAAAACGACTGCTGCCAACTCTAGATCATGAGTAGGATAATTCCTCTCATATTCTTTAAGTTGTCGCGAGGCATAGGCTATAACTTTCGCACGTTGCATGAGAACACATCCTAGCCCTTTTCCTGAAGCATCGTTGTAGATAACAAATCCATCTGAACCAGATGGTATGGTCAAAACAGGTGCCGAAATGAGTCTCCTTTTAAGCTCTTGAAAACTCTTCTCGCATTCCTCGTTCCATACGAATTTGATATCTTTTCGAGTCAGCTGAGTTAACGGGATAGCGATTCAAGAAAACCCTTCCACAAATCTCCGATAATAACTAGCTAAGCCCAGAAAGCTACGTACTTTGGTCACCGTCTTTGGTTGCTCCCAACTTTGTATTGCTTCAATCTTCGCCGGGTCAACAGATACTCCATGTTTTGACACCATGTGCCCTAGGAATGCTACTTCCTCAACCCAGAACTCGCATTTCTTCAACTTAGCATATAACTTATTTTCACACAACCTTTGGAGTACCGTCTTCAAATGGTGCTCATGATTTTCACGGCTTTTGGAATATATGAGGATGTCATCAATAAAGACAACAACGAACTGATCCAAATAATCCTTGAATACTCGGTTCATCATATCCATGAAAGTCGCATGAGCATTAGTCAATCCAAAAGACATGAATAGGAATTCATAATGCTCGTACCGAGTTCTGAAGGCAGTCTTCGGAATATTCTCAGTTTTAACCTTCAGCTGATGATATCCAGAACGAAGATCAATCTTTGAAAAGAATTATGCTACTTGTAACTGGTCAAACAGGTCATCAATACGAGGTAGCGGATACCTATTCTTGATAGTGACATGGTTTAATTCTCGATAATCAATACAAAGTCGCATACTCCCGTTTTTTTCTTTACAAATAAAACAGAAGCGCCCCAAGGAGATGTACTAGGACGAATGAAACTGATGTCCAATAACTCTTGTAGTTGGACCTTTAACTCCTGAAGTTCAATAGGAGCCATTCGATATTGGGTTTTAGAAATGGGTTTTGTATCAGGTTCAAGATCAATAAAGAATTCAACTTCATGTTCCGGGGGTAGACCGGAAAGTTCTTCAGGAAATACGTCAGGAAAGTCAATAACAACAGGAATATTATACAAATTTGACGTGTCTTTATTTAAATCCATAATATGGGCTAAGAAAGCTTTACATCCATTTTTTAATAAATGAATGGCTTTATGGCTTGATATAACAGTGATTGATTTTAATGGCTTAGTTGCTTGAATTCGCACAGCAGGTTGGTTAGGAATATGAAAACTAACAACCTTACGAAAATAATCAATTTTGGCATGATGAGTAGTTAACCATTCAATTCCTAAAATCACATCAAAAGCAAGTATCTTTAAAGAGATAAGGTCAACAGGTAAGGTGATGGTGCCAACTTGGACCAAACAAGATTTATAAACAGTGGATGTCATGAAAGTTTCTCCTAACGGAGTCTCCACAGATAAATCAAAGTCTAACTTCTCCGGAGTCAAGTTTAAACGTTAAGCACAAGCAGGAGAAATAAATGAATGGGTAGCACCGGTATCTAGTAAGGTATAAACTTCGCATGAATTTATGATTAGCTTACCCGTGATCACCTCGTTTGGGTTCCTCGCATGTTGACCAGTCACGACAAACGCTCTTCCAGGAACCGTTGACTTTGACTTTTCTGGGATAGCTTTTTGAGTCACCATCCCCGCTGGACTTGGTTTCGCTATAGTGCAATCTCGAGCGATACGTCCTTCCTTTCCACAATTATAACATACCTTAAACTGTTGTGGGCAGTTTGGGCTGATATGTCCTTCTTTTCTGCACTTATAGCATATGACCGATGGTCGTTCTCCTCCCTTGGAACCAGTTGCTGCTGGTGCTGACGTCTTCATATTGTCATTGTTGAATCACCTCTTTTTAAAATCTCCTCCCGACTCGCTTCTTCTATTTTCATGGCCACGATTACCATAAGAGTGGTTGCCGTTCTTGTCTGTATTTTTCTTTCTCCGCTAGTTATCATTGTTCTGATGACTGCTGTCATCGGTATGATCCTAGTTGTGGTCCCTCGGTTGACCGTACTCGTTATCTCGCTCTAATAATTGAGCCCTGTTGACAACATCTGAATAGAGAGAAAATTTATGAGAAATGAGATATTGACGTATGCCGGGTTTCAAACCTCTCAGAAACATCCGCGTCATACGTTCCTCATTCTCCACCAAATGAGGTGCAAACCTGGACAACTCTGTAAACTTCGCCTCGTGCTGGGACACCGTCATGTTATTCTGCTCCAGTCTAATAAACTATACCTCCTTCATATGACGAATACTTTCAGGAAAGTACTTGTCATTGAACAGTTTCTGAAATGTCTCCCAAGACATGCTGAGTACGGCTGGATGGGTACGCTTCACAGACTCCCACCAGTAGTCTGCCTCGCCACGGAACATAAAGGTGGCGAATAGAACTTTCTGTTCCTTCGTGCATCCCAAGACATCGAATATCTTGGTAATTTGCTTGACCACGTTTCCGCCATGTTCAGATCCGGATTTCCCTTAAATTCTGGTGGTCCAGATTTTTTGAACTGCTTGGCTGTGACAAACCATGAATTGTTATCATTTCCTCCTATATTTTGAACACGAGTCTCCCTCGTCTGTTTTGCATGAATTACAAAAAGCTTCTAAACATCCCATCGTTCATCATCTGCTCATTGGTGTTGTTCACAGGAGGAACATTGCCAGCCTGTTGCACGTTCTCCTCATTGGTGAGCACAGGTGTCTCCACGGTCTCATTTACTCCACTGTAAACATTCTCAGTCGACATTCTCAAATACTGCCATAAAACAAGGGTTAATTTAAGCAATTAACATATCACATAATATCCCTATATTATTACCCACCAACAAATAAGCTTAGATAGGACACACTAGCGAAGGATTTACTCGTCTCTCCCCTCCTAGTTCTATTTCCTGATCTCCGCCAGAGATCATATCCCTAAGCTCTGATACCAACTGTGACGCCCCCAAAATAGGTATACAACACCCATTCTGAGTCGTCAAAATACATGGTACAGAAATAACTACAACTTTATTAATACAATATAAAAACTGTGAGTTTAAATACAAATATTGCCATCTAGACAATATCCACACTCAAATAAGTCATCATTACAATTATTGATATATTATTTTACAAAAATGGTGAGGACTACTAAAACGACTTTCTAGAACATTCATAAAACATTATGACTAAGAGTCCGATTAAAATAATATATTATTGATATATTATTTTACAAAAATATACCCCTACTAGTACTCGCTACATTCTCGCCTCCTGAGAAGAAAAATAGAACAAAAGGAAAAGGGTGAGCTCAACTAGCTCAGTAAAGAACATTATGACTAAGATAATATAAAACAAATTATCGTTAGTCTTCAACAGGGAAAAATCTAATAGAATACAATAGACAACAAGTTTTAAATCAATATTTGCAGCGAAAATAATAATTCATTAGAAGACTTAAGTAGAGAATGAAATCTACTATCTTCTATATATGAATTTAAAAGTTCATCGCCTATCTTTTATCCCTGTAACACCAATCAATATATATCTGGAATCAAATATTCATCTTTGCACTACAGGCCAAAGATATTCATCAGTTGGTCATGTTCATCTAAACACCTGTTCATCTTTGTACTACGGGCCAAAGATACTCATCAGAAATCATTCATCTTTACACTACAGGCCAAAAATATTCAGTTATATCATCATTTAGGACTGAGGATGATGAAAAATATTTTAAAGAAAACGAATCCGGTGAAACAAAAGAATAAATATTAAGGATTCGTATTTCAGCTATTCCATGTCCAAAAATACCTTATAAGTAATCATAGTGGAGTAAAATTCAAGAATGACTAAAACATGGATACAATCAAAGCTAGTATCCAGAATAGATATTTTGGACGAAAAACAAAAATTTAATTTTTTTGTGAATAGTGCCGTATTCGTGAATAGTGCCGTATACGTGAATAGTATCGTATACGTGAATAGTGACTCCGACACTAAAAGATAGAAATTTCACAAAAAAACATCATCATGCTTCGTGAATAGTACTCGTGAATAGTAACCCCGACATGAAAAGTTTCAAATTTGATAAAAATTTCTAACCAATATTTCGACACAATGATATTGAAGTAATAATATCATTTTCGAATAAAATAACATCCCTTACCTGGTAAAGACAATACTTCTAGTTGAAACAGCAGATATAGGCTATGACTTGAACTTGCACCGTATAGTAACACTCACAGTATTAAAATACTCACAAGAATACACTCAAAATATCGAGAGAGAAAGAGAGAGAAATCTTTAGTTTCTGGTGTGATTTTTAATTCTAACCTAAGCACCCTATTTATAAGAAAACGCTTAGAACACCAAAGTAGAAAATTTAATATAATATTAATATATATATATATATTAAAATTTCCTACGCACACAAATCTAGTCCAACATCAGCTACACACCTCATCTAAAGAAAAACAAACGTTTTTCTTATTAAAAATATTTTAAACTCCAAAAATACATAATTCAGGAATTTCAGAATTTCAATAATTCATAATAAATAGCCCTTTTGTCATAAAATTCGATTCTCGAGAATTTTTATAGGAAATTCAATTCTCTACAACTTTGCAGAAGAAAGTTTTTCTAAATTCCAAACAGAAATTGACCGAAATCCACAAAAGGGCGATTTTACAAGCTATAATTAAATTTCAATCAAGAAATGGGCCCACAAACATGTTTAACATGTTTTAAACAACTTTTGTAACAAAAATACTCTTTCTCCTCATATACTCATATATCCCACTTTCATTGTAAAAATATCATCATTATTATATTATAATAATATAATAAAATATTATTTTATCAGAAAAGATAAAATATCGATTTTCAACAATTGTCACTTTTAAAAAATTTTCTCCATCTATATCCACATAAAATGAATATTTTCCTCACCATATAAATTAATAATTAATTATTCACAAATAATATTACCGAATCACAATACTGACAACCAGACAGTTCCTAGGAAAGAGGGGGCTTTCTAATAAGGATTTCTCCTTACTGACGCGCAATTATGTGACCAAACCTCTCTTTAGACAGAACTTTCTAGATATTGTCAATAATGTTATCTAATAATATTATTCAGATAATATTAATTATTGCGCCGATAATGAAAAATATTGTGTAGTGACAATTATTGAAACAACAGTAATATAAAATATCAACGCAGCAATTATTGAATCAATAAAATAAAATATTAAACAGTAATTACTGTAACCATTATTTAGTAGTGCCTTCTTACTTAAGAATTAATAATTGGTGCAATACCATGTGCTACTATGCAACAACGCGTATTACTGTGTTTTAACCACCGGGTATTCCAACAGTATTAACGGTAACAACTACGCCGTTATTTATAAACAACTTATACTTGTCGTTTTCTTCATCCAATCGCTTTTCGTTATGGGGCCCACACAAGGTTGTGCCGTCGTACGAATATTCTCCGACAACAAGAATATTCCACGACCAAACGAATATTCTCCGATAAAAATGAATATTTTATAACCACTTGCTTATTTAAAATATTTGTGTATTTTACCCATGACTAACCACATTAATCAAATCAAACCTTACCATTTCAAAATGATAAATAGAGGAAATTAAATTTTATTTATTAATAATTTGGGGTCTTACAAGCATAGAAAAGTATGTTGTATTCTATACATCATTTAGTAGTTATATTTGGTGAATCAAATAGGGTGAGGCGAACCCAACTTTGGAAGGGTGTTTTGCCACTATCATACAAGATGTCTAATGACATACAACCTTGTGTTCTCATAGGACATGCTTATGCACATCCACTTGCTGAATATATCTACGAGCACTATCTATATGATCTTGGAGTCTATTTGAAGTATAATTTTCACTTAGAGACAACGGAGATATTTATATGTCAAGAGAAGACTCACCATTGGAAAGAAGATGATATTAATCTTCTTATTTTTATTTGGGGACTTTTAGGTCAACCAAGGATAATTCTGTAGACATATGATATCTATCATAACCTAGACGCATGGCCTCCCATGTACGAAGGTTTTCTTGAGCACTTCCCAAATATTTTAATTTCTAAAACAGTTTTTGACTATACTTTTATGTAAAGTATCAGTGTAAGGTTGTGGTCGAGGTACCATGAGAGTTACATACATTTGTATTAAAACTCATAGTTAACTGTAGTCGTATTCTATACGACAGCTCAACAGTTATATAAATGAAGTTGTATTTGAATTTTGTACCATGTATTTAGAGACTCAGAATGGGTGATGTATACCTAATTTTGGGGGTGTCACATTTCCTGTTCATCAAACTTACCACACTTATGAGTTTAGAAACTTGCCACAATTATAAGAGTGTATGAACTTATCCTAGTCAGACCTTTGGCGTCCATTCGCTGAGGGGTTCAAAACATTTCATATAATTATGAGTCATTAACTTACCAAAAGCATGAGTTTTAAGAACACACAAATTAATCTTAATCTTATATTCATATAGAAAATAAAGATTTCATTCATATATATATATATATATATATATATATATATATATATACATATGTTTACACATCGTTCTCGATATTACAACCCTTAATATCATAATCCTCTACCAAAAGATATTATCACTTATGTCTAAGTTGCCTACCGTCCACTCCCTTCACCAATCTTCTTCTTGATGGGACACTTGTTGAATTCGTGACCCATTCTCCCACATGAATAACACTTCCTCATATTCGGCTTAGGACAATGTAGGGAAATATGTCATTCCTGCTTGCAGTTGAAGCACACGTTCTTCCACATCATGCATTCTCCCGCATGAGTCTTTCCACACTTGTTACAGGCTTGCTTCTTCTTCGGGTTTGACTTTTCAGAATTAGGACTGTCATTGTCCCTCTTCCTCTTTTTCTTGTCTTTCTACTGCTTGATTGTTCCTTCAGATGATCCACCACCTTCAGTCTTCATCCTTTCCACCTGCGCCTTGAGCTCGTTCCGTTCTTTAGTCATTTTGCGTAACGCTCGCTCTATCTTCTATAACTCTGCTAAGAGAAACACTTTACTCTGGAGTTCTTGAACTTCTGTCGATAGTTGATCTTGTTCTCCAACTTTGATCTTATTCCCTTTTTCTCCACCCTAGCTTGCTCAGACTCTGCCTCCTCATCTCCACTCAGATACATCTCGGGTGTGACGCCCCCAAAATTAGGTATACATCACCCATCTTGGGTCGTCAGATACATGGTATAGAATTCAAATATAACTTAATATTACAACTGTCGTGTACAATACGACAGAACATAAACTGTGAGTTTGAATACAAATATTGTCTTCTAGAGAGTATCCATACTCAGAAGGAGTCCTCATTACAATTATTATCACACTATTACATAGAATAGTGAGGACTACTAATGCTATCATCTAGGACCATCACTCTGTTTCCCGACTAGTCCCAGCTACGTTCTCATTTCCTGAAGAGAACAGTGAAAGAAAGGGTGAGCTCAACTAGCCCAATAAGAAATATTATGACTAAAATAATGCAGAATAAATTATCATTAGTCTCCAACAATGTTAAACTGATAAAATACGATAGACATCAAGTTTAACTGCAGCGGATCAAGCAATCTATTAAAAGAGTCAAGTAGAGAATAAAATCTACTATCTTTTATAATTTAAAAAGTTTTTCATGACTTTTATCGCTGGGACTCAGCTTAATAAATAATCCACATCATCGAATCACCCCTGCACTACGGCCAATGATATTTTTTAGTATCACGACCACGAATTATCCATGCACTACGGCTAAAGATAATCATGTTTTCATCAACGGTCCTGATCATGCCATAAAATAATTCATCTCTGCACTACGGCCAAAGAGAATCCATAGCCATAATCATACCAAAAACTGTCCATCAATGCACTACGGGCCAATGAGGACTTTTTTTTCACATCATTTCTAATATTACGATCATGATTACACCGATTAATCCCTGGTCATAATCATACCAAGTCTATCTATGCACTACAGGCCATACATGACTTTCAACAAAATATAAACATGAGGATGATGACAATAATATAAGAATTCAATAAAACAAGTTCAAGAATTAATTTATTCAGGAACCAATAACGTCCAAATTGTCAACATGATACTTTTGTGTAGAGTAAAATTCAAGAATGCTCAGAAGAATATTTCCATGAAAAGATACTGGATGAAGCGCAAATATCAAGGATATTCTACTAATTTCATGGAGTATAGAAGTTAAAACTTTAACCAACTGAGTATAATAAAGAATGGAATAATAAAAGAAATTACCATGTATGCGGTACTTCGCATAAACAGGTTATTCCAACAGAATAATAAGTAACGGAACCAGGTCAGGCGAAATTCGCACCGACAGGATGTTCCAACAGAATAATAAAGAATGGAATAACAACAAAAATCACCATGCATGCGATAGACCGCACAGACAGGTTATTCCAACAGAATAATAAATAATAGAACCAGGTCCGGCGTAAAACGCACCGACAGGATATTCCAACAGAATAATAATAAAGACGGAACCAGGTCCGGTGTAAAACACACAGACAGGATGTTCCAACAGAATAATAATAAAGACGGAACCAGGTCCGGTGTAAAACACACAGACAGGATGTTCCAACAGAATAATAATAAAGACGGAACCAGGTCCGGTGTAAAACACACAGACAGGATGTTCCAAAAAATAATAATAAAGATGGAACCAGATCCAGTGTAAAACACACAGACATGATGTTCTAACAGAATAATAGAAGAATGTCACCAAGTATAGGGTAGACCGCGTATACAGGTTATTCCAACAGAATAATAAGAAATGAAATAACAACAGTTCTCTTCATGAATAAGAAAGAATAACACCCCTTACCGTAAAAGAAACTGGATATAAGAGTAGGGAAGTAGAAGAATACTTTTCTATAGCTTCTCCATAATTTCTCTCTCTGGAGTTTCAGTGAATTCGTAAGAAATAATGAAAGAATGAGCTTCTATTTATAGGAAAATGGAATGCATAGTAACTAATCCATGAACGGTCCAGATTGATTTACTTTAATCTGACGGTCCATATTTAAAGAAAAATCTTTTAAATAAAATATAATATATTCTATTTATAGAATAACTTTAATAAAGTATTCTGTTTTATATAAAAAAGATGTTTCTGTTTTATTACGCGAATAAAACAAAACTTCATTATCGCTAAATAATTCATATTATTAATTGACAATAATTGAATCAAACTGAGTGACTTCTCACATAAGCATTAATAATCAATACCGTGTGCTACTATGCAACCACACGTATTACTGTACTTTTACTACCGAGTAGTTCAACAATATCAATGGTAAAACTTCCGTCGTTATTTTTAATAAAATATTTTTGTCGTTTTCTCAATCCGACAATAATTCCGTTGTGGGGTCCACCAATAATTGTGCCGTCGTACGAATATTCTCCGACAAAAATAATATTTCCCGACCAATCGAATATAATACAACAACTTGCATACTTTGCAAAATTTATAAATATTACCCACAACTATAACATTATCTCAATTTCACACCATAGTATTTAAAAAAATATTTCGAAAAAATTAAATCTTTATTCATAAAATTTGGGGTTTCACAATTTCCACTCCTTATGAAATTTTGCCCTCGAAATTTTCGTACGTACCTGGTATGCCGAACAGATGAGGACACTTCGTCAGATTCTAACTCTTGAGGTATAACCTTTGAGTGTTGAATACATTCCAGGATTTTAACAGGTACATCTTCATACGTTAAATTATCGGCTATCTTGTCCGGTTCTAAATCAATAATGTGGTTCGGGTCGTCCACATATTTACATAACATCAATACGTTAAAAAATATTATGAACACGCGACATACTTAGCAATAAAACGAGTCTATAAGCCACAGTTCCTAGTTGATCGAGGATTTCAAATGGGCCAATTAAATCGAGGGTTGAGATTTCCTCTCTTCATCGATTCTTGCTTCTAGAATAACGTCCTCTTGAACCTTCTTCTTAGTATTCATCAGCTCCGGGTCCGTAGCTTGCACGGCTTTAACTTTATCGATTAAAGTCGATTCTAATCGTATATTCATTATCTTCACGTGGGTCCCTAGAGTCTTTAACTCTATCTTCATCATTTGTAAGTTATACAAAATGGGTCTTTGTGTTAAGAACATCTAACTCGCATACAATCTTCTACTCAACGCGTTAACTACCACGTTCGCTTTCCCACGATGGTATTGCATGGTACGATCGTAATATTCAACAGCTCGAGCCAACGTCTTTGGCGCATGTTACGTTTATTTTAGTTGAAGAAATATTTGAGGGTTTAAGAAATATTTGAGGGTTTAAGAAATGGGTTTTGTACTGGGGTCAATACAAAATTCGATTTCACGCTCTAGGGGTAGGCTAAGAAGTCTTCATGAATACGTCAGGAAATTTATTAACAATAGAAATATCATTCAAAACTGTGACCCACATCCAAGACTTGGATAACACATCACATTGATACCTATCAACTTGCCATCGTCATTTACAACGTCTCCTATGGAAAGTCTGGCTTCGATGCATTCTACACCAGGAAGTCAACAACGAAAGGAACGGGGATCTTTACTTATGGCTTGATATGACAATGATTGACTTTAGTGGTTTGGTTACTTGAATTCGCATAATAGGTTGGTTAGGAATATGAAAGCTAACAACCTTACGAAAAGCATGATAAGCAGTTAACCAATCGTTTCCAAAAATCACATCAATGCAAGTATTTTCAAAGAGATAAGATCGACAGGTAACGTGAAAGTGTTGATTTGAACAAGATTTATAAATAGTGGAGGTAACGAAGGTTTCTCCCAACCGAGTTTAAACAGATATATCAAAGTCTAACTTCTCTGGAGTTAAGTTCAAACATTGAACACAACTAGGTGAAATAAAAGAGTGAGTAGAACTAGTATCTAACACGGTATAGACTTCGCAAGAGTTTATGACTAACATACCCGTGATAATTTTATTCAGGTTCCTCGTCACGAAAAAAAATGCTCTCTCTTAAACTACCAGCTTTGGCTTGTCTGGGACATCCTTTGGCATCACTATCCCAGCTGGACTTGACTTCACCATATGACAAAATTGAGCTAGGTGACGTTCTCTTCCGCAATTAAAACACGCTTTGGATTGCTGCGTACAGTTTGGACGGATGTGTCCCTCCTGTTCGCATTTGAAACATACGACCGGTGGTCATTCTTTTTTTTTTGAAACGGGTGCTGGTACCGACGTCTTCACGTCATTGTTGAACCTTCTCTTCTTGAAATGTCCATTCTTATTATTTTGGCCATGATCACCACCGAAGTGGTTACCATTTCTGGCATGTTGATTCCCTCCATGCTTATTGTCACCGCTTTGATGACTGTTATCACCGGTATTATCATTTTGCCGGCTGCTCTCTTTTGGTTGCGTTGACTCGTTATCGCGCTCCACTAACGGAGCCCTATTTACAATATCTGAATACAAACACAGTTTATGAGAAATAAGATATTGACGTATCTCCGGCTTCAAACCTCTTAAAAACATCCGCGTCATTCTTTCTTCATTATCAACCAAGTGGGACGCAAATCGGGACAACTCGGCAAACTTGGCTTCGTACTGCGACATGGTCATGTTGTTTTGCTCCAACTTGATAAATTCCACCTCCTTCATGTGACGAATGCTTTCGGGAAAGTACTTATCGTTGAACAGCTCCTGGAATTTCTCCCAAGACATCTTAAGTGCGTCAGGCTGGGTACGTTTTACAGATTTCCACCAGTAATCTGCCTCTTCACGCAACATAAAGGTGGCAAAGGGAACCTTTTGCTCCTCGGAGCATCCCAAGACATCAAATATCTTGGTGATCTGGTTTAACCACGTCTCCGCCTTAAGTGGTTCTAGCTTTCCCAATAACTCCGGTGGTCCCAGCTCCTTGAATTGCTTAGCGGTGACCAACCGTGGGTTGCCATTGTTTCCTCCTGCATTATGAATAGGAGCCGCCCTCGCCTGATGTTGCATGAATTCTAAAAAGCTCTTAAACGTACCGTCGGTCGTCAATTGATCAGT
This sequence comes from Panax notoginseng, assembly GCA_016801055.1. Lineage (NCBI taxonomy): Eukaryota > Viridiplantae > Streptophyta > Magnoliopsida > Apiales > Araliaceae > Panax > Panax notoginseng. The sequence continues at coordinate 52,438,510 of CM029017.1, forward strand.
GTTGTTGTTTACAGGAGGATTATGGCCATCCTGTTGCACATTGTCCTGATTATTGATCTGTGGAGACTCAACGGTCTCCTGTGCTCCGTTGCTTATCTCAACATTTTCAGATGCCATTTTCAAATACTGTTACAAAATAAGGGTTAATTAACATATCACATATTATCTCTATACTCTGACCGACCAATTAAATAACAAGTAAACTTAGGTAGGTCATACTAGCAAAGGAATTTCCCGTCTCTCCCCTCCTAGTTCTATCCTCATATCCTAGCCAGGGATCATATCCCTAAGCTTTGATACCAACTATGATGCCCCCAAAATTAGGTATACATCACCCATCTTGGGTCGTCAAATACATGGTACAGAATTCAAATACAACTTAATATTACAACTGTCGTGTACAATACGACAGAACATAAACTGTGAGTTTGAATACAAATATTGTCTTCTAGAGAGTATCCATACTCAAAAGGAGTCCTCATTACAATTATTATCACACTATTACATAGAATAGTGAGGGCTACTAATGCTATCATCTAGGACCATCACTCTGTTCCCCGACTAGTCCCAGCTACGTTCACATTTCCTGAAGAGAACAGTGAAAGAAAGGGTGAGCTCAACTAGCCCAGTAAGAAATATTATGACTAAGATAATACAGAATAAATTATCATTAGTCTCCAACAATGTTAAACTGATAAAATACAATAGACATCAAGTTTAACTGCAGCGGATCAAGCAATCTATTAAAAGAGTCAAGTAGAGAATAAAATCTTCTATCTTTTATGATTTAAAAGGTTTTTCATGACTTTTATCGCTGGGACTCAACTTAATAAATAATCCACATCATCAAATCACCCCTGCACTACGGCCAAGGATATTCTTTAGTATCACGACCACGAATTATCCATTCACTACGGCTAAAGATAATCATATTTTCATCAACGGTCCTGATCATGCCATAAAATAATTCATCTCTGCACTACAGCCAAAGAGAATCCATAGCCATAATCATACCAACAACTGTCCATCAATGCACTACAGGCTAATGAGGACTTTTTTTTCACATCATTTGTAATATTACGGTCATGATTATACCGATTAATCCCTGGTCATAATCATACCAAGTCCATCTATGCACTACAGGCCATAGATGACTTTTAACAAAATATAAACATGAGGATGATGACAATGATATAAGAATTCAATAAAACAAGTTCAAGAATTAATTTATTCAGGAACTAATAACGTCCAAATTGTCAACATGATACTTTTGTGTAGAGTAAAATTCAAGAATGCTCAGAAGAATATTTTCACGAAAAGATACTGGATGAAGCGCAAATATCAAGGATATTCTACTAATTTTATGGAGTATAGAAGTTAAAACTTTAACCAACTGAGTATAATAAAGAATGGAATAATAAAAGAAATCACCATGTATGCGGTACTTCGCATAGACAGGTTATTCCAACAGAATAATAAGTAACGGAACCAGGTCAGGCGAAATTCGCACCGACATGATGTTCCAATAGAATAATAAAGAATGGAATAACAACAGAAATCACCATGCATGCGATAGACCGCACATACATGTTATTCCAACAGAATAATAAATAATGGAATTAGGTCCGGCGTAAAACGCACAGACAGTATATTCTAACAGAATAATAATAAAGACGGAACCAGGTCCGGTGTAAAACACACAGACATGATGTTTCAACAAATAATAATAAAGACGGAACCAGGTCCGGTGTAAAACACACAGACAGGATGTTCTAACAGAATAATAATAAAGACGGAACCAGGTCTGGTGTAAAACACACAGATGGGATGTTCCAACAAAATAGTAATTAAGACGGAACCAGGTCTGGTATAAAATACACAGACATGATGTTCCAACAGAATAATAGAAGAATGTCACCAAGTATATGGTAGACCGCGTATACAGGTTATTCTAACAGAATAATAAGAAATGAAATAACAACAGTTCTCTTCATGAATAAGAAAGAATAACACCCCTTACCGTAAAAGAAACTGGATATAAGAGTAGGGAAGGAGAAGAATACTTTTCTATAGCTTCTCCATAATTTCTCTCTCTGGAGTTTCAGTGAATTCGTAAGAAATAATGAAAGAATGAGCTTCTATTTATAGGAAAATGGAATGCATAGTAACTAATCCATGAACGGTCCAGATTGATTTACTTTAATCTGACGGTCCATATTTAAAGAAAAATCTTTTAAATAAAATATAATATATTCTATTTATAGAATAACTTTAATAAAGTATTCTGTTTTATATAAAAAAGATGTTTCTGTTTTATTACGCGAATAAAACAAAACTTCATTATCGCTAAATAATTCATATTATTAATTGACAATAATTGAATCAAACTGAGTGACTTCTCACATAAGCATTAATAATCAATACCGTGTGCTACTATGCAACCACACGTATTACTGTACTTTTACTACCGAGTAGTTCAACAATATCAATGGTAAAACTTCCGTCGTTATTTTTAATAAAATATTTTTGTCGTTTTCTCAATCCGACAATAATTCTATTGTGGGGTCCACCAATAATTGTGCCGTCGTACGAATATTCTCCGACAAAAATAATATTTCCCGACCAATCGAATATAATACAACAACTTGCATACTTTGCAAAATTTATAAATATTACCCACAACTATAACATTATCTCAATTTCACACCAAAGTATTTAAAAAAATATTTCGAAAAAATTAAATCTTTATTCATAAAATTTGGGGTTTCACATCGGGATAATCGTTATGATCGCTCCCCAAATTAATCATAGGTTCATCTTCTCCCACCTTCTCAACTGATTCGCTTTGCGCTGGCACCTCGGCTTCTGGCATTGGTGCAACAACCGCTAGCATCTCCGCATTCGTTTCATCTTCTTCAGACATCCTACAATCAATTTAAATAACTTGATTAGTACTTCATTAGTACAAACTCCTCACACTATGTGTCCACATATCTCATTATTGATACACTTCGGCAATCCCACACTTAGAACTCGAAATGAGTTTTCTCTATCTCGCGTATAGCTATAATCCTAAGGTTTTCCCCTCCCCACTTAAGGTTTATAACTTACAGCTATGATACCAACTTGTGACACCCCCAAATTCGGGTTACCTGACCCCCGAGTTTGGTGCTCACGATCCAAAATATAATAACATCTAACTACCCATTCATATAGAAATAGAAATACATAAGTCATTAACAGAGATTGTTAATACATTAGTCCCAGGTTCTCTAACCTTAACCTTACAAACATACCCTTTAGATATACAAAAAGGGTTCACAAATACAACATAATAATGATGTTTATTACAACTAATCCAGTACTTTGCCTTTGCCTTTGTTCTTCTTTGATCCGCTGGCCTCTTCGTTCCTAGCTGAAATATTTTATTTAGCAAGGGTGAGCAACAAATTTGCCCCGCAAGTTAAGATATGCAATAAATGTATACGAACCATTAAGAACAGACTATCTATTTTGATAGGATAATGCCAAAATTCGGGGAACTTTGAATTAGCTAAACAGAGCTTTAATAACTAACAAGTCTTCTCGCATTTTATACAACAATAATCTGAATATGAAAGAGTACAACACTTTTAAGGTTTTCTACGATATTCAAATGAATAATCAAGAATTAATTCTATGAAATAGCAAAGTGGAATGTTTTCCATATTTATGTTGAGCGATCCGTTAGATCTTGAACTTCTCTTCTCGGGTATATATTAAAGTTTTACTTTGACATATACACAGATGTATCAGATAACCATAAAGATTAAATCATACCCCTCTACAAGTACTTAGAGCCAACCAACTCCTTGTACCCTATATTATGCATAATACTTAAGTCACGCGCAATGGTCGAATATACGACTAAAAATGTTCCCTTTATATAAAAGGTTGTTCTTCTCAGTCTCAGAATCAAGATTTGATTTAACAACGAAATTTAATGATTTCAATATCTAATCACTTCTCTCCTCTTCTCTTCTCAAACCTATCAAGTTTTCTTTTTCGATCTAGTCGATACAACTGACATTGATCTATCAATAATAATTAAATTCTTTTCTCTTCTCGAACCTATCAAGTTTTAACAAATGTTCGTCTAGCCAGAATAATTAGCCAAGACATTTCTGAACATAATTCGACAATAAACAGGAATTATCTGTACTGCCAATACTAGCTTCTATAGACATGAATATCCAACAACAGTAATTCTACGAATAAATATTTTTCGAATCAGTAATTTAATTTGAATTATTAAACATGCACTAACTGCGAATAATCAACAATAAATTCTTGAACGTGGTATAATTAGCAATAATTAATCACTATAATAATTAAACAATATTAACTCAAGGTTGAGTTAGGAAACTTGCCTCTTCCGCTGTTTACAGCTACACAATATACTTATCTGCATTTGAAAGACCTATAACCAATAATATCGGTCTCACAATTAGCACAATATTTCATAACACGTAACACTGTAATTCACAGTCAATCTGTCTCCTAGGCACATTACCACATAGCCACATTAGTGTTTGTAACCTATATAAACATTTAACAAGTCTAACTAGTTCGGTCTTGTTGGACTTCGGTTTATTCTCGGTGTTCTGGTCACCTTATCCGATAATTGACACATTGATTGTCAATTTTATTTAGTTTCTAAGCTTCAATATTAATTTAGATAAGTCAATTATCATTAATAATATTTTTCGGAAGCTTTCACTAATTTATAAACAATTATTATAATTTATAATAATTTTTCAAACACTGATAATCATTTTTAAATGATTTAATTATCAAATAATCTTATTATCATTAATACTTAATAATATAAAAATATTAATGTTATACTTATCAAAATATTAAAGTTATTGTTAATAACTTAAAATATTTTTAAATCATAAATATTCTACTTAAATGATTTTTAAATTAATTAAAATCATTTTTAAACCATCACCATTAATATTTAAATATTAATGAAATTATTATAAAAATATTAAAAGTCATTAATTATAAATTAAAATATTTTTAAAATATTTTTCTCATTTTTAAATGATTTTTAAATTAATAAAATTATTTTTAATTCATTTATTTAATATAATAATTTAATAAATCTAATATCATTAATATTAATTTATTAATGAGAATTTTCCAAAAATATTAAAAACTATATTTTATAATTCAAAATATTTTCTAATACTTTATTCTCATTTAAAATGATTTTTAAATCAATAAAATCATTTTTAACTTATTAATTTAATTTAACAATTAAATAAATCTAATATCATTAATATTAGATTATTAATGAAAATTCTCTAAAAATATTAAAAGTCACATTTTATAACTCAAAATATTTTTAAATACTATATTCTTATTTAAAATAATTTTTCATAATATTAAATTATTTTTCTCTAATTTATTTAACACACTAATTAAATAAATTAAATATCATTAATATCCAAATAATTATAAATATTAAGGAAAAATGTCCCAAATAATTAAAAGTTATTTTTCAGAATTTAAAATGATTTTTAAAATAATTTTTGTTATTTTTAGAATTTATTTTCTATTTTTAAGTATTTTCCGAAAATTAGGAAAATAAAATTAATAGAAACCGTCGCTGAAGCCTATAGCGACACTTGTCTGTCGTCTTAGGTGTTTTTGATCCTTAAGAACACTGTCAGACAGTTAACAAGCTTGCTCGTTCGACCGCTTGCAATTCTTTGTTTAATTCATTTCTGGGTAAACTTAAGCATCAATCTTGTAGTCATTATACAACACTACAACGAGCAACCAATATCTAGGTCAAACAACAAACACACAAGGAGATCTGGGCATGCAAATATGCTATCAGAGCATTCTTGGGTTTTCTAGAAACCCAGGTAGTCGACCAGTCACTTTCCTGCCCCATTTAATCTAGGTTCCATTCATTCTTTATGTGTTATTATGATTCAAATATGAAGTTCGTATGTCATAGAACATTCACAAAGCAACACATCAGTTTAACAACAATAGATCCATAAGATATGACTCGGTCAAACCCTGTCAAAAGGCTGTTCATCCGGTTTTCTGGAAATTCCAGAAAATGGCTATCATGGACAAGTAGGCTACTTTGACCGATAACTCCATTCGTTCTATTTCTTGTTTAAAGGATCTAAAGACATGAATATAATTAAAGTCCATTTTATAGGCTACAATATGGTTACCATAACATTATCATATCACAAAACAACTGTTAGATCTAGGCTTTAGAAAATCTTGTCAGACGCTGGTTTAGCCTTTCTAGGTTACCCAGATTTGGCTCGGTCATGCTCGGTCAATGGGTTTTGACCGTTAATAACTAAAAATCTAGACATCAAATGACACTGATTTCACTTGCAGATTAAAGATCACACGACAAGCTACATATAACAACTTTAAAACATCAAAACCCATAAACGAACAAGAATCTGTGGCTCTTGACATTAGCTTATCAGACCACAAATTTTGTTCTTGGACAGTTTTGGAAAAACTCGATTTTAAAGCACTTTAATGCTATGGATCTATGATGGATCAATATAGATCAACTAAAAACATCCTATAACATAAGATTAAATACTTAAATACAAAAATTTTCTTAGCAACTTGGATCAAAAATCAAATTAGGTTTATACCTTCTAGCTTTAAATTCTTGATCTTGATCTTCCTAACTGATCTTGGTTGATCAAGGGGCTATTTTAGGACTGATCTACCTTAGAATTTCGGAGGTTTAAGTGAGAGAAAGAGTTGGTGAGAGCAAGAGAGAATATGAGCAAAGTAAATGGACTTTCTCTCTCTCTCTAATTCTTTTATAATACAAAGATACATTGTTTATTACTTAGATCTGATGTTGCTAGCTGATTTGCTGAGATTTCAGAGGTCACAAAGTCAAGTGGTTAGGTTACCAACTAAAGCTCTTGGAAAATTTATAAGTTACATATTAAAGAAAATGAAAAAGGGCATTTTGGTCTTTAGCAAAATGATTTTAATGGCATTCTAGACAATTGCACAAACCCTTAGGGTTTAACCCTAAGGTTCTAACCCTTAAAAACTTTAGCTTTCTAGGATTTTCTAATTAGGGTTTTTAAATTAGATAATTAAAAGTTTAAAACTAAAATTTGGGTTTTCTAATTAAATTAGGGTTTCCTAATCACACCAACGTTTACTAAACACATTAAGCTTACTAATTAGGATTAGGGTTTCTTAATTAGGGTTTAAGATTCCCAGATTTAAAATTAGGGTTTCTCGTCTTTTAATTAGGGTTTCTAATCCTGAGATTAAGGTTTCTAATCTCTTATTAGGGTTTATTAATTTCGAACCTTATCCGATCAATCACTGATCAAATTCTCTATACAGTACAAACACGTATTCATTGATACAATTATTTTAATTGTATTTTCTATCGAATCCCTATCTAGAAATTAGGGTTAGTGTTTATAAAGCTGTTAAGCACAACTCTACTCTAATTTCTTAGTCAATACTCCAACTGACTAATTCTCGAGACTCGTAACACCGATACACAGTACAATATTAACAATCAATGTTAATATTAAATAAAAAAAATTATTAGTAAAATTTGGATTATTCGAAATTCCAGGTTATCACAGTCCAAACTATATTCTCATTTCCTGAAGAGAACAATGAAATCAAAGGGTGAGTTCAACTAGCCCATTAAGAAATATTATGACTAAGATAATGCAGAATAATTTATCGTTAGCCTTCAATAGTGTTAAACTGATAAATACAATAGATATCAAGTTTAACTGCAGTGGAATAAGCAATTCATTAGAAGAGTCAAGTAGAACATGCTATCTACTATCTTCTATGATTTAAAAAGTTTTTCATCACTTTTATCGCTGAGACTCAGCTTAATAAATAATCCACATCATCGAATCACCCCTGCACTACGACCAAGGATATTCATTAGTATCACGACCATAAATTATCCATGCACTACGGGCCAAGGATATTCGTGTTTTCATCAATGGTCATGATCATGCCAACAACTGTCCATCAATGCATTACGGGCTAATGAGGACTTTTACTACATCATTTGTAACATTACGGTCATGATTATACCGAATAATCCCTGGTCATAATCATACCAAGTCCATCTATGCACTGCGGGCCAAAGATAACTTTCATAACAATATAAGCATGAGGATGATGACAATGATATAAGAATTCTATTAAAAGAAAGCAAAGGATAAATTTTTAAAGATTTATAATTTAATTTATCCAGAATTCAATAATGTCCAAATTGTCAACATGATGCTGCTTTGTAGAGTAAAATTCAAGAATAATATTGTATCAAAAATGATTTGGACCGAAAAGGAATCAATTTTGTCATGAATAGTACCCTGTGTGAATAATAGCTGAGCGAATAGTATCCTGTGAATAGTAACTTCGGGAATAGTAACCCCGTGAATAGTACGCCGGCATGAAAAAGTTAAAACTTATTAAGAATGCTCAGAATAATATTTTCATGAAAAGATACTGGATGAAGCGCAAATATCAAGGATATTCTACTAATTTCATGGAGTATAGAAGCCAAAACTTTAACAAAATAGGTATAGAATTCGAATTCTGAAATGAAATAATATTACTTACATACTACAGAGTATGAAATAAAATATTATTTCATACGAATACTGAACAAAAATAATATCCCTTACCTTAAAAAGAAGAGTATTCCAACTGGTAGGGCGGAGATATTCTTGAATAAAACTTTCACTGTTTTCTACAGACAAAGCTTTCTAAAACTCGAAAGAAATACGCTCAATATTATAGAATAAGAATTCTTTGATTCTGATGTGATTTTCAATTCTAACTAATCATCCTATTTATAAGAGAATGGAATGATACTATTTGAAAATTAAAATCACGGACGCACAGTACAAAACTTTCACAGGCGTACCTTTGGCCGATTTCTGAAAAAAAATTTAATTTACTATGCAATAAAATATTCTAATATAACGAAAACTTTAAATAAAATATAATATATTCTATTTAAAATCTAATAAAATAACACTTATAATAATAATAATAATAATAATAATAATAATAAATAATAATAATAATAATAATAATAATAATAACCTTTTGCCTTACGGCAAAGGCAAATTTTTTTTCATACATATATATATATATATATATATATATATATATATATATATATCACTACTACAAATTACTAAATAGATAATGCTTAAACCACAACGTTTTTTATAAACACGTTGTGGTATTTTTTTTCACAACGTTTTTTAAAAAAATATTATAGATATATTTACAAAAACGTTATCTATTTAAAAGGATATTTTTTTTATTTTAACTAGATAACGTTTTTATTTAAAAACGTTGTCTATCAAACAAAACACGGAGCTTAAAAAAATGTGGAAGTGAAAGCACGGAGCTTAAAACGTTTCCTATACTTTAATTTCATTCCCTCCTTACTTTTCCCCTAATTTTCCCCCGATCTGATATTCCCTCCTTCCCATTTTTCACACAAAATCTTTCAATTTCTTCGCCGCCACCGCTCTAAGCTCCAGCGACATATCGACCATGGAGTAGAACTTCTACATCTGGAGAATCGGGATCCAGTTCAGTCGTCGCCGGTGAATGGCCGCAAACGCCGATGAATCGGGATCCAGAGCGCATCTATTATGGCGTTCGCAGCAGCTCTATTAAATGGAAGCCGTCTCCAGTTGTAGCCTTAGCCACCAGCACCGACAACTCTCAAGTCGCTGTCGCTCGAGAAGACGGTTCCCTTGAGATTTGGAGCGTCTCCCCCGGCTCAGTCGGCTGGAATCGTCAGCTAGTACACACCCAGTCTTTGCTAAGTTTTCTTCCTATGTGTTTGAGATTTATTTGGTATTTATTTTTCTATGTACAGACGATACATGGAGACCCTAATTTGAGAGTTTCATCCCTGGTTTGGTGGCCTTAAATGAGTATTATTTCGGTAAAGATTTCCTGGATTCGATCAATTTTGTAATTTTTACAGTAAATTGTTATTATTTCGGTATCTTGTGATCAATTTTGTAATTTTTGCAGTAAATTCGGTAAATGATTTTATTTTTCAAGCAACAGTCCCAAAGGTAATACTCGAAAGCAGTAAATTTCTCAACTTCTCTTCTTTATATTATCTTACTTACAAGTTTATGTATCACTGGACTTGCCTGTTAAATTATATAAGTCCATTTTTATGTTTAGTAGGGTTATCCCATCCATGTATTGTGTAAAAGTAAAGAATAGAAATGTGTACTTATTGAGGGATTGGAGTCATTTTCTATTTCTCTGAATTTCTTTGCCACTTGTAGAAAGAGTAGTGTAGTTTCATGTTTTTGGTCTCTTGCCTGATAAATTATACAAGTTTGTGTTATGTTTATTAGGATTAAGTGGAGAATAAAAATGTATGATTATTGGGGTTTAAAAGCAGTTTTAAATTTCATATCTTGTGGAAAATCTGATTTTCTTTTGCAAATTATAGGAAGGGTAGTATAATGCTTGGCCTCTTAAATCACAAGTTTGTATTATGTTTATAGGGTCATTCCGTATATTGTGTAAAAGTAGAGAATATAATTTGTAGACTTACCGAAGAGTTGGATGCATTTTCAATTTCATATCTAAATTTCTATCGCAACTTATAGAAAGGGTAATGTAATTTCATACAGTTGAAGTGGGAGAAATATGTGTGTGGTTGTCAGAATTCATTTATTAATTGTTACATTTGCTAAGTTAATTTCGAAGGTTTTTAAATATACAATTTATTTGTGTTCACAACATACTAGTACTAGGATGTACCCCTCTGTAATCAGTGATCATAACTTGATATATGTAATTTCTGAGTTGGATAAGAAACATTTAATTATGTACGTTTCATGCTCCCTTGAGTGTGCAAGTTGTCACATTTTGTGTTTTCAATCTACAGTTTCTTCTATTGCACTTGGACCTGGCTAGCAGTAATAGCCTTCCTGTAAGTGGGGAAGGGTCAATCACACAAAAATTGAGAGTTACCAACAACCAACATTGCAAGGTATGTCTTTATATGCAAATAGAAATGGGCACTGATTAGCAGTTGCTCTTGAAATGTCACTATTATTTTTAAAAAATGATTGCTAAAACTCACTTGAAAATCTTCATGGTCTACAAGATGTTTTTATTAGAAATTGTGTTCAGATAGATGATTTGAAGCATGGGAGATTTAATTTCTATTCACATTTTTTTGTTGTTCAAATACTTCAATTTGCAAGTAATAGAGCCAAGCTTGCTGTGGGATATGAATGTGGTCGTGTAAGTATGTTGTTTTGCTGTAGAGTATGAATGTGGTTGTGTAAATTTCAATTGTGAACAAGAATTCTTGCTGCCAATTCTAAATCAAATTTTAGTCAACTTGAGGCTATCTTTTCGAGGAACCCATTTTCAGAGCCTGTTGCAACCAATTCTTTTGGTGGATTCAGTTGATTTACCATCAGATGATATGTAGAGATCCTGTAATATACTAATCTTGAATGCAATAAATTCTATAGGTTTATTGAGACTTAGCTATCAACAGTGGAATGCTGAGAGTGAGTATGATTTCATATCTTGTTTTGGAAGGGGATCATCTCATCTCATTTCGAGTGCTTGCTAATTTATTGGCGTTCTTTGATAAAGAATGCTGCAAAACTGCAGAGATTCTGTTCAAGAGAAGTTAAAAAATTTTAGGTGAAGTTCACCATCAGTGTACAAGTTCTATAGGACTTGTTTGGTAACTATTTTAACACCTTCGCTAAGGCTAACCATGCTTTGAGTTGGTCAAGCTTGAATCAAGCTTGGTTAATCTATCATTGAATCTCAGCGAAACTGTTTTCAACAGCAAGTTGTTCTTGTAAGGCAGATCCTGTACTTGCACCCAACTATTTCAAATTAAAAGCCTTGATAAGGACAAATGTCTTGTAACTCATTTAACTTCATGTTTTACAGAATTATTCTTGAAATTGATGCAAATGTTATAGCTGGGAAGGTTGCAACCTATAGCATGGATTCTGGAGCGCATTTGTCTGAGCAGGTATTGTAGTTTTTGCTCGCCTCACACTTTCAGTAGAAATTTGAGAAGATATTAAATTTCAAACTAGCTATGCTGCCACCATCTTGTAGTAAACATCAGATTAGATGCTTAGATTGTAAGGTTCTATTTTCAGACAATTAGTCAGGCATTGGCAACGTCACGTGAACACCTTACACGATCTCTGCTCAGATAATTCGCTTAAACTTTAATATAGAGAAAATTAGCAGGATTTTTCAAATTGTATTTTCCATTTTTTTCCTGATTGAGTTGATTACAAGGATGAAGTATAATTTGAAACTACTTTTCTTAATTTCAGCTGATGATGATTACAGCTCCATCTTGTTGTAAAGTATAGACTGCTGTTGCTCTATTTGTATGTTATGTATATCTGTGTGTGTGTGCGTGTGCGTGTGTCAATGCTCCCATGAACTGTTTTTTTATCTAAAACCAAAACTTTGATAGAATTAAAACTTGGGGATTGATTCATGTATTTCATGTAAGTTGACACTTTTCATAGACTCAAATACAACTGGTAATTATTTTTTGCAACTATCTGTTAGTCATTATAGTTTTAGTTGATTGCAACTGAAAAAGGTAACAATTAAATTAATTTCTGTAATTTTGGTTCCTTCTTTATTATGCAAGTCATTCTCTTATATGCAAGGTTGATAATATGCATTATGCAGGTTCCCTTCCAGTGGATTCATCATCTATGGATTTTGTCATTTGCTATTTAGATCATGTCATTCTCTTATATGTGAGGTTGATAATATGCATTATGCAGGTTCCCTTCCAGCGGATTCATTATCTATGGATTTTGTCATTTGCATATTTAGATCATTTGATTTTCTTGCTAACCAAATGTTTAAAGAATTTGTAAGAGTGTTGAAACCTGGGGGAGAGATCCTTCTTCACCAGACTTCGCAATCTACTTCAGAGCGAGCAGTATGTAATGATGATTTATTCTGTAACTTGGTGAAGTATAAATTTTTTTAATCTTATTCTCCTGGCAGACAACCTCTTCTCTTGAGTGGAAGTTATTGGTGGCTAGTTTTCTGAACTTGCAGATTGGTCCAATGACATCAGCACTACCTACTGAAGTTTTTCAGTCTTTTGGGGTGAGATTATGTATTTTTTTTCTATTGCCAAGACTTGCCTCCTTCCCTCTTTCCCTTACTCTACCCACTTGAAATGTCATGGTTATCTTTTGTTGACTTATTCTACTTGGATTTTGTCAATGTCAAATGATTTTTTGAACTGTCTGAAACAATACATAACTAAATTTTAATTTCTTTTGCAACAGATTAAGGCCAAGAGACCTTCATGGAAAATTGGTTCATCCTTTTCAATAAAGAAGGTGACAAAAATTTTACCCGAAGTTCACATAGATGATGATATGGATCTCATTGATGAGGATAGCCTTTTATCTGAAGAGGATTTGAAAAAACCCCAGCTCCCACCTGGTAGGAAGAACATATTTAGTTCTATTATTACTTCAAGTAACATTGTGTTGTTCTGTACATATGCTCAATAAACAAGCATTTGCAGTTGGTGATTTTGAAGTTGGAAGCACAAGGAAAACTTGCAAAAATTGCACTTATGGACGAGCTGAGGCAGAAGAAAAAGTTCAAAAGCTAGGACCAACAATGGACCAGCTGGATAATCCCCAATCGGCCTATAGCAATGTATGATTTTGAGAACTTCATCTTGAATATAATAAATTAATCCTTATTTTTCTTGGTCGATCTTGGGATGTACCTAAGTCAATGTTGTGATGGGCAATGGAATATTTTATAGCGTGCATGCTTCAGCTAGATGTCACTTGGGCTTTGTCCTAGTAGGGGAAGCCAACTGTTAGTCTTGATATTTATGTAGACATGGAAAAGAATCTTCTGGTTTGGTTGACTTTTTTACTTTTTTCTGCTGAGGCCTGGTTGACCTCAAGAGACAGAACCACTCTCAATTGTGTCACCTATTTTTTTGGGATATTTATTATAGACGTGTTTGTTTTCCCTCTGAAAATTTGATGTACACGTGCAGTGTGGGCTGGGTGATGCTTTCCGGTGCAGTACATGCCCTTATAAGGGTCTTCCTCCATTCAAATTGGGCGAGAAGGTGCGTAAGATCAAGGGGCAGTTCTCCCTGCCTCTATAGAATTGCATTCATGGTTAATTTTATCTATAAAAAATAATTACATGGTTAAGAAGTACCCCAAGAGGAGATGTAACGGAAAAAATTATGGCAGTTATTTATTTATTTATTGTTATTTTCATGTTTGCAGGTTACTCTGTCTGGGAACTTCCTAGCAGCTGACATTTAAGTTTCCTTAAGAAGTTGGAAGTCATTGTGGCAATCTCAATCTTGGGAATATTAGTGGGTTCTGCAAGTGGTTCATGTTATAGAGATGGTGGCAAAGCTGTATTTCATGTAAGTAGCCAACCCTCTGTCGGTGGTCCATTATCGCAACCTGGATATGTTTCTAAAGTAAGTTGTCATGGCCCCATCTCTGTACAATTGGAACTATAGTGGAACTTGCACTTCTTTCTCTTTTGGATAGTGAATTTGAGATGCATATATGGATAGTTTGGTATATATTGTGGATGTAGTAATGTGAAACTGTAAACGAATGATATTTATTGGGATGAATTTTGAATGGTTGATACATTTTGGCTTTAAATTTAATTGAGAATTTAGACCTTTTAGCTATATATCATGGCATTAGCATATTGCAGGTGCATTAGTAATGTAGGTGAATCATAACATTTTTTTTCTTTTTTTTAATTTACAACATTTTAAAAACGTTGTGTAAATGTACTTAAACGTTGTTTGATATACTAAACAACAACATTTTTATTCAAAAAACGTTGTGGAATCATACTTTCTACAACGTTTTTAAGCATCTGCTAATTTTTGAAAAATAAATCTACAACGTTTTTTTCCTAAAAAAACGTTGTGTATTGTGCTTAACTACAACGTTTTAAAAACGTTGTGTAAGGGTGTCAAATAGATGACACTCTTAACCACGATGTTTTTCTGACTGAAACCACAACGTTTAAAGAAACGAATCCAGTGAGATTAAATGACAAAGATTAGGGATTCGTACTTTAGTTTATCCAAGTTCAAAAATACTCCATAATAATCAATTGTGGAGCAAAATTCAAGAATGAAGATCAAAACATGGATACAATCAAAGATAGTAACCATAATAGACAACTTGAACAAAGAAAAAATAATTTAAGTTTTCTGTGAATAGTGTCATATACGTGAATAGTAACCCCGACACAAAAGGTAACAATTTCATAAGAAAAATCATACTTCGTGAATAGTACTCGTGAATAGTATCGTATTCGTGAATAGTGTCGTATATTTGAATAGTGACGTATACGTGAATAGTAACCTCGACATGAAATGATAAAAATTTCATAATAAAATTCATACCAATATTTCGGTATAATGATATTGAAAAAAATAACATCATTTACGAAGAAAATAACATCCCTTACCTCAAAAGAATAGTACCTCTGACTGAAATATCGGATATAATATTGAAGGAAACTTGCACTGAATAGAAACACTCAAGATATCTAAATACTCACAAAAATACGCTCGATATTATAGAGAGATCTTCAGATTCTGGCGTGATTTTCAATTCTAACTAAGTACCCTATTTATAGGAAAGTGGTAGCACACCACTTCTGACAATTTTATATACGGAGGATTATTTGCAGCACACCACATTTGAAACCACACTTTGAAATTTCTCAGCACACCAACAAGGACAAGAGTGGGCCCCACCTATTCTACAAAATCTCCACCAAAATATTTTAAATTTAAATAATATTCAGAAACTTCAATAATTCATAATAAATAGCTGTTTTATCAGAAAAATACGAATTTTATATCCATTCCATAGGAAATTTAATTCTCTACAACTTTGTAGAAGAAAGGTTTTTCAAATTCCAAACAGAAAATGACCGAAATCCATATACGGATGATTATTAATACCTCCATTCCGATAAAATACTGATAAAATACCTCAACATTACTTCCTTCATTTATATCCACATAAAATAAATATTTCCTTATCATATAAATCAATAATAAATTATTCACAAATAATATTACAAAATCACAATAATGACAACCAGGTCGTTCCCAGGAAAGAGACGACTTTTCGATAAGGATTACTCCTTATTGGCGCGCAATTAGGTGACTAAACCCCTTTCCTAGACATAACTTCCTTAGACATTACCAATAATGCTATCTAATAATATTATTCAAATAATATGAATTATTGATCTGATAATGGAAAATATTGTGCAGTGACAATTATTGAAACAACAATAATATAAAATATCAACGTAGTAATTATTGAATCAATAAAGTAAAATATTGAATAGTAATTACTGTAGTAATTATTGAGTAGTGTCTTCTTACGTAAGAATTAATAATCCAAAAATACTGTGCAATACCATGTCCTACTGTACAACCACGCGTATTACTGTATTTTAACCACCGGGTATTCCAACAGTGTTAACGGTAACAACTACGCCGTTATTTATAAAAAAAATCTCATATTTGTCATTTTTTTCACCCGACAGTTTTCCGTTATGAGACCCACAAATGGCTGCGCCATCGTACGAATATTCCCCGAAGTAAAAATATTTCACGACCAAACGAATATTTCCCGACAACAATGAATATTTTATAACCACTTACTTAGTTAAAATATTTGCGCATTTTACCAATAACTAACCAAATTAATCAAATCCACCCCTTACTATTTCAAAATAATGAATAAAGGAAATTTAATTTTATTTATAATAAGTTGGGGTCTTACAACCTCCCTTCCTTATGAAATTTCTTCCTTGAAATTGACGTACCTACCTCGTGTTTCGAAAAGACGAGGGTACCTCGCTTTCATTTCCGATTCCAACTCCCATGTCATTTCCTCAATAGCATGGTTCCTGTATAAAACTTTGTCTTGTGGTATAACCTTTGTGCATAGGACATGCTCCTTCCTATCCCAGATCTTGACAGGTACCTCCTCGTACGTTAAATCTTCGGCTATCTCATTTGGTTCTAACTCAATAATGTTGATTTGGTCTTTCACATATTTATGAAGCATAGATATGTTAAAAAAATTATGAACACGAGACATGCTTGGAGGTAATGCGAGTCTATAGGCCACATTTCCTACTCGGCCAAGAATCTCAAGTGGACCAACAAATCTTGGATTGAGCTTTTCTCTCCTCTCGAATCTTGTAACTCCCTTCCATGGAGTAATACGTAACAATACATGATCCCCAATATTAAATTCCACGTCCTTTCGAAGAAGATCCGCATAACTCTTTTGTCGATCCTATGCAGTTTGTATACGTTGTCAGATCATTTGGATCTTTTCTATAGTTATGCGTACCAATTCTGGTCCCAACAATGTTGCTTTACCCACCTCGTCCCAGCATACTGGAGAACGACACTTTCGTCCATACAACGCCTCGAATCAAGCCATGCCTATACTTGCTTGATAACTGTTAGTGTAGGAGAATTCCACCAATGTCAAGTACTTATCCCAACTTTCTTTGAAATCTAGGACACAGAGTCTTAATAGATTTTCAAGAGTTTGAATAATTCTTTCTGATTGCCTGTCTGTTTGAGGATGGTGTGCTGAACTGAATCATAAATCCGTGCCCATAGCTTTCTGCAAACTAACCCAAAATTGTGAAGTGAATCTTGGGTCACGGTCTGAAACTATGGATACTGGCATGCCATGCAATCTCACAATCTCATTCACGTACAAACGAGCAAAACATTCAAGGGAATAAGTCTCCCGTATGGGCAAGAAATGAGCAGACTTGGTTAACTTATCAACAGTAACCCAAATCGCATTTATGCCTTGAGAAACCTTGGGAAGACCCATAACGAAATCCATGGTAATGTGTTCCCACTTCCATTTCGAAATCTCAAGTGGTTGTAATGGATCCTTTGGCACTTGATGCTCCGCCTTTACATGTTGACAAGTTTAATACCTCGAGATAAACTCAGCGATCTCTCTTCATATTGCTCCACCAAAATGTATGTCGAAGATCATGATACATTTTGGTACTCCTAGGATGGATTACAAACGGTGTGTTGTGTGCCTCCATCATGATTCTATGCTTCAAGTCAGAATCGTTAGGAATGCAAAGTCTGGTGTTGACTCGAAGTATTCCTTCTTCATCGATTCTTACTTATGGAATAACACCTTCTTGTACATTCTTCTTTATACGCATCAGCTCTGGGTCTGTGGCTTGAGCAGCTTTAACTTTATCGATTAAAGTCAGTTCTACTTGTATATTTAATATCATCACGTGGGTACTTGGAGCCTTTAACTCTATCTCCATCCTTTGTAAGTCGTACAAAATAGGTCTTTATGTTAACAACATCGCACTCGTACCTGCATACAATCTTCTACTCAATGCGTCAGCTACCACGTTTGCTTTTTCAAGATGATATTGAATGGTATGGTTGTAATCTTTTAACAGCTCGAGACAACGTCGTTGCCGTATATTGAGTTCCTTTTGGGTGAAAAAATATTTGAGGATTTTATGATCTGTATAGATCTCCAGTTTCTCCCCATACAGGTAGTGTCTCTAGATTTTCAATGCGAAAACGACTGCTGCCAACTCCAGATCATGATTAGGATAATTCCTCTCATATTCTTTGAGTTGCCGTGATGCATAAAATATGACTTTCCCATGTTGCATGAGAACACATCCTAACCCTTTATCTGAAGCATCGCTGTAGATAACAAATCCATCCGAACAAGATAGTATTATCAGAACAGGTGCCGAAATGTGTCTCCTCTTGAGCTCTTAGAAACTCTTCTCGCATTCCTCGCTCCATACGAATTTTGTATCTTTTCGAGTTAGCTGAGTTAACGGAGTAGAGATTCAAGAAAATCCTTCCACGAATCTCTGATAATAACCAGCTAACCCCAGAAAGCTATGTACTTCGGTCACCGACTACAGTTGCTCCTAACTTTGTATTGCTTCAATCTTCGCCGGGTCAACAGATACTCCATGTTTTGACACCACGTGCCCAAGGAATGCTACTTCCTCAAGCCAGAACTCGTATTTCTTTAGCTTGGCATAAAGCTTGTTTTCACAAAGCCTTTGAAGTACTAGCTTCAAATGGTGCTCATGATCTTCACGACTTTTGGAATAGATGAGGATGTCATCAATAAAGACAATAACGAACTGATCCAAATATTCCTTAAACACACGGTTCATTATATCAATGAAAGAAGTAGGAGCATTAGTCAATCCAAAAGACATGGCTAAGAATTCATAATGCCCGTACCGAGTTTTGAAGGCAGTCTTCGGAACATCCTCAGTTTTAATCTTTAGCTAATGATATCCAGAATGAAGATTGATCTTTGAAAAGAATTGTGCTCCTTGCAACTAGTCGAACAGGTCATCAATACGAGGTAGCGAATACCTATTCTGGATGGTGACACGGTTCAATTTTCGGTAGTCAATACAAAGTCGCATACTCCCGTCTTTCTTCTTTACAAATAAAGTAGGAGCATCCCAAGGAGATGTATTAGGACGAATGAAACCGATGTCTAACAACTCTTGTAGTTGGACCTTTAACTCCTGAAGTTCAATAGGAGCCATTCGATATGGGGTTATAGAAATGGGTTTGTACCAGGTTCAAGGTCAATAAAGAATTTAACTTCACATTCTGGGGGTAGACCGAGAAGTTCTTCAGGAAATACGTCAGGAAATTCACTAACAACAGAAATATTATTCAAATCTAACGTATTTTTGTTCAAGTCCATGACATGGGCTAAGAAAACTTGACATCCATTTTTTAATAAACGAATGACTTTATGGCTTGATATGACAGTGATTGACTTTAGTGGTTTGGTTGCTTGAATTCGCATAACAGGTTGGTTAGGAATATGAAAACTAACAACCTTACAAAAATAATCAATTTTAGCATGATGAGTGGTTAACCAATCAATCCCTAAAATCACATCAAATGTAAGTATTTTCAAAGAAATAAGATCGACATGTAATGTGATGGTCCCAACTTGAATCAAGCAAGATTTATAAACAGTGGATGTAATGAAAGTTTCTCCTAACGGAGTCTCAACAGATAAGTCAAAGTCTAATTTCTCCGGAGTCAAGTTCAAACGTTGATCACAAGTAGGAGAGATAAAAGAATGGGTAAATCCGGTATCTAGTAAGGTATAAACTTCGTAAGAGTTTATGATTAGCTTACCCGTGATCACCTCGCTTGGGTTCCTCACGTTTTAGGCAGTTACAACAAACGCTCTTCCAGGAACCACTGTGACACCCCCAAATCCGGGTACTTTATTCCCTCAGGATTTGGTGTTCACTTTATACAATCATTCATATCTAACTATCCAATCATAATAAAATTGAATAATAAACCTTCCCATAAAGGATTACATTAATAAAATTCTCCTAGGTTATCTAACCTTTACATAAAATCATTCAAAATGCGAAAAATAATTAAACTTCATTGCAATCATTCAAACTAAAGTCTGATAATAAAATATCAACATATTACAAGTCTTCAATACTTGTTCATCTTTCCCTTTCCTTTACTGGTACTAGGTACGTCGACCTTCTCAACTTTAGCTGTAATGGTTATATAAGCAAGAGTGAGCAAACAAAGCTCACTTGAAATGACAATGAATAAAATCTTTACAATCTTTGCCAAATAATAGGCTTAATAGAACTGAACAATATGTTCTATTAAAGATAATCATAAAATATAACTGAGGGCCTAACGACCACGAACCATGTCCATAATTTATAAGTAATCTTTTAACTTAAACTTTAACAGTCATAAGACTATAGGGACTCCACGTACTTAGGGGGATCAACCCTTCGTACAATGTATTGTGCACAAACATTTCGACGCTAAGCGTAAACCCCTAATAATAGGGTTGTTCATCTCAGTATTTAGAATACAAGTCCACACCAAAGTAAGTTTGGTTTAGATACGTTTCAAGATAATTTAGAATTCAACGGTCATCAACTAAGGATTAGTTGAATACAAAGTTAATAACGTTATGCTATGGAATAATCATAACTGAATCGACATTGTAAATTGAGATCATGCTTTAGGAATAATCTAATAGCATAAACATTGAATAATCATAACATGACTTACTTGAACAATATTAAGTCAAGGTTACTGAGAATTGAACACTAAGCATGCATAGCGAATAATAACTTGCACGATGAAGTTGATCAACATTAGAATATCAGAATGTATAAAATCGCATACTAAATAACAAGTTACATATTAGAGAAACTTGCTCAATATCAAAAGATAATATTTAGAAAAGTTGCATCATCATGAACAAACTAGATACAAGAACTTGTTCAATAATAAAAAAACTGAAATTTAAGTAGGTACACTTAGAAGGGGGGGTTGAATAAGTGTAGGAACAAACTATGTCCAACTTTTCTTTAACTAAAAATTCCTTTGGATATTCAATCCAGCAAGCTGGATTCTATATCTTTGTAAGAAAGAAATGGAAACAAGATATTGAGTTAATGTATCACTTTTCAAAATAATAATTCCGAACCTTAACTTTTTCTAAAGTTGATTATGATAAACAAATTTACTGAATTAGTTAAGTGATATGAACAGATATAGAATGCAGGCTGCTGGATAGTCAGCAGAATAATATGACAAAATGCAATCACATAAACACCGGAATTTTTACGTGGTTCAACTACTACCCTCTAGAATAGTAGCCTAATCCACGTCTAATACCAACTAGTATTGGAGACTCACTTTTATTAAACTTTTCCAATTACAATACAAGTTCAGACAATTTTAACACCTTTGTTCCTCGTGCACCTATGCACTCTTAAGCACCTATGCTTTCTTCAAACTCGATTGTATTGATGCAGTAACCCAAATCGGATTACAATTTAGAGAAAATTGATTTTTGTAAGAAAATATAAGATACACACTAGAGGTCTAATGATCAAGCAATATATCACTTACCAATGCAAGACTCTAGTATGAAATGACATGCAAGAAGAAAGTTACCAAAATATTTTCTATAAGACCACTTTTAGCCGAAGCACCTTCTTAGCACAATCAACAATAATCAAGAAGAAAAACAATTCTGTAGCTTGTATGCTTTAGGATATTAGTATGCGTTTTTCTTAACTTTCTCATTTTTTCAGACCAGCTCTTTTTAGACTTTTTTGATATATTACTGTTTGCTTGTTGCTCATTCGTAATATAGTCGTTAGAAACAATATGCACAAGTCACGCATTATTTAGACTGTCATCCAGAGATTGTGCCAAGGATCAAGACTCCTTATAGTTGTATATAGGAAGAGAACACGTCATGATCAGTATATACTATATGAGAATCTTTGGTGATGACTGAGGATATTTTGGTTAATAGAGAGCCCATCAAGTGAGACTATATATTTTACAATTTCTGCATTTAATACCCATCTTGTCATATGGCAACTTTCTTTTTGGCAAGTTCTGGATATAATCAATTACCATCACGTAAGCATGTTTTCTTTAAAATAACAATCTAGTGATGTTCCTTAACTTAAGCTTTTACATATTAGCTAGTTACCTTAATTAAGGTCCTTGATTCATAACACATGATTTATGATGCATGATTTATGATATGCCATACCGTGAATCCAGTTAATGAAAATGAGTAACTTACGGTATTTTATTTACATAACCATTTACTCCAGATTTCCATATATATATATATATATATATATATATATATATGTTAGTTAACATTATTTGATTCGTTAAGTTATGGTGCAATTTCGGCCATGCATATCAAAGGTGAGGAAATCAGTATGTAGCATCAAGTATGTGAACACAAGCATATATGCAATACACATGTCCTAGAGCCTTATTTTGGAAAGTAATAGATGCTAAGATCTTACATATATTCCTAGAACTCA
The DNA here is from genome assembly GCA_016801055.1 of Panax notoginseng. Classification (NCBI taxonomy): domain Eukaryota; kingdom Viridiplantae; phylum Streptophyta; class Magnoliopsida; order Apiales; family Araliaceae; genus Panax; species Panax notoginseng. Next base: position 52,461,595 of record CM029017.1, read on the forward strand.
AATTTGCTTTTCTTTCTTCAAGAGTATCTTGGCTTTGTAATTTCCTCCTTGATGTTCTTGAAATGTCATATCTTTCCCTGAAATGTGATATAGCATGATTAGCGGAATAATAAGGTCATCATCAAAACATGGAGTGTGACATAAGTCAATATTCTTCCCCTTTTTGATGATGACAACAAAATAATTATGGCTTCCCCTAAAACCATGCATTTCAAGAGAGTTATAGCTCCCCCTCAATTCATGTATATCCATACTTGTTAAAGTTAACTATTGACTGCAAATATGCAGTGTTTGAGTAACCCTACATTTTTTGGTTAATCCATCACATGTTAAACAAAGGAATATAATAGACTATTAAACCATCATCTAGAAACTTTTAAGCAAAAAATATAACACCCATTTAAACCATAGTTTTTAAACCAGAAGTCATCATGCATGAAAAAGAAATTTTTAAAGATTGTCTTGAAAGCAAGCATGCCAGGCATAATTCATCTCCCCCTTTGGCATCCATCAAAAAGAGGTGTCCAGAAGGCCAAAAGGGGCAGGGTGTCTAATCATCCTCCGCATCAATATAAACGTGGTTGGCTTCACGGGCAGTGAAATATGGTTGGTGGAGCCTGCGGTGTTCAATCTCTTCCAAGGACATGGTATTGGCAAATCTGGGAGGACGAGCAATGAAGGTAGGAGGTAGTAAAGGCAAGTCCAGAAAGTCTCCTTGATATTCATCCATCCAATTGTATTGTGGCCATTCAGGTATGCGAGTTTGAACTTGGTTTGCTTGCAGATCTGCACTGAGGTCATTCATGCGGCACTCGGTAAAGCGTCCAAGAGTACCAATCTGATTGCTGATGAATTTGAGTTCAGTGCTCAATTGACATGCATTGCGGTTCATCTTCCTTTGCAGGGCTTCTACCATAGCTCGAGTATGCAACTTGAATCCATCTTAGAGGTCAATGAACTCATCCTCGACATTGCAAAATATAGAATGAAGATCATTACGACGAATAGGGAGTTTGCCTTTCTCAAGCACGGAGAGACGAAGTTGGATATCTTTAGCATTAGCAGTGATGGTGGCTTGATTGCTTTCGATGGTATGGAGAAGATTGAGAATCTCAGGGGAGGGAGGTAATGAAGTAGGAGGTGTGGGATTTGGAAGTTCGGGTATCACACGTATGAACTTGCCTTTAAGTAGTGTGAGATGAGCACCCTTGAGATAGTTGGAGTCAATGGAATCAGTTATTTGGATGGAGCCCTCATTGTGGAGTGGAATTTGAAAGTGAGTAAATAATTTGGTGAGGAAAATGATGTAAGGTAAGCACTTTTTGGAATGTTTGATACAGTTAACCATGTGTTTGAGTGTCATGAGGGAAAAATTGAATGGTTTGTCGGCCAGTATCAAGGCCACCAAAACCAAATCCTGGTAAGTAAAGTCAGCTACACCACCGAGATGAGGAAGAAGATTGTACCTGAGCAATTTGTGAAGGACTATTGCAAGAGGAGATACTTCGGTGGTTTTAGGAAGGGTAACTGTAGACACGGTTGGGTCATCCATGATAGTGCGAAGCTGGACAATAGGAGACAAAGGAGTATAGACTGGTCCCTTAAGTGTAAAAGGACAGTCTCCTATATATGGTATGGAGAGTATACTCCTTAAATCCAGAGCGGTAAAAAATTGAGATTTGCCTTTAACGAATGACGTATAATAGTCCCCATTGTTTTCAAGATTTGTATAAAATTGTTGGACTAATTTTGGATACGCCACAGAGGGATGTGCACTTAAGAAGGCTAAACCACATGACTCAAGGAGGTTTTGAAGAGGCAAGTTTTGATAGTAAAACATGTCAACTGATTTTTCATAAACAACAGATTTGTGACATATAGAGGACTTGAAACGAAGCTTGAAGTTATGACCCCTAAAAAAATCATCAGGAACATCATTCAAGGAAACAGATAGAGGGTTTACCATCAGTTGAGGAGATCTGGGTGAAGAGTCCTTGACTGTTCGCCTTTTGATGACCGTCAATGTCCCAATCGGTGGAGGAGAGGGTAAGCTTGCTTCAGATTTGGCAGGGGAGGAGTCACCGGAGATGGTTGTGACCGAAGGTTCCTTCCTTTTCAGGCGTCGAGTAATATGAGGATGAGGAGGTGGAGAGGGTAGCGATACCTCGTCGTCAGATTCATCACAGATTTTTCTGGACCGCCGGGTTTTTATCTTCACGGACGATGTTTGAGAGAGGTGTAGGATCTCAGGGACGTTTGAGTATTAAAAAGACAGAGAAGAGGGTTAGAAGAGTAAAGTAAAGCCTATCTTTTTAAAGAATACGTGGTACCGAGACATGGAAGGGCATGGCACCGTGTTTGGGAAGAGAGATCTTGAGCAGATATAATAAGCGTAATTATGGCAACTAGATATGCCGTGTCTGTATAATTTCCTTAAAGCATGTAGACCATCTTTATATCAGTCTCATCCCGAGTTCTCTTCTTAGAGTGCATAAACATTCTTCCCCTAAAGGTTTTGTAAATATGTTTGCTAATTGGTGCTCAGTGGGGATGAATATTAATTTAAATAGTCCGTTGGACACATTGTCTCTAAGAAAATGATGTCGAACTTCTATGTGTTTTGTGCGAGAGTATAAAACTGGATTTTTAGAGATGTTAATTGTGCTTGTATTATTACAGTATATAGGCACATTTTCACACATAATATCAAAATCACACAGTGTTTAACGCATCCACAAAATTTGGGAGCAGCAACTTCCTGCTGCTAAATATTCACCCTCGGTGGTAGATAGGGCAACTGAAGTTTACTTCTTACTATGCCATGAGACAAGACTTTATCCCAAAAATGTACACACACCGTTTGTGCTTTTTCTATCTACTTGACAGCCTGCATAGTCAGCATCTGAGTAACCCATTAGATCAAAATTGTCACAATTTGGGTAAAATAATCCTAAATTTATAGTACTACTCAAATATTTAAATATTCGTTTAACAGCTTGTAAGTGTGATTCTTTGGGTTTGGCTTGAAAATGAGCACATATACAAACACAGTACATTATATCAGGTCTAGATGCAGTTAGATAAAGTAATGATCCGATCATACCTCTATATATAGTTACTTCTACATCCATACCTTTTTCATCTGCTGTGAGTTTTATGGATGTACTCATTGGTGTGGTCTTTGAATTTGTGTTGTCAAAACCGAATCTCTTGAGTAGTTCTTTTGTATACTTGGTTTGATGAATGAAGATGCCTTCCTGATTTTGTTTGATTTGAAGGCCCAGAAAGTAATTGAGTTCTCCCATTAAGCTCATGTCAAACTCCTTGTGCACGCATTTGGAGAACCACTCACAAAGAAAATTATTAGTAGCACCAAATATTATATCGTCTACATATATTTGTACAATAATGATATCATTATTTTGGCGTTTAATAAATAGTGTAGAGTCGATTTTACCTTTTATGAAGCCATTTGATAGGAGGTATTTACTTAATCTCTCATACCAAGCTCTTGGAGCTTGTTTGAGCCCATATAGTGCCATTTTTTAGTTTGTATACGTAATGTGGTAACTTTTTATGCTCGAATCCAGGAGGCTATTTTATGTATACTTCTTCGTTTATGTAATCGTTGAGGAAGGCGCTTTTGACGTCCATTTGATGTAGTTTGAATTTTCTGAAGCACACAAAAGCCAATAATATTCGAATGGATTCCAAACGAGCTACCGGGGCAAATGTTTCTTCATAGTCTATTCCTTCTTGCTGATTGTACCCTTGAGCTATTAATCTAGCTTTGTTTCTGGTAATTGTTCCGAACTCGTCAAGTTTATTTTTAAATACCCATTTAGTTCCAATAATGGATACATCTTTCGGAGGAGGCATCAATTCCCACATTTGACATCTTTTATATTGTTGTAGCTCTTCTTGCATTGCTAGTAGCCAATTTTCATCAAGTACGGCTTCTTTGGCATTCTTTGGTTCAATCTGGGATAGGAATGCTGAGAAAGCACACATATTTTGTGCTTTTCTTCTTGTAGTAACTCCTTCATTTATGTTTCTAATGATGTTGTCAGGAGGATGATTTTTGATGTATCTTACTGATTTTGGAAGTTGAATGTCATGGATCACTTCTTCAGTAGTTTCTGAATAATTGTCTTGTGCTTCATTCATTTCAGCTTACTGGATATGTTCCTGATTTTCGTATTCAGCTTGCTGGATAGAGTCTTGATCTTGTTGTTCTTCTAATCCAGCTTGCTGGATCGGTTCCATAGTCTTGCTGTTTTGCTTTATGTGGTATGCTGGATTTGCAGAAGTCTCTAAATTTCCTATATCTTCCACTATTTCTTTTGGAATATCATGGTTAAATTCATTAAATTTGATATGTATGGATTCTTCGATACACATCTTTTGCACATTATAAATGCGATATGCTCTACTATTTTGTGCGTAGCCAATGAAGATTCTCTCATATGATCTAGCATCAAACTTGCCCAAGTTCCCACTAGTGTCAAGAATAAAACATTTAGATCCAAATACTTTGAAATAGCTTATATTAGGAAGTCGATTATTTAATCATTCATATGGTGTTTTCAAAATAATTGGGCGGATTAACACTCTATTTAGTACATAACATGATGTGTTTACAGCTTCAGCCCAAAATTTCTTTGGAAGTTTACTTTCTTGAATTAGAGTTCTAGCTGTTTCTTGCAATGTACGATTTTTCCTTTCTACCACTCCATTTTGTTGAGGGATTCTAGGTGCTGAGAATTCATGAGTAATTTCTTTTTGATTGCAAAATATAATAAAATATTTTTAAAATTCAGTGCCATGATCACTTCTGATTTTTATCAGATTGAGACTATATTTTTTCTCCAAATTTCTAACCAGTTTTTCAAATTCTTTAAATATCTCATCTTTTGTCTTAAGAAATAGTACCCATCTATATCTAGAAAAATCATCGACTATCACAAATGCATAAAATTTACCATTTAAACTAGCATGCCTTTCAGGTCCAAATAAATTGAGATGGAGTAATTGTAAAGGAGAGGAAGTTGATACCATGTTCTTGGCTGTGAATGATGTTCTTACTTGTTTTCCAAGTTGACAAGGCTCGCATATACCTTTCTTCTCGAAGTTCATTTTGGGTAATCCTCTCACTAGGTTCTTTGATGACAACTTTTTGATTAGGTCCATATGAACATGTCCCATCCTTCGATGCCATAGATTTGCTTCATCTTGAATAGTTACAAGGCATAATTCTTCCTCCTGTTGCTCAAAATCAAGAGTATATATATTTCCTTCTCTTTGGGCAACTAAAGTAGCATTGTTAGTACCATGTGAAATTGTACATTTATCTTTTTCAAAATTTACTTAATGTGCATTATCCATTAATTGACTAACACTGATAAGATTGAATTCTAGATCGTTAACAAGATGAACATTATCAATGTTAACCTTACCATTACCAATTTTACCTTTTCCGATTATTTCACATGACCAGTTATCACCGAACGTGACAGTTCCATGCTTCTTTTTGACATTTAATTCTACGAACTTAGATTTGTCACCTGTCATGTGGCGTGAACATCCACTGTCAAGGATCCACTTTTGAGGTGATACTTTTGCCTTGAAACATACCTGTTTAAGAAAAATACAATTTATCTTTTTGGTACCCATATCTTTTTGGGTCAACTTGTGTTAGTTGAAATCAAACCTCTTTTCTTTACCCACATTATTTTATTTTGATAGTGATTTTTCTTCTTTGAACAATTTATCTCTAGATGACCTTTAGTGCAACAATTTTTACAAGTAGTGAATGGTGTACAGTAATTTAATTTGAATGATGATTTAGGTTTAAGCATTTCAACTTCCTTTCTATGCACCGGATTATAACCAATTCCTTGTTTATCATAACTTGGTCTTTGTTTCCCTAACATGACATTTAAATTTTCTTCGCCATGAACAAATTTAGCTAGAAGAAGTTTTAGGGATTCTATTTCCTTTTGAAGTTCATTAGTTGGAGGTGTTTTATTACTAGATTCATCACTAAAAGCATGAATGCATACATCTCTCATTTTTATGTCATTTGTTAATTTTTCAACTTCATTGTTTAACTGTTTTACTTTGTTGAAAGTATTTTATTGTAATTATCTAAGTAATCATTTTTCACAGCTAATACTTTTTCTTCATTTGTATGTGTTACTTTTTCTAATTCCTTCTTTTCATCTATTTATGACTCAACTTCACCCATTAGTGTGTTTACTAGATCTTTTAAGTACATATTTTTCTCTTTTAGTTTTTCATTTTCTTGTTTCAAAATACTAATCTCAGAAAAAGATACCTCACTATATTCACCTTCGAGTCCCATGAAGCATATTTGGGCTAGTTCATCATTTGCATTTATCTCCACATCAGATTCTTCATCGTCACTCCATGTTAAGAAGGCTTTATTCTTTTTGAACTCTTTATTGCCTTGCTTCCCTTTGTTTTTGAGCTGGAAGCAGTCCTTCTTGAAGTGGCCTGGTCTTCCGCATTCAAAACACGTTTCTTCGGTTTGCTTAGCTTTGAACTGGATTGAATTGAATGCATTCCTTCTTTTATTCTTTCTCTGAAGTAGTCCCTTGAGTCTTCTTGAGATCATAGCTATTTCATCATCCGAGTTGTTTTCAAGTTCTTCTTTAATTCCTGCATTTAGAGCTAGCACTTTCTTTCGAGGAACTTCTTCCTCATCATCATATCTTTTTAATTGATGTTCATATTCTTCTAGTTCACCAAAGAGAGTTAATGTATCCATAGAAGAGATATTGACCGAATCTTGAAGAGTAGTAATTTTAGATGCAAACCTTTTGGGCATAGCTCGAAGTAACTTACGGTTGATTTCACTTTGTGGAATTGACTTGTCAAGCAACTTCAAAGAATTTATAAGTACCAAGAATCGTGCTTGAGGCATTTTGATTGTTTTGTCTCTTTCTAGTTTGAACATTTCGTAGTCATGCATGAGCTTACTTAGCTTAACTTCTCATACTTTGGAAGTTCCTTCGTGACTTACCACAAGGGTATCTCATATCTCCTTTGTTGTGTTGCATGAAAAAACATTATCTATTTCGGATTGCACCATGCCGCTGAGAAGAGTGTTCATTGCTTTTGAATCGTATGAAGCCATGTTTGTTTCGGTTGAGTCCATCTCGAGTAGAGTTTTTAGAGTGCCATCATCTTTCCTTGGGATTACAGGTCCATTCTCTACGACCCACCATTCCCATGGGTCTCGCTTAAGATATATCCTCATCCGAAATTTCCAGAAATTATAATTCTCTGTTCCAAAGAGTAGTGGAGGTCGATTTGTTGATTGACCTTCGTGATGAGCATTTCCAAGTTGTGCCATGTCAGAATCTTTCCCTACAAGTCACCTTTAAGACCAAGATAAGTAGAGTCAAGCTCTGATACAAAATGAAATTTAAGTAGGTACACTTAGAAGGGGGGGTTGATTAAGTGTAGGCACAAACTATGCCCAACTTTTCTTTAACTAAAAATTCCTTTGGATATTCAATCCAGCAAGCTGGATTCTATATCTTTGTAAGAAAGAAATGAAAACAAGATATTGAGTTAATGTATCACTTTTCAAAATAATAATTCTGAACCTTAACTTTTTCTAAAGTTGATTATGATAAACAAATTTACTGAATTAGTTAAGTGATATGAACAGATATAGAATGCAGGCTGCTGGATAGTCAGCAGAATAATATGACAAAATGTAATCACATAAACACCGGAATTTTTACGTGGTTCAACTACTACCCTCTAGAATAGTAGCCTAATCCACGTCCAATACCAACTAGTATTGGAGACTCACTTTTATTAAACTTTTCCAATTACAATACAAGTTCAGACAATTTTAACACCTTTGTTCCTCGTGCACCTATGCACTCTTAAGCACCTATGCTTTCTTCAAACTCGATTATAATGATGCAGTAACCCAAATCGGATTACAATTTAGAGAAATATATCACTTACCAATGCAAGGCTCTAATATTAAATGATATGCAAGAAGAAAGTTACCAGAATATTTTCTATAAGACCACTTTTAGCCGAAGCACCTTCTTAGCACAATCAACAATAATCAGGAAGAAAAACAATTCTGTAGCTTGTATGCTTTATGATATTATTATGCGTTTTTCTTAACTTTCTCGTTTTTTCAGACCAGCTCTTTAATAGACTTTTTTGATATATTATCGTTTGCTTGTTGCTCATTCGTAATATAGTCGTTAGAAACAATATGCACAAGTCACGCATTATTTAGTCTGTCATCCGGAGATTGTGCCAAGGATCAAGACTCCTTATAGTTGTATATAGGAAGAGAACACGTCATGATCAGTATATACTATATGAGAATCGTTGGTGATGACTGAGGATATTTTGCTTAATAGAGAACCCATCACGTGAGACTATATCTTTTACAATTTCTGCATTTAATACCCATCTTGTCATATGGCAACTTTCTTTTTGGCAAGTTCCGGATATAATCAATTACCATCACGTAAGTAGGTTTTCTTTAAAATAACAATCTAGTGATGTTCCTTAACTTAAGCTTTTACATATTAGTTAGTTACCTTAATTAAGGTCCTTGATTCATGACGCATGATTTATGATGCATGATTTATGATATGCCATACCGTGAATCCAGTTAATGAATATGAGTAACTTACGGTATTTTATTTACATAACCATTTACTCCAGATTTCCATATATATATATATATATATGTTAGTTAACATTATTTGATTCCTTAAGTTATGGTGCAATTTCGGCCATGCATATCAAAGGCGAGGAAATCAGTATGGAGCATCAAGTATGTGAACACAAGTATATATGCAATGCACATGTCCTTGAGCCTTATTTTGGAAAGTAATAGATGCTAAGATCTTACATATATTCCTAGGACTCAAATTTGCTTTTCTTTCTTCAAAGGTATCTTGGCTTTGTAATTTCCTCCTTGATGTTCCTGAAATGTCATATCTTTCCCTGAAATGTGATATAGCATGATTAGTGGAATAATAAGGTCATCATCAAAACATGGAGTGTGACATAACTCAACACAAACTAGCTCAACGAAAGTGTAAGCTAGCACAATGTAACAACAGCTTTAGAGAACTTGTAAAATCGTAAATAAACTATCTCAATGAAAGTGTGGAGATAGAAAACTTGCACAACGAAGGTTTAAGGTTAGAAGACTTGCCTTGCGTGTAGGCTAAACCGAAATAATTTAATTCACAATATCTTATACACATAGCAATAGGATACAATTTGTCATTACCAACACTCTATATATCTACATCACGTATGGTTTAATTTTTAAATCACTTAATCAATTTACACCAATAACATAATAATAAAGCTTGTTAGGTGTTAATAACATGCTCGTTCTAAGCACTATAATACCAAAATAACAAAACTACATGTTAAACAATCATCATATTGCATTACATTAACCATTACAAACTTTTGTGCAAGACAAAAGTCATTCCTTGACCAACTGCAAACCGGCACCGCGGCGCCACAATTTGTACTGTGGGCCGCACTGCGGCGCGGTTTTGGCACTGCAGCTCGAGGACCATGTGAGACAGAGGCGCTGCGGCGCGAGATAGGCGCTGCGATGCGGGAATTGGGGCTGAGGCGCTAAATTTGGCACCGAGGCTCCAAGCTCACAGAATACAACACGAAGAACAGAAAGCTACTGTATCTTAAATTTATAACACCAATTAACATGTATAATTCATGTAACTACACATAAACCTTACCAAGCATGCCTATACTAATTTAGCACTGCTTAAACAATAATTTAAGAAAATTTAAATCCTTGAAACATTGTTTTAAAATAAAACTCCATTGCTGACGTTGCTTAACAAGGTTTAACGCTGTAAACTGCAATTATCCATCAAATTCATTCCTTTGAACTACGTTATCATTACATTCTTATCCAATTAACATATACAGTTCAATTTCTCAATTAGCATACACTAATTTTTATTATCTTACAAAATTAACAATCACAGTTCATGCATATATTTTTACTGTAAAACAATTTTCTTTCTTTTTGAATGTAATTTAGCATACAATCCCATATATATATATATATATATATATATATATATATATATATATGTATATATATGCTAGTTATAAAAATTACAATTATAATTACACATAATTTCATAATGAGTTATAGAAACATGATTTATTGAGAACTTTGTAAAAACTCAAATTCAAGAACACAAATTCAAGAACACAGAGACATTATAACGTAAAACATATATGTTAAGGTTTTAAAACATACCTTTTGTTGCGTTTAGAAAACCTTGTTAGTCACTGAGAATAACTTGAAGAATTTGGAACTTGCTTTTGAAATCCCAGCCTTTTCTCTCTCAAACTCTCTCAAATTCTTTTCTAAGAACCTGTAACTATTTCTTAGGCTTAGGTTTACACTATACGTAAAACTTAAAACAAAACCAACGTACGATTTTAAAACGTCTAAAAAAATCGACGTTATAATAATTGGCCCTATTCAATTATCAGTTATCAAAATTATTATATATATTATTTATAATTTGTTTATTTAATTTATATTATTAAAATTTAAAATTTAAAACAAATCCAAAAGCCATAGGGCTTTGTTTGGAAAAACTCGTTAAAATTATAGACTTAATATACTTAAGCCTTGTTTGGCAAATACTAAATTAAAACTACTTTAATTTATTTTAATAACTCCTTTCATAATATAGTTATTTATCACACTTTTATTTAATAAATTAAATAAAACATTATAATAATTCATTTATCACTATAAACTCTCCAACTTAATTATTAAATTAAATTAGAATATTATCTCATAATAATTAATTTCCTTAACTCCTTAATTATTTACTTAACAAATAATTAACCACAACAAATCAAATCAAATTAAACAATTACAAATATTTATTCAACGATAAACACATTCATTAAATATTTATATAATTTAATAAATATTTAAAAATTACAATTAAAATTCTGGATTGTTACAGCCACCGATTTTGACTTGTCTGGGACATCCTTTGGAGTCACAATTCCCGCTGGACTTGGTTTCAGTATAGGACAATCTCGAGCTATATGACCTTCCTTTCCACAGTTATAAAACACCCTGAATTGTTGTGGGCAGTTGGGGCTGATGTGTCCCTCTTTCCTACAGTTATAACATACAACTGGTGGTCGTTCTCCTACCCTAGGAACAGTTGATGCTAGTGCTGACGTCTTCACGTTGTCATTGTTGTACCATCTCTTTTTAAAATCTTCCCCCGACTCTCTTCTTCTACTATCATGGCCATGATTACCACCAGAGTGGTTACTGCTTTTATCCGAATATTTTCCTCCCCGCTGGTTGTCATTGCTCCAATGACTGCTGCCACCGGTATGACCCTGGTTGTGGTCCCTCGGTTGAACATACTCATTATCTCGCTCTAATAATTGAGCCCAGTTCACAACATCTGAATATAGAGAAAATTTGTGAGGAATGAGGTATTGACGAATTTCGGGTTTCAAACCTCTTAGAAACATCAGCGTCATTTGTTCCTCATTCTCTACCAAATGAGGTGCAAACCTGGATAACTCCGCGAACTTAGCCTCGTACTGGGACACAGTCATGTTGTTCTGTTCCAGTCTAATAAACTCTACCTCCTTCATATGACGAATATTTTCAGGAAAGTACTTGTCATTGAACAATTTCTAAAACATTTCCCATGACATATTGAGTGCGGTCGACTGGGCACGCTTCACAGATTCCCACCAATAATCTGCCTCACCATGAAACATAAAAGTGGCGAATGGAACCTTATGTTCCTCCGTGCTTCCCAAGACATTAAATATCTTGGTAATTTTCTTAACCCATGTTTCCGCCTTAATCGGATCTGGCTTTTCCAAAATCTCTGGTGGTCCCAACTCTTTGAACTGATTGGCTGTGATATGTTGCGCGTTGCCAGTGTTTCCACCTATATTTTGTACACGAGTCTCCCTCGTCTGAATTTGCATGAACTGCAAAAAGCTTCTAAACATCACATCATTCATCGTTTGATCAGTGGTGTTGTTTACAGGAGGAACATTGTCGTCCTGTTGCACGTTCTCCTGGTTGGTGATTAAAGGTGTCTCCACGGTCTCATTCACTCCATTGTTAACATTTTCAGCTGTCATTCTCAAATATTGCCATAAAACAAGGGTTAATTAAAGAAATTGGCATACCACATATTATTCTTATATTCTGACTGACCAATTAAACACAAATAAGCTTAGGTAGGACACACTAGCGAAAGATTTACTCGTCTCTTCCCTCCTAGTTCTATTCCCAAATCTCTGTTAGGGACCATATCCCTAAGCTCTAATACTAACTGTGACGCCCCCAAAATAGGTCCACACAACCCATTCTGAGTCGTCAAATACATGGTACAGAAAACAACTACAACTTCATTATTACAATTGTCGTGCAAAATACGATAACACATATGCTGTGAGTTTAAATACAAATATTATCTTCTAGACAATATCCAAACTCAATTAAGTCCTTATTACAATTATTGATACACTATTTTATAAAATAGTGATGATTGCTAAAACAACTAACTTGAAACATCACTCCACACCCCGACTAGTTTTCGCTATATTCTCGCCTCATAAGAAGAAAAATGAAATAAAAAGGAAAAGGGTGAGCTCAACTAGTCAAGTAAAGAATATTATGACTTAGATATTGTAGAACAAATTATCGTTAGCCTTCAAAAAATCAAATAAAATATAATGGACAATAAGTTTTAGATTAATATTCGCAACGAAAATAACAATTCATTAGAAGAGTTAAGTAGAGAATGAAGTCTACTATCTTCTATGATTTAAAAGTCCATCATCAATATTTTATCCCTATAACATCAATCAATATACATCCTGAATCAAATATTCATCTATTCTTTATGGAGCAAAGATATTCATTTATATCACCAGTTGGTCATGTTGATCTCAACACCTGTCCATCTTTGCACCACGAGCCAAAGATATTCATCAGGTAATCATTCATCTTTACACTACAGGCCAAAGATATTCAGTTATAACATCATTTAGGACTGAGGATGATGAAAAATATTTTAAAGAAACAAATCTAGGGAGATTATATGACAAAGATTAGGGATTCGTACTTTGATTTATTCAAGTTCAAAAATACTCCATAATAATCAATTGTGGAGCAAAATTCAAGAATGAAGATCAAAACATGGATACAATCAAAGATAGTAACCGTAATAGACAACTTGGACAAAGAAAAGATAATTTATTTTTTCTGTGAATAGTATTGTATACGTGAATAGTAACCCCGACACAAAAGGTAACAATTTCATAAGAAAAATCATACTTCGTGAATAGTGTAGACACTTGAAATTTTTTGCATAACTATCACTAACATTATAGGAGGGCAGAATCGTCTTTTAGAGATAACCCTGGAAGACAGCTCAGTTCAATCCCGGAGACAACCCTGGAATATTCAGTATTACCATCTCGGAGATAACCCCGAGACATCCAGCTCAGACCCAAAAATACCACCGAAAGTTTTAACCTCAACCCCGGAAACAACATCTGGACTTTTAGTTTTAACCTCGGAGATAACCCCGAAGATTGCAGTTCAAATACCGAAAATCACACAGGAGAAGTCTGTGTCATCTCAGAGATAACCTCAAGATACTCAGTCTCAGCCCCAAAAACACCACCGGGAAAGACAATATCAACCTAGAAGATAATGCTGAGGCATACAGTTGCAGTTCCGGAGATAACCCTAGAAATGCTTGTTTCAAACCCAAGCAAAGAGCTTCAGAACACTAGGTAAAAGCCCCGAGGCACTTATTCCACAAGCCCAGAGATAACCCCAGGAAGTCAGGCACATCTCAGAAACAACACTAAGGACGGTCAACACCTGCATCAGTCCAATCTCAGAGATAACCCTAAGCAACGACCGCTAAAACAGCTCAAACCAGAGATAACCCCGGTGAAGGGCAGGACCATTATTTTGCCATCCCAATCCCACATCGCGCTGTCTCAGCAACAACATACATACATTCTACACATCAATGTCCTACAAGAACCAAGGAGCACCAATCCTGAGTGACTACTGCACAAGACAGCACACCGGATAGAATTTGAAGCTTGAAGACTTATAGCATGGTCCCATCTTTCTGACTTCGTACAACCTCTAATCCCATGTCATTGTGTAGCTCTCGACAATAGCATGTCAAAAAAGGTCTTATACACCTCGATCAGATGCCTAGATTGAAGTTCTAAAAGTTCGAGCGGACATCATGTTGCATGCGTACACGTACTTCGAGACAGTAGGACCCACGGAACCCGAGGCACCTCGGGCAGCCGCAGGTACACCTGCGGCTCCCCCTCTATAAATAGAGGGCTTGGGGTAGCCATTTTGCATAGAGAAAAGGTGAGAAAGCCCTGTCAAATTTACTCTGTATACACCCTAAATTGAGTATTTTCTCATTTTAAACACTTGTAAGCTCATATATAACTACTTTTCTATCGGCGGGAGCCGAGTGTTCATCCCTTTCAAGTTATTGAAGTCTTCTTTGGCTGTCTACTGTAAGCCTTCTTACACACTTTAAAGCCTTTCTCTTCATCTTTACACACATTGTTCTTCACGTTGAGAGTCGTGTTACGTGTGTTTGCCCGGACTTCGGTCCGTGGCTTTTATTTCTTTTCGTATATATATATATATATATATATATATATATATATATATATATATATGAAACAAATAAATGCTCCGAACATCAGTCTAGACTCAATCGAGGCATAACTCGATAATTTTAGTCCATATATATAAATATATATATATATATAAATTATTGTCGAGCTTTGTTCAATGAGCCTGTATTTTACATCCGGAGCGTTTATTTGCTTTTATATATATATATATATATATATATATATATATATATATATATATATATAAGCAGTAAACGCTCCGGATGTAAAATCCAGGCTCATCGAACAGAGTTCGACAACAGTTCATATATATATATATATATATATATATATATATATATATATATATATATATTTCGTCCCGCCTGTAGTTTACTTCGTGGCGGTTGATCGTTTTTACTGCTTTCTTTACATTTCTGATTTCCCATGGAGGTGCTTCGTGGTGATTGATCATGTCTTTATATATATATTTACCGCTTTTATATATTTACATTTCCGATCCCCCATGGAGGTGCTTCGTGGTTGGTGATCTTGTCTGTATATATATATTTACAACTTTTATATATATAACTGCTTACAACTTTCATATAAATTGCTACATCATGTGAGCCTAGGAATCATGTGATCACAGATTCAGTCTACTGAATCTAGATTCGGTTCCAGTGATGGACATTTTTAGCTGTAAACAACTTGTAAATTATTCACGGTGTTTGGATTTCCTCAGATGGTTTTCATGCCCATGAGGAATTCGGCACTACTTTGTACATTATTTTCTTGAAGATGCTTCGCATCTCGAAAATAAAAGCAATCAAGCCGAACATCTTAATAAAATGGAAGTTGTTAGAGTTTATGCCCTAGAGGCCAATTATTTGATAAAATTGCTTAACATTTTGATATTATATTTGATTGAATAAATGAATGATTTTATTTACTGCGTTATATAAATGTTAACATAATAAAATTCTTTAGAATAGTGATACAAATTATATAGTTTCAAGTATATGACTTGAACATGAGATTATATAATTACAATTAGTATCATTGCTCTTAAATGTCCCTAGTCGAGTATCATTATTTATAGGACAATAATGATGCATTGAGACTAGTATGTGATTGACTGATGACCAACTCTCATTGGTCATAAATATATGAGATATTAAGTCAATGCATATGTACGTGTTAGAGAACGATGTACTAGACAGACCCACCATGAGAATTCTAAGTGGAGCATTATGCGAAGTGTCATTAGCGATTCTCATAGTGACAATGATGTAATGGTCCTCCGACCTGAAATCACTATATTACTACATGAGAATTTATGTACTTTGATATCATGAAAGGTCACCTTTAATAGGGTGGACTATAAAGGTGATTATTGGGTACATCATGAATCGTGTGAGGAATATGAGTGATCTAGATGGAATTTAACCCTCCTATTTATTAGGGGTGATATCCATAGGCCTCTTGATTGAGTAGGACTATGAAATGCATGGCCATGCTCAAATAGTGATTTGTTTCATATAGTCTACTCATTGATCAAGAAAAACTCAGATTAAATTATGAAAAGTATGATACATTCCATGACTCGAGTTTAATCTAGGATATTAAGGTTAAAAGGATTAAATTACATTGAAACATTAGTCACGAAAAGGTTGCATCGAATCATCAATCTTATTATTACTCGGGTAGCAGTGATGCATTACTAGATGCCGCTCAATATTTATAATTTTATAATATGATTTTAAAGGGTCGCACACAAAGAACATAATTAAAAGGGAATTAATTTAAATTGTAAAGATTTAAATATGTCAATATGATTGATAGAATTTAAATTGCGAATTTAAATTAATAGGATAATTTATATATAGGTATATTAATTAAGTAAGACTTAATTAAGATATATATATATATAAATTCGGATTTTATTTTAATTAGCTTAGGGTTTTGATTAATTCCTATTAACTATTATATATATGATATACAGCAGCCATTTTAGGTAACGATCATAAAGTCACAAACCCTAGCCGCTCTTATAGAGAGACTAGAGAAAGTTCGAAAATCCTGTTCCGTTGGTGGCTAGTACCACAACTCCCTTTATTGCAGAATCGTGCGACGGTTCGCGTGCGTTCATGTGGATACCGTAGAGACGTAGTACCGTGAGGAATTGCGTTAGAGATTCGAAGCGTTTCAAAAATTCTATAATCGGTATAATATCTAAACACTGAATTATTATGTTTTCGCATGGATCCTGTTTTAGGGTTTCAGATTTGGCTTTATAATTTTTATTTTCCGCTGCGTTTTTATGCCGAAATCCCTACAGAAGTATTAAAAGGTCTCAATTACTATTGAGCATAAGGGTTTGAAAAACCTATTTTACAAAACATCACTACTATATCTTGTTCAAAATTGAATTTTTACATAAATTCAAACCCTGTGTATATAGGTGCGAATGAGGCCTCACACTACTTCCAAATAATAGCACATTGACCCACACACACACACACACACACACATTCACATAATAATTTCTTGAAAAGTGGCGGTCACCGTGGTAACACGGTTGTTAGGGGGTGCCTAACACCTTCCCTCCACATAATCAAGCCCCCAGATCCTAATGAATCTCGGTTTCATAGACTCGTTGCGCAGTGTCACATCACTAGATCAATATGCAAACCTTTTCTCGGTTGTGTTGGTACAACCATTTAAAAAACCAACTGGCGACTCTTACAGTCAAATCGTCGACATATATATGTCGGACCTTTTCATAAATTATTTTTTCAAACAAATCTCACCTAACATGAGAACACCAAAGAACAAGAACAAAAAAGGGACAAATAAAAATCCCGACGTCGACAAGTGGCGACTTTGCTGGGGACTCCAGTAAGAGGGCATAGGTCGCTATTACAAGCTTTTCAAAACTGTTATATGCTTGTGTGTGAATGTTGCATTTACATTTGATGGATGTGTACGAATGCGTTTACTTACTGTGCTTAAAGCTTTACTCTATATCTGCTTATGATATTAGTGCTTCGCACATGTCATCATTTTCATAAACGGTGAGACACGTTGTATGTGAATGTATGTTGTGTGGTTCCTCCATCAGGAGGCTATTCTGTCGGTGTTTGATTACTAGACTCGTAGGAAGACTAATTCCAACGAGGCTCAGGAAATGCACCACCCAAATTCGCTCCAGTTGAAAGACCGGATTATCTTCCTGTCGAGTAAATTGCGATGATTTGGGATGCCAAAAAGCCACGAGAGTAACCTAAGATAGGTCAGCCTCTGACAAACCAAACGCGGAGGAAAGTCTCTTCATACTTTCTCATTTCAAATTACTCGTAAAGTCAATTACTTGTAATTTCATTCCATATTCATCTCCATGTAATGAGAATTATGTGTACACACATATTTACATGATATCCTGTATTACAAACAGCTAACCTCCGTTTTGCAGGATAATACTACTAAAACGGATACATCATATAGCATGTAAACATTTATACACTCCCTAAAAACTAAACTACGTCAGTTTTTTACAGGGAAACAATCGGACATATTACCCATTCAAAGTCCAAAAAGGCCATGAGCCTATAGCCAATTATGTCTTCATCTGACCAGACAGATCTTAATCTAGTCTCTCGCGAAGAATTTGTTGGATTAAGTAAACAAATCACATATTTGGTTGTTCTTCTTAAAGAACTACTCCAATTTGCTCAGGGTAAAAGGATACCCATACACGCTGAATCCGCTGCAAAAGGAGGAACCCAAGGTCCGGATAAAGTCATTCCAGTACCTGAGCTTCAGTTGGATCCAACCAACAAAATTCATGGTACCACCTATCTCAAAGAAGATCTAGATGCCGGTGATATCAGAAAGAAGGTCCTTCAGATGGAAGAGACCATCCGTTCTCTCAAAGGAATTGGAGCACTTGGGAGTGTTTCATATGCTGACCTTTGTATACTCCGTGGTGTGCATTATTTAGAGAAGTTCAAAACTCCTGACTTTGAAAAGTATGACGGGTTAGGAGATCCTTACACACATTTGAAGATATTCATTGGAGAACTCAGATCTTATGCCGAAGACGAGAAGCTCAGGATGCAGCTCTTCTAGAAAAGTCTGACTGGAGAGGCCCGATCGTGGTATACCAGATTAGACAATTCAAAGATCTATAGCTAGGAGGAGCTAGCTCATGCCTTCCTCACTCAATACAGCTTCAGTCTCAGATGGCCCCTGACCGGTACCAAATTACTAAAGTCAGGAAGTAAACCAATGAATCGTTCAGAGAGTATGCTCAAAGGTGGAGGCGCCTTGCTGCTCAAGTTGTTTTCTCTATGAATGAGTCAGAGATGGTGATGACCTTCATAGACATACAATAAGCTCCTTTCTATGAGAGAGTCTTAGCTGGTATTGGCAAACCATTCTCTGAAATGATTAAACATGGGGAAATGGCTGAGATGGGATTGAAGTCAGAAAATATTCAAGACCTAGCTGCCCTTAAAGTTGTTGCTGAGCACATCCAGTCCAGAAATTATAGAAACAACCCCCGTAGGGTCCATAAAAAGAAAGAGGAAGATGTTTCCTTGATACTACAAGGTCAGAAGGGCAGTCAGAATATGCCTATCCAAAGGAGAAATTACACTCCCTTTCAAGCACAGTCTTCAAACCCTCCAATACCTAAGGGTGAAGAAGTCAAACGCCCACGAGTGTCCACACCCTTGAGGGACTCACTCGAGAACATTCTCAATCTTCTGATCAGTCAGAAGAAAATTACGCATCTTCTTCCACCAGCCAACCCGAATGGGAGAGGTTTCAATGCTACTCGGAAATGTGTTTATCATGTCAGGGCTCCGGGACATGATACTCAGGATTGCTGGGCCTTAAAACACAAGATCCAGGACTTAATAGACAGCGGTGAGATCGTGGTCACCAAACCTGATCAACCCTATGTGCAAGATAACCCTCTTCCTCAACACAAAGAAGAGGAGGTTAATATGACTAATTGGAGCAGTGGACAGAGTTCTAATTTTAATGGGGGATCTTCCAAGGCCAACAAGGATAATGCTGACAAGTGGGACTATGCCAAGTTTCAGTTTACAATGGAATGAAAAATGAATGCTCTGCGTGAGCAACTTAACCAATTGGTAGAACTGGTGGTCTATCAGCACCAGGTTACACGTCAATTATTTAGTCAGAAGCATGCCAATCTCCTTCCTCTTGTTACCAACACTCCACCGTGCACTCCAGAAAAGGAAACACTGGAGGATAAAATTGCCAAAAGAGCAAATGCTAAAGCCTGTCGGGATTTTGCCAACAAAAGGGAATTTACATACCTAGGCCAACCGATGGAAGAAATACTGCAGATGTTGATACATGAAGGAAGAATCACATCTCTACTACCTCCAATCAGCCTGCGTTCAAGGCGATTTGATTTCAATGGAGTATGATAGTATCACTCCCAATCTCACGGTCACATCATAGAAGAATACTGGGCACTCCGCCACCTTATTCAGAATTTAATTGACAGCGGTGTCCTGCAGATGGCAGACGATGATGTTGTGATATTAGAGAGTGGGGATACGTTTCCAACAAAGTGAAAGGAAGTCGTATCTGTCATATCTTCTAAGGCAGATACATCTACACCTTCACATACAATCCAACCCGTTCAACTCAAGGGTGTTGACAATCCTTGGAAAGTGGCTACTCCAAAGCCAATTATCTTGCCATTTAGACCATAATATCCTGTTGTCAGCCTACGGAAAGTTCCATGGAATTATGAAGAGGCTTAAGGATCCACATCTCATATGACTGCTGAAGTGTCGAAGGATAATCCACTGTATCTTCTCCAATGGGTGATGAAGCCTACCATCAAGTCAAAGGGGAAGATTTCCATGGAAAGGGTGGAAGAATTTCTCCGTACTATGGGCCATAATGAAGCCAAGGTGGTTTTAAGCTTAAGAGAAGCTCCACATCAAATTTTCATACTGAACTTGGTTTTCTCGTCTGGAGATCACATGAAGGTATAACTCAGGGTTCTGAAAGAAGCCCAACTGCCTAAGTCAATAGATATTGAGAATTCTAGCATCTGGTGGATCATATTTTTAACAACAATGTGATATCTTTTACTGATGATGATATACCTCCCGAAGGGACCGATCATTGCAAGTCGTTGCACATTACAGTTTTATCCTCTGGATATATGGTGGGAGGAGTCTTGATAGATTGAGGTTCATATCTGAATATCTATCCTTATGCTACTCTGGTGAAGATGAACATCAATCTTAATCGGATTTGAAGCAGGCATACGGTTATTAAAGCTTTCGACGGATCTCGACGAAACTCTGTCGGAGAGATTGAACTGACAGTGGAGATTGGTCCGCATACATTCGGCATATCTTTTCATGTGCTCAAAATAGATACAGGATACAACCTGATCTTGGGAAGACCGTGGATTCATATGGCCAGGGCAGTCCCCTCCACCCTTCATTAGCAACTTAAATACATTATCAACAATAGCCTAGTCACTGTCAATGCTGAGCCAGAAAGTCCTGAACAAAGTGATATACCACTCATCAAGTTCAATTCAGAAGTTAAGCCGGTCAGTTTTCATACCCTGGAGGTGAGCAACACTCACTACCACCCTGTTGGGGTGCCACCTCTTATACCCTAGATTTTTGTCGAAGTAATGTCAGCCACTCAAGAAATAATGTCATTGGGTTATCAACCTGGACAAGGGTTGGGCAAAGACAATCAAGGCATCAAGAGCCCAATTCAAGTGTCCAGTCAAACAGGGACATCCGAACTAGGCTATACTGCTAGTTCCAGTCACACGAATCTGCATAAGCAAAAACATATTCCTTCAACTTTAGCCACACGACGATTATCTCCACTTATAGTTCCTGAGCTTGTACAGTCTCTGGTAAGGGTGACTGCCCATGTAATGGCTATGTTATTTCCTAAATCGATACCGGTAAAGGAGAAAGAAGTCCTAGTTCCAGATCCAAAAGTGGAAGAAGAGGAACGAAGACGTAAATAAGACATTGTCAGAATGATGTCAAACGTACGCATCATTATCCATGATGATCACACAAACAGATACACCACAGACGATGATTGCCCAGACATAATGGTCATTATTCGGGAGAAGGATGATGATGATAGCCCCTCCATCACTGCAGTCCATTAGGACTTCACCCTTAATAATTGGAGCAGCACTCCTTTCATTGGTCAACAAGGGACTCTGAATTTAGATGTGCCTATACTTGCTGATAAGGTGCCTTTTCTCCACAAGGATTGTAACTTTGATGAAAAGTTGGACTCAACCTTGATGGAAATACAAGAGAACATTGAGATACCTCAGGAGATCAAAGAATGGGTCGAAGACAAACCCAAACCCAACCTTGATCAAACCACTTCCTATAATCTCGAAACTTTAGAAAGCCCTAAGCTAATCTAGAATGGTCCAGACCTCACTCCAAACCCAAGGAATGATATGGTTACGCTATTAACCCAATTCTAGGATGTGTTTACATGGTCTCATGAAGACATGGTGGGTTTGTCCACTGATATTGTCATTTATCGCCTCCCCATCAAAGAGGGATTTAAACCAGTCAGGCAGAAACTCAGGCGATTAAACCTGAGTGGAGTTTAAAGGTTAAAGAGGAAATTGTGAAACAACTTCAAGCAGACATCATCATGGAGTCCACATACCCTGAATGGCTATTAAACATAGTCCCTGTGCCTAAACCAGGAGGGAAGGTGTGAGTTTACGTGGATTATCGGGATATGAATAAAGCTTGCCTTAAAGATAGCTTTCCCGTGCCATTTATCCACATTCTCATTGACAATACTGCTTAATACGACATGTACTCCTTTGCTGATTGCTTCGCGGGGTACCATCAAATTATGGTTGCTGAGGAAGATCGTGAGAAAACTGCCTTCATCATGCCTTGGGGAACCTTTTGCTATAGACGGCTGTCGTTCGACCTCATCAATTTCGGAGCTACCTACCAGCGAGCCATGATGGCCCTTTTTCACGATTTAATGCATAAGGAGATAGAGATCTACGTGGATGACATCATTGTCAAATCTCGGAAGGAGGAAGACCACCTAGACCATCTCAAAAAGCTCTTCAATAGGTTGCGTAAGTACAACTTGAAGTTGAATCTGGCCAAGTGCACCTTTGGCGTTAAATCAGGTAAGTTGCTAGGATTGCTAGTCAGCCACAAGGGGATTGAGCTGGATCCCACCAAAATCCAGGCTATTATAGAAATGCCCATTCCTCAGACAGAGAAGGAAATACGGGGATTTTTGGGAAGAATTAACTTCATTAGTAGGTTTATTTCTCAACTCACAGCAACCTGTGAGCCTATCTTCAAATTGTTAAGGAAAAACTCCTCCACGAAGTGGAATGATGAGTGCCAGAAGGCCTTCCTTACAATCAAGGAACAGCTAGTCAAAGCTCCTATTTTGGTACCACCTAGGGATGATGTTCCCCTATTCATGTACCTGTCCATAAGTGACAATGCCATTAGCTGCATGTTGGGACAGAAAAATGATAGAGGCCAAGAGCGAGCTATCTACTACCTTAGCAAAAGATTCAGCAAGAGTGAACACAAGTACACTCTGATTGAGAAGACTTGTTGTGTTTTAGCATGGGCTTCCATGAGGTTACAACATTACCTCCATGGTCACACAACCCATCTCATATCCTGCGTGGATCCTCTCAAGTACGTGTTCAGTAAACCCATGCTGAACTGCCAACTGTCCAGATGGCATTTGATCCTACAACAATTTGACATTGTTTACGTGACACATAAGTCCATTAAAGGTCAAGGAATTACGGATCAACTGGCCGTCGCACGTTCATGGGACTTCAAACCCTTGGAAACATACTTCCCCGATGAAGGGGTAATGGCAATTCAGCAACACCATTAGTACGATGCACGCCAAATATGGAATATGTATTTCGATGGAGCTGTAAACATGGAAGGTTCTGGGGCTGGAGCAGTTCTAGTATCCATTACGGGGGAGCAGCATCCCGTCGTCGCCAAATTACAGTTTGCTAACACCAACAACACAGTTGAGTATGAAGGCTGTATCATGGGGCTAAAACTTACCCAATCAATGGGTATCAGACGGTTAACTGTCTTTGGAGATTTAGAGTTGATAATCAGACAAACCACCAGAATCTATCACACCAAAGGTCTACACTTGCTGCCTTACCATCAGTAGGTTCTACAGATGGCTTCGGAGTTTGAAGAAATATCCTTCCTCCACATTCCTCAGAATATGAATGATTTTACGGATGCACTAGCAACCTTGGCCTCCTTTATCAACATACACGATAAGGAAGACATGTCGACCCTCACATTTGCCCAACAAAAGGCTCCAGCCTATGGGAATTACATTGGAGAAGTATCTAATGAGCTACCTCCCATCCAACACCATTGGCATCAGCATATCAAGGAATATTTACAAGATGGATCTACACCCGCTGAGGCGAACCCGACTGAAAGAAGGCGGATCCATCGACTGGCTATGAAATTCTACCTGAGCGAGGATGCCCTCTATAAAAGAGATGCATGATTAGGTCTCCTCAGATGTCTGGACAAAGACCAAGCTCAGAGGCTCATGGATGAGATCCATTTTAGAGTATGTGGCCCACACATGAGCGGCGCTCTACTTGTAAAGAAATCCTCAGAATAGGGTTTAGCAAGAGATGATTTTAGTGAATTTATTTCTTTTTGAAGTTCGTTATTAGGAAAGGTTTTAACAGGTGATTTATCACTAAATGCATCAATACACACATCTCTCATTTTCAGTTCATTAGTCAATTTTTGGATTTCATTATTCAAAAAATTTACCTTATTGAAAAGTATTTTGTTATAATTATCTAAATAATCAATTTTAACAATTAAACCCTTTTCTTCTTTACATGTAGATTCCTTTTCAATATCTTTCTTTTCATCTATTAAAGAGTCTACTTCACCCATTAATGTATTTACCAAGTTTTTCAAATATGCATTCTTTTCTTTTAATTTATCATTTTCTTGTTTCAAAGAATTAAACTCAAAATTAGATACCTCGTTTGATTCACCTTCTATTCCCATGAAGCATACTTGAGCTATCTCATCCTTGGCGTCGACCTCAACTTTAGATTCTTCTTCATCACTCCAAGTGACCAGTGCCTTGTTTCTCTTATTATCCTTGAAGCCTGTTTTTCCTTTATTCTTTAGTTGGAAACAGTCCTTCTTAAAGTGCCCTGGACGTCCACATTCAAAACATGTTTCCTCAGTTTGCTTTCCTTTGCCTTTATTCAAGTTGAAGATATTCTTTCGTTTATTCTTCCTTTGTAGAAGTCCTTTGAGTCTCCTTGACATCATAGCTATCTCTTCATCAGAATCATCATCAAGCTCTTCTTCATTTCCTACATTAAGAGCTAAAACCTTTCTTCGAGGAGTTTCGTTCTAATCGTCATACCTCTTTAACTGATGTTCATATTCCTCAAGTTCACCAAAAAGAGTTAGAGTATCCATAGTAGATATATTAGATGAATCTAGAAGAGTAGTGATTTTAGAAGCAAACCTCTTGGGCATAGCCCGAAGTAACTTATGGTTAATCTCACTTTGTGGAATAGATTTATCCAGAAGCTTTAAGGAGTTCAGAAGAACAAGGAACCTTGCTTGAGCCATCTTTATAGTTTCATCTTTCTCGAGTTTGAACATTTCGTAATCATGCATGAGCATGCTTAGTTTAACTTCTCGAACTTTTGATGTTCCTTCATGGCTCACCACTAGAGTGTCCCAAATTTCCTTAGATGTGTTGCATGAGGAAACTTTATCAATTTCGGATTGAACCATGCCACTAATTAGTGTGTTCATAGCCCTTGAATCATATGAGACCATGTAGGTTTCGGTTGAATCCATTTCTAGCAAAGTTTTTGGTGTCCCATCATCTCTTCGTGGAACAATTGGTCCGTTCTCCACAACCCACCATTCCCAAGGATCTCTTTTAAGGTAGATCCTCATTTGGAATTTCCAGAAGTTGTAATTTTCCGTTCCATATAGCAATGGAAGTCTATTGGTTGATTGACCTTCTTTGTTGTTGTTCCCGAACTGTGCTATGTCAAAATCTTTCCCTACAAGTCACCTTTAAGACCAAGTAAGTAGAGCCAAGCTTTGATACCAAATGAAATTCAGATAAGGCACACTTAGAAGGGGGGTTAAATAAGTGTGAAAACAATCTATAACCAATTTTTAAACTACTAAATTCAGCTAACTATATTGATGAATGCAACTAGCTGAATTAATATGGCCTACCGAATTGACTATTTGATTTTAAGAAAATTTCTTGCTTGAAATTATAACTTATAAAAGAATATTTGGTGTTATTGATTTATCTCAAGATAATGCAAATATTCAAGCTTAGATAAAATAATTAACTAGCTTTAGTGAGTAAATAAAATAAAGCAAGTAATAAAATCAACACCAGGATTTTTTGCGTGGTTCAGCTATTACCCTCTATAATAATAGTCTAGTCCACGTCCAATACCAACTAGTATTGGAGACTCACTTTTATTTCTTTAAAAATGACCCTTGTTACAAAACAAATTCTATCAAATTGAATTACAATAATTCACTTGAGCACACTTGCTCCTTGTGCACCAATGCACCCCTTAAGCACATATGCTTCCTTGAACCTGTTTGTAAACAAACTTTAATCCACCTGGATTAAATTCCTTTAGACAACACTTAGTTTAAAAATATAAGATTACAAATATAGAGGTTTAATGATCAAAACAAATAAACAATTTAACAATGCAAGGCCCAACTAATGAATGCAATGATCAAGTAGTAAAAGTGAGAGATATCACCAGTATAAAGCTCACAAAAATAGCTGAGAATAATATGAATACAAAAAGCACGGCAGCTCAGAATTTTGCACCAAGAATAATTTTAATAGCTCTTCAAGTATATAAGTGCAAAATATTAATTCAAGTGTTGTTTTTACTGAAATCTCAGTTCTTCTTTTTATAGACCAGAAATTTATTACTGTTTATACAACACTGTTCCGTTGTAAAATAATTACGTTGCCACAGATAAACCTTGTATAGCGTTCCAATAAAAAATTCAATTGTCTTCGGTTATTAAGTAAATGTTGGACTCTATCAAAGATAAACTAGAAAGAGACCAAGTCAGATAGATAACTCAATAGGCTTAGACTTTTCCAATACCTCTAGTAATTATGATTTCATAAAATCTGCCGCCACTAATATTACAACCGAAGCAAGGAATATCATAGCATTTAAAATAGGAGTGTAATAGGAACCAACTATTCAAGATAATGATTATCTTATATTTCCAAGATATATACATGTAACCCACTTTTTGAAAGTAATCATATCTTTGCCAACACACTCCAACAACTTTTAATTTCCCAACATATGAATTCTTTCACACGTGATACACAAATATTATAACATCAGAACACATGAAAAATTCAATTAATTCGAACAATACTTTTATGCATGCATATATAAATATTAATCGTATAAAATCAGTTCTCTTAATAACAATTAGCAATATATAAATTTCTTATGCACAAAATATTTAATCACATTTTGATGCATAAATATCATGTCCTAGAGCCTTGTATTGAAAAATTAAGTATTTGCAATGACCTTATATATTTTTCTTAAGACTCAAATCTTCAAAATCTTTTGACAATAATCTTTTCATCAACTTTCTGAAATTTCACAATAAACAAATTAGTCCATATAATCAAGTCATCATCAAAACAAAAAGGTTAGAATATTATAAGTCAACATTCTCCCCCTTTTTGATGATGACAACACCAAAAGTTATAACTCCCCCTGAATTCATGCATATTTAAAATTTCAGAAGAAAACAAACAAAATTCAAACTAATTATCATCATGCCCTTTTTTAGGCATAATCTTAACCTACAAAATTGTTAAGTGTAACAAAATATTAGATAACACAAAATATAGCATTCATAACATCTAATACTGGCTCCAGTCAAATTGTTTGAAACAACCCATCAAAAATAGAAACTTAACAAACTTAAACACATATTGGTGCCATCCAAATCGTTTTTAACACAAAATTAATAAATCCAAAACGTCTTCACAGCAGCAGAAGTCTGTCTCCCCCTTTGTCATCACCAAAAAGATCATCAGATATCAATATCATCAACGTGAATCACAGGTAGAGGACGAGTAGTGAAGTAAGGACGGTGGAGAAGACGATGAAGCTTTTCCTCCAAAGAAAAATCATGAGCAAATCTAGGTGGTCGAGGAATAAAAGTCTCATTTGGAAGAGGCAGGTCTAGAAAATCTCCAATGTACTCGGCCATCCAATTACATCTAGGCCATTCAGGTATTGGAGAGTGCATTTTGTCAAAATGTAGTTTTCTACCAATGTCATTCATACGATGAGACATAAAATCAGCAAATTCTCCAATTTGGTAACTCACAAACTTCAATTCTTGACTTAACTGACAAGAATTTCGATTGATCTTCCTGTGAAGAGACTCAACCATAGCCATTGTGTGCAACTCAAATCTGGCTTGTAAATCAATAAATTCATCTTCTATTTGTGAAAAACATTTGTTTAAATCAGTTGCCTGAATAGGCAGTTTTCCTTTTTCTAAACCCAAAAGCCTTTGTTTCACATCAAGAATATCAGAACGCATAAGCTCCTAATTTTTGAGGATTTGAGCCAACATGTTGACTACGTCTGGAGATAAAACTGATGAAGGAGGAAGTGTAGAAGAAGTAGGATTATCAGTTGGTAAATCAGAAGATATAAAGCTTGGTGGAGTAGGAATAAGATCAGGAATGATTCGAACAAATGAACCATCAACAAAAGTGATATGTGATTGCTTTAAATTAGCAGAGTCAATGAATTCATTGTGAGACACCACAATTTCATCATCAAGGTAGATGTTAAAATGTTGAAACATTTTTGTTAAAAATAAACCATAGGGTAAACACTTTTTAGCTTGTCGAATACAACTCATCATGTGAGACAATATCATAAGAGAAAAATTAAAAATGAACACCTTTTAAAATCATTGCAACCACCACTAAATCTTGGTAAGTAAAATCTGCTCCACCACCTACTCGTGGAAATAAATTATACCGAAGTATTTTGTGTAAAACACATGCAAGTGGACAAACATCAACAGTTTTGGGAGTAAACAGAGTTGTCAGAGATGAATTGTTCATCACAGTTTGGAGTTGTTTAAGTGGAGAAAAGGGTATATTTACAGCACCCTTAAGAGTAAATGGACAGGGACCAGATGAAGGAATACCAAAAATACTTCCAAAATCGACAACAGTGAAAAACAGACTTCACAAAGGACGTAAAATAATCCCCATTACACTCTAAATTTGTGTAAAACCGTTGTACCAAATGGGGATATGCCCTTATGAGAGGAAATAACATAGAAGAAATACCACTAGAAGTGAAAAGTTTTTCCAAAGAAGAATTTTTGAAATAAAACAGATCCAAGATTTTCTCATAAACAAACTGTTTAGTAGTAATAGAAGTTTTGAAGCGGGCTTCAAAACACTGACCTCGAAAGAAATTATCCGACAAATAAGAAGTAACAGAGAAAGGATTTACCAAATTTGAGGGCGATTCTGGTTGAGAAGGGGGAGGCTCCGAACCTGGAGATTGTGGGGATTTCTTTAAGAAAGAAAAGATTGAATCAGACCCATCGAAATCATCGGACGAAACATGAACAGATGTCTGGCGAGGTTGTCTTTTGGACTTCTTCGGTAATTATGTGGTATAAGGAGATCGTGGATGATGTCCTTCTTTGATTGTTATACTGGATGAAAGCTTGTTTACCCGAGTCTTCATTATCGCAGTGAAGATTAAAGAGTTTGAGGAACAATGGAGAAAATTAGGAATACGTGAAAACGGAGAAGGCGTACTGTGTTTTTAATAAGGAAGAGTTATACGCCGAACAGACTTCCTTGAGAACAGAAACCCTCCTCAGCTCCTGTCTTTTCAAATTTCAAAAACCCATAATTTTATTTATTGTAAATTGTGCCAAAGCAGATATGTCTCCCTTGGTCTCTGGTTACGTATAGATAATGTGTAGCAATAGAACATATTTAAAATAACATGCAGATATACTGTAATTATGAGATATTTTATGCATGAAGTATTTTAGTACGTGATCATATTAAACCATGCATATTCCAAGTTCTCTTCTTAACATGCAGAACCTTTCTTCACTTAAGGGTTTAGTAAAAATGTCAGTAAATTATTTTTCTGTTGGAATAAAAATTAATTTAATTAATCCTTTTGAAACATTATCCCTTAGAAAATGATGTCTAACTACTATATGCTTTGTACGTGAATGTAACACGGGATTTTTAGAGATATCTATAGCACTAGAATTATCACAGTATATGGGCACGTTATCACATAAAACATCAAAGTCACATAACGTTTGATTTAACCATAAAATTTGAGAGCAACAACTCCCTGCAGTTAGATATTCACCCTCAGTGGTTGATAAAGCAACTGAAGTTTGCTTTTTACTATGCCACGTAACAAGACTATGACCTAAAAATGTGCAAGCACCACTGGTAGTCTTTCTATCAATTTGAGACCATGCATAGTCAGCATCTGAATAACCCATTAATACAAAATGATTACAGATTAGATAAAATAATCCCAGATTGATTGTACCACTTAAATATTTAAAAATCCTTTTAACATCTTGTAAATGAGATTCTTTAGGTTTTGCTTAAAAACGTGCACATAAACAAACACTATACATAATATCTGGTCTAGATGCGGTTAAATATAATAAACATTCAATCATACCTCGATATTTAGTTACCTCCACATTTATACCTTTTTCGTCAGACGTAAGCTTTATTGAAGTGTTCCTTGGTGTAGCCTTTGAATTAGATCCTTCAAAACCAATCCTTTTGAGAAGCTCTTTTGTATATTTGGTTTGATGGATATATATACAGTCCTTTGTTTGTTTGATTTGGAGTCCCAAAAAGTAATTAAGTTCTCCCATTAGACTCATATCGAACTCCTTGTGCATGCACTTAGAAAACCACTCACAAAGGAAATCATTAGTAGCACCAAAAATTATATCATCTACATATATTTGTACAATAATAATATCTTTTTTTTCATGCCTAATAAATAATGTAGAA
Source organism: Panax notoginseng (assembly GCA_016801055.1). Lineage (NCBI taxonomy): Eukaryota > Viridiplantae > Streptophyta > Magnoliopsida > Apiales > Araliaceae > Panax > Panax notoginseng. The sequence continues at coordinate 52,492,570 of CM029017.1, forward strand.
TCAATTTTTCCTCTAATGAAACCATTTGAAAGAAAATACTTACTCAACCATTCATACCAAGCCCTTGGAGCTTGTTTTAGCCCATAGAGAGCTTTCTTTAGCTTGTAGACATGATTTGGATACCTCTCATGTTCAAATCCAGGTGGCTATTTTATATACACCTCTTCATTAATGTATCCGTTGAGAAAGGCGCATTTTACGTCCATTTGATAGAGTGTGAACTTTTTGTAACATGCAAATGCTAACAAGATGCGGATGGACTCTAGTCTGGCGATTGGGGCGTAAGTTTCTTCATAGTCTATCCCTTCTTATTGATTGTATCCTTGAGCTACTAGCCTTGCTTTGTTACGAGTGATAGTCCTAGGCTCATCAAGCTTGTTCTTGAATACCCACTTTGTTCCAATGATAGAAACATCTTTAGGAGGGGGCATAAGTTCCCAGACTTGACATCGTTCAAATTACTGAAGTTCTTCCTGCATTGCCATTAGCCAGCTTTCATCTAGGAAAGCTTCGTTAGTATTCTTTGGCTCAACTTGTGATAGAAATGCTAAAAAAGCACATTGATTTTGCAATCCTCTTCTTGTAGTGATTCCTTTGTTTATATCTCCAATGATGTTTTCTGGTGGATGGTTCTTGAGATATCTCGCAGTCTTTGGCATTTGTTCATCATGTATCACTTCTTCTTGTTGAGGAAAATCTGCTTCAAGTTCTTCTGTTGTATCTTGTTCTACACCTTGTGAGTTTTCCAATTCACCTTGCTGGATTTGTTCATTTAGTTTGCTGAATAGATTCTTCCGGTTTGCTGGATTTATTGAGATCTCCAAATTACCTGCATCCTCATCTCTTTCTTTTGGAAGATCATTGTGAGTTTCATTAAAACTAATATGAACAGATTCTTCAATAATCAACTTGTTAATGTTAAATACACGATATGCTTTACTATTCTGTGAATACCCAATGAAAATTCCATCATAAGATTTAGCATCAAATTTTCCTAGTTTATCACTAGTATTTAGAATAAAACATTTATATCCAAAAACTTTGAAATAACTTATATTAGGAATCTTATTATTTAAAAGTTCATAAGGAGACTTCAAAATGATTGGACGAATAAGTTCTCTATTCAAGACATAACAAGATGTGTTTACAGCTTCGGCCCAAAACTTTTTAGGAAGTTTACTTTCTTGTAATAAAGTTCTAGTTGTTTCTTGTAATGCCCTATTCTTTCTTTCTACAACTCCATTCTGTTGAGGGGTTCTAGGAGCTAAAAATTCATGACTGATTCCTTTTTGATCACAAAATATTATAAAGTCCTTTTGAAATTCAGTACCATGATCACTTCTTATCCTTACAAGTTTTAGACTATATTTTGTTTCCAAGTTTCTTATTAATTCCTCAAATTCCTTAAATGCTTCATCTTTAGTTCTCAAAAATAATACCCATGTATATCTATAGAAATCATCTACTATTACAAATTCATAAAATTTACCATTTATATTAGGATGTCTTTCTGGTCCAAATAGATCAAGATGAAGTAGTTGTAAAGGAGAAGAAGTTGATACAATGTTCTTTTGCCGTAAATGATGTTCTTACTTGTTTCCCGAGTTGGCAGGGAACATAAATTCCCTTCTTTTCATATTTTATTTTTGGCAATCCTTTGACAAGATTCTTTGAGGATAATTTCTTGATTAAATCCATGTGAACATGTCTCATCCTCTCATGCCACAAATTAGCCTCATCTTGTACAGATGCTAGACATAATTCTTCATCATGTTGCTCAAAATCAATAGTATATATATTTCTTTCTCTTTGTGCAATTAGAGTAACATTGTTAGTACCATGAGAAATAGTGCATTTTTCTTTATCAAAACTAACTTGGTGACCATTATCCATTAATTGACTGATACTAATAAGATTAAATTCAAGTCCATTAACAAGGTGTACATTATCAATATTTACCTTACCATTTCCTATTTTACCTTTTCCGATTATTTCACAGGTTCAATTATCTCCAAATGTAACTGTGCCATTTTTCTTCTTGATTTTTAGCTCCACGAATTTTGTTTTGTCACCAGTCATGTGACGTGAGCATCCACTATCAAGAATCCATTTCTGAGATGGAACCCTTGCTTTGAGACATACCTGTCAAGGAAAAATAATTCAGCCTTTTGGTACCCACATCTTTCTGGGTCCTTTAATGTTAGTTGCAAGTAAATCATCCTTTTTAACACTTACCTTTTTAATCTTATTTTTCTTAGAGCAGTTTATGTCCAAATGACCTTTAATGCCACAATTTCTACATGTTGTGAAGGGTGAACAATAATTTATGTAAGACTCCAACTTTTTAATGAATAAAATCGAATTTTCTCTATTTATTATTGTGAATAATAAGGTGTTAATTTGATATAATGCTTTGGTTATGGGTGAAATGTGTAAAATTTTCAAAATAAGCAAGTGGTTATAAAATATTCATTTTTGTCGGGAAATATTCAATTGGTCGTGGAATATTCTTGCTGTCGGAGAATATTCGTACAACGGCATAGCCATTTGTGGGCCCCATAACGGATAACGGTCGGGTGAAGAAAACGACAAAATTGAGTTTCTATAAATAACGGCGTAGTTTCTACCGTTAACACTGTTGGAATACCAGGTGGTTAAAATACAGTAATACGTGTGGTTGCACAGTAGCACACGATTTTGTACAGTATTTTTGAATTATTGATCCTTACGTAAGAAGGCACTACTCAATAATTGTTACAGTAATTACTGTTCAATATTTTTTTTATTGGTTCAATAATTGCTGCGTTGATATTTTATATTATTGTTGTTTCAATAATTATCATTGCACAATATTTTTCATTATCAGATCAATAATTCATATTATTTGAATAATATTATTAGATAGCATTATTGGCAATGTCTAGAAAGTTCTGTCAAGGAGAGGTTTGCTCACCTAATTGCGCGCCAGTAAGGAGAAATCCTTATCGGAAAGCCCCCTCTTTCCTGGGAACGGTCTGGTTGTCATAATTGTGATTCTGTAATATTAATTATAAATAATTAATTATTGATTTGTATGATAAGGAAATATTTATTTTATGTGGATATAAATGAGGGATATATTTTTGTGATTATAAATGAAGGAATTAATGCTGGGGTGTTTAATCAGTATCTTGTCGAAATGAAGAACGGAATTTGGAAATTTTTAGAAAAATTATTTTCTTACTTGATTTTGTAAAATCCATAACTCTTTGTGTATAATGAGTTAGAAGATGAGCCATATATCAAAAGAAAGCCCTGGAAGTAAGCTAAACGCATAAATTTGAATCACCCAATTATTCTTTGTGGATTTTTCGTGGTGACTGTTTGAGTGAAACTGGTACGAGGGACTTATAGTCTAAAAATCAAATCAATGTTCTTAAACCTCTATTGCGTGAGTTATAATTTTTAATCCGACCGTTGGATCGTTGTGATTTTTGGATATGTTATACATATATGAGTTGAGTATATGTCCACAAATTTTGAACCGTTAAAAATTAACGTATGATTTGTTATGAATTTTAAGAGGTGTTAAAAATTGTCCGTATGTGGATTTCGGTCATTTGTCGTTTAGAATTTGGAAAAACTTAAAGCTACAAAGTTGTAGAAAATTTAATTTAGTGTGGAATGGACATAAAATTCGTATTTTTCTGATAAAATGGTTATTTATTATGAATTATTGATGTTTCAGAAATTAAAATATTTTTATTAAAAATATGGGTGGGCCCACTTTTGGTTGTTGGGGAAGATGGCTGATTTTTGGTGGACGAAATAGTAGTAGGTAAAGTCATCGGGTTACAGGTCAAGTCTACTTTGGCGTTCTAACATTTTTCTATAAATAGAGTACTGAGTTAGAATTTAAAATCACACCAGAAACAAGTTTTCTCTCTTTCTCTCTCAATATTATCGAGCGTATTTTGTGAGTATTTAGATACTTGGTGAGTTGTTATTCATCAGTGTAAGTTTTTTTCAGCGTCATATCCGATATCCAGTCAGAAGTACTGCTCTTTTGAGGTAAGGAATTGTAAGAGATGTTATTTTTTTTTGTAATGATGTTCTTCTTTCAATATCATTATACCGAAATATTTGAATGGATTTTATTATAAAATTTTTACCTTTTTGAGTCGGGGTTACTATTCACTTATACGGCACTATTCATGTATACAGCACTATTCATGTATATGACACTCTTTACGTATATGATATTATTTACGTATACGGTACTATATACGAATACGAAGTACTATTCACGAGTTACTATTCATGAGTTATTATTCACGAGTTACTATTCATAAGTTACTATTCATGAGTTACTATTCATAAGTATTATTCACGACAAAATTGGTTACTTTTTCTGATCAAATTATCGTTGATTTATGAATCTTACTCTTGAAATTAAATACAGTTGTTGATCATATTATTTTTATTATCATATATAAAATTATATTGTGTGGGTTATAATTTTTAATCCTACCGTTGGATCATTGTGATTTTTGGATATATTATACATATATAAGTTGAGTATATGTCCACAAATTTTAAACCGTTAAAAATGAACGTATGATTTGTTATGAATTTTAAGAGGTGACTGATTCGGAAATTAGGTTTATAAATAATTTTGATAGAAAATTCTAGAATTGAGTGGGCCCGACTTGTGGTTGGTGAAGAAATGTGCTGAATTTTATTTTAAATATGGTGGGTGGCAATAGTAGCAGGTAAAGCCATCAAGTTGCAGGTCAAGTCTGCTTCGGCGTGCTAACATTTTCCTATAAATAGAGGGCTAAGTTAGAATTAAAAATCACACCAGAATTTATAAGTTTTTTCTCTTTCTCTCTCTATATTCTCGAGCGTATTTTGTGAGTATTTTGATATTTTGAGAGTTGCTATTCAGTGCAAGTTTCTGTCAGCACTATATCCAAAATTCAGTCAGAAGTACGGCTATTCTGAGGTAAGAGATATTATTTATTTCACATTCTGAAGAGATATTATTTTTCGTATTCGAATGAATATTATTTCTATTCAATATTCATAAGAAATTTTATTTCGTTCAATATTCGCGAGAAATATTATATTCGTTTAATATTCGTAATGAATATTATTTTCGGTTAATATTCGTAATGAATATTATTTTCGTTTAATATTCGTAAGGGATGTTATTTTCTTCGTAAATGATATTATTTCTTTCAATATTATACCGAAATATTGTTTTGAACTTTTTATCAAATTTGAAACTTTTTGTGGCGGGGTTACTATTCACGTATACGGCACTATTCCCGTATACGAAACTATTCATGAATACGGTACTATTCATCAAAAAATGAAATTTTCCTCTTTTTATCCAAGATGGCTATTATGGTTACTATCTTTGATTGTATCCATGTTTTGATCATTATTTTTGAATTCTGCTTCGAAATTGGTTATTTCGGAGTATTATTGAATTTGGATAAACTGTAATACGAATCCCTAATATTTGTTCATTTATCTCACTGGATTCGTTTTCTTTAAGATATTTTTCATCATTCTCAGTCCTAAATGATGATATTACTGAATATCTTTGGCCTGTAGTGCAAAGATGAATGATTACCTGATGAATATTTTTGGCCCGTAGCGCAAAGATGAACAGGTGTTGAGATGAACATGACCAACTGAGTATTATTCTTGAATTTTACTCCACAAAGTAGTATCATGTTGACAATTTGGACGTTATTGATTTCTGGATAAATTAAATTATAAATCTTTAAAATTTATCCTTGAACTTGTTTAATTGAATTATTATATCATTGTCATCATCCTCATGTTTATATTCTGTTGAAAGTCATATGTGGCCTGTAGTGCATAGATGGACTTGGTATGATTATAACCAGGGATTATTCGGTATAATCATGACCGTAATGTTACAAATGATGTGGTAAAAGTCCTCATTGGCCCGTAGTGCATTGATGGATAATTTTTGGTATGATTATGGCCATGGATTCTCTTCGGCCAAGGGTGCAAAGATGAATTGTTTTATGGCATGATCATGACCGTTAATGAAAACACGATTATCTTTGGCCGTAGTTCAGGGATGATTCGATGATGTGGATTATTTATTAAGCTAAATCTCAACAATAAAATTGATGATAAATATTTTAAATCATAGAAGATAGTAGGTTTTATGCTCTACTTGACTCTTCAAATGGATTTGCTTTTTTCGCTACAGTTATTGATCTAAAACTTATTGTCTATTATATTTTATCAGATTTTTCTCTGTTGAAGACTAATGATAATTTGTTGTACATTATCTTAGTCATAATATTTCTTACTGAGCTAGTTGAGCTCACCCTTTCTTTCACTGTTCTCTTCAGGAAATGAGAATATAGCTGGGACTAGTCGGGGAATGGATTGACGGTCCAAATGGTTGCATTAGTAGTCCTCACTATTCTGTGAAATAGTGTGATAATTGTAATGAGGACTCCTTTTGAGTTTGTATACTCTCTAGTAGGCAATATTTGTATTCAAACTCACAGTATATATGTTGTCGTATTCTGCACGATAATTGTATTACTGAAGTTGTATTTGTTTCTGTACCATATTTTTGGCGACTCAGAATGGGTGATGTATACCTATTTTGGGGGCGTCACAGTTGGTATCAGAGCTTAGGGATATGATCCCTGGCTGAGATGCGAGACAAGAACTAGGAGGGGAGAGACGGAGAATTTCTTCGCTAGTATGACCTGACTAAGTTTATTTGGTATTTGTTTGGTCGGTCAGAATATAGGGATAATATGTTGCATGACAATTAACCCTTATTTTGTGACATTATTTGAAAATGACATCCGAGAATGTTGAGAATAGCAATGGAGCACAGGAGACCGTTGGGTCACCACAGATCAATACTCAGGATAATGTGCATTAAGAACGCAACAATCCTCAGGTGAACAACGACACCGACCAAATGACGAACGACGGTACGTTTAGGAGCTTTTTAGAAATCATGCAACACCAAACGAGAGAGACTCCTATTCATAATGCAGGTGAAAACACTGGCAACCCACGGTTGGTCACCGCTAAGCAGTTCAAGGAACTAGGACCACCGGAGTTTTTGGGAAAGCCAGAACCACTTAAGGCAGAGACATAGATAAAGCAGATCACCAAGATATTTGATATCTTGGAATGCTCAGAGGAGTAAAAGGTTCCTTTCACCACCTTTATGTTGCGTGAAGAAGTAGATCATTGGTGGGAATCTATAAAACGTACCCAGCCTGACGCACTCAAGATGTCTTGGGAGAAGTTTCAAGAATTGTTCAACGACAAGTACTTTCCCGAAAGTATTCGTCACATGAAGGAAGTGGAATTCATCAAGCTGGAGAAAAATAATATGACCGTGTCGCAGTACGAAGCTAAGTTTGTTGAGTTGTCCCAGTTTGCATCCCACTTAGTTGATAACGAGGAGAGAATGACGCGGATGTTTCTAAGAGGTTTGAAACCCGAGATACGTCAATACCTAATTTCTCACAAACTGTGTTTGTATTCAGATGTTGTAAATATGGCTCAGTTATTAAAGCGCAATAACGAGTCAACCCAACCAAGAGAAAGTAGCCGACAAAATGATAATACCAATGGTATCAGTCATCGAAGCGGTGACAACAATCGTGGAGGAAATTATCTTGCCAAGAATGGTAACCACTTCGGTGGTAATCATGGCCAAGATAATAGAAGTGGAAATTTCAAGAAGAGGAGGTTCAATAGTGATGGAAAGACAGCAACACCAGCACCCGTTTCAAAAGAAAAAGAAAGACCACCGGTCGTATGTTTCAAATGCGGACAAGAGGGACACATCCGTCCAAACTGTGCGCAGCAACCCAAAGTGTGTTTCAATTGTGGAAGAGAAGGTCACCTAGCTCGATTTTGTCCTGTAGTGAAGTCAAGTCCAGCGGGGATAGTGATGCCAAAGGATGTCCCAGACAAGTCAAAGTCGGTAGTTTAAGTAAGAGTGTTTGTCGAGGAACCCGAACGAAGTTATCACGGGTAAGTTAATCATAAACTCTTGTGAGGTTTATACCTTATTCAATACCGGTTTTACATATTCTTTTATTTCTCCTACTTGCGCTCAACGTTTAAATTTGACCCCAATATAAAACCCATTTCTAAAACCTTTAAAATATTTCTTCACCTAAAACGAACGTATTATGCGCAGAAGACGTTGGCTCGAGCTGTTGAAGATTACGATTATACCATTTAATACCATCGTGGGAAAAGCAAACGTGGTAGCTGACGCATTGAGCAAAAGATCGTATGCATTTACGAGTGCGAATATACGAAGCTACGTGAAGATAGCAAATATACGATTAGAATCGACTTTAAATCGATAAAGTTAAAGCCGCTCAAGCTACAAACTCAGAGCTGATAAATGTAAAGAAGAAGGTTCAAAATGGCGTTATTCTAGGAGCAAGAGTCGATGAAGAGAGGAAATCTCAACCCTCGATTTTATTGGTCTATTTGAAATCCTCAATCGAGTAGGAACTGTGACCTATAGACTTGTTTTAAACACCAAATATGTCGCGTGTTCATAACGTTTATTTCGTATCGATGTTACGTAAATATATGGATGATCCGAAGCACATTATTGATTAAGAACCGGACGAGATAGCGGAAGATTTAATGTATAAGGAGATACATGTTAAAACCTTGGATAAGAAGGAATATATTCTACGCTCAAAGGTTATACCTCAAGAGTTAGAATCTGACGAGGTATCCCCATCTGTTCGGCATATCAGGTACGTACGTAAATTTCTGGGACGAAATTTCATGAGGAGGGTAGGTTGTAAGACCCCAACTTATTAATAAATAAAATCAAATTTTCTCTAATTATTATTGTGAATAATAAGGTGTCAATTTGATACAATATTTTGGTTATGGGTGAAATGTACAAATTTTGCAAAATAAACAAGTGGTTATAAAATATTCATTATTGTCGGGAAATATTCGTTTGGTCGTGGAATATTCTTTCTGTCGGAGAATATTCGTACGGCGGCGCAGCCATTTGTGGGCCCCAAAACAGAATAACTGTCAGATGAAGAAAATGACAAGTATAAGTTATTTATAAATAACGGCGTAGTTGTTACCGTTAACACTGTTGGAATACCCGGTGGTTAAAATACAGCAATACGCGTGGTTGCACAGTAGCACACGATTTTGCATAGTATTTTTAAATTATTGATCCTTACGTAAGAAGACACTACTCAATAATTGTTACAGTAATTACTGTTTAATATTTTATTTTATTGATTCAATAATTGTTGCGTTGATATTTTATATTATTCTTATTTCAATAATTGTTACTGCACAGTATTCTCCATTATCAAATCAATAATTCATATTATTTGAATAATATTATTAGATAGCATTATTGGTAATGTCTAGAAAGTTCTGTCTAAGGAGAGATTTGGTCACCTAATTGCGCGCCAGTAAGGAAAAATCCTTATTGGAAATCCCCCTCTTTCCTGGGAACGGTCTGGTTGCCATAATTGTGATTCTGTAATATTGTTTGTGAATAATTAATTATTAATTTATATGATAAGAAAATATTTATTTGATGTGAATATAAATGATGGATTTATTTATGTGGTTATTATTGAAAGAATTAATGTTGAGGTGTTTTATCAGCATTTCTGTCGGAATGGAGGTATTAAAAGTCAAATCAGTATTTTTCAGATATATTGTGTGGGTTATAATTTTTAATTCTACCGTTGGATCATTGTGATTTTTGGATATATTATACATATATAAGTTGAGTATATGTCCACAAATTTTAAACCGTTAAAAATGAACGTATGATTTGTTATGAATTTTAAGAGGTGACTGATTCAGAAATTAGGTTTATAAATGATTTTGGTAGAAAATTCTAGAATTGAGTGGGCCCGACTTGTGGTTGGTGAAGAAATGTGCTGAATTTTATTTTAAATGTGGTGGGTGGCAATAGTAGCAGGTAAAGCCATCAAGTTGCAGGTCAAGTCTGCTTCGGCGTGCTAACATTTTTCTATAAATAGAGGGCTAAGTTAGAATTAAAAATCACACCAGAATTTATAAGTTTTCTCTCTTTCTCTCTCTATATTCTCGAGCATATTTTGTGAGTATTTTGATATTTTGAGAGTTGCTATTCAGTGCAAGTTTCTGTCAGCACTATATCCAAAATTCAGTCAGAAGTACGGTTATTCTGAGGTAAGGGGTATTATTTATTTCACATTCTGAAGAGATATTATTTTTCGTATTCGAATGAATATTATTTCTATTCAATATTCATAAGAAATTTTATTTCGTTCAATATTCGCGAGAAATATTATATTCGTTTAATATTCGTAATGAATATTATTTTCGGTTAATATTCGTAATGAATATTATTTTCGTTTAATATTCGTAAGGGATGTTATTTTCTTCGTAAATGATATTATTTCTTTCAATATTATGCCGAAATATTGTTTTAAACTTTTTATCAAATTTGGAACTTTTTGTGGCGGGGTTACTATTCACGTATACGGCACTATTCTCGTATACGAAACTATTCATGAATACAGTACTATTCACCAAAAAATGAAATTTTCTTCTTTTTATCCAAGATGGCTATTATGGTTACTATCTTTGATTGTATCCATGTTTTGATCATTATTTTTGAATTCTGCTTCGAAATTGGTTATTTCAGAGTATTATTGAATTTGGATAAACTGTAATACGAATCCCTAATATTTGTTCATTTATCTCACTGGATTCGTTTTCTTTAAGATATTTTTCATCATCCTCAGTCCTAAATGATGATATTACTGAATATCTTTGGCCTGTAGTGCAAAGATGAATGATTACCTGATGAATATCTTTCGCCCGTAGCGCAAAGATGAACAGGTGTTGAGATGAACATGACCAACTGAGTATTATTCTTGAATTTTACTCCACAAAGTAGTATCATGTTGACAATTTGGACGTTATTGATTTCTGGATAAATTAAATTATAAATCTTTAAAATTTATCCTTGAACTTGTTTAATTGAATTATTATATCATTGTCATCATCCTCATGTTTATATTCTGTTGAAAGTCATCTGTGGCCTGTAGTTCATAGATGGACTTGGTATGATTATAACCAGGGATTATTCGGTATAATCATGACCGTAATGTTACAAATGATGTGGTAAAAGTTCTCATTGGCCCGTAGTGCATTGATGGATAATTTTTGGTATAATTATGGCCATGGATTCTCTTCGGCCAAAGGTGCAAAGATGAATTATTTTATGGCATGATCATTACCGTTGATGAAAACACGATTATCTTTGGCCGTAGTGCAGGGATGATTCGATGATGTGGATTATTTATTAAGCTAAATCTCAGCAATAAAATTGATGATAAATATTTTAAATCATAGAAGATAGTAGGTTTTATGCTCTACTTGACTCTTCTAATGGATTGCTTTTTTCGCTGCAGTTGTTGATCTAAAACTTGTTGTCAATTATATTTTATCAGATTTTTCCATGTTGAAGACTAATGATAATTTGTTGTACATTATCTTAGTCATAATATTTCTTACTGGGCTAGTTGAGCTCACCCTTTCTTTCACTGTTCTCTTCAGGAAATGAGAATATAGCTGGGACTAGTCGGGGAATGGATTGACGGTCCAGATGGTTGCATTAGTAGTCCTCACTATTCTGTGAAATAGTGTGATAATTGTAATGAGGACTCCTTTTGAGTTTGTATACTCTCTAGTAGGCAATATTTGTATTCAAACTCACAGTATAAATGTTGTCGTATTCTGCACGACAATTGTATTACTGAAGTTGTATTTATTTCTGTACCATGTTTTTGGCGACTCAGAATGGGTGATGTATACCTATTTTGGGGGCGTCACAGTTGGTATCAGAGCTTAGGGATATGATCCCTGGTTGAGATGCGAGACAAGAACTAGGAGGGGAGAGACGGAGAATTTCTTCGCTAGTATGACCTGACTAAGTTTATTTGGTATTTGTTTGGTCGGTCAGAATATAGGGATAATATGTTGCATGACAATTAACCCTTATTTTGTGACAGTATTTGAAAATGACATCCGAGAATGTTGAGAATAGCAATGGAGCACAAGAGACCGTTGGGTCACCACAGATCAATACTCAGGATAATGTGCATCAAGAAGGCAACAATCCTCAGGTGAACAACGGCACCGGCTAAATGACGAACGACGGTACGTTTAAGAGCTTTTTAGAATTCATGCAACACCAAACGAGAGAGATTTCTTTTCATAATTCAGGTGAAAACACTGGCAACCCACGGTTGGTCACCACTAAGCAGTTCAAGGAGCTAGGACCACCGGAGTTTTTGGGAAAGCCAGAACCACTTAAGGCAGAGACATAAATAAAGTAGATCACTAAGATATTTGATATCTTGGAATGCTCAGAGGAGCAAAAGGTTCCATTCGCCACCTTTATGTTGTGTGAAGAAGCAGATCATTGGTGGGAATCTGTAAAACGTACCCATCCTGATGCACTCAAGATGTCTTGGGAGAAGTTTCAAGAATTGTTCAACGACAAGTACTTTCCCGAAAGTATTCGTCACATGAAGGAAGTGGAATTCATCAAGCTGGAGCAAAAAAATATGACCGTGTCGCAGTACGAAGCTAAGTTTGTCGTGTTGTCCCGGTTTACGTCCCACTTAGTTGATAACAAGGAGAGAATTACGTGGATGTTTCTAAGAGGATTGAAACCCGAGATACGTCAATACCTAATTTCTCACAAACTGTGTTTGTATTCAGATGTTTTAAATAGGGCTCAGTTATTGGAGCGCGATAACGAGTCAACCCAACCAAGAGAAAGTAGCCGGCAAAATGATAATACCAATGGTAGCAGTCATCGAAGCGGTGACAACAATCGCGGAGGAAATTATCATGCCAAGAATGGTAACCACTTCGGTGGTAATCATGGCCAAGATAATAGAAGTGCAAATTTCAAGAAGAGGAGGTTCAATAATGATGAAAAGACAGCAACACCAGCACCCATTTCAGAAGAAAAAGAACGACCACTGGTCGTATGTTTCAAATGCGAACAAGAGGGACACATCCGTCCAAACTGTACGCAGCAACCCAAAGTGTGTTTCAATTGCGGAAGAGAAGGTCACCTAGCTCGATTTTGTCCTGTAGTGATGTCAAGTCCAGCGGGGATAGTGATGCCAAAGGATGTCCCGGACAAGTCAGAGTCGGTAGTTTAAGTAAGAGCGTTTGTCAAGGAACCCGAACGAAGTTATCACGGATAAGTTAATCATACACTCTTGTAAAGTTTATACCTTATTCAATACCAGTTCTACATATTCTTTTATTTCTCTTACTTTCGCTCAACGTTTAAATTTGACCCCAATATAAAACCCATTTCTAAAACCCTTAAAATATTTCTTCACCTAAAACGAAAGTATTATGCGTTAAAGACGTTGGCTCGAGCTGTTGAAGATTACAATTATACCATTTAATACCATCGTGGGAAAAGCAAACGTGATAGCTGACGCGTTCAATAAAAGATCGTATTCATTTACGAGTGCGAATATACGAAACTGCGTGAAGATAGCAAATATACGATTAGAACCGACTTTAAATCGATAAAGTTAAAGCCGCTCAAGCTACAAACTCAGAGCTGATGAATGTAAAGAAGAAGGTTCAAAATGGCGTTATTCTAGGAGCAAGAGTCGATGAAGAGAGAAAATCTCAACCCTCGATTTTATTGGTCTATTTGAAATCCTCAATCGAGTAGGAACTGTGACCTATAGACTCGTTTTAAACGCCAAGTATATCGCGTGTTCATAACGTTTATTTCGTATCGATGTTACGTAAATATATGGATGATCCGAAAAATATTATTGATTAAAAACCGGACGAGATAGCGGAAGATTTAACGTATAAAGAGATACATGTTAAAACCTTGGATAAGAAGGAATATATTCTACACTCAAAGATTATACCTCAAGAGTTAGAATCTGACGAGGTATCCCCATTTGTTCGGCATATCAGGTACGTACGTAAATTTTGGGGACGAAATTTCATGACGGGAGGTTGTAAGACTCCAACTTATTAATAAATAAAATCAAATTTTCTCTAATTATTATTGTGAATAATAAGGTGTCAATTTGATATAATATTTTGGTTATGGGTGAAATGTGAAAATTTGTAAAATAAACAAGTGGTTAAAAAATATTCATTATTGTCGGGGAATATTCGTTTGGTCGTGGAATATTCTTTCTGTCGGAGAATATTCGTACGACGGCGCAGCCATTTGTGGACCCCATAACAGAATAACTGTCGGATGAAGAAAATGACAAGTATAAGTTGTTTGTAAATAACGGCGTAGTTGTTACCGTTAACACTGTTGGAATACCCGGTGGTTAAAATACAGTAATACGCGTGGTTGCACAGTAGCACACGATTTTGCACAGTATTTTTGAATTATTAATCCTTACGTAAGAAGACACTACTCAATAATTGTTACAGTAATTACTGTTTAATATTTTATTTTATTGATTCAATAATTGTTGCGTTGATATTTTATATTATTGTTGTTTCAATAATTTTTACTGTACAGTATTTCCCATTATCAGATCAATAATTCATATTATTTGAATAATATTATTAGATCGCATTATTGGCAATGTCTAGAAAGTTCTGTCTAAGGAGAGGTTTGGTCACCTAATTGCGCGCCAGTAAGGAGAAATCCTTATTGGAAAGCCCCCTCTTTCCTAAGAACGGCATGGTTGTCATAATTGTGATTCTGTAATATTATTTGTGAATAATTAATTATTGATTTATATGATAAGGAAATATTTATTTGATGTGGATATAAATGATGGATTTATTTATGTGGTTATTATTGAAAGAATTAATGTTGAGGTGTTTTATCAGTATTTCTGTCGGAATGGAGGTATTAAAAATTAAATCAGTATTTTTCAGATATATTGCGTGAGTTATAATTTTTAATCCGACCGTTGGATCGTTGATATTTTTGAATATATTATACATATATAAGTTCAGTATATGTCCACAAATTTTGAACCATTAAAAATGAACGTATGATTTGTTATGAATTTTAAGAGGTGACTGATTCGAAAATTAGGTTTATAAATGATTTTGGTAGAAAATTCTAGAATTGAGTGGGCCCCACTTGTGGTTGGTGAAGAAATGTGCTGAATTTTATTTTAAATGTGGTGGGTGGCAATAGTAGCAGGTAAAGCCATCATGTTGCAGGTCAAGTCTGCTTCGGGTGCTAATATTTTTCTATAAATAGAGGGCTAAGTTAGAATTGTAAATCACACCAGAATTCATAAGTTTTCTCTCTTTCTCTCTCTATATTCTCGAGCGTATTTTGTGAGTATTTTGATACTTTGAGAGTTGCTATTCAGTGCAAGTTTTTGTCAGCACTATATCTGAAATTCAGTCAGAAGTACGGTTATTATGAGGTAAGGGGTATTATTTATTTCACGTTCTGAAGAGATATTATTTTTGTATTCGAATGAATATTATTTCTGTTCAATATTCATAAGAAATTTTATTTCGTTCAATATTCGCGAGAAATATTATATTCGTTTAATATTCGTAATGAATATTATTTTCGTTTAATAGTCGTAAGGGATGTTATTTTCTTCGTAAATGATATTATTTCTTTCAATATCATGCCAAAATATTGGTTTGAACTTTTTATCAAATTTGAAACTTTTTGTGTCGGGATTACTATTCACGTATACGGCACTATTCACGTATACGACACTATTCACTGAAAAATGAAATTTTCTTCTTTTTATCCAAGATGGCTATTATGGTTACTATCTTTGATTGTATCCATGTTTTGATCATTATTTTTGAATTTTGCTTCGAAATTGGTTATTTCGGAGTATTATTGAACTTGGATAAACTGTAATACGAATCCCTAATTTTTGTTCATTTATCTCACTGGATTCATTTTCTTTAAGATATTTTTCATCATCCTCAGTCTTGAATGATGATATTACTGAATATCTTTGGCCTGTAGTGCAAAGATGAATGATTACCTGATGAATATTTTTGGCCCGTAGCGCAAAGATGAACAAGTGTTGAGATGAACATGACCAACTGAGTATTATTCTTGAATTTTACTCCAGAAAGTAGTATCATGTTGACAATTTGGACGTTATTGATTTCTAGATAAATTAAATTATAAATCTTTAAAATTTATCCTTGAACTTGTTTAATTGAATTATTATATCATTGTCATCATCCTCATGTTTATATTCTGTTGAAAGTTATCTGTGGCCTGTAGTGCATAGATGGACTTGGTATGATTATGTCCAAGAATTATTCGGTATAATCATGACCGTAATATTACAAATGTTGTGGTAAAAGTCCTCATTGGCCCGTAGTGCATTGATGGACAATTTTTGGTATGATTATGGCCATGGATTCTCTTCGGCCAAGGGTACAAAGATGAATTGTTTTATGACATGATCATGACCGTTGATGAAAACACAATTATCTTTGGCCATAGTGCAGGGATGATTTGATGATGTGGATTATTTACTAAGCTGAATCTCAACAATAAAATTGATGATAAATCTTTTAAATCATAGAAGATAATAGGTTTTATGCTCTGCTTGACTCTTCTAATGGATTACATTTTTCGCTGCAGTTATTGATCTAAAACTTGTTGTCTATTATATTTTATCAGATTTTTCCCTGTTGAAGACTAATGATAATTTGTTGTACATTATCTTAGTCATAATATTTCTTACTGAGCTAGTTGAGCTCACCCTTTCTTTCACTGTTCTCTTCAAGAAATGAGAATATAGCTGGGACTATCGGGGAATGGATTGACGGTCCAGATGGTTGCATTAGTAGTCCTCACTATTCTGTGAAATAGTGTGATAATTGTAATGAGGACTCCTTTTGAGTTTGTATACTCTCTAGTAGACAATATTTGTATTCAAACTCACAGTATATACGTTGTCGTATTCTTCACGACAATTGTATTCCTGAAGTTGTATTTGTTTCTGTACCATGTTTTTGGCGACTCAGAATGGGTGATGTATACCTATTTTGGGGGCATCACAGTTGGTATCAGAGCTTAGGGATATGATCCCTGGCTGAGATATGAGACAAGAACTAGGAGGGGAGAGACGGAGAATTTCTTCGCTAGTATGACCTGACTAAGTTTATTTGGTATTTGTTTGGTCGGTCAGAATATAGGGATAATATGTTGCATGTCAATTAACCCCTGTTTTGTGACAGTATTTGAAAATGACATCCGAGAATGTTGAGAATAGCAACGGAGCACAGGAGACCGTTGGGTCACCACAAATCAATACTCAGGATAATGTGCATCAAGAAGGTAATAATCCTCAGGTGAACAATGGCACCGACCAAATGACGAATGACGGTACGTTTAGGAGCTTTTTAGAATTCATGCAACACCAAACGAGAGATACTCCTGTTCATAATGCAGGTGGAAACACTGGCAACCCACGGTTGGCCACCGCTAAGCAGTTCAAGGAGCTAGGACCACCGGAGTTTTTGGGAAGGCCAGAACCACTTAAGGCAGAGACATAGATAAAGCAGATCACCAAGATATTTGATATCTTGGAATGCTCAGAGGAGCAAAAGGTTCCTTTCGCCACCTTTATGTTGCGTGAAGAAGTAGATCATTGGTGGAAATCTGTAAAATGTACCCAGCATGACGCACTCAAGATGTCTTGGGAGAAGTTTCAAGAATTGTTCAACGACAAGTACTTTCCTGAAAGTATTCATCACATGAAGGAAGTGAAATTCATCAAGCTGGAGCAAAACAATATGACCGTGTCGTAGTACGAAGCTAAGTTTGCCTAGTTGTCCTGGTTTGCATCCCACTTAGTTGATAACGAGGAGAGAATGACGCGGATGATTCTAAGAGGTTTGAAACCTGAGATACGTCAATACCTAATTTCTTACAAACTGTGTTTATATTCAGATTGGAGCGTGATAACGAGTCAACCCAACTAAGAGAAAGCAGCTGGAAAAATGATAATACCAATGGTAGCAGTCATCGAAGTGGTGACAACAATCGTGGAGGAAATTATCATGCCAAGAATGGTAACCACTTCGGTGGTAATCATGGCCAAGATAATAGATGTGGAAATTTCAAGAAGAGGAGGTTCAATAATGATGGAAAGACAGCAACACCAGCACCCGTTTCAAAATAAAAAGAACGACCACCGGTCGTATGTTTCAAATGCGGATAAGAGGGACACATCCGTCCAAACTGTACGCAGCATTACAAACTGTGTTTCAATTGCAGAAGAGAAGGTCACCTAGCTCAATTTTGTCCTGTAGTGAAGTCAAGTCCAGCGGGAATAGTAATGCCAAAGGATGTCCCAGACAAGTCAAAGTCAGTAGTTTAAGTAAGAGCGTTTGTCGAGGAACCCGAACGAAGTTATCACGGGTAAGTTAATCATAAACTCTTGCAAAGTTTATACCTTATTCAATACCAGTTCTACATATTCTTTTATTTCTCCTACTTGCGCTCAACGTTTAAATTTGACCCCAGTATAAAACCCATTTCTAAAACCCTTAAAATATTTCTTCGCCTAAAACGAACTTATTATGCGCTGAAGACGTTCGCTCGAGCTGTTGAAGATTATGATTATACAATTTAATACCATCGTGGGAAAAGCGAACGTGGTAGCTGACGCATTGAGCAAAAGATCGCATGCATTTATGAGTGAGAATATACGAAGCTACATGAAGATAGCAAATATACGATTAGAACCGACTTTAAATCGATAAAGTTAAAGCCGCTCAAGCTACAGACTCAGAGCTGATGAATGTAAAGAAGAAGGTTCAAAATGGCGTTATTCTAGGAGCAAGAGTCGATGAAAAGAGGAAATCTCAACCCTCGATTTTATTGGTCTATTTGAAATCCTCAATCGAGTAGGAACTGTGACCTATAGACTCGTTTTAAACGCCAAGTATGTCGCGTGTTCATAACGTTTATTTCGTATCGATGTTACGTAAATATATGGATGATCCGAACCACGTTATTGATTAAGAACCGGACGAGATAGCGGAAGATTTAACATATAAGGATATACATGTTAAAACCTTGGATAAGAAGGAATATATTCTACGCTCAAAGGATATACCTCAAGAGTTAGAATCTGATGAGGTATCCCCATTTGTTCGGCATATCAGCTACGTACGTAAATTTTAGGGACGAAATTTCATAAGGAGAGGAGGTTGTAAGACCCCAACTTATTAATGAATAAAATCAAATTTCCTCTAATTATTATTGTGAATAATAAGGTGTCAATTTGATATAATATTTTGGTTATGGGTGAAATGTGCAAATTTTACAAAATAAACAAGTGGTTATAAACTATTCATTATTATCGGGGAATATTTGTTTGGTCATGGAATATTCTTTCTGTCGGGAAATATTCGTACGACGGCACAGCCATTTGTGGGCCCCATAACAGAATAAATGTCGAATGAAGAAAATGACAAGTATAAGTTGTTTATAAATACGGCGTAGTTGTTACCGTTAAAACTGTTGGAATACCCGATGGTTAAAATACAGTAATACGCGTGGTTGCACAGTAGCATACGATTTTGCACAACATTTTTTAATTATTGATCCTTACGTAAGAAGGCACTACTCAATAATTGTTATAGTAATTACTGTTTAATATTTTATTTTATTGATTCAATAATTGATGCATTGATATTTTATATTATTCTTGTTTCAACAATTGTTACTGCATAGTATTTCCCATTATCAGATCAATAATTCATATTATTTGAATAATATTATTAGATAGCATTATTGGCAATGTCTAAAAAGTTCTGTCTAAGGAGAGGTTTGGTCACCTAATTACGCGCCAGTAAGGACAAATCCTAATTGAAAACCCCCTCTTTCCTATGAACGACTTGGTTGTCATAATTGTGATTCTGTAATATTATTTGTGAATAATTAATTATTGATTTATATGATAAGGAAATATTTATTTGATGTGGATATAAATGATGGATTTATTTATGTGGTTATTATTGAAGGAATTAATGTTGAGGTATTTTATCAGTATTTCTGTCGGAATGGATGTATTAAAAATCAAATAAGTATTTTTCAGATATATTGCGTGAGTTATAACTTTTAATCCGACCGTTGGATCGTTGTGATTTTTGTATATATTATACATATATAAGTTGAGTATCTGTCCACAAATTTTGAACCATTAAAAATGAATGTATGATTTGTTATGAATTTTAAGAGGTGATTGATTTAGAAATTAGGTTTATAAATGATTTTGGTAGAAAATTCTAGAATTGAGTGGGCCCCACTTGTGGTTGGTGAAGAAATGTGCTGAATTTTATTTTAAATGTGGTGGGTGGCAATAGTAGCAGGTAAAGCCATCAGGTTGCAGATCAAGTCTGCTTCGACGTGCTAACATTTTCCTATAAATAGAGGGCTAAGTTAGAATTGAAAATCACAACAGAATTCATAAGTTTTCTCTCTTTCTCTCTCTATATTCTCGAGCATATTTTGTGAGTAGTTTGAAACTTTGAGAGTTGCTATTCAGTGCAAGTTTCTGTCAGCACTATATCCGAAATTCAGTCAAAAGTACGGTTATTCTGAGGTAAGGGGTATTGTTTATTTCACATTCTGAAGAGATATTATTTTTCGTATTCGAATGAATATTATTTCTGTTCAATATTCATAAGAAATTTTATTTCGTTCAATATTCGCGAGAAATATTATATTCGTTTAATATTCGTAATGAATAATATTTTCGTTTAATATTCGTAAGGGATGTTATTTTCTTCGTAAATGATATTATTTCTTTCAATATCATGCCGAAATATTGGTTTGAACTTTTTATCAAATTTGGAACTTTTTGTGTCGGGATTACTATTCACGTATACGGCACTATTCACGTATACGACACTATTCATGAATACGGTACTATTCACAGAAAAATAAAATTTTCTTCTTTTTATCCAATATGGCTATTATGGTTACTATCTTTGATTGTTTCCATGTTTTGATCATTATTTTTGAATTCTGCTTCGAAATTGGTTATTTCAGAGTATTATTGAACTTGGATAAACTGTAATACGAATCCCTAATATTTGTTCATTTATCTCACTAGATTCGTTTTTTTTAAGATATTTTTCATTATCCTCAGTCCTAAATGATGATATTACTGAATATCTTTGGCCTGTAGTGCAAAGATAAATGATTACCTGATGAATATTTTTGGCCCGTAGCACAAAGATGAACAGGTGTTGAGATGAACATGACCAACTGAGTATTATTCTTGAATTTTACTCCACAAAGTAGTATCATGATGACAATTTGAACGTTATTGATTTCTGGATAAATTAATTTATAAATCTTTAAAATTTATCCTTGAACTTGTTTAATTGAATTATTATATCATTGTCATCATCCTCATGTTTATATTCTGTTGAAAGTCATCTGTGGCCTGTAGTGCATAGATGGACTTGGTATGATTATGGCCAGGAATTATTCGGTATAATCATGACCGTAATGTTACAAATGATGTGGTAAACGTCCTCATTGGCCCGTAGTGCATTGATGGATAATTTTTGGTATGATTATAGCCATGGATTCTCTTCGGCCAAGGGTGCAAAGTTGAATTGTTTTATGGCATGATCATGATTGTTAATGAAAACACGATTATCTTTGGACGTAGTGCAGGGATGATTCGATGATGTGAATTATTTATTAAGCTGAATCTCAGCAATAAAATTGATGATAAATCTTTTAAATCATAGAAGATAGTAGGTTTTATGCTCTACTTGACTCTTCTAATGGATTGCTTTTTCCATTGCAGTTGTTGATCTAAAACTTGTTGTTTATTATATTTTATCAGAATTTTTCCTGTTGAAGACTAATGATAATTTGTTGTACATTATCTTAGTCATAATATTTTCTTACTGGGCTAGTTGAGCTCACCCTTTCTTTCACTGTTCTCTTCAGGAAATTAGAATATAGTTGGGACTAGTTGGGGAATGGATTGACGGTCCAGATGGTTGCATTAGTAGTCCTCACTATTCTGTGAAATAGTGTGATAATTGTAATGAGGACTCTTTTTGAGTTTGTATACTCTCTAGTAGACAGTTTTTGTATTCAAACTCACAGTACATGTGTTGTTGTATTCTGCACGACAATTGTATTACTGAAGTTGTATTTGTTTCTGCACCATGTTTTTGGCGACTCAAAATTGGTGATGTATACCTATTTTGGGGGCGTCACAAATATCATAGCATTTAAAATAGGAGTGTAATATGAACTAACTATTCAAGATAATGATTATCTTATATTTCCAAGATATATACATATAACTCACTTTTTGAAAGTAATCATATCTTTGCCAACACACTCCAACAACTTTTAATTTCCCAACATATGAATTCTTTCACACGTGTTACACAAATATTATAACATCAGAACACATGAAAAATTCAATTAATTCGGACAATACTTTTACGCATGCATATATAAATACTAACCGTATAAAATTAGTTCTCTTAATAACAATTAGCAATATATAAATTTCTTATGCACAAAATATTTAATCACATTTTAATGCACAAATATCATGTCCTAGAGGCTTGTATTGAAAAATTAAGTATTTGCAATGACCTTACATATTTTTCTTAAGACTCAAATCTTCAAAATCTTTTGACAATAATCTTTTCATCAACTTCCTGAGGTTTCACAATAAACAAATTAATCCATATAATCAAGTCATCATCAAAACAAAAAGGTTAGAATATTAAAAGTCAACACTGGCTCTCTCTCAAGGCTGACTGTGAGGATCATGTCAGCAGATGTTATCAGTGCCAAGTTCATAGGAATGCTATCCACGCCCCTCTGAGGGAGCTCCACAATATAAGTTCGCCTTGGCCCTTCTCAATGTGGGGAATGGACGTGATCGGACCCATCGAGCCCAAAGCCAGTAATGGGCATCGGTTTATCTTCACCATGATTGACTACTTCACCAAATGGGTAGAAGCAGCCTCCTTCCCCAGGGTTACCAAAGAAGTCATCATTGCTTTCATCAGAAATAATGTCATCTGTCAATATGGACAACCAGAGGTAATTGTGTCAGACAATGCTAAGAACTTCAACAACAAAATGGTGGAAGAGTTGTGCAGTAAATTCCACATCAAACATCTCAACTCGATCATCTACCGTCCAAAGATGAATGATGTCTGCCAACTACAAAGGATGGCCTGACTGATTGCCTATTACTCTGTCAGCCTACAGAACATCAGTGCGCATTTCCATTGAGGCAACCCCCTACGCATTAACCTATAGGATGGAAGCAGTGCTCCCCATAGAAGTGGAAATGGAATCCCTCAGAGTGTTGATATACGCTCAGCTGGATGAGGACCAATGGGTACAAGATAGGTATCACCAATTGTCTCTAATAGATGAAAGGCGTGTCGCTGCGATCTTCCACGGTCAGTTATATCAACAAAGGATCGCCAGGTCCTATAACAGAAAAGTTCAGCTATGGCAGTTTAAACAACATGACTTGGTTTTGAAGAATATCATTGACAACCAAGATTAGTCTAAGAGAAAATTCACCCCTAACTGGGAAGGCCCATTTATTGTCAAGGAGGTATTGACCTCGAACACCGTGAAACGGTACTATGTCTGAAGTTACCATCAAGCAAACATCCTGGTTTTGTATCATAAGATCCCCAGTCATTTCAAGTTTTTAACCTTTCACTACATACAACTTCTCTTCACACTCATCTGCCCCATTAGAGACAAGCACATTATCTAACCAATAGCCTGGTTTTTGGATCACCAGATCCTTTCTCTCTACTTGGTTTTGAACCCTTACTCAACTTCGGTTATCCCACCAGGGATTGAACCTTTTCACACTTGCAGTTTTACCCCACTAGAGATAAGACTTTTCACACCCGCAGTTTATCTTATACATGGGATTAAACTTTCTCACCTACAGTTTGTCCTGAAGACGGGATCAAACTTTTCATTAGCTGCAAGTCGTCCTGAACACGGGCCGAACTACGCCGACCTGATCTCCTTAATACACGGGAGTACGTAGGCAACCATATTTTATATAGCCTGGTCGCAATAAAACAAAAACAACAAAAACATTTCTACACCCTTCTCATTACAAAAACGAAAACAATAAAAAGCATTCCTACACCCTTTTTGCCACATACAGCATTGAACCTCTTACACTAGGTTCGAACTATGCAGACCCGATCTCCTCTTCAACAGGAATATGTAGGCAGCCATTAATGGTTCGGTCTAACCCCCTACCAAAACACAAACACTTTTCAACTGTACTGGGATCATCTTTTAATACACTACATTTCATCGACTTCAGACCAAAGGGATGGAACTAACTGACCTCCCCATGTAAATGGGAGACTCAACGACCATCTAAGGTATGGTTGTGCCTCAAAGAGAAATACCAATCCATAAGAGATGGAACTAACTGGGCTCCTCTTAAATAGGAGTATTGGCAACCATCTGTGGTGCGGTCAACCTCAGAGAGGAAAGCCACATTTCTCTTCATATTTCCATACAGAAACCAGTCCCAAGACACCAAAGATGGTAGGGGAACACATACAGATCAACGATCCATTCTAAAATATCCTTAGACAACTCAATGTCCTTCCATAAAGAAGGAATTAATAATATATCAAGATCATAAGCCCTGAAGAAACAGGCAAATATCAAGCAAGCAACAAGGCATAACTAAAAAGGGAAGTGATCAAAAATATATTTCCCTGCAATATATAATGTTTTTTGATATATACAATATGAACTGTACATGACAAAATGGCTAAGCTAGTCTGTGCAGGAAAATATAAGCCCATCTATAAATTAGTGTATATGTGAGCTATCAAGCCCAACATGGCATCTCTCTCAGAAGAAGGAGGTAACGCTGTAGTCTCCTGTACAAGGGTATCCACACGAGCTAATAGATCTACAGCCATCTGCATGGTGACCCTGTACTCATCAATGTACGTGCTCATCTCTGCAATCATGGCAGTGGTAAGGGACCTCGCTGTAGTACTATCTGTGACGGCTACATCCCGGGCAGATATGACGTTATCCCTCTCGACTATCACGGTATCTCTAGCTGATCTGACCTCATCCCGCTCAGCAATAACGACATCTCTATGTGCTAATGCCTCATCTCTCTCTAACAGAGCTGTATCTCTCCCATCAAGGGCTATCAACATCAAGGCTCTAGCCTGATCTCTCTCGAAGGTCATCAGATGAAGACTCTGCTCAAATTACTGTGCTTAATGCTGGATCACAACAGTGCTAGTACTTGGAGAATCTAAAAGAGCTGTCGACAACCTAGTGAATGGCTCCTCCTCGGTGGGAGAATCAATGTCCTCCATGGGCTCTCTATCATCTGAATCAATACTCGACATTGTGGTTACTGCCACAGCCGATGAAGTCTCTGTCTCCATCCACGCAGAATACTCTGGCAAATAGCCCGGATGGCTAGCAAAAAAATCAGCTATCTCACGTTGATCCCAACAGGCATACACCCTAGATCGGTCCTCTGTTGATAGATAGTGAGAGGCCAAACACTGACCTAATGCCCCATCAAAAGGATGGAAGTCCTGGAACTGGTCAAACTGCGACATCACGGCCAAGGGGCGGTAGGTAGTCATGCCCCTCAAACCAGTCAGAGGGAGATAATCCATGCTCGAAGCATGAGAAATGAAGCTATAGGGTGAGCTGAGCCCTGAGCACGACAAGATGCTAAACGGATCTCTGATCCCTGCCAAATATACCGACCAAGACATAGCGTCTGTACACTCTGATGGCTGAAAGAAGTAAGACATGGCTATATCATGGGTAAAGCAGTACCCGTGTCGGCGGAAAGTACCAATCGGTCTCAAGTGTGATATAAACCACACGTATAACATAACCGAACTGCCTGTAAATACCCCTGCAGGGTAGGTGCTATAAAACATGGCCGACCTAAGCGTCTCCACCACAATCATCGGAATGATGGTATGACCCTCTCTGAGAGCTCTCACTGCCATGATAACACTGATGTCCAGCTCATCCATATATCGTGGCATGTACACATAAACCACTATCCACGTCACAAATACACCCACTTTGGCCAAATGCCACTGATCCTCTGGTGTGGTGAAATCCCCAGAATACCGTGCGTAAGTGTCCAATGAGCCAAACCTATCTATCAGGAAACGCTAGGATAATACATGACCGGATGTAATCTCATCCTCTACTACTCTACGCCGTAACCTGGTTAGGGTCATGAAATGTCGGCGTATATCTCTGATAGCCATATGAGCGCAAGGTTTATCTAAGGGTAAAGCCGTCAACCGCTCGTACTCCTCTAATGTAGGAGTCAACTCCTGGGTATTAAATCGGAAAACTTGTCTCTCCGGTATCCAATGCTCCAGCATACCCTCCACAAAACATACGACTCCCCTGAGTGGGGCCCACCCCTCCATCTTGGTTTAGTTCGAGTTACAAAGGAGTTCTCACAAGCTGAAAAGGTCAAATCAGGGATAAAAATGCTACGCGATTGAGCAGAATAGC
Organism: Panax notoginseng; assembly: GCA_016801055.1. Lineage (NCBI taxonomy): Eukaryota > Viridiplantae > Streptophyta > Magnoliopsida > Apiales > Araliaceae > Panax > Panax notoginseng. The sequence continues at coordinate 52,519,202 of CM029017.1, forward strand.
CTGAAATCCTAGTTTTTCTGGGCCAAACTGTGGCTTTCATATCATTCATTGGTATTCGCCCAAACACAGGGTATACTATACCGATGATCTTAGTAGTTGCAAATCACATTCGACAATACCTCACAGAGGTCCAATGCCATCAGTATGGGTCGCAACTCCAAAGTACACATCCCCGACGGGGGCATCACGCATTCTAAAGAAAACATCTTCGGTGGGGGTATCACGCGTTAAATGTGATGAAGAACACATCCCCGGCGGGGGTATCATGCGTTTACATGTGGCAAAGAACACATCCCCGGTGGGGGTATCATGCGTTTACATGTGGCGAAGAACACATCCCCGACGGGGGTATCATGCGTTTACATGTGGCGAAGTACACATCCCTGGCGGGGGGGGGGGTATCACATATTTTCATCTATAAACTACAGTTCCCCGACGGGGGTATCACGCATTTCATCCATTGATGCACATGTCAATGAAGGTCAAACAACCTTGACATCACTTCAGCCGTTGGCAAGTAAATCCAACGAAGCGTCGGAAGCCATCTGATGATTTCAGCCGTTGAGACACACGTCAGTGAAGATCAAGCAGTTTCCCCGGCGGGGGCATCACGTATTCTAAAATACAGTTTCCCCGACGGGGGTATCACTCATTTGCATCTGTCCAAATACAGATCCCCGATGGAGGTATCACACGTTTCATCCGTTGATGCACATGTCAATGAAGGTCAAGCAACCTTGACGTTATTTCAGCTGATGGTAGTTAAACCCATCGAAGCGTCAAAAGCTATCCAATGATTTCATCCATTGATGCACATATCAACGAAGGTCAAGCAACCTTGATGTTATTTCAGCCGATGGCAGTTAAACCCATCGAAGCGTCGGAAGCCATCCGATGATTTCATCAGTTGATGCACACGTCAACAAAGGTCTAGCAACCTTGGCATTTATCCCCAGCAGGGATTTCATCTGTTGATGTACATTTCAGTGAGGGTCAGGCAATCCTGACAACACAAACTGTTGGTAGTAACTCCAACAGATCATCCTCATCAGGGAGGACCGATGATGGAATATGTTATACACGTCCTCAAACAGAAAAATGCATCCCCACAGAGTCTCTTGTACATGAGAGATACGTCTGTTCCCGGTAGAAGTCAAGGGGAATCGACAATCATCCCACCATGTTGGAGAACAATCCAACAAACCACATGCATTTGCATCATGCTGATGTACATTGCATTATGATTATCTTGTTACATTTCAAGTGTCTAGTATTCTTTATCCTATTCATGTCATTGCATTGTATGAATATGATAAAGAAGGGCCTCTATAGACACTCGAAAGTTTCTGCATAACTGTCACTAACATTATAGGAGGTTAGAATCGTCTTTCAGAGATAACCCTGGAAGACAGCTCAGTTCAATCCAGGAGACAACCTTGGGATATTCAGTATTACCATCTCGAAGATAACCCCGAGACATCCAGCTCAGACCCGAAAATACCACCGGAAGTTTTAACCTCAACCCCGGAAACAACACCGGGAGTTTCAGTTTCAACCTCGGAGATAACTCCGAGGAATGCAGTTTAAATACCAGAAATCACATCGGAGAAGTATGTGTCATCTCGGAGATTGTAACATTCCATAATTTTAAAGTGTGATATTAAATATTTATTGATTTATTTAAGTATTTAATGGATATGTTATTGTTGAATAAATAAATGATTTGTTTGAGTTGTGATTCTGAGGACAGAATCCTTGTAAGGAGGGAATGATGTAACATTCCATAATTTTAAAGTGTGATATTAAATATTTATTGATTTATTTAAGTATTTAATGGATATGTTATTGTTGAATAAATAAATGATTTGTTTGAGTTGTGATTCTGAGGACAGAATCCTTGTAAGGAGGGAATGATGTAACATTCCATAATTTTAAAGTGTGATATTAAATATTTATTGATTTATTTAAGTATTTAATGGATATGTTATTGTTGAATAAATAATTGTTCAATTTGAGTGATGTGGTTTATTTAATTATTTGTTGAATAAATAATTAAATATTAAATATTAAATATTTATTGGTAATATTAAATATTTATTGAATTATATGGCAATTTGAGTTGATGTGATTTAATTAATTATTTGTTGAGTAAATAATTAAGGAGCTAAATAAATTAATTATTATGAGATTTTATAATAATGGAGCTTAATTTAATAAGCTAGAGAGCTTATAATGATTTTAAATAAATAATAATATTTAAATGAGAAATTATAATTTGAAATATTAGTTGATTAAATGAAATTATAATTGTAAAAAAAAATTATAATTGTTTATGTGTTAAAGTAATTTAATAGATTAATGCTTAATTGATTTATTAATTTAATAAAGGTGTGACTAATAACCTTGTTATAAAGGAGTTATTAAAATAAATTAAAAATGGTTTAATTTAGTTTTGTCAAACATGACTTATTGTATAATAAGTCTTTAATCTAATAGTGTTTTAGCAAACAAGGTATAAGGATTAATCCATTTGTTTTAATTCAATTTACCAAACAAGGAGTAAGGATTAATGGGTTATTTTATTTAGACTAGCCAAACAAGCCTTATGGCTTTTAAATTTCAAAACTTATATAACTGATATATTTATATCAGTACTTATATTATATAATTAATATATATTATTACTATATACGTTATATTTTATAGTACGTATGTTAGAGTTAGGGACTCAGTTGAACTTTACAGAGAGAAAAGAAGAAGAAGAAAGAAATACAGAGAGAAAACTAGAGAGAATTGAGAGATATTTTAACAGGTTTTGGAGAAAAGCTTGACAATCAAAGAAGATAATATCATCATCTTCCTAATCCAAGGTAGGAGCTCCATCTTTTTCTTTAAAAAAAAATTTAGTTTTCTTCTAAAAAGTTCTCTGTGATTTTTATAAAAGATAAATTGTTGTTATGTTTATAATTTGGCATGATTATTGATTATATGGTTGTTTTATGATTTATATATGATTATAAGATATATTAGTTCATGTATGTATGTATTTTATGAAAAAATTATTTTACAGAGAGTTTTTATGAATGAGTATGGCTTTAGTTAAAATAGAAATTAAGGTGTAATTAGTTGTTGTATTGATAAATTGATTATAAGAATTGCTAGAGTATGTAACATCATAATCATGATGCTTAGAATTTACTGTTTTGGTTGAATAACAAAATCACAGTATTGATTTTCATGGAAGATATTAAAAATGGAGTTTTTGACAAAAATATTGAAATTGGGTGTTGGATATTTGATGTTTGTGTTGATTTATGAGTAAAAATATGTTAGAAGTCTTTACTATATGTTTATATGAAGTTTATATATAAAATAGAGTGTAACTAGTCTATTAGATTCGAGCTTTTTGGCCAATTTGGCTTTTTCTTTCATGGTTGCCGAAGCTGTCAGTCGACGCTGACAGTTCGCGCCGCGCCGCGGCCCAGCAGTTCATTGCTGGCGCCGCAGCGCCATCACCATGACGTAAGCGACCTGTTGCACAATCACTGCGCCGCAGCGCTGGCTCATAGTATAATCGCTGCGCCGCAGCGCCGACTCAGCGCCGCAGCGCGAGCCACAGTACAAACTGTGGCGCCGCGGCGCGGCTTGGCAGAACTATCTGACAGTTTTGTTTAAATGTTCAAAACTTGAAAATAAATGTTGTGTTTATCATAATAATGTTAAATGATAATTTTAGTATTATTAGACTATGAACTATCATGTTATTAAGTATTATCTACTTGAAAAATAATTGATTATGTGAATGGGTAATTCAACCCATATGATGAATGTAATTGTTTATATAAATGTACAATGTTGGTTAGGACTAATTATGTCAATATGACATATGTTTAGGGTATCAATTCAAGTGGTAAAAGTGTAGCTTGTGCTAAAGGCAAGTTTCCTAAACCTACCTTTTACATTGAGCAAGTTTCTAAGCCTTAACTTTTGATATTTAGCAAGTTCTTTATTGTATAAGTTTTCTAATCATTGGTGTTATTGAACTAATTATTGTTTCAATTTCGATTATCATATAATGGTGTAAATTTATTTGGAGCAAGTTATTCTTGTACTTAACTTGTGGTTTAGCATGTACAATTAAATACATGTTGTAGATGTTTATTATTCAATTAACCTTGTCTTATTATTGTTCAAGCAAGGTAGGTTATAATTATTTAAATTGTATGCTATTAGATTATCCCTAAAGCATGATGTCAATTTATAAACACCAATTAAACTATGATTATTCCATAGTATACAGTTATGTCGTTTGTAATCAACTAAACCTTAGTTGATTACCGTTGAATTCTAAATTACCCCATGATGTATCCAAACCAAACTCACTTTGGTACGGACTTGTATTCTAAATACTGAGAAGAACAGCTCTTTTATAAGAGGTTACGCTTAGCGTTGAAATGATTGCGCACAATACATTGTACGAAGGGTTGATCCCCCTAAGTACGTGAAGTCCTTATAGTCTTATGACTGTTAAAGTTTAAGTTGAAAAATTACTTATAACTGTAGACATGATTCATGGTCATTAGACCCTCAGTAAAGGTTAAAGCTTTCCAAAAGTTAATAGAATATATTGTTAAATTCTATTGAGCTTAATGTTGACAAATGATGTAAAAGTTTAATGATTTAATTATTGTTATTTCGAGTGGGCCTTGTTTGCTCACTCTTACCTGTAAAATTTCTTACAGCTAAGGTTGAAACTGGTGATGTACCTAGTACCAGTAAAGGGAAAGGAAAGACGAAGCAATGCTGAAGACTTGTAATAATTGAATAGCTTATTTTCAGACTTGGTTTAAAGATTGTAATGAAGTTTATTTTAATTTTCCACATGAATGATTGTTTATAAAGGTTAGATAACCTGGGAGATTTATTTAAGTTTAATCCTGTATGGGCAGGTTTTGTTTATTTAATTTTATTATAATTGGGTAGTTAGAAATGAATGTTTTGATTACGTGAACACCAAATCTTGAGGAAATGAAGTACCAGGATTTGGTGGTGTCACAGAGATAACCCTGAGATACTCAGTCTCAGCCCCGAAAACACCACCGGGAAAGAAAGTATCAACCTCGGAGATAATCTTGAGGCATACAGTTGCAGTTCTGGAGATAACCCCGAAAATGCTTGTTTTAAACCCATGCAAACATCTTCAGAACACTCGGTAAAAGCCCTGAGGAACTCATTTCACAAGCCCGAAGATAACCCTGGGAAGTCAAGAACATCTCAAAAATAACACTGAGGATGGTCAACACCTACAGCAGTCCAATCTCAGAGATAACCCTGAGCAACGACCGCTAAAATAGGTCAAATCGGAGATAACCCCGGTGAAGGGCATGACCGTTATTTTGCCATCCCAATCCCACATCGTGCCGTCTCAACAATAATATACATACATTCTACACAGCAATGTCCTATAAGAACTAAGGAGCGCCAATCCCGAGTGACTACTGCACAAGACAGCACACCGGATAGAATTTGAAGCTTGAAGACTTAGGGCATGGTCCCATCTTCCTGACTTCGTACAACCTCTAATCCCATATCATTGTGTAGCTCTAGACAACAACATGCCGAAAAAGGTCTTATACACCTCGATCGGATGTCCGGATTGAAGTTCTGAAAGTTCGAGCGAACATCACGTGGCATGCGTACACGTACTTCGAGACCACAGGACCCGCGGAATCCGGGGCACCTCGGGCAGCCGCAGGTACACCTGCGGCTCCCCTTTATAAATAGAGGGCTTGGGGCAGCCATTTTGCATAGAAAAAAGGCGAGGAAGCCCTGTAAAATTTGCTCTGTACACACCCTAAGCTGAGTGCTTTCTCATTTTAAACACTTGTAAGCTCATATATAGCTACTTTTCTACCGACGGGAGCTGAGTATTCATCCCTTTTAAGTTATATAAGTCTTCTTTGGTTGTCCACTGTGAGCCTTCTTACACACTTTAAAGCCTTTCTCTTCATCTTTGCACACACTGTTCTTCACGTTGAGAGTCGTGTTGCGTGTGTTTGCCCGGACTTCGGTCCGTGGCTTTTATTTCTTTTTGTATATATATATATATATATATATATATATATATATATATATATATATATATATATATATGGACTAACATTATCGAATTATGCCTCGATTGAGCATGGACTCACGTCTGGAGCGTTTATTTGCTTTCATATATATATATATATATATATATATATATATATATATATATATATATATATATATATATATACAAAAGCATATGTAAATAAAGCGGATGTAAAGCCTGGATTTTACATCCAGAGCGTTTACTGCTTTTGTATATATATATATATATATATATATATATTTACATTTCATCCCGCCTGGAGTTTACTTCATGGCGGTTGATCGTTTTTACTGCTTTCTTTACATTTCGTCCCGCCTGGAGTTTACTTCATGGCGGTTGATCGTTTTTACTTCTTTCTTTACATTTCGCCCTGCTTGGAGTTTACTTCATGGCGGTTGATCGTTTTTACAGCTTTATTTACATTTTTGATTCCCCATGGAGGTGCTTCGTGGTGGTTGATCATGTCTCTATATATATATTTACCGCTTTTATATATTTACATTTTCAATCCCCCATGGAGGTGCTTCGTGGTTGGTGATCATGTCTGTATATATATATTTACAACTTATATATATATAACTGCTTACAACTGTCATATAAATTGCTACATCATGTTAGCCTATGAATCATGTGATCACATATTCAGTCTACTGAATCTAGATTCGGTCCCCATGATTGACATTTTCAGTTGTAAACAGCTTGTAAATTATTCACGGTATTTGGATTTCCTCAGATGGTTTTCATGCCCATGAGGAATTCGGCACTACTTTGTACATTATTTTCTCGAAGATGCTTTGCATCTCAAAAATAAAAGTAATCAAGCCGAACATCTTAATAAAATGGAAGTATCAAAAGGTCTCAATTACTATTGAGCATAAGGGTTTGAAAAACCTATTTTACAAAATATCACTGCTATATCTTGTTTAAAACCGAATTTTTACATAAATTTAAACCATGTGTATATAGGTACGAATGAGGTCTCGCCCTCCTTCCAAATAACAGCACATTGACCTACACACACACACACATTCACATAACAGTTTCTTGAAAAGTGGCGGTCACCGTGGTAACACGGATGTCGGTGGGTGCCTAACACCTTCCCTTCGCATAATCAAGCCTCTGGATCCTAATGAATCTCGATTTCACAGACCCGTTGCTCAGTATCACATCACTGGATTAATGTACAATGTAAGACCCCAACTTTTATAAATAAAGTTGAATTTTCTATAAATATCATTTTTGAATATTATGGAGTTAATTTGATATAATGTTATAGTTGTGGGTAATATTTATAAATTTTACAAAGTACGCAAGTTGTTATATAATATTCGATTGGTCGGGGAATATTCGTTTTACCAGGGAATATTCGTACAACGGCACAATTATTTGTGGACCCCACAACGGAATTATTGTCGGATTGAGAAAACGACAAAAATATTTTATTAAAAAATAATGCCGGAAGTTTTACCATTGATACAGTTGAACTACTCGGTAGTAAAAGTACAGTAATACGTGTGGTTGCATAGTAGCACACGGTATTGATTATTAATGCTTATATAAGAAGTCACTCAGTTTGATTCAATTATTGTCAGTTAATAATATGAATTATTTAGCGATAATAAAGTTTTATTTTATTCGTATTATTAACGTAATAAAACAGAAACATCTTTTATATAAAACAGAATACTTTATTAAAGTTATTCTATAAATAGAATATATTATATTTTATTTAAAAGATTTTTCTTTAAATATGGACCGTCAGATTAAAGTAAATCAATCTGGACCGTTCATGGATTAGTTACTATGCAATCCATTCTTCTATAAATAACAGCTCATTCCTTCATTATTTTTTACGAATTCACTGAACTCTAGAGAGAGAAACTATAGAGAGAGAGAAGAAAAGTATTCCGCTACTTAAAATTTGGAGGCATTACTTGTATGGGGAGAAGGTGGAGATCTTTACGGATCATAAAAGCCTCAAATATTTCTTCACTCAAAAGGAACTCAACATGCGACAACGACGTTGGCTTGAATTGTTGAAAGATTATGATCATACCATTCAATACCATCCTGGAAAAGCGAACGTGGTAGCTGACGCATTGAGTAGAAGATCATATGCAAGTACGAGTGCGATATTGTCAACACAAAGGCCCATTTTGTGTGACTTGTAAAGGATGGAGATAGAGTTAAAGACTCCAGGGACCCATGTGATGATGGAGAATATACGAGTAGAACCAACTTTAATCGATAAAGTTAAAGCTGCTCAAGCTACAGACCTGGAGCTGAGGCGTATAAGGAAGAAAGTGCAAGAAGGTGCTATGCCGGAAGTAAGAATCGATGAAGAAGGAATACTTCGAGTCAACTCCAGACTTTGTGTTCCAAACAACCCTGATTTAAAGTATGAAATCATGATGGAGGCGCACAACACACCGTTTGCAATCCATCCTGGAAGTACTAAAATGTATCATGATCTTCGTCATATATTTTGGTGGAGTAATATGAAGAGAGAGATAGCTCCGTTTATCTCAAGGTGTCTAACTTGTCAACGAGTCAAAGCGGAGCATCAAGTACCAAAAGGTCCATTGCAACCACTTGAAATTCCAGAATGGAAGTGGGAGCACAATACCATGGATTTCGTTACCGGTCTTCCTAAGGTTTCTCAAGGTATAGATGCGATTTGGGTCATTGTTGATAGATTGACCAAGTCTACTCATTTCTTACCGATACGAGAAACCTATACACTTGAACGTCTTGCTCGTATGTACATAAATGAGATTGTAAGACTGCATGGTATGCCAGTATCCATAGTTTCTGATCGAGACCCAAGATTCACTTCACGATTTTGGGTTAGTTTACAAAAAGCTATGGGCACGGATTTACGATTTAGTTTGGCATATCATCCTCAAACGGACGGATAATTAGAGAGGACTATTCAAACTCTTGAAGATCTATTAAGACTCTGTGTCCTTGATCAAGGGAAATTGGGACAAGTTCTTACCATTGGTGGAGTTTTCCTACAATAACAGTTATCAAGCAAGTATTGGCATGGCTCCATTCGAAGCATTGTATGGAAAAAAATATCGTTCTCCAGTATGATGGGATGAGGTGGGTGAAGCAACGTTGTTGGGACCGGAGTTGGTACGTATGACTACAGAAAAGATTCAAATGATCCGACAACGTATAAAAACCTCACAAGAACGACAAAAGAGTTATGCTGATCTTCATCGAAAGGACGTGGAATTTGATATAGGAGATCATGTGTTCTTACGAGTTACTCCATGGAAAGGAGTTACGAGATTTGGAAAGAGAGGAAAGCTCAATCCTCGATTCATCAGTCCATTTTTAATCCTCGATCGAGTAGGAACTGTGGCTTATAGACTCGCTTTACCGCCAAGTATGTCTCGTGTTCATAACGTTTTTTACATAACCATGTTACGTAAATATGTGGAAAACCCGAACCACATTATTGAGTTAAAACCGGACGAAATAGCAGAAGATTTGACGTATGAAGAAGTTCTTGTTCAAATCTTGGATAAGAAGGAACATATTCTACGCTCCAAGGTTATACCTCAAGTCAAAGTTTTGTGGAGAAACCACGATATTGAGGAAATGACTTGGGAGTTAGAATCTGAAATGAAATCAAGGTATCCTTACCTCTTCGACATACCAGGTACGTACCCTAATTTCGAGGGTAAAATTTCATAAGAATGGGAGGTTGTAAGACCCCAACTTTTATAAATAAAGTTGAATTTTCTATAAATATCATTTTTGAATATTATGGAGTTAATTTGATATAATGTTATAGTTGTGGGTAATATTTATAAATTTTACAAAGTACGCAAGTTGTTATATAATATTCGATTGGTCGGAAAATATTCATTTTAACAGGGAATATTCGTACAACGGCACAATCATTGGTGGACTCCACAACGGAATTATTGTCGAATTGAGAAAACGACAAAAATATTTTATTAAAAAATAACGGCGGAAGTTTTACCATTGATACTGTTGAACTACTCGGTAGTAAAAGTACAGTAATACGTGTGGTTGCATAGTAGCACACGGTATTGATTATTGATGCTTATGTGAGAAGTCACTCAGTTTGATTCAATTATTGTCAGTTAATAATATGAATTATTTAGCGATAATGAAGTTTTGTTTTATTCGTATTATTAATGTAATAAAACAGAAACATCTTTTTATATAAAAACAGAATACTTTATTAAAGTTATTCTATAAATAGAATATATTATATTTTATTTAAAAGATTTTTCTTTAAATATGGACCGTCAGATTAAAGTAAATCAATCTGGACCGTTCATGGATTAGTTACTATGCAGTCCATTCTTCTATAAATAGCAGCTCATTCCTTCATTATTTCTTATTAATTCACTGAACTCTAGAGAGAGAAACTATAGAGAGAGAGAGAAGAAAAGTATTCCGCTACTTAACTACTTTTTTATTTCAGTTCTTCTTTAAAAATGGTAAAGGGTGTTATTCTTTCTTATTCATGAAGAGAACTATTGTTATTCCATTTCTTATTATTATGTTGGAATAACCTGTATACGCGGTTTACCCTATACATGGTGACATTCTTTTATTATTCTGTTGGAACATCCTGTCTGTGTGTTTTACACCGGACCTGGTTCCATTTTTATTATTATTCTGTTGGAACATCCTGTCTGTGTATTTTACACCGGACCTGGTTCCGTCTTATTATTATTCTGTTGGAACATCATGTCTGTGTGTTTTACACCGGACCTGGTTCCATTATTTATTATTCTGTCGGAATATTCTGTCTATGCGTTTACGTCGGACCTGGTTCCATTATTTATTATTCTGTCGGAATATCATGTCTGTGCGTTTACGTCGGACCTGGTTCCATTATTTATTATTCTATTGGAATAACCTATCTGTGCGGTCTATCGCATGTCGGGTGATTTCTTTTGTTATTCCATTCTTTATTATACTCAGTTGGTTAAGTTTTAACTTCTATACTCCATGAAATTAGTAGAACATCCTTGATAATTGCGGTTCATCCAGTATCTTTTTATGAAAATATTCTTCTAAGCATTCTTGAATTTTACTCCACAAAGCAGTATCATGTTGACAATTTGGACGTTGTTAATTCTTGGATAAATTAATTATTGAACTTGTTTTATTGAATTCTTATATCATTGTCATCATCCTCATGTTTATAAAATGTTGAAAGTCATCTGTGGCCTGTAGTGGATAGATGGACTTGGTATGATTATGACCAGGGATTATTCGATATAATCATGACCGTAATGTTACAAATGATGTGGTAAAAGTCCTCATTGGCCCGTAGTGCATTGATGGACAGTTGTTCGCATGATCATGACCATTAATGAGTACACAAATATTTTTGGCCCGTAGTGCATGGATAATTGTGGTCGTGATACTAAAGAATATCCTTGGCCGTAGTGCAGGGGTAATTCGATGATGTGGATTATTTTATTAAGCTGAGTCCCAGCGATAACAGTGTTGAAAAACCTTTTAAATCATAGAAGATAGTAGATTTTATTCTCTACTTGACTCTTTTAATGGATTGCTTGTTCCGCTGCAGTTAAACTTGATGTTCATTATATTTTATCAGTTTAACACTGTTGAAGGCTAATGATAATTTATTCTGCATTATCTTAGTCATAATATTTCTTACTGGGCTTGTTGAGCTCACCCTTTCTTTCACTGTTCTCTTCAGGAAATGAGAATATAGCTAGGATGAGTCGGGGAACGGAGTGATGGACCAGATGATAGTATTAGTAGTCCTCACTATTCTATTAAATAATGTGACAATAATTGTAATGAGGACTCTTTTTGAGTTTGTATAGTCTCTAGTAGACAATAATTGTATTCAAACTCACAGTTATGTTTTGTCGTATTGTACACGACAGTTGTATTAGTAAGTTGTATTTGTATTCTGTACCATGTATCTGACGACCCAAGATGGGTGATGTATACCTAATTTTGGGGGCGTCACATGCAAACCTTTTCTCGGTTGTGTTGGTACAACCATTTAAAAAACCAACTGGCGACTCTTACAGTCAAATCGTCGACATATATATGTCGGACCTTTTCATAACTTGCTTTTTCAAACAAATCTCACCTAACATGAGAACACCAAAGAACAAGAACAGAAAAGGAACAAATAAAAATCCCAACGTCGACAAATAGTACTCGTGAATAGTACCATATTCGTGAATAGTATCGTATGCGTGAATAGTAACCTCGACATGAAAAGGTAAAAATTTTATAATAAAATTCATACCAATATTTCGGTATAATGATATTGAAAGAATTAACATCATTTACGAAGAAAATAACATCCCTTACCTCAAAAGAATTATACTTCTGGCTGAAATATTGGATATAATGTTGAAGGAAACTTGCATTGAATAGCAACACTCAAGATATCTAAATACACATAAAAATACGCTCGATATTATAGAGAAAGAAAACTTCAGATTCTGGTGTGATTTTCAATTCTAACTAAGCACCCTATTTATAGGAAAATGGTTGCACACCACTTCTGACAATTTTACGTACGGAGGATTATTTGCAGCACACCACATTTGAATCCACACTTTGAAATTTCTCAGCACACCAACAAGGATAAGAGTGGGGCCCACCCATTCTAGAAAATCTCTACCAAAATGTTTTAAATTTAACCAATATTCAAAAACTTCAATAATTCAAAATAAATAGCCCTTTTATCAGAAAAATACGAATTTTATGTCCATTCCATAGGAAATTTAATTCTCTACAACTTTGTTGAAGAAAGTTTTTCCAAATTCCAAATAAAAATGACCGAAATCCACATACGGATGATTGTTAATACCTCCATTTCGACAAAATACTGATAAAACACCTCAGCATTAATTCCTTCATTTACATCTATATAAAATAAATATTTTCTTATCATATAAATCAATAATTAATTATTCACAAATATTATTACAGAATCACAATAATGACAACCGATCCCAGGAAAAAGGGGGCTTTCCGATAAGGATTTCTCCTTACTGACGCGCAATTAGGTAGCCAAACCCCTTTCCTAGATAGAACTTCCTTAGACATTGTCAATAATACAATCTAATAATATTATTCAAATAATATGAATTATTGATCTAATAATGGGAAATACTGTACAGTGACAATTATTGAAACAACAATAATATAAAATATCAACGTAGCAATTATTGAATCAATAAAATAAAATATTGAACAGTAATTACTGTAGAAATTATTGAGTAGTGTCTTCTTACGTAAGAATCAATAATCCAAAAATATTGTGCAATATCGTGTGCTACTGTACAACCACGCGTATTATTGTATTTTAACCATTGGGTATTCCAACAGTGTTAACAGTAATAACTACGCCATTATTTATAAAAAAGAAACTCATACTTGTCGTTTTCTTTATCCGATAATTTTTCGTTATGGGGCCACAAATGGCTGCGCCATCGTACGAATATTCCCTTACAGCAAGAATATTCCATGACCAAACGAATATTTTTCGACAACAATGAATATTTTACAACCACTTGCTTAGTTAAAATATTTGCGCATTTATCCATAACTAACCACATTAATCAAATCCACCCATTACTATTTCAAAATAATGAATAGAGGAAATTCAATTTTATTTATAAAAAGTTGGGGTCTTACATCTTACCTACGGATGACTTTGCCGCATACACCTTTTGAAAACAAGCTTTCCACAACTAACTTGTTTACTTCCATCATTTATCACATGTTATTTGAAATAAAAGAATTCAAATTCAATTTGCTCTCTTTCTCCTTATTTTATTCTTATACCATAATAATATTACCATTTAAATTATAAAATTATACTATTATATTATCACATTATACTATTATAATATAATATTATAATAATATATAAATATATTACCGGAGAAGATAATTATAATAATATATAAATATATTATCGGAGAAGATAATTATGGTTTCATAGAAAAATATAACAAACTTTCGACAAATATCTCATTCTAAAATTTCTCAATTTATATCAAAATTGAAGAAATATTAACTTACCATATTCATCAATTATTTACAATTCTTTCATAATTATTTCTAATTAATATTATAGATTCACAATACTGACAACCAGATCGTTCCCAGGAAAGAGGGGACTTTTCGATAAGGATTTCTCTTTACTGGCGCGTAATTATATAATCTAACCTCTTTCATCGACAGAACTTTCTAGACATTATCAATAATGCTATCAAATAATATCATTTCAATAATATGAGTTAATGTGTCGTGACAATTATTGAATCAATAATATAAAATATTATTCAACTATTATTGTAACAATTATTGCATTAACAATATGAAAGACTGCAATTTTACTGTATCAATTATTGAGTAATTTCTTATGTAAAAATCAATAATCAGAGATACCGTGCAATACCGTGTGCTACTGTGCAACCACGCGTATTACAATACTTTTATCACCGGGTATTTCAACAGTTTAACAGTAAATGTTTTGTCGTTATTTTTTATAAATGGTTTTTTCTGTTGCTTTTTATATCCGACAGTTATTCTGTTATGTGGCCCACAAATGATTGCGCCGTCGTACGGATATTCCCGACAAAAAAAATATTCCCCGACCAAACGAATATTTTATGACCACTTGCTTACTTTGCAAAATTTGCACATTTCACTCATAACTAAAGCATTATTTCAACTCAATACCTTATTATTCAAAATGATAATTAGAGAAATTAGAGAAATCAAAACAATACCTTATCAAGCAAACATCATGGTGTTGGATCATCAGATCACTAGTCATTCCGGTTCTTTAACCCGTTACCGCATACAACTCTTTTCCACACTTTTTCCCTCAGGGAAACATAATTTTTAAGCCAGCAGCCTGGCTTCTCTGCGCTCATACAACTTAGGTCATCCCACTATGGATTGAACCTCTCACGTTTGCAGTTTGGCTACCCAAACATGGGAACAAACTCTTCACCTCTGCAGTTTATCCTGAACTTAGGATTAAACTTTCTCTTCCCCGCAGTCTGACCTATACATGGGATCACGCTTTCTAACTCGCCCTAAGGGGTGAACTACGCCGACCTGATCTCCTCTTCAATAAGACTACATAGGCAACCATTTCATATGGCCCGGTCGCAATAAAACAAAAACAACAAAAACATTTCTACGCCTTTCCCCTTCGCTTTACAAAAACAAAAAATAACAAAAATATTCCTACACCCTTTCTGCCACATACAGCGTTGAACCTCTTACACCAGGTTCGAACTACGTAGACCTGATCTCCTCTTCAATAGGAGTACGTAGGCAGCAATTTATGGTTCGATCTCACCCTCTACCTAAACACAAACACTTGTCAGCACGGTACTGGGATCAAATTTCAATCCACTACATTTTCATTGGCTTCAGACCAAAGGGATGAAATTACCTGAACTCCTCCCAAATAGGAGATTCGGCGACCATCTAAGCTGCGGTTGTACCTTGAAGAGCAACACCAATCCATAAGAGATGGAATTAACTAGGCTCCTCCTAAATAGGGGTACTGGCGACCATCTGTGGTGTGGTCAATCTTAGAGAGGAAAGCCACACTCCTCTCCATATTTTCGTAAACCAGTCCCAAGACACCAAAGATGGTAGGGATACACACAGATCAATGATCCATTCTGAACTGTCCAGAGATAACTCAATGTCCATCCATCAAGGAGGAATTCAGAATACATCAAGATCATAAGCCCTGAAGAAGCAGGCAAAATATCAAGTAAGTATCAGAGCATATCTAAAAGGGAAATGATCAAAAATATATTTTCCTACTATATATAATGTTGTTTGATATACACAATGTAAACTTTGCATGACAAAATGGCTATGCTAGTCTGTGCAAAAAAATACAAGTCCATCTACAAGTCAGTATGTATGCGAACTAACAAGCCCAACATGGCATCCCTCTCAGAAGAAGAAGGTAAGGATGTGCTCTCCTGTATAAGGATATCCACCCGACCCAACAGATCTACAGCCATCTGCATGGTGACCATATGCTCATCAATATATGTGCTCATCTATGCAATTATTCCAGTGGTAAGGGACCTCACCGCAGTACTATCTGTGATGACTACATCTCAGGAAGATATGGCACTGTCCCTCTCAACTAGCACTGCATCTCTGGCTGATCTGGCATCATCCCGCTAAACAACAGCGGTATCTCTACGAGCTAATGCCTCGTCTCTCTCTAATAGAGTTGCGTCTCTCCCATCAAGGGCAGTCAACATCAAGGATCTAACATGATCTCTCTCGAAGGTCATCAGATGAAGACTCTGCTCAAAGTACTGGGCTGAATGCTGAATGACAATAGTACTAGTACTGGGAGAATCTAAAGGAGATGTTGGTAACCCAACACCTAACTCCTCCTCGATATGGGAATCGATGTCCTCCATGCGCTCTACATCGTCTGAATCACCACTCGGCACTGTGGATATTGTCGCAGCTGGTGAAGTCTCTGTCTCTATCCACGCAGAATACTCTGGCGAACATCCTGGATGGCTAACAGAAAAGGCAGCTATCTTACGCTGATTCTAACAAGCATACACACGGGATCGGTCCTCTGCTGAAAGATAGCGAGAAGCTAGACGCTGACCTAGCGCCCCTTTGAAAGGATGAAAATTCTGAAACTAGTCAAACTGCTACATCACGACCAGCGGGTGATAAGTAATCATGCCCTTCAAACCAGCTAGAGGGAGATAATCCATTCCCGGAGCGTGAGTAATAAGGCTGTAAGGTGAGCTGAGCCCTGAGCACGGCAGTATACTAAACGGATCTCTGATATCCGCCAAGAACATAGACCAAGACCTAGCGTCCAAACACTCCGCAGGATGAAAGGAGTATGACATGGCTATCTCATGGGTGAAGAAATACCCATGCCATCTAAAAGTGCCAATCGGTCTCAAGTGTGACATAAACCACACGTACAGCATGACCGAGCTGCCCGTAAACACTCCTGTCGGATAAGTGTAGCAGTATATAGTTGACCTCAAAGTCTCTGCTATGACAATAGGTATGATGGTGCGACCCTCCCTGAGAGCACTCACTGCCATGATGGCTCCTATGTCCAACTCATCCATATACCGCGGCATATAGACATATGATAGTACGCACAATAGCAGTACATCCACCCTGGCCAGACGCCAATGATCCTATGGTGTGGTGAAATCCCCGGAATGTCGTATATAACTATTCTCATAGCCAAATCTGTCAAACAAAAAATACTGGGATATCACGTGGCCAGATGTAAGCTCATCCTGCACCACCCTACGCCTCAATCCAGTAAGGGTCATGAACCGTCGACTCATGTCCCCCAAAGCCATATGCACGCAAGGTCTATCCAGTGACAGCATCGTCAACCGTGCATACTCCTCCAGAGTGGGAGTCAACTCCTAGGTCCCAAATCGAAAAACGTGCCTCTCCGATACCCAGTGCTCCAACATGCCATCCACGAATCCTGTGGGAACCTGAAACATCAACAGGGTCTTAGTATGCTACAACAAATGATCTACGGTCACCCTGTCTGATGGTGACATGCTATCATACCACGATCACATACCAGATGCCACCAATAATGGTGGGGTATGATCAATACGGCTAACTGTCGAAGAAGACATCTGTACGGGCCGTGTCATAAGACCATCTAGGGGTAAATGCTGAATATCTCCAGAAATACATACATATGCATAACATGATACATGCATTACAGATAATAGATGGCAATATGATATAGGGAATGAAAAACTATGCATACATTCCTAAGTATATCATCATCTAATACATCATCTCTGTACAGCTAAAAATACAGGGAAATGGGGCACAGGCACCCTACTACTAATAGAGGTCTATCAAAAGATATAGCGAGAATGGGGCACAGCCACCTAGTAGCTAACAGAGGCCTATCTAAAGAGATAACAAGAATACACATCAGAAGAAGATAATGGTGTCAATATCTACATCATCAATCCTGTCCACCTGATGTAACTCCTTCTGAGTCACTAGATCTCTATCAACAGGGATATCAGGCCTATACAAAGGAGGATCTGCGCTAGCAAAGCTAAATGGGTCATCTGAGGGGCCAGCCCCTGAGCTAGAAGGATCAAACAAATCTACCTCTGCCAGATCTCTACCCAAATACTGGATAAAGAAATGTGTCTGGTCCAATCGTCGGGTCAAACTGTCAATCTGTGTCATATGAGTTGGATCTTAGACACAGGCTAGCCAATCCGTCATCATCACGGATCCTGGAACCATATCCCCCATGAACTGATTGGCACGGGTCTGGGCTTCAATAGTACGAGGGAACCACCAACGCTGGAACATCTCCTGAGTGCAAGGACCCTTTGGCAATGCAAAACTGTTAACCCCTAACAATGGGATATCAATGACGAGTGACTGAGACACAGGCCAATAACGCCTAGCAGGAGGTAAGATCGACATACGGATCTCCCCTGTAGTGCTCCTAATAGCACGCTTTCCTAAATAGAGCTCCCATCCTCCATCTGTAAAGAGAGGAACTCTCCGGGTGAAAATCACATACTCGACGCCAGTCGGGTACCCATCCTTAAATCCGATGGTCAAATGCTCCCCAGAATAGGGAATCCATGTAATAATGTCAGCTGTCAACAACTCCAGCTGTAGGCGATAATGAGTGAAACCCTCAGCTACAGGGACCTCCGCCAATATGGAATGATACCATCGTCGTCCTCGTGGGTAGGTATCTAAACCTAACACACTCACCGAAAGCAAGCATGGGAGCCTCTCATAGGCCCAAAACTGGCAACACAATGGCAAGACATCTGTGGTCAGTAAACACTCTTAACCTATAAATGGGAAATGATAAGAGAAATACTCACCAGCAAAAATGGGTAGAATCCTAGCCAAACCTCAATCAAACCCTGTGAGTGCATACGTATGCCCCTAAGGAAATAGGCAAAGGTGTAGGAACCCCAATCATACTCTCCTATACGGTCCACATGTCGCGTGGCACTAATCAAAGCGAACGATACTATAGAAGAGTTATCTGCTATAAAGCAGCTTCTAATGATCATCAAGAATAATTGCCGAAGAATGCGATCCCTGACTCTGACATCATCTGGCATGGGCTCGCTCAATAGCCCACTCATAGCATCCACGCTCAAAGGACCTATACGGACGATCTTGCCCTTGAGCGCCTAAGCCAGAACTCCTAGCAAGGATCTGACATAAGTAGGGGTAATATCCGCCATGCAAGGCACTAGTGCCCCTCCAAACTCCATACCTGTGATAAACCGCCAATCCATCTGCATTATCATCACCTCATAGTCCAACAAATAGAATGACTGAGTCTAGTGAAACCATCGCTCAGACAATGCCCTGAGGTAACCCCAGGGACAACGGCGGGGAAGGATGGAAAAGAATGCTCCAAATCCCCAATCATGCATAATCACTCTATAGTCAGGATGAAGAGCCTGGTATATGGAGTGAATGACGAACCAGTTCCCTTAAGGCTGTGTAAAGCCGGGAACCTACATGAAATACATATCAACATCAAAACCCTTTAATCTTCATCAATGGCAAAGAGGAAGATTAAGATCTAATGTCATACCTCGTTGGCATGCAAATACATCGAGGGATATCGACTCAAGTCGCCCAGAAGCTCTGGGTTTACCACCTGAATACTCGAGAGGTCCCTACGGGGAACATGCGCAGCAGAAGCGGGGTCCGCAACCGGAACATCCTCCTCCTCGTCCTCGATGTCTGGCAATCAAGCTGGACTGGACGTATCACCGCCTCCACCAACCTACGAGGCTTTCTAACAGAACGGGGTCGAGGCGCTTCAGAAGCCTTCCTCCGTATACCAGAAGTGGTCCTGCGGGAACTACTCGGCTGATCCGGATCCATAATATCTGGGCAATAAGTCTCCAAATCACCTCAAAATAGGTGTGGTATTTTCTAACCTGGAGCTTTACAAAATGCATTTTATGACTACATGCATGCATGCTTTATTTTAACATACATCTACAGTAAAGTTAAAAATGCATGACTACCCAATACCCACATTTTGGAAAATTTTGCCATAGTTTTCTTTGCAAATAGGACTATCCACATGCACATAGGCATGACTAGGTGGTCATTCAGTAGCACACCTGGCCACAGTTATATACATAATAAATGCATAAAAAATCAAAATCATCCATACATAAGGTTAACCTCAATACCAGGAGTACTTTTTCTTTTTACCTTTTGCTCATTTGTCCTCAAAAAGGATAAGAAATAGCAGAAAAATGTGCCAATTTGACTGTCTCAAAAGTTAATTTTTTTTACATCATCATGTTCAGCATGGTTTAATACTAACATTTACTATGTTGAATATTTTTTATCAAGTTATTTAAGTATACATAATCACTACTATATGGTTAGATGCATTTCATGTGATAAGTCATTTTCCAACGGATAAAAACCGAAAAAGAATACATACATACATTACCAGGATAGTGTAAAACACTTGTACGATGATAGAATTTGCAAAAAATCGCCTGAACTCAGCAGATCTAAAGAAGAGCTCTCGGATTTTCTTCGCGGCGCAACTTGAAGATGACAACATGCTGGTCTTTAATATCCATGGTTGGCCGCAGGTCCATCTGTGGCTGCAGCAGGTGTACCTGCGGCACCCTTCTATGGGTCCCACCACTCCGGTTCGGTCCAGTTCAAGTTGCAAAGGAGTTCTTACAGACTGAAAACGTCAAATTAGGAATAAAAACGCTATGCGATTGAGCAGAATAACTTACAATCCTGGTTTTCTCAGATTAAACCTTGGGTCTGTACATCACTCATTAGTATTCGCCCAAGCACAGGGTACACTATGCCAATGATCTCATACATTACAAGTTACACTCGACAC
Organism: Panax notoginseng; assembly: GCA_016801055.1. Lineage (NCBI taxonomy): Eukaryota > Viridiplantae > Streptophyta > Magnoliopsida > Apiales > Araliaceae > Panax > Panax notoginseng. The sequence goes on from CM029017.1 coordinate 52,540,300, forward strand.
TACCTTACGCAAGTCCCATGCCACTCATTCAGGATCGTCATCCTAATTTACAATGTATACCCCGGCGGGGGCATCACGCTTTCTCAAAACCCCGGCGGAGGTTAGAACGCGTTGCATATGTCGAAGTACATATCCCCGGTAGGGGTCACAATGCATTATGCCATTGATTCACACGTCAGCGAAGGTCAAGCAACCTTGACAGTCTGCCCAACAGGGTATCAGCCATTGATTCACACGTCGGTGAAGTACACGTCAATGAAGGTCAGGCAGCCCTGACAGTACATATTGTTGGCAATTAATCCAACAGAACCTTGACATATCCTGGCGATACAAACCAGGGAAGGTCAACATCATCAAGGAGGATTGATGATGGAATATGTTATACACATCCTCAAATAGATAAAGCTTTATCCCCACAGATCTCTTACACATAAGAGGCACCTCTTTGGAATCAAGTATGTATCAAGGATTAAGGACTTTTGCGATAACCCCAATGTCAACATCCTCAAAGATTTGGATCACGCATCCAATCTGGTCATCATTGCCAATCTCTAGTAGAAGCAACAGGGAGCCAGCAATCATCCCCAGCATGTTGGGCAACAACCCCGCACACATGCATCATGCATTTGCATCATGTTGATACATAAGGCATCATGTTTATCTTGTTGCATTTCAAGTGTCTAGGATTCTTTATCCTACCCATGCATTGCATTGCATGAATATGATATAGAGGGGCATCTGTAGACACTCGAAATTTTTTGCACACCTGTTACTGACATTGTAGGAGGGCAGATTCGTCTTGCAGAGATAACCCTGGAAGACAGCTCACATCCAGTCTGGATACTACCAGAAGTTCAGTCTCAACCCCGGAACACACACCGGGAGTAACAGTCCCAACCTCAAAGATAACCCCGAGGCATACAGATCCAATATCGAAACACACACCAGAGAAGACCGATTCATCTCAGAGATAATTCGAGGTATTCAGTCTCAGTCCTAACACTGGGAGTAGCAGTACCAACCTTGGTGATAACCCCAAGGAAGGCAGTTGCAGTTCCAAAGATAACCTCAGAAATGCTTGTTTCAAATGCATGCAATCAGCTTCAACCTTGGCGCTCACACCGAGGCACTCAGTGCATGACCCGGACATAACCCCGGGAAGACAGGCACACCTCAAAGATGACATTGAGGACCTTCAACACTTGCAGCAGTCCAATCTCAGCGATAACTCTGAGCAACGTCTGCTTTATCAGCCTAAACTGGAGATAACCCTAGTGAGGGGTAAAGTCATCATCTTTCCACCATGACGCCATATCGTACCCTTTCAACATTCCATACATACATTTCTACACAATAATGTCCCACAAGAGCCAAGGAAAACCAATCTTGAGTGACTATTGTGCAGGATAACGGATGGAATTTGAAGCTTGAAGACCGGAGGGCTTCGACCCATCTTTATGACTTCATACAACCTCTAATCCCATGTCATTGTGTAACTCTCGACAACGGTGATCCGAAATAGGTCTTACATACCTCGGTCGGATGTCCGAATTGCAATTCTGAAAGTTTGAGCAGACATTACAGTGCATGCGTACATGTACTTTGAGACGACGGGACCCGCGAAGCCCGGGGTAACCCGACCAGCCATAGGTACAACTGCGGCTAGCCGCAGGCCCTCCCTCTATAAATAGAGGGCTTGGGGTGGCCATTTTGTAGGAGGAAAAGGCGAGGAAGCCCTGTCAAATTTGCTCCGTACTCACCATATACTGAGTGCTTTCTCATTTTAAACACTTGTGAGCTCACATATAGCTACTTTTGTACCGGCGGGAGCCAAGTGTTCATCCCTTTAAAGATATAGAAGTCTTCTTTGACAGCCCACTATAAGCCTTCTCACACACTTTAAAGCCTTTCTCTTCATCTTTGCACACACCCTTCTTCACGTTGAGGGTCGTGTTGCATGTGTTTGCCCGGACTTTGGTCTGTGGTTTTATTTGAGTTTGTATATACATATATATTTATATATATGGACTAACATTATCGAGTCATGCCTCGATTGAGCCTAGATTTCGTTTTGGAACGTTTATTTGCTTTGATATATATATATATATATATATATATATATATATATATATATATATATCAACTGTGGTCAAACCATGTTCGATGAGTCTAGATTTCACATCCGGTGCGTTTATCGCTATATATATATATATATATATATATATATATATATATATATATATATATATATATATATATATTGTCCCGTCTGGAGTTTACTTCGGGGCGGTTGACCGTCTTTACAACTTTCTTTACATTTCATCCCGCCTGGAGTTTACTTCAAGGCGGTTGATGGCTTTTTACAACTTTATTTACATTTTCTGATCCCCATGGAGGTGCTTCGTGGTTGGTGATCATGTCTGTATATATATATATATATATATATATATATATATATATATATATATATATATATATATATATACAGCTTTTATATATATACATGCTTATTGCTTTCATATCAATTGCGGCATCATGAGAGCCTAGGAATCATGTGATCACATATTCAGTCTACCAGATCTAGATTCGGTTTCCGTGATGGACCTTTTTCAGCTGTAAGCTGCTTGTAAATATAATTGCAGTGTCTGGATTCCCTCAGATGGTTGTTATACCCATGAGGAGTTTGACACTATTTTGTACATTATTTTCTCGAAGATGCTTCGCATCTCGAAAATAAAATCAATCAAGTTGAATATTGAATAAAATGAAAGTATCAAAGGCCTCAATTACTATTGAGCACAAGGGTTTGAAAAACCTTTTTTATAAAACATCACTGCTATATCTTGCTAAAAATTGAATTTTTATATAAATTCAAACCCTTTGTATATAGGTGCGAATGAGACATAGCACTACTTTCAAATAACAACACATTGACCCACACACACACACACACACATTCAGATAATAGTTTCTTGAAAAGTGGCGGTCACCGTGGTAACACGGATGTCGGGGGGTGTCTAACACCTTCCCTCCGCATAATCAAGTCCCCGAATCCTAAATGAATCGCGGTTTCACCGACCCGTTTAATAGTGTCACATCGTTGGGTCAATGTGCAAACATTTTCTCGGTTGTGTTGATACAACCATTTAAAAAACTAACTGGCGACTCTTAACAGTCCATCGTCGACATTATACATGTCGGACCTTTTTCACTTGTTTTTTCAAACAAATCTCACCTAAAATGAGAACACCAAAGAACAAATAACGGAAAGGGACAACTAAAAATCCCGACATCGACAGTAAGTAAATATTTCTTCAATTTTGATATAAATGGAAAAATTTTAGAATGAGATATTTGTCGAAAGTTTGTTATATTTTTCTATGAAACCATAATTGTGATGCCCCCAAAATAGGTATACATCACCCATCTTGAGTCGTCAAATACATGGTACAAAATACAAATAAAAACTTAATTATACAACTGTCGTGTAAAATACGACAAAACATATGCTATGAGTTTTAATACAAATATTGTCATCTAGACAATATCCACACTCAATGGAGTCCTCATTATATTTATTATCATACTATTTTATAGAATAGTGAGGACTACTATGACACTATCTCGGACCATCACTCCATTCCCCGACTAGTCCCGGCTACGTTCTCATTTCCTGAAGAGAACAATGAAAGCAAAAGGATGAGCTCAATTAACCCAGAAAGAAATATTATGACTAAGATAATGCAGAATAAATTATCAATAGCCCTCAACAATGTTAAACTGATAGGATATAATAGACAACAAGTTTAACTGCAGCGGAACAAGCAATTCATTAGAAGAGTCAAGTAGGGCATAAAATCTACTATCTTCTACGATTTAAAAAGTTTTTTATCAACTTTATCGCTGAGACTCAGCTTAATAAATAAAATCAAATCATCCCTGCACCACGGCTAAGGATATTCATGTAATCATCAATGGACATGATCATACCGAATACTCCCTGTTATAATCATACCAACAACTGTCCATCAATGAACTACAGGCCAATGAGGACTTTCTCCACATCATTCGTCATATTACGGTCATGATTATACCGAATAATTCCTGGTCATAATCATACCAAGTCCATCTATGCACGTAAGCCAAAGATGACTTTCATCACAATATAAGCATGAGGATGATGACAATGACATAATAATTCAATAAAACAAGTTCAAGGATAAATTTTAAAGATTTATAAATTAATTTATCCTGGAACCAATAACGTCCAAATTGTCAACATGATACTGCTTTGTGGGGTAAAATTCAAGTATGCTCAGAAGAATATTTCCATGAAAATATACTGGATGAATCGCAAATATCAAGGATATTCCACTAATTTCATGGAGTATAAAAGCCAAAACTTTAACCAACTGAGTATAATAGAATATATGAAACTGTAAATGGATTTTTGTCCGTCATGCGGTAATCCACATAGACAAATCATTTCCATAATTTAATAAGGAATGACTACGAAGGATAATTCACCAGGCATGCGATAGACCGCATAGACAGGTTATTCTAACAGAATAATAAAGAATGGAACCAGGTCATGCGTAATCCGTACAGACAGGATATTACAACAGAATAATAAAGAATAGAACCAGGTCATGCGTAATTCGCACAGACAGGATTTTCCAACAGAATAATAAAGTATGGAATAACAACAGAATTCACCAGGCATGCGATAGACAGCACAGACAGGTTATTCCAACATAATAATAAAGAATGGAATAACAGAAGAATTTCACCATGTGTGCGGTACTTTGCATAGACATGTTATTTCAACATAATAATAAAGAATGGAATAACAACCCTTACGAGTATTGAAAGAAAATAACTCTCTTAATGAATACGAAGGAATAATACCCCTTACCTTAGAAGAATACTGGATACTGGAATAGTGAGGTAGCAGACTTTTCTTCTTCTTTCTCTCTATAATTTCTCTCTATAATAATTGCTCTATAGCTTTAGTGAATTGGTGAGAAATGAAGGAAGAATGAGCTTCTATTTATTGAAAAATATAGTTTCGATAATTGTATTTTTTTGGGGCTCAACAAATTACAGTATAATACCTTCCTCTTTTCTTTTATTTTTAATTTAGTCATGCAAGTATTATCAAACTTGCACCACCTCCCCTAATAGTAAATAATGTGAATCAATAGTTCAATCATGTGAATCAATAGTTATAATCATGTGAAAATACGAATTACAATATAATACATCCATCTATACCTCCATTTTTAACTTAGTCATGCAAGTATTATTAATCTTGCACCAACTTTCCTAATAGCACAAGAATGTGAATCAATAGTACACACATGTGAATAAATAATTATAATCATGTGAATTAATAGCAATTAATTGCTCATTTATCTGGTTAATTACCCGATTTGTTAACATAACCTCCAGACATCAATTATTATCGAAATAAATATCGATTTTCACTAACACTAATAATTCCAACATAATAGAACTATCCAATTCATCTTTAATCAACACGAACTTATTCATCATTAATATTATAATTCATAATATTTAACAACCAGGTCGTTCCCAGGAAAGAGGGGGCTTTTCGATAAGGATTTCTCCTTATTGGCGCGCAATTAGGTGACCAAACCTCTCCTTGACAGAACTTTTAGACATTGTCAATATTAAAAATAATACTATGAATAACTTTGTCGTCTTAATTATTGATTTAATAATATAAAATATTATGCAGATGATACTGTGACAATAATTGAATCAATAATATGAGAGATATGATGCCGCAATTACTGTAGTAATAATTGAGTATAATTAAGTGACTTCTCACGTAAGCATCAATAATCAATACTGTGTGCTACTATGCAACCATGCGTATTACTGTACTTTTACTACCGGGTAGTTCAACAATTTTAACGGTAATACTTTCGTCGTTACTTTTATAAAAAGATAATTCTGTCTTTTTCTTACTACGACAATACTTCCGTTGTAGGATCCACCAATGATTGTGCCGTCGTACGAATATTCCCTGTTAAAATAAATATTCCCCGACCAATCGAATATTATATAACCACTTGCTTACTTTGCAAAATTTGTAAATATTACCCACAACTATAACATTATATCAAATCCGCACCATAATATTCAAAAATATATTTTGAGAAAATTATTTTTTATTCATAAAAGTCGGGGACTTACAATCTCCCCTTCTTATAAAATTTCATCCTCGAAATTAGGGTACGTACCTGGTATATCGAAGAGGTGAGGATATCTTGACTTCATCTCAGATTCTAACTCCCAGGTCATTTCCACCACATCGTGGTTTCTCCACAAAACTTTGACTTGAGGTATAACCTTGGAGCGTAGAATATGATCCTTCTTATCCAAGATTTTAACAGGTAACTCTTCATATGTTAAATCTTCCTCTATCTCGTCTGGTTCTAACTCAATAATATGGTTCGGGTCTTTCACATATTTGTGTAACATAGATATGTGAAAAACGTTATGAATACGAGACATACTTGGCGGTTAGGCGAGTCTATTGGCCACAGTTCCTACTCGATCGAGGATTAAAAATGGAATGAATCGAGGATTGAGCTTTCCTATCTTTTCAAATCTCGTAACTCCTTTCCATGGAGCAACACGTAAAACCACATGATCTCCAACATCAAATTTTATGTCCTTTAGATGAAGATCAGCATAACTCTTTTGTCGATCTTGTGAGGTTTTTATACGTTGTCGGATTGTTTGAATCTTTTTTGTAGTCATGCGTACCAACTCCGGTCCCAACAACGTTGCTTCATCCACCTCATCTCAGCATACTGGAGAATGACACTTTCTCCCATACAATGCCTCAAATGGAGCCATGTCAATACTTGCTTGATAACTGTTGTTGTAGAAAAACTCCACCAATAGTATGAACTTGTCCCAACTTCCCTTGAAGTCAAGGACACAGAGCCTTAATAGATCTTCAAGAGTTTGAATAGTCCTCTCTGACTGTCCGTCCGTTTGAGGATGATAAGCCGAACTAAATCATAAATTCATACCCATAGCTTTTTGCAAACTAACACAAAATCTTGAAGTGAATCTTGGGTCTCGATCAGAAACTATGGATACTGGCATACCATACAATCTTACAATCTCATTTATGTACATACTAGCAAGACGTTCAAGTGTATAAGTTTCTCGTATCAATAAGAAATAAGCAAACTTGGCCAATCCATCAACAATGACCCAAATCGCATCTATGCCTTGAGAAACCTTGGGAAGACCAGTAATGAAATCTATGGTAATGTGCTCCCACTTCCATTCTAGAATTTCAAGTGGTTGCAATGGACCTTTTGGCACTTGATGCTCCACCTTGACTCGTTAACAAGTTAGAAATCTTGAGATAAACCCCGCTATCTCTCTCTTCATATTGCTCTACCTAAATGTATGTTGAAGATCATGATACATTTTGGTACTCTCAGGATGGATTGCAAATGGTGTGTTGTGCGCCTCCATCATAATTTTATACTTCAAGTCAGAATCGTTAGGAACACAAAGTCTGGAGTTGACTCGAAGTATTCTTTCTTCATCGATTCTTGCTTCTGGCATAGCACCTTCTTGCACTTTCTTCCTCATATGCATCAGCTCCAAGTCTGTTGCTTGAGAAGCTTTAACTTTATCGATTAAAGTCGGTTCTACTCGTATATTCGCCATCATCACATGGGTCCCTGGAGTCTTTAACTCTATCTCCATCCTTTGTAAGTCATACAAAATGGGCCTTTGTGTTGACAATATTGCACTCGTACCCGCATATGATCTTCTACTCAATGCATCAGCTACTACGTTCGCTTTACCAGGATGATATTGAATGGTATGATCATAATCTTTCAACAGTTCAAGTCAACATCATTGTCGCATGTTGAGTTCCTTTTGAGTGAAGAAATATTTGAGGCTTTTTATGACCCATATAGATCTCCACCTTCTCTCCATAAAGGTAATGCCTCCAAATCTTTAGTGCAAAAACGCCTGCTGCCAACTCTAGATCATGAGTAGGATAATCTTTGAGTTGCAGTGAGGCATAGACTATGACTTTCCCATGTTGCATGAGAACACATCCTAACCCTTTGCCCGAAGCATCACTGTAGATGACAAATCCCTCCGAGCCAGATGGTATTGTCAGAACATGTGCTGAAATGATTCTCCTCTTGAGTTCTTAAAAAATCTTCTCACAGTCCACGCTCCAACCGAATTTTGTATCTTTTCGAGTTAGCTGAGTTAATAGAGTAGCGATTCGAGAAAACCCTTCTACGAATCTCCGATAATAATCAGCTAAGCCGAGAAAGCTACGTACATCGGTCACTGATTTAGGTTGCTCCCAGCTTTGAATAGCTTCAATCTTTGTCGGGTCAACAGATATTCCATGACTTGATACTACGTGCCCAAGGAATGCAACTTCCTCAAACCAGAACTCGCATTTCTTCAACTAGGCATATAGCTTGTTTTCACGAAGCTTTTGGAGTATCAGCCTCAAGTGTTGCTCATGGTCTTCACGGGTTTTGGAGTATATGAGGATGTCATCAATAAAGACGACCACAAAGTGATCCAAATATTCCTTGAATACTCGGTTCATTATGTCCATGAAGGCAACTGGAGCATTAGTCAATCCAAAAGACATGACTAAAAATTCATAATGCCCGTACCAAGTTCTGAAGACAATCTTTGAAATATCCTCAATTTTAACCTTCAGCTGATGATATCCAGAACGAAGATCAATCTTTGAAAAGAATTGTGCTCCTTGCAACTGGTCAAATAGGTCATCAATGCGAGGTAACGGATACCTATTCTTGATGGTGGCATGGTTCAATTCCAGGTAGTCAATACAAAGTCGCATACTCCCATCTTTCTTCTTCACAAATAGAACAGGAGCACCCCAAGGAGACGTACTGGGACAAATGAAACCGATATCTAACAATTCCTGTAGTTGGGTTTTTAACTCCTGAAGTTCAATAGGAGCCATTTGATATGGCCTTTGGAAATGGGTTTTGTGTCGGGTTCAAGGTCAATACCAAACTCGATTTCACGCTCTAGAGGTAGGCCAGGAAGTTCTTCAGGAAATATATAACAACCCCAAAATAGGTCCATTCCACCCAACCTATTCTGAGTCGCCAAATACATGGTACAGAAAATAACTACAACTTTATTATCATAATTGTCGTGCAAAATACAACAACACATATATTGTGAGTTTTGATACAAACATATACCAACTGTGACGCATGTCCCAACCTTGGATAGCACGTCACAATGGCACCTTACATAAAGGTACAGTCAATAACTATTTTAGAAATTAAAATCTTTGGGAAGTGCTCAAGAAAACCTTCGTACATGGGAGGCCATGCGTCTAGGTTATGATAGATATCATATGTCCACAGAATTAGCCTTGGTTGACCCAATAGACCCCAAAGAAAAATGAGAAGATTACTATCATATTCTTTCCAATGGTGAATCTTTCCTTGACATATCATTATCTCCACTGTCTCTAATTGAGAATTATACTTCAAACAAACACCAAGATTATATAGGTAATACTAGTAGATATACTCAGCAAGTGGATGTGCACAACCCTGTCTTATAATAACATGAGGTTGTATGTCATTAGACATCTTGTATGATAGTGGCAAAACACCCTTCCAACGTTGGGTTCGCCTTACCCTATTGGATTCACCAAATATAACTACTAAATGATGCATAACATACAACACACTTTTTTATATTGCTTAGGGAGAACCTCCACAACTAGAGACCACCGTTCTATTTCCCTGTTATCCTTGCTCGACCCAGCTACACTCTTATTACCTGAAAGGAATTGTGAAGCAAAATGGTGAGCACAAATAGCCCAGTAAAGAATATCATGACTAAAGATAATTAAATTATCAATAGCCTTTATCAGTAATAAATCAGAGATTTAGAACATATGGTAGATGATAAAACTTTTTAACCATAGTTATAGGGGAACGAGCAATCCATTAGTATAGTCAAATAGACCATAAAGTCTATTATCTTCTCCATGTTAAAAGACCACCAACAATAGTTTATCCCTGTAACATCAATCAACAGTTCGGATCCACAATCATATAAATAACTCATAATCATAATTGTGGTTCTAAATTCCTCTTATCATCCAGGACGAAGATAATTTTCATCACCTGTCTTCACCAGAAACATCAAAGATCATGGTTATACCAAATCACAATTCCTGTTTCATAATCATACCACTAAATTCATCTTTGCACTACGGGCCAAAGATATTCATCAATAGTTCATCTTTGCACTACAGGCCAAAGATATTCAACAACAGTTCATCTTTACACTACATGCTAAAGATATTCAACAACAGGTCATCTTTGCACTACAGGCCAAAGATATTCAACAACAGTTCATCTTTGCACTACAGGCCAAAGATATTAATATCCCAAAGAAATATATAATTATTTCAGAATTTATATAAACAATACTTATAACCGTGTTGTTCAATTCACGTTTGCACTTAAGCTAAAGATATTCAATTATAAATTCAATGGTCATGATCATACCAGTCAACAGTTTAACTTTGCACTACTGGCCAAAGAGAACTCATAGTCACGATCATACCAATAATCTACCCATCTTTACACTTAAGTCAAAGAGAAATTTCATCACCAGGATTATAAAAATGTTATATATGATAATAAAAATAATATGATCAACAACTGCATTTAATTTCAATAGTAAGATTCATAAATCAACGATAATTTGGTCAGAAAAAGTAACCAATTTTGTCGTGAATAGTAATAGTAACTCATGAATAGTAACTCGTGAATAGTACTCCGTATTCGTACATAGTACCGTATACGTAAATAAAGTCATATACGTAAAGAGTGCCATATACATGAATAGTGCCGTATACGTGAATAGTATCGTATATGTAAATAGTAATCCCAACTCAAAAAGTTAGAAATTCCACAATAAAATCTATACCAATATTTAGGTATAATAATATTGAAAGAATAACATCATTACGAAAAAAATAACATCCCTTACAATCCCTTACCTCAAAAGAGTAGTACTTCTAACTTGATATCGGATATGACGCTGAAGGAAACTTGCACTGATGAATAGCAACTCACCAAGTATCTAAATACTCACAAAATACGTTCGATAATATAGAGAGAGAAAGAGAGAAAACTTGTTTATAGTGTGATTTTCAATTCTAACTCAGCACTTTATTTATAGGAAAATGTTAGAACGCCAAAGCAGACTTGACCTGTAACCTGATGGCTTCACCTGCTACTATTCCACCCACCAAAAATTAGCCATCTTCCCCAACAATCAAAAGTGGGGCCCACCCATATTTTTAATAAAAATATTTTTATTTTCAAAACTTCAATAATTCATAATAAATAGCCCTTTTATCAGAAAAAATACTAATTTTATATCCATTCCACACGAAATTGAATTCTCTACAACTTTGTAGCTTTAAGTTTTTCCAAATTCCAAACAAAAAATGACCGAAATCCACATACGGACAATTTTCAACACCTCTTAAAATTCATAACAAATCATACGATAATTTTTAACGGTTCAAAATTTGTGGACATATACTCAACTCATATATGTATAACATATCCAAAAATCACAACGATCCAACAATCGGATTAAAAATTATAACTCACGCAATAGAGCTTTAAGAACACTAATTTGATTTTCGGACTATAAGTCCCTCGTACCAGTTTCACTCAAACAGTCACCACGAAAAATCCACAAAAAATAATTGGGTGATTCAAATTTATGTGTTTAGCTTATTTCTAGGGCTTTCTTTTGATATATGGCTCATCTCCTAACTTATTATACACAAAGAGTTATGGATTTTACAAAATCAAATAATAAACTAATTTTTTTAAAAATTTCCAAATTTCGTTTTTCATTTCGACAAAATACTGATAAAACACATCAGCATTAATTCCTTCATTTATAACCACAAAAATATATCCATCATTTATATCCACATAAAATAAATATTTTCTTATCATATAAATCAATAATTAATTATTCACAAATAATATTACAGAATCACAATTATGACAACCAGGCCGTTCCCAAGAAAGAGGAGGCTTTTCGATAAGGATTTCTCCTTACTGGCGCGTAATTAGGTGACCAAACCTCTAATTGACAGAATTTTCTAGACATTGCCAATAATACTATCTAATAATATTATTCAAATAATATGAATTATTGATCTGATAATGGAAAATATTGTGCAGTGATAATTATTGAAACAACAATAATATAAAATATTAACGCAGTAATTATTGAACCAATAAAAAAAATATTGAACAGTAATTACTGTAACAATTATTGAGTAGTGCCTTCTTACGTAAAAATCAATAATTTAAAAATACTATGCAAAACCGTGTGCTATTGTGCAACCACGCGTATTATTGTATTTTAACCACCGGGTATTCCAACAGTGTTAACGATAACAACTACGTCGTTATTTGTAAAAACTCAATTTTGTCATTTTCTTCATCCGACCGTTATCCGTTATGGGGCCCACAAATGACTGCGTCGTCGTACGAATATTCCCCGACAGCAAGAATATTTCACGACCAAAGGAATATTCCTCGACAAAAATGAATATTTTATAACCACTTGCTTATTTTGAAAAATTTGCACATTTCACCCATAACCAAAGCATTATATCAAATTAACACCTTATTATTCTCAATAATAAATAGAGGAAATTTGATTTTATTCATTAAAAAGTTGGGGTCTTACAACCTCCTCTCCTTATGAAATTTTGTCCCCAAAATTTACGTACCTGGTATTTCGAAAAGTTGAGAATACCTTACTTTCATTTCAGATTCTATCTCCCGAGTTATCATGATTTCTCCATTGTTCATCTCCCGTGATAACTTCACTTGGGTTCCTCATTTGTTGGGAAGTCTTGACAACCGCTCTCCCTTGAACTACCCGGCTTTGACTTGTCTGGGGCAGCATTTGGTGTCATCACTACCGTTAGAATTGACTTTTCTATAAGGCATATTCCACCCTCAACTGCTTCATCGTACTCTTGTTTCATGATCTGAATCATTAATCTTCAATCCATATCGAATTGGGGTTGTCCGCAATGTACATGGTAATTCAAAACTCGATGTTGGGTTCTCTCAATTGCTATCCAAAAAGAGAAATACATATCATCTATTTTAGCCTTCTTAGATCGGACATCTCTTTCCACAATATCAACGCATCGTGCGACTTTTACCCATGCATCACTCATTCTCACTCGTTCAGTTGTCTCTTCTTTTAGCTCAGATTCCAGCTTTATCATCTTATACTCTGCTAAAGAGTGCTTCTGTTCAAGCATCACATATCAGGTAACACAAGCTTGAATCGTTGTATCCTTTTGCTCCACGACCGCCTGCCGTTCTTCAGCCTGCTCTTCTAACTCATGAATACGATTTAGCAATTCTACATTTCAATCATAAAATTCTTCTAATAAATTCTCTTCAGGTTCCTCTTCTTCCTCACTCTCAGCTGCTACCTCTGCGACTGGCTCGGGTGTAACTATTAATTCTTCCCTCACCACAAGAATATCCCTAATTTCTTCTTCGCCTGACATCACATTATCATGGTTGGTGATTAGAGGTGTCTCCACGGTCTCATTCACTCCATTATTAACATTCTCAGCTGCCATTCTCAAATACTACCATAAAATAAGGGTTAATTAAATAAATTAACGTATCACATAATATCCGTATATTATTACTGACCAACAAATAAGCTTAGGTAGGACACATTAGCGAAGGATTTACTCATCTCTCCCCTCCTAGTTCTATTCCCCGATCTCCGCCAGAGACCATATTCCTAAGCTCTGATACCAAATGTAACAACCCCAAAATAGGTCTATTCCACCCAACCTATTCTGAGTCGCCAAATATATGGTACAGAAAATAACTACAACTTTATTATCATAATTGTCGTGTAAAATACAACAACACATATGTTGTGAGTTTTGATACAAACATATACCAACTGTGACGCATGTCCCAACCTTGGATAGCACGTCACAATGGCACCTTACATAAAGGTACAGTCAATAACTATTTTAGAAATTAAAATCTTTGGGAAGTGCTCAAGGAAACCTTCGTACATGGGAGGCCATACGTCTAGGTTATGATAGATATCATATGTCCACGGAATTAGCCTTGGTTGACCCAATAGACCCCAAAGAAAAACGAGAAGATTACTATCATATTCTTTCCAATGGTGAGTCTTTTCTTGACATATCATTATCTCCACTGTCTCTAATTAAGAATTATACTTCAAACAAACACCAAGATTATATAGGAAATGCTCGTAGATATACTCAGCAAGTGGATGTGCACAATCCTGTCTTATAATAACACGAGGTTGTATGTCATTAGACATCTTGTATGATAGTGGCAAAACACCCTTCCAACGTTGGGTTCGCCTTACCCTATTTGATTCACCAAATATAACTACTAAATGATGTATAAAATACAACACACTTTTTTATACTACTTAGGGAGAACCTCCACAGCTAGAGACCACCGTTCTATTTCCCTGTTACCCTTGCTCAACCCAGCTACACTCTTATTACCTGAAAGGAATTGTGAAGCAAAAGGGTGAGCACAAATAGCCCAGTAAAGAATATCATGACTAAAGATAATTAAATTATCAATAGCCTTTATCAGTAATAAATCAGAGATTTAGAACATATGGTAGATGATAAAACTTTTCAACCATAGTTGCAGCGGAACGAACAATCTATTAGAAGAGCCAAATAGACCATAAAGTCTATTATCTTCTCCATGTTAAAAGACCACCTACAATATTTTATCCCTGTAACATCAATCAATAGTTCCGATCCACAATCATATAAATAACTCATAATCATAATTGTGGTTCTAAATTTCTCTTCTCATCCAGGACGAAGATAATTTTCATCACCTGTCTTCACCTGAAATATCAAAAATCACGGTTATACCAAATCACAGTTCTTGTTTCATAATCATACCACTAAATTCATCTTTGCACTACGGGCCAAAGATATTCATCAATAGTTCATCTTTGCACTACAGGCCAAAGATATTCAACAACAGTTCATCTTGACACTACATGCCAAAGATATTCAACAATAGGTCATCTTTGCACTACAGGCCAAAGATATTAATATCCCAAAGAAATATATAATCATTTCAGAATTTATATAAACAATACTTATAACCATATTGATCAATTCACGTTTGTACTTAAGCTAAAGATATTCAATTATAAATTCAATGGTCATAATCATACCAGTCAATAGTTCAACTTTGCACTACTGGCCAAAGAGAACCCATAGTATGATCATACCAATAATCTACCCATCTTTACACTCAAGTCAAAGAGAAATTTCATCACTATGATTATAAAAATGTTATATATGATAATAAAAATAATATGATCAACAACTACATTTAATTTCTAGTAAGATTCATAAATCAACGATAATTTGGTAAGAAAAAGCTGTAACAACCCGATATTTTCTATATAATTAAATCAGAAATTTTGCGTATAATTTTTTTATTTTTTATTTTAAGGATGAGGATTTATACAAGGCAAAGCTTATGTAATTATGTAATAAATAAAAATATATTTATTACATTAATGTTTACAAATAATTTGATTTTATAATTATTGATTATTATAAAGTATATTCTTATAATAATTAATTTACAGTAAAAATATTTTTATTAATTATTTTTCATGAAAACATGACTATTATATTATTTAAATAATATATGTAATGATTACAACATTATTATAATAACTATTTTATTATATGAATTTATTTCAGATTAATTAAGTTATTTATTTTAACTTAATTACTAACGTTATATTTGAAAGATAAATCAGATATGGAATCCAAAATCCTAATTTTAGATTTTGATCAAGGAATGAGAATAATAATATTATATTAATTACATTTTGATTTTTTAATGTTATGAATATGTACTGTATGCACGCATTGTTAAAGATTGGTCAATGGTGATGCAGTATTTGGAAAACCCTAACGTTACTGATAAACCCTAGTTTTGAAGTCAAATGAGACTTTAAAATCTGTCTAGTAATTATGTTATGTGGTATATAATATGTATTATTAGAATTTAATTTTAATTAGGAAAACCCTAATTATTATGTGGAAAAAACCCTAATTAGTAATTTAAAACCCTATTTTCTAAAATTAGAAACCTTAAATAATAATTAGCTAATTGCAATATGGAAACCCTAATTTGAAACTCAATTATGAGTTCGAGACTATTATGCAATTTTGTTAAATGAATTATGTTACGTACTATAGAATTTAATGCTAATTAGTGAAACCCTAATTAATATTTGAAATCCTAATTTTAGAAACCCTGATATTTAAATTATAACCCTATTTAATAAACTAGAAACCCTAAGGGTTAATTATAAATCCTAATTAGAACTTACATGAAAGTTCAAGAAGTTATGTAATCGCGTTAAAGTGGTTAATGTCGGGTATTATTAAATATAACCCTAATTAGGGAAAACCTTAATTATTAGAAATCATAATTTCTAAATTAGGAACCCTAATTATCAAATTAGAGCCCTAATTGCTAAATTAGCAATCTTAATTGTATTTAGTAAAACCTAAACCTAATATTCATGTTTTATGTAATTAGAAAATTTATTTTAATTAGGAAGCTCTAAATTTCATTTTTCAAGAAACTAATTTTTATTTTAACCCTAAATTTGAAATTCAACTAATTCAATGTGTTAAACCTTAGGGTTAAACCCTAAGGGTCAAACCCTAAGGGTTTGACAAGTTGCCCAAAATACCATTAATTTTAAAAGCCAAAAGACATTTTTGCCCTTATTGCATAAGTGAGGCTTGCTTGTAAATCTAGCTAAAGTGTAGTTGGTAAACTACTCTATGATCAGCCATGTGACAAAATCTCCAGCAAATCAAGCAATATCAGCTATATACATGCATCTAAGACTTGTATAAATAGATCTAGGAGAGGGAAATATCAATTGTTAGCCCATTTGTACACCAACTCACTACCAAGTCCATCTCTCTCTCTCTAACCCACGAAATTGATAAGTATTTCAGTCCAAACACAGCCCCAAGATCACCAATAACAAATCAAAAACATAGAATCAAGATTTGCTCATGGAAAGGTATAGAGCTAATCTTACAATCTGATCTTGAATGATGTGTTAAAATTTATGTTTGTGTGTTGTAATATGTTCTATGTAGTGTCTATAAGTGATCTGGGTTGGCACGTGTTAGATCCATAACATTAAAGAGCTCGGCTTTGAAGTTTTAAAAATTCTGCGAAAGTTTAACATTTATGTCTGACAACGAATGTCAGTGGTTCTAGATCTTTCCTTGTTCATGATGTTTGTTGTTTTATGTTATAGATATATAGCTTGTCATGTTGTCTTTGCTCTGCAAGTGAAATTGTGACGCTCCCAAAATTAGTATACATCACCCATCTTGGGTCGTCAGATACATGGTACAGAATACAAATACAACTTATTAATACAACTGTCGTGTACAATACGACAAAACATAACTGTGAGTTTGAATACAATTATTGTCTACTAGAGACTATATAAACTCAAAAGGAGTCCTCATTACAATTATTGTCACACTATTTAATAGAATAGTGAGGACTACTAATACTATCATCTGGTCCATCACTCCGTTCCCCGACTCGTCCCGGCTATATTCTCATTTCATGAAGAGAACAGTGAAAGAAAGGGTGAGCTCAACTAGCCCAGTAAGAAATATTATGACTAAGATAATGCAGAATAAATTATCATTAGCCTTCAACAGTGTTAAACTGATAAATATAACGAACATCAAGTTTAACTGCAGCGGAACAAGCAATCCATTAAAAGAGTCAAGTAGAGAATAAAATCTACTATCTTCTATGATTTAAAAGGTTTTTCAACACTGTTATCGCTGGGACTCAGCTTAATAAAATAATCTACATCATCGAATCACCCCTGCACTACGGCCAAGGATATTCGTGTATTTATTAATGGTCATGATCATGCCAACAACTGTCCATCAATGCACTACGGGCCAATGAAGACTTTTACCACATCATTTGTAACATTACGGTCATGATTATACCGAATAATCCCTAGTTATAATCATACCAAGTCCATCTATGCATTACATGCCATAGATGACTTTCAACATTTTATAAACATGAGGATGATGACAATGATATAAGAATTCAATAAAACAAGTTCAAGAATTAATTTATCCAAGAATTAACAACGTCCAAATTGTCAACATGATACTAGTTTGTGGAGTAAAATTCAAGAATGCTTAGAAGAATATTTTCATGAAAAGATACTGGATGAATCGCAATTATCAAGGATATTCCCCTAATTTCATGGAGTATAGAAGTTAAAACTTAACCAACTGAGTATAATAAAGAATGGAATAACAAAAGAAATCACCCGGCATGCGATAGACCGCACAGACTAGTTATTCTAACAGAATAATAAATAATGGAACCAGGTCTGGCGTAAACGCACAGACAGGATATTCCGACAGAATAATAAATAATGGAACCAGGTCCGGCGTAAACGCACAGACAGGATATTCCGACAAAATAATAAATAATGGAACCAGGTCCGGCGTAAACGCACAGACAGGATGTTCCAACAGAATAATAACAAGACGGAACCAGGTCCGGTGTAAAACACACAGACAGGATGTTCCAACAGAATAATAGAAAAATGTCACCAAGTATAGGGTAGACCGCGTATACAGGTTATTCCAACAGAATAATAAGAAATAGAATAACAACAGTTCTCTTCATGAATAAGAAAGAATAACACCCCTTACTGTTTTAAAGAAGAACTGAAATAAGGAAGTAGTTAAGTAGCAGAATACTTTTCTTCTCTCTCTCTATAGTTTCTCTCTATAGTTTCTCTCTCTAGAGTTCAGTGAATTCGTAAGAAATAATGAAGGAATGAGCTGCTATTTATAGAAAAATAGAATGCATAGTAACTAATCCATGAACGGTCCAGATTGATTACTTTAATCTGACGGTCCATATTTAAAGAAAAATATTTTAAATAAAATATAATATATTCTATTTATAGAATAACATTAATAAAGTATTCTGTTTTATATAAAAAGATGTTTCTATTTTATTACGTTAATAATACGAATAAAACAAAACTTCATTATCGCTAAATAATTCATATTATTAACTGACAATAATTGAATCAAACTGAGTGACTTCTTACATAAGCATTAATAATCAATACCGTGTGCTACTATGCAACCACACGTATTACTGTACTTTTACTACCGAGTAGTTCAACAGTATCAATGGTAAAACTTCCACCGTTATTTTTAATAAAATATTTTTGTCGTTTTCTCAATCCGACAATAATTCCGTTGTGGGGTCCACCAATGATTGTGCCGTTGTATAAATATTTCCTGTTAAAACGAATATTCTCCGACCAATCGAATATTATATAACAACTTGCGTACTTTGTAAAATTTATAAATATTACCCACAACTATAACATTATATCAAATTAACTCCATAATATTCAAAAATGATATTTATAGAAAATTCATCTTTATTTATAAAAGTTGGGGTCTTACATAAATCACGATCATATGATGCACAGATATCATGTTATTAATGGTCAAAGACCGTTGACCAGCACTGACCAGGAGATTTCTGGGTAACCCAGATTTCCCCAGGTCATGTCTGACAATATTTTTGCACGCCTTGATCTGTCAGTTAATCAAAAGATTTGATGTTGTTTTTGTTATCAGTTTGTAGCCTAACATATGTACTTTACATTTAATGCTTTAGATCACTTAGATAAACAGTATAATGAAAGTAATCGTTGGTCAAAGTAGCCTTCTCGTTCTGATTTTAAGTTTCTGAAATTTCCAGAAATGTGATGAACACCATTTCTGACATGTGTTGACCGGGCTCTAGCTTGTGATTCTGATGTTTATTTTCTGACATGATGATGGATATTTGTACTCTGTTATATGGACTACAACCCTAAACCATTATAACACATTAATCGTGACCAGAACCTAAAGTAAATTGAGCCTCAAATTGGACCATCGAGGCTGACTGAGTTTCTGGGTAACCCAGAAAACCCAGAAAGCTCTGACAATGAGTTTGAAGGGACAGATCTCCTCGTTCTTATGTTGTATAACCATGTTAGTTGTTTTATTGTGTAGTGTTACAACCATACTACAAGACCATTACAAGACCCGGCCCAAAAACAATCTGACCAGCAAGTTACAGACGGTCAAAGTAGGCACCATGAACACTGACTTTCAGTCTTCTTGAGCCTCAAGAACACCTATCGCGACAGAAATGTGTCGCTATAGCCTATAGCGACGGTTTCATTTATTTTTATTTTCTGAATTTCTGAAAAATAATTAAAAATAGAAAATAAATTCTAAAAATTATAAAAATGGTTTTAAAAATTATTTTTAATTATGAAAAAATAACTTTTAATTATTTGGGACATTTTTCATTAATATTTATAATTATTTGAATATTAATGATATTTAATTTATTTAATTAGTGTATTAAATAAATTAGAAAAAATGATTTTAAGGTTATAAAAATCATTTTTAATAAGAATATAGTGTTTTAAAATATTTTTGAGTTATAAATGTAACTTTTAATATTTTGTGATGAATTTCATTAATTAATTAATATTAATGATAATTAAGTTATTTATTTAATATATTAAATAAATTATGGAAAATAGAATTAATGATTTAAAAATTATAGAAAAATGATTTAAAGGTTATAAAAGTATTTTAAGTTATAAAATATAACTTTTGATATTTTGTCATGAAAAATATTAATATTTTAATATTAATGATATTAGATTTATTTAATAATTATATTAAATAAATTAGTTTAAAATTAATTTTAATATTAGAAAAATCATTTTAAACAAAAATAAATAGTTTAAAAATATTTTAAGTTATAAAATATAACTTTCAATATTTAAAGGTAAATTTCATTAATTATTTACTATTAATGATATTAGAATTATTTAATAATTATATTAAATAAATTAGTTTAAAAATGATTTTAATATTATAAAAATTATTTTAAATAAAAATAAAGTGTTTAAAGATATTTTAAGTTATAAAATATAACTTTTAATATTTAAAAGATAATTTCATTAATAATTTAATATTAATGCTATTGATTTAATATTAGATGATATTAGATTTATTTAATAATTATATTAAATAAATAGTTTAAAAATAGTTTTACTTATTTAAAATAATTATTTAAAAAGGAAATAAATGAATTAAAAATATTTTAAGTTATGATTAAGGACTTTTAATATTTTGATAAGTAATACATTAATACTTTAATATTAACGGTAATTATTTAAAAATGATTTTAATTCTTTTAAAAATTATTTAAGGGTAATATTAATACTTTAAAGGTATTTTGAGTTATTATAAATAACTTTAACCTTTTGGCAATGGTTTTATTAATAGATTAATATTAATTAAATATTAATGATAATTGAATTATTCAATATTTAAATCATTTAATAATGATTCCGGTGTTTGAAAATTCATGATAAAATATAATAAATGTTTAAAAATTATTATAAGTCATTTAAAAATAATATGACTGATACTTACATATGTGGAACTACAGGATAGAGTCTTAGACTCGATAATTATCCGATAAAGTCGTCGGTACACCGACATGTTTCAGAAATTGATCTAGAATTAGATATTTTGACTGTATTAATGTTTGTTTGTGATTCAATGACTGTTGAATGTGTGTGACCAGGTGATTAGGTTATGTGATGACTGCAATAAATAGTGCTATGTGTTATAGTATGTTTTTCTAATCTAATGAATGATCTTATTAATGATAGGTCGTGATATAAAAGATAAAACTAAGTTGCGTATTGTAAGCAGCAGATAAGGTAAGTATCTTACCATTACATTTCCTTTATGTAATGGACATGAGTAAAAAGTTTTAGAATTATATTATTATGATGCTATATTATTAACCCTATTGTGATATATTCTATATCCGATCATTGTTTATCAACAAGTTAGTATATGGTAATTCAGATATATATTCTGTTCGTTAATTTCTAAACATGGTTACACAAGTGTCCCCACTTGGATAATCATTGTATTTAATCACACACACACACACACACACACACACACACACACACACACACACACACATATATATATATATATATATATATATAAAGCCATCCAAGCAAATTGACCAACTAGACACAAATTTCGAAATATCGTTGAATATGATAAAAGCTTTTTGTATAAAATCAAATTGTTTTGGTTCGGATTCCAGACTAAGTATGAACATCCCGATCACGGGAAAACTTTTATACGCCCAAGGCGGACAGAGTGAACGATCCTATCGTTCTTGTAATGTAGTATTGATCAATACAAGGCCCATGGGAAGTACAACCTAACGCCCTTAAGTTATGACGGCTTGCGGATGAAGTTCTATTAAACCTTAGCGAAAACTAAAAATAATATTCATAATCTGTCGACTAATACCTATATATATAGTCAATACGTAGTTTCAAAAATCTGAGATAGAATTGTTATGTTGTTATTATCGGTTCAGTTTACTTCACAACTATAAATTCGTTGTAGAAGTGATGTACAAAGAAAATATTTATTTCTTTCAACTAATTATATTCATAATTGTTATTACTTGTCGGGCACCCAAATGTTCACCTTTGATTAAATTTAAATATTTTCAGCTAGGCATGATCAACCCGAAGGTTCAGACAAGAACAAGTGAAAAGGGAAGCAAACATAACATGTTTAATGGTGTCTTTTGTAATAGTTTGACAATATATAGACAATGATATGTATTATATATCATGTAAAGAATTATAGTAAAGGTTGCGTAATTTGGATTAGACTCTGATAAATATAAATTAAGTTGGATTTTTATATTATTATTATTATTATAAATATTACTCCACTCATAGAAATGGTATCGTAAAGCACCGAGTTCGGGTTTCAAGTACCTGAGTTTGGGGGCTTCACAAGTTGGTATCAGAGCTTTAGGGTTAGAAACCTTAGGTGGAGACCTTAGGCTATAACCTTAGAACAGAGGGAAACGTTGAAAATACAAATAACTCATATAGAGTTTAAAAAGGAGATGAATTGAATAAGTTTATCGTCAAATCAAATAAAAGATAACTTATATAAAACTATTATTTGCTGTGTGTATATTAGTTGATAATCAGGATAACTTAAGTGTATAGATGTCAGATAAAAAAAGAATTAGAATATACCCTCAGATTGTAAAGGAGCCGATCTCCATAACCGAGCCAATATCAAAGCCAATAGATGAAATTTGAGGCTAACATTGATAGCTACCTCAATAAGGTGATTGTTTTGAAAAGTGTAGTACCGGACCCTAAAACGATAGTATAACTGATAGGTAAAGTATAGTTAAAGAATATGTGGTCAATGTTGAGTTCTTAAACTCATATGTTTGTGGTGAGTTCTTAAACTCATAATGTATGGTAAGTTGGATGAACTAGGTATAGTTAGGTGTGAATGGATTATCGAGGATGATGGAAATATATAGAATACAAAGCAAATGATCCTTAGTGAAGGTGTACGAAATAAGTAGTATTAGTATTACGTGAATAGGTATGATTTTATGTTGTGTATATGATAGGTATGTCTGTATAAGGAGATATTTCCTAACTTTTGAGTCGCAAAAAGGGATAGCGAATGTTTAAGGCAATATGTGCTATGGTATGTCAAGTGTTATAAATAAGAGTCTATGAGGGATTAATGAAATAAGTTGGTATAAAGATAGTAATTATTTATCTGAACACTGGTTAATACAGTAAACAATATTTTCAAAATATAATATTTTGAGTACATGACTATTTAAATAGAAAATTTTGTGTGATATGTTAAACATATACGATAAGGCTTAGAATGTAAGATAATAAAGAATAATTTGTGATAATACTGCCAAGGAAATGAAAATGAAACCAAAGTTTGAGGACAATCAGATCCGATACAGAAATTTTGCGAAAATGGACGCTCAAGCTATGCAGGACAGAATACCAGTCGCGGGAAATCAGCCAAATAATCGATCGACAAACTTCAAAGACTTCAAGGCAGTCGTACTGCCAGGATTTAGAGGATCAACGGAGCAAAAGGTGAAGGACTGTTTGAAAAGGAGAATGGAGGCAGGAAGCGTAAGTACGGGGAAAAGTAGCAGGACAAACAAACCAACAGAACCTACTGCAAGAGTCTTTAGCACGACTGTTCAAGATTCGGTAGCAGTCAGAGATGCAACTCCAGGTATTATTCGAACAAATTTTATTTTCTGATATACGATTTTCCTATATATATAATGAATTATTTTATAAATAATTTTGAAGGAGGAATTTGAGTTCTTTCAGAAATTAAAATTCTGTTTAAGCAGATAGACAAGCTTTTTGATGAATAGTTAAAGATCGATTCGATCTACATGCAATGATTGTGTATGCTATGTACCCTGGTATGTATAGGTTTTTAAACGGTGATTGCAAGGACAGAATCCTTATAAGGGAGGGTGAATGTAACAACCCGATATTTTCTATATAATTAAATAAGAAATTTTGCGTATAACTTTTATTTATTTATTTTAAGGATGAGGATTTGTACAAGACAAAGCTTATGTAATTATGTAATAAATAAAAATATATTTATTACATTAATGTTTACAAATAATTTGATTTTATAATTATTGATTATTATAAAGTATATTCTTATAATAATTAATTTACAGTAAAAATATTTTTATTAATTATTTTTCATGAAAATATGACTATTATATTATTTAAATAATATATGAAATGATTACAACATTATTATAATAATAATTTTATTATATGAATTTATTTTAGATTAATTAAGTTATTTATTTTAACTTAATTACTAACGTTATATTTGAAAGATAAATCAGATATGGAATCTAAAACTCTAATTTTGAATTTTGATCAAGGAATGAGAATAATAATATAATATTAATTATATTTTGATTTTTCAGTGCTATGAATATGTACTCTATGTACGCATTGTTAAAGATTGGTCAATGGTGATGCAGTATTTGGAAAACATTAATGTTACTGATAAACCCTAGTTTTCAAGTCAAATGAGACTTTAAAATCTGTCTAGTAATTATGTTATGTCGTATATAATATGTATTATTAGAATTTAATTTTAATTAAGAAAACCCTAATTATTATGTGGAAAAACCCCTAATTAGTAATTTAAAATCCTATTTTCTAAAATTAGAAACCTTAAATAATAATTAGCTAATTGCTATGTGGAAATCCTAATTTAAAACTCAATTATGAGTTCGAGACTGTTATGTAATTTTGTTAAATGAATTATGTTACGTACTATAGAATTTAATGTTAATTAGTGAAACCCTAATTAATATTTAAAATTCTAATTTTAGAAACCCTAATATTTAAATTATAACCCTAATTAATAAACTAGAAACCCTAAGGGTTAATTATAAGCCCTAATTGGAACTTACATGAAAGTTTAAGAAGTTATGTAATCGCGTTAAGTGGTTAATGTCGGGTATTATTAAATATAATCCTAATTAGGGAAAACCTTAATTATTAGAAATCATAATTTCTAAATTAGGAACCCTAATTATCAAATTGGAGCCCTAATTGCTAAATTAGCAATCTTAATTGTATTTAGTAAAACCTAAACCTAATATTCGTGTTTTATGTAATTAGAAAATTTATTTTAATTAGGAAGCTCTAAATTTCATTTTTCAAGAAACTAATTTTATCTTTTATTTTAATTTTTATTTTTATTTTAACCCTAAATTTGAAATTCTACTAATTCAATGTGCTAAACCTTAGGGTTAAACCCTAAGAGTCAAACCCTAAGGGTTTGACAAGTTGCCCAAAATGCATTAATTTTAAAAGCCAAAAGATATTTTTGCCCTTATTGCATAAGTGAGGCTTGCTTGTAAATCTAGCTAAAGTATAGTTGGTAAACTACTCTATGATCAGCCATGTGACAAAATCTCCGGCAAATCAACCAATATCAACTATATACATGCATCTAAGACTTGTATAAATAGATCTAGGAGAGAGAAATATCAATTGTTAGCCCATTTGTACACCAACTCACTACCAAGTCCATCTATCTCTCTAACCCACGAAATTGACAAGTATTTCAGTCCCAAACACAGCCCCACGATCACCAATAACAAATCAGAAATATAGAATCAAGATTTGTTCATGGAAAGGTATAGAGCTAATCTTACAATCTGATCTTGAATGATGTGTTAAAATTTATGTTTGTGTGTTATAATATGTTCTATGTAGTGTCTATAAGTGATCTGGATTGGCACATGTTAGATCCATAACATTAAAGTGCTCGGATTTGAAGTTTTAAAAATTCTAGGAAAGTTTAACATTTATGTCTGACAACGAATGTCAGTGGTTCTAGATCTTTCCTTGTTCATGATGTTTGCTGTTTTATGTTATAGATCTATAGCTTGTCATGTTGTCTTTGCTCTGCAAGTGAAATCACGATCATATGATGCACAGATATCATGTTATTAATGGTCAAAGACGTGACCAGCATTGACCGGGAGATTTCTGGGTAACCCAGATTTCCTCATATCATGTCTGACAATATTTTTGCACGCCCTGATCTGTCAGTTAATCAAAAGATTTGATGTTATTTTTGTTATCAGTTTGTAGCCTAACATATGTACTTTACATTTAATGCTTTAGATCACTTAGATAAACAGTATAATGAAAGTAATCGTTGGTCAAAGTAGCCTTCTCATTCTGATTTTAAGTTTCTAGAATTTCCAGAAATATGATGAACACCATTTCTGACATGGGTTGACCGGGCTCTAGCTTATGTGTGGCGACCCCAAAATAGGTCCATTCCATCCAACCTATTCTGAGTCGCCAAATACATGGTACAGAAAATAACTACAACTTTATTACAACAATTGTCGTGCAAAATACAACAACACATATGCTGTGAGTTTGGATACAAATATATACCAAATTTGACTCATGTCCCAACCGTGGACAGCACCTCACAATGACACCTTACATAAAGGTATAGTCAAAAACTGTTTTAGAAATTAGAATCTTTGGGAAGTGCTCGAGAAAACCTTCGTACATGGGAGGCCATGCGTCTAGGTTATGATAGATATCATATGGCCACAGAATTATCCTTGGTTGACCTAATATACCTCAAAGAAAAATGAGAAGATTACTATCATATTCTTCCCAATGGTGAGTCTTCTCTTGACTTATCATTAGCTCCACTGTCTCTAATTGAGAATTACACTTCAAACAAACACCAAGATTATATAGGTAGTGCTTGTAAATATACTCAGCAAGTAGATGAGCACAATCCTGTCTTATGATGACACGAGGTTGTATGTCATTAGACATCTCGTATGATAGTGGCAAAACACCCTTCCAACGATGGGTTTGCTTCACCCTAGATGATTCACCAAATATAACTACTAAATGATGACCACCGTTCTATTCCCCTGTTACCCCCGCTCGACCCAGCTACACTCTTATTACCTGAAAGGAATTGTGAAACAAAAGGGTGAGCACAACTAGCCCAGTAAAGAATATCATGACTAAAGATAAATAAATTATCAATAGCCTTCAACAGAATTAAATCAGAGATTTAGAACATATGGTAGATGATAAAAAATTTCAACCATTGTTGCAGCAGAACGGGCAAACCATTAGAAGAGTCAAATAGACCATAAAGTCTATTATCTTCTCCACATTAAAAGTCCACCAATAATGTTTTATCCTTGTAACATTAATCAATAGTTCCTTTTCACAATTATATGAATAACTCATAATCATAATTGTGATTCTAAATTTTTTCTTCGCACCCAAGACGAAGAATATTTTCATCATCTGTCTTTACCTGAAACATCAAAGATCATGGTTATACCAAATCACAGTTCCTGTTCATAATCATGCTAATAAATCCATCTTCGCACTACGGCCAAAGATATTCATCAACAAACCATCTTTGCACTACGGGCCAAAGATATTCAACAACAGTTCATCTTCGCACTACAGGCCAAAGATATTCATCAATAATTCATATTTGCACTACAGGCCAAAGATATTCATATCTCAAAGAAATATATAATCATTTCAGAACTTATATAAACAATAATTATAACCATGTTGATCAATTCACCTTTGCACTTAAGCTAAAGATATTCAATTATAAATTCAATGGTCATGATCATACCAGTCACAATTTAACTTTTCCACTACTGGCCAAAGAAAACCCTAGTCATGATCATACCAATAATCTACCCATCTTTACACTCAAGTGAAAGAGAATATCATCATTAGGGTTATAAAAATATTATATATGATAATAAAAATAATATGATCAACAACTGCATTTATTTTCGAGAGCAACAATCATAAATCAACGATAATTTGGTCAGAAAAAGAAACCAATTTTCTCGTGAATATATAGTAACTCGTGAATAGTAACTCATGAATAGTAACTCATGAATAGTAACTCATAAATAGTAAACCCGACACAAAAAGGTAAAAATTTCACAATAAAATACATACCAATATTTCGGTATAATGATATTAAAAGAATAACATCGTTATGAAGAATATAACATCCCTTACTATCCCTTACCTCAAAAGAGTAGCACTTCTGACTGGATATCGGATATGACACTGAAAGAAACTTGCACTGATGAATAGCAACTCACCAAGTATCTAAATACTCACAAAATACACTCAATAATCTAGAGAGAGAAAGAGAGAAAACTTATGAATTCTGGTGTGATTTTCAATTCTAACCTAGCCCTCTATTTATAGGAAATGTTAGCACGCCGAAGCAGACTTAACCTGCAACCTGATGGCTTTACCTGCTACTATTCCCACCCACAACATTTGAATAAAAATCTCAGCACATTTCTTCACCAACCAAGAGTGGGGCCCACCAATTCTAGAATTTTTCACCAAAATGATAAATTCTGAAACTTCAATAATATCTGAACCAGTCATCTCGTAAAATTCATAACAAATTATACGTTCATTTTTAACGGTTCAAAATTTGTGGACATATACTCTACTTATATATGT
Organism: Panax notoginseng; assembly: GCA_016801055.1. Classification (NCBI taxonomy): domain Eukaryota; kingdom Viridiplantae; phylum Streptophyta; class Magnoliopsida; order Apiales; family Araliaceae; genus Panax; species Panax notoginseng. The sequence continues at coordinate 52,569,592 of CM029017.1, forward strand.
ATAACATATCCAAATATTACCACGATCCAACGGTCAGATTAAAAATTATAACCCTCACAAAATATCTCAAAAACCCTAATTTGATTTTTAATACCTCCGTTCCGACAAAAATACAGATAAAACACCTCAACATTAACTCCTTTATTTTTTAACCACAAAAATATATCCCTCATTTATATCCACATAAAATAAATATTTCCTTATCCTATGAATCAATAATTAATTATTCACAGATAATATTACAGAATCACATTTATGACAACCAGGTTGTTCCCAGGAAAGAGGGGGCTTTCCAATAAGGATTTCTCCTTACTGGCGCGCAATTAGATGACCAAACCTCTCCTTAAACAGAACTTTCTAGATATTGCCAACAATGTTATCTAATAATATTATTCAAATAATATGAATTATTAATCTGATAATGGGAAATACTGTGCAACAACAATTATTGAAACAACAATAATATAAAATATCAACGCAGCAATTATTGAATCAATAAAATAAAATATTGAACAGTAATTACTGTGACAATTATTCAGTAGTGCCTTCTTACGTAAGAATCAATAATTTCAAAAATACTGTGCAATAATGTGTATTACTGTATTTTAACCACGGGGTACTCCAACAGTGTTTACGGTAACAACTACGCCATTAATTATAAAAACTCATTTTTTGTCGTCATCTTCATCCGACGGTTTTTTTATGGGGCCCACAAATAGTTGTGCCGTCGTACGAATATTCCCCGACAGAAAGAATATTCCACGACCAACGAATATTCCCCGACAACAATGATTATTTTATAACCACTTGTTTATTTTGAAAATTTTTCACATTTCACCTATAACTTTAACTTTTTATCAATTTAACCATTTACTAAATAGAAAAAATTGAATACTTTTATTTCATAAAATCTGGGGTCTTACAATCTCCCCTCCTTATGAAATTTCGTCCCCGAAATTTACGTACCTGGTATTTCGAAAAGTTGAGAATACCTTGCTTTCATTTCAGATTCTATCTTCCCTGTCATCATATTTCTCCATTGCTCATCTCCTGTATTTCAGATATCATTCTAGAATACAACTTCAAAACAAGGGTTAATTGATCAAATTAACATATCACATAATATCCCGATATTATGACTGACCAACAAATAAGCTTAGGTAGGACACACTAGCGAAGGATTTATTCATCACACCCCTCCTAGTTCTATTCTCCGATCTCCGCCAGAGATCATATCCCTAAGCTCTGATACTAAATGTGGCGACCCCAAAATAGGTCCATTCTATCCAACCTATTATGAGTCGCCAAATACATGGAACAGAAAATAACTACAACTTTATTACAACAATTGTCGTGCAAAATACAATAACACATATGCTGTGAGTTTGGATACAAATATATACAAAATGTGATTCATGTCCCAACCGTGGATAGCACCTCACAATGACACCTTACATAAAGGTATAGTCAAAAACTGTTTTAAAAATTAAAATCTTTGAGAAGTGCTCAAGGAAACCTTCGTACATGGGAGGCCATGCGTCTAGGTTATGATAGATATCATATGGCCACAGAATTATCCTTGGTTGACCCAATATACCTCAAAGAAAAATGAGAAGATTACTATCATATTCTTCCCAATGGTGAGTCTTCTCTTGACTTATCATTAGCTCCACTGTCTCTAATTGAGAATTATACTTCAAAAAAATACCAAGATTATATAGGTAGTGCTTGTAAATATACTCAGCAAGTGGATGAGCAAAATCATGTCTTATGATGACACGAGGTTGTATGTCATTAGACATCTCGTATGATAGTGGCAAAACACCCTTCCAACGATGGGTTCGCTTCACCCTAGATGATTCACCAAATATAACTACTAAATGATGACCACCGTTCTATTCCCCTGTTACCCCCACTCGACCCAGCTACACTCTTATTACCTGAAAGGAATTGTGAAACAAAAGGGTGAGCACAACTAGCCCACTAAAGAATATCATGACTAAAGATAAATAAATTATCAATAGCCTTCAACAGAATTAAATCAGAGATTTAGAACATATGGTAGATGATAAAAAATTTCAACCATTGTTGCAGCGGAACGAGCAAACCATTAAAAGAGTCAAATAGACCACAAAGTCTATTATCTTCTCCACATTAAAAGTCCACCAATAATGTTTTATCCCTGTAACATTAATCAGCAGTTCCTTTTCACAATTATATGAATAACTCATAATCATAATTGTGATTCTAAATTTTTTCTTCGCACCCAGGACGAAGAATATTTTCATCATCTGTCTTTACCTGAAACATCAAAGATCATGGTTATACCAAATCACAGTTCCTGTTCAAGCTAATAAATCCATCTTCGCACTACAGCCAAAGATATTCATCAACAAACCATCTTTGCACTACGGGCCAAAGATATTTAACAACAGTTCATCTTCGCACTACAGGCCAAAGATATTCATCAATAATTCATCTTTGCACTACAGGCCAAAGATATTCATCAACAGTTCATCTTTGCACTACAGGCCAAAGATATTCATATCTCAAAGAAATATATAATCATTTCAGAACTTATATAAACAATAATTATAACCATGTTGATCAATTCACCTTTGCACTTAAGCTAAAGATATTCAATTATAAATTCAATGGTCATGATCATACCAGTCACAATTCAACTTTTCCACTACTGGCCAAAGAGAACCCTAGTCATGATCATACCAATAATCAACCCATCTTTACACTCAAGTGAAAGAGAATATCATCATTAGGGTTATAAAAATGTTATATATGATAATAAAAACAATATGATCAACAACTGCATTTATTTTCGAGAGCAACAATCATAAATCAACGATAATTTGGTCAGAAAAAGAAACCAATTTTGTCGTGAATATATAGTAACTCGTGAATAGTAACTCGTGAATAGTAACTCATGAATAGTAACTCATAAATAGTAAACCCGACACAAAAAGGTAAAAATTCTACAATAAAATACATACCAATATTTCGGTATAATGATATTGAAAGAATAACATCGTTATGAAGAATATAACATCCCTTACTATCCCTTACTATCCCTTACCTCAAAAGAGCAGCACTTCTGACTGGATATCGAATATGATGCTGAAAGAAACTTGCACTGATGAATAGCAACTCACCAAGTATCTAAATACTCACAAAATACACTCAATAATCTAGAGAGAGAAAGAGAGAAAACTTATGAATTCTGGTGTGATTTTCAATTCTAACTTAGCCCTCTATTTATAGGAAATGTTAGCACGCCGAAGCAGACTTAACCTGCAACCTGATGGCTTTACCTGCTACTATTCTCACCCACCACATTTGAATAAAAATCTCAGCACGTTTCTTTACCAACCAAGAGTGGGGCCCACCAATTCTAGAATTTTTCACCAAAATGATAAATTCCGAAACTTCAATAATTTCTGAACCAGTCATCTCGTAAAATTCATAACAAATTATACGTTCATTTTTAACGGTTCAAAATTTGTGGACATATACTCAACTTATATATGTATAACATATCCAAATATTACCACGATCCAACGGTCGGATTAAAAATTAGAACCCTCGCAAAATATCTCAAAAACCCTAATTTGATTTTTAATACTTCCGTTCCGACAAAAATACAGATAAAACACCTCAACATTAACTCCTTCATTTTTTAACCACAAAAATATATCCCTCATTTATATCCGCATAAAATAAATATTTTCTTATCATATGAATCAATAATTAATTATTCATAGATAATATTACAGAATCACATTTATGACAACCAGGCCGTTCCCAAGAAAGAGGGGGCTTTCCAATAAGGATTTCTCCTTACTGGCGCGCAATTAGATGACCAAACCTCTCCTTAAACAGAACTTTCTAGACATTGCCAACAATGTTATCTAATAATATTATTCAAATAATATGAATTATTGATCTGATAATGGAAAATACTGTACAACAATAATTATTGAAATAACAATAATATAAAATATCAACGCAGCAATTATTGAATCAATAAAATAAAATATTGAACAGTAATTACTGTGACAATTATTCAGTAGTGCCTTCTTACGTAAGAATCAATAATTTTAAAAATATTGTGCAATAATGTGTATTACTGTATTTTAACCACGGGATACTCCAACAGTATTTACGGTAACAACTACGCCATTAATTATAAAAACTCAATTTTTGTCGTCATCTTCATCCGACGATTTTTTTTATGGGGCCCACAAATAGCTGCGCCGTCGTACGAATATTCCCCGACAGAAAGAATATTTCACGACCAACGAATATTCCCCGACAATAATGATTATTTTATAACCACTTGTTTATTTTGAAAATTTTTCACATTTCACCCATAACTTTAACTTTTTATCAATTTAACCATTTACTAAATAGGAAAAATTGAATACTTTTATTTCATAAAATTTGTGGTCTTGCATTATGATTCTAATGTTTATTGTCTGACATGATGATGGATATTTGTACTCTGTTATATGGACAACAACCCTAAACCATTATAACACATTAATCGTGACCAGAACCTAAAGTAAATTGAGCCTCAAATTGGACCCTCGAGGCTGATTGGGTTTCTGGGTAACCCAGAAAATCCAGAAAGCTCTGACAATGAGTTTGAAGGGACAGATCTCCTCGTTCTTATGTTGTATAACCATGTTAGTTGTTTTATTGTGTAGTGTTACAACCCTACTACAAGATCATTACAAGACCCGACCCAAAAATAATCTGACAAGCAAGTTACAGACGGTCAAAGTAGGCACCATGAACACTGACTGTCAGTATTCTTGAGCCTCAACAACATCTATCGCGAAAAAAATGTGTCGCTATAGCCTATAGCGACGGTTTCTTTTATTTTTATTTTCTGAATTTCTGAAAAATAATTAAAAATAGAAAATAAATTATAAAAATAGTTTTAAAAATAGTTTTAAAAATTATTTTTAATTATGAAAAAATAACTTTTAATTATTTGGGACACTTTTCATTAATATTTATAATCATTTGAATATTAATGATATTTAATTTATTTAATTAGTGTATTAAATAAATTAGAAAAAAATGATTTTAAGGTTATAAAATAAATAGTTTAAAATGGTTTTACTTGTTTAAAAAAATCATTTAAAAAGGAAATAAATGAATTAAAAATATTTTAAGTTATGATTAAGGACTTTTAATATTTTGATAAGTAATGCATTAATACTTTAATATTAATGGTAATTATTTAAAAATGATTTTAATTCTTTTAAAAATCATTTAAGGGTAATATTAATACTTTAAAGGTATTTTGAGTTATTATAAATATCTTTAACCTTTTGGCAATTGTTTTATTAATAGATTAATATTAATTAAATATTAATGATAATAGAATTATTCAATATTTAAATTATTTAATAATGATTTCGGTGTTTGAAAATTCATGATAAAATATAATAAATATTTAAAAATTATTATAAGTCATTTAAAAATAATATGACTGATACTTACATATGTGGAACTACAGGATAGAGTCTTGGACTCGATAATTACCCGATAAAGCCGTCGATAAACCGACGTGTTTCAGAAATTGATCTAGAATTAGATATTTTAACTGTATTAATGTTTGTTTGGGATTCAATGACTGTTGAATGTGTATGACCAGGTGATTAGGTTATGTGCTGACTGCAATAAATAGTGCTATGTGTTGTAGTATGTTATTCTAATCTAATGAATGATCTTATTAATGATAGGTCGTGATATAAAAGATAAAACTAAGTTGCGTATTGTAAGCAGCAGATAAGGCAAGTATCTTACCATTGCATTAATTGTGACCAGAACCTAAAGTAAATTGATCCTCAAATTGGACCATCGAGGCTGACTGAGTTTCTGGGTAACCTAGAAAACCGGAAAGCTCTGACAATGAGTTTGAAGGGATAGATCTCCTCGTTCTTATGTTGTATAACCATGTTAGTCGTTTTATTGTGTAGTGTTACAACCATACTACAAGACCATTACAAGACCCGGCCCAAAAACAATCTGACCAGCAAGTTACAGACGGTCAAAGTAGGCACCATGAACACTGACTTTCAGTGTTCTTGAGCCTCAAGAACACCTATCGCGACAGAAATGTGTCGCTATAGCTTATAGCGACAGTTTCTTTTATTTTTATTTTCTGAATTTCTGAAAAATAATTAAAAATAGAAAATAAATTCTAAAAATTATAAAAATGGTTTTAAAAATTATTTTTAATTATGAAAAAATAACATTTAATTAGTTGGTACATTTTTCATTAATATTTATAATTATTTGAATATTAATGATATTAAATTTATTTAATTATTGTATTAAATAAATTAGAAAAAATGATTTTAAGGTTATAAAAATCATTTTTAATAAGAATAAAGTGTTTTAAAATATTTTTGAGTTATAAATGTAACTTTTAATATTTTGTGATGAATTTCATTAATTAATTAACATTAATGATAATTAATTTATTTATTGAATATATTAAATGAATTATGGAAAATAGAATTAATGATTTAAAAATTATAGAAAAATGATTTAAAGGTTATAAAAGTATTTTAAGTTATAAAATATAACTTTTGATATTTTGTCATGAAAAATATTAATATTTTAATATTAATGATATTAGATTTATTTAATAATTATATTAAATAAATTAGTTTAAAAATAATTTTAATATTAGAAAAATCATTTTAAATGAAAATAAATAGTTTAAAAATATTTTAAGTTATAAAATATAACTTTCAATATTTAAAGGTAAATTTCATTAATTATTTACTATTAATGATATTAGAATTATTTAATAATTATATTAAATAAATTAGTTTAAAAATGATTTTAATATTATAAAAATCATTTTAAATAAAAATAAAGTGTTTAAAGATATTTTAAGTTATAAAATATAACTTTTAATATTTAAAAGATAATTTCATTAATAATTTAATATTAATGCTATTGATTTAATATTAGATGATATTAGATTTATTTAATAATTATATTAAATAAATAGTTTAAAAATGGTTTTACTTATTTAAAATAATTATTTAAAAAGGAAATAAATGAATTAAAAATATTTTAAGTTATGATTAAGGACTTTTAATATTTTGATAAGTAATACATTAATACTTTAATATTAATGATAATTATTTAAAAATAATTTTAATTCTTTTAAAAATCATTTAAGGGTAATATTAATACTTTAAAGGTATTTTGAGTTATTATAAATAACTTTAACCTTTTGACAATGGTTTCATTAATAGATTAATATTAATTAAATATTAATGATAATAGAATTATTCAATATTTAAATAATTTAATAATGATTCCGGTGTTTGAAAATTCATGATAAAATATAATAAATGTTTAAAAATTATTATAAGTCATTTAAAAATAATATGACTGATACTTACATATGTGGAGCTACAAGATAGAGTCTTAGACTTGATAATTACCCGATAAAGCCGTCGGTACACCGATATATTTTAGAAATTGATCTAGAATTAGATATTTTGACTGTATTAATGTTTGTTTGTGATTCAATTACTGTTGAATGTGTGTGACCAAGTGATTAGGTTATGTGCTGACTGTAATAAACAATGCTATGTTACAGTGCTATGAATAGTTACTCGTGAATAGTAACTCATGAATAGTAACTCGTGAATAGTAACTCGTGAATAGTACTCTATATTCGTACATCGTACCGTATACGTAAATAATGTCATATACGTAAAGAGTGTCATATACATGAATAGTGCCGTATACGTGAATAGTGACGTATACGTGAATAGTAATCCCGACTCAAAAAGGTAAAAATTCTACAATAAAATACATACCAATATTTCAGTATAATGATATTGAAATAATAACATCATTACGAAAAAAAATAACATCCCTTACAATTCCTTACCTCAAAAGAGCAGTACTTCTGACTGGATATCGGATATGACGCTGAAAGAAACTTGCACTGATGAATAGCAACTCACCAAGTATCTAAATACTCACAAAATACGCTCAATAATATAGAGAGAGAAAGAGAGAAAACTTGTTTCTGGTGTGATTTTCAATTCTGACTTAGCATTCTATTTATAGGAAAAAGTTAGAACGCCAAAGCAGACTTGACCTGCAACCTGATGGCTTCACCTTCTACTATTCCACCCACCAAAAATTAGCCATCTTCCCCAACAACCAAAAGTGGGGCCCACCTATATTTTTAATAAAAATATTTTAATTTTTAAAACTTCAATAATTCATAATAAATAGCCCTTTTATCAAAAAATACGAATTTTATGTCAATTCCACACTAAATTGAATTCTCTACAATTTTGTAGCTTTAAGTTTTTCCAAATTATAAATGAAAAATGACCGAAATCCACATACAGACAATTTTTAACACATCTTAAAATTCATAACAAATCATACGTTAATTTTTAATTGTTCAAAATTTGTAGACATATACTCAACTCATATATGTATAACATATCCAAAAATTACAACGATTCAACGGTCGGATTAAAAATTATAACTCACGCAATAGAGCTTTAAGAACACTGATTTAATTTTCGAACTATAAGTCCCTCGTACCAGTTTCACTCAAACAGTTACCACAAAAAATCCATAAAGAGTAATTGGGTGATTCAAATTTATGCGTTTAGCTTACTTCCAGGGCTTTATTTTGATATATGGCTCATCTCCTAACTCATTATACACAAAGTGTTATGGATTTTACAAAATCAAGTAATAAACTAATTTTTCTGAAAATTTCTAAATTTCGTTCTTCATTTCGACAAAATACTGATAAAACACCTCAACATTAATTCCTTCATTTATAACCACAAAAATATATCCCTCATTTATATCCACATAAAATAAATATTTTCTTATCATATAAATCAATAATTAATTATTCACAAATAATATTACAGAATCACAATAATGACAACCAGGCCATTCCCAGAAAAAAGAGGGAGATTTTCGATAAGGATTTTTCCTTACTGGCGCGCAATTAGGTGACGAAACCTCTCATTGACAGAACTTTCTAGACATTGCCAATAATTTTATCTAATAATATTATTCAAATAATATGAATTATTGATCTGATAATGGGAAATACTGTGCAGTGACAATGATTGAAACAACAATAATATAAAATATCAACGCAGTAATTATTGAACCAATAAAAAAAATTGAACAGTAATTATTGTAACAATTATTGAGTAGTGCCTTCTTACGTAAGGATCAATAATTCAAAAATACTGTGTAAAATCGTGTGCTACTGTGCAACCACGCGTATTACTGTATTTTAACCACCGGGTATTCCAACAGTGTTAACGGTAACAACTATGCCGTTATTTATAAAAACTCAATTTTGTCGTTTTCTTCATCCGACCGTTATCCGTTATGGGGCCCACAAATAGTTGCGCCGTCGTACGAATATTCCCCGACAGCAAGAATATTCCACGACCAAACGAATATTCCCGACAAAAATGAATATTTTATAACCACTTACTTATTTTGAAAATTTTGCACATTTCACCCATAACCAAAGCATTATATCAAATTAACACCTTATTATTCTCAATAATAAATAGAGGAAATTTGATTTTATTCATTAAAAAGTTGGGGTCTTACAGAATACGTCAGTAAATTTATTAACAATAGAAATATCATTCAAATCTGACGTATTTTTGTTTAAATCTGTGACATGAGCTAAAAAAGCTTGACATCCGTTTTTTAATAAACGAATAGCTTTATGGCTTGAGATGACAGTGATTGATTTTAATGGTTTGGTTGTTTGAATTCGCATAATAGGTTGGTTAGGAATATGAAAGCTAACAACCTTACGAAAATAATCAATTTTTGCGTGATGAATAGTTAACCAATCAATCCCTAGAATCACGTCAAACGTAAGTATTTTCAATGAAATAAGATCGACAAGTAATGTGAGAGTACCGATTTGAACCAAACAAGACTTATAAACAGTGGATGTAATGAAGGTTTCTCCTAACGGAGTTTCAATAGATAAATCAAAGTCTAATTTCTCCGGAGTCAAATTTAAACGTTGAGCGCAAGTAGGAGAAATAAAAGAATAGGTAGAACCGGTATCAAATAAGGTATAGACTTTGCTAGAGTTTATGATAAACTTACCCGTGATGACCTCGTTCGGGTTCCTTACTTTCTGGGAGGTCACGACAAACGCTCTCCCTTGAACTACCAGTTTTGACTTTTCTGGGACGACCTTTGGTGCCTCCATCCCAGCTAGACTTGTCTTCGGTGCACGACAAAATCAGGCTAGCTGACCTTTTCTTCCACAATTGTAACATGCTTTGGACTGCATCACGCAGTTTGGACTGATATGTCCCTCCCCTCCACATTTGTAACATACGACCGGCGGTCGTTCTCCTTCCTTAACAACAGGTGCTGGTGATGACATCTTTCCATCATTATTGAATCTCCTCTTCTTGAAATGTCCAGTCTTATTATCTTGGCCATGATTACCACCGAAGTGGTTACCATTTCTGGCATGTTGATTCCCTCCACATTTGTTTTCACCGCTTCGATGACTGTTACCACTGGTATTTTCATTCTGTCGGCTGCTTTCTCTTGGTTGCGTTGACTCGTCATCGCGCTCTAATAACTAAGCTCTATTTACAACATCTGAATACAAACACAGTTTATGAGAAATAAGATATTGACGTATCTCCGGTTTCAAACCTCTTAAAAATATCTGCGTCATTTTCTCCTCATTATCAACCAAGTGGGACGCAAATCGGGATAACTCGGCAAACTTAGCTTCGTATTGCGACATGGTCATATTATTCTGCTCCAACTTGATGAACTTTACCTCTTTTATGTAACGAATACTTTCGGGAAAGTACTTGTCGTTGAATAGTTCTTGGAACTTCTCCCAAGACATCCTCAGTGCGGTAGGTTGAGTACTCTTTACCGATTCTCACCAGTAATCTGTCTCTCCTCGCAACATAAAGGTGGCAAAGGGAACCTTTTGCTCCTCAGAGCATCCCAAGACATCAAATATCTTGGTGATCTTCTTTATCCACGTCTCCGCCTTAAGTGGTTTTGGCTTTCCAAGAAACTCCGGTGGTCCCAGCTCCTTGAACTATTTAGCGGTGACCGTCCGAGAGTTTTCAGTGTTTCCACCTACATTTTGGACAGGAGCCGCTCTCGCCTGATGTTACATAAATTGCATAAAGCCTCTGAACATTCCATCGTTCATCATTTGATCATTATTGTTTACCTGAGGATTATTATCTTTATGTTGCACATTATCCTGGGTATTGATATGTGGTGACTCAACGGTCTCCTGTGCTCCATTGCTATTCTCAATATTCTCGGATACCATTTTCAAATACTGCCACAAAATAAGGGTTAATTGACATGTCACATATTATCCTTATACTCTTACCGACCAATTAAATACCAAATAAACTTAGGTAGGTCATACTAGCGAAGGAATTTCCCATCTCTCCCCTCCTAGTTCTTGTCTCACATCTCAGCCAGGGATCATATCCCTAAGCTTTGATACCAACTGTGACGCCCCCAAAATAGGTATACATCACCCATCTTGAGTTGCCAAATACATTGTACAAAATACAAATAAAAACTTAATTGTACAACTGTCGTGTAAAATACGACAAAACATATGTTATGAGTTTTAATACAAATATTGTCATCTAGACAATATCCACAATCAATGGAGTCCTCATTACATTTATTATCACACTATTTTATAGAATAGTGAGGACTACTATGACACCATCTCGGACCATCACTCCATTCCCCTACTAGTCCCGGCTACGTTCTCATTTCCTGAAGAGAATAATGAAAGCAAAAGGGTGAGCTCAACTAGCCCAGTAAGAAATATTATGACTAAGATAATGTAGAATAAATTATCATTAGTCCTCAACAATGTTAAACTGATAGGATATAATAGACAACAAGTTTAACTACAGCGGAACAAGCAATCCATTAGAAGAGTCAAGTAGGGCATCAAATCTACTATCTTCTATGATTTAAAAAGTTTTTCATCAACTTTATCGCTGAGACTCGGCTTAATAAATAAAATCAAATCATCCATGCACCACGGCCAAGGATATTCATGTAATCATCAATGGTCATGATTATAACGAATACTCCCTGGTCATAATCATACCAACAACTGTCCATCAATGAACTACAGGCCAATGAAGACTTTCTCCACATCATTCGTCACATTACGGTCATGATTATACTGAATAATCCCTGGTCATAATCATACCAAGTCCATCTATGCACGTAAGCCAAAGATGACTTTCATCACAATATAAGCATGAGGATGATGACAATGACATAATAATTCAATAAAACAAGTTTAAGGATAAATTTTAAAGATTTATAAATTAATTTATCCTGGAACCAATAACGTCCAAATTGTCAACATGATACTGCTTTGTGGAGTAAAATTCAAGTATGCTCAGAATAATATTTCCATGAAAAGATATTGGATGAAGCGTAAATATCAAGGATATTCCACTAATTTCATGGAGTATAAAAGCCAAAACTTTAACCAACTGAGTATAATAGAATATATGATACTGTAAATAGATTTTTGCCCACCATGCGGTAATCCGCATAGACAGATCATTTCCATAATTTAATAAGGAATGAATATGAATGATAATTCACCAGGCATGCGATAGACCGCACATACATGTTATTCCAACAGAATAATAAAGAATAGAACTAGGTCATACGTAATTCGTACAGACAAGATATTCTAACAGAATAATAAAGAATAGAACCAGGTCATGCGTAATTCGCACAGATAGGATATTCTAACATAATAATAAAGAATAGAATAACAACAGAATTCACCAAGCATGCGATAGACCGCACAAACAGGTTATTCCAACAGAATAATAAAGAATGGAATAATAGAAGAATTTCACCATGTATGCGGTACTTCGCATAGACAGGTTATTCCAACATAATAATAAAGAATGGAATAACAGCCCTTACGAGTATTGAAAGAAAATAACTCTCTTCATGAATACGAAGGAATAATACCCCTTACCTTAGAAGAAGACTGGATACTGGAATAGTGAGGTAGCAGACTTCTCTTCTTCTTTCTCTCTATAATTTCTCTCTGTAATAATTGCTCTATAGCTTTAGTGAATTGGTGAGAAATGAAGGAAGAATGAGCTTCTATTTATAGGAAAATATAGTTTCGATAATTGCATATTTTGGGGCTCAAAAAATTACAGTATAATACCTTCTTCTTTTTCTTTATTTTTAATTTAGTCATGCAAGTATTATCAAACTTGCACCACCTCCCCTAATAGTAAATAATGTGAATCAATAGTTCAATCATGTGAATCAATAGTTATAATCATGTGAAAATACGAATTACAGTATAGTACCTCCATCTATACCTCCATTTTTGACTTAGTCATGCAAGTATTATCAATCTTGCACCAACTCCCCTAATAGTACAAGAATGTGAATAAATAGTACACACATGTGAATAAATAGTTATAATTATGTGAATTAATAGTAATTAATTGCTCATTTATCCGGTTAATTACCCGATTGGTCAACATAACCTCCAAACATCAATTATTATCGAAATAAATGTCAATTTTCACTAACACTAATAATTCTAACACAATGAAACTATCCAATCCATCTTTAATCAACACGAACTTATTCATCATTAATATTATAATTCACAATATTTAACAACCAGGTCGTTCCTAGGAAAGAGGGGGCTTTCCGATAAGGATTTCTCCCTATTGGCGCGCAATTAGGTGACCAAACCTCTCCTTGACAAAACTTCTAGACATTGTCAATATTACAAATAATAATATGAATAACTTTGTCGTCTCAATTATTGATTTAATAATATAAAATATTATGCAGATGATACTGTGACAATAATTGAATCAATAATATGAGAGATATGATGCAGAAATTACTGTAGCAATAATTGAGTATAACTAAGTGACTTCTCACGTAAGCATCAATAATCAATATCGTGTGCTACTAAGCAACCACGCGTATTACTGTACTTTTACTACCGGATAGTTCAACAGTTTTAACGGTAACACTTTCGCCGTTACTTTTATAAAAAGATAATTATGTCGTTTTCTTACTACGACAATACTTCTATTATGGGGTCCACCAATGATTGTGCCGTCGTACAAATATTCTCTGTTAAAATAAATATTTCCCGACCAATCGAATATTATATAACCACTTTCTTACTTTGTAAAATTTATAAATATTACCCACAACTATAACATTATATTAAATCCACACCATAATATTCAAAAATATATTTCGAGAAAATTATTCTTTATTCATAAAATTTGGGGTCTTACAATAATTATCTTCTCCGATAATATATTTATATATTATTATAATTATCTTCTCCGATAATATATTTATATATGATTATAATATTACATTATAATAGTTATAGTGATAGTATAATAGTATAATTTTTATAATTTAAGTGGTAATATTATTATGGTATAAGAATAAAATAAGGAGGAAGAGAGAAAATTGAATTTGAATTCTTATATTTCAAATAACATGTGATAAATGATGGAAGTAAACAAGTTAGTTTTGGAAATCTTGTTTTCAAAAGGTGTATGCTGCAAAGTCATCTGTAGGTAAGATTTGTCAGAAGTGGTGTGCTAGCATTTTTCTATAAATAGATTGTTTAGTTAAATAATGAAACTCACACCAGAATCAAAAAATTATCTCTATATAATATTGAACGTATTTCTTGTGAGTATAAGGATATTTTGAGTGCTGATAATAGTGCAAGATTTCCTTAACATAATCTCCGTTATTCCAGTCAGAACTACTTTCCTATTAAGGTAAATGATATTATTTTTCTCGTAAAGGATGTTATTTTCTTTCAATACTCGTAAATGATATTATTTCCTTCCATACTCGTAAGGGATATCATTTTCTTTCATACTTCATATTACGTAAGCGATATTATTTCATCTCATATTCCTAAATTTAAACTTACTATGGTAAGTATTGCTTCTATAATTCTTGAAATGATTAGAAATTTCTTAAGGATTGCGCTTCATCTAATATCATTTCACTAGAATATTGGTCTAATTTTTTTTATTAAATTTTAATCTTTTCATTTTCGATACTATTCATACGGTACTATTCATGGACATTATTCATACGGTACTATTCATGAGTACTGTTCACAACATAATTTAATTTCTTTTCTTTGTCCAAGTTATCTTTTATGAATCTTATTCTTGAAATTCAATCCATGTTATTATCACACTTGATTCATTTTTTATGTCATTATCATAATTCTCAGACTTATACTGTGTTGAAAGTCATTTTTGGCCCGTAGTGCAAAGAGAAACTGTTGATTGATATATTTGGCCCATAGTGCAAAGATGAATTGTTGATTGATATTTTTTGCCCGTAGTGCAAAGATGGATAGGTGTTTGGCATGATCATGACCACTGGTGATACAAACGATTATCTTTGGCCCGTAGTGCATAGATAATTCGTTGATTGAAAATAATTATTGATTGATGTTATAGGGATAAAATATTGATGATGGATTTTTAAAATCATAAGAAGATAGTAGACATCATGCTCTACTTGACTCTTCTAATGGATTTGTTATTTCTGCTGCAATTGTTGATCTAAAACTTGTTGTCTATTATATTCTATCAGATTTTTTCCTGTTGAGGACTAAGGATAATTTGTTCTTCATTATCTTAGTCATAATATTCTTTACAGGGCTAGTTGAGCTCACCCTTTTCCTTTTGGTTCCATTGTTCTTCCCAGAAGCCGAGAATATAGCTGGAACTAGTCGGGGAGTGGAGTAATGATTCAAGATGGTTATTATAGTAGTCCTCACTATTTTCTAAAATAGTGTAAAAATAATTATAATGAGGACTTTATTTGAGTTTGGATATTGTCTGCAAGACAATATTTATATTAAAACTCACAGCATATGTGTTGTCATATTTTGCACGATAGTTGTATTAATGAAGTTTGTATTTGGTTTCTGTAGCATGTATTTGGCGACTCATAATGGGTTTTATGGACCTATTTTGGGGGCGTCACAGTTGGTATCAAAGCTTAGAGATATGATCTCTGGTGGAGATCTGGGATTAGAACTAGGAGGGGAGAGACGAGTAAAACCTTCGCTAGTGTGTCATACCTAAGCTTATTTATTATTGGTAGGTCAGAATAAATGGATAATATGTGGCATGTGAATTTCTTTAATTAACCCTTATTTTGTGGCATTGTTTGTGAATGACATCTGAAAATTTTGAGATGAGCAATGGAGCACATTAGACCGTTGAGACACCGCTAATCAATAACCAGGATAATGTGCATCAGGAAGGCAATAATCTTCATGTAAACAACAACACCGACCAAATGATGAACGATGGGATGTTTAGGAGCTTTCTATAATTTATGTAATACCAAACGAGAGAAACAGCTGTTCAAAATACAGGTGGAAACAATGGCAACTCACGGCTGGTCACTTCTAAGCAATTCAAGGAGTTGGGACTGTCGAAGGTTTTGGAAAAGCCAGAGCCACTTAAGGTAGAGGCATGGAATAAGCAGATTACCAAGGTATTTGATGTCTTGGGATGCACTGAAGAGCAAAAGGTTCCCTTCGCCACCTTTATATTATGCGAAGAGGCAGATTACTAGTGGAAATTTGTAAAATGTACTTATCTGTCCGCACTTAAGATGTCTTGGGAGAGGTTCTAAGAATTGTTCAACGACAAGTACTTTCCAGAAAGTATTCATTACATGAAGGAGGTGGAATTCATCAAAATGGAGCAGAACAATATGGTTGTATCACAATATGAAGCTAAGTTTGCGGAGTTGTCCCGATTTGCATCCCATTTGGTAGATAACGAGGAGCAAATGACGTGAATATTTCTTAGAAGTTTGAAACTTAAAATTCGTCAACATCTCATCTCTCATAAACTCTATTTGTATTCAGATGTGGTGAGTAGAACTCAATTATTGGAGCGAGATTATGAGTCAACTCAACCAAAAGACAGCAACCAACAACAAGATAATAGTCATACCAGTGGCAACAGTCATCGAAGTAGTGATAACTAACGTGCCAAAAATGGTAACCATTTCGGTGGTAATCATATGGTTATCATGGCCAATATAATAAGTGAGGTGAGTCAAGTGAAAATTTTAAAAAAGAGAAGATTCAACAATGATAGAAAGAATTCGGCAGCAGCACCAGTAACAATTTCTAGGGGAGGAGAACGACCACCAGTTAGATGCTATAGATGCGGAGAGGAGGGACACAAAAGTCCAAACTATACACAGCCTTCCAAGGTATATTTCAGTTGTAGAAAAGACGGTCAC
Source organism: Panax notoginseng (assembly GCA_016801055.1). Classification (NCBI taxonomy): domain Eukaryota; kingdom Viridiplantae; phylum Streptophyta; class Magnoliopsida; order Apiales; family Araliaceae; genus Panax; species Panax notoginseng. The sequence goes on from CM029017.1 coordinate 52,587,025, forward strand.
ATTGTTCGATTTTGTCCTGTAGTGAAGTCAAGTCCAACTGGGACTGTAAGACCTCGAATTTTATGAAATAGAAGTATTCAATTTTTCTTATAATTATTATTCAGTAAAGGTTTAAATTGATAAAAAGTTTAAAGTTAAGGGATATGTAAATTTTTCAAAATAAGCAAGTGGTTATAAAATATTCATTGTTGTCGGAGAATATTCGTTTAGTCGTAGAATATTCTTGTTGTCGGGGAATATTCGTACGACGGCGCAGCCATTTGTGGGCCCCATAACAAAAAATGGTCGGATGAAAAAAATGATAAGTTTGAGTTTTTATAAATAATGGCGTAGTTGTTTCCGTTAACATTATTGGAATACCTGGTGGTTAACATACAGTAATACGCGTGGTTGCACAATAGCACACAGTATTGCACAGTATTTTTGAATTATTAATCCTTACGTAAGAAGGCACTACTCAATAATTATTATAGTAATTACTGTTCAATATTTTATTTAATTGATTCAATAAATACTACGTTGATATTTTATATTATTGTTGATTCAATAATTGTCACTGCACAGTATTTCCCATTATCATATAATTAATTCATATTATTTGAATAATATTATTAGATAGCATTATTGACAATGTCTAAGAAAGTTCTGTCTAGGAAAGGGGTTTGATCACCTAATTACGCACCAGTAAGGAGAAATCCTTATCGAAAAGCTCCCTCTTTCCTAGAAACGACCTGGTTGTCATTATTATGATTCTATAATATTATTTGTGAATAATTAATTATTAATTTATATGATAAGAAAATACTTATTTTATGTGGATATAAATGAAAGAATTATTGTTGAGGAGTTTTATCAGTATTTTGTTGGAATAGAGGTATTAAAAATCATCCGTATGTGGATTTTGGGCATTTTCTGTTTGGAATTTAAAAAAACTTTCTTATACAAAGTTGTAGAGAATTAAATTTCCTATGGAATGAACATAAAATTCATATTTTTTTTGATAAAAGGGCTATTTATTATGAATTATTGAAGTTGCTGATTATTGTTAAAATTTAAAATATTTTGAAATTTTTTAGAATGGGTGGGCCCCACTTTTGGTTGGTGAGAAATGTGTTAAAATTTTATTTTAAAAGTGGTGTGCGTGAATAGTAACAGGTAAAGCCATCAGGTAGCAGGTTAGTCTGCTTTGGCGTTCTAGCATTTTCCTATAAGTAGGGTGCTTAGTTAAAATTGAAAATCACACCAGAATCATAAGTTTTCTCTCTCTATATTATCGAGCGTATTTTATGAGTATTTAGATACTTTGAGAGTTGCTATTCAGTGCAAGTTTTTTTTAGCGTTTTATCCGATATTTCAGTCAGAAGTACTGTTATTTTGTGGTAAGGGATGTTATTTTCTTCGTACATGATGTTATTTCTTTCAATATCATTATGCCAAAATATTGGTATGAATTGTATTGTGAAATTTTTATCTTTTTATGTCGAGGTTACTATTTACGTATACGACACTATTCACGTATACAGCACTATTCATGAATACGGTTCTATTCACAAGTACTATTTACGAAGTATGATTTTTCTTGTAAAATTTCTACCTTTTTGTGTCGGAATTACTATTCACGTATACAACACTATTAACGTATACGACACTATTCACAAATAAGACACTATTCATAGAAAAATAAAATTTTCTCTTCTTTGTCCAAGTTGTCTATTATGGCTACTATCTTTAATTGTATCCATGTTTTGATCTTCATTCTTGAATTTTACTCCACTATGGTTTATACGGAGTATTTTTGAACTTGGATTATCTAAAGCACGAATCCATAATCTTTGTTCTTTTATCTCACTGGATTCGTTTTTTTAAGATATTTTTCATCATTCTCAATCCTAAAGGGTGATATAACTGAATATCTTTGGCCTGTAGTGCAAAAATGAATGAGTACCTGATGAATATCTTTGGCCCGTAGTACAAAGATGGACAAGTGTTAAGATGAACATGACCAACTTGTGCAAAGATGAATATTTGATTCAAGATGTATATTGATTGATGTCACGGAGATAAATCCATATTTTGATCATATTATTTTTATTATCATATATAACATTTTTATAATCCTGGTGATGAAATTTCTCTTTCACTTGAGTGTAAAGGTGGGTAGCTTATTGGTATGATCGTGACTATGGATTCTCTTTGGCCAGTAGTGCAAAGTTGAATTGTTGACTGGTATGATCATGACCATTGAATTTACAATTAAATATCTTTAGCTTAAGTGCAAATGTGAATTGATCAACATGGTTATAATTATTGTTTATATAAATTCTGAAATGATTAAGTATTTCTTTGAGATATTAATATCTTTGGCATGTAGTGCAAAGATGACATGTTGTTGAATATCTTTGGTTGTAGTGCAAAGATGACCTGTTGTTGAATATCTTTGGTTGTAGTGCAAAGATGACATGTTGTTGAATATCTTTGGCATGTAGTGCAAAGATGAACTATTGATGAATATCTTTGGCCCGTAGTACAAAGATGAATTTATTAGTATGATTATGAACAGGAACTGTGATTTGGTATAACCATGATCTTTGATATTTTAGGTAAAGACATGTGATGAAAATTATCTTCGTCCTAGGTGTGAAGAGGAATTTAGAACCACAATTATGATTATGAGTTATTCACATGATTGTGGACAGGGACTGTTGATTGATGTTACAGGGATAAAATATTGTTAGTGGACTTTTAACATGGAGAAGATAATAGACTTTATGGTCTGTTTGACTCTTCTAATGGATTGCTCGTTCCGTTGCAACTATGGTTGAAAAGTTTTATCATCTACCATATGTTCTAAATCTCTGATTTATTACTGAGGAAAGCTATTGATAATTTAATTATCTTTAGTCATGATATTCTTTACTAGGCTATTTGTGCTCACATTTTTGCTTCACAATTCTTTTCAGGTAATAAGAGTTACGTAGCTAGGTCGAGCGGGGGTAACAGAGGAATAGAATGGTGGTCTATACCTGTTGAGGTTTCCCCTAAAATAGTATAAAAATAATTTTATTGAGAAATTTAGATAAGTGTGTCGTATTTTATACGTCATTTAACTGATGATTTTGGTGAACCGAATAGGGTGAGGTGAACCCAACTTTGGAAGGGTATTTTGCCACTATCAAACAAGATGTCTAATGACATACGACTTCGTGTTATCATAAGAAAAGGTTCTTCACATCCACTTGCTAAGTATATCTACGAGCACTACCTATATAATCTTGGAGTTTGGTTGAAATATAATTCTCAATTGGAGATAATGGAGATAGTTATATGTCAAGAGAAGATTCACCATTGGAAAGAATATGATAGTAATCTTGTCATTTTTCTTTGGGGACTATTGGGCCAACCAATGATAATTCTCGAGTCATATGATATCTATTATAACTTAGATGTATGGCCTCTCATGTACGAAGGTTTCCTTGAGTATTTTCCAAATATTTTAATTTCTAAAACAGTTATTGACTGTACCTTTATGTTAGGTATCAATGTGATGTGTTATCCAGGTAAAGGGATGAGAGTCACAGTTGGTATCTATTTGTATTAAAACTCACAGCATATGTGTTTTCGTATTTTGCACGACAATTGTATTAATGAAGTTTGTATTTGGAAATTGTGTTGAGTGTATTTCGTGGCAACTCAAAATGGGTTGGGTGGATTGGACCTATTTTGGGGGCGTTACAGGGACGATGGCACATACGGCGGCTACAGACAAAATAAAGTCGGTGGTTCAATGAAGAACGTTTGTCGTGACTTCCCAAAAGACGAGGAACCCGAACAAAGTTATCACGGGTAAACTAATCATAAACTCTTGTGATGTCTATACCTTATAAGATACCGGTTCTACCCATTCTTTTATTTCACCTGCTTGTGCTCATCGTTTGAACTTGGCCCCTGAGAAATTAGACTTTGACTTATCTGTTGAAACTCCGTTAGGAGAAACCTTTGTTACATCCACTGTTTATAAATCTTGTTTGATTCAAATCGACACCCTTACATTACATGTTGATCTTATCTCTTTGAAAATACTTGTATTTGATGTGATTTTAGGGATTGATTGGTTAACTACTCATCGTGGTAAAATTGATTATTTTCGTGAGGTCGTTAGTTTTCATATTCCTAACCAACCTGTTATGCGAATTCTAGTAACCAAACCACTAAAGTCAATCACTGCCATATCAATCCATAAGGCCATTCGTTTATTGAAAAATGAATGTCAAGCTTTCTTAGCCCATGTCATGGATTTTAACAAAAATACGTCAAATTTGAATGGTATTTCTGTTGTTAATGAATCTCCTGACGTATTTTCCAAAGATCTTCCTGGCCTACCCCCAGAGCGTGAAATCGAATTTTGTATTGACCTTGAACCCGGTACAAAACCCATTTTCAAAACCTCATATCGAATGACTCCTATTGAACTTCAGGAGTTAAAAACTCAACTACATGAGTTGTTAGACATTGGTTTCATTCATCCTAGTACATCTCCTTGGGGTGCTCCTGTGTTATTCGTAAAGAAGAAAGATGGGAGTATGCGACTTTGCATTGATTATCGGGAGTTGAACCATATCACCATCAAAAATAGGTACCCGTTACCTCGTATTGATTACCTGTTTGACCAGTTGTAAGGTGCTAAATACTTCTCAAAGATTGATCTTCATTCCGGATATCATCACTTAAAGATTAAAACTGATGACATTCCAAAGACTGCTTTCAGGACTCGGTACGGGCATTACAAATTCCTAGTCATGTCTTTTGGATTAACTAATGCTCCTACGGCCTTCATGGATATGATGAACCGAGTATTCAAGAAATATTTAGATCATTTTGTGGTGTCTTTATTGATGCCATCCTCATCTATTCCAAAAGTCATGAGATCATGAGTAACACTTGAGGCTGATACTCCAAAAGCTTCGTGAAAACAAGCTATATGCCAACCTGAAGAAATGCGAGTTCTGGCTTGAGGAAGTAGCATTCTTTGGGCACAAGATATCGAAATATAGAATATTAGTTGACCCGACGAAGATTAAAGCGATATAAAGTTGGGAGCAACCTAAGTTAGTAACCGAAGTACGTAGCTTTTTGGGCTTAGCTGGTTATTATCGGAGATTCGTGGAAGGATTTTCTCAAATCGCCACTCCATTAACTCAGTTGACTTGAAAAGATACAAAATTCGGATGGAGCGAAGAATGTGAGAAGAGCTTTCAAGAACTCAAGAGGAGACTCATTTTAGCACATGTTCTGACAATACCATCAGGTTCGGATGGATTTGTCATCTACAATGATTCTTCAGGCAGAGGTTTAGGATATGTTTTCATACAACATGGAAAAGTCATAGCCTATGCCTCAAGACAACTCAAAGAATATGAGAGAAATTATCTTACTCATTATCTAAAGTTGGCAGCAGTCGTTTTCGCGCTAAAGATCTAGAGACATTACTTGTATGGGGAGAATGTGGAGATCTATATAGATCATAAAAGCCTCAAATATTTTTTCACCCAAAAGGAACTCAACATGCGGCAACGACGTTGGCTCGAGCTGTTAAAAGATTACGAGCATACCATTCAATACCATCTTGGATTAGCGAATATGGTAGGTAACACGTTGAGTAGAAGATCATATGCGGGTATGAGTGCGATGTTGTTAACACAAAGACCCATTCTGTATGACTTACAAAGGATGGAGATAGAGTTAAAAACTCCAGGGACCCACGTAATGATGTCAACTATACGAGTAGAACCGAATTTAATCGATAAAGTTAAAGCTACTCAAGCCACAGACCCGGAGCTGATGCGTATGAAGGAGAAAGTACAAGAAGCTGCTATTCCAGAAGTAAGAATCGACAAAGAAAGAATACTTCAAGTCAACTCTAGACTTTGTGTTTCTAACGACTCTAAATTGAAGTATAAAATCATGATGGAAGCAAACAACACACCATTTGCAATCTATCCTAGAAGTACTAAAATGCATTGTGATCTTCGATATACATTTTAGTGGAGCAATATGAAGAGAGAGATCATGGAGTTTATCTCAAGGTGTTTAACTTGTCAACATGTCAAGGCGGAGCATCAAGTACCAAAAGGTCCATTGTAACCACTCAAAATTCCAAAATGGAAGTGGGAACACATCAACATGGATTTCGTTACCGGTTTTCCCAAGGTTTCTCAAGGCATAGGTGCAATTTGGGTTATTGTTGATAGATTAACCAAGTCTGCTCATTTCTTGCCTATACGAGAAACTTATTCACTTGAATGTCTTGCTCGTATGTACATAACTGAGATTGTGAGATTACATGGTATGCCAGTATCCATAGTTTCTGATCGAGACCCAAGATTTACTTCATGATTTTGGGTCAGCTTGCAGAACGCTACTGAGTCACGGTGTCTCCGCCAAGAGGGATATCAGGTCGATTCAATAGAGGATCTGCACTGACAAAACCATCTGAATATGGGCCACCTAAAGGGCCAGCCCCTGAGCTGGAAGGATCAAAAGAATCCGCCTCAGAAGGATCTCTGTCCAAATGTCGGAAGAAAAAATGCGCCCAGTCCAACTGCTGGGTCAAGCTATCAATCTGCGTCAAATGAGTAGGCTCTCGGACGTAGGCAATCCAATCTGCCATCATGACAGAGCCAGGAACCATATCCCTCATAAACTGTGTGGCTCGGGTCTGAGCTCTGATGGTACGAGAAGACCACCAGCGGTAGAATGCCTCCTGAGTGAACGGTCCCTCTGACAAATCAAAGCCATCAACTCCCACCAATGGTATATCTCTAATCGGCGGCTATGGTACAGGTCAATAACGCCTGGCAGGAGGACAGATCGGTATACGAATCACTCATGTGGTGCTCCTGATAGCACGCTCTCCTAAATAGAGCTCCCATCCTCCATCTGTGAAGAGAGGAGTCCGACGGGTGGACATCACATGCTCGACACCAGTCCAAAAACCACCCTCAAAGCCAACTGTCAAGTGGTCCTCAGAATAGGGAACCCATGTAATGACATCGACTGTCAATAACTCCAATTGTAGGCGAGAATGGGTGAAACCCTCAACTACAGAAACCTCCCCCATCGTGGAGTGATGCCATCACCGTCTCCATGGATAGGTATCTAAACCTAACATGCTAATGGGATGCAAACATGGAAGCCTCTCATTGGCCCACAACTGTCAATACAAGATCACACATCTGTGGTCAGTCAACACTCTTATCATGTACAAGGGAAATCAAAAGAGAAATACTCACCAGTACAAATGGGTAAAATCCTATCCAAGCCTCTATCAAGCCCTGCGAGCCTAAGGAAATAGGCAAAGGTATAGGAGCCCTAATCATACTCTCCAATACGGTTCACCTCACGTGTGGCGCTAACAAAAGTGAACAACATTGTGGAAGAGTTATCCACTAAGAAACAACCCCGGATGATGACCAGGAATAATCACCGAAGAATGTGATCCCTGACTCTCCTGTCATCAGTCAATGGCTCACTCAATGCCCCACTCGTGGCGTCTATACTGAAAGGATTAGCACAGACTGTCCTACCTTTGAGCGCCTCAACCTGAACTCCTAGCAAGGATATGATGGCAGTAGGGAAAATGTCAGCCACACAAGGCACTGGCACCCCTAAAAAATCCATACCGGTGATTATCCGCTAATCCATCGGCGTCATCATCACCTCGCAATCCAGCAGATAGAGAGACTGATTCTGGTGTAACCATCGCTCAGACAATGCCCTGAGATAACCCCAGGGACAACGACGGGGGAGGATGGAAAAGAATGCCTCGAAATTCAAGCATGCACAATCTCTCGGTACTCTGGGTGAAAAGTCTGGTACAGAGAGTGTATACTGAATTAGTTCCCTCGAGGCTGCGTAAAGTCGGGAACCTGCATCACAGATGCAAATCAACATCAGATTCCTTGCTCCTAATCAATTGGAAAAAGGAATATCAAACACAACTTTTACCTCATTTGTATGCAAATAGATCGAGGGGTGGCGACTCAAATCATCTAGCAGCTCTGGATTCGTCACATTTATGGCTGGTAACTCCCTGCGGGGAATAGAAGTAGCAGGAGCGGGAGCCACAACTGGTATATCCTCCTCCTCGTCCTCAACATCCGGTACCTCATCCCGGACATGACGAATCACTGACTCCGTCAACCGACGAGGCTGTCGGGCTAGGTAAGGCTGAGGAACCTCAGAAGCTCTCATCCTTACACCTGAAGAGGTCCTACGGGAGCTACTCGGCTGGTCTGGATCCATATATCTGGACACAAGTCTCTAAATCACCTCAGAAAGGGTGTGGTAAATTCTAACTTGGAGATTATTAAATGCATGCATGCATGCATTACTTTAACATACGCCTACAGTAGAGTTAAAAATGCATGTCTATTCAATGCCTAGACTAATGGAAAATTGTTTGCCAGAGTCTCCTTTGTAAAAAGGACTATCCACATGCACGTAGGCATGACTAGGTGGCCATTCAGTAACACACCAATCCACAGTCATAATCATCATATATGCATAAAATATCAAAGTCATAATCTATAAGGGTAGTCTAATTACAAGGATTACTTTACTTTACAACCTTTGCTTATTTGTCCTCAAATAGGATAAGAAATAGCAGAAAAAATGTGTCAATTTGACTGTTTCAAAAGTTAATTTTTTTTACATCATACATTCAGCATAATTAAATACTAATATTTACTGTGTTGAATTTTTTTTGATCAAATCATATGAAAATGCATATTCACTACTATGTGTTTAGAAGCATTTCATGTGATAACTCATTTTCCAACGAACAAAACTAGAAAAGAAGACATGCATGCGTTACCAGGATAGTGCAGAACACTTGTACGATGACGGATTTTATAGAAAACAATCCGAACTCAGTAGATCTGAAGAACTCTCAGAATCTCTCTGTGGCGTCAAACTAAAAATGACTTGTGAAAGGGAAAGAAGCCACAAATAGACCCACGGATGGTCGCGAGTCTACCTGCGGCTATCACAGGTCCACCTGCGGCTATCCCAGGTGGGTCCCACCCCCTCCGGCTCGATCTAATTTAAGTTGTAAAAGAGATCCCACAAGCTAAAAAGTCAAATCAGGAAAAAAGACGCTACGCGATTAAGCGGAAAAGCCTAAAATCCTGATTTTCAGAGACCAAACTGCGGGTCTATATATCACTCATTGGTATTCGCCCAAACACAGGGTTCACAAAGCTGATGATCACAGCTGTTGCAAACTACATTTGGCAATGCCTCACAAAGGTCCGATGTCATCAACTTGGGGTTGTGATTCCAATTGCAACCATACCTTTTATCAAAAACCTCTCCCCAGTGGAGACTTCGTACAAACTTCAGTCGTTGAAGCACCTTTCAGTGAAGGTCAAGTAACCTTGAAGTTATTCAGCTGTTGGCAAGTAAATACAGCGAAGCGTCAGAAGTGGTCCGATGATTTCAGCCGTTGAAGGGCATTTCAATGAAGGTCAGGCAGCCCAGACGTCATCAGCCATTGGCAATTAAACACAGCGAAGCATCAGAGATGATCCGATGATGTTCAGCCGTTGAAGCACATTTCAACGAAGGTCAGACAGCCCTGACGTCATCAGCCATTGGAAATTAAACCCAGCGAAGTATCGGAGATGGTCTGATGAGGTTCACTGTTGAAGCACATTTTAACGAAGGTCAAGCAACCTTGACGTTATTCAGGTGTTGGCAATTAAACCCAACGAAGCGTCAGAGGCGATCAGATGATGGTAGCCGTAGAAGTACATTTCAATGAAGGTCAAGTAGCCCTGACAATGCAAATTGTTGGCAGTAACTCCGACAGAACACTAGAAAGACCTGGTGATACAAACCGGGAAAAAACCATCCTCATCAAAGAAGACCGATGATGGAACCTGTTATATAAGTCTTCATCAGATAAAACACAATTCCCCCAGAGTCTCTTGCACATGAGAAGAACATCTGTGGTGGAGAGTCAGCACTGAGGGTTAAGGACCTTAGTGATAACCCCAATGTCAACATCCTCTGGTCTCATTCATGGAGCAGCCTCTACTTCATGCATTCAACATACATTTGCATCATGCTGCAATACATTGCATCATGGTTATTTTGTCACATTTCAAGTGTCTAGCGATCTTTATCCTATCCATGTCATTACATTGCATGAATATGATAAAGAGGGGCATCTGTAGACACTCAAAATTTTACATTCTTGTTATTAACCTTATAGGAGGGCAGAATCGTCTTCCAAATATAACCCTGAAAGTCAAATATGCTCAACCCCGGAGACAACCCTGGGATACTCAATTTTTAACCTTAGAGATAATTCCGAGAGATACAGTTCCAGTTCTGGAGAAACCCTCAGAGAAGTTAGTTTCAACCTCGGAGATAACCCCGAGGCACTCAGTTCCAACTCCGAAGATAATCTCGGAAGGTCAGGCACACCTCAGAGACAACTCTAAGGACCTTGAGTACTCACAGCAACCCAATCTCAGAGATAACCCTGAGCAACGACTGCTACATCTGTGCAAAGCTAGAGATAACCCTGGTGAGGGGCAAAATGGTCATTTTACCACCTCAATAGTACATTTGCATCGTCTCAACATCGTTTCAACCCATATTTCATACTGAAGTGTCCCACAAAGAACCATAACTCAAAATTCTGAGAGACTATTACACAAGACGGTACACCGGATAGAATTTCTAGACTTGAAGATCTGGTCATGGACCCATCTTCCCGGCTTCGTACAACCTCTTATCCCATGTCATTGTATAGCTCTCGACAATAGTAGCACACCTTAATCGGATGCCCAGATTGAAAGTTATAAAGGTTCAAGTGGACAGCGCGTTGCACGAGTGCACGTACTTCGAGACAGCAGGACCCGTAGAGCTCGGGCCACCTCGGGCAGTCGCAGGTAGACCCACGGCTGCCGCGGTTAGAGCCGCGGCTGCCCCCTTTATAAATAGAGGGCTTGGGATGGCCATTTGAAGAAAAAAGAAAATGAGGAAGCCCTGCCCATTTCACTCTGTACACACTTTTATAGTGCTCCAAATTGAGTGCTTTCTTTTTTTAAACACTTGTGAGCTCATGTTTTACATCATATTGAAACTTAACCGGTGGAAACCGAGTATTCATTCATCAAAAGCTATCTGAAGTCTTCTTGGCAGCCCACTGTAAGATATTTCAGATCTTTAAGCTTTTTCTCACTTCTATACCTACATATCTATTCACGTTAAGTGTCACGTTGGGTGGGTATGCCCGGATCGTCGATCCGTGACTTTTTATTGCTTATATATATATATATATATATATATATATATATATATATATATATATTATCGAACTATGCTTCGATTGAGCCCGAGTATAATATTCGAAACATTTACCGCTTATATATATAAATACTTATAAATATCTCTCTCTCTTCATCAAACTCTGTTTGATTGAGCCTGGATATACATCCGGAGCGTTTACTGCTTTTATATATACATAAATACTTATATATATATTTATCATCAGCAAACTCTGTTTGATTGAGCTTGGATATACATCTGGTGCGTTTATCGCTTTATATATATATATATTTACATTTCAGTTAAGCCTGGAGATAACTTCGTGGCCATTTACCGCTTATATATATATATATATATATATATATATATATATATATATATATATATATATATATATATATATATATATATATATATTTACATTTTTGTCTGGCCTGGAGTTCACTTCGTAGCCTTTTACTGCTATATATATATATATATATATATATATATATATATATATATATATAGGGAGCGGATCAAGTCCCGACTCCCGCATTTTGTTAAAATACGGACCTTTTTTTTTGGCTTTTTTTTTAAAAAAACAACTTAAAAAAAAGTTTAATATTTTATGGAACAGAAATTTTTTCATAATACAGTATTTTAGGTGTAATTTGGATACATATAAGAAAACATGTTTGTACAGACTGTACATACATATTTTGTTATATGTATCCAAATCACACCCAAAACACTGTATTATGGAAAAATTTCAGTTCCATAAAATATTAAAAAAAATTTAGTTGTTTTAAAAAAAAGCAAAAAATAAAAAAATAAAAAAAATTTGGTCTACATTTGATATAGTCCGGACTCCCGGACCTGATCCTTGTTGTGTGTGTGTGTGTGTATATATGTAACTGTTTATCAGCCTGCGGGTTAGATTTGCCTAAATCTGGCTATTTCTCACTTTAACCGGTTCATGGTGACTAAACTCAAACCGTTGAAGCTGGAATGCTTAGATTTACTCAAATCTAATTCGTTTTCTAGCTTTTGCTACTGGCTAGATTTGTCTTAATCTAGCTATTTCTCACTTTAGTCGGTTCATGGTGACTAAACTAGAACCAATGAAGCTGAAATAGTTTAGATTTATTCAAATCTAGTTCTTATTTTAGCTTTTGTACATATTGCATTGTCATGTGAGCTAAGGAATCATGTGATCACAGATTCAGTTCCTGAATCTAGATTCGATTCCCGTGATGGACATTTTCAGCTGTAGCCAGCTTGTAAATTATTCACGGTGTTTGAATTTCCTTAGATGACTGTCATGCCCACAAGGAGTTCGGCGCTGCTATGTATCTTATTTTCTCGAAGATGTCTTGCATCTCTAAAATAATAAAAGCGATCAAGTCGAACACTTAATAAAATGGAAGTATCAAATGCCTCGATTACTATTGAGCATAAGGGTTTGAAAAACCTGTTTTACAAAACATCACTGCCATATATCGTTAAAATTGAACTTTTATACAAAAGTCAAACCCTTTGTATATAGGTGCGAATGAGGCATAACACTACTTCCAAACAACTGCACATAAACCTACACACACATACATTCAGATAAAAGTTTAAATTGAAAAGTGGTTGTAACCGTGTTATCACGGAAGTCGGGGGGTGCCTAACACATTCCCTCCGCTTAATCAAGCCCTCGGACCCTAACGAATTTCGATTTTGCAGACCAGTTAAACAGTGTCACATCACTAGGTCTTTGTGCAAACCTTTTCTCGGTTGAGTTGGTGCAACCATTTAAAAATAACCAACTGACGACTCTTATAGTCAAATCATAGACATATATATGTCGGACCTTTTCAAACTTGTTTTTTCAAACAAATCTCACCTAATATGATAACACCAAAAGACAAGAACAGAAAGGGACAAATAAAAATTCCGACGTCGACACAAGCCCAAAACAGTGAGAGGTTGGAGGCAAGGAAGCCTCTCATAAGCCCATAATTGTCAATCCAAAGAACCCGACATTAGTCATGGGAAAGCAAATCAAGATTCAGAGAATCATAAATCGGTCAAAATGACTCACCAGAAGAAATGGGTAGAAGCCGAGTCAAGCATCGGTCACTCCCTCAAAGCACAGTCTCATCCCATGAAGGAAGATCGCCAACGCAAAAGGCCCCTAGCCATAGTGTCCAATGTGAACTACGTCTTAAACTGCCCCCACCAAGCAAAAAGGGATAGTGGAGGAGTTGTTCGCAATTAAATAACCCCTCATAATGGTCAGGAACAGACGCCACAGGATGCGATCTCTCTCCACCAAGTCCTCAGGAAAAGGCTCCTACAAAGTGCTTCGAGTCGCATCCACACTCAAAGAGCCTGACCGGATACTACGGGCCTTGAAGGCCCGCTCCTGAGGAGGAAAATCGAGAATGGCGTGAACAACAGTGGCGGTGATATTAGCCTCCAAAGGCACCTGGTCGCCGACAAACTTCAAACCAGTGATGTACCGCTAATCCATGGGTGTCATCATAACCTCACAATCTAAGAGATGAAGGGACTGGCTCTGATGAAATCATCTCTCGGACAAAGCTCGAAGATATCCCCAAGGGCAGCAACAAGGGGCAATGGTGAAAAAGTCATGAAAACCCCATGAATCTACTTGTTCCCGGTAGTCGGCATAAAACGACTAGTACAATAAGTACACACTGAACCAATTACCCCTAGGCTGGATAAACTCCAGAACCTGCACGACATTAAGGTTAAAAACTGATTGTTGGCAAGAATGGAGGATCAAAGAAAATCAATATAAAAACTCTAGTACCTCATTCGCATGCAAGTGAACGGATGGATGACGGCTCAAGTCGGTACCCAACAAGTCTAGAATAAATACCTGGATACCGGGAAGGAATCTAGGCACAACAGTGGACGGAGGTGGAACCTCAGGCTCAGGGATATCACCCTCCTCATATAAATGGGACCTGTCCTCATTAAGAGGACGATGTACCGATTCTATCGAGCGACGAACCTATTGAGTAATTCGCGGAATGGGAGTATCTGAAACATGCCTACGAAGCCGAACCCCAAATGAAGCCCTATAGGAAGAAGAGCTACTAGGTCTATCCGAGTCCATGTCTAGACAACGATTCCATGGAATTCAGAATAAGACAAGGTATGACTCTATCACATTTTAATATACATTTGTGATAACCTAGAGACAATAAACTCCTAGGAATTTAATTTGGGTCATAACATCATGCATGTCCTATATATGTCTTAATAAATGCATACACCATTTTGGCATAAATATCCTAGCATAGCTAAGCATGCATATAGGATCCTGTCATTTAACTCACAAAAAATTTTGCCAGAGTTTCCTCTATAAAGTGGACTATCCACGTGCATGCAGGCACGCATTTAATCACCCTATAAGGGTTCCCAGTCCTAAACCAACAATCAGATAGCAATTTAAATAGTTTTTCTAATGCATTGTTAGAATACATGTCTAGGCTAACTATTAAATCGAAATATATTGCATTCATACGGTCCATACGTTGATACGTAAGCATCCATTGCATTATAACATGTCTATCAAGCTATCTATGCATACATGTTCAATATATTGCATTTAATGAAGAAAATACGGTAAAACACCGGTGAAAACGCGAAAAAATTAGATGTATACGTTACCTGTAGTGCGTAGAACGAACGTACAGTGGCAGAATATCCAAAATCAAGCCCGATTTGAGTATATCTGAGAAGAAGGGTCGGATTCTACAGAGAGAATCGAAGAAAACTCGAATTAAATGAATGAAAATGAGTCTGCCTGGGAGTATAAGCCAAACCCTGGTCAGCCTCAGACATACTTGTTCCATCTGTAGGTATACTTGTCGTTGCCCACGGTGGGCCCCGCAACTCCCCGTTTGGTGAAATGCAGTCCAAGACGCATCTTTTCGGGTCCAGAAAAAGGTGTTCACTTAGAAAGGTACCCTTCCAAGTCATTTTTCCTAAAAAACCTCCAAAAAGGGTCAAAAACCAGGGTAAATCAAAAACCCCACCGTGGAACGGTGGAAGACCAGAGAGTTCGACCTAAGTCATTTTTATTGATAACCAATTGTGCAATCCACTGGCGTTGACCCCAGTGAAGGTGTCGGCTTGACCCCGATGTTGTGTAATTCATTGGTATTGACCCCAACAAAGATCGGCATAACCCCGATGTTGTGTAATCCATTGGCATTGACCCTAATGCAGATCGGCTTGACCCCAATGATGCAATCCACTGGCTTGACCCCAGTAAAGGAGTCGACTTAACCCCAATGTTGTGTAATCCGTTGGCATTAACCCCAATGCAAATCGACTTGACCACGATGATGCAATCCACTAACTTGACCCCAGTGAAGATCGGCTTAACCCCGATGTTGTAGAATCCATTGGCATTTACCCCAAAGAAGATCTGCTTAACCCCGATGTTGTAATCCGTTGGCAACAACCCAATGTAGACACTGGCAGTACCCGGTGGTGGTAACATGATTTATGTAATAAGACTGGATAAAATTTTAACTTGTGATATGCAATGTACTATGATGTAATCCGTTGGCGGCAACCCAATGAAAGATCGGCTTGACCCCGATGATGTAATCTGTTGGTGGCAACCCTATTAAAGATCGGCTTGACCCCGATGATGTAATCTGTTGGCGATAACCCAATGAAAGATCGGCCTTACCTCGATGATG
Organism: Panax notoginseng; assembly: GCA_016801055.1. Taxonomy (NCBI): domain Eukaryota; kingdom Viridiplantae; phylum Streptophyta; class Magnoliopsida; order Apiales; family Araliaceae; genus Panax; species Panax notoginseng. The sequence continues at coordinate 52,603,074 of CM029017.1, forward strand.
TGATCCGTTGGCGACAATCCAACACAGATCGGCTTGACCCCGATAACGTAATTCATTTACAACAATCCAGTGAAGGCGTTGGCAATAACCCAACAAAGATGTCGGCAATACCCGATGACATTCTCACAATCCTTATCCTCCCCATCAGATGGGAGTAACCCTTTTTAAATCTAAATTAAACCTTTCATTTGCATACTTTACACATGGCATTGCATCATTAGATATACCTTGTCATATATCTTCATGTCTAGTAATCTTTATCATGTACATTCCATTACATTGCATAAACATGACAAAGAGGGACATCTGTAGACACTCAAAATTTCACTTTCCCTAGACTAACCCTGCAAGAGGGCAAAAGCATTATTTCACTTCGTAGACAACCTCGAGGTAGGGAAAAAGCATTATTTCACCTCGGCGATAACCCCGAGGAGAGATCAAGGTGCAACGATGCACAGACACAGAGCGAACCGAATGAGGATCACAAAGTTGGGGATGTGACCATAAGACGTCACCGCGGCAACCAATAAACTGGGAGCTATCGAAGACGAGCCGATTGATGACCCTCGGAAGCCAGAAGATACCTTTTAGCTAATAGAATCATCTTCCAGGACTACGAGTCAGTCAGATTCGACCGCATTTCGCAGCCTTCCGCAAAGACTTTCCGAGATTTTTGGGTACAGAGCTCAACTTTCACATAACCGGGACCCGAAGGCATGGACTTCGAGACAACAAGGCCCGTGGGGCCTAGCCTCAAGTGTATCTGCTCCAGCTGCAGGTACACTTGCGGTTGCTTTCGAATCATAAGTCACCAGGAGCAGGTTCATTAATAAAAAAAGACGTATAAGAAAAAAGAAAGAAAAAGATAAGACAGAAAATAAGATATGAACTTGCATTTCTAATCATATTTTCGTTGTTTGATCTTATATATCATACATATTGTAATTCTTGAGTGATATAAGTTGACTCCAAGCCAAAAGAAGTTGGTTCATGCGTCCCCCAAGGTGAAAAAACACTCATTTCAAAATATCAGTTTTATGTAAATATAACAGTTTCTATTGTTTAAATTTGTTGTTTTACATATATATTATGTATTAGAGGGTAGACATTGAGCTTCTACCGGTTAATTTGTGCACATTTAGTTGTAAATCAGTTATTTGACTAGATCTAGCCAAATCTAGCATTTTGAGTGGTTATGAAACATGATGCTCTAACCCGTATGCTAGATTGGCTTAGATTTATGGTAGATCTAGATGTTTTAATGCTTTTGGTCAGTCCCAGTCACTCCATAGAGCCCTAGATCTGTATCTAGAGGTGAGAAAGTCCTAATGGTTCGATATGGGGATTTCAACTTATGAAATCACCTAACATCAAGTCTAGGATGTTGTATATACATATTTAAGCATATCAATGTGAGCCTAAGAGTCCTAGGGTTGAGATTTACTGAATAGATCTTAATTAGATTCCCATAATGGACTTTTTGTTTAAATGTGATGTTTAAATATTGCAAATCGTTGTACATGTAATATTGGATCTTAAAACGAGTTCAAGGAGTTCATCCCGAGAATTTGGATTTAAGATCATGTGATAGTGAAAATTATGTTTGTGTGTTTGGATTCATCGAGATGACTTTCATGCCCAATGACGATCCGACCTCTTTTTGGCGCTTTATTACATACATGATCATCCAAAACAATTTTCTAATAAAATCACAAAGAGCTTTCATGCAGAATAAAGCGATTTGGGTAGATCACCTAATAAAAATAAAGATAAAAGGAAGTATCAAAGGTCCTTGATTACTATTCGTGCGAAGGATTTGAAAATTATGTTTTTCCAAAATATCATTCAAAATGTATATTTTGTCTAAAATGAACTTTTCGCTAAATCAAATCCTTTGTACATAGGTGCAAAAGAGGAACAACACTACTTCCAAATAACACAAATAAAGCCTAGAAAAGACTTTAAAATAAAACACACACACACACACACACACTTTTTATGCATAGGAAATCAATAAGATGTGGTAATTGTGTTTTCACGAAAGTCGGGGGTGGCTAACACCTTCCCCTCGCTTAAGCAAGCCCTCGAATTTCTAGAATCTCCGTTGCAGACTAATGCTATGGAGTCACATATTGGTTCATATTACGAAAACTTTCAAATCCAGATGAGTTGGTACATCCATTTAAAAATATATCAACTGGCGACTCTGTCTCATTCAGTCCAATCATATAAAAATAAAATTTTGGTAAAATAAGTTGACTAAATGTTAGTCTTTTCCTTAAAAAATCGCCTTTTAATAAACCAATCGACACATCGAAGGATAAAAAGTAGAAACAAGGAAATTCAAACAACAGACTTAAAATAAGAAATCCATTAGATCTTTTTCGGCGTTGACAGTGGTAATGAAAAAAGTGTTGGGAGCTACCTTCATAAAAGGTTTATGTCGGTTGTAAATTAATTTCAAAATATTCGATATTCGCTCTGAGTATTCATGTTCGTATTCACGTCAAAACGGTTATTACTCATATTCGTGTCAAAAATAAATATTATCCGTATTCGTATCCGTCAAAAGTGGATATATGTGTTGGGGAAGGTAATCTAAGGCATAGCCAAGCTCTACTTAATAACTTGACATAATTTTGTATAAAATTAAAGATTTTATTTTTTTAAAATCCAAAAATATAAAACTTAAACCTAAGGATAAAACTACGTTGTTTTGTTAAGTAGTCTTCACCAAGTTTGGCTAAAGCGTCGTCTTAAATAACATCTCTCTCTCTCTCTCTCTCTCTCTCTCTCTCTCTCTATATATATATATATATATATATATATATATATATATATATATATATATATATATTGCTAACTGTATGTACATATATACTTATACATATACATATATATAAATCTATCATTTAATATTGGTATACAATATATAAAAATATTAATATCAATTGATTATACATCTTTTACGACTATTTTATGATATACGATATACGAAAAATTATATATGGATATTACTTATAATTTTATAATTTTATTTGATTAATTATACATCATTTCTAATTATTAGTTGATTAAATGAATATTATTTTGGTTATTAGTCTAACATTGTGCAATAATTAAAAACAAAATAAAACTTTTAAAATCTTATTTTGAAAGAATGCGGATACTAATATACGGTATTGTACAAAATATATACGAATAATATCCGTATTCAAATAATATATGTCAAATATGTATACGAATATACATTGCATATCTGTCGAATACAGATACAAATATTAAATTTTATTTTCAAATACGGATATGAATATACCTATATTTGCATATAAAAATATCCTTTTCCAACCCTACATGTGAAGCTTCTTATATCTTATTAAAAAAAAACAAGGCACGAGAGTTGAGATTTAATTGCTTATTCCAATAGTGATTGGGCTGAAATTGTCCACTGTAGAGTTGCTAAAGAAAGTTGAAATACTTGGGACACTTTATTACGAGATCATGTACTCTAAGTTAGCAAAAAGTTGAGATTTAATTGCTTATTCCAATAGTTATTGGGCTGAAATTGTTGATGACATGAAGAGTACTTCTGATTATAAAGAAGGAACAAAAGGTACCTGCACAATCCCTATGTTCAATTGAATATGTTGAGGCAATTTATCAAGCTATGTGATTAAGGACATTGCTTAAAGATATAGGTAAGAAGCAAAATAAATGGACATTTATTTTTTGCAACAAACATTGATACGCCAAAGAAAAAAAATATTAAAAAAAAAAATCTAACGAGCCGTGAAAAACTAAACATATTGCCTGACAGTATCATTTTATCCAAGAAGCATATGAAAGGTAGAATTATTATTAGCTAAAAATAGGAGAAAGAGAATAATACTGCAGCATTGCAAGTCACAATACCAATGTTAGCGTATGTTTACTTGCTCGATGTTTGGAACATTTAGTGTGTTTATAGTGTGTTTAGAGGGTTTAGTTAAATGATGTTTGGAAAGTCCAAACGTACTTAAAAATCTTGTTAATCTACAAACACCTTATTTAACTTACAAACGCATTGTTTAATACTCAAATGCAACGGACCAAAAATGATGTTGTGTTTGGACTCTAAATACCGCAAGCGCTACTAACCAAACAAACCCTTAGACAGCTCATTGGATTTATGAAACAAGGGGGGTAGCATTGAAAATAATGCACTTTCTTACATAGTTCTCCTAATTAAGCTGATAGTAATGGGTCTATTCTTTTTGTAATCTGAAGGAGTGCCTTCCAGAGAACAATGTATATAAAATTAGTGCAATTCTCTGCATAAGCCTAGAATGATCTATTACTTTTAATATGCATTGGGGCCAAGTAAACCTCAAGAAAATATTGATCCAAAGTTTCAATTTGAATCCTTTTTCTCTTCGTTTGTTATTGAGTTTGCTACAGCACCACATCATCAATTAATCTTACACTTCAATTCAAATTTATAAGTATCACTACTGTTACCAGGCCTACAAGAAGCCGAGCAAATTGAAAGTTTGGTATGGGAAAAAAATGGCAACGAAGGAACGAAGATAAAGATATCAAGAAAAGTTAATCTCTTCTCTTCAATATATCTGAGATACCATCCCCAAAAATTAATGGTGATGGTGAAGGCCAGAGATGAAAACAAATGAAACTTAATTACCTTTATCCTAACCTCATACCATATCTCCATATCAAGCTTTCAACGCCAGCCAGCTTCATCCTAGGTCTATCCATCCTGCTTTTTACCAAACATATGACCTGGAAGTGCTGCAGGATCAAGCTCCCAACAGCCTCTCAGAGCGCCATCTTTTTCCCCTGTAAGCTGAAAAGCAGGAATATGGTGAGAGAACATGGATAACTCATCCTGTCGTATTTTCAAAAGACCTGCATCTGATCTTTGTATTCTTTGAGGCTGAAATACCGATTTGAAGCCAGTCAGGCGTACCAAACATGAAACTTCTCTACAGTGCTCATTATTTTTAACAACTTCCACAATGTCATATTCACACTCCTCCAGGTCAGGACACAACAACTCAGAACTCCTGTTCTTGTAAATTGCCCATATCTCTCCTTCCTTGGGATGTATTTCATGTTTGTTCTTTTTGACGGACTCTATTCTCATCAAATGTGAAAAGGAACTTGGTGAAAAAACTTTAGGTTTTCCAACTTGGACTTTGAACATCCCACAGCACACGGGATGCATCAATGCGCATGGTTCAAGTAATGCTGCATGCAACTTGAATGGTGAAAATTCAATCTTCTTAATCTGAGCATAGTTGTTAGGCAGCCTACCCTTACTGCTGTACAGTGCCCATATCTGACCTGGTTGAAACTTTTCCTCAGTCTTATCCCCATTAAAGTTGTAAAAGACCTCTTCTGAAACTTCGGAACCTAAAGAAAAGGATGGACAAGCTCCAAGGTTTTCTGTTAAATCAATGGGACTTCTGGTCATGGCTATATGTACTTCCTCATCAGCTTGACCAGATGAGGCACTTCTTTTAGATGAAGTAAAGTCAGCAGTTTGATTTTTCAAACCTTTTAGATGCTTGGCACTCAAACATGCAATAGGATATACATCACCATGCTTGTTATCCGAGCTGCCCAATTCCCTCAGCGATTTTCCAATTTTAGTCGTCTCATTCTGAAAGTAATTCTTCGGTTCATAGTCCACGTATTTGTTTGGTGTGCTTGTGTTCTCAGAACCAGTTGTGAATTTCATTTTTTTATCAGAATATTTAGAACGTGAACCATTCACTTCAACATTTATGCTTTCAATCTCCACTTCCTCGGGTTGCCAAACCTCTTTAGGATTTGTAGGTAGAGAAGCAGGATCAAGTTCAAAAGATCCTTCTGGGACTCCACCTCTTTCAGTGCCAGTCATTTTAAAAGAGGGAATTCGATGGGAAAATCTTAGCAGTTCGCTGGATGGTATCAGAAATGTAACAATTCCTCCCCTTGTCGTTCGTTGAAACAGGCTTACAAACCCTTTCAGTTTTGCTAAGTAACCAACCTTTATACCAGCATCATGGCCAAAATCTGAGAGAATCTCCACAATTTCAAAAATGTAAGTTTTATGATTTTCTGGATCAGAGCTCCATCCAATATCCCAATCCTTGAAGAGGGCCCAAGTCTCCCCCTTTCTAGGATATATTGCGTACGAACCTCTATAGCTTCCATTCACAAAATGAATCCGATGAGAAAAGGTAAGACGATCTGAAGTTTCGTCAGTGTCTCCATGAATGAAATTTCCGCAACCCACAGGTAAGCTTGCTTTTGCCCAATCAGTCTCGCGTTGCTCCTCAAGATTAGGCTCAAGCCAAGTAATTTGCAGCTTAAATCCAGGTGAAAAAACCTTCCTTACCTGGGCATAGAATCTAGGCATGCCATCAATTGTATCATAACAAGCCCAAATTTGGTCAACAGAAAAACATTTTTCATCTTTATCCTTGTCAAAATCACTGAATTCAGGCTCAGGACACTCATACACCTCTGGTTCAGAGGTAGAAGCCAAGTTTGGATTAAATTCAGAATCATTCACGACACTGAACTTCTTAGTGCCAGGGTCCAGGGTGACAACTTCCTCTGCATATACCTGATATTTCACAGCCTTATCATTTCCATACAGTGAGCTTCCTTCTGCAGGGATGCTTCTTTTTCTTTTGTTTTCCTTCTCCTTGATCTCTGCAACATAAGGAACATACTCTGAGTTAGTCCACTGCTGATATAGAATATTCAAAAAAACTTTATATTGTGTATGTAATAAATTTAGAGAAAGAAATTCGAAGGAAAAAAAGGTAAAAATAGCGAAACATTTGATAGTTGGAAAAAAAATCTTTGACTAGAAACTGGGAAGTTTAAGAAGATGAGAATCCAGAATAGGAAATGAGTTGCATTTCTCTTTGCCAACAACTCCGACTTAAAACCAGAAGAAGGTAGGACTTTAAATTAAACTATAATGCATGCTTAAAAGTAGTTGAAAATGATGACAAACAAGAAATACTACAGGAAAAGACTGCATTCTAAATGGGTATTTCAAACACCTACTTACCAACTTTAAAGTCCTCGTGGAAAGTTGTTTGTTTCTGCTCCTCTGTACCATCGGTATATTTTCTTTCACTGGACCTTTTTGGAGGGCTTATAAAGTCATCATCACTTCCATTTTCATTGTAAGAAACATTCTGCTTTTTCCGAGAAGATCTTCTATGACAATGGACATTATCCGGCCCAGAGTTATGTCTGGCAGCTGGATTGACTCCACTTTTTTCAAAGACTGCCTCTTCACTATTAGAACTGCTTGTGGTGTCACAACTCTCACTGGATTCCACTACAAACTTCCTCCTCCTTTTCCTGTATTTGTCTCTAGGAGCTCTAGATTCCCTAACCTTTGGCGGATCGACCTTGGACATTCCAACCCTTCCATTTCCATCTTCTGTATTAGCATGGGCATTTCCCTTAATTTTGTTCTTCAACCCCCTAACAACTTCAGTAGTCCTAATCACATGTTCTGAGTCCAATTTTCTGCTAGAATTCGCCTCAGATACAAAATGGGAAGAAGTGAACTCTCCAGTATTTTGTGCACTCACTTTAAAGGCCTGCTTTGGAACCTGTTTCTGTTTAGAAACTGGAGGCTGACTTCTACTGGAACCAGGGGTTGAACCTTCAGAACCAGGATTAGCCCGGTTGGATACTGCAGGTGCACCTTGGGCACCTAAATCATATGCAATAAAGGGTTGTGAGCATTTTTGACAGCGTAAAGCTTTATCCATCAAATCTTTGTAATACTGGTACTTTATATTACAAAATGGACAACATGTCCAAAATGCTTGGCGTCCATTGGACAAATCTGACTGCGTTGACTGATTGTGATTCAACCCGCTGAACTGAGAGGCAGAGACATTTGGAATGTTGTACTGAATTCCATGTGACTTCCTAACAAGAAGGTTCCGGTTCACTTGATGAGGCGGTGGCCTTGGTACTACGGTTCTCACCAAACCTCTACACTTTATATCATACAAAGACCTTTTCCCATTGTCAGAGAGGACCATATTTGCTTCTCCAATCATCTTGAAAGCAGCTTCTGCACCAGGAAGCTTGTTCTTATCAGGATGAAGCACTAGTGCGAGTTTCCGATATTGCTTCTTGATAGTAGCCTCATCAGCTAGTCTTTCAGTTTGAAGAATTCCATACCAGTCCTTTTCAGACCCAGATATTTTGTTTTGAGCGGAACAGTGAACATCGCAAACAGTTAGCAGGTTGGAAATGTTCTCAAGTTCAGGAAATATACTTTTGGCCTTCAGTGCGATCTTCCGAGCCCCTTGAAAGTCATTATTTTGCATCTTCATCTCCGCGATTTCTTTGGCCCTAATGGCCTCTTCTTTGTTACATTCCATAAATACAAAATATTCAAATAAAAATACTACGACTCCTCAGGTATAGCGCACATATAAAATGGCCACCTTTTTCTTCATGCCCAACTCGAGAATTTAATCCAATTTGAAGTAATCATAGCTCCCCTCCTACCTTTAGCAACAATAAATCAAATATTTATACTGTATCCACATAACAAAGCATCTATTGGTGAAAACTCAAAACTAGATTTCTAAACCTACCAAAAGAAGTAGTCACATTATCAGTCAAATTATTAATATATGTGTGTGTACATGCATATATAAAAACCACCACCACCACCCCCGGATTTTCTAAATATATAATTATGTACTTGCCAACTAACCAATGTGCTACAACAGACTTAAAATAGACCTATACATAGTTATCGACAAGATATACACATGGCTTCCCAACTAAAGCTTGAAATCAGTATCTCTCCACCATTAAGGAGGGCATGATAACCACCCATTTAAAGAGAACATATAGTATAAAACCAGCATAAAACAAGCAAGCATGCAATTCTAGCCATAAATTTACTTAAAGTACATTTTAAGGGTTCAAATATATATATGCGAAAGAAACGGTAACAGTAAACTCATGAAATATTATAAACAGAAATTCCATGCATTGTAGCCGCAAACAACGCATATTTAAAACATACAAAATTAAAATTGTTGGCCAGAAAACACTAAATATAACAAAATTACAACTCAAATCTCTCATAGTTAAGAATCATTTAACTCTGTATTATTTTCTCGAAGGAAAATAAAGGTAATCAACATACTACTAAAATTAATTTCTTTAATAAAGTTTGTAAATAGTTAAACAAATATGCAAGTCCTAGAATGTAAATTCTGTCTAGTATTGTTAAGCTCTAGTCTTCATTTTTCCAATATTCAGTAACAAAGTTAAGCATGGAACTCAAAATCTTTATTCCTTTTTTATGTTAAGTCCACTTCCCCAGCAACAAAATAAATCGTCAAAAAAGATACTCCCGCTTTTCGACAAAACTAGTCTTCTGAAATCAATTTGCGAAATCCTGATATTCAAAATTAATGCTTATGTGATTCATATTTTGGGTGGGAAACAACAACACAACACCAACAAACTTTTGTAATTAGTATTACTATCTATATCCAGAGTCCACAATAATTAAAATTCTTTTGTGTAAAACCATCAATTTTGAATTTCAGAATTTTGAAAAAAAAATCACTTCATAAATTAAAAAAGAGAGATCCTGGTGGAATCGAGGGAGAATTAAATAAGTATAATTATAAAATAGCAGAATCCCAAAACTTTGAATTACACAATATAAAATACAGTCAGCAAGCAAAACCATTCCAAATCAAAAGACCTAAAAACCGTAAATCTTAAAACAATTCGCATGTAATCAAAAACTTGACGCGGCATAACAACTGATGTATTGCAGAATTTACTAAAATTTGTTTTTCCCAACAGCTCAAACCCTAGATCATGAAGAAATGCAACTCGTAAAGGTCAAATTATGTGAAATGACTGATAAAATATTAACAATATGCTACTAAAAACATTTATACGTACATGTTATAGATGTATATTCACAAGGATACAATGAAAAGAAAGAGAATCATCCGAAATTGAGAGAGCGAGAGTAGAACTTACTGATTAGAGGAGAGAGAAACTGTGGAAAATAAGAGAAGCTGAATGAATAGTTGGCGAGCTGTGATGGTCCTTGAATTTACATGAAATTTGACTGAAATGCAAAACTGACACATAAGGTTGACATGTTTTGAACATGGTCCTGGGCTGGGCCTAGTCTAGATTGGGCCCTAAACAGACCCTAAACAAATCAATTTTTTTCTCAAAAGATCGGCTTCAACTTAAAATAATGCCTAACCTTGTAAAAATATACTTGATGAAATATGTTGGATGAAAATACCCTTAAAACCGGTAGTTATATAGCTGAGAAAGGTAAAATTGTCTAAAAATTGAAAATAAAATAAAAGTGGATTTATCACGTTAAGCCCAAAAAGGCCCAACCGCAGGCTTGAAAGTCAGGATTTTTTGTTTGATTTTCAGGCTTAATCAGATCCGAACCGATAATTCGGTCAAGTCGGACGGGAATCAAGTTTCGAACCGGTACAAGTCAGACATTATGGGGTTAAAGATAGGCTTACATAGGGCCAAGGCATTCCTAACGCAAGCCCAATTCATGTCAGGGTTTTACAGGCTTTCTTTAGGCTGAGTCCATCATTCATTTAAATTTCGAAAACAATTTATTTTCATAATAGTAGTACTTTTAAAATTGTTTATAACATTCGAAATTATATTCACAAAAGTTAAATGGGATAGTTACAATTTTGAAGATGAAAATATCTTTAATTGACATTTAAATTTTTATATTGACCGTGTATTTTTAAACAGTAGGAGAATTGGAAAAATTGGTTACGTTTACTACATGACATTATTTTTTAGAAAAAAATAATTGATGTAATTGTGTGCTTAATAAATAATGAAAATCATGCATAATAATCTGGTTGATAAATATAAAAAAGAAAACTAATTAAGTCATTGTTTTGAACCATACAAAATTAGGGCTAGCGTGATTTCAAAGTAACGTTTTGACCTTTAAATATATGGCTTGTCAAAGTAGTAATTTGACTATAGACGATTAAAGTCTTAATTAAATTTGATAAGATCTTAGGTGGTGTTTGATAAAATTGAGTAATTAAAATTTGAATGGTTAGTATATCTTAATATATTTGATCATCTTAGTGAAATAGTATTTGAACTTAAAAAATTGTTTGGTAATTACAAGGTATAAAACATATGAACGACTTTTAAATTTAAAAATATCAAATTTAAATTTAAAAATATTTCAAAATGACTTTTTAAAAATCAATAATAATCTTAAAATTTAGAATTGAGGGAGTACAATATTTATAGAGGCTTCATAGATTTAATTTTTTTAAGAAACAACTCTTGATGATTTAAATTTATATTTTCATCTTACCGATTAAAAGACGATAAGAGAAACAAAATTTTACAAAACAACTATACTCTCTTACCGAATCAGCTGTGAATTTAGTACTCCATCCGTCTCTAATTATTTGACGTTTTAGAGGTGAACACAAGAATTAAGATAATAATTGAAAAATATTAAATATAATACTCAATTGTCTATAATACCTTTAAATCTTTTGCTGGGATAAGGAGAGTTTTATTGAGATAATGAGAGAGGAAGAGTTTAAAGTATCAAAAAAATAGACAGAGTAATGATGGGTAATTTTGAAAAAATTGTCATTAATTCTCCTAGATTTGAATAAACGTCAAATAATTAGGGAAAATGAAAAATTCTAAAACGTTAAATAATTAGGGACGGAGGGAGTAAGAGATATTAAGAGATAAACAAACGCTATATTACTTTAGTTAACCATATTTTATATGATCGTTATCGTCCTTTCAACTAGCGATATTGTTCAAATTTTTGGGATTATTGCTGCTTGGATAAGCAATAGTCTTATTTTGGCCTAATCCCATAAAACTACTTTTTGACCTAATTTCAGAAAATTAAATTCAAACTTACTATAGCAAAAAAATTCCTTATATTTTTAGCATACCCTTTCAGTCTTTTTTTCCCCAATCTAACAAAGATGCAGTCTTTTCCGAGCCTCTTTGGATTTTGGATTTTGGATTTTGTATTTTTCAAGTAATAAAATTATTTTGGCTTTTGCTTAAAAAAGGCATTCTTTTTGTTGGGCCAAGAATATTTGGGCCTAGGATATGCAGTGGGTTGTTTTCCACTTGATATTATGTGGGCTTGGATAAGGGGCTGTTTTGGTAGACGGGGATGTGCGAATTAAGGTTTCTAGTTACATTTGGTTTCTAGATATGGAAAGAGGTATTGGAGTTTGAACCAACTTTCTTAATTCTAGGAGATTTGGTGCAATCTTATTAACGAACTACTAGTTAGGTGAGAACCTTGATCCGGTCCGAAGAAGGATTTCATGCAGGTGGTGAGAACGCTATAAATACAAGATTTTTTTTCCCGATTCTAAGGTACATGCAAATTATTACTTTCCAGCACTAGAGCATTAAGCCTTTATTGTTAACCTTAAATCAGCCTATACTTATTCTCACACCGGAGCTATCCCCTGGCGGCCAAGGCCGTCAAGCTTTCGGTGTTTACTTGTTTCTGTGTAGGATTGAACGCGCTTTGGTGATTGGAGCGCATGGACGGATCTTGGCGTTAACATTGGCGCTAGAAGGATGGCTTTTTAGTGTTGCTGAATTTTCAATCACAATCATTAACTTCCTGTGACTGAAATCATGGTGAACAATAGGAAGGTTATAGTTGTGGGACAATCGACGACAAGAGGTTCTTCTCAATAGAGAGGGTCTATTAAAGATAGACTGGGGCCATCTAAGAGCATCCATGAGCGGCTCGGTCCACACAACACTTCGGTAGGATTCGAAAGTAGAGATCGCGAAGATATCAGGAGGAGGCTGTTCTCGACAGCCAGTAAGGGGACTAGGAACGATCGGAGGAGGGTAGGAGGCACACCACCTCGAACCTGACCCCGAGACAATTAGGAAGATAAAATAATCTGTTCTGGCCAAAAAGGCGTAGGAGACAGGAAGCACTGAGGGTGCTACTGTTGTAAGACCCCAACTTTTATGAATAAAGATTAATTTTTCTTGAATTATATTTTTTAAAATTATGGTATGGATTTGATATAATGTCATAGTTGTGGGTAATATTTATAAATTTTGCAAAGTAAGCAGGTGGTTAAAAATATTCGATTGGTCGGGGAATATTCGTTTTAACAGGAAATATAAGTACGACGACACCATCATTGGTGGACCCCACAACGGAATAACTGTCGGAGTTAGAAAATGACAGAATTATCTTTTTATAAAAATAACGGCGAAAGTTTTACCGTTAAACTGTTGAAATACCCGGTGGTAAAAGAATAGTAATATGCATGGTTGCATAGTAGCACACGGTATTGATTATTGATGCTTACGTGAGAAGTCACTCAGTTATACTCAATTATTGCTACAGTAATTGCTATATAGTGTCTCACGTTATTTGATTTAATTATTATCACAGTATCATCTGCATAATATTTTGTATTACTAAATCAATAATTGAGACGACAAAGTTATTCATATTATTATTTGCAATATTGACAATGTCTAGAAAGTTCTGTCGAGGAGAGATTTGGTCACCTAATTATGCGCCAATAGGGAGAAATCCTTATCGAAAAGCCCCCTCTTTCCTGGAAATGATATGGTTGTTAAATATTGTGAATTATAATAATATTAATGAATAATTATTAATAGATTAAAAATGTGTTTATTAAAGATAAGTGATTTGTGGTAAATATTTATTCAATTTTTGATATAAATAAAGGGGTTTGTTATGAGGTATTTGTTATAAGTTTGGCTTATTATTCCATGAGGAGATGTGCTAATTTTTTAAACCGTTGGTTGAAGTTATAATAGTAAATCAATATGGATCGCTAGTTTAAAGTTTTAATAGTAAATCAGTATGGACCGTTGCTTTAAGTTTTAATAGTAAATCAATATGGACCGTCTATTTAAAAGTGAATTAATCTGGGCCGTTCATGAATTAGTTACTATTCAATCCTTTTTTCTATAAATAGAAGTCCTTCATTATTTCTTACGAATTCACTAAACTCTAGAGAGAGAAACTATAGAGCAAGAAGAAGAGTATTCTGCTACTACCCTACTTTAGTATTCACTCTTCTATTAAGGTAAGAGGTATTATTTCTTTCGTATTCATGAAGAGAGTTATTTCTTTCAATACTCGTAAGGGTTGTTATTCCATTCTTTATTATTCTGTAGAAATAACCTGTCTACGCAGACTACCGCATGCATTGTTAAATCTTTTGTTATTCCATTCTTTATTATTATGTGAGAATAACCTATCTACGCGGACTACCACATGCCTGGTGAATAAGCCTTCGTATTCAATTGTTATTAAATTGTGGAAATGATCTGTCTACGCGGACTACTGCATGACAGGTGAAAATATATTTGCAGTTTCGTATACTATTACTGGTGGGAATCGGTAAAGCGTACTCAACCTGCCGCACTAAAGATGTCTTGGAAAAAGTTCCAAGAACTGTTCAACGACAAGTGCTTTCCCGAAAGTATTCGTCACATGAAGGAGGTAGAGTTTATCAAGCTGGAGAAAAACAATATGACCGTGTCGCAGTACGAAGCTAAGTTTGCCGAGTTATCCCGGTTTGCGTCCCACTTGGCTGATAATGTGGAGAGAATGACGCGGATGTTTCTAAGAGGTTTAAAACCCGAGATACGTCAATATCTAATTTCTCACAAACTATGTTTGTATTCAGATATTATAAATAGGGCTCAGTTATTAGAGCGCGATAACGAGTCAACCCAACCGAGAGAGATCAATCGGCAAAATGATAATACCAGTGGTGGCAGTCATTGAAGCGGTGACAACAAACGTGGAGGGAATCAACATGCCAGAAATGGTAACCACTTTGGTGGTAATCATGGCCAAGACAATAAGAGTGAAAATTTCAAGAAGAGGAGATTCAATAATGATGGAAAGACGTTAGCACCAGCACCCGTTGTTAAAGAAGGAGAACGATCATCGATCGTATGCTACAAATGCGGAGGGGAGGGACATATCAGTCCAAACTATATGCAGCAGTCCAAAGCATATTACAATTATGGAAGAG
This sequence comes from Panax notoginseng, assembly GCA_016801055.1. NCBI lineage: Eukaryota > Viridiplantae > Streptophyta > Magnoliopsida > Apiales > Araliaceae > Panax > Panax notoginseng. The sequence continues at coordinate 52,618,199 of CM029017.1, forward strand.
AAGGTCACCTAGCCCGATTTTATTGTGCACCAATGTTAAGTCCAGCTGGGATGGAGGCATCAAAGGTTGTCCCAGAAAAGACAAAACCGGTAGTTTAAGGGAGAGCGTTTGTCGTAACCTCCAGAAAAGTGAGGTAAGCTAAGCATAAACTCTAGCAAAGTCTATACCTTATTTGATACCGGTTCTACCCATTCTTTTATTTCTCCTACTTGCGCTCAACATTTAAATTTGACTCCGTAGAAATTAGACTTTGACAAATCTGTTGAAACTCAGTTGGGAGAAACCTTCATTACATCCACTGTTTATAAGTCTTGTTTGATCCAAATCGGCATTCGCACATTACCTATCGACCTTATTTCTTTGAAAATACTTGCGTTTGATGTGATTTTAGGGATTGATTGGTTAACTACTCATCATGTAAAAATTGATTGTTTTCGTAAGGTTGTTAGCTTTCATATTCCTAACCAACTTATTATGCGAATTCAAGCAACCAAACCACTAAAGTCAATCACTGTCATATTAAGCCATAAAGTTATTCATTTATTAAAAAACGGATGTCAAGCTTTCTTAGCCCATGTCACAGATTTAAACAAAAATACGTCAGATTTGAATGATATTTCTATTGTTAATAAATTTCTTGACGTATTCCCTGAAGAACTTCCTGATCTACCCCCAGAGCGTGAAATCGAGTTTGGTATTGACCTTGAACCTGGTACAAAATCCATTTCCAAAACCCCATATCGAATGGCTCCTATTAAACTTCAGGAGTTAAAAACCCAACTACAGAAATTGTTAGATATCGGTTTCATTCATCCCAGTACGTCTCCTTGGGGTGCTCCTGTTCTATTTGTGAAGAAGAAAGATAGAAGTATACGACTTTGTATTGACTATCGGGAGTTGAATCATGTCACCATCAAAAATAGGTACCCGTTGCCTCACATTGATAACCTTTTTGACCAGTTACAAGGCTCCAAATTCTTTTCGAAGATCGATCTTTGTTCTGGATATCATCAGTTGAAGATTAAAACCAATGACATCCCAAAGACTACTTTCAGAACTCGGTATGGGCATTATGAATTTCTAGTCATGTCTTTTGGATTGACTAATGCTCCTGCGGCCTTCATAGATATGATGAACCGAGTATTCAAGGAATATTTAGATCATTTCGTGGTTGTCTTTATTGATGACATCCTCATATACTCCAAAAGCTGTGAAGATCATGAGCAACACTTGAGGCTTTATACTCCAAAAGCTTCATAAAAATAAGCTATATACCAAGTTGAAGAAATGCGATTTATAGCTTGAGGAAGTAACATTCCTTGGGCACGTGATATCAAATCATAGAATATTTGTTAACCCAACAAAGAATGAAGCGATTCAAAGCTGGGAGCAACCTAAGTCAGTGACCGAAGTACGTAGCTTTCTTGGCTTAGCTGGTTATTATCGGAGGTTGGTGGAAGGATTTTCTCGAATCGCTACTCCATTAACTCAGCCGACTCGGAAAGATACAAAATTCGGTTGGAGCGAGGAATGTGAGAAGAGTTTTCAAGAACTCAAGAGGAGACTCATTTCAGCACCTGTTTTGACAATACCATCTGGCTCGAAGGGATTTGTCATCTACAGTGATGATTCAGGCAAAGGGTTAGGATGTGTTCTCATGCAACATGAGAAAGTCATAGCCTATGCCTCACAATAACTCAAAGAATATGAGAGAAATTATCCTACTCATAATCTAGAGTTGGCAGCTGTCATTTTTGTGCTTAAGATTTGGAGGCATTACCTGTATGGAGAAAAGGTGGAGATCTATACGGATCATAAAAGCCTCAAATATTTATTCAGTCAAAAGGAACTCAACATGTGGTAACAACGATGGCTTGAGCTGTTGAAAGATTACGACCATACCATTCAATACCATCTTGGAAAAGCGAACGTAGTAGCTGACGCATTGAGTAGAAGATCATATGCAGGTACGAGTGCGATATTGTCAACGTAAAGGCCCATTTTGTATGACTTACAAAGGATAGAGATAGAGTTAAAGACTCCAGGGACCCATGTGATGATGGCGAATATACGAGTAGAACCGACTTTAATCGATAAAATTAAAGCTGCTCAAGCTACAGACCTGGAGCTGATGCGTATGAGAAAGAAAGTGCAAGAAGGTGCTATTCCGGAAGTAAGAATCGATGAAGAAGGAATACTTCGAGTCAACTCCAGAGTTTGTGTTCCTAACGATTCTGACTTGAAGTATAAAATCATGATGGAGGCGCACAACACACCATTTGTAATCCATCCCGGGAGTACCAAAATGTATCGTGATCTTCGACATACATTTTGGTGGAGCAATATGAAGATAGAGATAGTGGGGTTTATCTCAAGGTGTCTAACTTGTCAATGAGTCAAGGCGGAGCATCAAGTGCCAAAAGGTCCATTGTAACCACTTGAAATTCTAGAATGGAAGTGGGAGCACATTACCATGGATTTCGTTGCTGGTCTTCCCAAGGTTTCTCAAGGCATAGATGCGATTTGGGTCATTGTTGATAGATTCACCAAGTCTTCTCATTTCATACCGATACGAGAAACTTATACATTTGAACATCTTGCTCGTATGTACATAAACGAGATTATAAGATTGCATGGTATGCCAGTATCTATAGTTTCTGATCGAGACCCAAGATTCACTTTACGATTTTGGGTTAGTTTGCAAAAAACTATGGGTACGGGTTTACGATTTAGTTCGGCATATCATCCTCAAACGGACGGGCTGTCGGAGAGGACTATTCAAACTCTTGAAGATTTATGAAGACTCTGTGTCCTTGACTTCAAAGGAAGTTGGGACAAGTTCTTGCCATTGGTGGAATTTTCTTACAACAACAGTTATCAAGCAAGTATTGACATGGCTCCATTTGAGGCGTTGCATGGAAGAAAGTGTCGTTCTCCAGTATGCTAGGATGAGGTGGGTGAAGCAATATTGTTGGGACCGGAGTTGGTACGTATGACTACGAAAAAGATTCAAACGATCCGATAACGTATAAAAACCTCACAAGATCGACAAAAGAGTTATGCTGATCTTCATCGAAAGAATGTGGAATTCAATATTGGAGATCATGTGTTGTTACGTGTTGCTCCATGGAAAGGAGTTACGAGATTTGGAAAGAGAGGAAAACCCAATCCTCGATTCATTGGCCCATTTATAATCCTCGATCGAGTAGGAACTGTGGCCTATAGACTAGCCTTACCGCCAAGTATGTCTCGTGTTCATAATGTTTTTCACATATCTATGTTACGTAAATATGTGAAAGACTCGAACCACATTATTGAATTAGAATAGGACGAGATAGCGAAAGATTTAATGTATGAAGAGGTACCTGTTAAAATCTTGTATAAGAAGGATCATATTCTACGCTCCAAGGTTATACCTCAAGTCAAAGTTTTGTGGAGAAACCACAATATTGAGGAAATGACCTGGGAGTTAGAATCTGAAATGAAGTCAAGGTATCTTCACCTCTTCAATATACCAGGTACGCACCCTAATTTCGAGGACAAAATTTTACAAGAAGGGGAGGTTGTAAGACCCCAACTTTTATGAATAAAGATTAATTTTTCTCGAATTACATTTTTTAATACTATGGTATGGATTTGATATAATGTTATAGTTGTGGATAATATTTACAAATTTTTCAAAGTAAGCAAGTGGTTATAAAATATTCGATTGGTCAGGGAATATTCGTTTTAACAGGTAATATTCGTACGACGACACCATCATTAGTGGACCCCACAACGGAATAACTGTCGGAGTTAGAAAACGACAAAATTATCTTTTTATAAAAATAACGGTAAAAGTTTTACCGTTAAACTGCTGAAATACATGGTGGTAAAAGAACAGTAATACGCGTGGTTGCATAGTAGCACACAGTATTGATTATTGATACTTACGTGAGAAGTCACTCAGTTATACTCAATTATTGTTACAGTAATTGTTACATAGTATCTCACGTTATTTGATTCAATTATTGTCACAGTATCATCTGCATAATATAGTACTAAATCAATAATTGAGACGACAAAGTTATTCATATTATTATTTGCAATATTGATAATGTCTAGAAAATTCTGTCGAAGAGAGGTTTGGTCACCTAACTGCGCGCCAATAGGGAGAAATCCTTATCGGAAAGCCCCCTCTTTCCTGGGAATGATCTGGTTGTTAAATATTATGAATTATAATAATATTAATGAATAATTGTTAATAGATTAAAAATATATTTATTAAAGATAAGTGATTTGTGGTAAATATTTATTTAATTTTTGATATAAATAAAGGTGTTTGTTATGAGGTATTTGTTATAAGTTTGGCTTATTATTCAATGAGGAGATGTGCTAATTTTTTAGACCGTTGGTTGAAGTTATAATAGTAAATCAATATGGATCGTTGGTTTAAAGTTTTAATAGTAAATCAGTATGGGCCGTTGCTTTAAGTTTTAATAGTAAATTAATATGGACCGTCCATTTAAAAGTGAATTAATATGGGTCGTTCATGAATTAGTTACTATTCAATCCTTTTTTGTATAAATAGAAGCTCATTCCTTCATTATTTCTTACGAATTAACTGAAACTCTAGAGAGAGAAACTATAGAGAGCAAGAAGAAGAGTGTTTTGCTACTACCTACTTCAGTATTCACTCTTAAGGGGTATTATTTCTTTCGTATTCATGAAGAGAGTTATTTCTTTCAATACTCGTAAGGGTTGCTATTCCATTCTTTATTATTCTGTGGGAATAACCTGTCTATGCGGGCTACCGCATGCATGGTGAAATATTTTGTTATTCCATTCTTTATTATTCTGTGGGAATAACCTGTCTACGCGGACTACCGCATACATAGTGAAATCTTTTGTTATTCCATTCTTTATTATTTTATGGGAATAACCTATCTACGCGGACTACCGCATGCCTGGTGAATAACCCTTCGTATTCAATTTTTATTAAATTGTGAAAATGATCTGTCTACACGGACTACCGCATGACAGGTGAAAATCTATTTGTAGTTTCTTATATTATTTCTTTTCATATTCTTAAATCTAAACTTACTAAGGTAAGTATTGCTTCTATAATTCCTGAAATTAGTGGAATATCCTTGAGTTTTGCGCTTCATCCAGTA